>CM057347.1:122419462-123726192 GCA_030015575.1 Agapanthus africanus | reverse complement strand
GATTTGGTAGAACCAAAGGATTCAGTAGTTTCTAACGAACCTCAGCCTCTCCGCCGATCTAATAGGGTTCCTCACCCACCTGAGAGATACTTCGGTTTCTCTATGACAGTGAGAGCGAGGATTGCATCATGAGATGATGACCCAACTAGTTTCGAGCTGGCCATCAGGAGTGGGACTCTGTAAGAATGGCTGGATGCTTACTGATCTAAGATGGAATCCTTATACACCAACAAAGTATGGACTTTGGTTGCTTTATCTGAAGGGTTAAATCCCCATCAGGAGCAAGTATATCTTGAGAAGATTACTTGGTGTACATGGAAAAGTTGAGACTTTCAATGCTATGCTTTAGTCCATCCAGATCCTACTTGCCACGGCTACATACCATGACTACGATATCTGGTGGTTGGGTGTCATGACTGCTTTTCTAAAATGATGTTTTAGAAGAGAGCGTCTATAAGTACACAGCCAGAGGGCTTCATAGACAGTGGGAGCAGCGGAAACGTGTACAAGATGTTTTATATGATAAAATAGGCATCGCGGAGTTGGAACATCTGTTTTGATGTGGTAGTCAAAGAGTTTGACTTCATCAAAATGGTAGATGAACCTTGTATATACAAAAAGGTAGTAGAGAGTATCGTGGCGATCCTCGTAGAGTACGTGGATGACATACTTTTGATAGGGAAGGAGTTTCCTATGCTATGCTCGGTCAATCTCCGCTTATCACAAAGATTCTCTATATAGGATCAAAGTGATACCTCCTAAATCCTGGGTTTTGGATCTATGAGATAGATCTAATTGCATGTTAGGATTCTCACTAGTTGTAGTGAGATAGTATCAATTAATCTTGGGGAGAATCACTGGAAAGGTTCCAGGGTGATAAGGACGACTGAATGTCAGTCGCAGGCATTGTCTTTACCCTCAGCGGAGGGACGGTGTGTTGGAAGAGTTCCAAGCTAGATACCGTGACATACTAGACGATTAAAGGCAAGATACATCGTTACCAAGGATGCTACCAAAGAGGCAGTCTGGATCATATAAGTTCATAAGATGAACTACGTTCCTACCATTGTGTGACAATGGAGTTGTGGCTTTACCTAAGGAACTACCATCCCATCAGAAATCTAGATATAATTCTTCGGCAGTATCACCTAATCATGGAGATGGTTGATCTCCAGGGAGATCGAGGTTAGGAGAGTAGACACAGAGGACAACAGCGCGGATCCACTCACAAAGGCCTTTTTTTCCAGTAGAGACTTTTATGGGATGGTTGAGTATGAGATACTTCAACCACAGCAAATTGTTGGGTATGCGATACCACAACAGATGGCCCTAGTGCAAGTGGGAGATTGTTAGTTATATGTATGCCCTAGAGGCCATTACTGTACATACGATGTATATTGTAATGGATGCTTGGACATATATAGGGAGGACTTTCTTGCTCGACATGATAGTATGCTATCTGGTTATACTTTATCTTAACATGTACTCTGATTGTCTCTATGTTACATGTTGATAAAGCCCTTAGGATATGTACTCGACTACTGGGACTATGATGAGATCATACTAGTGGGGCCACGGTAGTCGACGAGTACATCCTATAACTCTTCCTAGTCGAGGGTGTATCGAGACAGGGCATCGATGCACCAGAGTAGACTAGCGTATACGCATCTTGACCCAAATGATGGGCGATGGATGATCCTATATCCATCGGTGCTTGACATCAAGGATGGTGTACGGGTGCTCAGTGGAGACTGGATACACTGGACGAACTCGCCGAGAACTCCCAGATGGTATTATACCTCACGTCGGATGGCAGTTCTCCGGTGACACTGGTACAGAGTAGTATGTTGACCCGAGATCGTCATAGTGTCTTGTGTGATTCCCACTGTGCTTTGATTTCCATCATACCACGTCCAAGAGGGCGTGCAAAAAGGTGGCTTTTGGGTACAATCCCGAATCACATGGAGGCAATGAGCGATAGGAGGGGATTCGTCTCTCTCAGTATAGGGAGTTGATGTTGTGCTGTGTTCGATTGGCTATAACTGGAAATCACTGGCCAGGGTTGCTGAGATTTACTGGTAAGTGTTATCAGTAGTTTCTCAAACTGTTATAGACCTCATATCGACACGACTTATCAAGCTACTGGGGTCTGACGTTTACCACCCCTAGGCGAGATATGCGACATATCAGACGACGAGACCGGACTGTACGGGAGTGTTACTGATTGGATTCACGGGAGAGAGTACATGCTTTCTTGTTGATCTTCTGAGCGCTCAATACCTGGGTAGCTGTTACGTTTAGCTGACCGCTTGCAGCTTGTGAGTGTTTGATATGATCATCACCTACTGCCGGCGTATTGACGATTCTTTAGAGTCCTACACAGAGGTTTCTTGACTCAGGCAAAACGGAGTAGGAGCACATATGTGATATGTGCGGGACCGAGGATAATGCGATATGCGATACCGTATTGGATTCTCACGATATGAGATATCGGCCGGGTATATGTGATATAGCCGGGTCAACGTATTAGTCGGTTATATGCGATATAGACGGATTGTCGGATCAAGTGTTGATTCGATAATTTAATGTATAATAATATATATGATATATTAAATTACATTAACTAATATTAGCTCACTAAAAGATTCTTTTTCTCACTCGGGTAATACATTGATATATATGCGATATATGTTAATTGTATTATTTTATTTGGTTACAATAAATATTATATATGTGATATATAATATTGTAACATGATATGATAACTAATGCAACATGTTTAGTAGAGATTAAATAAGATTAGGGTTTGATTTGGGTTAATGCTTTCTAGTTGATTCTAGAATGTTTTGTTTTGTTTTGTGAAAGATATTTTGTTATGACTCATGCATTAACCCAGACCAAAACCCTAACCCTAGTTAATTCTCTACATGGGTTTAGCTAACCATGGTTGCATTATTCATCATATTAATCTTTTCATTGTTCATCACAAAAGGATATTCTATCATCTTCTTCCTTGAGTTCTTTCTTGGAAAAAGCTTTCTAGCTTTTTGCTAAGTGATGAAAGTGAGTGAGAATATGAAAACAAAAGAGAGCAAAAATCCTACTTCATCATTCTCATCTATCCTTGCCCTTTAGATGAGAGTGTTCACTTCATTTGGTGAGTGTTAGCTTGTGTTAATGAAACTTCAAGGTAGATCATCTTTGTATCGAAGATCGGAAGCAAGCTCACATATTTCTCTTCGTGGAGCCTCTCGAGAGTCCGGAACACGATGATCACAGCGAAGGGACCTCAACACGGAGCTTAAGAAGTGAAGGACCGGATCTACAAAGGTTGTAATCCCTCTCACATAGTGTTAAAGAGTTTAACATGTTTGTTTTCGCCTAAACCCTAGTTTAAAGATCCGGCTTTGGGTTGTTCGGCACGGCTAAATTTTTAATCGGGCATGGTTGATGCCTCGTAGAACCTTTTGCGCGTGCCTAGCAACCCTACAGTTGTCACACGATGGTTTCTCCATAAAGGATATGGATACAAATCAGACATTCTGGTTACTAGATCTAGATTTGGGAAGTGTCCCAATCTGGATACTTAGACAATATTCTAAAGGCGTTTTAGAATAGACGACTCCTGGCAAGGTGGTGTACCTGCAGGTGATGGAGTCACCCTCTCCAACGATGTCTTACAGACTAAACATGAGAGAGATGTGCATGATTGGCATATCACATGCTTCGGCAATTGAGTCAATCATGAGATGTTAAGTACCACACCAGATTTGTTTTTGCACTAGCTGCAATAAGTTTATATTAATCCAATCATGGAGAAACGTTCGGAAGCAGTTTTAGAACATAAGTGGATGTTCTAGGGATTTGATAACGGCAGCCTCCTTTGGGAGATGGTTATCATTCCAGGCTTCCAAGGTGACCTGGATGACAGAGTGACTGTCAGAGTTATAGTTTCCCCTCTGACGAGGGGCAGTATTTTGGACAGGTGGTCTAAGCGGATACTGAGGGAGGTGTGGCGCAGGATACTGATTAAATTCAGTTGACGAAACAGTCTAAGAAGTTTACTAGATTTAGAGTTCATTTGTGAATTAGGTCCCATCAGATATCCAGATATATTCTATGACAGGTATTGCTCATTTCAGGAGATGGCTCT
The DNA here is from genome assembly GCA_030015575.1 of Agapanthus africanus. Lineage (NCBI taxonomy): Eukaryota > Viridiplantae > Streptophyta > Magnoliopsida > Asparagales > Amaryllidaceae > Agapanthus > Agapanthus africanus. Next base: position 123,722,039 of record CM057347.1, on the reverse strand, counting down.
CTCCGCGAACTTGAGATAAAATGAGACATAGAAATAATCATCAGAGCGGATCCACTCACTAAGGCTATTTCTCGAAAGCAATAGTTTTTCAGACGAGCTTTGTAAAGCTGATTAGTAGAGAAGTTGGATGTTCGGTATCACACGGGCTGTGAGTATGCGACACCAAAATAATTAGCATTAAGTGCAAGCGGGAGATTGTTGGCTATAGTGCCCTCAAAGTCAATTATTGGATCGCAGGCACGTGATTGCAATGATTGAGGGAGGACCTATACCGGTAGAACAGTCTTACTCAAGATGATAGTATGCTATCTGGTTTGTCTGTATCATCATGTACATAGTTCAGGTGATATTACATATCACTATTACATGTTGATAGAGCCTATATGATTCTTGCTTGACTACCAGCAGTATGATGGCGATCATATACGTGAGAGTTGGGTAGTCTATAAGCACATCCTTAAAAGGTCCCTGGTCGAGGGAGTTTCGAGACAAGGCATCGATACTCCAGAGTAGACTAGTGTATACAGTTCGAAACCCCGAAGAGGGACGGTGGCCGGTCTCATAAGCCATTGGTGTCAGTTGGCTCACCTAAGATGTATACAGGTGCTCATTGGGTTATAAATACACCGGATGGACTCGTAGGGGCACTGCTGATTAGTACTATACCTATCGTCAGGCGCAGTTCCCAGGTGACATGAGTACAGCTTAGTCTGTTGACTTGACACTGCTATTTTGCCTCAAGTATGTTCATACTGTTCTTTAATTGCTACCCTACCATGGCTCAAAGGAGTCGTGCAAACAGGTAGTAGTTGGGTGTAGTCCCGAAGCACTTGGAGGCGGTGGTGGTTATACAGGATTCGTCTCTCCCGGTATTGGGGGTTGATATCGCGCTGTGTCTGGAGAGCCATTACACAAAGTCCTTGGCCAACGCAATTGAGATTTACTGGTAGGTATTCCAGTAGTTTCTCAAGGTGTTCTGGGCTACACTCCAACACGACTTATACCGCTATTGGGGGTCTGGCGTTTACCATCCCCTTAAGCACGATATGTGATACTCTTAGATAAACAGACCGGACTGTACGGAGACTGTCACAGATAGGCTCATTAGGGTTTCAGGATGAGTTCGCTCTTCATCTTCCCTTTCTCTCAATACATGGGCATCCGTTATGCACAGCTAGTGCCACTGACGTGCTTGTTGTTATACCCACTGCCAGCATATTGACGAGTCTTTAGAGTCCCCCACAGAAAGTTTTCCAAGTTTGGGCGAAACGATGTAGATGCCGTATAATTTTATGGCAGGGTTCGATCATATACGTGCACTCGTGCACGGATCATGATCGGACGGATCATACTAGTGGGCTTTGGTTTATGCCAGATCCTAGTATTAGATTGTTGGATTACTTTCGTCTTGTAGTATTCGTAAATACGGATGCATGTATGTATATACAGATGAGGGGTGTAGGGTGTTTTTCGTCACCCCATTGAGATGGAAATACGCGCGCGCTTGTCAGGCGTACTATAGATTCCCCCTGCCTAGGGTAGGCCGGGGTTTAATGATTGTGGGGATCTGAATCTCCGGCAGCCGCGGACTAAGCTGCCGTTAATTACCCCTCGCCTTTGGGGTGAGGGAACCTCCGATTAACGGGTTAAACTGGTCATGCGGACTCAATGTACAGTGTACGTGTGTTTTGTTTTGGAGGGGGTTTTTAAATATATCGGAAGCCACGCAGAGTTTTTACGGGGGTCCCGCTACCCGGATAGCGGGCTGGGGGTCAAGGGGGCTAGCAGCCCCCTTGCGGGGTGTGGGGCAGCGCCCCGTTAGAAATTTTTTCTAACATGGACAGTGTCGTGGAGTATGTGTATGTACATATGTATACATATATATATATATATATATATATATACATGCATATATATATAAAGGGGGAAAAGACATCCAAAGGATGCGTGGGGGCAGCACCTTGGGCGCTGTGCGCCTAAGTGCTGTGCGCTCAGGCGCTAAAGTGCCACGTGTCGGCACGTGGTCGCTGGACGCTTGAGCGCAAGCGCGCCACGTGTCGGCACGTGGGCGCTTGCGCTTCAGCGCCGGACGCTCAAGCGCAAGTCCGCCACGTGTCGGCACGGGGGCGACTTGCGCTGGAGCGCTGAGCGTTTGAGCGCAAGCGCGCCACGTGTCGGCACAGGGGCGACTTGCTCTCGTACGCTGGCGCTGGAGCGCAAGCGCGCCACGTGTCGGCATGTGGGCGACTTACGCTCGAGCGCTGAGCGCTGGAGCGCAAGCGTGCCACGTGTCGGCACGTGGGCTCTCTGCGCTTGAGCGCCGGCGAGAAAAAGAGGCTTTTAGCCTTAAAAGATTCTCGGAAGAGAAATCAGAGTGGAGTTGGACTCCTAAGTGTGTTTTTTGGGGTTAATGGGAGGGGTTCTTCTTCTTCTGTTAGCTGGATCTTGAAGATCAAGAAATATGGGATTTTAAAAATCACTCCTTTTTTAAATCCAAAGACAGATCCAAGTTCCCCTTTGTGGGTTTGGTGGTGAAAAACTATTTTGTTTCTGAAAAGGAAGAGTAAAACTCTTGATTTAATTCAGAAGAAAGAAGAAGGTTTGAGACCTTCAGAAAAAGGAAAGAAATACAAACCCTAGGTTTTTGAGAGAATGAAAGTATTACTTTATTCATCATCATGTTACCTTTTATAGGCTTACATATTTACATATAGCCCCTTGGGCTTCACAAAATGGCATTTTGCCTATCCCATGGCTCATGTGCCATTTCATTTTTGTACATAAGCCATGGGCTTACAAAATATTGGCTTTATGCTCATTTTGCATACATTCATGTATAAAAAATTACATAAAAATTATTTATTACATGATCTATATTTTGGCATGGAGAGACTGGCAGCGGGCTCGACTTGGGCATGCGCCCGCTTGACCTAGGCTTGGGCCCACCTATCTTGGGGGTTGACCTTGACTTTGACTCGGTCAACCGGGGTGCAAATTTTTACCCCAACAAGAGGTATTCTTGTGATCCGTCACGAGTTTATTTTAGTTTATGCCATTTCTTTTGTTGGATTAAACATTTAGTTTAAATGTTTAGTGGAGGAAAATATGAGCGCAAGTTTTGTCCATGTGCATTAATTTGATGGTGCATGCACATGGTGACTCATGGTCTTGGTTCATGTGACCATTTTTTGTGACATGGATTTTTTTTTCTTGAGATTATTATGTTTTTGTGGGATATTTTAAAGAGAGAGGGCTGTTTTGTTATGGCATGGGATAATTCTTGAGATGATATATGAGCTCTCAAAATATCTCACACAAGACACAAGCCTTTTACTTCACTAGCTTTCTTTTGAGCTCACATCTTCCTCTATAGGCATCTTCTTCAACCTCCACCCATCTTTCTCATGAGTTGAGAATCTATGGGTGTATTGAGACAAAGTTTTCACACACTATCTTTACATCACCTTGGACATGCCGGCTAGCAAACTTCATGTCCGAGTTGCTTCGGTTTGAAGCGGGAGACCGTATAAAGAATCTTCGACATGGTGCCTCTTCGATGGGCGAGATCGGAGAGCAAATTTCGTTGGAGCAGCCGCGAGGAGCTTGGGAAGAGATTGAAGACCGAAGGACACGGATCGATAGGTATAATCTCTCCAAACTGTTTATAGATTGCTAGTTAACGGTTAATGGTTCGATCCGGGTAGTGGGTTGCATTAGTGCCATGTTTCAAAAGTTTTTGTTCCGCATTTGGCCTCGGATTGACGACCGCGGCGCTGCCGTAACCCAACAGTTTTGATTATCGGTTGCGAACCAGGTACTAAATCAATACTAAATTCAAAAGCTCGATCGTGAGGCAAACCTGTTATATCTTCAAGGAACACATCCTCGAACTCTCGAACTACATTTAGGTTTTCTTCTTCCGTCGGAAAAGTAAACACTTCTTCATTCTTCGGCTTGTTACGGAAGATTCCTGGCTCCAAAGTTCTATCTCCATTCTTGAAATAAAAGACCGGGTGATCTGATATCTCAAATACTACCCTCCTTTAACGGCAGTCAATCGTAGCATAGAAAATTCCCAGCCAGTCCATGCCCAACACAACATCAAAATTTAAGATGTCCAGTACTTTGAAATTCGCATAGAATTCTCATCCGCAAACTACAACTGGACACTGATCAAATCCCATAGTTGGCTTCAAGACTCCATTCCCGGAATTGACATTCTAGCTTGAAATGAGTGGATTCACGGGAATCGTATGCGTTCTCACGAAACATTGCGATATGAAGAAGTGTGACTGATTGAAAGAATTAAAGTTAACCGCAATCAAGACGGTGTCGCTATGCAGCTAGCCGGTTGAGCACGGGTCGATCCACAGGGAGATGGTTGTATTTCCGTTCTTGTCTTAGACGAGTCAATAAAGAATCTGCGTATGTTTGTTCGAGACTATCCTATGTGTAATATTTGCAAGTATAAAGTTGTTAAGAAAAAGATACGAGATTATAAGCTAAAGAAATCCGTACTCAAAACCTTTGAGCCGAATCTTGACCAATTGAAGCTAGAGCAATTGGCAACAACGTGGATTAGGGGATTTAAGCGCGGTATTCGTGGAATACAGCTTATTTACCCTTGTCCTTCCGTTCTTGTCTCTTGCTTTCGCCTCCGGCCAAACCGAACGCAACCGGTCGCGGTTAGGAATCACCGTTACCTTGTCAGGGTACGGTGCCTAACGGAGCGCTTGCGTATGGTTTGGGCGGAGTTCAATGGAAAATACGGGAAAAGGAAATGGGCAAAGAAACATTAACTTAGAATACCGTATTTTTCTCTTAACAAAGATAATTACATTCATTCACAAGAAAGAACCAAAAAGAGAGAACAAAAAGAAAAGAACAAAGAAAAGGAAAGATTACAAACAAGTAATTAAAGTGCATGAATATAAATTGCAAGAAAGTAAAGCAAGATAATAATAAGCAAGTAATAAAAAGCGATAAAAAGAACAAGAAAGTAGAACTCAAGACAAGCATGGGATCAATAGCCAACCCTTAAACTTGCAAGCTCAATCAAGAGGTTGCAAGATCAAGAGAAGGGTAGAGAACGCAAGTGAATTGAAGCGCGAATTCCATAAGAAAAAACGACCCTTGAGATCAATAACTAACCCTTAACCATTCAAGCTCAATGAAGAGGTTGAATGATCAAGAGAAAGCAAGAATCTCAAGGGGAAGAAGAAACAAAAGAGAATGATACAAAACCCTCATCTTCATTAATATCCACTCAATGCTCTCACTACATTTCCATGGAGGAAGAATGAAGAAGAAGAAGAAGAACTATACAAAAAACTACAAAAGAGTGGACACAAAAATTGGACCCTTTGCTTGGCTCAGATCTGCTGTATTTATAGGCAGGGAAATGAAACCCTAGGGGCAAATTCTGACATAAAATGAAGTACCAAAGTGCCCATGGAAAACGATAGAATGAAGACCCCACATGGCCGCGGATCCGCGGCCAATACCCCCTATTGGCCGCGGATCCGAGGCCTTTTAGTGGTGTTGGGCTGTGGGCTTTGGTCGGGGTCCCTGGTTTGTTGTTCTCTTCAGTGTGGTATATGACTTTTCTCATAATCTCTTCACAATATTTCCAGAATTCTAGCACAACAAAAAGGTGATGTGATGTGGATCTTTTGCCATGATTTCCTCGAGCTCCGCGTAGATTTCTTGGATCTTGTGTTTACCTAGAGCTTTGTGCATGACATGACAAATGATTTGCCATCTTGTCCCTTAAACTGGTATGTGGCAACACACGGATAGAGAGCGGAGACCGTGTTTTATCTGTTGTTGGCAGTAATCCGGAATTTGTCATTCTTTTCCATGATATTCATTGTTCAGAGCCGAGAACCTGTATTCTGCAATTATGTAGCAAACACTGATTAAAAGCACCTACCTATAAACACACGAGCATAAGAATGGGCGGTATAAAATGCAGTATTCTGTTATGAACAAATACCCCCAAACTTAACTTTTGCTCGTCCCGAGCAAAACCAATTATTCATAAAAATAAAATCCTAACAGCACTTTCGCAGGGAACGCGATTGCACTGAGCACGTGCAACAAGCCGTTAAATCTCTAGGTGTCCCTAGTAGGAGGAGTGTTGTCTCCTGAGGGTTTTCAGCGGATTACACCCACAAAATCCCGTCAAGCTAATGTCATAAGTTAACATTGATTCTACTCCTACAGTTTAGTATTTACGTTAGAAATTCTATCATCCTAAGTTAGAAATATCCAACCCTTATGCTTCACACCTCTAATCTATTTATTCTTAGATCATATACGTTCCAAAAAAGTTTAGAAAGATGTTGGTTCTCCTGAGTTTTCCTTCTAAAGTGCGGCCTCAAATCAGGGATTTTTTTCAACTTTACAGAAAACACAATTCTTATTCTTTATTTCTATCTTTTGTCCAAACATCGATCGTATACCCCTACGTGTGTGTATATTTGCACCCCTACACTCAAGAATTCAATTCAAGCTATAATACCCTTGCCCTAATACCAAATACTACTTTTTTTCATTAAGGATGGACGGATTTGCTCACACACCTTTCATGCGACTATTAATGCTTCTTGAGGCACTAACGGCCGATTATTGAATGTGTGAGCTTAAAGCGTAAATAGCAGTTTCCAGGTCTTGACTTTATTCTATTTTTCTTTTTCTTTTTCTTTTTCAATACCGGATATATTTTTCAACATGCTCTTTTGGTGTTTAGCTTTAACTACCGTTTTTTCTTTCATACTAGGCTTTCAGGCAAGAGTATTTCAAGGTATTCTCTACTATCCCAAGTTTCAAGGTGCGTGTAAGTGCAGTTTGTAGGGTATATACTTTCTAAATTTGAACTCGAGAAAAGAAACTATTTTTCAGAATTATCCTCCAGTAAAGCATCAATACTTTCCCTTTATCTTGACTTAACTCAAGAACTGAACTCAAGATTACCTATTTCTCAAAAAAAACTGTAAGGACGTATACTTTCCAAGTTTAAACAGAATGAGGGTTATTTTTAGGGTTTTCAATTCCTAAGCCTAGAATTTAGTTATTTCTATCATATCAACTAATCTTTCGGAATAAAGATCTAAGTTACCCTATTAGCTAACTTGACGATAAAGTTTTTATATTTTTTGGAAAATTTTTAATTTTTGTGGGTTTTTAATAAGGTATGCAAATGCAAAATATACAAATGAATGCGAAAGAAGAAAGATTACCGAGCACACCCCCAAACTTAAACTTGACAGTGCCCTCACTGTCAGGCTATACCAAGAGGGTCAAAATTGCCGGCGCTCCCTAAAAACAAATTATATACAAAACAAAAAGGAAAACAAAAATATATACAAAAAGGAGTCCCCCCCAAACTTAAGTAAAACAGTGTTTCCACTGTTAAGCGTTGAAATTCAGGATTAGGGGAAAAAGAGAACAGTATCAAGCTATACAAGGCCTTACACAGGCCAAAAGTTAGTACCAGCCATTCAAAGATTTTATCTCTATAATGTGTTGGTTGGTGAAAGAAGGCGTAGAGAAAAGAGATGGAGAATACGCGAGACCGTATGCGGAGAGAAGCGGGATACGGTCTCGGTATATGAGAGGAAGAAGAATGGCGGAAGGGAAAAAGAAGTGGAATACGAACTTGAGGGAGGAAATGGAGTGAATAGATTAGCACAATTTGTGATGAGCGTTGTGTAAACAGCGATTGTGCTAATCTATTAACCCGGCAAGAGATTGGGTCAAATCCCTCAAGATTCGTAAGAAACCATGGGTACACCGAGCTTGGTAAACCAGGAAGTGAAAATGATACGGGTTCTTGCAAGGTCGGAACTATGGAAAGGATGGAGGGAAGTGGTTGAGGAAGGGTATCGGTTAAGGGTTCTGGAGGGTGCGCACAGTCAGTGAAAGGAACAGGATGAATTGGAAAATCCGACTCATCATCTAAAACTGTTTCATCCTCAGTACTATCCTCAATATTCTCCTCAAAATTTAGCTCATCCATGCATATTTCATCAAAATCCAGACGCATATGGGGTTCGGGAAAAACATTTAATGACTCGGGATGATGAATTGGAGAGAAAAACTCTGCCAAATCTACAGGTTCATCATCCAAAATATTCCCGGCGTCACTATCCTTAATCAAGTGAAAATCAATACTCTCAGACACCTCATCAAAAGCATGGATTTCAATCAATTCAGGTTCTAAGATGGAGGTGTAGAGGTCAAAAGGATTGGGTGTGATTTCACTTGGCAAGGTCCCTTCATAATCTGGCAAATCAAATACTACAAAGTCGCACAACTTATTAAACATTCTATCTTCAACTGATAATTCATTTGGGACACTTGATAGACTTTCAACACAGGAGTTGTGGTATTCAATTTGAAACGGGTAGGTTTGATTTGGAAGGGGGTACAGCTCACTCTCTCCACTCAAATTCACAGCCTGTCCGACCGCCTCTTCATACATTGAAAAATTTGGAGCTAGCTGGAAACTAGCTACCGGGTCACTAGGTTGCATGAGGGCGGCCATGGACGCATTCAAATCCATCATCTGTTGGCTTGACGCTACCCTAAAATCTTCCAACGACTGTTCCAGACTAGACATAGGTTGTGAAGGGGTTTCGGTAAAATATTCAAAGTTGTTTGGATACTGAAAACTCCCAAATGGCGGTTCTGAAGCAATGTCTAGGGAAGGTGCAAAAGTATGGTAGGAATTGAATGGCTGGACAGGAGCAGGATCAACATTTGGATAGGAAGGTGAATGGAATTGTTGATCCCAAGAATTTGAAGTGGTGAAAGGAGTGAAAGATCGGCTACGAGATTGTTCAATACGTTCTGCAATAGACATAGGTCTTGTGGCTACAACTGGACTGTCAAAAGGGGTATCAATGCAAGAAGGGGTGAATGTTTGAAATGGTTGATATGAAGTGGATTGCGAGGTCCAGTTGTTCGTCCTAGACGCGTCTATCCGATCTTTCAAAGAAATTTTGGGCATGGAGGGGTCGTTTGAAGTTCGGCCAAAGCAAGAACCGTAAGAAGTAATGTCTGGTTGTGGGTACCAAAGTTCGGCAAGAGTTTTGCGAGGTGGAGTACCCATGATATGAAAAGAGAAAGAAAGAAAGGCAGAGAAAAGGAGGGGAAAAAGAATGTGATTTTTTTTTTATTTTTATATATTAACAGAAGAATGAAATATACACACAAAAAGAATATTGACAAAAACAATCATGACACAAAAATACCACACAACTAAACGTTCTAGGGTTCACCTAGGTCAACTAGACCTGCTCCAGAACTTGATTGTCGAAGTAAATCTGTGTCGAGAAACAGGCTCAAGATACACTGATCACGAGGCCAGGTAAGTGCAGAGATAAGGGGAGGTTTTCCAACGCTTTCGCGAAGTTTCTTAATTAAATAACCCTTTCTCTTTTGGCGGTTTCGCCGTTAACACTTTCCTAGACACCCCGTAAACAATATACCGTTAAGCGAGGTTCTAAACACAGTTGACTTCTCCTAGTGAGCGCGAAGTCCTTAAGGCTTAAAGTCTAATTTCTTTTAAAATTTGTGCGGGTAAACGTTATGCTCAAGTTCGTGATTTGTGGGCCACGGAAAAGGTGATGAAATCCTTTACCGTATATTGTGGGGTTCGCTTGCCCTTAAGTCCGTATTAATTTGATGCAATGCGCAATTCAATAAAAATTCTATAAAGAATCAAAAAATCGTTTTTTAGTTTAAGCGCGGCACTGCAACAAATACGGGTTAGTCAATTTTTAGCGTTTGCTAGCGAACTTGCAAAGAATCCTGCAAAGAATAGTATATTGGATGCGTCGGATTTGAGAAGAAGGTGTTAGTAAAATACGTACCGTTAAGTTTTGGGTTAGGAAACCCCCGTTGAATCAAATCCGGTAAGCTTGAAAAGTTCGCTTGCGCGGGTCAAACTACCCGGATCTTTGGCACTGTACTTCGTAATCACCTTAACCTTGAACGTACACTTTGCTCCCCACAATCGCAGTTTGCAAATCCGCAAAAATCTGCACTCTTGCCCACAAAAATGATCAAAAATAACAAAAAGATATTTTTTTTTATATATATATACAAAAAGAATATTAACCCGAATAACAAGAAAGAAAATACGCTACCGTCTCCCCGGCAACGGCGCCATTTGATTGAAAGAATTAAAGTTAACCGCAATCAAGACGGTGTCGCTATGCAGCTAGCCGGTTGAGCACGGGTCGATCCACAGGGAGATGGTTGTATTTCCGTTCTTGTCTTAGACGAGTCAATAAAGAATCTGCGTATGTTTGTTCGAGACTATCCTATGTGTAATATTTGCAAGTATAAAGTTGTTAAGAAAAAGATACGAGATTATAAGCTAAAGAAATCCGTACTCAAAACCTTTGAGCCGAATCTTGACCAATTGAAGCTAGAGCAATTGGCAACAACGTAGATTAGGGGATTTAAGCGCGGTATTCGTGGAATACGGCTTATTTACCCTTGTCCTTCCGTTCTTGTCTCTTGCTTTCGCCTCCGGCCAAACCGAACGCAACCGGTCGCGGTTAGGAATCACCGTTACCTTGTCAGGGTACGGTGCCTAACGGAGCGCTTGCGTATGGTTTGGGCGGAGTTCAATGGAAAATACGGGAAAATGAAATGGGCAAAGAAACATTAACTTAGAATAGCGTATTTTTCTCTTAACAAAGATAATTACATTCATTCACAAGAAAGAACCAAAAAGAGAGAACAAAAAGAAAAGAACAAAGAAAAGAAAAGATTACATACAAGTAATTAAAGTGCATGAATATAAATTGCAAGAAAGTAAAGCAAGATAATAATAAGCAAGTAATAAAAAGCGATAAAAAGAACAAGAAAGTAGAACTCAAGACAAGCATGGGATCAATAGCCAACCCTTAAACTTGTAAGCTCAATCAAGAGGTTGCAAGATCAAGAGAAGGGTAGAGAACGCATGTGAATTGAAGCGCTAATTCCATAAGAAAAAACGACCCTTGAGATCAATAACTAACCCTTAACCATTCAAGATCAATGAAGAGGTTGAATGATCAAGAGAAAGCAAGAATCTCAAGGGGAAGAAGAAACAAAAGAGAATGATACAAAACCCTCATCTTCATTAATATCCACTCAATGCTCTCATTACATTTCCATGGAGGAAGAATGAAGAAGAAGAAGAAGAACTATACAAAAAACTACAAAAGAGTGGACACAAAAATTGGACCCTTTGCTTGGCTCAGATCTGCTGTATTTATAGGCAGGGAAATGAAACCCTAGGGGCAAATTCTGACATAAAATGAAGTACCCAAAGTGCTCATGAAAAACGACAGAATGAAGACCCCACATGGCCGCGGATCCGCGGCCAATACCCCCTATTGGCGGCGGATCCGCGGCCTTTTAGTAGTGTTGGGCTGTGGGCTTTGGTCGGGGTCCCTGGTTTGTTGTTCTCTTCAGTGTGGTATATGACTTTTCTCATAATCTCTTCACAATATTTCCAGAATTCTAGCACAACAAAAAGGTGATGTGATGTGGATCTTTTGCCATGATTTCCTCGAGCTCCGCGTAGATTTCTTGGATCTTGTGTTGACCTAGAGCTTTGTGCATGACATGACAAATGATTTGCCATCTTGTCCCTTAAACTGGTATGTGGCAACACACGGATAGAGAGCGGAGACCGTGTTTTATCTGTTGTTGGCAGTAATCCAGAATTTGTCGTTCTTTTCCATGATATTCATTGTTCAGAGCCGAGAACCTGTATTCTGCAATTATGTAGCAAACACTGATTAAAAGCACCTACCTATAAACACACGAGCATAAGAATGGGCGGTATAAAATGCAGAATTCTGTTCTGAACAGTGACACTCCAGTATCAAACAGTGCTAGCGCAGGAAGGGTGGCTACTAGTACATTACCTAAGTTGTGTAAGATTGGTTTAGATACAGTGAAAATATAGAGGTATATAAGGATTGAAAAGATGAAATGATTGGGAATTACCAGTAATAACTTGGCCAGTAGTTTCGGCTTCCTCAATGGTCGTGGTGAAAGCCTGACGCCGGGGTACATTCCTCCTTGCCGGAGGTACATTCCTCTGTCCCTGGGGCATGTTCCTCTGCCCTTGAGGCATGTTCCTCTGTGCCTGATAGAATTGTCGAGGAGGCCGTGCGGGAGGTCCAAGTGGAGGTGGAGCATGTAGAGCTAAACGAGGTGCAGGAGCCTGAACAGCTGACCGCTGTGGAACTGTGATAGCGGGTCTCGGTGCTGGAGCTGGGTTAAGACGATATGGACAAGCTCCAATGGCGTAAGTGGATGCTACACAAACTAAACACAGGCCATTCGCACGCATGCAGTCTTTCGCCAGGTGTCCATTCCTCTTGAAATAGAAGAAAAAGTCTGGACCGGGCCGGTTATAGGCTACTCCCGGTCTCCTGGGTGCAAAAGTTGGCTTAGAAGAGGCTCTTCCTGCCATCTGAGTGGTAGGGCGTTTCACACCGGCGGTCTGAGGTCTGCCTTTCTTCTTCACCACTGCCTCATAGCGTCGGGCAGCCATCAGAGTAAGATCATGGGTTGGGAAATCCCCTATAGCCGGTGCAGCTTGGATTTCTGGGTCCAACCCTTATTGAAATCTTCGTGCCGTGATCTCAGCAGTCAGAATAAGGTGTGCTGTGAACCTGTTACGGTATTGTGTTAGCGGTGTAATATGTGTTATCAGGAAATTGAATATTGATACATATCTTACTTGCTAAGCATGGTAAACTCAGCATCGTATTCATCCACTAATTTGTTCCATATTGAACCTTGCTGTAAGTGGATGAACTGCTGTTCCATGTCGAAACGGGCAGTCTCAGGGAAATATTTCGTGTCGAACATATCGCGAAATGTTCTCCATTCAATCAGTTGGGCGAGTCGGCTTTCTTCAACCTTCCACCAGACTCTGGCATTATCCGTTAGTTGCAGGTTCGCAACTCTCACCCAAACAATCTCTGGCACTTGTGCTGCTACCAGATCATCTTCAATGGACCGAGCCCATTCCTCTGCCTCTAGTGGGCCCTTTTTCCCAGAGAAATGTTTCGAGTGCAATGCCCGAAATTCTTTAACTCCGGGTGCCTCGACTTCTGGGTGGTGCATGAGGATAGCAGTCTGCTGCTGCTGACCCTCCAAGAGGCTCTTAATTACCTCAAGCAATACTGTTTGCAAGTTGATGGGAGCTGCAACGGTAGTTGGTGGTGGTAGAGTAGGAGGTAGGATGTTTCCATTGATGTTGGTACTCGTGTTGTTCGGTGAATCCATGACCTTGATAAAAAAGAAGGGTTAAGATAGATTCAAGGAATTTGAAATGTAAAGAATGTATAGTTGCCGATTCTTATAATTCTTGTGATATATATTGTTTAGGATTTCATGCAGAACTAACCTGCATGGGCCACCAACACAACCTGTCACGCTCCGCTTCCCGGTGTATGGGAAAGGAGACGTGGCGGGCACGTGACGTATTTACTCAGAAGTAAACACGTTAAGCGTAAATAAGCAATATATATATATAATGCAAATGAAATGACAAGAGATATAATGTAAACAACAACTTTTATTAACATTCATTTTTACAATACAACTGATTTGAAAACGAAATGTACAATGATAAAAGCAATGCCTAAACAGTGGCATACAAACTGGAATAAGTATAAGGTGAACTAGAAGTCTGGCTGGGCAGTGAACTGGTCCAAGTCCTCCTGGCTTGCCTCGATTTCCTGGGAGTCCGGTCCTCCAGACGAACATTCTAAGGAAAGAAATAGATAGGAATGTCGTCAGCGAACTAGCGCTCGGTAAGTCCCAAAAGAAAAAGAAGGAATACAACAAGTAATGTGGAAGGAAACTGTTAAGTTATACATGTGTCAGTATATTATTCTAACGTAGTTGTTTGTAACTTGGTATAGAAGGTATCAGTGTATATGAGAGGAATCAAACTATCCTGTGGACTATGGTAACATGTAAGTACAAGGCTCCGTCAAAACTTACAGGACAATGGCACGAGAGTTCATGTTGGTGTCTTTTAGTGTCCATCATCGTGCCACTTTTAATACATTCCGTACCATTCTACCCTTTTAACCCCGTAATGTGTTGTATAGATTAATTATCAGACTTGTCGAGACCATAGATAAAAATTGTTCATGTAATCAGGTTTAGGATGTAACAAGTAGTCATATAATCAAGTCAAATTATAGCCATAGTTCGGTTTAGTCAAGTCATGTTTGCATGTTTATCTTGTTCTGGTGTTCAGGTTTAGTTTCAAGTATACATGTTAGAGTTTGGATTCATATTTGAATTGGATTCTGATTTGGATTGAATTCATGTTTGATTTAGACTCAGACCTGAGTCTAACAATTAGAACTGATTTGGATCCTGAATTATGCTCGGGCGTTATCAGTAACTGCTGCACATGGACAATAAGATTTGTGTATTTTTTCAAGACAATTACCATTGATAACACCGTTAAGTTTTTCTATCTTAAATAGGCAATCACTCACTTTCTCCGGCTCCCTGAGGCTCAAGAAAATTGATCCCGCTTAAACCTATATTTACTAAAATGCTTAACAGTGTTTTATATAGCTCGAGAGGGTTTTATGAAAAATATTTTTTAATATATAGTTTCAAAATAACCACGAAAAGTTATTTATATTCTTTAGGGTTTCCATGGATGTGTATTTTAAGAATTGAGATATTTTAGTGCTACTTACCTTAACTTGAATAGTTTATGGTATTTTACTGTAAAATTGTCTTGTATTGATATTTTGATGGTATTTTGATGAAATATGTAACTCTTTCATTTAGAAAAAATATAAGTTGTTATTTTTTAAAATATATGGATTTGTAATATTTATATAATTATATAAAATTGATTTTGATTATTAAGTAGAAATTTTGTTTTTCTTACAAACCGTATTAAAAATCTTCCGAGACCGAATGCTCCATGAAGAGGTCTGCATCTCGCTCTACTAGCCAAAGGATATGCGATAATCCGCACCATCCAATAGCGGGTCTCCTGAAGTAGGTTGTAGTTATTTGCAAAGGATTTTGAAATACAATTCAAAGAAAACGGTTTTTTTTTATAGTTGATGGTATTTTAATGTAATAAGGTAACAAAAGTATGTTCATGATATATCGTGCTATGGAAACATGCGTGTATGTGAGGGTTAAGTCATTACCCCGTGAAGTTTTCTAAAGGTATGCTCAAACCAAGTAATAAAAGATGACGTATATAAAGTTCATGGTATTTTCATGTAAAAACTAGATTAAAGTTATTTAGCATGATATTTTTGAGTGAAAGTTGTTCTAAACATTAGTTTTATGATTACAAATATGGTGTAAGAATATGGATGATCAATGATTAAGAAAAAGTGTGATTTTAAGGTTTTTGAATCAAAAGTGAGTGTTAACTCCACATATCGATATATTTTGAAAAAAGTGATTTTTAGAGAAAGAGAACAAGGATGGGAAGGGACTTACTAGTGACTTAGGTTAAGGGAGAGTAGAAGAAGATAGTTTAGTCATCACAGCGTCGCGGGGTCGCCGGAATAGCCTCGATTTCTCGCCGGAAGTTGGTCGTTGGCTAACTCCTCTTCTACACCACATGTACTTGAGAAAATTTGATGATTTTGGCTTGAATTTTCAGAATGAGAAAGGGCTAGAGCGTAGGATAGTATTTATAGTGTGCAATTAGGGTTTTGGGATTAAAAGAGTGAATTAAAATGTATTAAAAGGTGATAAATTGGGAGAATTGAGGGGTCTCTGTTTGATTGCAAAGTAATCAAATAGTGCATGGGTAATGGGGGTAGGCCAAGGGACTTGTGTTCAAAACCTGGGCATCATTTGCCACGGGGGGCCTGTCGGCGCCGGCCCTAGAGGCAATCTCGCCGGTCGATCCTGGGATTTGGGTTGTAGGATTTGTGCCATGTGTTCACCTCTTTATTTAAATCATTATGCACATGTTATTTTTCCAGACTTTTTATTTTTATGTGCATTGCACGTGTAAACTTTTAGGCTTCCAAAAATTTTAAAAGAAAAATCAGAAAAAATATAATGTGTCTGATGGGATTTAAACACAGGGGCTACGACACAGCAGTGCAAGGCTTTACCAATGAGTTATAAGTTCTTTCCTGCTATTCTTAAACAAAAATAACTTATAATTTGTACTCAGGCTTGTAAACTCTTTTCTGTACATTAACTTAAAAATTTTCGTATAGTAAAATCAGAGTCGTTATACTCCAACACGACTTATCGGGTAATTAGGGGTCTGACGTTTTCACCCTTAGATCCGATATGCGATACTCTCAGATGAAGAGACCAGACTATACGGAGATTGTCGCATTCAGGCTCAGTATGGTACGGACGAACTTGATTGTCTACCTCCCTTTCGACAAATATCTGGATAGCCGTTACGTACAGCTAGTGCCACTGACGTGCTTGTGCTTTTTAGATTTATCCAGTAAATTACTGCCATCGTATTGTCCAGTGTTTAGAGTCCCACGCAGAGCGTTTTCCCTGTTCAGACGATATGATGTAGATGACGTTTGTTGGTGTATACAGGGTGTCTGATTAAATACGTGTACAGGCTACATAGATTTTAATCGGACGGTTGATAATACTAGCGGTTTTATATTAAACCGAATTATTAAATAAGGTTTTGATTTAATATATATATATATATATATATATTTATTTATTTAATATGTATATTCTAGTATTATTGTTCACCATTCATTTTCTCTCTCTTGGCTATTCGTATTTTTTGTATGAATACGCGTATATGTATTTCGATACTTATACCGGGTTATATTTCGTATTTATACGGAATTTGTTCTAGTAAATGGACACTTCATTTCTTATTTTTTTTACAGAAAATCAAAATTGTGATGGAGGATGAGGTGTTTTTTAAGTATGGTAGAGATGTATGCGTTGAGTATTAGATAATATTTTCATTTGTGAATTCTATTCTTCGATGGTTGCTAAATAATCAAGCCATTCTCTTTTTTATGCTTGCTGATTTGTTCTTCAGACAAAAAAAGACTTAGCCATTTTTCCATGCCTTTTTCTTCTTCACCTCGTCCTCCTTCTTCTACGTATCTCTCTGGGGCTTAGAAAAGAGAGCAAAAAAATAGTAAAAATATATCTACATCCCCACTCTCCATTCATAGCGAAATTGGAGCGTCGGTCGCTTCACTTAGTGAAGCCGGAGTTTGGATCGGTTTTCCTCAGGTAGATTTTCTTCGGGAAGGGCGGCCGCCACTCAAGCTCGATTCGGACAGTATACATGGAGCTTGGAGGGATCTTCTACGATTGGGTGAATATGCGTCGAAAGTAGTATTCCATATTTTTGCATATTTGGTTTGCTAGTTTAGGAGTTTAGATCGATTCTAGATTCGGGGTTCTTTCGTATTTGCTTGAAATTTTTGTTCGCAATCCGCGCCTCCGCTACGCCGCGGGCACTAGAGAACCTACATGGTCTCCATGAAATAAGCCTACTTATAATTGGCGGTTTGTTAAAATTAATAGGAGCTGCAATTTTTTTTAAAGTTACGGCAATACCCTTGTAAGATGAATTATTGATAAACTGGTATTTTGCACGTATGATGCACACTTGAGTATTTTGAACAACTACGTGTAGAAATTTAAATTAAATGAAAATATTTTGAACAACAGCGCATGAATTTTTATTCTTGAGCGTTACATGAAAATTTATAAAAATACCTATAGTTTTTTCTAAATTTAAATTAAATGAATGTGGTCAGTGATAATATTAGAATTGAGAAATTTATAAGTTATATAAAATAACAAAAATATAAAAGCTTATATACAAATTTGTAAGTTATATATGTTTTTTGGAATTTGAGCAAGTGAAAAAATGTGTAATGAATGAGGGAGAGAGAGGGTTATTGACTTTTATTTTTTATTTTTGTCTTTTATGGGGTACGAGATGGACATCTCCAATGATCTATTTTGATTATTGGAATTTTATCATTTTTTCTATATTTTATTTTGTTAATTAATGACATCATCTAAGGACTTCTAGGTATAACAGTAAGATATTTATTTTTATCTCAAAATGTGTTTTTTACTAAACGTCCTTTCAAAATTTGGCTAATTACTAGAAAAAAACCCTAATACTTGATAATTACTATTTACTCGTGCAAAACCTTTAAATTGTTACATTTTACTCCTCAAAAATTTACATCCAAAAATAACGTCACCGTTAGGAATTTTTCAATATCTCACCAATCACGCACAACTTCATTCGAGAACCGATTTTTTTTCAACGCTTTCTCCCCAATTAGTCTGGACTTCTCCCTCTTCGATTTAAATCTTCCACTTATCCTAAGCTTGCAAATCTGATCAAATTTGCATTCTGCTAATGCATGAGAAGAGAAGGTCGAGAAAGAAGATCCTGCATCCACAACAAATTGAGTTTTGATAGAGTAAATTCTTAAATCTAAGTTTGATTTTGGGCGAGAGTTGGGATTTTAGATGTAGGTTACAGATTTGGGGGATTTAAAACCCTAATCCTGACATTCCTCCGTTAGATACCTAACCGAGTAGAGAATCTTTTTTGGCAAATGAGGGACCTATTAGAAATCATTTAAATTTTGGAGAGTAAATAGTAATTATTTAATATTGGGGTTATTTTAGTTAGAATCCAAGTTTTGATGGAACATTTAATAAAAAAACACTTCAGGATGATAAATTGCACTGAACCTCATAACCTTTGTTCGAATAGCATAAAATCACCTCTCTTTTTTTATTAAAAGAACTTGCAATGTGCCACTATGTCGATATGCTCTAGCTTTACGAGCGATTTTATGTTTGTTAAATTAAAATTATACACAAAACTTATATCATTTTCTTGCCGTCATCTTAGAGATGTTTTCGAGATTAAAAAAATGAACATATACCGGCAAAAGCCACATTTCTAAGGGAAAAAATAGTGGTTTAGTGGTGATGTTTAGGATCCATCAGGTACAAGAAAGAGAAAACGATGTATTATTTACTATAAAATTATTGGTAAAGCAAATTATATTCCATCAACCAGCTCAAAATGAATTAAAAGTCTTTGATTGTTTATTAGTTCAGCTTAACAAAGAAAAATCAGTGATCAATTGCAATTGAGGAGTAGGTCTATATGTAGGTCTAGGATGCTAGAGTCGCATCACCTGCGGACCACAGCAGAATATAGAACAAAAAAAATCAAAAAATAACACCAAAAACTAAAACCAAGATCATCCAAATGCTAGCAATTGTAAAACAACAAGAGAACTACTTTAAAAGAAAAAGGACGGCTGCAACCTTTGTAGCATGTCCACTTTCTGGTGGAAAACCCATGCTTCGCTCTCAAGTTTCCGTAATGAGTTTGATCAACAATCTTCTCGACGAAAATGATCCATCTTGAAAGCAAGACATCCAAGCTCCAATTCCACGATAGAACATTTCTTTGTGAAGCTACTAGCTCTCATAAATTTCTAATAAGACTTAGAAGAAGTTGTGGATCTCTCTCTCTTTATCTCTTTTTTCCTTTTTCCTTTTTCCTTTTTCTTCTTGTCTTGAAAAAGAGGAAGAAGATGAAAATGCTAATCTCTTAGCCGTCCCTTTTCTTTCCTCTCTGTCTAATATAAAAGAGAGAGAGAGAGAGGGGGGGGGGGTATGAGGTTTATCTCCTCAAGTGGTTCCTACCACTCACAAGCATGCTTGCCACTAAATGACAAAAAAGTATGTTATATGCTTATAAATGTCAGGAATGATCAGTCTTTCTACTACAAGGAGCAAGCATGCAAATATAGAGTTTTCAAAAAACTAAAGAGCTACTAACTTAAAAATAGGAACTTGACTAAAATATTAGACTTAAAACCACTACTAAATAAGAAAGAAGAGTTTTATTCAAGATTAGGGTTTGCTTACATCCTCAAAAATTAGGAAGGAGTATTTGTTTTTGACTCCTTGATCGAGCTTGAAGTGATCTTTTTGGGCCTAAGATAATCCATCTTGAGATTACACAAACACAAGCTATCACTTCACAAACTAAAAAAAAAGTGAAAGAACTATCTAAAGTAGTTTGCTAATAAAGTTTAGATGGATGATGTAGAAATTTTAGCTCTTTATTTTTCTTCTCTTTTCTTTTATTTTAAAATAAACTCAAGAGAGGAGATGAAGAGGATGAACAGAGAGAATCAACTTAGAATTATGATGAGAATGAATTGGATTTAGACTTGGTTATCCTTTCAAAATTAAACAAGAATGACTCATTGATTTACACAGTTCTAAATAAAATGTGTCATTCCTCTTTATCTTTAAAGAGATAAAAGATAAATTTTTTCATTCTTACCATAATTCCTTTGTTATTCTCATGCACCCATTTATCATGTATCATCACACACACACACACACAATAAAGAGAATATATATATATATATATATATATATATATATATATATATATATATATATATATATATATATATATATATATATTCTTACTATAATTCCTTTATGATTCACATGCCCACATCTATCATGTATCATCACACACACACACACAAATAATAAAGAGAAGAATAAAGAGAGCATATATATATATATATATATATAATTATTAAATCAACACTGGATTTAATAATCCGGTTATATCATATATAATTCGGCTAATATTAATAAACGCCCGATTATAATAGTGTATCATATACACGTACATAATCAAGCTCCTGCGTGTATCCCCATACGTGCCCTACATCGTTTCGCTTGTGCCAGGAAATCTCTTTCTGGGACTCTAAAGACTCGTCAATACGCTGACAGTAGGATATAATCATATCAAAATCCCACAAGTATGTCAGCAGTACTAGCTACACCTAACGGCTATCCAGGTATTAGGAGAATGGAAAGATCGACAAGCTAGCTCGTCCGAAATCCAAAAGAGCCTTATAATGACAGTCTCCGTACAGTCTAGTCTCTTCGTCTTGTTGGGTTTCCGAGCGTTCTGACCACCTACCGTGGCCATTGTGGAACGAAAAACTTTAATATTTTGAAAATTCGGCGCTAGAAAACTCGTCCTAGAATCTAAGCATAAACTAAAACTATCTTTCTATAGAGATCTATCTACTATGATGAGAAGTTATACCTAGAGACTCGTGTCCTTCGGATCTTTACTCCTCTTCTTAAGCTCATTAAGTGATCTTGATCGACCTTGCTAGATCGCCATATTGATCCTAGATAATCCACCCGAGAGTTCTTGATTCAAGCTTGACTTCATAAATGAAGCAACTTAGTGATCTAGTTTTCTATTCTAGGTTACTAAGGAGATGTGGTGATTTATTTAGTGTATTTATATCTCTCTTCCTCCTTTGATTCTCAACTCATGAGATGGTAGGGAAGAAGATGAAGATGAAGGAGGAGGAGGAACTCAAGAGAGCTAGGCAAGTAAGGAGAGATAACCTTTTGTTAAAAATAAGAACTCTCATGTGTAGAAAAATCATGAAGCATGTTTTTGTAAAAACCATTTTTCAATAAAAATAATACAACCATACTTGAATAGTTTGCACAAATGAATTTACAATTCATTTATCAACACTATTCAAGCATGGTTCACACCATTCTCTCCTTTACACCTCATTTCCTATTTTACACATCATTTCCATTTTGCAAATAAAATGGAAAATACTTGATGAGGTGTCCTTCTTCTAGAATGTCTTTCCGTATAAATACAGAATACATTCTACTGTATATATATATATATATATATATCCGTATTTGTATCAAAATACTAACACTCAAGAGTTAGAATAATATCACTAAAATAATACCAGCATTAAATTAACATCCGATTTAATGAACCGGCTTAATCCTAAACCCGCCAGTATTATAAACTGTCCGATCAAAATATGTACAGTTAAATTATTAAATAAATTGATTTAATAATCCGGTTTAATCCTAAGCCGGCTAGTATTATAGTTCGATCGAAATCCTGCACGTATAAACATACGGTCACAAGCACGTCAGCGGCACTGGCTGTACATAATGGCTGCCCAGGTATCTGTCAAAAAGAAGACCGACAAGAAAGCCCATCCGAACCCCTACTGAGTCTATCAGTGACAATCTCCGTACAGTCCAGTCTTTCTGTCTAAGAGTATCGCATAGCGGGTCTAGAGGGTGGTAAATATCAGACCCTTACTGACCCATTAAGTCATGTCGATTTGGTTTAGGACCAATCCTAGAAACTACTGATCTAACCATCAGTAGTTCTCAACTGTCTTGGCCAAGGTCTTATGGTTCTAGCCAACCGTACACAATGCGATATCAACTCCTAATACCGGAAGAGACGAATCCTTGACAATCGTTCACTGCCTCTATGTGGCTCGAAACTGCATCCAATCAAAACCTGTTTGCACGACTCTGTAGAGCCGTGTTAGGGTAGTGATCAAAGCACAGTGGGAATTCACACGAGAAAAATGATGACCTCAGGTCCTAAGACTAACCTGTACTCATGTCACCTAAGAACCGCTATCTGACAATAGGTATATAATACCATCTAGAGGTTCTCGGCGAGTCCGTCCAGTGTACTCACCCCCAGTGAGCACCTGTATACAATTTTAGGTGATCACACCAATGGTTGTGGGACCAACCACCGCCCCTCGTCGGGGGTCTATAAACGTATACACAAGTCTATTCTGGAGTATTGATTGTTCGAGAAAAGGTGTGTATGTGTTTTGTAAATAACCACAATCAAGATGGTGTCGCAAATAGTTAGCCGCGATGAGTACGGATCGTCCGCAGGGAAACATGAATTTCTTTTCTTGCTTTAGACGAGTTGATAAAAGAGAGGAGGGATTGTTGTCGTTTTATTTTAAGATGGATATAAAATTTATAATAGAAAATCTTGTATGGTTTATAGGACTTAGTAGTTAATGGATGAATGTTAGAAATGATTCTTTTAATCTTTTAATTGCTTAAAACTAGAGAGATAGCGATGGATGTGGATTAGGGGTTCTTGGAGGGAATTAGGGTTTTCCACTATTGCCCCTTGTCCTTCCATTGATCTCTATTAATCTCAAGTCCTTAACAAAAAAAGTATTGACTAATCTCAAATCGTGGTCGTGAATATCATTAATTGATAGCGCGCCCGATAAGAGGGTTATCATTTATTTTGCTAATATTTATAAACATTAAAATGTCAAAAGAAGTTAAAAGATATTTCATCTATTATTCTACCCTATCATAAAAATCTTAGCAAGCAAGAAATTACTCGCTCATAGTTACTAGCGATTTAAAAGAAAGGTTGAAAATGAATGAAACCATAATTAAAAGTGCAGAAAAGTAATGCGGAAAATTAATGCGGAAAAGTAATACGTAAAGTAAATACGGAAATTAAATGCATAAAGAATTAAAACAAAAACTACTTTTATTAATTATCTATTGCATTACAATTTTTCTCTTTCAAAAGTAGATTACAAGAACCCTATTTTCGCTCTAGATCTCTATCTTTATGGAAGTAGATGAATAAATGATTAGATGGTATAAGATTATGGGATGATATTTTGGTATGCACAGCTCTCGGTCCTTTATATAGCCCCTGAAAGTACAAACCCTAGATGCCATGATGGATTAGGTATAGTTACAATCATGCCCCCAAAAATCCAGATCCAACGGCCACTAAAGAACTGTTGAACCGCCGCCCTTTGCCACGTTTGACCGCGGTTCCGCCGCCGTCTTGTTGGTTTAGGTCTTGGGATTTTTTCAAGCTTTTTTTCTTGATATTTGGAGATCTTTTTGATATATAGATTCTGAAAATATTTTCCTTAGTCTCTGCCGTTGCTATATTCCTCGATTTGTTTATAATATTTGGCAGATTCGGTTTGATATTGTAGGGTTACGTAACACCACCATTAGGTTTAGGAAGGCATCACACATGCCATATTGAAATTTTTTGGGGTACTATGAAACCCTAACCAAGATCTTAACTAGAGAATTAGGGTTAACTTTGTATGTAAACAATTGTACATCTTAGAGGGAGGGATTACAACCTTTGTAGTTCGTTCCTTCGCTTCATAAGCTCCGAGTGGTAGTCCCTTCGCCGTGATCCATAAACTCCCAGACTCTATAGAGGCTCCACAAGTTGAATGATCCATGCTTGCTTGAAAACTTTGAAATCCAAGATGATCTACTTCGAGGAAACACGAACTCAAGCTATGACTTCACTAATTATGAATTAGTGAAGCTAACACATTAATCTATATGGCTAGTATAGAAGAGGATGATGAAGTAGGAATTTTGCTCACTTTATTTTTTAATTTCTCACTATTTTCTTCTTGATCTCAAAATCTAGAAAGCAAAATGAGAATGAGGAAGAAAAAGAAGAATTAATGAGAGTGAGCTTAGAAATGCAACCATGGGTCAAGTATATCATCCTTAACCATCGTAGAGAGTTAACCATGGCTATGTGTCATGGTTGGGTTAGAAATATGTAGGGCAAAACAAAAAGGGTGGACTTGGTTAATGGTAATCTACAAGCTTCATGAAGCTTCATCCATGACTCATTTCTACAAATTAAATTACTTAGATATTTAAACCCAAACATTACATATAGCATGGTATAATTCTCATACATACATGTTGCATGTATAACCTAGCATGCTACAATATTATTTATCACATATATAATATTTATGTAACAAAAGAAAACAATACAATAAACATATATCACATATATGTTAAATATATTACAAGTGAGAATAATAAATACTTAAGTGAGCATATAATATATATAAATATCTATATATCTATATATATATATATATATCATTCTCTCGAATCAACACTTGATCCAATAACCCGGCTATATCACATATAACCGGCCGATATCATCTATCGCGAGAATAGAATACGGTATTACATATCGTATTAATCTCGGTCCCCGCACATATCACATATGTTCTCCTAATCCGTTTCGCCTGAGCCTGAAAACCTCTGTGTAGGACTCTAATGACTCGTCAATACGCTGGCAGTAGGTGATGATCATATGAATCATCTACAAGCTGTAAGCGGTCAGCTAAACATAACAGCCATCCGGGTATTGATCGACCAGAAGATCAACAAGCAAGCCTGTACATACTCCTGCGAATCCAATCAGTAACACTACCATACAGTCCGGTCTCTTCATCTGATATGTCGCATATCTCGTCTAGGGGTGGTAAACGTCAGACCCCAGTAACTCGATAAGTTGTGCCGAAATGAGACTCATAACGGGATGAGAAACTACTGATAACACTTACCAGTATATCTCTGAAGCAGCCTTGGCCAAGGACTTCCTGTTATAGCCAATCGAGCACAGCGCAACATCAACTCCCTAAACCGGGAGAGACGAAACCCCTCCTATCGCTCATTGCCTCCATGTGACTCGGGACTGTACCCAAAAGCCACCGTTTTGCACGTTCTCTTGAACGTGGTAAGGTGGAAATCAAAGCACAGTGGGAATCACACAAGACTCTATGACGATCTCGGGTCTATAAACTAACCTGTACCAGTGTCAATAGAGAACTTCCATCTGACGATAGGTACAATACCATCTGGGAGTTCTCGGCGAGTCTGTCCAGTGTACCCAGTCTCCACTGAGCACCCGTATACTATCTTTGATGTCAAAAACCAATGGATATGGGATCATCCATCGCCCATCTACATGGGTCGAGAAGCTATACGCTAGTCTACTCTGGTATATCGATGTCCTGTCTCGATACACCTGCGACTAGGAACATTTGAAGGATGTACTTAGCGACTACTCTTTCCCCACTAGTATGATCTGCATCATAGTCCTAGTAGTCAAGTACTCATCCTAAGGGCTTTATGAACATGTAACATAGAGACAATCAGAGTACATGTTATGATAAAGAGCAACCAGATAGCATACTATCATGTCGAGCAAGAAAGTCCTCCCTATATATGTCCAAGCATTCACTACAATATACATCGTATGTACAGTAATGGCCTCTAAGGCACACATATAACTAACAATCTCCCACTTACACTAGGGCCATCTGTTGTAGTATCTCATACCCAACAATCAGCAGTGGTTGAAGTATCTCATACTCAACCATCTCATAAAAGTCTCTCCTGGGCATAGGCCTTTGTGAGTGGATCCGCCCTGTTCTCCTCCGTGTCTACTCTCCTAAACCTCGATCTCCCTAGAGACCATCCATCTCTATGATCAGGTGATACAGCCTAAGAATATGTCTGGATCATAGATGGGACGGGGTTCCTAGGCCTAAGCCACAACTCCATTGTCTCACAATGGTCGGAACGAAGTTCATCTCATGAACTTATATATATCCAGACTGCCTCTTTGGTAGCTCCTTCGTAGCAATGTATCCGGCCTTTATCGTCTAGTTTGCCACGGTATCTAGCTTGGAACTCTTCCAACATACCGTCCCTCCACTGAGGGTAAAGACAATGCCCGCGACTGACATTCAGTCGACCTTATCACCCTGGAAGCTATCCAGTGATTCTCCCCAGGATCGATTGATACCATCTTACTACACCTAGTGAGAATTCTAACATCCACTTAGATCTATCTCATAGATCCAAAATCCAGGATTTAGGAGGTATCATGTTGATCCTATATGGAGAACCATTATGATAAGAGGAGATTGACCGAATGTAGCATAGGAAACTCCTTTCCTATCAAGAGTATGTCATCCACGTACAATATGAGGATCACTACTATACTTCCTACTACCTTATTGTATATACAAGGTTCATCTATTATTTTGATGAAGTCAAACTCTTTGACTACTGCATCAAAACTGATGTTCCAACTCCGCGATGCATGTTTTATCCTATAAAGCAACTTGCACACGTTTCTGCTGCTCCCACTGTCTACGAAGCCCTCTGGCTGTGTACTTATAGACGCTCTCTTCTAAATCACTATTTAGAAAAGAAGTCATGACACTCAACCGCCAGATATCGTAGTTATGGTATGTAGCAATGGCAAGTAGGATCTAGATGGACTTAAGCATAGCTTTGAAAGTCTCAACTTTTCCATGTACACCAAGTAATCTTCTCAAAATAACTTGCTCCTGATGGGGATTTAACCCTTCAAATAAAGCAACCAAAGTCCATACTTTGTTGGTGTACATATATTCCATCTCAGATCGCTTAGCATTCAGCCATTCTTACAGAGTCACCACTCCTGATGGCCTGCTCGAAACTAGTTGGGTCATCATCATGATGCAATCCTTGCTCCCACTGTCATAGAGAAAACCGAAGTATCTCTCAGGCGGAGGAGGAACCTTACTAGATCGGCGGAGAGGTTGAGGTTCTTTGGGAACCATTGAATCCTTCGGTTCTACCAAATCATCAGCTGTAGTTTGTATAGCTGGAACTCTTTCCAGTTCTACCTCATAACCACTAATTTCTTCACAAGAAATTCCCTTTCCAAAAGGTGGCATGCTGAGAAACAAAACACCTTTTGCTCCTCAGTGTGGTAGAAGATATTCCCTTGCGAATACTTGGGATATCCAACAAACTTCTACAGAACTGATCTTGTCTCGAGCTTATCCTGATTTTGCTTTTAGACATAGGCCGGACAATCCCAAATCTTAACATCCTTAAGAGATGGGCTCTTCCCATACCATATCACATATGGAGTGGTAGGCACCTGATTTGATTAGAACCCTATTCAATAGGTATGCAGCATCTCAAGTGCATAACCCCCAAAAAGATATAGGCAACTCAGTAGTACTCATCATAGAGCACACCATATCACATAGGGTGCAATTACTCTGCCCCAATATACCAATGTGCTGTGGTGTATACGGAGGAGTAATACTGAGAGAGAATCTCATTCTCCTTTAGAATAGTCTAGGATCTCCGTGCGCAAGTATTCTCCTCCCTGATCTCATCATAGGACATAATAATTATACCCGTTTTGGTTCTCTACTTCTAACTTATATTCTTTGAATATCTTAAAAGGTTCAGACTTGTGTTTCAATAGAAACATATGTCCGAATCTTGGGAGATCATCAGTGAATGTAATGAAGTACAAAGAACCAGTCCTGGCATGTGTAGACAGGGGACCTTCATACATCAGAATGTATTAATCCCAAGAGTTCACTAACTCTTTCTCTGTTTCCAATAAACGGAGCTATGTTCATCTTATCTTTGTGACATGACTTGCAAGTTTCACAAGATGTAAATTCAAACTGATTTAAATATGCAACTAAATGTAACTTCAGCTAGTCGGGTCGCATTGATATGACCTAGTCTACAATGCCTCAAGAAGGATTCGTTCATTTCTGAACTCTTCCTCTTGTGTGTGTTCTGTACGTTAAGAACTGTAGTTTGATTTTAGAACGCATATGCTTTTAGATAACGTGCATGAACCGATCAACTCTTGATATAGGAAATGTTCAAAATATTATCCAACAATACAAAATTATATCCTTCTTTACTAAATAAAGAGACTGATATGATATTGTATATCAGGTTCGGTATCTAATAACATTCGTTCAGAATCAATGTATTTGGTAATATAGGGTGATAACTGCCAACATACTTGGCTGCAACACTTGCACCATTTTTAACTCTTAAAACTTATCACCCATTCTCAGATCTTTACTTATCTATAGCCCATGTAACAGATTACATGTATGGGATCTTGATCCGGTATCAGTATACCCAGGACATAAAGGATACTGAGAAACAGTTCTCTGAAATGAACACACCCGAAGATGATGCATTAGCATGCACTTTCTTCGTTTGGGCGGCACGGGAATCTTGGTAATCCCATATTTCCTCCTCAGTCTTATAACAATTATAAGTTGGAGCGGGACCAACGTTCCCTAGCTCAGTATAACAAGCGGGTTTAGTCAATACATCCGTATTATTATCTTGATTAAGACGTGACATGGTCGCTACCTGGAGAGAGCGAGAGAGAGAAGAAAAAACTCTGCGTGCGCTCTTGCAAGATTAGATTGGTTATTAATATATCTAATTAGGATGGCTCCCATTGTTTTAGTCAAATCTTCCTTCAAACCCTAAAAGGTAAGACTAGCCGGGATTAATTACACCCTACAAGTTCGCCAATCTTTCAGCCATGCTAGTTTCGGTACTTTGAGGGAGGTTTCCCGTGCTTTCGCACGGACCTAATTAAAATAAATCTCGTTTTCCCAGAGGCGTAACCCTGTTGACACCTTTCTAAACACCTACTTGATCGGCTAATTGTAATGTGTAAAACTCTCTAAGGAGTAACTCTTACTCACAGTGGGTATCGGGATCCAACTATCTCATAGAAGGTATGCAATCTCATTGCAAATTTCAAAATTTGAAATTCCTGATAATATTTTACCCCTAACGTTCTATGACCTTGACGAATGCCAAACAACCCATAGTCCGCTAGTCAAGTTCAACCCGTACATTTCCTGATTGAATTAAATCCACCCGCACGACCCTTGAGGAAAGACAAACAACGCCATACGATTACCCTAATCCAATCACATCGTATGCTATTAGATAAGCACTATTTAGCTACCGTACACTACGCCTTGACGAATACCAAACTACCGCAGTACGAATACTAAGTAGTACTTATCTGAAATGACGGAGGGCTACGACAGGTTTTTAAGAAAACCTTTTGCGTAATGAACTTGATATCGTTGTAGAATCGAGTGATTTTAAATCGAGTGTTTTTGAGGCTTTTCTAGTTTCGCTAAAAAGGTCACTCCCGGTGAAGGGATCTCGGCTCTTTCCTTATCGAATAAAGTGCTGGATATTCTACAAGGAATACCGCTATGCAAAGCAAAAACTATAAAACCAATCAAAAGATAAACCGAGGGTTGTAGCATCTGTTAGTTTCGCTAAAGAGCTCACTCCCGGTGAAGGGATCTCGGCACTTTCCTTATCGAATAAGGTGCTGGATATTGTACAAGGAATACCGCTATGCAAAGCAAGAACTAGAGCTACCCGTTTTCGAGACAAGTTTCTACAACATCTTTTACGTTTCTTTTATTTCATTAATCTCATTAATGAAGTCCCATTTTATTATGCTTCATAAGCATCACAGATGAAACGAAAACTGTAATATTTACATATCATATATATAGTATAAGCATTCGTCTCAGGCAGTAATATGATCTCATCACCGAACATTGCAGCAAAAGTCAACATATGAAATATTGGATATACTAGAACGTCCGTGTTTTATTTTGAGCCTGTATAAAACATGGATTCCACAGCCGCGATGAATAGCAAAACCCACATCCCCAGACCCCTACGAGAGCGGCAAGTAACCCTCCCAATTCTAGGGTTAGGAGACCCGGTCTCGACTCCTCGAGATGGTCTCCCACTGGACCCTAGAACCCGGTTACTTGTGCTCCCCAGCTTGGGTCGATCCTAATGCGGAAAAGTAAATAATATATAATGGTGACATCATCCTCAACCCGGAAGTGCCCCAATAAAAGAATATTACATATAATGAATTTTACATGAATGAAAAGAAAACTCTCATCTCACATAAAACTCCCGGCTATTCAAAACACGACGATCCAATATAACATATCACAGCAACACATAACAACATATGTCATCATCGTAAGTAAATATGCCTATCACAATTGTCTTCGATCTATAGCGACGAAAACGGCGATATAGCACATATTACACTTACGGTCGTAGAAAAGAAAATTTAAAACTACAATATTTGGAATTCACAATCTCTTTAGATATGTAAACCCGAAATATCACATATTACGGATTTCATGCCTAACTAAATGAATTCCACATATTGCATCACAACACAGATGTCTAGGCGAAGTTACACAATTCGATCGATTCAACGAATACCCAAAATACCCCAGTGAGTTCAACACTTGAGCAGAAAAAAAAATTCCCAGCAGCATGCCGCAATACCTATGGACTGTCGCTGAAGGGCCCGTCCCAAGCCTCCACAACGGCGCTGCGGAACTGCCGCCAAAACCAAGTTTTGGCCGCGGTTGCGTGGTCACTGTAGAGAGTTAGGGACTCGTTCTTCAGGTGGGTCCATATAATTCCCTGCATGATTTTCTGAGTACTTTTAATATGAAAAATATCAACTTTTGAAAAATTTCCAGAGAAGGGGTCTCGTTTGGGTTTTCGGGGTTCGATCGGACTTTAAATTTTGTCTAGACAACGCCTAAAGATCTAGCTTGGCTCTGATACCACTGTAAGGTTGCGTAACACCACCATTAGGTTTAGGAAGGCATCACACATGCCATATTGAAATTTTTTAGGGTGCTATGAAACCCTAACCAAGATCTTAACTAGAGAATTAGGGTTAACTTTGCATGTAAACAACTTTACATCTAAGAGAGTGGAATTACAACCTTTGTAGTCCGTTCTTTCACTTCATAAGCTCCGGGTAGTAGTCCCTTCGCCGCGATCCATGAACTCCCGGACTCTAGAGATGCTCCACAAGTCGAATGATCCATGCTTGCTTGAAGACTTCGAAATCCAAGATGATCTATTTCGAGGAAACACGAACTCAAGCTATGACTTCACTAATTATGAATTAGTGAAGCTAACATACTAATCTATATGGCTAGTATAGAAGAGAATGATGAAGTGGGAATTTTGCTCACTTTATTATTTAATTTCTCACTATTTTCTTCTTGATCTCAAAAGCTAGAAAGCAAAATGAGAATGAGGAGGAAGAAGAAGAATGAATGAGAGTGAGCTTAGAAATGAAACCATGGGTCAAGTATATCATCCTTAACCATTGTAGAGAGTTAACCTTGGCTATGTGTCATGGTTGGGTTAGAAATATCTAAGGCAAAAAAAAGGGTGGACTTGGTCAATGGTAATATACAAGCTTCATGAAGCTTCATCCATGACTCATTTTCACAATTTGAATTACTTAGATATTTAAACCCAAACATTACATATAGCATGGTATAATTATCATACATACATGTTGCATGTATAACCTAGCATGCTACAATATTATATATCACATATATAATATTTATGTAACAAAAGAAAACAATATAATAAACATATATCACATATATGTTAAATGTATTACAAATGAGAATAATAAATACTTGAGTGAGCATATAATATATATAAATATATAAATATATATATATATATATATATCATTTTCTCGAATCAACACTTGATCCAATAACCCGGCTATATCACATATAACTGGCCGATATCATATATCGCGAGAATAGAATACGGTATCATATATCGTATAAATTTCGGTCCCCGCACATATCACATATATGCTCCTACTCCGTTTTTCCTGAGCCAAGAAACCTCTGTGTAGGACTCTAAAGACTCGTCAATACGCCGGCAGTAGGTGATGATCATACCAAACACCTACAAGCTGCAAGCGGTCAGCTAACCGTAACAGCCACCCGGGTATTGAGCGACCAGAGATCAACAAGCAAGCCTGCACATACTACTGCGAATCCAATCAGTAACACTACTATACAGTCCGGTCTCTTCGCCTGATATATCGCATATCTTGTCTAGGGGTGGTAAACGTCAGACCCCAGTAACTCGATAAGTGTTCATACCATAATATTGCATTATTATATTCCCCATTCTTATGCATTTTACAAATAAACAGGTGCTTTTGACCCATGTCTGCTACTTAGTTACAGGTTACAGGTTCTCAGAGCTAAAACAGTGAAATTGATGAAAAAGATGATACAAAGTGAGACTACGACCAATAAATAGTGGAATCTTGATCAAGCCTACACGAAGATCAGTTCACAAAGTACAAGACAGTGCAAGGTCCAAGACTTCGACACGAAGCGAATGGTTAAAGTCCACCACAATTATTCAGTGGGAAATCTGGAAGAGAACCATAAGCTATTATAAAGAAACAACCAAAGAAACAGGAAGAGAAATACAGCCAGAAGCAGCACACCAAAGTTCATCATTCAAGACCACCTTTTGACCGCGGAACCGCGGCCAAACCAGGGCTGCGGCCGCGGTTCCGCGGCCGTGTATAGCACGGAGTGGCAGAATTTTTTACCAAAAAGCCGTGGCGGCACTGACTAGTCTTCCTAGGGGTATTTTTGTAATATCAGACATGCGGCAATTGTAAACCTAGGGTTTTCTATGTCCTATAAATAGAAGCCCAAATTCTTGTATTAAACCATATCTCCTTTCATTAATAAAATTCAGAATTCTTTTTGGAGAGCATCAATTTGTAAGTTCTTAATTTATTTTGCTGCCCTAGGTAATTTCTATTCTTGCCCTAATTTAGATTTAATTCCTTACCCTAGGTTAAATTTATTATCTGCCCTAGTTAGATCTTTAATTCCTTGCCCTAGATAAATAATTTAGATCTGTTCTTCAATTCCCTAATGAGCGAGTAGTCTTCTCGCTTGTTAGGGTTAGATTTGGGGAAGGTTTGAGAGATGAAGATCTCTTATCCCTTTCTTGCCCATCACATATAATTAATAGGACTCTATGCATACATGCACACACCGCTCCCTACGGCATCCTATCCCACGAGGTAGCGGTGATACCATAGTATAAAGGCCCGGTTGAGCGTGTTTTCCATGGAGGTTAAGGTAAGAATTGATAAAGGAAGGACAAGAACCAAGAGGAAGAAACATCTTCCCGAATGGTTCTAATCCCCTCTATTAATAATTACCATAACTTCTAATAGATCATAATATGGGTGTAGAAAGCGGTGAGATTTATTGACTTTCCAAACTTAACCTAAACCTAACCCTAGTAAGATTTAGATCTAGATTAATTTAGTTTTTAGATTTAATCAATCAATCCGGCATCCATCGGAATTAACTCGTTGGAGCGATTAGGAAATTCACAAAATCCCTGTGGACCGACCCGTACTCACCGGCTAGCTACCAAGCGATGCCGTTCTTGATTGCGGTTTAGAAATATTTTTGATCAATCAAATGGCGCCGTTGCCGGGGATGGCGTGTTATTTTCTTTTTGCAATTTCGGGTTAATAAAAATTGAAAAATCATAAAAAACTGAAAATTCATAAAAAATATAAAAATTTATCATTTTTTATTTTTGTGAAGGGTATTTTTGTGTGAATTTTGCAGGAACAACAAAGAAGTTCGGATCTGGAAAAATCAAGAAAGCGAAACAGAAAACGAAAGATCTGAACAGCAGAGGATTTCAACAACTGAACAACAGAAAAAATCTCGAGACGCGAGCCGCCTAGTCCACCGTGATTCCGTCGCCTAAACTGCCTTCTGCCGCGCATCCGCGGTCCTCTAGTGAAGTCTCGGATTTGAGCCGTACGGACCGCCGCCCTTCCTCCGCGCAAACCCCTTTCCGACCGCGGTTCAACCGCATGATGCTAACGTCAGCATGAGGAAATTGCACTGTTTGTTCCCTTTCTCTCTCCTCTGCAACCTAAAATATATCTTCTGAAAAATCTCCTGCAGGATTCTTCGCGCTTAAATATCTTCCCCTTCCAAATAACAAATCTTGTGCAGGATTCTTTGCGCCGCTCTTAAAATAAAAATTGATTGCAAGTGATTTTTACTGTTTTGCATATCTTTAATTGGACTTTAAGGGGCTTGAAACCAATCAAGATTGGGTGGGGATTTCATCACCCTTCCTAGGACCCCAGAAATCACATAAGGCATACGCATTGACCACTATTTAATTAAAAAATACTAGACTCAGCCCTAAGGACGTCGCGCTCAATAGGACAGAGGACTAGTTGTAGGCATCGGCCGTTGATCCTAACCTGACTTTGCGGTGTCTAGGCAAGTGTGTCTAAGGCGAGTGGTTACTTAATTAGGGCCACTACTTGTAGTGGAGAGCCTCCCACTCACCTGGCCGCAATTGGCGGTGAAGAGGCGGTTTGAGGTCCTATTTCTAGCCCTTTGGAACAGTTAGGAGCTGTCTAGCTAACCTAGGTGACCCTAGATCTAGGTTTGATTGTGCATTTTTGGTTGAAAGTGTGTTTAAGCCCTTTATCGAAATTTTTTTTTTGCAAAAAGTTACAAATAAAAAATAAAAAAAGGGGGGAAATTTTTATTAAAAGACTTGCAACTTTTGTCGCTAAGAAATCCGTGCACCCCAAACTTCTTTCTCTTCTTCTTCTAACATCATGGGTACCCCACCTCATAAATCTCTTGCCGAACTTTGGTATCCTGAACCTAACTTTGCTTCGTACGTCAATTGTTTCGGTCGATTTAAGGACGATCCCTCCATACCCAAAATTTCTTTGAAAGATCAAATAGAAGCGTTTAGGAGAAACAGTTCGACGTTGCAATCCACTTTGTGTCAACCATGTCAACCTTCACCACCTTCGTACGTTGATACCACTTTTTCGAGTCCTGTTGTAACTCCTAAACCAATGTCTATTGCTGAGCATATTGCACAATCTCGTAGCCGATCTTTCACTCCTCTCCACACATCCAGTTATAGGGATCCACAAGTCCATTCACCTTTTTATCCAAATGTTGATCCTACTCCTGTCCAACCATCCAATTCCTACCAGTCCTACCCGACTTTCCCACTTTCACTAGACATTGCTTCTACACAGCCATTTGGGAGTTTCACGTATCCAAACAATTTCGAATCTTTTACCGAAACCCCTTCACAACCCATGTCTAGTTTGGAACAGTCGTTGGAAGCTTATATTTTAGCAACAAACAAAATGATGAGGAATGTGGATGCGTCCATGGCCGCCCTTATGCAACCTAGTGAACCGGTAGCTAGTTTCCAACTAGCTCCAAAAATTCCATTGCATGAAGAGGCAGTTGGACAGAGTGAGAATTTGAGAGGAGCGAGTGAGTTCTGCACATTTCCAAATCAAACCTACCCATACCCAATTGAAGCCTACAACTCCGGTTTTCCATCGATTGTCCCAAATGATTCACAAGTTAAAAATAAAACATTTAACGAGTTGTGCGAATTTGTAGTGCTTGCTTTGCCAGATTGTGAAGAGTCTCTTTCGAGTGAAACCACACCTAATCCTTTCGATCTTTACACCTTCAATCTAGAACCTAAATTGATAAATATCCATGCTTTTGATGAGGTGTCAGAAAAAATTGATTTTCACCTGATTGAGGATATAGACGCCGAGAATATTTTGGATAATGAACCCGTAGATTTGATTGAACTTTTATGTCCAATTCGTCATCCCAGGTCATTAAATGTTTCTCCCGAACTTCATATGCGTCTTGATTTTGATGATGATGGCATGGATGAGTTAAATTTTGAGGAGAATATTGAGGAAATTATTGAGGATGAACCAGTTTTGTTTGATGAGTCGGATTTCCCAATTCATCATGTCCCTTCCACTGATTGTGTACACCCTCCTAAATCTTTAACTGATACCCTTCTTCACTCACTTCCCTCCGTCCTCATTCTGACCTTGCAAGAGACCGTTACACTTTCATCTCCAATACCAAGTTTGACGTACCCATGTTTGCTCATGAATCTTGAGGGATTTAATCTCATTTTTCCGCGGGTTGATAGATTAGCACAATCGCTTTTTACACATCGGTCATTACAAATTGTGCTAATTTATGCACCCATCCCCACCCTCAAGTTCGTATTCCCACCTTCTTTGGTTCTTCTAATCTTCCTTTAATGATACCGAGTGTTGATGAATCACAATCCGATCTTTTAAGTTCGATAATTTTCAATTGGACCTTCGATGAAAGTTTCGAAGATATTTTCGCCGACGAACTTGTATTTTTAAACGACACTGATTTTGTGATTAATCAACCTCCACTCGAAGAAGTAGAACCACTACCATTTCTTTTTTCCCTCCGCCATTCTCCTCCACCGAGACCGTATACCGTTTCTACCTCCACACGGTCTCGTGTTCTTCTCATTTCTTTTCTTTCCACTCCATTCTTTCACCAACCCCACCATTATCACGATAGAATTTTTGAATGGTTGGTGCTAACTTTTGGCCTGTGTAAGGCCTTGTATAGTTTGATTTTTCTCCTCCCTAACTATAAACTTTAACGCTTAAACAGTGGAAACACTGTCTCACTTAAGTTTGGGGGGAACCTTGTTGTATATATATATTTTGTTTTTCTTTTAACAATAAAAAAAATAATTTTTTTTATTATAAATAAATAAACAGGGAAGTACCGACATTTTGACCCTCTTGGTGTAGCATGACAGTGAGGACACTGTCCAGTTTAAGTTTGGGGGTATGCTCGGTAAGGTTTCTTCCTTCGCATTCATGTGTATATTTTTGCATTTGCATTCTTATTTTAAAACCCATAAAAATTGAAAAATTATAAAAATTAAAGTATTCAATTTTGGTCTAATTGACTTGAGTTTGACAAAAAGGTTAACTAGCTAGGAACAACTAAATCCTAGACTTAGTAAATTAAAACCCCTAAAAATAACCTTTCTTAAAGTTTAACGGTAGAAAGTATATGTCTTTGTGGTTTATTTAGAAATGGGCAAATTTTGAGTTCACTTCTTGGGCTAAGTTAAAATAAGGGAAGAGTATTGATGTTTTTATTAAAGTATAAGTTTGAAAAATAATTCCTAACTTAAGTCTAAATTCTGAAAATTTATACCCTACAACTTGCACAAACACGTACCTTGAAACTTGGAATAGTAGAAGAGACCTTGAAATGCTCTTGTCTAAAGTCCTTAGTACGATTAAAAAAGAAAAAATTTCAAGTGTGAATAAAGAGATAATAAAAAAATTGAACACTGGTTTTTGTGATTACTTAAGGCTGCAAAAATAGAAAAAATATTTAGCGAGGGTGCTTCATCACCTAGTGCTTTAGACCAACTGGTTTGGGAGTCACTGCTAAAGCTTTAGGTGTTAAAGACTAGGAATTACGCTTTAATGTGCAAACATATCTTGTAATCGGTCGTTGGTACCTCAAGAAGTATTAACGGTCGCATGAAGGACGTGTAAGCAAAATTCATCTAAAAATTCACCAATTAAGAAGTGCTTCGGACAATGGACAAGAGTATGATTGCTTGATTTGAATTTCCAAGTGTAGGGGTGATATATACACACACGTAGGGGTATGTGATTGGGGTTTAGATAAGAGATAGGAATAAAGAATAGGACTTCTATCTTTAATAGAGATGATAAAAATTCCTAAGTTGAGATGGAACCCTAGAAGGAAAACTTCAGAGATGCCAAAAGCTAAATAGGTCTGCAGAACATATATAATCTTAAGTTAAATGATAAGGAAATGTGAAGAATACGGGTGGATGATTTTTGAGTCGAAGATAATAGAGTTCTTGTTGGAAAACCTAATTGGAGAATAAAATTTAATGGGCCAAATTGATAGGATTTTGTGGGTAGCATCCGCTGAAAACCCATAGGAGACAACACACCTCCTACTAGGGACACCTAGAGGTTTAACGGCTTGTTGCACGTGCTCAGTGCAATCGCGTTTCCCTGCGAAAGTGAGGTTAGGTTTTTGTTGAGAATAAAACAAGGTTTGCTCGAGGAAGAGCAAAAGATAAGTTTGGGGGTATTTGTTCATACCATAATATTGCATTATTATATTCCCCATTCTTATGCATTTCACAAATAAATAGGTGCTTTTGACCCATGTCTGCTACTTAGTTACAGGTTACAGGTTCTCAGAGCTAAAACAGTGAAATTGATGAAAAAGATGATACAAAGTGAGACTACGACCAATAAATGGTGGAATCTTGATCAAGCCTACGCGAAGATCAGTTCACAAAGTACAAGGCAGTGCAAGGTCCAAGACTTCGACATGAAGCGAATGGTTAAAGTCCACCACAATTATTCACTGGGAAATCTGGAAGAGAACCAGAAGCTATTATAAAGAAACAACCAAAGAAACAGGAAGAGAAATACAACCAGAAGCAGCACACCAAAGTTCATCATTCAAGACCACCTTTTGGCCGCGGAACCGCGGCCAAACCAGGGCTGCGGCCGCGGTTCCGCGGCCGTGTATAGCACGGAGTGGCGGAATTTTATACCAAAAAGCTGTGGCGGCGCTGACTAGTCTTCCTAGGGGTATTTTTGTAATATCAGACATGCGACAATTGTAAACCTAGGGTTTTCTATGTCCTATAAATAGAAGCCCAAATTCTTGTATTAGACCATGTCTCCTTTCATTAATAAAATTCAGAATTCTTTTTGGAGAGCATCAATTTGTAAGTTCTTAATTTATTTTACTGCTCTAGGTAATTTCTATTCTTGCCCTAGTTTAGATTTAATTCCTTGCCCTAGGTTAAATTTATTATCTGCCCTAGTTAGATCTTTGATTCCTTGCCCTAGATAAATAATTTAGATCTGTTCTTCAATTCCCTAATGAGCGAGTAGTCTCCTCGCTTGTTAGGGTTAGATTTGGGGAAGGTTTGAGAGATGAAGATCTCTCATCCCTTTCTTGCCCATCACATATAATTAATAGCACTCTATGCATACAAGCACACACCGCTCCCTACGGCACCCTATCCCACGAGGTAGCGGTGATACCGTAGTATAAAGGCCCGGTTGAGCGTGTTTTCCATGGAGGTTAGGGTAAGGATTGATAAAGGAAGGACAAGAACCTAGAGGAAGAAACATCTCCCCGAATGGTTCTAATCTCCTCTATTAATAATTACCATAACTCCTAATAGATCTTAATATGGGTAAAGAAAGCGGTGAGATTTATTGACTTTCCAAACTTAACCTAAACCTAACCCTAGCAAGAATTAGATCTAGATTAATTTAGTTTTTAGATTTAATTAATCAATTCGGCATCCATCGGAATTAACTCGTTAGAGCGATTAGGAAATTCATAAAATCCTTGTGGACCGACCAGTACTCACCGGCTAGCTACCAAGCGACGCCGTTCTTGATTGTGGTTTAGAAATATTTTTGATCAATCAATAAGTCATGTCGATACGAGTCTCATAACGGGTTGAGAAACTATTGATAACACTTACCAGTATATCTCTGAAGCAGCCTTGGCCAAGGACTTCTTGTTATAGCCAATCTAGCACAGCGCAAAATCAACTCCCTATACCGGGAGAGACGAAACCCCTCCTATCGCTCATTGCCTTCATGTGACTCGGGACTGTACCCAAAAGCCACCATTTTGCATGTTCTCTTGAACGTGGTAAGGTGAAAATCAAAGCACAATGAGAATCACACAAGACTCTATGACGATCTCGGGTTTACAGACTAACGTGTACCGGTGTCACCAGAGAACTGCCATCTGACGATGGGTATAATACCATCTGGGAGTTCTCGGCGAGTCCGTCCAGTGTACCCAGTCTCCATTGAGCACCCGTATACTATCTCTGATGTCAAACACCAATGGATATGGGATCATCCATCGCCCATCTACATGGGTCGAGAAGCTATACGCTAGTCTACTCTGGTATATCGATGCCCTGTCTCGATGCACCTGCGACAAGGAACATTTGAAGGATGTACTTAGCGACTACTCTGTCCCCACTAGTATGATCTGCATCATAGTCCTTGTAGTCAAGTACTCATCCTAAGGGTTTTATCAACATGTAACATAGAGACAATCAGAGTACATGTTAAGATAAAGAGAAACCAGATAGTATACTATCATGTCGAGCAAGAAAGTCCTCCCTATATATGTCCAAGCATCCACTACAATATACATCGTATGTACAGTAATGGCCTCTAGGGCACACATATAACTAACAGATATTCCGATTTGACTTGGATCTCCTACATAGATTTCAGACCTGAGCTAATGCCTGCACAATATCTCAAATTCATCTTGTTAGTGACATTTGGTATGTTTGAGATATTATTCCAACCATTTATATGATATAACATCTTAAGAATATTGATTAGGAATATTTGATATGATATGCATATTTTAATTACTAATATTTCATTTAAATATAATATGCATATATTTTCCTTAATTATATTAACTATAAATGAAGAAACATATGATAATAATGTTTTTACAAATAAACCCACATATGTTCTTTATTTACAATTAACACCTTTCAGTACTTAACAATAATAGGGAAAATGTCCATACAAATGTGTAATATATTTGACTAATCAAATACCCCTAAACTTATCATTGATCGTCTTGAGCAAACTATTTATTAAAAATAAAAAATCAAGAACACTTTCGTAGGCAATACGATTGCACTCAGCTAGTGCAACAAGCCTTTAAATCTCTAGGTGTTCCTAGTAGGAGGAGTGTTGTCTCCTGAGAGTTTTCAGCGGATTACACCCAAAAAATCCCAAAATAAAAGATAGAAGATGAAAATTACATACAAAAATAAGGAACATATAAAAGAAAGAACTTGAAAATAAGTATTTCAAACTACACTAGCATTTTAGTTGTCATGAGCCCTATCTTAATGGTCTTGAAAAAATGTTAGAAATCACATCCTACTTTAATAAAACATCGTCGTTAGTTTTCCTCCCCACCTTTTCCTCCAAATATCGATCATATACCCCTACGTGTGTGTAAAAAACATCCCTACACTTAGAGAATTCAATTCAAGCTATCATAGCCGTGCCCCTATTCCTTAGTACTTTTTAGTCGGTGATGCTTTATATAGATTTGCTCACACATTGTTCATGCGACCGTTAAAATGTATTCACTGTTTAAGGCGTAATTAGCAATATCTTAGTCTTGCAATACCTAAGGCTTAGCAGTGACTCCCAAACCAGTTGGTCTGAGGCACTAGGTGATTAGGCACCCCCGCTATATTTTTTTTATGCTGCCTTAAGTAATTAAAAAACCAGTATTCATTTTTCTTCACCATTTATATTTTATGTATCCTTTATATTTTATTGATTTATATATATACATTTTTCATACTAAGCTTTTTAGACAAGAGCATTTCAAGGTATCCTCTACTATCCAAAGTTTCAAGATGTGTGCAAGTGCATATAGTAGAGTATCAACGTTCAGAAGTTTAGATTCAAGAATAGAGACTATTTTTCAGACTTATTTCTATCCTCAAATTAGTAATTTCCTTCATCTTAATAATCAAGTATCGATGCCCGATCTCGATACTCCTGCGAATTGGGACTTTTAAGGATGTGCTTATGGAATATCCAGCTCCCACAAGTATGATCGCCATCATAACGCTGATAGTCAACCAAAATCCTACGAGCTTTATCATTATGTAACCGCAATATGTTATATCAAGTATAACACATGCACATGTTAAGATAAAATCAAACCATAATAGTATACTACTGTATCAAGTCCATATCAATATATGCAAGTAACATAAAGCATCATAGAAAGAAATACACATATCAAGATAAAGACAACTCAAATAATATACTATATAAAACTGAGTAAGATTGTCCTGTATATACATATCCCTAGCATCCTATACAATACAGGCTTCTATGGCATACATATCCAATAATCACCCACTTGCACTAAGACCTATAATTGGTGTACCGAATACCTGTCACGACCTGAAATAGCACGTGACTGACCCTTGAATCATATGAAGTCTATAGGACCCCATCTAAT
Organism: Agapanthus africanus; assembly: GCA_030015575.1. Lineage (NCBI taxonomy): Eukaryota > Viridiplantae > Streptophyta > Magnoliopsida > Asparagales > Amaryllidaceae > Agapanthus > Agapanthus africanus. Next base: position 123,679,560 of record CM057347.1, on the reverse strand, counting down.
CCAAGTAAGCCAAAAGCCCAAAAATCTAATACCATTTTAAATAATAAATGAATGAAAACTAGTTTTAAAGAGGTGAAGAAAACATGTTTTAAAAATAAGTTTTTTAAAAAAATAATAAGCCGAATATGCATTTTTAAAATCTCTAGTCTTTTCTGAAAATTTCGGCAGAGTTTCCTTTGTAAATACTGGCCCCGAACGGGGTACAACAAGAATAATATATGCACAATGATAAAAGGCATCCCCAAGCGGGAGCTAGCACTTCGTCAATCGATGGTCACAACCATGCAAGCAATATAATATACAATGCTGAAGGGCGAGGATCTAAACTCGAAAGAAAACTCAAAATCTGTAGGAAAACCATAATACTACAACTTGCGACTCTAAGGTCGAAAATAATACACAACTGGTTTTCTAAGTATAAAACAATATACAAGTTTGGTTGATGGAATTCACTAGATACAACTGAAAATAAATATGTACAATGGTGGTCACGATGCGAGTGAACCCACCTACCAAAGCAATCACCCAGAAAAGAAACAGTATGCCAGAAAAGTCGCAATGAAACCTGTACGGCAAAACCTGCAAGAACTGTGGCACAACGGGGGTGAGTTGCCAACTCATGAATAGAAAATATCGCAGAGCAGAAATCGTATGTATGACTCATCCTAGGTCAAACGATCACTAATAATATATCCTCAAAATGAATAAGTCTGAAGCACGAAAAGGTGGCCAGGGTAAACATCTATACATAAGTGTAATCCCACGTGCTCGTATCAGTGCCTTAGGTAACAACATATCATAAATATGAGGTATGATCAAGGTAATCAACATGAATTAATGTCAGCTATATCATGAAGTCTATAAGTGTGTGGATATCGTCCAACTGTCTAATCCATGTCTGTATGTATGTGGATCTCGTCCACGTGTCACCCAATGACATAAAGCATTATGCATGTAAATATCATAAAGCATATGCATCGAAGTATGAGAATGTAAATCAACATGTGTCCCTCACGACATATCAAAATCATGGAACCTGAGTGTCTAGCATCAACACTCGAAAACATCATGAAACCTATGCCCAGCATCGGCACGTAAATCCTCATATATCGGGCTCCGTCAGTCCGGATCGACCCACAGGCTCTGTCAGTCCGGATCGGCCCATATCATCTCTCAACTCCGGTCGGTATCCTCCGGACCCAAATATTATCACTGGTAGGTACTCGCCACACTGCCAGGCTCATCGTCTGCTCCATGAATAACATTTCTCGCCCCGGGGAACCATACCGGGTCCACTATGTACCCGCAATCGGCCTCATCCATCTCCTCGATTTGGGTTCACATGTCACACGTCTCAGAACCGAGAGAACGCATGGTGGACGCACTAAAATATCATATCAAGGGAAACCGCGTTTTTAAAACAATACATATTCTCCTTTGAAATAACCACGGTTCCCAAATCCAGAAATCTCATGAAAAAAAATATCTCAATGCGTATAATCATAAGCATGATGTATGCGACATATAAAGGAAATGTAAGCATATCAGTATATCATGCAACATGGAATAATAGTATGCACATATCGGGGGAAACCACTCTTTTAAAATGAATCCAGTTTTAAAATATATCTTGCGGTTCCCAAATCTCCAAATCAAGCCAGAATCATCTATGTATGTGCAAATACGTATTTATGCAAGTATGGGTGTACAATATGTGTGTACATAAGTATGTCATGTAAGGGTTATATCCTGATGCAACAATCCTACTGTGTAGTGATATGGCAATTATCGATGATGAAGTGTGTGAGCCGGCAAGCAAGTGTACGTGGAACATACGCATCATCGATAATGGTGCTGGTGTCCTAACAGCATGGGTCTAATATAGCAATAAACACATTTACATATGCAATGTGATACGAACAGCATGAATATGCGGAAACCGAATAATCAACGCAACAGTGAAGAATCTACATCAATATGTAAATGTCATACAGTTTTGCCATTTGAAATAACACGAATCGTGGGTTTAGAAAAATAAGGGCTACGGTGTTTTTAAGAAAAGATGCGTCTTCGAAAATATCCATAAAATCCCTTTACCTATCTTAAAAATACTCACGATTCGTTGGTTTTGAAATAGGTATGACTCGGGTCTAATTTAACATCTACTAAGTAAACTACAGATCTAACTAATAAGCTAATCGGAAGGTTATGGAAACCACCTAAATCTGAGTCGATATATATACATATAATAGTCGGTGATCCCGCCTCAATAGTATCACGTACGATACAATATATCATATGACATCCTCGAGTCATGAGTGCGGATCTATCATCAATAAAGCTCGTACGGTAACTCATCGTACGGCATCCCAAATCTGCGTACGGGTCAATATCACATTTATCTCATCAATTAACCGGTATCTTTATCATCATATCACATGAACTGGGGTACTGATCTAAGTTTAGTACAAACCGATACCATCTATGTAAATATAAATGCGTGTGTCGAACACATGTCCAAAGGCCCGCTAAAATCTCATGGCGTATCCTAAATACGAACCACATCATATCACCGATCTCATGGCACTATGCCCAATCTCATCGACTCATCTCCAAATATCATTCACTATCCTGATCATCCAGGTTTAAGTATAACAGATAAGCATGTGTGTGCCTGTGGGTGTAAACCTATTCTAGGGTTCGCAACTACGAAACTATACTAGTTTACTTCTACACCGTAATCTATCCATAGTACACCTAATCACATCTAGAATATCTATCTCACACTTAACGCTATCATACATATATATATAGTATACTAAACATTGAACTGCGGGGGTGCTATATGCCATCCACCCGACTTCTCCCGTAGATATAATCTACACACTTTGCATCCTGCGTGTCGGTGTCGATGTCGCCTTCATCTTCTTCATCATATGAAACCCTCGTGAAGATACCTACAAAGAAAACACAATCGCAAAGCACATTAAAATCACATCGGAAAACTAAAACGACACGCTAAGGCCTATAGATTAGAACCTATGGACTACGCTTTCAAAGCTATCAAACTACCCTCGACATCGTCGTACAAACGTCAAGTGATCGAGGTAAAACATAAATACGCAAATCTAGAATTCAAAATATGAGAAACAAAACTCGAATCAAAACAGCAATTCAGGAAAAATGGTCCCAGATTTCACCCTAGGTCAAATTGGTCAATTTTGCATATACCAAGGGTCAAAGTTTACATGAGATAATGCTACAGAACCAACACGAATCACATCCTCACTGGTCTGGCCGCAAATTGCGGTCAGAAGGAATTTATTTGCGGCCATGGTTGAGGGTTAGGGGCTAGGGTTTTGGTGGTAGCTTCCTAGGTGCCTGCATGTCTCTCTGTGTTTGCAAAATAATTTTCAGAGTCTCCGAGTGATAGCAGATTTCATTTAACCCTCACAGAATCCATAATTTTTCGATATCGGCTTTTCTAAATCCGTATTCCGGGGTTCTAGTATCTGGTTTAGGCCTGAATTCTAGCACTAGGGGGTTTGTGTGGCCTCTACTGAGCACAATTTCACATCACAACCATCAATTTCCATAAACCCTAACTAGAATTTTCTAAGTCCATAAAACCACTCAATATTGACATGAAACATATATGGATTCATAAGGAATTAAAATACTACACTAATGTTGCAGAAATTACCTCCTTTGGCAACTAAATAAAATTCTTGAGTTGCCCCAAGTGTCCAAAATGTAAGCTTTCTTGGTCCAATGTGTTGCTGGTGAGCTCATGCACAAATTTTGTGAAAAGGAGATAGGGTTTTAAGGTTGTTTTCATGGAGTTTGAGAGGGTAGAAGAGGGGGAGGGAGTGAGGCGGCAGCAGCAGCAGCAGCAAGAGATGGAGGGGAGAGGAAATGTGTGAAGAATGAAGAGGGAATGGCCAAGTCAAAGCACCCTCACCTTTCTCTCTCTCACCCATACCTAATTCTTTATTCTTATTCCTTTTTCTTTTCTTTTCTTTTCTTTTCTTCTCTCTTCTCATTCTATTAGAATAGAATAGAAAACCCAAATGAAACCATGGTAGAAAAATGCACAAGTGTGAAAAAGACTTTTTGCATGCTATGTGCACAAAACATTCTTAATCCGCGATTAGCGATTTTTAATCGCGATTAGCACTAAAATAGTGTCAAATAAATCATAAAACTTAAAATTTGCATAATTCACATGAAACACCCGCTTTTAGTAATTTCCATAATTTTCAAAAATTTTCCCCAATTTATCGGTATTTAATTGTACCGCCTTATTAAAATATTCAATATAATATTATTTAATTATGAAAATTCCTAAAAAATAATATTTTATTTTTCTGAAATGTTACAATCTTCCCCCCTTAAAGAAATTCGGTCGCCGAATTTAAATTTAAACCCCTCAATTACGAAAACATTTCAGTAAAAGTCCAAGTCATCAGGGTTCCAAAATCATCAATACATAAAACGCATCATAGCGCAATGCACGCGCATGATCAATGAGCAGATAACTCAAAAACAAAACTCCATCAAGCATCCCGCAATCATCGGAGTTAAAGACACAATGTCAAATCCAAAATAAAACCAATATGATATACATCAAAATTATACATGTAGACATCAAATCTATACATGTAATTAACTGAAGGGAATGCATGCCAAACCTTTTTAAGTCGCTGTGCGATGCGCATAACACTGCACAGTGGCAGATGTCTATTGTAAGAAAATAACCATATATATACTTATCCTTTGTTTAATATGTACTTTCCGCCGTTTTGAAAACAATTTAGAAGGGTTTCCTTGTTTTGAACGTATCGTGTCATATTAGATACGTAGGTAAATACTGAGACTATAGCTCCCTTCTTGAAAATCCCTTCAATAACTATCAATGCATGCAAAATATATCCAGGTACTATCCTCTGACTAGTCCTGCTCAGTACGAAAACAAATAGCAAATATCATAAAAACGTACTGCTTCATAAGGAATCAATCCCAAAATGTATATAAGAATACCCCGTGCGTCTGGTGCGCACGGAAATCAAAATCCATATATGTGCCATACATGTGCACAGAAACAACATCTAGGTGCAACGGGTGTGCACGAAACATCTGTCATAGGCAATGTGTGCGCCCGACAACAAAATCAGGTGCATCTGACATGCACGAAGAATCTCGATTTAGCGCATCTGGTGTGCACCAAAATCGCATCTCATAACATGCGCCCAACATGCGCGAAAATCCAAATCGGTGCATCCATCATGCACGAAATCACGAAATCAATATCAAAATCAGAATCAAAATTGACGGTATACAATATAGCTCAATCCAGATCAGGTATAAAATAGGCATGAAATCACAATCAATACCTCAAGCGTAATAACTATGCACCAAAATATAAATACCCAGTAGGTGCAACCATAGTGCACGAAAACAAATGTCATGAAACTCAGTCATCAAGACTAAATCATGCGAATAGATCGCCCAAAATACCGAAATTCAAGGTGACGGATTCGTGATAATCGAATCACCAATCACAAATCATAAATACGGTCGTCGATAGTTCCTCCTTCAAAGTCGAGAAGGTGTCGGTGCATCCAATGCTAGCGGGGCAAGATATCTACTTGCTTCCTGTTCATGGTCTGGCGCCTGGTGCTTTTAGGCTCTTGTCTCTCACTGTACATTGCTAGATATATAGCTCCTCGGCTCAATGGCCCAATATGAAGTGACGACGGAAACAGAACCGCTCTGACACATCCTCTACAAATCTCTGGATAACTATCTCATCGACGATGCCGAACTCTGGCCTGCTGGGTGTGCGCAATATGACCGCTCCTGGGTCCAAGTCTCCTCGTATAGTATTCCAGAAAGGTCCTGTCGAGGTCTCTCTCAAATCTCGTTTCTGCCTAATTGCCCAGAAGTTACCATCCTTCACGATATCTGTTTCTTATTCCGGAACGGCTACATACTCATCGCGACTCCTTTTCGAAGGCATATCCATATACAACGCCTCTGCATGCGTATCGCATCTCTGATGTCAGCGGAGTGGAACATCTCATCAAGATCTCATACGAATCTCTTACTCTACTTTTCTCTGCTGTCGACTGCTTCGGACTCGTCTCATCGTGGCTGCATGGACCGTGCTCCAACGGCTATAATCGTATCTGGAGTCTCCCAAGCAACGCATCCCATCACATAGCATCCGAATGAAGTCGAACCATTCGATCGATTCGTCAAACCTCATAATCCTCCAAGAGCTCAACTTCTTTGGTACAGTTTAATAGTATCGAGTACATACCACAGCATCGGTGGATCAGCCGTAGAAGGGAAAACCCAAGCCTCACTAATGGCACTGCGGAACTGTTGCAAACCCTAAGGTTCAAAGGCTTTCACAAGGTCATTATGTCGAGTTAGGATTTCATTCTTCTAGAGGGTCCATAGAATCGCTTGCATGTCTTTCCGAATACTTTAAACTTGGAATATGGGTTTCTGACATTCGATCGCCTCCATCGACAACCAACGAACCTGCGTGAAGTCGTCTCTAGCTGGAATCAATCAAGCTGATGACCTCGAATCGGGGCAAGCGAACGAACCATATGTCCTAGTCATTCATCCTCTGGTGACTAGCGACCTTCCATCATATCTCTAAGTATATACTCATGCTGCAGTAGCTCTAACATCTGGGTGATATCTCATTATTTGCAGCAACAACTGGCTCATTTGTCCGTACGCTGAACAACGCCTCAATCATCATGAATAAGCGATACATCAATGGTCATTACATTCTGGCCGACCCCTATCAGTGGCTCAACCATTTGGTGCTGATCTGCACATCCGAGTAATCTTGTAAAAGCGATCCGTCAAACGCCCATGGCGGGAAAACACACTAAAACGACGCCTCTCTATGCAATCGTACGTCTCTGGAATCACGCCCTGGTCGGTCCTCATCCGTGACGAGCTCAAGCTGACGCAACTCTAGCCGTAGCACTCTCTGCCTATATAATCGTGGCAGCAAAATCATAACCAATATCGATGAGGATAGATCATAGGGATGAATATAATACTGTGCAAGGAAATGTACATCCTAAGGTTTCTTAAGCGGGGTAGCGTATCGTAAGTATGCCACGGAACATACGTATGGTACGTCACTCTACTCAAGCTACCTACTCAATCAACCAAGGGTCATCCTACGCGACGAAAGTTCGGGTATAATACCCCCTCGACTAAGTCTAAATTCCGTAAGGTCAAGCCTAAGTTCCGTATATATATAAACGCTCTAGGCTCCGCATAGTCAAACTTAGACTCGAACCAAGGTTAATCTAGCGCTCTGATACCAACTTTGTCACGACCCGAAATAGCACGTGACTGGCCCTTGAATCATATGAAGTCTATAGGACCCCATCTAATCCAAGTAAGCCAAAAGCCCAGAAATCTAAAACCATTTTAAATAATAAATGAATGAAAACTAGTTTTAAAGAGGTGAAGAAAACATGTTTTAAAAACAAGGTTTTTTTTAAAATAATAAGCCGAATATGCATTTTTAAAATCTCTAGTCTTTTCTGAAAATTTTGGCAGAGTTTCCTTTGTAAATACTGGCCCCGAACGGGGTACAAGAATAATATATGCACAATGATAAAAGGCATCCCCAAGCGGGAGCTAGCTCTTCGTCAATCGACGGTCACAACCATGCAAGCAATATAATATACAACGCCGAAGGGCGAGGATCAAAACTCAAAAGGAAAGTCAAAATCTGCAGGAAAACCATAATACCACAACTCGCAACTCTAAGGTCGAAAATAATACACAACTGGTTTTCTAAGTCTAAAACAATATACAAGTTTGGTTGATGGAATTCACTAGATACAACTGAAAATAAATATGTACAATGGTGGTCACGATGCAAGTGAACCCACCTACCAAAGCAATCACCCAGAAAGGAAGCAGTGTGCCAGAAAAGCCGCAATGAAACCTGTACGGCAAAACCTGCTAGAACAGTGGCACAATGGGGGTGAGTTGCCAACTCGTGAATAGAAAACATCGCAGAGCAGAAATCGTATGTATGACTCATCCTAGGTCAAACGATCAGTAATAATATATCCTCAAAATGAATAAGTCTGAAGCACGAAAAGGTGGCCAAGGTAAACATCTATACATAAGTGTAATCCCACGTGCTCGTGTCAGTGCCTTAGGTAACAACATATCATAAATATGAGGTATGATCAAGGTAATCAACATGAATCAATGTCAGCTATATCATGAAATCTATAAGCGTGTGGATATCGTCCAACTGTCTAATCCATGTCTGTATGTATGTGGATCTCGTCCACATGTCACCGAATGACATAAAGCATCATGAATATAAATATCATAAAGCATATGCATGGAAGTATGAGAATGTAAATCAACATGTGTCCCTCACGACATATCAAAATCGTGGAACCTGAGGGTCGAGCATCAACACTCGAAAACATCATGAAACCTGTGCCCAGCATCGGCACATAAATCCTCATATTTCGGGCTCCGTCGGTCCGGATCGGCCCATATCATCTCTCGACTCTGGTCGGTATCCTCCGGATATCCGCCGGGCCTAAATACTATCACCGTTAGGTACTCGCCACCCTGCTAGGCTCATAGTCTGCTCTACGAAAAACATTTCTCGCCCCGGGGAACAATACCGGGTCCACCATGTACCCGCAATCGGCCTCATCTAGCTCCTCGATTCGGGTTCACATGTCACACGTCTCAGAACTAAGAAAACGCATGGTGGACGCACTGAAATATCATATCAAGAGAAACCGGGTTTTTAAAACAACACATATTCTCCTTTGAAATAACCACGGTTCCCAAATCCAGAAATCTCATGAAAACAAATATCTCAATACGTATAATCATAAGCATGATGTATGCGACATATAAAGGAAATGTAAGCATATCAGTATATCATCCAACATGGAATAATAGTATCCACATATAGGTGGAAACCACTCTTTTAAAATGAATCCAGTTTTAAAATATATCTTGCGGTTCTCAAATCTCCAAATCAAGCCAGAATCATCTATGTATGTGCAAATACGTATGTATGCAAGTATGGGTGTACAATATGTGTGTACATAAGTATGTCATGCAAGGGTCATATCCTGATGCAACAATCCTACTGTGTAGTGACATGGAAATTATCGATGATGAAGTGTGTAAGCCGGCAAGTAGGTGTACGTGGAACATACGTATCATCGATAATGGTGCTGGTGTCCTAACAGCATGGGTCTAATATAGAAATAAACATATTTACACATGCAATGCGATACGAATAGCATGAATATGCGGAAATCGAATAATTAACGCAATACTGAAGAATCTACATCAATATTTAAATGTCATACAGTTTTGCCATTTGAAATAACACGAATCGTGGGTTTAGAAAAATGAGGGCTACGGTGTTTTTAAGAAAAGATGCGTCTTTGAAAATATCCGTAGAATCCCTTTACCTATCTTAAAAAAACTCATGATTCATTGGTTTTGAAATAGGTATGACTCGGGTCTAGTTTAACATCTACAAAGTAAACTACAGATCTAACTAATAAGCTAATCGGAAGGGTATGGAAACCACCTAAATCTGAGTCGATATATATACATATTATAAGTGCACGGCAGCGCCCCGGCCAAAATGCGGAAACGAAATTTTTCTTTAAAATTTAAAATCGGCACTACCGCGTACTAAAACCCGGATCGGGCCATTAACCTAATACTAGCTAACTAGAAAATGGGAAGGAAGCTATACCGAGCGATCCGTGTCCTTCGGTCTTTGGCCTCCACTCTGATCTCCTCGCGGAATCTCCGGTCTTCATCTCTTCGTCGGAACGGGCACCACATCGCCGGGTTCTTTTATGGGCTCCCATCTCTTGACCGAGGCAACTCGAGCACGAAGTTGGCGAGTCGATGTGCCCAAGGATGCTGTAGGCAAAGTGTAGAATCCATTTGTCTCTATTGGGGTTGAAGTTGCCATGATGAATGGAGGTGAAGAATATTGGAGATGATCTTAGGAATTTTGTAGCAAGCATGATATGAGATGAACTAATTTTTCCCCACTCCAAATGAATTCCCCTCCCTCTCTTAAGGTTGTGGCCGGCCTCACAAAATCAAGGAAGGGAAAAATGTATCAAGGGGGGGTGATCACAAGAGGAGAACAAAATGGTGAGCATAAGCCAAATCAAGCCTCACATCATAAAACCCTTCAATCTTCTCACCATTAATGCTAGCCATCATGAAGAAAAAAGAAAAGATGCTAGTATTATCATAATCCTCCATTTACAAATAAACCCCTTCACTTAGCTAATTTGCATACTTGCAAATAAGCACCTCTCATCACAAAAGTTCGGCCATGAAGGAACAAAGAAAAACTGGCCGAAACAGAATGCAAACTGGTAACTTTAAAAAACTGATCCCCTAATAAATTACAGGAAAACCCCGCGACTGTATATTCATACCCGCATTTGTATTCCGACTGAATACAAATGCAAAGAGACAAAATCTACACTGTATAATACTAGGATCCGGCTTAAATCAAAGCCCGCTAGCATTATCCGTCCGATCATGATCCGTGCAATACCGCACGTATATGATCGAACCCTGCCATATCTCCATACGGCTTCTACAGCGTTTCGCCCGAAACTTGAGAAACTGTCTGTGGGGGACTCTAAAGACTCGTCAATACTTTGGCTGTGGATTTAACTACTAGCACGTCAGAGGTATTAGCCATATGTAACGGGCTACCAGGTATTGACCAAAAGGGACGTCGATGAGTGAACTCATCCTGACACCCTACTGAGCCTGTCGGTGACAATATCCGTATAGTCCGATCCGTTCGTCTATGAGCATCACATGGCGGGCCTAGTGGGTTGGTAAAAATCAGACCCCCAAAACCGGTATAAGTCGTGTCGGAGTGTAGCTCAGAACACCCTGAGATACTACTAGAATACCTACCAGTAAATCTCCTGCCTTGGCCAAGGACTTCGTGTAATGGCTCTCCTAGACACAGTGCGACCTCACCCCCAATACCGGGAGAGACGAACCCCTGCAGATCCGCTCACTGCCTCCATGTGGCTCGGGACTGTACCCAACTAAAACCTGTTTGCACGACTCCTTTGAGCCGTGGTAGGGTAGTAATCAAAGTACAGTGGGAACTCACACGAGACAAATGACGATCTCAGGTCGATGAACTAACCTGTACACATGTCACCAGGGAACTGCTATCTGACGTCTGGTATAAGACCAACTAGCATGTTCCCGGCGAGTCCAGTCCGGTGTACTCATAACCCAATGAGCACCTGTATACATCTTAGGTAAACCAATTGACACCAGTGGCTTGTGAGACTGGCCACCGCCCCTCGTCGGGGTCTCGACTGTATACACTAGTCTACTCTGGAGTATCGATGCCCTGTCTCGAAAACTCCCACGACTAGGGACCTTTTAAGGATGTGCTTATAAACCCCAGCTCCCACGTATATGATCGCCATCATACTGCTGGCCGTCAAGCAAGAATCTTAAGGGCTCTATCAACGTGCAATAGTGACCTGTAAGGTCACCTGAAACAGTACACGATGATAAAGATAAACTAGATAGCATACTATCATCTTGAATAAGACTGTTCTAACGGTATAGGTCCTCTCTCAATCATTGCAATCACGTGCCTGTAATCCAATAGTTGACTCTGAGGGCACTATCTCCAACAATCTCCCACTTGCACTCAAGGCTAATTATTGCGATGTCGCATACTCACAGCCCGTGTGATACCGAACACCCAACTCCTCTACTAATCAGTCTCAGAAAACCCGCTTGCGAAACTAATGCGTTCGAGGAATAGCCTTAGTGAGTGGATCCGCTCTAATGTTTCTTTCTATGTCTCTCTTTGTCTCAAGTTCGCGGAGAAAGCCATCTCCCGAAATGAGCAATACCTGTCTTAGAATATGTGTGGATATCTGATGGGACCTAGTTCATAAATGAACTCCAAATCCAAACCTTTTAGACTGTATCGTCAACTGAAACCAATCAGTGTCCTGCGCCATACCTCCCTCAGTATCAACCTGGACCACCTGTCCAAAATACTGCCCCTCGTCAGAGGGAAAACTATAACTTTGACAGTCATTCTGTCATCCAGGTCACCTTGGAAGCCTGGAATGATAACCGTCTCCTGAATGAGGCTGATGTTATAATATCCCTAGAACATCCACTTATATTCTAAAACTGCTTCCGAATGTTTCTCCAGCATAGGATCAATATCAACTTATTGCATCTACTGCAAAAAAAACATCTGGTGTGGTACTTGACATCTCATGATTGACTCAATTGCCTAAGCAAGTGATCTGCTAATCATGCACATCCCTCTCCCCTTTAGTCTGTAAGACACGTTTAGAGAGGGTGACTCCATCACCTGCAGGTATACTACCGTGCCAGGAGTCGTCTATTCTAAAACACCTTTAGAATGCTGTCTAAGTACCCAGATTGGGAAACTACCCAAATCTAGATTTAAAAACATAAATCTAGTAACCGGAATGTCTGATATAATGTCCAACTCCTATGTGGAGAAACCACTGTGTGACAACCAAAGTACAACCGACCGTAGTATAAGAAATTTCACTTCCTACTCTGTGTATGTCATCCAAATACCAGGACATAACACCCTACTACCTTCTTAACAGATCTATCCCCTATTCTGATGAAGTCAAACCCATGACTGTGACATTAGAAATAGATGATCTATCTACGCTATATCTGCTTTAGTCTATAAATAGACATAAGCTACTTGTCCACTATACTTCCGCTGCTCTCACTGACTACGACAACCCTCTGGCAGAGTCATATAGACATGCACTTCTAAAGCTAGTTCAGAACGACGCTATACTCATCCTCCTGCCGGGTTTCATAGTCTGGAACAACAGCAATGGCAAGTCTGGGTAAACAAGAACCTCCCTGTCACCGTCTTTGAGCATACCGAAGTACCTCTCGAGTGCCTGAGGTTACCCACCATATCTGCGGAGTGGCAAATAGAATATCAAACCAGATTGAATCTTTAGGTTCTTATCAAATCTTCAGTAATCGCTTGCGGTTCTGGAATCACTTCCAGTTCTACCATACTCCCACTACTGTTTTCTGAAAAATCCATTTTTATTAATATTGTGGAGAGTCAAGAATAATATCACTATTGATCTTCCATATGGTAGAAAGTCAACCCTCGTCATAGCCCGGGTCAACCCACAAACAGCCATTACAGAAACGTGCCTTGAGTTGTCTAGAGTCTGGTATTAAGCATAAGCTGGACAACTGCCCGTACCTTAACAATGTCAAGATATGAACTGTTCTATATCCAATACAAAAACAGAGGCACTGATTTAATTGAACCAGATTCAAATCATGCAGCTGTCTCCAGTGCATGTCAACTAAATGGAGAGAGGGTGATCAGCATTACTCAACTTAGGAGTGCTTCCAATTATGAGTAACCTGAAAGTGAAGCAAGTTCTCTTAATCATTACTATCAACTGAATACCATACACAAGTATCTATATCTTCGATCACCTTGAAGAATCCCGATACTTGCAACACCTGGTTCTCTACTTTATTCCTATACCTATAACTTCTCAAAACTTAGACGTTGCATTTCTACGAAATACATGTCTAAGAACTAGAGAAGTCACAAGTAAACAGAATACAGTCCGAGCACCAACCCCTTTTTCCTAATGGACACTGGACAACATACAATACTCTGTATAAGTCCCTTGAGTCTAATGATTCATTCCCTGTGTGTCGTAGGTTGAAAACTATACTTATGGTTAAGAAGAATTACACCGCTGTTTAATGCTCCTTACCTAACCATCCATTGATATAGGTAAATGTCATAGACATAATTTCAAAAAGGTATATCTCACTCTATATAAAAATAGACGTACAGATATATCAATTTGAAATTGGTGTATAACAGCGGATATTCAAAACCAAATATTTGCCGTCCGGCAAACTACCCAGGTGATTTCCTCAAATATCACCAATTACAACGAATCCCGATATAATGAGGATGATCACCCAATTCCCAATAACTTTCTCCCACTCATCATCTGTAAAACCATACAGATGTGAGAATCATACCTGGTAAATACATACCCCGGAGCAAGGGCTAATTGGGAAATCAGTTTTCTTTTAACAGTACACAGTGAAACTGAAACATTGAAATGTTTCGTAGGGGTGTCCCGGTATTCCTAGTAATGCCTCTTCCATTATCCAGATTCATAACTATAACCGTATATTTCTTTGTCATCTCTCCAAATCCCTTTATATGTTTTTAGTCATTACCTTCTGTACACCCCTTTAGGCCAAATGGTTTTCTTCCTTCCCTACCGTTCGGCACCAGCCTATGGTTTGGAAGAAGACTATCCAATAAGCATAATGGGTGTACTGTCCTAATCCTAGGAGTACTCGCAACCCGAGAGAAGGTAAAGATAAAAGACACCTGAATAAACCTTATTCTTATTTCTCCTGAACCAGAATCCATCCCCGAACTAGAACAAGTTCCTTTCGAGTTCGTATATAACCATACGATGGAGTATCCAAATAACTGTGGATCTTCGTAGTGATACGGAGTGTTCTGGAGAAATACAAAGGTGAAATGGGAGTGGTAATGAAATACTTGGTTTGGTTGTGAATAGCAGTCGCAATTTACTTTTCCCTCTTACTAATCCCTTTTTTTGTCTTTACTTAATACCTTCTGTACACCATCGTTAGGCTAATTGGTTTTCTTCATTCCCTCTCGGTCGGCACCTGCCTATGGTTTGGAAGAAGACTATCCAATTTGCGTAATGGGTGTACTGCCCTAATCCAAGGAGCACTCGCAACCTTAGAGAAGGTAAAAGGAAAAGACAACCGAATAGTCCTATTCGTTTTCTCCAGAACCAGAAACCATCCTCGAATAAATTCCTTCGAGTTCGTATATAACCATACGATGGTTTTATCCAATGTAAGTGGACGTTCGTAGTAATACGGGGTGTTCTGGAGAAAAAGGGTAAAAGTAGGAGTGGCAAAGAGGTTTGCAACTCTGACAATCCAAAAGCCAGTGTTTAAGAAGGTTCGGTTAATTTTGGTCACTGAGTCATAGTATAGGGTCGGGCCATGGTCGCTGCCAAAGAGAGAGAGAAAAGAAACACTCAGCGTGCACTCAAACCTAGATCAGAATGATTATCACTTCATCTAATCAGGATACCTCCCACTGTAACGTCAAATTCTCCTCCAAGCCTAAAAGAAGAATTAGTCGGGATCACCCGAGGAGTAGACCAACTCATCAGTGGGAATCGGGATCCAACTATCATCGCATGATAATGTGATGGAATCCACTCACGTTATCACACTCCAGAAGGTATGCGCATATCTGGCAAGTTTCAGTTTCTTTAGAAACTCCCGATGTGATTTTTACCCCATGCACTTATGACCTTGACTTTGGCCAACAAATCATAAGTCACATGTTAAGTTCTACCCGTCATTCTCCAGGTTAATTTGAACCCACCCGTACCTACCCTTGACTTTGGCCAACAAGGCAGTACGACTGTCCCAAACCAACGCATCTATCTATGCTGCATATGAATATCCAATAGCTACCAATCACTATGCCTTGACTTTGGCCAACAAACACAGCTTGAATACTATTGACTATCCATATGAAATGATGGAGGGCTACGAATGGTTTTTGGCGAAAAACCTTTAACGTAATGAACTTGATATCGTTGAAGGAACCAGATAGCTTTTATAAAAATATAGTGGCGAAAACCTTTGCTAAAGAGGCCACTCCCGGTGAAGAGATCTCGGCTCTTTCCCCGTAGAATGAGATGCAGGATATTCCAACTGAATACCATGATACAAAGCAAAAGTTATCGACTATAGTGAAGTTATTGCCCTGACGCAAACTTCTGTCCAAGGGGTCACTCCCGGTGAAGGGATCTCGGCCCTTGCCTCGTCGATTGAGGTGCTGGATATTCATAACCGAATACCACTGTGCAAAACAAAAGAGAACGTCCTTGCAATAAAAACTTTTTGAAAATTGTTCCAACAACATCAGAATAGGTTTGTTTAGCTTGCATTGATCCAAATCAATGCAGTCCCATCAATTGATCACACCACAAAAGAACGAAAATAATGATGTACGTATATGCCATCCGCATTCGCCACTGGGTCCCGTCATCACCCGTTAGGTTACTTAACTAACGACAGAGCGGGGACTGGACTAGCGCGGATGCAAAATATATACAACATCTACTAGTATATATATCAATATATAATATTTGCTCAAGGCGTGATAAAAATACAACAACACAGAGAGTAATAAGCATCACAGAACAATACAGATAATCTGGGATCCCCGCGTTTCATAGAGCCGCTACTGAAACCCGATGTTCCCCTGGTTGTGTGGATAGCCCGCGCAATGAAATCCTAGACACCCACGGGCGCGGCATGTTACCCGCCAAAACCTGAAGGGAGGCAGCCCCCTTCAACAACGTGAATGGACCACCCAGCACCTCACGGAATCCGGTAACTTGAGCACCCCTCCTTTGGTCAACCTGTACCCCCTACGAGTGCGGCGAATATCCCGCCAATTCTGGAGTAAAGCCCCCTCCATCTCAAAGCCATGAGATGCAGGCCCGTTGCCCTCTAGAACCCGGCTATCCGTGCACCCCACCGTGGGGTAATCCTAGTACAGAAAGTAAATATATACTACGGGTACATCGTCCTCAGCCAGGTCGTGCCCCAAAAGAATAATATACAAACAGGCAGTGACGGCAGTCCACATGTCGGACGCTCGCCCCGCAATATCAAATGTACATATGCAACAAAACTGTACTACCATTGCATCCAGGCTATCCACCACGACAAATCCGCAACAGCACAGCACAACACAGAACATCAACGTGAATGTCACGTTCGCAAATTCGTCTAAAAGGGCTATAGCAGTTAGAAAGAATTTACCGATCAAGTGACATTCACGGTCGCAGATATAATGTAAATACTGTGAACTAACATGTTTAAAATTTTCGATCGACTAAATTTTCTGAAGTGGGCCCCAAGCACAACTGTAGCACTCAAAGAAAATCTGGGCCCAAACAGAACATACCAAAAACCCTATTTCCATGACAGAAGTCCACTGTAAAAATTTGGTGCAGTGAGGAGTCATAATGGCCGCGGAACCACGGCCAATGCATGGGTTTGGCCGCGGTTCCGCGGTGGAACAGCAATATCAGAGCACCAAATTTTCACAGAATGCATAAAAAACCCTGCACGTAATTTTACAATGTACCAAATAATTTTTTGAGCACTGCAAAAATTCGACAGAAACTTATGCATGGAAACGTGGTTTTTGGAAAATCCGTTCGATCGAACTTGTAAACACGTTAGACTAAGCTAGACTAGGTTA
Organism: Agapanthus africanus; assembly: GCA_030015575.1. NCBI lineage: Eukaryota > Viridiplantae > Streptophyta > Magnoliopsida > Asparagales > Amaryllidaceae > Agapanthus > Agapanthus africanus. The sequence goes on along the minus strand of CM057347.1, from coordinate 123,662,093 downwards.
ATGGCGTGGCTCTGATAACAGTATAAGTGCACGGCAGCGCCCCGGCCGTCATTCCGAGGCCAAAATGCGGAAACGAAATTTTTCTTTAAACTTTAAAAACGGCGCTACCGCGTACTAAAACCCAGATCGGGCCATTAACCTAATACTAGCTAACTAGAAAATGGGAAGGAAGCTATACCGAGCGATCCGTGTCCTTCGGTCTTCGGCCTCCACTCCGATCTCCTGGCGGAATCTTCGGTCTTCATCTCCTCGTCAGAACGGGCACCACATCGCCGGGTTCTTTTACGGGCTCCCACCTCTGGACCGAGGCAACTCGAGCACGAAGTTGGCAAGTCGACGTGCCCAAGGATGCTGTAGGCAAAGTGTAGAATCCATTTGTCTCTATTGGGGTTGAAGTTGCCATGATGAATGGAGGTGAAGAATATTGGAGATGATCTTAGGAATTTTGTAGCAAGCATGATATGAGATGAACTAATTTTTCCCCACTCCAAATGAATTCCCCTCCCTCTCTCAAGGTTGTGGCCGGCCTCACAAAATCAAGGAAGGGAAAAATGTATCGGGGGGGTGATCACAAGAGGAGAACAAAATGGTGAGCATAAGCCAAATCAAGCCTCACATCATAAAACCCTTCAATCTTCTCACCATTAATGCTAGCCATCATGAAGAAAAAAGCAAAGATGCTAGTATTATCATAACCCTCCATTTACAAATAAACCCCTCCACTTAGCTAATTTCCACACTTCCAAATAAGCCCCTCTCATCACAAAAGTTCGGCCATGAAGGAACAAAGAAAAACTGGCCGAAACGGAATGCAAACTGGCAACTTCAAAAAACTGATCCCGTAATAAATTACAGGAAAACCCCGCGACTGTATATACATACCCGCATTTGTATTCCGACCGAATACAAATGCAAAGAGACAAAATCTACACTGTACAATACTAGGATCCGGCTTAAACCAAAGCCCGCTAGCATTATCCGTCCGATCATGATCCGTGCAATACCGCACGTATATGATCGAACCCTGCTAAATCTCCATACGGCTTCTACATCGTTTCGCCCGAAATTTGAGAAACTGTCTGTGGGGGACTCTAAAGACTCGTCAATATTTTGGCTGTGGATTTAACCACTAGCACGTCAGAGATATTAGCCATACGTAACGGGCTACCAGGTATTGACCAAAAGGGACGTCGATGAGCGAACTCATCCTGACACACTACTGAGCCTGTCGGTGACAATATCCGTACAGTCCGGTCCGTTCGTCTATGAGCATCGCATGGTGGGCCTAGAGGGTTGGTAAAAGTCAGACCCCCAAAAGCGGTACAAGCCGTGTCGGAGTGTAGCCCAGAACACCCTGAGATACTACTGGAATACCTACCAGTAAATCTCCTGCCTTGGCCAAGGACTTCGTGTAATGGCTCTCCTAGACACAGCGCGACCTCACCCCCAATACTGGGAGAGACGAACCCCTGCAGATCCGCTCACTGCCTCCATGTGGCTTGGGACTGTACCCAACTAAAACCTGTTTGCACGACTCCTTTGAGCCGTGGTAGGGTAGTAATCAAAGTACAGTGGGAACTCACACGAGAAAAATGACGATCTTAGGCCGATGAACTAACCTGTACACATGTCACCAGGGAACTGCTATCTGACGTCTTGTATAAGACCAACTAGCATGTTCCCGGCGAGTCCTGTCCGGTGTACTCATAACCCAATGAGCACCTGTATACATCTTAGGTGAACAAACTGACACCAGTGGCTTGTGAGACCGGCCACTGCCCCTCGTCGGGGTCTCGACTGTATACACTAGTCTACTCTGGAGTATCGATGCCCTGTCTCGAAAACTCCCACGACTAGGGACCTTTTAAGGATGTGCTTATAGACCCCAGCTCCCATGTATATGATCGCCATCATACTGCTGGCCGTCAAGCAAGAATCCTAAGGGCTCTATCAACGTGCAATAGTGACCTGTAAGGTCTCCTGAAACAGTATACGATGATAGATAAACCAGATAGCATACTATCATCTTGAGTAAGACTGTTCTAACGGTATAGGTCCTTTCTCAATCATTGCAATCACGTGCCTGTGATCCAATAATTGACTATGAGGGCACAATCTCCAACACATATAATAGTCAATGATCCCGCCTCAATAGTATCATGTACGATACAGTATATCATATGACATTCTTGAGTCATAAGTGCAGATCTATCTCGTATGGTATATCATCGTACGGCATCCCAAATCTGGGTACGGGTTAATATCACATTTATCTCATCAATTAACCGGTATCTTTATTATCATATAACATGAACTGGGGTATTGATCTAAGATTAGTACAAACCGATACCATCTATGTAAATATAAATGGTGTGTCGAACACACGTTCAAAGGCCCGCTAAAATCTCATGTCGTATCCCAAATACGAACCACATCATATCACCGATCTCATGGCACTATTCCCAATCTCATCGACCCATCTCCAAATATCATTCACTATCCTCATCAACCAGGTATAAGTATAACAGATAAGCATGTGTGTGCGTGTGGGTGTAAACATATTCTAGGGTTCGCAACTAGAAAACTATACTAGTTTACTTCTACACCCGAATCTATCCATAGTACACCTAATCACATCTAGAATATCTATCTCACACTTAACGCTATCATACATATATATAGTATATATATAGTATACTAAACATCGAACTGCGGGGGTGCTATACGCCATCCACCCGACTTCTCCCGTAGATATAATCTACTCACTTTGCATCCTGCGTGTCGGTGTCGATGTCGCCTTCATCTTCTTCATCATATGAAACCCTCATGAAGATACCTACAAAGATAACACAATCGCAACGCACATTAAAATCACATCGGAAAACCAAAACGACACGCTAAGGCCTATAGGTTAGAACCTATGGACTACGCTTTCAAAGCCATCAAACAACCCTCGATATCGTCGTACAAACATCAAGTGATCGAGGTAAAACACAAATACGCAAATCCAGAATTCAAAATACGAGAAACAAAACCCGAATCAAAACAACAACTCAGGAAAAATGGTCCCAGATTTCACCCTAGGTTAAATTATTCAATTTTGCATATACCAAGGGTCTAGTTTACATGAGATAAAGCTACAGAACCACCACGAATCACATCCTCACTGGTCTGGCCACAAATTGCGGCCAGAAGGAATTTATTTGCGGCCATGGTTGAGAGTTAGGGGCTAGGGTTTTGGTGGTAGCTTCCTAGGTGCCTGCATGTCTCTATGTGTTTGCAAAATAATTTTTAGAGTCTCCGAGTGATAGCAGATTTCATTTAACCCTCACAGAATCCACAGTTTTCTGATATCGGCTTTTCTAAATCCATATTCCGGGGTTCTAGTCTCTGGTTTAGGCCTGAATTCTAGCACTAGCGGGTTTGTGTGGCCTCTACTGAGCTCAATTTCACATCACAACCATCAATTTCCATAAACCCTAACTAGAATTTTCTAAGTCCATAAAACCACTCAATATCGACATGAAATATGTATGGATGCATAAAGAATTATAACACTACACTAATGGTGTAGAAATTACCTCCTTTGGTAACTCAAGAAAATTCTTGAGTTACCCCAAGTGTCCAAAGTGTAAGCTTTCTTGGTCCAATGTGTTGCTAGTGAGCTCATGCACAAATTTTGTGAAAAGGAGATAGGGTTTTGAGGTTGTTTTTCATGGAGTTTGAGAGGGTTGAAGAGGGGGAGGAAGTGAGGCAGCAGCAGCAGCAAGAGAGGGAGGGAAGAGGAAATGAATGAAGAATGAAGAGGGAAGGGCCAACTCAAAGCACCCACACCTTTCTCTCTCTCACCCATACCTAATTCTTTATTCTTATTCCTTTTTCTTTTCTTTTCTTTTCTTTTCTTTTCTTCTCTCTTCTCATTCTATTAGAATAGAATAAGAAACCAAATGTAACCATGGTAGAAAAATGCACAAGTGTGAAAAAGACTTTGTGCATGCTATGTGCACAAAACATGCTTAATCCGCGATTAGCGATTTTTAATCGCGATTAGCACTAAAATAGTGTCAAATAAATCATAAAACTTAAAATTTGCATAATTCGTATGAAACACCCGCTTTTAGTAATTTCCATAATTTTCAAAAAATTTCCCCAATTTATCGGTATTTAATTGTATCGCCCTATTAAAATATTCAATATAATATTATTTAATTATAAAAATTACCAAAAAATAATATTTTATTTTTTTGAAATGTTACAATACCCAATGTCTGCTCTATGGTCAGTTATTAGTGTACTGCATACCCAACATTTTAAAAAGTCGCTTGAACTGCGCTTGAGGGAGGGCCTTGGTAAATGGATTCGCTGTGTTGTCTTTCTTATCTACTCTCTAGACCTTGATCTCCCGGCGATCTACGATTTCCCTGATCAGGTGATACCGCCTTAAGATGTGTCTGGACTTCTGATGGGACCTTGATTTCTTCCCTAAAGCTACAGCTCTATTGTTATCGTAATGCAAATGTATCAGATCAACAATGGACGCAACTACCTCAAGTTCAGTAATGAACTTCTTCATCCAGACCGCTTCTTTTGCAGCATCGTTTGCAGTAATGTATTCATCCTCCACCGTTGAGTCTGCAACGGTGTCCTGTTTGGAGCTTTTCCAACACAACACCCCTCCATTGAGGGTAAACACAAAACCCGAGATAGACTTGCTGTCATCCTTATCACTCTGGAAAGTTGAGTCGGTAAAAGACTCGACCTTAAGGTCTCCATTACCATATACCAAGAACATCTCCTTAGTCCTTCTCACGTACTTAAGAATGTTCTCCATAGCTGTCCAATTATTCTCACCCAGGTTCGACTGATACCGGCTCACCACGCTAAACGTGTATGCTACATCTGGTATGGTACATAGTATCGCATACATTATAGAGCCTACTGCCGAAGCATAGGGTATAGTGCTCATGAGAACCCTCTTCTCATCAGTCTTAGGAGATATCTCTTTGGAGAAGGTGATTCCGTGCAATGCGGGTATATTACCGCGCTTGGAATCTTCCTTACTAAATCTCTTTAGTATGCTATCTATGTATCTGGACTGTGAAAGTCCCAACAACCTGTTAGTTCTATCTCTATAGATCTTAATCCCCAGAATGTAGGAGGCATCACTTAGGTCCTTCATGGAGAACTTTTGTGACAAGAACAGCTTGACCGATGGAAGCATAGGAATGTCATTTCTTGTTATCAACGTACAGGAAGAGGAATAGAACATTTCTCCCTACAATCTTCTTGTAGATATATGGTTCATCTTCGTTTTTGATGAAGTCAAATCCCTTGACTGTTGTTTCCTTATAAAAAAATGAAGAAAAAAGAAGATGAGAGAAAGAATGCGGGAAACTTCCCACTAAACAAAGCCTCACGTGTTAAACACGTGAGCGCCTATATGCAAAGCATATAAGCGCTGCAATCAAACTACAGATAAGCTAAATAAAGCCTCACATGTTAAACACGTGAGCGTCTATATGCAAAGCATATAGGCGCTGCAATCAAACTACAGATAGGCTAAACAAAGTCTCACGTGTTAAACACGTGAGCGCCTATATGTTTTGCATATAGGCGCTGCAATCAAACTACAGATAGGCTAAATAAAGTCTCACGTGTTAAACGTGTGAGCGCCTATATGCAAAGAATATAGGCGATGCAATCAAACTACAGATAGGCTAAACAAATCCTCACGTATTAAACACGTGAGCGCCTATATGCGAAGAATATAGGCGCTGCAATCAAACAATAGATAGGTTAAAAAATGCCTCACATGCTAAACACGTGAAGACACCTCTGTACGTAGAATTAAATCCTACTTAATGAACCGTTGGATCAAGGATCCAACGGTGATTAAACATAGAATTAAATTATATTGGGAAGAATATTTTCTGTTAGACAGAGAGTTAATAGATCAAAGATCCAAAATATTTTCTATATGTTTCTAAACAGAGAAAGATTATACTATGTTAAATTATGCACTCTTGGATTAAAATTCTAATGGTGATTAAATGTCACCGCTCGATAGAATTTGATTCTATATATGGGAGAATATCCCCAATCTTGTTAAAAATAAGAGCAATATCTTCTGTAAAACAGAAGTCCTTGGATAAAAAAATCCAACGGTGGGTAAAATTACCCAAATCAATTCTGAAACCAATTAAATTAATGGGGATCTCTCAATGAAAGATTTTCTGAGAATAAAAAAAACTTCTCTACACTATATAAAGAACCCGAGACTTCAAGTCTCAAAAAAACGAAGGAGGAAAAAAAAAGAGAGACAGAGACACACAGAGAGAGAACTCCCCAGAGGCTAAAAAAAGGAAGAGAATATACAGTGAGCTTTTGAGGAATAGGAGAATTTACTTCTTAAAGAAAAGACTTTCTTCTTTGAAATACTAGGCAAAAAGAAAACACCTCTCTTTTGCCTTTCTAAGGGTTTAACCCTTCATGTAAGAACTCGGTTCTTTCCTTTTGTTGAGATTTGCAGAGGCAAATCTCCCCAAAAGTTGAGAATTTAATTCTCATCAGGGAGATTTTGCTCTGCAAGATTCAAAACCTATGAGAGAAGAACTTAGTTACATAACAAAAACAAAAGAAGAAGAACGGGAACATATATGAATTTAATTCCTCCAAATATTAGGGTTTAACCCTATATATATAAGAACTTAGTTCTTCAATAAAAAAAATAGTGATCAAAGATCTCCAAGGCCAAATCGTTGGTGCTTAGCTCTATTTCGAAGCCTCACGTTTTTTCCACGTGAGTGCTTCAAACGAACAAGAAAAATAACCAAAATTTCCTAACGTGTTTACCACGTGATTTGTTTAAGAGGAAAACAAGTAAAAGTAAAAGGAAACTACAGTACTCCAGCATCAATAAAGGAAAATGGGACACCCACGTGCTTTGCACGAGAGCCAAGTGCTTAGCACTTATATAAAAGAGGGGGAATAAAACCCAAAGAGCAGTACCCATATTTGTGGTGCCACACGTGTGTCACGTGAGCGCCATAAAACTCTAGTGTTTAACACTAGTCTGGTGCCCATATTTGGGGTGCCTCATGTGTGTCATGTGAGCGACATAAAACTCTAGTGTTTATCATTAATCCAGTGCCCACGTGAAACACACGTGAGCATTGTATTCCTCAGTACTTATCACTGTTGGAGACTCAATCTTAGCCCAAATTGGCTAAGTTTTCTGAGGTTAGACCTCTTTGATACTGAAACAACCGAGCCTCTCTGCTCTTGTTTTCCCAAATTGACCTTAATCTCAAAAATGACTAGTGGTCTCCTATTGATGATATCCTAAATGATACTCATCTTATATCTCCTAAGATAATTTTAGTCTCAAATATGACTAACATTTCTTAGGTCTACAGCAGCTTATCTTTTCCTTCAAATATGGGATTTGGTTTAAGGGCACATCTCTCCACACCTCTGATATATGTCATTGTAATTCTTCAATGTCTTCAGAGAGGTGGCGGGTCCCGACAACCACAACTCGTTGATGCATTTCCAAATTGACGTGCACACCTCAAATTAGACTGCACATTCCATATCAATATCGTTGTTCATTCTATCGCGTAACAAATGCACGTGTGTGGAAGATGGATAGCGGACCGAGACGTCCTTAAACTAAAATCTCACCTCCAAAATGGTGATCAACGGACTGAGACGGCCTTAAACTAAAATCTCACCTCCAAAATGGTGATCAACGGACCGAGACGTCCTTAAACTAAATTCTCACCTCCAAAATGGTGATCAACGGACCGAGACGTCCTCAAACTAGAACTTCGACTCCAAAATGGCAATAATGGACAGAAACGTCCTTAAACTAAAACAATAGAGCCCAAATGCTCTTTTGTTGGATCTGAAATAAAAATGATCCTGAAACCACGTTAAGTGGAGCCTAGTCTCAAATTGGACCAATGTATCCTTAACAAGAACAAATCGAGCCCCCAAATGCTTACATACGTTTAAGTCGATCTTAATCTTAAAATAGATTAACAATCCTTAAATAAAAAAACCAAAATCTAAGAACTATGGATTTGGACTAATCCACGCCCTACGGGCGACAACATAAATTAGTCCCCGTATACAATCTACGGGCAACCTAAATAAATAAAAACACACACGACACGAAGTGAACTTCTGGAGCAGGAGAAAGTGGTTATCGCGATACGGTAACGTAATTAACCGCAGAGGCTTGCTCCTGCAGGGAAGAGCGTCCCCATAATTAAAAACCCCTCGCAAACGAGGGGGAATCTGACGAAGTCTGCTACAACGGCCGCATCCGTCCAAACCACCGATATACGGTGCCATAAATCAACTTGGCATCTTCGGAGAGGTCGACGGATAAATCCAAATAGCATCTACCCCCAAATTCAGGCAAGACAATCCATCCTGGTCCGTCTCTGTTTTCGACGGTAAAAAGATTCTGGCATGCCCGGTGGGACCTTTTCCTCTTTCCACTCCACACTTCGTGTGTCGTGTTTCGCAACAAAAATCGCGGTTTGCTATGGCTGCCCTTGGATTCGAGGAACTAAGATTTAGTGTCTTGCTCTTATGCAGAAAGAAGAAGTGAATATCAATGGCTTCCAGTTGCACAAATTGCAACAACAACTCCTGCTCCGCCCTAACTGGAGGAGTGACATACGGGCCCAATGCGGCCTCCATCTTTTCATTGCCTGTAGGGCAGGTGACAAAAGCCACCACTGGATTGTTCTTCGGGACCATGCTCCCGCCAGCAAGCTTCAGCGCCATGGTGGAACCACAAGAAGCTCCTAAGAAGTTGGTCTTCAATCGACTTACAACCACCACGACCCCTTTTAACGGGTCGTCCAAGTATGCCACCTCAGTCTTCAACAGGCTGAGCCGAAACTCAAGTGGGCCCGCAAAGAGGCTCGCGATACCTGAAAGGACTATCCCAAAATGGATAGTCCTGCCAACTCCGGGCGAATTCATCAAAAGTGCTTCCCCTACCAGAAAGTCGGCCTTCGAAAGATTGGCCGTTCCCTCTCAACGGACGTCGGTTTTCAACAGGCTGGCACCAGCAGCGGCCTCTAACCAAAGCAAGGGCACGACGGAGCCTCTTTCACAACTGAGGTGGTCCCGTCTGCAAGACACGCTCGACTTCGCCACTGGCGCCGAGTGAGAAGAGCTGGGGGCAACTCCCCCTCTGGACTTACCCCACCAGCTCCAATGGTGGACATTGACGCTACTGTTCCAACTGGGAATAACTGTTCCGAGTGCGAAAGAACCCCCCAACCGTGGTGTTGTAGAAATATCTACTTTCTACTGAAACATGATGCAGGCAAAACTGGAGTAGTCCCCTCAACGGTTCTCCTCCCAAATTCACAGGGTCTGACGGAAAGTCCGGGACTCTGTGATCAACAAAGAACACTCTCATCAACCAGAGAAAATGAAGGTTCGACAAGAGGAAAATCATCCTTCCACCATACAGCGAAGGACTCCTTTCACACAGACGCCTGTTACAACGGCTCCATCAACTTCAACCTCCCAAAAAAGGACGAGGCCGGAGAAAATGCCACCACCGACGGCAAATCCCAAAGGTGATGGATCCAAACACCCCAAGTCTAGGGGCATGATCATGCACATGGTTTACATGGCTTCCGAAAAAGAGGTGAGCCGTGATTCCCTAGGCCACCGGCCGCAAACTCGGTCATTGACAAAAGCTCAGAGCAGCAACAAAAGCTCCGGAGGATGCTGATGAAAATGTCAGCACTCGCCGGGCAGAAAGAAAGTCCGGAAGCGGCGTCTGAACAGCGCCAGGAGTAGGCGACCGATACAGAGTTCCTGCGAAGGGTGCTAGAAAGAAAGGATAAGGAGCCACGGAATAGGCTGCTAATATAAAACAGATGGCTCTTTTGTTCCAAGATATGGTTGGAATGATGATCCCGCCAGAACCTCCAGCTGAAGACCTGCCGATAATCATCGAGGACAATAGAGGGGAAACATCAAACCCTCTTCCAGCTTTATCAACAGACAGGGAGGAAATGATCTTCAAAGCCGCCCTTAATGATTACATAGCTTAACAAATATGAGCTCATCAGGCAAGTGAAGCGGCTGGTCAAGTCGTTAGAACCGGGCGACCGTACCCAGGATGGTACGATCAAATCAAGTACCCGTCGGGATATACAACCCCCAAATTCCATGTGTACAAAGGAACAGGAAACCCACATCAGCACATCACTCAGTTCAGAGCTTTATGTGCCAATACTGGAGTCGACGACAAATTGCTGCTTCGCCAGTTCGTTGGCAGCCTGTCAGAAACGGCATTTGAATGGTACTTGGAGCTCCCAAATGACTCCTTCAAAACATCCACGGAAATGGAATTTCTGTTCACGCAGCAGTTCGCCGGTGCAAGCGAGCCCACCCCGATCACGGCATTAATCAATGCCAGAATGAAGCCAGGAGAGACCTGGGTTCAATACGCGATCTGGTGGCGGAACCTCTGATCAAAATGTGAACGACGCATCGAAGAAGCTCCTGCCGTAGGCATGTTCATAGGGACTCTCAATCCTCAGGCGACTGTGTCCCAGTTCATGACGTTCTTTAAGACGACCACCTTCCAGGCTCTAATCGACAAGTTGGCCCAAATGGACCTGATGGGCCACGGGCCTTCCTCTTCAAAAATGGACCCTTGGAATGCAAAGGGTAAAGGGAAAGCGGCCTTCGTTGCCAACACTCAATAACAACCGAGTGACCCAAAACAGGTTACTCGCTAAAACAACGCGCGCTCGTGCCAATCCCTGGAAGAGAAGCTAGGACGTACTTACTCGTTTCCCAATGATAAAACGTGGAGACTGTTTGAACTGGCAGTACGCAACAAACTCATCACTCTACCGGACCCAAAACGTCCACCGCAGCTCAGTGACGTCAACAACCCCAACTACTGCTCCTATCACAGAATGGTGAGCTACCAATTAAAGATTGCTACGTCTTCAAAAATTGGATTATGGACCAGTGTCAATGGGGGAAATTTGCGCTTTCCGAGAACTGGAGGGTGAACCTGCCACAGAGGCACGCTTTTAAAAAGATGGATATGCCGGGGGCATCATGTTCATTTGTGGAAGAATCTCCGTGGGAAGTTGTTCTTTCAACTAAAACCAAAAGAATGCTGAAGGATCTTCAAGCATGTCCGGCGATCTGGTTGAAAAGCCCGCTAGAGCCCGAGATCATTGAGGGGATGCTGAAACCGCGTCCCACACCGAAAATTGCTAACGATGGGCAAAATACCCAGGTCAAGTCTTCAAAGTCTCCGAAGGGAAAGAAGAGGACCAAGAAGCCCGTGCAGCCTGACGACAACCGCACGGACCTGCAAAAGTACATCGACGCGATGGAGGAGTACAACCAGAAGGCGCGGACCCCGGTCACACTCAAAGAGTTTCTCAACCATATACTTGAGAACGGAGATAGTAACGATGATGAGGGAAATGGCTCGTCGGAAGAAACCGAAGATTATGTAGCAAGTTGCCACATGGTTTCTCAATCGTCATTAAATAACAAAGAAACTCCCTCGGCGTCGGAAAGCAACGCAGAGGAACTGGGGGCAGGATCGGTGCCAAAATCCTTGGAGCTGCCAGAAGGCCTAATTGACAGGCTTCTAAACGAAGCTTTTGAAAAGAGCAGAGCTGATCGAGAACGTGAAACGGCCAAATACGAAAAGGCCAAACATCGGCGTCAGGATGAAGAAGACACAGCGAGGAAGAGTCATAAAGTACTCCAACCAGACCGAAGCACACCCGCGGCAAACAAAAGTAGTTTTAAGACGGAAAAACGGTTCGCCAAAGCCATGTCAATGGGAATAAAGCTGCCATCTTTCAAGGGAAATATTCCCGGGGCCACATGCCTCAACGGAGAGATTTCACATCCGAACTATTACCTATATTATCGGAGGGTAACCCACCCACCGAAGAGTGCAATGCCTTCAAGAAGTGGTGGTAAGGATACGTTGCTCACCAACAACACTTCAAGCGGATGAAGCGCAAAGCTCGATGACAGCAAAGAAGCGCGACAGATGAGCGTGAAGGAAAGCCTGGAAACTGTCATATGGTTGATATTAGTTCGACAAAAGGAAAATCCCATGTTCTTACATTCGGGAGCGATTCCGAAGAAGAAATGACCCTCGGCCCTCTCTTCAAAGAATCCACCTCCGAAAAAGAAGAGGAGGAGAAGAACTGCGAGAACATTCAGCTGCGTAATAGTATGATGCCTGAGAAGAACCTAGGACCTGCAAACAAAGGTTCAAGCAAAAGAGACAAAGAGAAAGAAAAGGCCCCTGAGGAAATCGCCCTCGATGATAGAGTCGTCGAAGAGCTCGCAGCCAAGGACCCGCCTAAGAAAAACAAGATGGATTACAATGTCCTGGCATATATGAGGAAGATACCCTCACAACTGAGCATATTGAATGCTCTCCTCCTGTCCAAAGAAGCAAGAGATTCTTTGATCAGGGCATTACAAGATCCCGATCAGTTCCAAGCATTCTTTACAGAAGAAAAGATGGAGGAGCTGGCAGAGGTTCATACAGCTGACATTACATTCGGCGATGAAAATCTCCTCCTCGGAATGTACGAGCACAATCGTCCTCTATATGTCACCGGGTACTGCCACGACATCAAGATAGGGAAGATCCTGGTCGACAACGGGTCCTCCGTCAACCTTCTCAACGTGAAGGTGCTAAAGGAGATCTGCATGAACGTTCTGCACCTGGCTCGGGACAAAATTACCATCTCTGGGTTCGAATCACAGTCATCATGGACGCTTGGGTCCGTTTGACGTTACGCTTTGTGCTACTCGTCACCGACATCAAATTTCATGTCATCGACGCCAAGACTTGCTACAACGCTTTGCTCGGCAGGCCTTGGTTGCACGAGTACAACGCCATCCCTTCTACACAACACCAGTGTATGAAGTATTTCAAAGATGGCCTCGAGTACACCGTTACGGGGAAGCTAAATCCATTCTCCGTAAACGAAATCTGAAAATATGAAGATGCCAAGTACTTACTACCAGACTTCAAATACACGGAAAGATGTCATAAGCCGAAGAATAAACGAAAAGCCGTAACCACTATCCCGATCTTTGGGTGCGATACCGAGGAGGATGATGAGATAGTCTACTTGGGGCAACCCTAATGCAACAGGCCCAAACCATCTACTCTTATTTTGGTCTTTGGCAGTGACTATGAGAACGAGACCAACACCGTGTTCTCCACTCGCCTGTCAGCACAAACCCTTACTGGAGCCGATCAGAGTTTACAAATCACCGTAGTTCCGCCACGGCATTATAAAGAACTTGAAGCGCTTGGTACATACAACATACAAGAGTTGCAGACTTTCTATGTCCCTCCCAGGCGAAGAGGTGAAAAGGAGATCCTCTTCTACCAATCTACGGAGACTAAAGTAGAGAAGAAGTCTAGCATGGTGCCGATCTTGCGCTTGATAGGTTTCAACCAATCCGTCTGCCCAGATATTACACAGAGAGATTGAAATGTTATTAAGATACCAAGGCGTACCCTTCAAACAAACCGCTCGACAAGCCCAGTTCTACAACAAGATTTGGGACATTCCCAGGACTCAGCGAAAGATACTCAATTGGGAAGATTGAGACAATTGGGCTTGGATACGTTTACTCCAAGAAACGGCAGCGATTTCTTGGCTGCCGCGTCATAAACAGCTCTGGTGAAGAAGTAAATGCTCTTTCAAATAGCTGTGATGTTGAAACAGAACGAAATCTCACTCTAAGAACATTAAGTCCATCGTTCGAAGAACAAGTTGACAAGCCAGTAAAAGAAGCATGTCAAAAGATTCGGCATAACCACAGTCGCGAAATGGCTATTTATGAAAAGGCCAGGACACAACGCCTCAACCAGCAGTCCACAAAGAAAGAAGACTACAATGCTCTCCATCCCCAGCTCGCTGTATGTCCTCGTAAGAAGAAAAAATCCCGAAATAGAGGCAAAAACAGGACAAAGAGCGAAAACAACATTCGCCAACAACAGGGTATATCTAAGAAGCCGCGCTATCAAGAAAAACGTGGTTGGAACCCGTCCTTTATCAAGAAGATGGGTCGAGAATACTCTTTCCCACAAGACTAGAAAAGAAAAATATTCATCCTTTTCATGAAACATCAAATGATGATGCTTCCGGAGTCTCGGCATCCCGAACAAATAAACGAGGTCCATCATCCGGATTATTGCTCCTATCACCGAGCAATAGGTCGTCCCTCGAATACTGGTTCATCTTCAAAGACTGGGTCGAAGACCAGTATCAATAAGGCAGGTTCGCCCTATCCGACCGCTGGAGGGTAACCCTGCCGCAAAAGCGTGAGCCAAAGAGGACCTATACCGTGAGGACAAGACCAGCTCAATGTCAAGAATGAAAGCAAACCCATACCTACTGTAATACCCTTGGTGGAGTTGGGGCTGAATACCACCTACCCCGTGAGAAGTGAGGTGATATCCGGTATCGAGGTGGGGATGTAACCGATACGGATACATACGGGGAACCACTGTAGAACAATGGGGAGTATCGAATTCCATTCCGAAAGTGGAAACGATCTGAACTATAAATGGAATGACACACTCCTATAACACAGAGGCGACTTTTGGATGAATCGGAACTCCGGAGTTTGAAAAACTCCGTAGTTAAGCGTGCTTGAGCCAGAGAAATTCTGGGATGGGTGACCAACTGGGATGTAGCCCCGAGTTCATTCAAAGGGACAAAACCGTGCGGTTTCGACCAGAGCGGACAATACCATCTGTATTTGGGGGTGGGTCATCAGAATACCAAATGTTTTAACACTCATTACTTTTAATGGTTTTGATTTCTGAGTTTCGGCTTACTTAGTCGTGTTACGCCTGTAGTCGCTACGTGGTTAAGTGCCGGTCACGGGCCGAACTTTGGGTCGTGACACGTGCCATGTGGTAACACTCTCAAAAGAGGGGAACCATGAGAATATGGATGACCCTTCCAGATACTTCGTAGATGAGGATGAGGACGAGGTGATCTCAGAGTTTCCACCGGCGTCAAAAGAGTTAGAAGATGGGATACACACCACGGCGGACAATCTATGGAAAATTGACTTGGGGACGGAAAACGATCCAAGACCAACGTTCGACAGTGAGTTGCTATCTAAAAAGCAGGTAGCTGGTTTAAAAAATGTACTCATGCAATATTAAGACTGCTTTGCGTAGAACTATTCCGAGATGCTGGGACTAGATCCAGAAATAACGGTACATAAACTGGCTATATCGCAGGACGTTAAGCCAGTCAAATAGGCGTCAAGAAGAATGCGGCTCGAATTCGAGATGAGCATCAATGCCGAAGTCGAGAAACTAATTGACTCCGGCTTTATCTAAGAAGTTCAGTATCCCGACTGGAATGCCAACATTGTTCTAGTTATGAGAAAAAATGGGACAGTGCGTATCTGCGTGGACTTTCAGGACCTTAACAAAGCTTGTCCGAAGGATGACTTCCCAGAACCTATTACCGAGCTGATGATCGATAACACGTCCACTCATGAGGACTTCTTCTTCATGGATGGATCTTCAGGCTACAATCAAATAAAAATTCATCCTGAAGACCAAAAGCACACCGCCTTCTGGACTCCGCTAGGCATATTCTGCTATAAGGTGATGCCCTTCGGTTTGAAGACCGCAGGCGCTACCTACCAGAGGGCCATGACGAAGATATTTGATGACCTCATACATGAGATTGTCGAATGCTATATTGACGACCATGAGGTGAAAAGCAAACCGTACAAGGAGCATTGTGAACATCTGAACATAGTGTTCCAGCGTCTTCGGAAATACAAATTAAAGATGAACTCTCTGAAATGCGCGTTTGGAGTCTCTTCAGGAAAATTCCTAGGATTAATCATACGACACTGAGGCATCGAAATAGATCCATCTCAGATCAAGGCGATTATGGAAATGCCCACGCCAAGAACTCTCAAACAACTGTGGTCTCTCCAAAGAAAGCTCGTTTATATCCAACGATTCATAGCCAACCTCTCCGGAAAATGCCGTCCTTATAATCACCTGATGAAGAAAGGGACCCCATTCGTTTGGGATCATAAATGCCAAAGTGCACTGGACGAAATCAAGCAATACCTATAGAACCCGCCGGTACTAACCGCTCCGGTCAAAGGAAAGCATCTCATCATATACACAATGGCCTTTGAAGGTTCTCTAGGCGCGCTATGGGCACAGGAGAACGATCAGGGAAAGGAGAAAGCTCTCTATTATTTGAGTCGAGTTCTCCTGGGGACAGAAAATAACTACTCCCTCATCGGAAACCATTGTTGGCACTGATCTTCGCGATAACGAAGCTCAGGCACTATGTCTTGGCACATGAGGTCCATCTTATATCAAAGGTGGATCCTCTCAAATATCTGATGTCAAGGGCCATACTAACAGGAAAGCTTGCCAAATGGGCCCTCCTCTTAATGGAATTCTCGATAATGTATCGACCCCTCAGGGCAGTGAAAGGTCAGGCCATCGCTGACTTTCTCGCTGAGCATCCGATACCAGCCGATTCTCTCTTAAATTGCGAATTACCAGACGAACACGCGTTTGACACAATCGAAGTGGAGGAGGAAGGAAATAATGTCCAATAGGAACTCTACTTTGATGGAGCATTTTCCATGAATAAGCGAAAGCATAATGCTCCTATAATCAAAGCCGGGGTGGGCCTCATCTTTGTGACTACGCAAGGAGGAATAATGTGTTTCGCCCTTTCCTTAACAGAGCCAAGAACAAACAACAAGGCTGAATATGAAGCTTTGATAGCGGGTCTTGAGATCTCTGTCAATATGGGAATCAAAAACCTCCTCATATATGGAGACTCCTTGCTGGTCGTTAACCAAGTAAATGGCGACTATCAGACGTGCAAACCGGAGTTGATAAAATATGTCAGGAGAGTGCAGCAACTGCTGACACAAATCCCCTCCTATATCCTGGAAAGTATACCACGTGCAGAAAATAGTAAGGCAGATGCATTAGCTAAGCTTGCTAAGGAGCTGGCTGACGAAAACCTCGATGAAGTAAGGATCGTTGTGCAAAGACGCTGGGTTCTCGCGCCAGCAGAAATATCTTCAGAGGATTCAATGAAGCCATCTGAAGGAAAAGAAACGACCAAACAAGTGGTTCTCCGAATAGAAGACGAAGAAAAGGTCAAGGATTGGAGGGAAGTCTTCATAAACTACTTCAAATCCCATCGAACGCTCGAAAATGCGTCGTCAAGACATCAGCTCCTGAAATGGGCTCCGTCTTTCTCCTTCGCCAATAATACTCTATATAAGAGGTCGTTTGACTGTCTGTGGCTAAGGTGCTTGGGGCAAGCAAAGAGGGTCTTCCAAGAAACTCATGACGGACTCTGCGGTTCTCATCAAGCCGGGCCAAAGATGAAGCTGAAGATCAAAAGAATGGGTTACTATTGGCCCACAATGATTCGGGATTGTCTCGAATATTCGAACTAGTGTCACTCGTGTCAGATTCACGGGGACTTCATCCACCAACATCCAAATCCGCTATACCCAACGGTAGCTAGATGGCCGTTCGAAATGTAGGGAACCGATATAATCGGTCCCATTAAGCCAGCATCATCCAAAGGACACCGGTTCATACTGGAAATGACTGACTACTTTTCTAGTGGGCGGAAGCAGTACCACTAAGAGAGGTGAAGACGGAGAATATTCTTCATTTCTTCAAGACGCATGTCATCTACCGGTTCGGTACTCCACGACGGATAATCTCGGATAATGAGTCAGCCTACAGGAGCCATAAAATCAGCCGCTTCGCAAAACAACATAAAATAGACTGGAGATACTCTTCAGTCTATAGTCCTCGTGCCAACGGTCTAGTTGAAGCTTTCAATAAGAGCTTGACCAAGATTATATAGAAAACGGTGTCCAGAAACAAAAGGGGCTGGCAAAAAAGACTGCACGAGGCACTATGGGCGTAACGAACGATGTTCAAAACGGCTATAAATAGAACACGACACACATTGGTATTCGGCACTGAAGCAGTCCTTCTTTTGGAAATAGAACTCCCTTCTCTTCGAGTAGCGGTTTGATATGAGCTAAAAGATGACGAAAATGCCCATCTTCGGCTTGAGGAGCTTGACGCCCTCGATGGAACTCGCCTCATGGCGCAACAAAACCTAGAAGCTTACAAGGCAAGGATGACTCGCTCATACGAAAAACTGACTAGGCTGAGAACATTCCGCCAAGGCGAACTTGTGCTAGTCGTCAGAAGACCTATGATCCCCAATCGTGCAAAATGGGGGAAATTCGAGCCAAACTATAAAGGCCCGTACATCATAGACAAGGTCTACCAAGGTGGGGCCTATTTGCTCATCGATATGCATGGCGAAAGACCTTTCCGGCCAATAAATGGCCGATTCCTCAAGAAATACTACGCTTGACGAGTCACGACTTAGGTCAATGATAGATGACGACGCTCGTGTCCACTCGCTATCTTCCTGAGTCAAAACTCTAAGTTGTATTCGGAAAAACTTTGCCTCAGACATGGCGACAACGGACCGTAATGTCCTTAAACTAAAGCTTCACCTAAAAAATGGTGATAATGGACCACTACGTCCTTAAACTGGCCATGGACCGAGATATCCCTAAACTAACAATGGACCGAAATGTCCCTAAACCAGTGTTCCGCCTTAAAAATGGTGCATCGTTCCAAATACGGTGATATCTTCTCTTGAGATCTATATTGCAATCAAAGCTCTAATGACGATGACTGAAACCCAAGTCCCATTGGCAAACTGATGGGTAAAAAAAATGGTATGTCTACAAGCAAAATTGGCACGGACGAAAACCCGAAAGGGTGCCGTGAGTAAAAACAGCAGGGCTACCGGTGAATTTGTGAAAACCCGGAAGGGCGCAATCTCGTTAAAATAATAATAATAATAATAAATTAAATAAAAAAAACGGTATGTCCACAAGCAAAATGGATACGGATGAAAACCCGAAAGGGCGCCGTGAGTAAAAACAGCGGGACTACCGGCGAATTTGTGAAAACCCGGAAGGGAGCAATCTCGTAAACTTTCACTTACGAGATTCTCTCGACTCGTAAGGAAAACTCCCCTTATGAGACCTTCATGTCTTATATAATTCAAAAGCCTTAAGCTAAAGAGATCCAAACCCGTTCTTAAGCTGTCGTATTTCCCAAGTTGCCCTACAGACGGTCCAATATTGGCCCTTGTATACAATCCACGGGTACAAATAAACGATTTCCCCATCAAGTTCCACCAATGATGAGAAATGTCCTCATGTGGTGAACGACATCGTAAGTCCTCTCAACTTATAAGGAGAAAATACTCTTATGAGATCCTTATGACTCATAAGAGAACACACACTTAGGGATACCCACGATTCCTAAGGAGAAAATACGCCTACAAGATCCTCACGACTCGTAGGGAGAAATAATTTTATGAGACCCTTATGGCTCATAAAGTCAAAAAGCCTTAGTCAACAGGATCCTAATCCTATTTGCTAAGCCACCTTTGTTCAAATCAAAATTGGCAAATGATGATTCACACCTGGCAATATCCTAGTTGTACGATACTGATGCCTGAATCGGTGTCAAACTCCAAGTCCTTTCACGGCAAATGATGATTCGCTCTTGGCAATATTTCAGTCGCAGCGATGTTGTTGCCAAGATTGGTATCGGATCTTAAGTTCCATACTCGCAATAAAATCAGCGAGCAAAAAATGCATATAAAAATAGCCGAAATGATGGGGCAACTCGCAATAAAAATCAACGAGCAAAAAATATATGCATACGAAATAGCCGAAATGTTTAGGCAACCCGCAATAAAAAGCAGCGAGTAAAAATATAAAAATAGCCGAAATGATTGGGCACCGCGATAAATAGCCGAAATGATTGGGCAATTGCGACTTTCACGATATGAAAAGCTGAAAAGATAGAGTATCGCAGACATAAAATATAAAATAAAATAAAATTTCCTCTGCCCTGCAGGTGTGTCTACACTGACCCCTGTATACAATCCATGGGCACAAATGAAAAAGGGAACTATGTTTTCCCACCAGGCTCCGTCAAAGGGAGAGCCAAGTATTGACGGTTCACAAAACAACCTAAAGACTACCTCAACATTCGTCTCGTTACATCAGACGCAATTTCAACAACGGCGTTCCCTCTCACTCCAGCAGGATGAAAACGCGACATCAACAAAAGACCCCAGGGTCGAAACAAAACGGAGCAACGGAAAAATTCCTAGCTCCAAGTCTCGATGGTTCACAAAACAAGCTAAAGACTACCTCAACATTCGTCTCGTTATAGCAGACGCAATGTCAAAAACGGAGTTCCCTCTTACTCGAGAAGGATGCAGACGCGACGTCAACAAAAGACCCTATGGTCGAAACAAAATGGAGCCATGGCGAAATTCCAAGCTCCAAGTCTCGACGGTTCACATACAACCTAGAGACAACCTCGACATTCTTCTCATTACAACAGATGCAATGTCAACAAAGGCTCCAAAATAGGCACATAAAAAAGGAAGCGAAGGCAAAATTCCGAGTTTCAGGGTCTTGACGGCAACTCAAATAAAACCCGAAAGACTATCGTAGATTATCCCACACCAGTGCGGAGTGGTTATGACTCATCGGGGCTCCAAAACCGAGCTTAACCTCAAGTCAAAAGCGACATGGCAAAATTCCTAACACTTGTTCTTCCGACGGTCAAACTGCCTAAAAAGATTACTTGAAGACGTCTTTTCCAGCCCCCGAAGGGATCAGAGAGACGATATCCACGGGGCTACTCGAACAGCAGCGTAAAGTCTGCATATCAGGGAATGCATCAGCCAATGCGATGGTACTACGGACTAAAACCCTAGTACCACAAAGCCTAACGGATCTCTGTCGCAAAGAGCAGGGGTTATCTATGACGTCAGGACAAGTTTGTCTATAAACCCAAGGGAGGTAAACTAAATAAACTCCGAAATGAGTCCATAAACTAGAGACTCTGGAATGAGTGAATAAACTACAAACTCCGAAATGAGTACATAAACTACTTTATGCTAAGAAAAGATATCGACAGAAAGAGAAGTGCTGAAATGAAATATGTCTTTTATTCATGAGTTTAATTGAATACAAGATACTTTTGTTCAGGGATCAAAATTAATACATTTTATTAAGGGATCAAAATGAATACATTTTATTCAGGGATCAAAATGAATGCAAAAAGAAAAGAATATACAACAACAAAATTTCTAAGACGGTATACGGTTTAATAAGCCTGTAAGTTCGTCATTTTTCCGTTGGACTTCTGCTTCGAGCTCTATCAGTGCCGCAAGATGAGTCCTTGCCAGTGCCTGCTGATTTTGGTATGAAGTGAGCCGACTTTCAAGCTCTTTCTCGGCGACTTTGTATGGTTCAACCATCTCACGTGGAAAAATAATGGCTTTATTGAGAGCCACCATTTCTGTGATGGCCTCATGAAGCACCCGCAAAATTTCATATGCACGAGTGGTCTTGACAGTGAGCTGGGGTTGAAGCTCCCCTAAAGCCTTTGAAGCCAACTCTATCGACGAAAACTTCTGGTTCAGCCTTTTCTCGCATGACTGGAGATTAGCCGTATATCGTTCAATCCATCCATGCAGGCTCGCTTTTACAGACAAGATGTCGGAGGGAAGGCGTATGCATTCAATCCCCTATAGATAGGCCTCCACTCTACGGCAATACATAACCCAGGTACGCACCAATGTCTCGTCATGATAAGTGGCAAGAACAGATAAGGAAGCGTTGGCTTCAGCAGTGAATTCTTTGGTCGTGACAGATGTTCCAGCGCGAAGATCTTCGATGAGAGCCGCCAGGGAATAAACGCTCTATTTTGCCATCCTCTCAGATACGCGTCGGGTGTAAGGACCAGGTGGCATAGGGATCCGAGACTTTAATGGGGCCAGGGCTGGCAAAGCTATGAAGATATATGCGCGGTCAGTTGTATTTTCAAATATAGAGTAAGCAAAATGAAGCCCAAAATAAAACGCTACTTGCCCACAGTTATGCAAGTTGGGTTTGAGAGATCCCCAGGTCCATGAAGAATCTCGACTTTGTCGTCGGCTTCCACAACTATGGTTTAAAATGAAGGGCATATCAGCATCATGATAAAAATATAAAACAAAAAGGGCAAAAGAATACCAACCTTGGCTAGAAGAGAGCACTATGCTTTGTGGAGGTATCGCTTATGGGGCCACCATGTCAAGCAATCGCTGGAAGATTTTCCTCGGGGAAATATCCACGATGGAAGCCGCCAGCTCCCGCAATTCCGAGGGAAGGAAAAGTTCAAATAACGGAGGGGTCATTAAACAAAATGTGTATGTATAGAAGATTACCTTCGATACTCCGCCCGTCCTGAACTGGATGGATGGCAGCTTCGTCAGCCTCCTCTACACCTTCAGGTGCATCACTGAGGATATTTGTGAAATCTATAGCCGGCATGGCAGCTTCCAATAAACGGACAAAAGCCGCTGCGGAAGGCCCCGAGGCGGGGATAACAGTTTCAGCAATCTCTTCTACACCCTCCGGTGCGTACTAGAGATATCCATGGGATCTATGGCCGGAAAGACCACCTCTACTGGAGGAGTAGACGCTGAAAGGACATAAGCCACCACCGGGAGCTCCACAGCAATGGTAGCAGCTTCAGTAATCTCCTCTACACCCTCCGGTGCGTCACGAGAGATATTCATAGAGTCCGCATCCGTGGCTCGATCTGGGCTCAAACCCACTTCCGCTGCAGAAGTCCCTACAAAGTTTTTGCAAAGATAAGGAGACGTGAAAGTAATACAAATTACTCACCAAAAGAAAAACACCAAAAATATGCATACCAATACGCCAAGAAGCCTGAAGTATGGATTTTTCGAGCCGTTGTTCTTTTCTGATCAAATGCGCTAGCCGGGTTTCAATCGCAAGTAAATGGCTGCCCGTCTTTAGTGCAAGCTCATCTTCAGAAACAATCAAGATGGGATGTTTGAGAGCACGTTCTTCTTCCATTAATAGAGAACCCATGGGTACCCTATGTAATGATGGGTCAACGTCGTAGAATACAATAGGGGGAAAGCTTTCTTCGGGACACGCACGTTTTCAGTCTCATCTCGTGAGCGCCTTAAAGCCTCGGTCAACTTCGCGGCCTCCTCAGCAGACGAACTAGGAAAGAGAAGACCGTCGTATGGCTCCTGCATAGATATTAGCTAATCCTGAATAAAGGGCTCGGATTCAAGCAAAGTGTCGAGTAGGCCGGCGACCGATTTCTTTCTCCTTTTGGAGCCTGTGCTAGCGCTAGCGGAGGAGTGCTTCCTCCCCTTTGGTGCTTTGGCACAGCGCTGCCCAACTTCGCCTTCAGTATCACCCTTTGGTGATACTGCCGCGGGTGCTTTATCATAAACTTCCGCCTCGGCTATAGTACGCACCGGCATACCAGCGGTGGAAGGGGCTGATTCCACTTCTGCGGCTTTAGGGAAAAGCACCGAACCACTATCCCTCAGAGTAGGGCGAACCACCGATCGCGGCCGTAATGGGGCGCTGGTGACCTGAGCCGGAACGAGAGCTCTACACTCGAAAAGCACCCGTCTCTCCTCTGCAATGATGGGGCCGACCCGATGGCGATACCAACCCTTGAAGGACCCACAGGCCTCGGAAGATAGTCGGGCTCCGGGATCATGAAGAGAGAGCCAGTGTTTAACCGCATGAAATGGTGAATGACATCGCGATTAACCTCCAGGGAGAGCGAATTCTCAACTAAAAATGCCTTGAGAGGAACGCCCTGGTTGTAGCCTAACTGCTGTGCGAAGCGATGCGGATTATACCGCATGAACAGAGAAGTGTCATTCTGGCGGAACACCAAATAATCCGGCCTGATTGAGTATAGATGCATAATTTCCTTAGGCTTTAAAGCCAAAACCCCATTCTTTCACAGATTAAATAGTTGCTGAACGGGCCTTGTTGGAGCAGAGAGGACTCGATCGCTAAAAACCATTCCTCCTTCATTCGAATATAGATTGAGCAGTACGCGGAGAGCCCCTAACTGGGTCGGATCAGGAGCGAAAGCATCAACCAATCTCATGATCCGCGGGAAGGTATATGAATCATAAAAATCCGGCCGCTGGTGTGCAGCGAACGCTCCTAACACGTGCATCTCGATCCACGACGTGAAGTAGTGGAGGGAGAAATTCACGGTATCTGCACCCGGGCTAGCAATATTAGATGCAACGCTTAACTCGTGATATAAATGTGATAATCCCGCAACGCCAATAGCTAATCGCGCCTCTTCAGATATGTGGTGAGCAGGGTAGAGGACGGAGGCTCTCATGAAACGTCGATGCATCGGCATGGCAAACCAGCTGAGCTAAAGACTTACAAAGCCGATAAAGAAAGTTTCTTTATCCATGCCAGGGGCCGCGATCGCATCGAAAGCTACGGCTGACGAGTCTGGAATAGAAAACTGCGGCAAGTCATCCTCGGCCGGCAGTTTCTTCACCCCGAATCCAAAAGGGTCTACAATTTTCATGAATTTTGGAGCCTTCTTGGATAAGACATCCTCGCGGAGAAAGCAGGTAATGAAAGCGTCAAAAGTGACACCTTGCCCTTCCGATGTCACAAAAAGTTTTCAAAAATATCCAGGGCCTTGATTAGACCTGGGTGCTTGTGACGAACGGCGATCTCAGTCATCTGGCCATCAAGCATAGCGGGCACCGTACATGTACTCATCAGGAGGCAGTAACTCTTCGTAATGCTCTCCCCTGATCGGCAACCCTGAAATTTCGCGAAACTCCTCCAGTGAGATCGAGACTTCGCGATCCCCTAGCAAGAACGTGTTTGTGGGAAGATTCCATTGGTTCAAAAAATCCTTAACCCACCAGACGTGATGGGCGTGATAATAGAATAATGATGCGTACACTACTTGGTACAACCCAACCTTCTGCAGCCGTGCACGTTGGGCGGAGAGAATGTATCGAGCCTAAAAAAGGTTGCCCACTAGATGGCGCGGGGTAACGCCTACCTTATACACCTTCCTCCAGGGATGGGCTTCGCCCTGGCATATCTGACGCCCCAAGTTATCAATGGCCATCATAGGTTGATTAGGTATCACAGTCATCGACGGCTAAAGCCGGCCGGTGGGGGTCTGATTTGTTCGGTTTTCTCACCTTTTTTGATTTTAAATAAAAGATGTAATAAAGAAGTGATGAAATGTTTTAGACGTATAATAACTGCAATCAATAATGGTGTCGCGTGTAGCGAGCGTTAGTGAGTACGGGTCGTCCTCTGGGATTCGTGGAACTCGTAAATTCTTGCTTTAGTTGAGTCGAAAGAACTAGTTAAGAAAATCAACAAATTGTTTAAGATTTGGTTGAGTTTATATTTTCAAGAAAAAATCAAGAATTCGTTTTCAAGAAAGGAAATCAAGTAAATTGTCCAAGATCAAATGTATTACCAAGAAAATTGAAGAAAGCTTGTAGGATTCGAACGGAATTAGTAGCCATGATGATTATTCAAGATGATTCGTCTTATCTATCGGTAGAATTACTACTAGATCGATGGCTATTAATGATAATTAGGGATCCTTTGAAGAAACTAGGGTTTCTCCTTCATTGCCCCTTGTCCTTTCAATGATTTACATTCCTAACTAGCCTTTAACAAGAAAGATCATCAATCTAATCCCCAAATTGTGATGAAATTCTCAATAAATTGATCTCACTTACAATTTGGACATTAATGATTCTTTTTGCTAAAATTTATAATCCCCATAAAACTTAAGATGAATATAGAATTCTCTCACCATTAGATTTACCAAATTCCTTCGAATCCTTAGCAAGCGGAGATTTATTCACACATTATGAAAGTAGAAGAATCAACAAATATGAATTTCATAATGCAAAAATTTAAAGAAAGCAAGACTAAGAGTAATGATCACCTTTATTATTCAACTTCAAATTACAACTTCTTCAAGCCGAGATTACAAGAAAATTCGCTCTCGATCACTCCCTTGAAGAGGGAATTTCTCCGTCGATCTTCGTTTTGCTCGATCACCGTGAGTCTTGGATATATCGAAGATCACATGCTCATAGATGACGATCGGTTTCGCGTAAAGGATCTTGTGTTGAATCGCTTGACGAACTTCTTGATGATTCTTGATCTTGAGAATTGGGGATCTTGAAATTGGATCTAAATTGTTTGTGTAATTGTGTAAAAATCAACAACCAATCAACAACAACCTTTTTAATGTAGGCTTAGGTCCCATTTTATAGCCTCTAATCAAGCTTACCCCATAATCTAGGTTGTTACAAGGAGGCTTATAGAATAAGCTAGGTAGTTATCAAGCTTTATCAACAAGCTAGGTCATTATAGAGAAGTTTCCAGAACAAACTTGTTACAACGAAGCGTCTCTAATAAGATAGGACGTTGCATTGAAGTTTCCAGAGAGTTCCCGACTTCGAAGCCCACAGCTCGGCCGCAGATCCGCGGCGACTCGGCCTGACTCGGCCGCGGTTCCGCGGTTGATTACTGAGATCATGGCTTCAATTTTCTGTAGTCTTCTTCCGTTGATCTCTGGGTTTATATTTGATATCTGGAATCTTTTTTATCTCTTCTGAATCTCTGCCAGAATTTAACTTTTTGACTTCCTGTATTTTATCGGCAAATTTCTGATTCCGATATCTGATCTGGGCTAATTTTTCATAAGATCTCAGTGAAGAATGTTAGAGATATACAATATTATGCGTGAAATAATAAATATACCATTTCCTTCAAAAGTGTTGATTATAATGTATAACACATGGTAATTGATATTTTCCTGATGAACTTGTAATATGTGTTATATTTATAACAAACACCCTTAAATGATTAGATAAGTGAGGAAATTGTTATGTTAAAGATTGCAATAATTTCGACTGAACAAATTCCCCCAAACTTGACTTTGATCGTCTCGAGCAAACTTCTTTTATTCAGGAGAAGGAGAAAATAGAAAGAAAGAGAAAAACTAACTAACACACTTTCGCAGGCAATACGATTGCACTGAGCATGTGGAACAAGCCATTAAACCTCCAGGTGTTCCTAGTAGGAGGAGTGTTGTCTCCTGAGGGTTTTCAGCGGATTGCACCCACAAAATCCCATAATAAAAGAAAGACTGTGAAAGTTACAAATAAAGATAAGAACTGTAAAAGAAAGAACTTGAAAATCAGAATTTTCAACCACAGTAGCTTTTCGGTTGTCATGAGCCTTATCTTAATAGTCATGAAAAGATGTTAGAAATCACATCATCCCTCAATAAAACATCTCCTTTATTCTTCATCCCTACCTTTCCTCCAAACACCGACCATATACCCCTATGTGTGTGTAAAAGAAATCCCTACACTCGGAGAATTCAATTCAAGCTATCGTACTCTTGTCCATCTACCTCAGTACCTTTTAGTCGGTGAATATTTTGGATGGAATTGCTCACACATTCTTCATGCGACCGTTAATACTTCTTGAGATACTAACCGACTGATTACTAAATGTGCTCACATATTAGGCGTAATTAGTAATTTCCTCGTCTTGCAACACCTGAGGCTTAGCAGTGACTCCCAAACTAGTTGGTCTAAGGCACTAGGTGATGATGCACCCTCGCTATATTTTTTTTATGCTGCCTTGGTAATTACAAAACCAGTGTTCATTTTTTTCTCATCATTTTATACTTTTATTTTTCATTTTTGTCTTCGTACTTTGGATTTTAGACAAGAGCATTTCAAGGTATCCTCTACTATCCCGAGTTTCAAGACGTGTGTAAGTGCGTATAGTAGGGTATCAATATTCAAATGTTTGGCTTCCAGAATATGAACTATTTTTCAGACTTATTTTTATCCTCAGATTAGTGACTTCCTTCATCTTACTAACCCTTGGGACAACGGCTCATAACTACTTATTACTAGTTTCGTTTAAGAAAACATCTAACTTTCTTGGTTTTCTTAAACTTTTCCAATCTTTTAAATGTAATTTTTCACTTTCTAACTTTTCATTATAAAAGAAAAATATAAAAAATATAAATTTTTTGTGTTTATGTAAAGTGTAATGCAAAGTAGTGCATAAGTATGCACAAACCTCCCCCAAACCTGTTTACAGCAGTGTCCTCACTGTTGTCATCTTTTAAATCTCAAAAACCTGTAGGTTTAGGAGGAAAAGTTATTAACGGGGTACAAGAATAAATGAATGTGAAAACCTCTCCTAAACTTATATTTGGCTCACAATTTTGTGTACAAATTTTATTTTCAAGAGCAAAAAATATACCCCTCAAACTTGATTTAAACAATATTAAGCTTTTAAAATTATAAGAGGGGGGTAAAGTTATTGGTTAATATAAAGCTTTACAAAGACCAAAAGTTAATACCAACCATTCAAATATTTTATCAATGTAATGCACTGGTTGGTAGAAGAACACGTCACCTATCGACATGAAGAAGTGGGGAAGAGATAAGTGATGGTATGGAAAGGGTTTGCGTCTCAGTTTGTAGAGACGCCTTAATGACGATGGATAAAAACGAGAATGCGAATGATTAGGAATATTTGCATTCTCGTATTTTATAAGAAAAAAGGGTGGTGGTTCAACACCTTTAGGTGGAGGTTGATTAATCACAAAATCCGTGTTGTTTAGGAATGCGAGTTCATCAGCAAAAATTTCTTCAAAGGTTTCATCGATATCCTGAAGAATAATTTCAAAACTTTCATCGATGGTTTGATTGAACGTTTCACTGTCAATAAGTGTTGTGCCAGAATTTATCATACTTGATTTGTCAAAAATTATAGAGGTAGTAGACTCGAAAAACTCATCTACCTCATTCTCAAAAGTATCTAAATCAAGATGGCTTTCTAGAATTATCATACTCGAAATATCGAATTGTGATTCATCAACACTCGCTAAACTTAAAGGAAGAATAGAAGAACTAGAGAAAGTGGAAGATGAAATGGGTAAACAAATTGGTGTGTCGAGTATTGCTGAACCAGATGTGGGAAATGAAGGCTGAATTTCGTTTTGCTTTTCGGTTATACAATTATCATCAACTTCAAGATGCATATGGGGTTCGGGAAGAATAGTTAAAGGCTCGAGATGATGATCGCACGGGAGTGAAAGGACCTGATGAATTGGTGGGACAAATTCATCCAAAATTTGGGATCATTATCCAATATATCCCCAACTTCAATCTCATTCAAGTGAAGGTTAGAAGTCTCAGACATCTCATCTAAAGTATGGTTTTCAATCAATTTCGGCTCTAGAGTGGAGGTGTGGAGATCACAATGATTGGGTGTGGTTTCACTTGGAATGGACCCTTCACAATCGGGTAAATCAAACACTACAAAATCACATAACTTATTAGACATTCTATCTTCAACTGGTGCACTCGATAGATCAGTGAAACTGGAGTTGTGGATTTTAATTTCGGATGGGGAGGTTTGATTATTAAGGGTGTATCGTTCTCTCTCACTACCCCAATTCTCAATTTGTTCAATGGACGTATCTGTCACGACCCGAAAATATTAGCTCGTGACCGGCACTTGAGTCACACCACGTCTAAAGGCGTAACGTAAATCAAGTAAGCCGAAACCTAAAAATCTAAACCTTTTTAAGAAAATAAGGAGGTGAAGTTTTGAAATAAATGTATGGTGAAAATCATAAGTTTTCTTAAATACATAAATGATGGAATATGAAAATGCAAGTAATTTTACTAGTTGAAAACATGTTCTTCTTTTTAAAAAAAATTTGGGCAGCACCTCCTTTATATATTTTGATCCAAAACCACAAATACATGAGATAATATAAAGGCATCCCCAAGCGGGAGCTAGCTCTTCGCCAAACGGCGGATCATAACCACGCAATACAGAATAAATGTATGCGACGCCCAACGGCGAAGATCACCACAAAAGATAAAGAAAAGCAAGACATCAACCCACAAATAGCGAACACAACCCATCGCTCAAAGTCTCGTGACTACAAGTCTTGCTAAGTCCAACTACATATACAATTACTAGTTTTGATTGATGGAGTGACTAGATACAAAAGAAATAATAATACAAGAGGGGTACGATCCAACATGTACCACCTACCAAAGCAAAGCACCCGAATGCAGATGTGTGCAAGCGATTCCGCTACTGATCCATGCGGTCAACCTGCAAGAACTGTGGCACAACGGGGGGGGGGGAGTTGCTAACTCGTGAGTAGAAAACATCTACAAGTAGAAATCGAATAAACAACGATTCCTAGGTCAACTATATCATAAAGGTAATACTATGATATCTAGGGTGACCGTAACGGCATATGTGCCAACAATATACTCAATGTCTATATGCATGTGGATATCATCCATCCATATAATCAATGCCAGTATGCATGTGGATCTCGTCCACGTGTCAACCAATGACACAACAACATCATGCATGTAAATATCGTGAAAGCGTATGCATGAAGGTATGAGGATATAAACCAACGTGTGTCCCTCGCGACACATCAAAATCATGGAACCTGGGTGTCCAGCATCGACACTCAAAACATCATGAAACCTATGTCAAGTATCGACACGTAAATCCTAATATCCCGGGCTCTTTCAGCCCGGATCGGCCCTCGGGCTCCGTCTGCGAGATCGGACCGCGGGCTCCGGCAGAACGGGTCGGCCCATATCCATCTCTCGACTCCGGTCGGTATCCTCCGGATAACTGCCAGGTCCAACCAATCACCGGTAGGTAGTAGTCCCTCTGCCAGGCTCATCTTCTACTGCACAACAAATCCGTTCTCGCCCCGGGGTACCATACCGGGTCCACCATGAACCCGCAAACGGATCATCCAACTCCTCGAATCGGGTTTCACATATCATACGTCTCAGAACCGAGAAAACGCATGGTGGACGCCTCGAAATATCATATCAAGAGAAACCGGGTTTTCAAAAGAATGCATACTTTCTTGAAATAATACCACGGTTCTCAAATCCAGAAATCACATTAAATCCATAACTCAATACGAGAATCCATGTAATATGATATATGCAACATAAAATTGTACTATGAGCATAAAAAAAGGGAAAACCGTTCTTTCAAATGAATCCAGTTTTAAAATATATCATGCGGATCCCAAATCACTAAAATAAAATGCAACATCGTATAAAGGTGCATATGTGTATGTACGCAAGTATGGACGTGCAAATATGTATGTACACGGTTATGGATGCACAATATGTATGTACGCAAGTATGGATGTACAAACGTGTATGTCCGCAAGTATGGGTGTGCAATATGTATGTACACAAGCATGGGTGTACAATATGTATGTACGCAAGTATAGATGTACAATATGTATGTACGCAAGTATGGATGTACAATATGTATGTACGCAAGTATGGACGTACAAATATGTATGTCCGCAAGTATGGGTGTGTTAGTTATATGTATGCCCTAGAGGCCATTACTATACATAGGATGTATATTGTAGTGGATGCTTGGACATATATAGGGAGGACTTTCTTGCTCGACATGATAGTATGCTATCTGGTTGCTCTTTACCTTAACGTGTACACTGATTATCTCTCTGTTACATCTTGGTAAAGCCCTTAGGATGTGTACTTGATTACCTGGACTATGATGCGGATCATACTAGTGGGGACATGGTAGTCCATAAGTACATCCTTCAAGGTCCCTAGTCGTAGGTGTATCGAGACGGGGCATCGATATACCAGAGTAGACTAGCGTATACCTTCTCGACCCATACAGATGGGCGATGGATGATCCCATATCCATTGGTGTTTGACATCAGAGATGATATACGGGTGCTCAATGGAGACTGGGTACACTGGACGGACTCGTCGAGAACTCCCAGATGGTATTATACCTTACGTCAGATGGCAGTTCTCTGGTGACACTGTTACAGGTTAGTCTGTAGACCCGAGATCGTCATAGAGTCTTGTGTGATTCCCACTGTGCTTTGATTTCCACCTTACCACGTCCAAGAGGGCGTGGAAAATGGTGGTTTTTGGGTACAGTCCCGAATCACATGGAGGCAATGAGCGATAGGATGGGATTCGTCTCTCCCGGTATAGGGAGTTGATGTTGCATTGTGTTCGATTGGCTATAACCGGAAATCCCTGGCCAGGGTTGCTGAGATTTACTGGTAAGTGTTACCATTAGTTTCTCAAACTGTTATAGACCTCATATCAACACGACTTATCGAGCTACTGGGGTCTGACGTTTACCACCCCTAGGCGAGATATGTGACATATCAGACGATCAGACCGGACTGTACGGTAAGTGTTACTGGTTGGACTCACAGGAGTGTGAGCGGGCTTGCTCGTCGATCTTCTGATCGCTCAATACCCGGGTGGACGTTACGTTTAGCTGACCGCTTGCGGCTTGTGGGTGTTTGATATGATCATCACCTGCTGCCGGCGTGTTGACGAGTCTTTAGAGTCCTACACAGAGGTTTCCTGGCTCAAGCGAAACGAAATAGGAGCGCATATGAGATATGTGCGGGACCGAGAATAATGCGTGTATGTGATACCGTATTCTATTCTCGCGATGAATGTATCGATTGGTTGTATGCGATATAACCTAGTTATCGAATCGAGGATTGATTCGATAAGTCGATACATTGGATATTAGTCGATCATATGCGATATGACCGGATCGTTAAATCAAGTGTTGATTTAATGATTTAAAGTATAATTATATATTTGATATATTACTTTGCATTAACTAATATTGGTTCACTTTAAATGGATTTTCTCACTTGATGTGCACAAGTGGTATATGTGATATATTTTTGTGCACTTGTTTGTATCATGTTTGATGATACATGCAAACATGGGTGTGTGTAAGACTTAAACCTTGTTTAGTTGATGGGTTAGGGTTTTCACTTGTTTATTTATTCTTTTTATTTATTTTTGGCAAAATATAACATGGTGACTTTCTTTGTTTGATACTTGAAGCTTCTTGAAGCTTTGAAAAGTCTAGCCATTTTGTCATTTGCCTTAACCCTAACCATTCAACTAAACCCTAGTTTATTCTCTACACTAAACCATGGTTGCAAATATGATAAGAATGACTTTATTTCCATTTATTCATTATGATTCTTATCATATTCTTTTTCTTCTTCTTCTTCTTCTTCAGGAAGAAAGAAGCTTGCTAGCTTCAATGGTGACTTGAGAAAAAGAGTGAGAAATCCAATTCTAAAGTGAACCCACTTCCTATTTCTTCATCCTCTACCACTTGCCATGTAGTATAGGGTGTTTTCTTCACAAGTTTCATGACTTGGTGAACTTGGAGCTTGATCTTGAGTTGCCTCGACGTAGATCATCTTCGGCATCGAAGTCGACGACCTAGCCCGATCTTTTCTCCGATGAAACCACCGTGAGAGTCTAGGATTCTGATGGGTACAGCGGAGGGACGTCATCACGGAGCCAAGGTAGTGGAGGACCGGATCTATAAAGGTTGTAGTTACTTTCCCTTTTAGTTAAAATTTTTAACTTGCTTGCATCGCCTTACCTCTAGTAACGATCTAGTTTAGGGTTTCTCGGCAAATAGAAAAATTTGAATTTGGCATGGTTGATGCCTTGTGAGACCTCATTAGTGTGCCTAGGAACCCTACAGTGGTATCAGAGCCTAGCTAGAGCCTTAGGAGATGCGTTAACGAAGTTAAAACCCCGATCGAACCCAAATACGACGAAATACACCCCTCTCTGGTCCATTTTTAAAATCTGGGATTTTTCCGAATTAAAAATGCCTAAAAAAATCAGCAGGAAATTGTAAGAATTACTGTGCAAAAACGACACTGTTTGGAGCTCAATCCGCCGCGGAACCGCGGCACGAGCATGGCTCGTGCGGCGGTTCCGCCGCCATTATGTGACATCACCCTTTTAAATTTGCACAGTAATGTTTTTTTTTTAATTCCCTGATATTTTATGGGTTTTTTTTTCTGACTCAAGTGTTGAGTATTTTGGGGTTTCTTTTGTAGTCGTTGTTTCGATCGGAGAATTTAATTTTGTTATGTTTTACGTATAATTTTAGTAAGTGTTAAAAAGTTCGACCGGATATAAATACCCACTTTTTCCCCTGTCGGGAAATTTCCAAGTGTTGGATCTTTCCGTAGTTTAAGAATGTTCGAAGTAGTGCAAGTAACGCGATGGACCCTCTAGAAGACAACAAACCTTAACTCGATTATGTGACCGTCTTGAACTGCCGTTTGAACCTTAGGGTTTGGGGCAGTTCGGCATGCCACATGTGAGGCGTTGGCTTGACCCTTCTACGGCTGGACCGTTGGTACTGTGGCACGAAGTGAATGTTCTTAAACTTATTTCATGTGTTGAGCTGTTTCGGGAAAACTTGGGTGTTTGACCGTTCGATCGGAAAGTTTAACATTTTCTATTTATCTAGAATGGGATACAATATTTGGAATCCACAAGTAGTTATGAGATAACTGAATGAATGTTATAAACATAGCAGTTTAGTCTCACTTGATCGGTTGCCACGGAATTTTGATGTGATCAAAAGTCCGTCGCAATCACGTAGCATACGCGGATACTCGCCGGGTAAACTTAATAGACAGCCTCACCCCATAGTCCCGACCAAGTGACTGTAGGAGAACCCCGTCGTCGAAAGCATCTGTTCGGGTGCTCGCGGCAGCGGTGTTCCGCCTTGGTGCACTTCGTCGACGGCGTCGGGGGTGCGGCCGCCTACTAAAGTTTGCGACGAGCATTCGATCAGAATGTCGGGAATCTTGTTGAATTGCCCGACTTGATATTGAAAAGAGTTTTCGATAATGAGATTAAAATGCGGGGTTTATAATTGTTAGGCATGCGATGTCTAAGGAATTCATTTGATTAGGCATGCGATGTCTAAGGAGGTTGCGGATTCCAACTGTTGTAGTTTTACACTTTCTTTTCTGCGACCGTAAGTGTAATATGTGATATCGCCGGTTTCGTTGCTATATATCAA
Organism: Agapanthus africanus; assembly: GCA_030015575.1. Classification (NCBI taxonomy): domain Eukaryota; kingdom Viridiplantae; phylum Streptophyta; class Magnoliopsida; order Asparagales; family Amaryllidaceae; genus Agapanthus; species Agapanthus africanus. The sequence continues at coordinate 123,627,059 of CM057347.1, read as the reverse complement.
CGACAATTGGGATAGGCATATTTACTTACGATGATGACATGTGATGTTATGTGTTGCTGGATATGTTATATTGGATAGTCGTGTTTGAATAGCCGGGGGTTTTTATGTGAGATGGGTGTTTTTCATTTTCATTCATGTAAAAACTTGTATGTAATATTCTATTATTGGGGCACTTCCAGGTTGCGGAAGATGTCACCTTTTGTATATTATTTACTTTTCCGCACTAGGATAGACCCAAGGAGGGGAGCACAAGTAACCGGGTTCTGGAGTCCAGTGGGAGACCAACTCGAGGAGTCGAGTCCGGGTCTCCTAACTCTAGAATTGGTAGGGTTGCTTGCCGCTCTCGTAGGGGTCTAGGGGTGTGGGTTTGGCTATTCATCGCGACCGTGGAATCCGTGTTTTATACGGGCTCGTATTGAAAACACGGACGTCCTAGTATATCCAATGTTTCATATGTTTCTTCTGCTGCGATATCTGTGATGTGATCATTTGATGTTCTGTGATAGATACTGTATATAGTATATATGATATATTTTATAGACGTTACTTATGTTTTACACCCGCGCTAGCCCTGCCCCGCTCTGCCGTTAGTTACCTAACCTAACGGTGCACGAGGGGACATCGAGGCGAATGCGGATGGCATAAGTGTACGTCGTATTTATCTGTGGTGTTTAGGTGCTTAAATGATGGGACTTCATTAATATGATTAATGAAAGTAAAAGAAACCTAATGATGTTGTGGAATCGAATTTCAAAAATAAAACAGGTAGCTACAGTTCTTGCTTTGCATCGCAGTGTTCCTTGTAGAACATCCTGCACCTTATTCGATAAGGAAAGGGCCGAGATCCCTTCACCGGGAGTGACCCCTTTAGCAATAACTGGCAGATGCTACACACTCGGTTTGTCTTTTGATAGCTTCTATAGTTTCTGCTTTGCACAGTGATATATATGATATATCCCGCACCTCATTCGACGAGGAAAGGGCCGACGATCCCTTCACCGGGAGTGACCCCTTTAGCAAAACTAGAAAAGCCTAAAAAACACTCCATTTTAAAATCATTTGATTCTACAACGATATCAAGTTCATTACGGAATAGGTTTTCAGAAAAACCTGTCGTAGCCCTCCATCATTTCAGATAAGTCCTACTTAGTATTGGTGCTACGTTTGTTGACCTCTGTCAAGGCGTAGTGTGCGGTAGCTAACTAGTATTTATCTGCTTATGCATATGATGCAGATTGGATTAGGGTAGTCGTGCTGCCTTATTGACCTCCGTCAGGGGTCATGCGGGTGGGTTTAATTCGATCAAGAAATGATGGGTTGAACTTGACTAGTAACCTATGGTTTGTTGACCTCCGTCAAGGTCATAGGGTGCTAGGGGCAAAATTATCGGGAATTTCAAGTGTTGAAATTTGCAATGAGATTGCATACCTTCTATGAGATAGTTGGATCCCGATACCCACTGCGAGTAAGAGTTACTCCTGGGAGAGTTGTATACATTACAATTAGCCGATCAAGTAGGTGTCTAGAAAGGTGTTAACGAGGTTACGCCTCTGGGAAAACGAGGTTTACATTAATTAGGTTCGTGCGAAAGCACAGGGGACCTCCCTCAAAGTACCGACATTGGCCTGGCTGAAAGATTGGCGAACTTATAGTGTGTAATTAATCCCGGCTAGTCTTTCCTTTTAGGGTTTGAAGGAAGATTTGATAAAAACAGTGGGAGCCATCCTGATTAGATAAAATAATAACCAATCTATTATTGCAACAGCGCACGCTGAGTGTTTTCTTCTCTCTCTCTCCAGGTAGCGACCATGTCACGCCTTAATCAAGATAATAAAACGGATATATTGACCGAACCCGCTTGTTATACTGAGCTGGGGAACGTTGGTCCCGCTCCAACTTATAAAAGTTATAAGATAGAGCAGGAATTAGGGGATTACCAGAATTCCCGTGCCGCCAAAACGAAGAGAGTGCATGTTGATGCATCATCTTCGGGTGTGTTCATTACAGAGAACTGTTTCTCAAATGTCCTTTACGTCCTGGGTATATGATACCGGATCAGGATCCCACATATGTAATATATTACATGGGCTACAGAAAGGTAGAGAACTGAGAACGGGAGATAAGTTTCATGAGGAAGAAAACGGTGCAAGTGTTGCAGCCAAGTCTGTTGGTCACTGTCACCCTGTATTCCAAATACATTGACTCTGAACGAATGTTATTAGATACCGAACCTGATATACAAAATCCTATCAGCCTCTTTATTTAGATAAAGAAGGATATAATTTTGTATTGTTGGATATTGTTTTGAACATTTCCTATATCAAAAGTTGATCGGTTCAAGCACGTTATCTAAAAGCATTGATGTTCTAAATCAAACTACAGTTCTTAGTATAAAGAACACACACAAGAGGAAGAGTTCAGAAATGAACGATTCCTTCTTGTGGTATTGTAGACTAGGTCATATCAATGTGACCCGACTAGCTTAAGTTACATTGTAGATGCATATTTAAATCAGTTTGAATTTACATCTTGTGAAACTTGCCAGTCATGTCACAGAGATAAGATGACCATAGCTCTGTTTACTGGAAACAGAGAAAGAGTTAGTGAACTCTTGGGATGATACATGTTGATGTATGTAGCTCCCCTGTCTACATATGCCAAGACTGGTTCTTTGTATTTCATTACATTCTCTGATAATCTCTCAAGATTCAGACATATGTTCCTGTTGAAACATAAGTCCGAACCTTTTGAGATATTCACAGAATATAAGTTAGAAGTAGAGAACCAAAATACGGGTATAAGTATTATGTCCTTTGATGAGATCAAGGAGGAGAATACTTGAGCACGGAATTCCTGGACTATTCTAAAGGAGAATGAGATTCTCTCTCAGCATTACTCCTCCGTATACACCATAGCACGATGGTATATCGGGGTGGAGCAATAGCACCCTATGTGATATAGTGTGCTCTATGATTAGTACTACTGAGTTTCCTATTTCCTTTTGGGAGTTATGCACTTATGAAGTTGCATACCTATTGAATAGGTTTGAATCAAATCAGTGCCTACCACTCCATATGAGATATGGTATGGGAAGAGCCTATCTCTTATGTAAGTTAAGATTTGGGATTGTCCGGCCTATGTCAAAAGCAAAATCCGGACAAGTTCGAGGCAAGGTCAGTTCTGTAGAACTGGAAAGGTTCCAGCTATACAAACTGCAGCTGATGATTTACTAGAACCAAAGGATTCAATTGTTTCCAACAAACCTCAGCCTCTCCACCGATCTAGGAGGGGTCCTCACCCACCTGAGAGTTACTACGGTTTCTCTATGACAGTGGGAGCGAGGATTGCATCATGAGATGATGACCCAACTATTTTCGAGCTGGCCATCAGGAGTGGGACTCTGTAAGAATGGCTGGATGCTTAGCGATCTGAGATGGAATCCATGTACACCAACAAAGTATGGACTTTAGTTGCTATATCTGAAGGGTTAAATCCCCATCAGGAGCAAGTATATCTTGAGAAGATTACTTGGTGGAGATGGAAAAGTTGAGACTTTCAAAGCTAGACTTGTTAAAGGTTTTCGTCATTGACCAGGCGTGGATAATGATGAAACCTTTTTCCAGTGGCTATGCTTAAGTCCATCCAGATCCTAATTGCCACGGCTACATACCATGACTACGATATCTGGCGGTTGGGTGTCATGACTGCTTTTCTAAAATGATGTTTCAGAAAAGAGAGTCTGTAAGTATACAGTCAGAGGGCTTTGTAGACAGTGGGAGCAGCGGAAACGTGTGCAAGATGTTTTATGTGATAAAGCAGGTATCACGGAGTTGGAACATCTGTTTTGATGGATTAGTCAAAGAGTTTGATATCATCAAAATGGTAGATGAACCATGTATAAAAAAAAGGTAGTAGGGAGTATGGTGGTGATCCTCGTAGAGTACGTGGATGACATACTCTTGATAGGGAAAGAGTTTCCTATGCTACGCTCAGTCAATCTCCGCTTATCACAAGGATTCTCCATACAGGATCAAAGCGATACCTCCTAAAATCCTGGGTTTTGGGATCTATGAGATAGATCTAAATGGATGTTAGGATACTCACTAGTTGTAGTGAGATGGTATCAGATGATCCTGTGGAGAATCACTGGAAGGGTTCCAGGGTGATAAGGACGACTGAATGTCAGTCACAGGCATTGTCTTCACCCTCAGTGGAGGGACGGTATGTTGGAAAAGTTCCAAGCTAAATACCGTGGCAAACTAGACGATAAAGGCTGGATACATCGCTACTTAAGATGCTACCAAAGAGGCAGTCTGGATGTATATTTGTTCATGAGATGAACTTTGTTCCTCCCATTGTGTGACAATGGTGTTGTGGCTTATGCCAAGGAACGTCCGTCCCATCAGTGATCCAGACATATTCTAAGGCAGTGTCACCTGATCATGGAGATGGTTGATCTCCAGGGTGATCGAGGTAAGGAGAGTTGACTCAAAGGACAACACGGCGGATCCACTCACAAAGGCCTTTTCCCAGAGAGAGACTTTTATGGGATGGTTGAGTATGAGATACTACAACCACTGCTAACAGATGACCCTAGTGCAAGTGGGAGATTGTTAGTTATATGTATGCCCTAGAGGCCATTACTATACATAGGATGTATATTGTAGTGGATGCTTGGACATATATAGGGAGGACTTTCTTGCTCGACATGATAGTATGCTATCTGGTTGCTCTTTACCTTAACGTGTACACTGATTGTCTCTCTGTTACATGTTGGTAAAGCCCTTAGGATGTGTACTTGATTACCAGGACTATGATGCGGATCATACTAGTGGGGACATGGTAGTACATAAGTACATCCTTCAAGGTCCCTAGTCGTAGGTGTATCGAGACGGGGCATCGATATACCAGAGTAGACTAGCGTATACCTTCTCGACCCATACAGATGGGCGATGGATGATCCCATATCCATTGGTGTTTGACATCAGAGATGATATACGGGTGCTCAGTGGAGACTGGGTACACTGGACGGACTCGCCGAGAACTCCCAGATGGTATTATACCTTACGTCAGATGGCAGTTCTCTGGTGACACTGGTACAGGTTAGTCTGTAGACCCGAGATCGTCATAGAGTCTTGTGTGATTCCTACTGTGCTTTGATTTCCACCTTACCACGTCCAAGAGGGCGTGCAAAATGGTGGTTTTTGGGTACAGTCCCGAATCACATGGATGCAATAAGCGATAGGAGGGGATTCGTCTCTCCCGGTATAGGGAATTGATGTTGCACTGTGTTCGATTGGCTATAACCGGAAATCCCTGGCCAGGGTTGCTGAGATTTACTGGTAAGTGTTACCAGTAGTTTCTCGAACTGTTATAGACCTCATATCAACACGACTTATCGAGCTACTGGGGTCTGACGTTTACAACCCCTAGGCGAGATATGCGACATATCAGACGATCAGACCGGACTGTATGGTAAGTGTTTCTGGTTGGATTCACAGGAGTGTGAGCAGGCTTGCTCGTCGATCTTCTGATCGCTCAATACCCGGGTGGCCGTTACGTTTAGCAGACCGCTTGCGGCTTGTGGGTGTTTGATATGATCATCACCTGCTGCCGGCGTATTGACGAGTCTTTAGAGTCCTACACAGAGGTTTCCTAGCTCAAGCGAAACGAAATAGGAGCGCATATGAGATATGTGCGGGACCGAGAATAATGCGTGTATGTGATACCGTATTCTATTCTCGCGATGAATGTATCGATTGGTTGTATGCGATATAACCTAGTTATCGAATCGAGGATTGATTCGATAATTCGATACATTGGATATTAGTCGGTCATATGCGATATGACCGGATCGTTAAATCAAGTGTTGATTTAATGATATAATGTATAATTATATATTTGATATATTACTTTGCATTAACTAATATTGGTTCACTTTAAATGGATTTTCTCACTTGATGTGCACAAGTGGTATATGTGATATATTTTTGTGCACTTGTTTGTATCATGTTTGATGATACATGCAAACATGGGTGTGTGTAAGACTTAAACCATGTTTAGTTGATGGGTTAGGGTTTTCACTTGTTTATTTATTCTTTTTATTTATTTTTGGCAAAATATAACATGGTGGCTTTCTTTGTTTGATACTTGAAGCTTCTTGAAGCTTTGAAAAGTCTAGCCATTTTGTCATTTGCCTTAACCCTAACCATTCAACTAAACCCTAGTTTATTCTCTACACTAAACCACGGTTGCAAATATGATAAGAATGACTTTATTTCCATTTATTCATTATGATTCTTATCATATTTTTCTTCTTCTTCTTCTTCTTCTTCAAGAAGAAAGAAGCTTGCTAGCTTCAATGGTGACTTGAGAAAAAGGGTGAGAAATCCAATTCTAAAGTGAACCCACTTCCTATTTCTTCATCCTCTACCACTTGCCATGTAGTATAGGGTGTTTTCTTCACAAGTTTCATGACTTGGTGAAGTTGGAGCTTGATCTTCAGTTGCCTCGACGTAGATCATCTTCGGCATCGAAGTCGACGAACTAGCCCGATCTTTTCTCCGATGAAACCACCGCGAGAGTCTAGGATTCCGATGGGTACAGCGGAGGGACGTCATCACGGAGCCAAGGAAGTGGAGGACCGGATCTACAAAGGTTGTAGTTACTTTCCCTTTTAGTTAAAATTGTTAACTTGCTTGCATCGCCTTACCTCTAGTAATGATCTAGTTTAGGGTTTCTCGGCACATAGAAAAATTTGAATTTGGCATGGTTGATGCCTTGTGAGACCTCATTAGTGTGCCTAGGAACCCTACAGGGTGTACAATATGTTTGTATGCAAGTATGGGTGTACAATATGTATGTACGCAAGTATGGATGTACAAATGTGTATGTCCGCAAGTATATCATGCAAGGAGTCAAATCCTGATGCAGCAATTCTACTTTGTAAGTGGCATAGCAATTATCGATGATGAAATGTGTGAGCCGTCCAATCTGTCTAGCAAAGGTATATGGAATGGAATGAGAGTGACATGAACGTAGCATAATGTAAATCGTATGCGAAACACTGCCAGGTATACGTATCTACAATATATCCGAGTCGGTGAATCTAACAATCGGCATCTAGCCTCACAGCATCACGTACGGTACAATACATCGTACGGTATTCTCTAGTCAAGGGTATGGATCAATCATCACAAAACTCATCACGTACGGTAAATCATCGTACGGCGGCATTAACCCATTAAGGATCCTATCAACCTATATGACAATGAGGGTACAGACCTATCGTCTCATACGGCCTATCACTCGGAATTCACAGCATCATATATACTTATGTGCCTATATCCCAGATCACATCCATAACAATCTCATATCAGGGGTCCGGCAAAGGTATCAATTATCTCTTATCGACTCGCATTCGTATACCGAAATATCAATCAATTCTTCATATCTCATTATATTCTTTTCATCACACTAAGTCATCTTTATATATACATTCTATTCTATACATCTAACATCATACTATTCTAAAACTCAAACCTATTCTAGGGCAACTACCTATCTATAAGTCGTGAGCCATATTCATTTTCATATCCCTAAGCTTTCATCCCATATCCTAATATATATATTCAATCACTCCTAACATGCCACTAAAATCTCATATTACTTCTCTTTGCAACTACTTATCTATATCTATAGTAATTCGCATTCTTAGCATCAATTTGAGACATCTTTCCTAACATATTATGTCACCAAAACCATAAGCTATAACTTTAAGTCATGGTATTTCTTATCTCCTACAAATTCTTCAACCCTATTCATAAGTTTCTAACACGGTTTCCTTAACCATGCTCTATATATATCAGTTTCCATCAAAGTTTGCGGGGGTGCTATACGCCATCCACCCGACTTCCCCCGTAGATATAGATCTACTCACCTTGATACTTGCTTTTCGAAGTCAATGACGCCATGCTCCGTCGCCTCGGAATCCACACGAAGGTACCTACAATATCAACACACATCGCAAATGCTATTAAAATCGAGTTCGGAAAACCAATACGGCACACGGTGCGCTCATAGGTTAGAACCTATAACCTACGCATGCAAAACAACCAAGCCAACCCTTGTTGTTGACGTACAAACGCATAGCAACCTAATACAATATCAAACACTAAAACCAAGCATTCAAAATACGGAAAACATATCCAAAAATCACACCAATGTGCTCCCAGATTTTGACTCGGGTCAATTGGAGCAAAACTAGCAAGTATAGAGTGTTGTACATGAGAAGAGTGAGCTACAGAACCAGTTTCAACACCAAAATCCACATTTTGGCCGGCAACATTGCTAGGATTTCCGGCCTGGTCGGCCATCTATGCTCCGTTGGAGTTCGTCTGGTCAGGGTGGTCTCCTATTGGTCCAATTTGGTCTCTAGAGTTGTTTGTTTAACTCAAAAACTTCCCGGGTCGCTCCAGATTCACTGTAGGCACACCAACCTCACAAAACCGACACGGGTGAATTTCCTAAATTCGTATTCTCTATTCTAGGCCCACCAATCGATCTCTAGGGTCTTGTAACAGCCATTAGACATTACCCAATCCACACAACACTCAAACCCTTCTCTTGAATTTTCTAAACATCACATACCCAAACCAATCACATTCTAAACTAATCTAGAATACAAGAAAACTCAAACTAAACTAAGTGAAGGAATTATACCTCATTTGGGCAACCCAAGAAAAACCCTAGCTTCTCCAAGTCTTCAAACTTTAAATTTTCTTGGTCTAATGTGATGAGGGTGAGGTGGGGATCATTTTTAATGAAAGGAGTTTGGAGTTTGGATGAAGTTTTGGAAATGGATCTTGGGGTAGAGGTGGAGGGAGATGAGTTGAGGAGGAAGATGAAGTAAAAAAATGGGGAGGGGAAAAAGATTGACTGCCCTTTCTCTCTTCTACTCTCACTCTCTCTTATTCTCACCCTCCTTCTCTCTCTCTCCAATCATTCTCTCTTTTTAACCCTTTTCTTTTTCTTTTAAAACCAAACCATGTAATACCCCAAAAACAACACAAGAAAGCGACATGTAACCAAAATGCAACATGACATGGTGCACTAGCCATGTAAAACTGTAGAAACACGGATTTGGCCTAATCACGATTAACAGTACACTAATCGGGTTTTTATCCAAACTGCATATAATTAAATATAAAAATTCCAAATCCAATAAATATAATTTTAAATGAATAAATGATTTTAATCTCCATTTATTTCACAAATATTGGCATATATTTATACCTTTTTTCGAAAACCCCAATTTCGCAAATCGGGCAGTTTTCGGGAAATATATTATTTTAATATTAAATTCCAAAAATAATATTTTATATTTTCTGAAATGTTACAATCTTCCCTCCTTAAATAAATTCGGTCCCCGAATTTAAATTTAAACCCCCAAAATCTAAAACATTTCAATAATCAGCTCAAATCAACGGGGCTCTGAAATCACGGAAGATATAGAAATACCACAGCGCATCGCATGCGCCTGAAAACGAGTACGAAACTCAAAATCGAACTCCGTCAAGTATCACGAAAATCATAGGATTTGCACGCATATCATCGGAGTTACAATAGAGATACAGATCTCGAAAACCACTACTGAAATCCAATATACACTAGTCAAATACTATAATGCATATATAGTACGCATCCTTGAAAAATCTTCTAAAACAGAATAGAACACATGCTAAATCTTTTCTGAATCGCCGTGTGACTCATGGCACCAATGACGGACGTTCACTTGTAAAGTAGTAAATATACATTCATATATGTTTTGCTCAAATATACGTTCCGCCGTTTTGAAATATCCCAAAAGATTTTCCTTTTTAGCGTTCGTGTCACTCACAGACACGTAGGAAATAACTAGACCATAGCTCCTTTTTGAAAACCACTGGCTAAATTTTTTAATGCATGCAAAGAACTCAGGTACTGTCCTCAGATCAGTCCTGTTCGGCTACTACATAATATAGTGCATATCTTGAAAATAAGGTGCTCAAGAGCAAAACCTGCCTCAAAAGGCGTATCCAATAATCACGTGTGTCTGGTGCGCACGGAAATCAAACCCAAATACAAGTGCTACGAATGTGCACAAAGCCAAAACTAAGTGCAACGGGTGTGCACGAAAGCATCTGTCCAGTGCAACGGGTGTGCACGACAACAACATTTAGTGCATCTATAGTGCACGAACATCTCAGCCCAGTGCAACTAAATGCACAAATGAAAATCCCAATCGAGTGCATCCGGTGTGCACAAATCACATCTCATATCATGCGCCCAAAATGCGCGAAAATCCAAATCAAGTGCATCCGACATGCACGAATAAAATATAAGTCAAGTGCATCCAATATGCACGAATGAAAATCGCATCCAATATGCATGGATAAAATCTAAATCAAGGGCATCTAACATGCACGAGTAAAATCTCACTCAAGTGCATCCGCGGAGCACAAAATCCAATATCAAGCGCCTAATATGCGCAAAAATCCAACCTAAGCGCGTCAAGTCCATATAAATGCCCAGTGCGGTAAAGCGCATGAAAAACGAACGTCAAGTGCAACGCGCACAAACACATAAATCTGGTAAAACGAATGCTCAAAGACAAAAATCGGATGCAACCAATGTACGGAGTATAAATCTAGTGCAACCAATCACGAAATACCTACCTGGTGCAACAAACGCATGAAATGCAAATCTAATGCAACAAATGCACGAAATACAAATACGGTGCAACCAATGCACGACGTATAAATCTAGTACAACAAATGCATGAAATACAAATCCGGTGCAACAAGTGCACGGAACACAAATCCGGTGCATCCAGTGCACGAAATACAAATCCGGTGAATCTAGTGCATGAAATACAAATACAGTGCATCCAGTGCACGAAATACAAATACAGTGCAACAAATGCACGGCGTAAAAACCTAGGGCAACAATTGCACAAAATACAAATCGGGTGCAACAAGTGCACGGAAACGCATTAATAACTCAAATGCGTATAAAAACATCACTGAGTGTACCAAGATGTATAAATAAAAAACGTGTGCAACTATGTGCACAAAATCCGTATCAATGCACTGCAAGCACATGTGAGCTATGCCGAGTGCAAAAATCACATCAAGTGCGTACCACATGCACAAAATCAAATCAACCATGCGAAATCCATGAAATCATAAACACATGCAGCCAAGGCACAAAATGAATATAAAGTGCAATAGATAAGCACAAATCGCAATTCAACACAACGGTGTATAAAATATATATCAAGTGCAATAACTATGCACAAAATGTAAAAACCCAGTAGGTGCAACCATAGTGCACGAAAACCATATCATGAAATTCAATCATCAAACTCAAATCTAAGCAATATAACCGTGATAATCGGATCATAAACGCAAATCGCAACAAATGACATTGAGGTGCACCTCCTACAATGTCGAAAAAAAATTGGTGCGCCCAAAACTGGCAGAGCAAGAACATTCGCTTGCCTCCTGCTCACGGTCTGGCGTCCTCTGTCTCTGGGTCATCATTTCTCTATGAATTACCAATATCACGATCCATCGGCTCGTCGGCTCAGTCAGGTGTGCTAATGGAAACGATTCCACTCTGGTACTTCTCTGGTCAACTCTCGGCCAATTAGTATGACCTCTCGTAAAGCAGCACGTCACTGGCGTCAGTCTTTGGCCCTCTGAACACACATGACACAACTGATTCTCGGCACAACTCTTATCGCTGTAGTGTCCTGGAAGGAACTTGCTCAGGTCTCTTCTGATCTCTCCTATGCCGAGCTATACGGAGGCTGGTACTCTTGCAAAATCTTTTCTCGTCTCTGGACATCTGCATTTTCAGCACACTATTTCATCGGGAACTGGCCGTATCCCAACGCCTCTGTATACATATCAGATCTCTAATCTCAATGGGGAGTAACAACCGCTCGTTAATATCTCGCACGAACCTCTTGTGTCACTCGTCTTTATTATCACCATCTTCGACGTCACGTCATGCTATCTGCGTACTGCAATTGTTCTCGGCTACAGTCAATCCGGAGTCTCTCACACGGAATCGAAATCGCGAACTCGGTATCTTCATCACTCTGTAGAAGATCTCTATCCGAATACGTCCTCGGAAACTCGTACCGACCATCGGAGGAATGCTCAATACTCATCCGTTCTCGATCAACTCACAACGCATCTGGGTGAGATCCTCTATCCGAAGCTGGTCAACTTGCTGATCTCTTATCACATGATATCCGGACGACGTCAAACTTTTCGATTGATTCATCAAAGTCCCATAATTCGCCGAAAGCTCAACACCTTAGCACAGTTTAATAATATCTAGTACACGCCACAGTACCTATGGACAACCGTAGAAGGGAAAACTCAAGCCTCACTGATGGCACCGCTGAATTACCGCAAACCCTAAGGGTCAAAAAGCGGTTCCATGGTCATCATGTCGACGAGTTAGAGTTTCATTCTTCTAGAGGGCCCACATAATCACTTGCATGTTCCTCCGAATACATTAAACTTGGAAAAATAGGTTTCTGACATTCGTTCGAACTTTTTAACTTCGTCTAGACGACATGTGAATACCCTTCGTCCGTATGCTAAACAATGACTCAATCTTCTAGGAAAGACGATACATCAACGGTCATCTCTGGATCGGTCTACTCTAGATCTGAGTAAGACTCTCCACACTAGAAATCTTCAACTCAACTGGGCCTGCGTCGGCGCATCAATCTGACGAATCGCCTTCGTCTCTCAACTCGGGAGAGACCAGCTATCATCTGTCGCATCTCTACCTGGAAGCACCAGCGATCTCAGCTCGTAAGCTCTGGAAGCGACATCTCATCAATCTCAGCAGCAGTTGGGTCATCTGTCTGCACGATAGATGACATCACAAACTTTAAGGTAGGCTATACATCAACAATATGTTAGTTATATGTATGCCCTAGAGGCCATTACTATACATAGGATGTATATTGTAGTGGATGCTGGGACATATATAGGGAGGACTTTCTTGCTCGACATGATAGTATGCTATCTGGTTGATCTTTACCTTAACATGTACACTGATTGTCTCCCTGTTACATGTTGGTAAAGCCCTTAGGATCTGTACTTGACTACCTGGACTATGATGCGGATCATACTAGTGGGGACATGGTAGTCCATAAGTACATCCTTCAAAGTCCCTAGTCGAGGGTGTATCGAGACGGGGCAGCGATATACCAGAGTAGACTAGCGTATACCTTCTCGACCCATACAGATGGGCGATGGATGATCCCATATCCATTGGTGTTTGACATCAGAGATGATATACGGGTGCTCAGTGGAGACTGGGTACACTGGACGGACTCGCCGAGAACTCCCAGATGGTATTATACCTTACGTCAGATGGCAGTTCTCTGGTGACACTGGTACAGAGTAGTCTGTTGACCCGAGATCGTCATAGAGTCTTGTGTGGTTCCCACTGTGCTTTGATTTCCATCTTACCACGTCCAAGAGGGCGTGCAAAACGGTGGTTTTTGGGTACAGTCCCGAATCACATGGAGGCAATGAGCGATAGGAGGGGATTCGTCTCTCCCGGTATAGGGAGTTGATGTTGCGCTGTGTTCGATTGGCTATAACCGGAAATCCCTGGCCAGGGTTGCTGAGATTTACTGGTAAGTGTTACCAGTAGTTTCTCGAACTGTTATAGACCTCATATCGAAACGACTTATCAAGCTATTGGGGTCTGACGTTTACCACCCCTAGGCGAGATATGCGACATATCAGACGATCAGACCGGACTGTACGGTAAGTGTTACTGGTTGGATTCACAGGAGTGTGAGCGGGCTTGCTCGTCGATCTTCTGATCGCTCAATACCCGGGTGGCCGTTACGTTTAGCAGACCGCTTGCGGCTTGTGGGTGTTTGATATGATCATCACCTGCTGCCGGCGTATTGACGAGTCTTTAGAGTCCTACACAGAGGTTTCCTGGCTCAAGCAAAACGAAATAGTAGCGCATATGAGATATGTGCGGGATCGAGAATAATGCGTGTATGTGATACCGTATTCTATTCTCGCGATGAATGTATCGAATGGTTATATTCGATATAACCTAGATATCGAATCAAGGATTGATTCGATAAGCCGATACATTGGATACTAGTCGGTTATGGGCGACATGACCGGATCATTGAATCAAGTGTTGATTTAATGATTTAATGTATAATTATATATTTGATATATTACTTTGCATTGACTAGTATTGGTTCACTTTATATGGATTTTCTCACTTGGATTGCACAAGTTGTATATGTGATATACTTTTGTGCACTTGATTGTGTCATGTTTGATGATACATGTTAACTTGGATTTGTGTAAAGATTAAACCATGGTTGTGAGAGTGGTTAGGGTTTTGTTTATTCATTTATTATCTATTTATTCATTTATTCATTCATTTTGGCAAAAGAAAAGAAATGGTGGCTTGCTTTGTTTTACATTGAAGCTTCATGAAGCTTTGAAAAAGTCCACCATTTTTGTTTCATGCCTAACCTAACCATTCACTTAACCTTGGTTCATTCTCTACACTTAACCATGGTAACTATTATGATAAGAATGAATGGGATTATCTTTTCAAGTTAATCTTTTTATTCTATCATAATATTATCTTCTTCTTCTTCATCTTCTACTTGAAGAAACCTTGACTTCATCAATGGTGATTGATGAAAAAGAGTGAGAAATCCAATTCTAAAGTGAACCCACCTCCTATTTCTTCATCCTCTACCTCTTGCCAAGTAGTATAGGGTGTTTCCTTCACAAGTTTTCATGGCTTGGTGAAGGTGGAGCTTGATCTAGTGATGCCTCGACGTAGATCATCTTCGGCATCGTCGTCGATGACCTAGCCCGCTTTTTCTCCGATGAAGCCGACGCTAGAGCCCGGGATTCGATTTGGACAGCGAGGAGACTTCATTGCGGAGCTATGGAGGTGGAGGACCGGATCTACAAAGGTTGTGTTTCCGTTCTTGTAGTTAAGTTGTTAACTAGTTTCATTTGTCACCTAAACTTCTAGCCAACGATCCGTATTAGGGTTTCTCGGCACCGTAAAATTTTTGAAATTGGCATGGTTGATGCCTTGTGAGACCTCTTGAGAGTGCTTAGGAACCCTACAGTGGTATCAGAGCCTAGCTAGAGCCTTAGGCGAAGTCTAGACGGAGTTTGAAGTCCGATCGAACCCGAAACCCCATTTTTCCACGCTCTCTGGACTTTTTCTGAAAACGTGGATTTTTCCAAATTAAAAATTGCTAAAAAATTCAGCAGGGAATTCTATGAATTACGATGCAAAATTTTTCCAGTGAAGCTTCCAGAGTGCGGCGGAACCGCGGCATAAGCCCTGCTTATGCAGCGGTTCCACGGCCAAATTATTAGATTGTCCTATAATTTTGCACAGTAATTCCTATTTTCTGGAGTTGGATTTTCTGGGAATTTTTAATATTTATTCAAGAGTTGAATTTTCTGGGGTTGTTTTGGGGATTCGGTGTTTCGATCGGAGTATCAGATTTTGTCTATGTGGCTATCCGGATAATTTTTGAATATGTTAAAAAGTTCGACCGGATAAAAATACCCAATTTTTCCCCTGTCAGGAAATTTCCAAGTGTTGGATTTTTCCGTGGTTTAACGACGTTCTAAGTAGTGCAAGTAACGCGATGGTCCCTCTAGAAGACAACAAACCTTAACTCGATTATGTGACCGTCTTGAACTGCCCTTTGAACCTTCGGGTTTGGGGCAGTACGGCGTGCCACATGTGAGGCGTTGGCTTGACCCTTCTACGGCTGGACCGTTGGTACTGAGGCATGAACTGAATGTTTTTAAAACTTATTTCAAGTGTTGATCTGTTTCGGGAAAACTTGGGTGTTCGATTGTTCGATCGGAAAGTTTAACATTTTCTATTTATCCGGAATGGGATACAATAATTGGAATTCACAAGAAGTTATGAGATAACTGAATGAATGTTATAAACATAGCAGTTTAGTCTCACTTGATCGGTTGCCATGGAATTTTGATGCGATCAAAACTCCGTCGCAATCACGTTGTGTACGTGGATATTCACCGGGTAAACTTAATAGACAGCCTCACTCCATAGCCCCGACCAAGTGACTGTAGGAGAACCCCGTCGCCGAAAGCATCCGTTAGGGTGCTCGCGGCAGCGGTGTTCCGCCTTGGTGCACTTCGTCGACGGTATCGGGGGTGCAGCCGTCTACTGAAGTTTGCGACGAGCATTCGATCAGGATGTCGGGAATCTTGTTGAATTGCCCGACTTGATATTGAAAAGTGTTTTCGATTTTGAGACTAAAATGCGGGGTTTATAATTGTTAGGCATGCGATGTCTAAAGAATTCATAAGGTCAGGCATGCGATGTCTGAGGTGGTTGCGGATTCCAACTGTTGTAGTTTTACACTTTCTTTTCTGTGACCGTAAGTGTAATATGTGATATCGCCGGTTTCGTTGCTATATGTCAACGACAATTGGGATGCGCATATTTACTTACGTTGATGACATGCGATGTTATGTGTTGCTGGATATGTTATATTGGATCGTCGTGTATGAATAGCCGGGGGTTTTTATGTGAGATGAGTGTTTTTCATTTTCATTCATGTAAAAACTTGTATGTAATATTCTTTTATTTGGGGCACTTCCAGGTTGCAGAAGTTGTCACCGTTTGTATATTATTTACTTTTCCGCACTAGGATAGACCCAAGGAGGGGAGCACAAGTAACCGGGTTCTGGAGTCCAGTGGCAGACCAACTCGAGGAGTCGAGTCCGGGTCTCCTAACTCTAGAATTGGTAGGGTTGCTTGCCGCTCTCGTAGGGGTCTAGGGGTGTGGGTTTGGCTATTCATCACGACCGTGGAATCCGTGTTTTATACTGGCTCGTATTGAAAACACGGACGTCCTAGTATATCCAATATTTCATATGATTTTTCTGCTGCTATATCTGTGATGTGATCATGTGATATGTTCTGTGATGGATACAGTATATAGTATATATGATATATTATATAGACGTTACTTATGTTTTACACCCATGCTAGCCCTGCTCCGCTCTGCCGTTAGTTACCTAACCTAACGGTGCATGAGGGGACATCGAGGCGAATGCGGATGGCATAAGTGTACGTCGTATTTATCTGTGATGTTTAGGTAATTTAAATGATGGGACTTCATTAATGAGATTAACGAAATAAAAGAAACCTAATGATGTTGTAGAATCGAATTTCAAAATAAAACAGGTAGCTACAGTTCTTGCTTTGCACAGCGGTGTATATGATATATCCTGCACCTTATTCGATAAGGAAAGGACCGAGATCCTTTCACCGGGAGTGACTCCTTTAGCAATAACTGGCAGATGCTACACACTCGGTTTGTCTTTTGATTGCTTTTAAGAGTTTTTGCTTTGCACAGTGATATATATGATATATCCCGCACCTCATTCGACGAGGAAAGGACCGACGATCCCTTCACCGGGAGTGACTCATTTAGCAAAACTAGAAAAGCCTAAAAAACACTCCATTTCAAAATTCATTCGATCCTACAACGATATCAAGTTCATTACGCAATAGGTTTTCAGAAAAACCTGTCGTAGCCCTCCGTCATTTCAGATAAGTACTAGTTAGTATTCGTGCTGCGGTTGTTTGGCATGCGTCAAGGCGTTGTGTACGGTAGCTAACTAGTGCTTATCTGCTAGCATACGATGCGATTGGATTAGGGTATTCGCACGGCGTTGTTTGGCATGCGTCAAGGGTCGTGCGGGTGGGTTTAATTCAATCAAGAAATGTACGGGTTGAACTTGACTAGCGGACTATGGGTTGTTTGGCATGCGTCAAGGTCATAGCACGCTAGGGGCAAAATATTATCGGGAATTTCAAGTGTTGAAATTTGCAATGAGATTGCATACCTTCTATGAGATAGTTGGATCCCGATACCCGCTGCGAGTAAGAGTTACTCCTGGGAGAGTTTTACACATTACAATTAGCCGATCAAGTGGGTGTCTAGAAAGGTGTTAACGAGGTTACGCCTCTGGGAAAACGAGGTTTACATTAATTAGGTTCGTGCGAAAGCACGGGGGACCTCCCTCAAAGTACCGACACTGGCCTGGCTGAAAGATTGGCGAACTTGTAGTGTGTAATTAATCCCGGCTAGTCTTTCCTTTTAGGGTTTGAAGGAAGATTTGATAAAAAGCAGTGGGAGCCATCCTGATTAGATAAAATAATAACCAATCTATTCTTGCAAGAGCGCACGCTGAGTGTTTTCTTCTCTCTCTCTCCAGGTAGCGACCATATCACGCCTTAATCAAGATAATAATATGGATGTATTGACCGAACTCGCTTGTTATACCGAGCTGGGGAACGTTGGTCCTGCTCCAACTTATAATTGTTATAAGACAGAGCAGGAAATTGGGGATTACCAGAATTCCCGTGCCGCCCAAACGAAGAGAGTGCATGCTGATGCATCATCTTCGGGTGTGTTCGTTACAAAGAACTGTTTCTCAGTATCCTCCGCATCCTGGGTATATGATACCGGATCAGGATCCAAGATATGTAATCTGTTACATAGGGCTACAGATAGGTAGAGAACTGAGAACGGGTGATAAGTTTCATGAGGCAGAAAACGGGGCATGTGTTGCAGCCAAGTCTGTTGGTCACTGTCACCCTGTATTCCAAATATATTGATTCTGAACGAATGTTATTAGATACCGAACCTGATATACAAAATCATATCACTCTCTTTAATGTAAAGAAATAATAAAATTTTGTATTGTTGGATAATGTTTTGAACATTTCCTATATCAAAAGTTGATCGGTTCAGGCACGTTATCTGAAAGCATTAATGTTCTAAATCAAACTACAGTTCTTAGTATACGGAACACACAAAAGAGGAAGAGTTCAGAAATGAACGAATCCTTCTTGAGGCATTGTAGACTAGGTCATATCAATGCGACCCGACTAGTTAAAGTTACATGTAGATGCATATTTAAATCAGTTTGAATTTACATCTTGTGAAACTTCCCAGTCATGTCACAAAGATATAATGACACCAGCTCTGTTTATTGGAAACAGAGAAAGAGTTAGTGAACTCTTGGGATGATTCATGTTGATGTATAAAGGTCCCCTGTCTACACATGCCAAGACCGGTTCTTTATACTTCATTACATTCTCTGATAATCTCTCATGATTCAGACATATGTTCCTGTTGAAACACAAGTCCGAACCTTTTGAGATATTCACAGAATATGATTTAGAAGTAGAGAACCAAAACGGGTAAAAGTATTATGTCCTTTGATGTGATCAAGGAGGAGAATACTTGAGCACGGAATTCCTGGACTATTCTAAAGGAGAATGAGATTCTCTCTCAGCATTACTCCTCCGTATACACCATAGCACGATGGTGTATCGGGGCGGAGCAATAACACCCTATATGATAAGGTGTGCTCTATGATGAATACTACTGAGTGACCTATTTCCTTTTGGGAGTTATGCACTTGAGAAGCTGCATACCTATTGAATAAGGTTTGAATCAGATCATAGCCTACCACTCCATATGAGATATGGAAAGGGAAGAGCCCATTTCTTAAGTTAGTTAAGATTTGGGGTTGTCCGGCCTATGTCTAAAAGCAAAATCTGGACAAGCTCGAGGCAAAGTCTGTAATGTAGAACTGGAAAGGTTCCAGCTATACAAACTACAGCAGATGATTTAGTAGAACCAAAGGATTCAGTAGATTCCAACGAACCTCAGCCTCTCCGCCGATCTAGTAGGGTTCCTCACCCGCCTGAGAGATACTTCGGTTTCTCTATGACAGTGGGAGCGAGGATTGCATCATGAGATGATGACCCAACTAGCTTCGAGCTGGCCATCAGGAGTGAGACTCTATAAGAATGGCTGGATGCTTAGCGATCTGAGATGGAATCCATGTACACCAACAAAGTATGGACTTTGGTTGCTATATCTGAAGGGTTAAATCCCCATCAGGAGCATGTATATCTTGAGAAGATTACTTGGTGTAGATGGAAAAGTTGAGACTTTCAAAGCTAGACTTGTTAAAGGTTTTCGTCATTGACCAGGCGTGGATAATGATGAAACCTTTTTCCAGTATCTATGCTTAAGTCCATCCAGATTCTACTTGCCACGGCTACATACCATGACTACGATATCTGGTGGTTGGGTGTCATGACAGCTTTTCTAAATGATGCTTTAGAAGAGGGAGTCTATAAGTACACAGCCAGAGGGCCTCGTAGACAGTGGGAGCAGCGGAAATGTGTGCAAGATGTTTTATAGGATAAAGCAGGCATCGCGGAGTTGGAACGTTTGTTTTGATGAATTAGTCAAAGAAGATGACATCATCAAAATGGTAGATGAACCTTGTATAAACAAAAAGGTAGTAGGGAGTATGGTGACGATCCTCGTAGAGTACGTGGATGACATACTCTTGATAGGGAAGGAGTTTCCTATGCTACGCTCGGTCAATCTCCGCTTATCACAAGGATTCTCCATATAGGATCAAAGTGATACCTCCTAAATCCTGGGTTTTGGATCTATGAGATAGATCTAATTGGATATTAGGATTCTCACTAGTTGTAGTGAGATGGTATCAATCGATCCTGGGGAGAATCACTGGAAGGGTTCCAGGGTGATAAAGACGACTGAATGTCAGTTGCAGGCATTGTCTTTACCCTCAGCAAAGGGACGGTATGTTGGAAGAGTTCCAAGCTAGATACCGTGGCATACTAGACGATTAAAGGCTGAATATGTCGCTACTTAAGATGTTACCAAAGATGCTGTTTGGGTGTATAGTGGTTCATGAGATGAACTACGTTCCAACCATTGTGAGACAATGGAGTTGTGGCTTATGCCAAGGAACGTCCCTTCCATCAGTGATCCAGACATATTCTAAGGCAGTGTCACCTGATCATGGAGATGGTTGATCTCCAGGGAGATCGAGGTTAGGAGAGTAGACTCAGAAGACAACACAGCGGATCCACTCACAAAGGCCTGTTCCCAGAGAGAGACTTTTATGGGATGGTTGAGTATGAGATACTGCAACCACTGCTATCAGATGGCCCTAGTGCAAGTGGGAGATTGTTAGTTATATGTATGCCCTAGAGACCATTACTATACATAGGATGTATATTGTAGTGGATGCTGGGACATATATAGGGAGGACTTTCTTGCTCGACATGATAGTATGCTATCTGGTTGATCTTTACCTTAACGTGTACACTGATTGTCTCCCTGTTACATGTTAGTAAAGCCCTTAAGATCTGTACTTGACTACCTGGACTATGATGCGGATCATACTAGTGGGGACATGGTAGTCCATAAGTACATCCTTCAAAGTCCCCAGTCGAGGGTGTATCGAGACGGGGCATCGATATACCAGAGTAGACTAGCGTATACCTTCTCGACCCATACAGATGGGCGATGGATGATCCCATATCCATTGGTGTTTGACATCAGAGATGATATACGGGTGCTCAGTGGAGACTGGGTACACTGGACGGACTCGCCGAGAACTCCCAGATGGTATTATACCTTACGTCAGATGGCAGTTCTCTGGTGACACTGGTACAGAGTAGTCTGTTGACCCGAGATCGTCATAGAGTCTTGTGTGGTTCCCACTGTGCTTTGATTTCCATCTTACCACGTCCAAGAGGGCGTGCAAAACGGTGGTTTTTGGGTACAGTCCCGAATCACATAGAGGCAATGAGCGATAGGAGGGGATTCGTCTCTCCCGGTATAGGGAGTTGATGTTGCGCTGTGTTCGATTGGCTATAACCGGAAATTCCTGGCCAGGGTTGCTGAGATTTACTGGTAAGTGTTACCAGTAGTTTCTCGAACTGTTATAGACCTCATATCGAAACGACTTATCAAGCTATTGGGGTCTGACGTTTACCACCCCTAGGCGAGATATGCGACATATCAGACGATCAGACCGGACTGTACGGTAAGTGTTACTGGTTGGATTCATAGGAGTGTGAGTGGGCTTGCTCGTCGATCTTCTGATCGCTCAATACCCGGGTGGCCGTTACGTTTAGCAGACCGCTTGCGGCTTGTGGGTGTTTGATATGATCATCACCTGCTGCCGGCGTATTGACGAGTTTTTAGAGTCCTACACAGAGGTTTCCTGGCTCAAGCAAAACGAAATAGGAGCGCATATGAGATATGTGCGGGACCGAGAATAATGCGTGTATGTGATACCGTATTCTATTCTCGCGATGAATGTATCGAATGGTTATATTCGATATAACCTAGATATCGAATCAAGGATTGATTCGATAAGCCTATACATTAGATACTAGTCGGTTATGGGCGACATGACCGGATCATTGAATCAAGTGTTGATTTAATGATTTAATGTATAATTATATATTTGATATATTACTTTGCATTAACTAGTATTGGTTCACTTTATATGGATTTTCTCACTTGGATTGCACAAGTTGTATATGTGATATACTTTTGTGCACTTGATTGTGTCATGTTTGATGATACATGTTAACTTGGATTTGTGTAAAGATTAAACCATGGTTGTGAGAGTGGTTAGGGTTTTGTTTATTCACTTATTATCTATTTATTCATTTATTCATTCATTTTGGCAAAAGAAAAGAAATGGTGGCTTGCTTTGTTTTACATTGAAGCTTCATGAAGCTTTGAAAAAGTCCACCATTTTTGTTTCATGCCTGACCTAACCATTCACTTAACCTTGGTTCATTCTCTACACTTAACCATGGTAACTATTATGATAAGAATGAATGGGATTATCTTTTCAAGTTAATCTTTTTATTCTATCATAATATTATCTTCTTCTTCTTCATCTTCTACTTGAAGAAACCTTGACTTCATCAATGGTGATTGATGAAAAAGAGTGAGAAATCCAATTCTAAAGTGAACCCACCTCCTATTTCTTCATCCTCTACCTCTTGCCAAGTAGTATAGGGTGTTTCCTTCACAAGTTTTCATGGCTTGGTGAAGGTGGAGCTTGATCTAGTGATGCCTCGACGTAGATCATCTTCGGCATCGTCGTCGATGACCTAGCCCGCTTTTTCTCTGATGAAGCCGACGCTAGAGCCCGGGATTCGATTTGGACAGCGAGGAGACTTCATTGCGGAGATATGGAGGTGGAGGACCGGATCTACAAAGGTTGTATTTCCGTTCTTGTAGTTAAGTTGTTAACTAGTTTCATTTGTCACCTAAACTTCTAGCCAACGATCCGTATTAGGGTTTCTCGGCACCGTAAAATTTTTGAAATTGGCATGGTTGATGCCTTGTGAGACCTCTTGAGAGTGCCTAGGAACCCTACACAATACTCTCACAACTGGCAGCCTCTAGCAATAGCATGATTGTCCTGGCAATACCGAACACTCACCTCAAATGAGAAGTCACAACACAAACATTAAATCGATACGTTCTCATGTCACCAAAAAACACGATGGTCAGGCCTCGTCCATGACGTGCTCGCCCTGACCGCAACACTAGCAGCAGCTCAATCTGCGCTCAAATCATGGTGACAGGAACCTTAATCATGTGTCAATGAAAATAGATCAAAGGGATGAAAGGAAACAACGGGTCCAGAATGGATACATCATCATAAGGAGGAACAGAATCAATGCGAGTATGATCATGGAAATAAATAGAATCAAGGATCTCAAATGGATGTATAATCATGGCTACAAAGAGAA
Source organism: Agapanthus africanus (assembly GCA_030015575.1). NCBI lineage: Eukaryota > Viridiplantae > Streptophyta > Magnoliopsida > Asparagales > Amaryllidaceae > Agapanthus > Agapanthus africanus. Next base: position 123,603,299 of record CM057347.1, on the reverse strand, counting down.
TCACAGATCTCAAAATATGTACATCCTAAGGTTTCTTTAGTGGAGTATCGTATCATAAATATGCCGCGGAACATACGTACGGTACGTCGCTCTAGTCAAGCTACCTACTCCATCAATCAGGATCAGCCTATGAAACGAAAGTTCGGGTCTAATACCCCCCTCCCGTTCAAGTCTAAGTTCCGTAAGGTCAAGCCTAGGTTCCGAAATACATACACACCCTAGAATCCAATTAGTCAAACATAGACTCGAACCAAGGTTAAACCTAGCGCTCTGATACCAACTTTGTCATGACTCGAAAATATTAGCTCGTGACCGGCACTTGAGTCACGCCACGTCAAAGATCAAAGGAGAAATGCCCGATCTTCGAAGACATTGGGGTTACTACACAAAAGATTATGTCTTTTTGGATCTCTAAGAGATCGGTTCCAGAAGAGTGCAAAGCACGTGCAGTGTATTTAAAATCCAGAAAAAATGAGAGAAAATGGGTTTCTTGTTCCTAAGAGATAAATGATGTTCAAGATGTTTACCCAAATGAGTTTCTTTCTTAAAAGAGTTTAACTCTAAAATTTCAATGAGCAGAGAACTGAGCTCTGAAAGGAGAATTAAATTCTCAAGAGAAAGACTAAGGAAGAAGACGAAAAAACAGTGGCCATCTCAAGAGCCTAGCCCTCGTATTTATAAGATATGATGGGAACGGTTCATCTCCCCGTTCCCATAGGCAATCCAACGGCTGTAAAAGTGCACAGCATTGTACTCACGTGCAAGCCACGTGAGAGCAACGCTGTGGGGGCATTTGTTTCCTTATAAAAAAAGAAAAATAAAGATGAGAGAAAGAAAGGGGGAAACTTCCCACTAAAGAAAGACTCACGTGTTAAACGCGTGAGCGTCTATATGCAAAGCATATAGGCGCTGCAATCAAACTACAGATAGGCTAAACAAAGCCTCACGTGTTAAACACATGAGCGCCTATATACAAAGCATATAGGCGTTGCAATCAAACTACATATTGGCTAAACAAAGCCTCACGTGTTAAATACGTGAGCGCCTATATGCAAAGCATATAGGCCCAGCAATCAAACTACAGATAGGTTAAACAAAGCCTGCGTGTTAAACACGTGAGCGCCTATATGCAAAGCATATAGGCGTTACAATTAAACTACAGATAGGCTAAACAAACCCTCACATGTTAAACATGTGAGCGCCTATATGCAAAGCATATAGGCGCTGCAATCAAACAATAGATAGGCTAAACAAAGCCTTACATGCTAAACACGTGAGGACACCTCCTTACGTAGAATTAAATCCTACTTAATGAACCGTTGGATCAAGGATCCAACGGTGATTAAACATAGAATTAAATTCTATTGGAAAGAATATTTTCTGTTAGACAGAGAGTTAATGGATCAAAGATCCAAAATATTTTTTATATCTTTCTAAACAGAGAAAGATTATACTCTGTTAAATTAAGCACCCTTGGATTAAAAATCCAATGGTGATTAAAATATCACCGCTCGATAGAATTTGATTATATATATGGGAGAATATCCCCAATCTTGTTAAAAACAAGAACAATATTTTCTGTAAAATATAAATCCTTGGATCAAAAATCCAAAGGTGGGTAAAATTCCCCAAATCAATTCTGAAACCAGTTAAATCAATAGGGATCTCTCAATGAGAGATTTTCTGAGAATCAAACAAACTTCTTTCCACTATATAAGGAACCCGAGACTTCAAGCCTCAAAAAAGAAGGAAGGAGAGGAAAAAAAGAGTGACAGAGACACACAGAGAGAGAACTCCCCAGAGGATAAAAAAAGAAAGAGAATATACAGTGAGCTTTTGAGGAACAGGAGAATTTCATTCTCAAAGAAAAGACTTGCTTCCTTGAAACGCTAGGTAAAAAGAAAACACCTATCTTTTGCCTCTCTAAGGGTTTAACCCTTCATGTAAGAACTCGGTTCTTTACATCGGTTGAGATTTACAGAGGCAAATCTCCCCACAAGTTGAGAATTTAATACTCATTGGGGAGATTTCGCTCTGCAAGATTCAAAACCTAGGGGAGAAGAACTAAGTTACATAATAAAAAAAGAAGAAGAAGAACGGGAACACATAGGAATTTAATTCCTCCAAAGATTAGGGTTTAACCCTATATATATAAGAACTTAGTTCTTCAATAAAAGAATAGTGATCCAAGATCTCCAAGGCCAAATCGTTGGTGCTTAGCACTATTTCGAAGCCTCACGTGTTTTCCTCGTGAGTGCTTCAAACGAACAATGAAAATAACCAAAACTTCCCCACGTGTTTACCACGTGATTTTTTTAAGAGGAAAAAAAGTAAAAGAAAGAGGAAAATACAGTACTCCATTATCAATAAAGGAATAGGGGACACCCACGTGCTTTGCACGAGAGCTAAGTGCTTAGCACTTATATAAAAGAGGGGGGAATAAAACCCAAAGAGCAGTGCCCATATTTAGGGTGTCTCACGTGTGTCACGTGAGCGCCATAAAACTCTAGTGTTTAACAGTAGTCTGGTGCCCATATTTGGGGTGCCTCATGTGTTTCATGTGAGCGCCATAAAACTCTAGTGTTCAACACTAATTCAGTGCCCACGTGAAACATACGTGAGCACTGTATTCCTCAGTACTTAACACTGTTAGTGACTCAAACTTAGCCAAATCTTAGTCCAAATTGGCTATGTTTTCTGAGTTTAGACCTCTTTGATACTTAAACAACCGAACCCATGTGCTTAAGTTTTCCCAAATTGACTTTAGTCTCAAAAATGACTAGTGGTCTCCCATTGATGATATCCCAAATGATACTCATCTTATATCTTCTTAGATAATTTTAGTCTCAAACATGACTAACATTTCTTAGGACTACAGCAGCACCATCTTTTCCTTTAAATATGGGATTTGGTTTAAGGGTTCATCTCTCCATACCTTTGATATATGTCGTTGTAATTCTTCAATGCCTTCAGAGAGGTGGCGGGTCCTGACAACCAACAACTCGTTGATGCACTTCCAAATTGACGTGCACACCTCAATTCAGACTGCACCCCAAATTAAGCACATTCCATATGAACATCGTTGTTCATCCCGTCACGTAACAAATATACGTGGGTGCAAGAAGGATAACGGACCGAAGCGTCTTTAAACTAAAATCTCACCTCCAAAATGGTGATCAACGGACCAAGACGTCCTTAAAATAAAATCTCACCTCCAAAATGGTAATCAACGGACCGAGACGTCCTTAAACTAAAATCTCACCTCAAAAATGGTGATCAACGGACCGAGACGTCCCTAAACTAAAATCCCACCTCCAAAATGGTGATCAACGGACCGAGACACGCTTAAACTAAAATCTCACCTCCAAAATGGTGATCAACAGACCGAGATGTCCTTAAACTAGAAGTTCGCCTCCAAAATAGCGATAATGGACCAAAACGTCCTTAAATTAAAACAATAGAGCCCAAATGCTCTTTTGTTGGAACTGAAATAAAAATGATCCCGAAACCCTGTTAAGTGGATCTTAGTCTCAAATTGGACCAATGTATCCTTAACAAGAACAAATCGAGCCCCCAAATGCTTACATACGTTTAAGTCGATCTTAATCTCAAAATAGATTAACGATACTTAAATAAATAAATAAAAACCCAAATCTAAGAAATACGGATTTGGACTAATCCACGCCCTAAGGGCGACAACATAAATTACTCTCCATATACAATCCATGGGCAACCTAAACAAATAAAAACACACACGACACAAAGTGAACTTCTGGAGCAGGAGAAAGTGATTATCGCGATACGGTAATGTAATTTACTGCAGGGGCTTGTGCCTGCAGGGAAGAGCGTCCCCACAATTAAAAACCCCACGCAAACGAGGGGAATCTGACGAAGTCTGCTACAATGGCCGCATCTGTCTAAACCTCCGATATACGGTGCCATATATCAACTTGGCATCTTCGGAAAGGTGGACAGATAAATGAAAATAGCATCTGCCGCCAAATTCAGGCAAGACGATCCATCCCGAGCCTTCTCTGTTTTCGGCGGTAAACAACTGTCTCATCAAAACAAATGTTCCAGCTCCGCAACGCCTGCTTTAATTCATAAATGGATTTAAGCAACTTGTACACTGTCACGTCCTGAAAATGGCACGTGACTGGCACTTGAATCATGTGAAGTCGATAGGACCACACCTAATTCAAATAAGCCAAAAGCCCAGAAATCTAAACCTTTTAGGGAAAATATTGGAGGTGAAGTTTTTGAAACAACGTTATAAGAAATCAGTGTTCTTCTTTTAAAACATAAGTTGTATTCTATAAAAATGCAATGTTTTATATCTGTCTTGAAAACATTTTTGTCATTTAAAATTTCGGCAGCACCTCCTTTGCAATTTTTAACCCAAAAATGAATACAAGCAATAATAAATATAGGAATCCCCAAGCGGGAGCTAGCTCTTGCCAATTGGCGGAAAAAACCACGCAATAATATAAATATACAACGCCGAAGGCAAGGATCAAAACACAGAAAGAAAAGAAAGAAACCAAAGCATCATCAAGAAACCAGAAACAATAATAAATACATAAGCATGACTCTAAGGCCGAAAGAATATACAACAGCGGTTTCTAAGTCTACTAAATATACATAGTCTGGTTGATGGAGCTTTTAACTAGATACAATTGAAATAAAATATACAATTATAATGGTGGTCACGATGCAAGTGTATCCCACCTATCAATGCGATCACCCAGAAGAAAGTAGCGTGCTAGCAAGCCGCAACGGAATCTGTGCGGTCGAACCTGCAAGAAAACTGTGGCACAACGGGGGTGAGTTGCCAACTCATGAGTAGAAGATATCACCGAGAAGAAATCATATGAATGACGGTCTCCTAGGTCATTCAATATTATAATAATAATATAGAGACATCGACTGATAACAAGGGTAGCAATATAAGCAAAAGTGTGATATCAAAGTACTCGTGTCCATGTCATAATGTAGTGACATATTATGTGTATCATGTATGAATGCATCGTCCAATGTATATCTAGTAACGACACACTAAATCATAATAAAACCTGAGTGCCCAGCATCGACACTCGAAAACATCATGAAAAACCGTGCCCATTAGCGACACATAATATTTATATCTCGGGCTCCATCAGTTCGGATCGGCCCATATCTGTTGGATATGGTGCCCTCAAAGTCAATTATTAGATCGCAGGCACGTGATTGCAATGACTGAGGGATGACCTGTACCGGTAGGACAGTCTTACTCGAGATGATAGTATGCTATCTGGTTTGTCTTTATCATCGTGTACATGCTTTAGGTAATATTACAGATCACTATTACACATTGATAGAGCCCTTAGGATTCTTGCTTGACTACCAGCAGTTTGATGGCGATCATATACGTGAGAGTTGGGTAGTCTATAAGCACATCCTTAAAGTGTCCCTAGTCATGGGAGTTTCGAGACTGGGCATCGATACTCTATGAGTAGACTAGTGTATAGAGATCGAGACCCCGACGAGGGGCGATGGCCGGTCTCACAAGCCATTGGTGTCAGTTGGATCACCTAAGACGTATACAGGTGCTTATTGGGTTATGAGTACACCGGACAGGACTCGCCGGTAACATGCTAGTTGGTATTATACCTGACGTCAGATAGCAGGTGCTCATAGGGTTATGAGTACACCGGACATGACTCGCCGGGAACATGCTAGTTGGTATTATACCTGACGTCAGATAGCAGTTCCCTGGTGACATGTGTACAGGTTAGTCTATCGACCTAAGATCGTCATTTGTCTCGTGTGAGTTCCCACTGTGCTTTGATTACTACCCTACCACGGCTCAAAGGAGTCGTGCAAATAGGTTTTAGTTTGGTACAGCCCCGAGCCACATGGAGGCAGTGAGCGGATCGACAGGGGATTCGTCTCTTCCGGTATTGGGGGTGAGATCGCGCTGTGTGTAGGAGAGACATTACACGAAGTCTTTAGCCAAGGCAAGTGAGATTTACTGGTAGGTATTCCAGTAGTATCTCAGGATGTTCTAGGCTACACTCCGACATGACTTATACCGCTTTTGGGGGTTTGACGTTTACCAGCCCCCTAGGCCCGATATGCGATACTCATAGACGAACGGACCGGAATGTACGGATATTGTCACTAACAGGCTCGGTAGGGTTCAGGATGAGTTCGCTCATCGGCCTCCCTTTGCTCAATACCTTGGTAGCCGTTACATACAGCTAGTACCACTGACGTGCTTGTGGTTAAACCCACTGCCAGCGTATTAATGAGTCTTTAGAGTCCCCCATAGAAAGTTTCCCAAGTTCCGGCGAAACGTTGTAGAGGCCATATTGTTTTATGGCAGGGTTCAATCATATACGTGCACTCGTGCACGGATCATGATCGGACGGATCATACTAGTGGGCTTTGGTTTAAGCCGGATCCTAGTATTAAATTTGTTGGATTACTTTCGTCTCGTTGTGTTCGCATTCAGTCAGAATGCGGATGCAGGTATGTATATACACGTGAGGGGTATTCTTGTGATCCGTCATGAGTTTACTTTAGAAGATACCATTCTATTTATTGTCATAAACATTTGGATTAATGTTTATTGGTGGAAATTATGAGCTAAAGTCATGATTAAGGGCATTAAATCAGGCATGTGCAATTTGGTGACTCATGGTATCATTTTTGGTGCAATGTGTTAGTTGTATGTATGCCCTAGAGGCCAGTATTGTACAGATCATGTATATTATATTGGATGCTTGGACATATATAGAGATGACTTTCTTGCTCGATATGATAGTATGCTATCTGGTTGCTCTTTATCTTAACATGTACACTTGTCTCTTTAAACTGTCTTATAGTTACATGTTGGTAAAGCCCTTAGGATGTGTACTTGACTACCTGGACTATGATGCAGATCATACTAGTAGGGACATGGTAGTCCATAGGTGCATCCTTCAAGGTCCCTAGTCGTGGGTGTATCGAGACGGGGCATCGATATACCAGTGTAGACTAGCGTATACGCTTCTCGACCCATGAGATGGGCGATGGATGATCCCATATCCATTGGTGTTTGACATCAGAGATGGTATACGGTTGCTCAGTGGAGACTGGGTACACTGGACGGACTCACCGAGAACTCCCAGATGGTATTATACCTCACATCAGATGGCAGTTCTCAGGTGACACTTGTACAGGTTAGTCTGTAGACCCGAGATCGTCATAGAGTCTTGTGTGATTCCCACTGTGCTTTGATCTCTACCTTACCACGTCCATGAGGGCGTGCAAAATGGTGGTCTTTGGGTACAGTCCCGAGTCATATGGAGGCAATGAGCGATAGGAGGAGTTTCGTCTCTCCCGGTATTGGGGGTTGATGTTGCGCAGTGCTCGATTGGCCGTAACAGGGAAGTCCCTGGCCAGGGCTGATCAGAGATCTGCTGGTAAGTGTTACCAGTAGTTTCTCGACCCGTTATGAGGCTCATATCGACAGGACTTATCGGTTATTGGGGTCTGACGTTTACCACCCCTAGACTTGATATGCGACATATCAGACGAACAGACCGGAATGTACGGTAAGTGTTACTGGTTGGATTCACAGGAGTGTGAGCAGGCTAGCTCGTCGATCTTCTGATCGCTCAATGCCCGGATGGCCGTTACGTTTAGCAGACCGCTTGCGGCTTGTGGGTGCTTGATATGATCATCATCTGCTGCCGGCGTATTGACGAGTTTTTAGAGTCCTACACAGAGGTTTCCTGGCTCAAGCGAAACGAAATAGGAGCGCATATGAGATATGTGCAGGACCGAGAATAATGCGTGTATGTGATACCGTATTCCATTCTCGCGATGAATGTATCGATTGGTTATATGCGATATAACCTAGATATCGAATCAAGGATTGATTCGATAAGCCGATACATAGGATACTAGTCGGTTGTATGCGATATGACCGGATCTTTAAATCAAGTGTTGATTTAATGATTTAATGTATAATTATATATTTGATATATTACTTTGCATTAACTAGTATTGGTTCACTTTAAATGGATTTTCTCACTTGATGTGCAAGTTGTATATGTGATATACTTTTGTGCACATGTTTGTATCATGTTTGATGATACTTGCTCATTTGGTTAAGTGTAAAGAATTAAACCTTGGTTAAGTAAATGGTTAGGGTTTTTATTTATTCATTCATTTATCTTTTTAATTTGGATTAAAAAGAAATTGCAAAAGAAAACAAAATGGTTGCTATCATTCTTGAAGTTGGTCGAAGCTTCATGAAGCTTTGACCAAAGTGACCATTTTGTCTTCATGCTTAACCCTAACCATTCATCTAACCTTAGTCAATTCTCTACACCTAACCATGGTTCATATTATGATAAGTATTCATTTTTTTGCATTTTAAAAGAGAGACTTATCATATTCTATCTTGAGCTTCTTCTTCTTCTTCAAGAAAAAGCTTGCCATCATCAATGGCTTCTTGAGTAAAAGTGTGAGAAATCCAATTCTAAAGTGAACCCACCTCCTATTTCTTCACCCTCTACCTCTTGCCAAGTAGTAAAGGGTGTTTTCTTCACAAGTTTCACAACTTGGTGAAGTTGGAGCTTGATCTTGTGTAACCTCGACGTAGATCATCTTCGGCATCGTAGCCGACGACTGTTCCGCTAATTTCTCCGATGAAGCCGATGCGAGAGTCCGGGATCCGAGATGGACAGCGAGGGGACAACTACGTGGAGCTAAGGAAGTGGATAACCGGATCTACAAAGGTTGTAGTTTCCTACTTTTAGTTAAGTTGTTAACTAGTTTCCTTATTCGCCTAAAATTCTAGTTGACGATCCGTATTAGTGTTTCTCGGCACTCATAAAATTTGAAATTGGCATGGTTGATGCCTTGTGAGACCTCTATTGTGTGCCTAGGAACCCTACAGTGGTATCAGAGCCTAGCTAGAGCCTTAGGCGATGTCTAGACGACGTTTGAAACCCGAATGAACATCGAAACCTTAAAACAAATTGCTCTCTGGACTTTTTTCAAAAACTGGGTTTTTTCCAGATTAAAATGCTTAAAAAATTCAGCAGGGAATTCTAAGAATTACGGTGCAAAAATTATCTCATGATGCCTCTAAAGCGCGGCGGAACCGCGGCAGAAGCCTGGCTTCTGCGGCGGTTCCGCGGCCACTTGATGGGATTTGCCTTTAAACTTTGCGCAGTAATTCATGTTTTCAGGTGCTGAGTTTTATGGGAATTTTTAATTTTTATTCAAGAGTTGAATTTTCTGGGGTTATTTTGGGGATTCGATGATTCGATCGGATTATCAGATTTTGTCTATGTGGATTCCGGATAATTTTCGAATATGTTAAAAAGTTCGACCGGATATAAATACCCAACTTTTCCCCTGCCGGAAAATGTCCAAGTGTTGGATTTTTCTGTGGTTTAAGGACGTTCTGAGTAGTGCAAGTAACGCGATGGTCCCTCTAGAAGACAACAAACCTTAACTCGATTATGTGACCATCTTGAACTGCCCTTTGAACCTTAGGGTTTGGGGCAGTACGGCGTGCCACATGTGAGGCGTTGGCTTGACCCTTCTACGGCTGGACCGTTGGTACTGAGGCATGAAGTGAATATCTTTGAACCTATTTCATGTGTTGAACGGTTTCGGGAAAACTTGGGTGTTCGAATGTTCGATCGGAAAGTTTAATATTTTCTATTTATCCGGAATGGGATACAATAATTGGAATTCACACACAGTTATGAGATAACTGAATGAATGTTATAAATCTAGCAGTTTTGTCTCACTTCATATTGAAAAGAGTTTTCGATAATGGGACTAAAATGCGGGGTTTATAAGTGTTAGGCATGCGATGTCTAAAGAGATTGCGGATTCCAACTGTTGTAGTTTTACACTTTCTTTTCTGTGACCGTAAGTGTAATATATGATATCGCCGGTTTCGTTGCTATATGTCAACGACAATTGGGATACGCATATTTACTTACGTTGATGACATGTGATGTTATGTGTTGCTGGATATGTTATATTGGATTGTCGTGTTTGAATAGCCGGGGGTTTTTATGTGAGATGAGTGTTTTTCATTTTCATTCATGTAAAAAATTGTATGTAATATTCTTTTATTGGGGCACTTCCAGGTTGCGGAAGTTGTCACCTTTTGTATATTATTTACATTTCCGCATTAGGATAGACCCAAGGAGGGGAGCACAAGTAACCGGGTTCTAGGGTCCAGTGGGAGACCATCTCGAGGAGTCGAGTCCGGGTCTCCTAACCCTAGAATTGGTAGGGTTGCTTGCCGCTCTCGTAGGGGTCTAGGGGTGTGGGATTGGCTATTCATCACGACCGTGGAATCCGTGTTTTATACTGGCTCGTATTGAAAACACGGACGTCCTAGTATATCCAATGTTTCATATGTTTCTTCTGCTGCGATATCTGTGATGTGATCATGTGATGTTCTGTGATAGATACAGTATATAGTATATATGATATATTATATAGACGTTACTTATGTTTTTCACCCACACTAGCCCTGCCCTGCTCTGTCGTTAGTTACCTAACCTAACGGTGCACGAGGGGACATCCAGGCGAATGCGGATGGCATAACTGTACGTCGTATTTATCTGTGATGTTTAGGTGACTTAAATGATGGGACTTCATTAATGTGATTAATGAAAGACAAGAAACCTAAGATGTTGTAGAATCAAATTTTAAACAAAACAGGTAGCTACAGTTCTTGCTTTGCATAGCGGTATATATGATATACCCTGCACCTTATTCGATGAGGAAATGACCGAGATCCCTTCACCGGGAGTGACTCCTTTAGCAATAATTGGGAGATGCTACACACTCGGTTTGACTTTTGATTGCTTCTATAGTTTCTGCTTTGCACAGTGATATATATGATATATCCCGCACCTCATTCGACGAGGAAAGGGCCGACGATCCCTTCACCGGGAGTGACCCCTTTAGCAAAACTAGAAAAGCCTCAAAATCACTCCATTTCAAAACTTCATTTTGATTCTACGACGATATCAAGTTCATTACGCTCATGGTTTTCAGAAAAACCTGCGTAGCCCTCCGTCATTTCAGATAAGTACTACTTAGTATTCATGCTGCGGTAGTTTGGCCTCCGTCAAGGCGTAGTGTATGGTAGCTAACTAGTGCTTATCTGCCAGGATATGATGCGATTGGATTAGGGTATTCGTACGGCGTAGTTTGGCCTCCGTCAAGGGTCGTACGGGTGGGTTTAATTCGATCAAGAAATGACGGGTTGAACTTGACTAGCGCCCTATGGGTAGTTTGGCCTCCGTCAAGGTCACAGGACGCTAGGGGCAAAAGTATTATCGGGAATTTCAAGTGTTGAAATTTGCAATGAGATTGACTACGTTATATGAGATAGTTGGATCCCGATACCCACTGCGAGTAAGAGTTACTCCTGGGAGAGTTTTACACATTGCAATTAGCTGATCGAGTAGGTGTCTAGAAAGGTGTCAACGGGGTTACGCCTCTGGGAAAACGAGGTTTACATTAATTAGGTTCGTGCGAAAGCACGGGGGACCTCCCTCAAAGTACCGACACTGGCCTGGCTGAAAGATTGGCGAACTTATAGTGTGTAATTAATCTCGGCTAGTCTTTCCTTTTAGGGTTTGAAGGAAGATTTGATAAAAACCAGTGGGAGCCATCCTGATTAGATAAGATAATAACCAATCTGATCTTGCACGAGCTTACGCTAAAGTGTTTTCTTCTCTCTCTCTCCAGGTAGCGACCATGTCATGCCCTAATCAAGATAATAATATGGATGTATTGACCGAACCTGCATGTTATACTAAGTAGGGGAACGTTGAACCCGTTCTATCTTATAAGTGTTATAAGAATGAACAGGAAACAGGAGAATATCTGGATTTTCACACTGCCCAAACGGAGAACATGCATGTTGATGCATCATCTTCGGGTGTGTTTGTCATTGAGAACTGTTTCTCAGTTCACCCTACGTTCTGGGTATTAGATACCGGATCAGGATCCCACATATGTAAGATGTTACATGGGCTGCGGAAAGGTAGAGAACTGGAAAAAGGTGATCATTCCGTTCAAGTTGGGAATGGGGCAAATGTTGCAGCCAAAGCAGTTGGCGAATATCACCTAGTATTACCAAGTGGTGATACACTGATTCGAAATGAATGCTATTATATACAGAACATGATGCGCAACATTATATCAGTTTCTTTATTAAGTAAAGAAGGATATAATTTTGTAGTAAAGGATAATGTTATGAACATATTCCTAGATCAAAAGTTGATTGCATCAGGCTAGATGTATAATGGCATATTCATTCTCAATCAAAATACAGTCCTCAATTTACAAAACACACACAAAAGGAAGAGTTCTGAACTGAACGAATCTTTCTTGTGGCATTGTAGACTGGGTCACATCAATGCGACACGACTAGCTAAGTTGCATAAGGATGGATATTTAAATTCGTTTGAATTTTCATCTTATGACACTTGCCAGTCATGTCTCAAAGGCAAGATGACCAAAACTCCGTTTACTGGACACGGAGAAAGAGTTACCGAACTCTTGGGACTAATACATAGTGATGTATGCGGTCCCATGTCTACACATGCCAGGGATGGTTCTTCGTACTTCATTACATTCACTGACGATCTCTCTAGATTCGGATATGTGTTCCTGATGAAACACAAATCAGAAGCTTTTGAGAAATTTAGAGAATATAAACAAGAAGTAGAGAACCAAACGGGCAAAAGTATTAAGTTCCTTCGATCTGATCGAGGAGGAGAATACTTAAGTAACGAATTCAGAAATTATCTAAAAGAGAATGGGATTCTCTCTCAGCTTACTCCTCCTTATACACCACAGCACAACGGTGTATCGGAGCGGAGAAATCGCACCCTATTAGATATGGTGCGCTCTATGATGAGTGCAGCTGAGTTACCTATTTCCTTCTGGGGATATGCACTGGAGACTGCATACCTATTGAATAGAGTTCCAACCAAATCAGTGCCTACCACTCCATATGAGATATGGAATGGCAAGAGACCATGTCTTAATTTTATTCAGATATGGTGTTGTCCGGCCTATATTAAAACACAAAATCCGGACAAGCTCGAGGCAAGGTCTGTTCTATGTAAGTTTGTTGGATATCCCAAACATTCGCGAGGGTATATCTTCTACCACTCCGAGGAACATAAAGTGTTTGTTTCTCGACATGCCACTTTCTTAGAAAAGAATTTTCTTATGAAACAGACAAGTAGCATTGAGGTAGAACTGGAAGAGGTTCCAGCAACACAAACTGCAACAGAAGACTTGGTAGAACCAGAGGATTCAGTAGAACTCGACGAACCCCAGCCTCTCCGCCGATCTAGTAGGGTATCTCGTCCACCTGAGAGATACTACGGTTTTCTCATTGACGGTGGAAGCGAGGATTGCATCATGGAGGATGATGACCCAACTTGCTTCGAGCAGGCCATCACGAGTAGGGACTCAGTGAAATGGCTGGATGCTATGCGGTCCGAGATGGAATCCATGTACACCAACAAAGTATGGACTTTGGAAGTTGCTCCTGAAGGGGTAAAACCCATTGGGAGCAAGTGGATCTTCAAGAAGAAACTTGGTGTAGATGGGAAAGTGGAGACTTTCAAAGCTAGACTTGTTGCAAAGGGTTTTCGTCAAAGACCAGGTGTGGACTATGACGAAACCTTTTCTCCAGTGGCTATGCTTAAATCCATCCGGATCATGCTTGCCATCGCTGCATATCATGATTACGAAATCTGGCAAATGGATGTTAAGACCGCCTTTCTAAACGGTGATTTAGAAGAGTGCGTGTACATGACTCAGCCAGAGGGCTTCGTAGATAGTGGGAGCAGCGCGAAGGTGTACAAGCTGCTTAAATCCATTTATGGATTAAAGCAAGCATCGCGGAGTTGGAACGTCTGCTTTGACGTCGTTATCAAAGAGTTTGATTTCGTCAAAAACCCAGATGAACCTTGTATCTACAAGAAGGTAGCAGAGAGTAAGGTTGTCTTCCTCGTATTGTACGTGGACGACATACTCTTGATAGGAAATGATATTCCTATGCTGCAATCGGTCAAGCTCTTCTTATCACAATGATTCTCGATGAAAGATCTTGGTGATGCCTCCTGCATATTGGGAATTAGGATCTATAGAGATAGATCCAAACGGATATTGGGATTGTCCCAATCCAGGTACATTGACACCATACTAAAGAGGTTTAGTATGGAAGAATCCAAGCGTGGGAATTTACCCACGATTTCTGGAGTCACTCTCTCCAAAGATATGTCTCCCAAGACTGATTTGGAGAGAGCTCGCATGCAAGGGATATCCTATGCTTCGGCTGTAGGCTCTATCATGTATGCGATGCTATGTACTAGACCCGATGTAGCATACTCACTAAGTATAGTGAGCAGGTATCAAGCTGATCCTGGAGAGAGTCACTGGACAGCTGTGAAGAGCATTCTCAAGTACTTGCGAAGGACTAAAGAGATGCTCTTGGTGTATGGTAATGGAGAACTCCAAGTGGAGTCCTTTACCGATTCGAGCTTCCAGAGTGATAAGGACGACTCTAAGTCGCAGTCGGGATTTGTCTTTACCCTTTACGGAGGGGCGGTTAGCTGGAAGAGTTCCAAGCAGGAAATCGTGGCAGACTCGACGATAGAGGCTGAATACATCGCTGCCAACGATGCTGCCAAAGAGGCAGTCTGGATCAAGAAGTTCATTACTGAACTTGGAGTGGTTCCATCCATTGAGCATCCAATACCTTTGTATTGCGATAACAATGGAGCGGTGGCTTTGGCCAAGGAACCCAGGTCCCATCAGCGATCCAGGCATATTCTGAGGCGGTATCACCTGATCCGGGAGATAGTTGATCGCCGGGAGATCGTGTAGGGTTCCTAGGCACTCTCAAGAGGTCTCACAAGGCATCAACCATGCCAATTTCAAAAAATCTTGGTGCCGAGAAACCCGACTACGGATCGTTGGCTAGAAATCTAGGCGAAAATGTAAACTAGTTAACACTTAACTATAGGAATACGGAAATACAACCTTTGTAGATCCGGTCCTCCACCTCCACGGCTCCGTGATGAAGTCCTCTCCGCTGTCCAAGTGAATTCCCGGGCTCTAGCGTCGGCTTCATCGGAGAATAGGCGAGCTAGGTCGTCGATGTCCATGCCGAAGATGATCTACGTCGAGGCATCGCTAGATCAAGCTCCAACTTCACCAAGTCTAGAAAACTTGTGAAGGAAACACACTCTACTACTTGGCAAGAGGTAGAGGATGAAGAAATAGGAAGTGGGTTCACTTTAGAATTGGATTTCTCACTCTTTTTCTCACTTTGCCATTAAAGCTTTCAAGCTTTTTCTTGAAGTGAAGAAGAAGAAGAAGAAGAATATGATAAGTCTTAGAATAATTGAAAAAGAAAATGATTCTTATCATATTCTTAACCTTAGTTAAGTTTAGAGAATAGACCATGGTTAGTAATGATGGTTAGGGTTAAGTAAGAGACAAGAATGGTGGACTATGTCAAAGCTTCATGAAGCTTCAACAAAACAACAATAAAAGCCACCATTTTTTTCATATTATTTCCAAAATGAATAAAATGAATAAATGAACAATTATGTAATGGATAAGCAAAACCCTAATCATTAGTTTAACCATGGTTTAATTCTTTACACTTAACCAAGTAAACATGTATCATCAAATATGATACAAGCATGTGCACAAAATCATATCACATATATAATGCGCACATCCGAGCGAGAAAATCCATTTAAAGTGAACCGATACTAGTTAATGCAAAGTAATATATAAAATATATAATTATACATTAAATCATTAAATCAACACTTGATTTAACGATCCGGTCATATCGCATATAACCGACTAATATCCAATGTATCGATTTATCGAATCAATCCTTGATTCGATAACTAGGTTATATCGCATACAACCATTCGACACATTCATCACGAGAATAGAATACGGTGTCACATACACGCATTATTCTCGGCCCCGCACATATCTCATATGCGCTCCTATTTCGTTTCGCTTGAGCCAGGAAACCTCTGTGTAGGACTCTAAAGACCCGTCAATACGCCGGCAGCGGATGATGATCATATCAAACATCCACAAGCCGCAAGCGGTTTGCTAAACATAACGGCCACCCGGGTATTGAGCGATCAGAAGATCGACGAGCAAGCCCGCTCACACTCCAGTGAATCCAACCAGTAACACTACCGTACAGTCCGGTCTGATCGTCTGATATGTCGCATATCTCGCCTAGGGGTGGTAAACGTCAGACCCCAATAGCTTGATAAGTCGTGTCGATATGAGGTCTATAATAATTCGAGAAACTACTGGTAACACTTACCAGTAAATCTCAGCAACCCTGGCCAGGGATTTCCTGTTAGAGCCAATCGAACACAGCGCAACATCAACCCCCTATACCGGGAGAGACGAATCCCCTCCTATCGCTCATTGCCTCCATGTGACTCGGGACTGTACCCAAAAACCACCGTTTTGCACGTCCTCTTGGACGTGGTAAGATGGAAATCAAAGCACAGTGGGAACCACATAAGACTCTATGACGATCTCGGGTCAACAGACTACTCTGTACCAGTGTCACCATAGAACTGCCATCTGACGTAAGGTATAATACCATCTGGGAGTTCTCGGCGAGTCCGTCCAGTGTACCCAGTCTCTACTGAGCACCCGTATATCTCCTCTGATGTCAAACACCAATGGATATGGGATCATCCATCGCCCATCTGTATGGGTCGAGAAGGTACACGCTAGTCTACTCTGGTATATCGATGCCCCGTCTCGATACACCCACGACTAGGGACTTTGAAGGATGTACTTATAGACTACCATGTCCCCACTAGTATGATCCGCATCATAGTCCAGGTAGTCAAGTACACATCCTAAGGGCTTTACCAACATGTAACAGAGAGACAATCAGTGTACACGTTAAGGTAAAGATCAACCAGATAGCATACTATCATGTCGAGCAAGAAAGTCCTCCCTATATATGTCCCAGCATCCACTACAATATACATCCAATGTACAGTAATGGCCTCTAGGGCATACATATAACTAACAGATCGAGGTCAAGAGGGTTGACACGAAGAACAACACGGCGGATCCACTCACGAAGGCCATTCCCCAGATACAGTTTGAGAGACTCTTCGGGATGCCCGGTATGCGATACTACAGCAGCTGGTCCTAGTGCAAGTGAGAGATTGTTAGTTGTATGTATGCCCTAGAGGCCAGTATTGTACAGATCATGTATATTATATTGGATGCTTGGACATATATAGAGATGACTTTCTTGCTCGATATGATAATATGCTATATGGTTGCTCTTTATCTTAACATGTACACTTGTCTCTTTAAACTGTCTTATAGTTACATGTTGGTAAAGCCCTTAGGATGTGTACTTGACTACCTGGACTATGATGCAGATCATACTAGTAGGGACATGGTAGTCCATAGGTGCATCCTTCAAGGTCCCTAGTCGTGAGTGTATCGAGACGGGGCATCGATATACCAGTGTAGACTAGCGTATACGCTTCTCGACCCATGAGATGGGCGATGGATGATCCCATATCCATTGGTGTTTGACATCAGAGATGGTATACGGGTGCTCAGTGGAGACTGGGTACACTGGAAGGACTCGCCGAGAACTCCCAGATGGTATTATACCTCACGTCAGATGGCAGTTCTCGGGTGACACTTGTACAGGTTAGTCTGTAGACCCGAGATCGTCATAGAGTCTTGTGTGATTCCCACTGTGCTTTGATCTCCACCTTACCACGTCCATGAGGGCATGCAAAACGGTGGTCTTTGGGTACAGTCCCGAGTCATATGGAGGCAATGAGCGATAGGAGGGGTTTCGTCTCTCCCGGTATTGGGGGTTGATGTTGCGCAGTGCTCGATTGGCCGTAACAGGGAAGTCCCTGGCCAGGGATGATCAGAGATCTGCTGGTAAGTGTTACCAGTAGTTTCTCGACCCGTTATGAGCCTCATATCGGCACGACTTATCGGTTATTGGGGTCTGACGTTTACCACCCCTAGACTTGATATGCGACAAATCAGACGAACAGACCGGACTGTACGGTAAGTGTTACTGGTTGGATTCACAGGAGGGTGAGCGGGCTAGCTCGTCGATCTTCTGATCGCTCAATACCCGGATGGCCGTTACGTTTAGCAGACCGCTTGCGGCTTGTGGGTGCTTGATATGATCATCATCTGCTCCCGGCGTATTGACGAGTCTTTAGAGTCCTACACAGAGGTTTCCTGGCTCAAGCGAAACGAAATAGGAGCGCATATGAGATATGTGCAGGACCGAGAATAATGCGTGTATGTGATACCGTATTCCATTCTCGCGATGAATGTATCGATTGGTTATATGCGATATAACCTAGATATCGAATCAAGGATTGATTCGATAAGCCGATACATAGGATACTAGTCGGTTGTATGCGATATGACCGGATCGTTAAATCAAGTGTTGATTTAATGATTTAATGTATAATTATATATTTGATATATTACTTTGCATTAACTAGTATTGGTTCACTTTAAATGGATTTTCTCACTTGATGTGCAAGTTGTATATGTGATATACTTTTGTGCACATGTTTGTATCATGTTTGATGATATTTGCTCATTTGGTTAAGTGTAAAGAATTAAACCTTGGTTAAGTAAATGGTTAGGGTTTTTATTTAGTCATTCATTTATCTTTTTAATTTGGATTAAAAAGAAATTGCAAAAGAAAACAAAATGGTTGCTATCATTCTTGAAGCTTGTTGAAGCTTCATGAAGCTTTGACCAAAGTGACCATTTTGTCTTCATGCTTAACCCTAACCATTCATCTAACCTTAGTCAATTCTCTACACCTAACCATGGTTCATATTATGATAAGTATTCATTTCTTTTGCATTTTAAAAGAGAGACTTATCATATTCTATCTTGAGCTTCTTCTTCTTCTTCAAGAAAAAGCTTGCCATCATCAATGGCTTCTTGAGTAAAAGTGTGAGAAATCCAATTCTAAAGTGAACCCACCTCCTATTTCTTCACCCTCTAACTCTTGCCAAGTAGTATAGGGTGTTTTCTTCACAAGTTTCACAACTTGGTGAAGTTGGATCTTGATCTTGTGTAACCTCGACGTAGATCATCTTCGGCATCGTAGCCGACGACTGTTCCGCTCATTTCTCCGATGAAGCCGATGCGAGAGTCCGGGATCTGAGATGGACAGCGAGGGGACAACTACGTGGAGCTAAGGAAGTGGATAACCGGATCTATAAAGGTTGTAGTTTCCTACTTTTAGTTAAGTTGTTAACTAGTTTCCTTATTCGCCTAAAATTCTAGTTGACGATCCGTATTAGGGTTTCTCGGCACTCATAAAATTTAAAATTGGCATGGTTGATGCCTTGTGAGACCTCTATTGTGTGCCTAGGAACCCTACACAATGTCCATTTAATTATTATTTTTATTGGGTGAGATTGAGATGGAGAGAGAGAGAGGGCAGCCACAAGGTAGTGGGGTGAGCTCTTGAGATTATAATGCTAGCGCTCTCTCATTTTTCATCTCACACAATAACAAGCTCTTCTTCTTCTTCTTTCTTCATGAGCTCACAATTTCCTCATCAATGGCTTCATCTTCTTCCTCCATCCATACCATCTCATGAGTTGAGAATGAATGGATGAATTGAGACAAAGTAATCACACACATTCTCTACTTCACCATGGACATGTCGGCTAGCAAACTTCAAGTCCGAGTTGCTTCGGTTTGAAGCAGGAGCCCGTAAAAAGAGTTCTAGATGTGGTGCCACTTCGACGAGGAGATCGGAGATGCCGTGAGGAGCTTAGGATGATGGATAAAGACCGAAGGACACGGATCGATCGGTATAGCCATTCTAAACTTCTTTGTAGTTAGCTAGTTTAGGTTAATGGCACGATCCGGGTGAATGTCTGCATTAGCGCCGGTTTAGAAAAGTTTTTGTTTCGTGTTTAGTCTCGGATTGACAGCCGGGGCGCTAACGTAGACTTACATAGTATCAGAGCCACGCCATTAACCCATACTAGCTTGTTCTAACATGTTTAAAATATCGATCGAACAAAATTTTACAAAACCGAATTTCCATTCATGAAGTTTCTATCGAAATTTTTTTGTGGTCGAAAAATTATTTTCAGTATGTCAGAAAATCTTGCAGGCTTTTCTAAGACCCCTGAAGAAATTTGAAAGCATGATCCCATCATTACGCTGCGGACCCGCGGCAGAACTGGCATGTTTACCATGGATCCGCGGTGGAAATGTAGGCTCAGAGCTTCATTTTTCTTCTGGATGTCTTCCATGTGGAATTGTGGTTTCTGGAATATTTTGTTTGGGCCAAAGATTTATTTGAGTGCTGGATTTGCACTTGCGGCCCACTTCGGAAAGTTTTGTCGATCGAAATTTTAAATACGTTAGTTCACAGTACTTATATTACTATCTGCGACCGTGAATGTCATTCGAGCGGTACAACTTGTCTAATTGCTATATGTTCTTTTAGACAAGTTTGCGAACGTGACATTCACGTTGATGTTCTGCGTTGTGCTTTGATGTTGTGGATTTGACGTGGTGGATAGCTATGTGCAATGTTAGTGCAGTTTGGATATATTTGTACATTTGATATCGCGGGGTGAGCGTCTGACATGTGGACTGCCGTCACTGCCTGTTTGTATATTATTCTTTTGGGGCACGACCGGGTTGAGGTCGATGTACCCGTTGTACATATTTTCTTTTCTGTACTGGGATTACCTCGCGGTGGAGTGCATGGATAGCCAGGTTCTAGAGGGCAACAGACCCGCATCTCATGGCTTTAAGACGGAGGGGGATTCACTCTAGAATTGGCGGGCTATTCGCCGCACTCGTAGGGGGTACAGGTTGACCCAAGGAGGGGTGCTCAAGTTACCGAATTCCGTGAAGTGCTGGGTGGTCCATTCACTTTGCTGAAGGGGGCTGCCCCGCTTCAGGTTTTGGCGAGTAACTTATCGCACTCATAGGGGTCTAGGTTTCATTGCACAGGCTATCCACACAACCAGGGGAATGTCGGGTTTCGCTTGCGGCTCAAAGGAAACCCGGGGCTCCCAGATATTTGTATTGTTCTGTGATGCTTATTACATTTCTGTGGTGTTCCATTTATTACGCCAGGAGCGATTATTGTATATTGATATATATGCTAGTAGATGTTGTATATGTTTTACACCCGCACTAGTCCAGTCCCTGCCCTGTCGTTAGTTAAGTAACCTAACGGGTGATGACGGGACCCAGTGGCGAATACGGATGGCATATACGTACATCATATTTTCGTTTTTTATTGGTGCGATTAATTGATGGGACTGCATTGATTCTGATCAATGCAAGGAAAACAAACCTATTCGATATTGTTGGAACAATTTTCAAAAAGCTGTTATTATAAGGACGATTTCATTTGCTTTGCAAAGCGGTATTCAGTTTGGAATATCCAGCACCTCATTTGACTAGGCAAGGGCCGGGATCCCTTCTTCGGGAGTGACCCCTTAGGCAGAAGTTTGCGTCAGGGTAATAATTTCACTATAGTCGATTACTTTTTGCTTTGTATCGCGGTATTCAGTTTAGAATATCCTGCACCTCATTCTACGGGGAAAGAGCCGAAATCCCTTCACCGGGAGTGACCTCTTTAGCAAAGATTTTCGTTACTATATTTATGTAAAAAGCTATCCGGTTCCTTCAGCGATATCAAGTTCATTACGTTAAAGGTTTTTCGCCAAAAACCATTCGTAGCCCTCCGTCATTTCAGACGGGTAGCACTTAGTATTCAAGCTATGTTTGTTGGCCTTACTCATGGCATAGTGTATGGTAGCTATTTGTTACTTTTTTGTTGCATAGATAGATGCGTTGGTTTGGGACAGTCGTACTACTATTTTGGCCTTCGTCAAGGGTATGTACATGTGGGTTCAAATTAACCTGGACAATGACGGGCAGAACTTGTGTCACGACCCGAAAAGTACGGAACATGACCAGCATTTAAATTACGAAACGTCTCGAGGCGTACGTAATCTAAGTAAGCCTAAACCCAGAAATCAAAACCAAGTAAAGTAGTAGAGTGAAGAAAAACCAATTTAAATCAAGTAGTTTAGCAACATAAGCCGAAATATGCATTTTTAAAATCACAAGTCATTTCTGAAAATTTCGGCAGAATTTCCTTTGTAAATACTGGCTCCGAACGGGGTACAACATGATAAATATATACATAATGACAAAAGGCATCCCCAAGCGGGAGCAAGCACTTCGTCAATTGACAGTCACAACCATGCAAGCAATATAATATACAACGCCGAAGGGCGAGAATCAATACTGAAAAGGTAACTCAAAACAGTATGCGATCCATAATAATACAACACGCGACTCTAAGGTCGAAAGAATATACATCACTAGTCTCTAAGTCAATAAAATATACATGTCTGGTTGATGGAGTTTTACTAGATACAACTGAATGTAATAAGGTACAATGGCGGTCACGATGCAAGTGAACCCACCTACCAAAGCAATCACCCGGAAAGGGAGCAGTGTGCCAGCAAAGCCGTAACGAAACCTGTACGGCAAAACCTGAAAGAAACTGTGGCATAACGGGGATGAGTTGCCAACTCGTGAGTAGAAAACATCTACGAGTAGAAATCGCATGCATGACGCTATCCTAGGTCATATCAAGTAATATCCACAAATTAATATCCTGGTCCATCTATGTATGAGTGCAATACTACATGCCCATGTCAGTGCCTCAGGCAGCAATATATAACATGTATGAGGTATGATCAATGTAATTATCATGAAATCTATAAGTATGTGGATATCATCCAACTATGTAATCAATACCTGTATGCATGTGGGTCTCGCCCACATGTCAACCAATGACATAACAATATCATGCATGTAAAAATTCATAGAAGCATATGCATGAAAGTATGAGGATATAAATCAACGTGTGTCCCTTGCGACACATAAAAATCATGGAACCTGAGTGTCCAGCATCGACACTCGAAAACATCATAAAACCTGTGCCCAGCATCGGCACGTAAATCCTCATATATCTCAGGCTCCGTATCATCTGCGGGATCGGCCTGTGGGCTCCGGCAGTACGGGTCGGCCTATATCCATCTCGTGACTCCGGTCGGTATCCTCCGGATAACCGCCAGGTCCAAATGCTATCACCGGTAGGCAGTCTGCCCCTGCCAGGCTCATCGTCTACACCTCGAGCTTCTTGCCGCGGGGTACCATACCGGGTCCACCATGTACCCGAGACGGTTCATCCAACTCCTCGAATCGGGTCTCGAAAATATCTCAGAACCGAGAAAATATCATAGTGGACAATACTCAACATATCAAGGAAAACCGCATTTTTTTCTTTAAAATAACACATCAATTCATAAAACTTTCACATGCGGTTTCCAAATCCCGAAAATCTCATAAGAATCCGAAATCCAATCCTCAATAGCAAGTAAACAGTGAATAATAAAATGCATGCGGTAGCAAGTAATACTGCAACGTCTAATCAAGTATATAAAGAAGAGTACGCTAATACCATGTCAAGCTTTCAGTAACAAGCTATATCAATGAGTAATATTCTCTAAAGTGTACGTGACATAGCAATTACCGATTATGATATGTGTGAGCCGGCAAGTAAGTGTATGTGGAATATATGCATCATCGGTAATGGTGCTGGTGTCCTAACAGCATGATCTCAATAATGGCATATGAAAACACAATATAAGCATGCGGTGCGATGAAACATCATGAATACATAGGAAGTGATATGATAACAACAACACTGAAAATACACCGACCCAATATCCGAGTTATGCAGTTTGGTATATAAACATACTCACGATTTCCCACTTTTGAAAAAGAGTATGACTCGAGCCCAGTAAAAGGGGTAAGGGAATCCTCCTAAGTCTGAGTCGATCTATACATACATACCTAGTAGTCGGTGACCTCGCCTCAACAGTATCGCCTACGATACAATAATAATATGACATCCTCAAGTCAAGAGTGCGGATCTAACCTCATAACTATCTCTCGTACGGTAAATCTATCGTACGGCATCCCAAATATAGGTACGGTCAAATATCATATTTATCTCATTATTCATCTGATATCCACATCATCACATATCGTGAGCAGGGGGTAATGATCTAAGTCTAGTACACTACTAATATCATCAATAATATCATGATCTGGCTACTGATCTAAAGTCTCATTCAATCCGGTGTCATCAATACTTATCATCATATTGGAGTATACATCGCCCAAGCGATCCGTTATAAATATCTTAACATATCTTGTCTCATATCTCGATGTATAACTCATCAACTATCATAAATATATCATCAACATAGTATCGTCGTCCCTTGACCCACTATAACATCATGACATATCTCGGTCGCGCATTCAACATCTCACGGCATCATGCCCGATCAGATCTACTCATTCCCAAGTATCATATAACATTCTCGTCATCCAAGCATATGAATATACCTATATAAATATGTCCCTAATACGCACAAGGATATTAAAGTATGCGAGTATGTGTATGTGCATGTATGCAAATCTTTACCCTAGGGTTTCGGGACTAAGAAATCGACTAGAGTCCTTTCATCCATACTCGCTAACACTAACCCCTAACCTCGTAAGCTTTCTTGCTAAGGCTCATATCACATCCTAACATATAAAGGTATATATATCGTATCCCATCATATAATTCCTTCCAACTTTGCGGGGGTGCTCTACGCCATCCACCCGACTTCTCCCCGTAGATATAAATCTACAGGCCTGCTTCTTGCGTGCCGATGCCGATGACGCCATATTCATCTTCAACGTCTCGCCATCAAGTGGGTACCTACACATATAATCCAATCGCAAATGCGTATTAATATCACATCGTAAAACCAAAACGACACGCTAAAGGCTTATAGGTTAGAACCTATGGACCACGCCTTCAAAACCACAAACTACCCTCGATATCGTCGTACAAACGTCAAGTGATCGAGGTAAAACATAGACACAACAATATAGAATTCAAAATACGAGAAACGAAACCCCGAATCAAAACAGCAACTCTTGCAAATGGTCCCAGATTTTACCCAAGGTCAAATTAGCCAATTCTGCATATGCCAAGGATCTAGTTTACTAGAGATGGAGTCATGGAAGAAACACGAATCAAAATGGTGGGAACCAGGCTGCAATTTGCGGCCATTTGGGTTAAATCTGGGCCAGGTTGGGGAGGTAGGGTCTAGGGTTTTGGGTGATGCTTCCTAGGTGCCTGCATGTATCACTGTCCTTGCTAAAAAAATTTCAGGTCACCCGGGTATTAGCAGATTTCCAAATACCATCAAAATTTCACAGTTTTTCCGATACCGGGTTTCTAAATTCGTATTCCGGATTTATTCTATGGTTTTAGTCCACACTACAATCCCTACAGGGGTTTAATGTCACTATTAAGCCTCAATTCCACCTTTGGAATAAAATCAAAACCTTAAGCTTAACTTTAAATTTTCAAAGTTCACAATTCATCACTAAATCGGTTCTAAACAAATATGGGTGCTAAATTAAATGAAATACGATATTATTTGTGAAATGATTACCTTATTTGGCAACTCAAGAATTTTCTTGAGTTGCCCAAGCGTCCAAAATGCAAGCTTTCTTGGTCCAATGTGTAGTTAGTGGTCTCATGCATCTTTTTATTGAAATAGGGATGGGGTTTTGATGTGGGGTTGAGGGTGTTTTGCATGGTTGAAGAGGAGGTGGAGGAGGTGCTGCCATGGAGTTAAGGGAGAGAGAAAGAGATGAAGAAAATGAGGGGTAGACAAAAAGGTAAGGCTCTCTCTTGACCCCTCACACTCTCTCACTTGCCCATGCTTATTTCTTTATTCATTTCCATTTTCCTTTTTCTTTTATTTCCTTCTCTCCTCCATAGTAAACCCAAAGCAAATAACCATACACCCAAAAATCATGTAGGAAAAATGTAACAAGTGTTTAAATGACATGTGCAAGTCATGTGTGCACAAAACACGCTTAAAGCCCGATTAGCGATTTTTAATCGCGATTTGCACAAAATTAGTATATAATAAATAATCATTAAATTCATAATTCTCCTAAGTCACATAAAACACCCTCATTTTAGTAATTTCTATAATTTTCCAATTTTTCCCAATTTATCGGTATTTAATTATACCGCCTTATTAAAATATTCAATATTTTATTATTTAATTATAAAAATTCCCAAAAATGATATTTTATTTTTTTTTGAAATGTTACAATCTTCCCCCCTTAAAGAAATTCGGTCCCCGAATTTAAATTTAAACTCGTCTAATTTCTAAAACATTTCAATAAAAGTTCCAGTCGTCGGAGCTCCGAAATCATAAATACATAAAACGCATCAAAACGCAATGCATGCGCATGAACATTGAGCAGATAACTCAAATACAAAGTTCCGTCAAGTATCCCGCAATCATCAGAGTTATGGTGAAGACACAATTTCAAATCCAAAACGAAACCAATATGATACACATCAAAACTATATATGTAAACATCTGAAGGAAATGCATGCCAAACCTTTTTAAGTCGCGATGCGCATAATACTGCACAGTGGCGGATGTCTCTAGTAAGAAAATAACTATATATATATATATATTGTTTAATATGCACGTCCCGCCGTTTTGGAAAATAATTTAGAAGGGTTCCCTTGTTTTAAACGTTTCGTGTTATATCGGACACGTAGGTAAATACTGAGACTATAGCTCTCTTTTGGAAATCACTTCGATGACTATCAATGCATGGACTATTCCTGCTCAGTACGAAAACAACAGTAAATATCATAAAAACGTACTGCTCCATAAGAAATCAATCCCAAAATGTGCATATGAATGCTACGTGCACTGGTGTGCACGGAAATCAAAATCCATATATGTGCCGTACATATGCACAGAAACAACATCTAAGTGCAACGGGTGTGCACGAAACACCTGTCAGAGGTAACGTGTGTGTTTGACAGCAAAATCAGGTGCATCTGACACGCACGAAGAATCCCGATTTAGTGCATCTAGTGTGCACCAAAATCGCATCTCATAACATGCGCCCAACATGCACGAAAATACAAATCAGGTGCATAAGGTGCACAAAACAAATATCATGTATCACATTCAAAATCCATATCTCAAATGATATCGAATCGTAGTCCAGTGCAACTGCGGTGAACAAATACATAAATACTCAGTAGGTGCAACCATGGTGCACGAAAACAAATATCATGAAACTCAATCATCAAAACTCAATCATGCGAATAGATCGCCCAAAATACCGAAATCAGGTATGGCGGAATAGTCCAGCTCAAACACATCCTCCAAGAATCTCTGGCCAACTGTCGTGGTCACTCATAACATGTCTCGTCGACGATGCCGAACTCTGGCCTGCTGGGTGTGCGTAAAATGACCACTCCTGGGTCCAAGTCTTCTTGTAATTTATTCCAGAAAGGTCCTGTCGAGGTCTCTCCCAAACCTCGTCTCTGCCGAACTGTTTAGAAATTATCACCCTTCACTAAATCTGTTTCTTGTTCCGGAATGGCTGCATACTCATCGCGAATCCTTCTGGAAGATATATCCATATACAATGCCTCTGCATGCGTATCGCATCTCTGGTGTCGGCGGAGTGGAACGTCATCTCATCAAGATCTCGTACGAACCTCTCACTCCACTTTTATCTAATGTCGACTACTCTGGACTCATCTCTTCGTGGCTGCATGGACTGTGCTCCAACAGCTATACTCGTATCTAGAGTCTCCCAAGAAATGCATCTCACCATATAGCATCCGAATGAAGTCGAACCGTTCGATCGATTAGTCAAAACCTCATAATCCCCTAAGAGCTCAACATCTTGGGTACAGTTTAATAGTATCGAGTACATACCACAGTATCGGTAGACCAGCCATAGAAGGGCAAACCCAACCCTTACTAATGGCACCGCGGAACTGCCGCAAACCTTATGGTTCAAAGGCTTTCACACGGTCATTATGTCGAGTTAGGGTTTCATTCATCTAGAGGGTCCATAGAATCACTTGCATGTCTTTCCGAATACTTTAAACTTGGAATATGCGTTTCTGACATTCAATCGCCTCCATCGACTCTCAACGTACCTGCGTGAAGTCGTCTCTAGCTGGAATCAATCTATATGATGACATCGCGTCGGGGTAAGCGAATGAACCACATTTCCTGGTCATTCATCCTCGGTGACTAGCGACTTTCTATCATATCTCTAAGTACAACTCGTACTGCAATAACTCCAACATCTGGGGTGATATCTCATCGTTCGCAGCAACAACTGGCTCATTCATCTGCACGCTGAACAGTGCCTCAATCATCATGAATAAGCGATACATCAATGGTCATCACATTCTGGCTGAACTCTATCAGTGGCTCAATCTTCTGGTGCAATTCTATACGCCCGAGAAATCTCATAACAGCGATCCATCCAACGCTCATGGCGCGAAAATACAATAACACGGCGCATCTATGTGTAGGGTTCCTAGGCACTCTAGTGAGGTCTCCCAAGCCATCAACCATGGCAATTTCAAAAATTATGGTGCCTACAAACCCTAAACTACGGATCGATAACTAGAAGTCTAGGCGAACAATGAACTAGTTAACACTTAACTAATGAGAAAACGGAAATACAACCTTTGTAGATCCGGTGCTCCACCTCCACGGCTCCGCAACGAGGTCCTCTCCGCTGTCCAAATCAAATCCGGGCTCTAGGATCGGCTTCGTCGGAGAATGGGCAAGCTAGGTCGTCGATGTCCATGCCGAAGATGATCTACGTCGAGGCATCGCTAAATCAAGCTCCGACTTCACCAAGTCAAGAAACTTGTGAAGTAAACACACTCTACTACTTGGCAAGAGGTAGAGGATGAAGAAATAGGAAGTGGGTAGACTTTAGAATTGGATTTCTCACTCAAATCATCAATCCACCATTGATGACCTCAAGCTTCTTCACTTGAAGCAAGGAAGAAGAAGAAGAAAGAAAATATGATAAGTTAATTCTAAAATGAAAAGAATAATACATTCTTATCATCTTAGAACCATGGTTTAGTGTAGAGAATTAATCATGGTTGAGTGGTATGGTTAGGGTTAAGGATGAGATAAGAATAGTGGACTAAGTCAAAGCTTCATGAAGCTTTAACTAAACAACAAAAGAAGCCACCATCCTTTTCTCTTTCTTTAATTCATTTATCAAAAAAATAAATGGATAACTAAATAAGATAAATGAATAACTAAATGATAAACCCTAACCATTTCATTAACCAAGGTTTAATACTTTACACTTAACCAAAAAGCATGCATCATCAAACATGATACAAGCAAGTGCACAAAATCATATCGCATATGTAATGCGCACACCCGAGTGAGAAAATCCATTTAAAGTGAACCAATACTAGTTAACGCAAAGTAATATATCAAATATATAATTATGCATTAAATCATTAAATCAACACTTGATTCAATGACCCGGTCATGTCGCACACAACCGACTAGTATATGATGTATCGGCTTATCAAATCAACCTTTGATTCGATAACTAGGGTATATCGCATATAACCTAATCGATACATTCATCGCGAGAATGGAATACGGTATCACATACACGCATTATTCTCGGTCCCGCACATATCTCATATGCGCTCCTATTTCGTTTCGCTTGAGCCAGGAAACCTCTGTGTAGGACTCTAAAGACTCGTCAATACGCCGGCAGCAGGCGATGATCATATCAAACACCCACAAGCCGCAAGCGGTCTGCTAAACGTAACGGCCACCCGGGTATTGAGCGATCTGAAGATCGACGAGCAAGCCCGCTCACACTCCAGTGAATCCGACCAGTAACACTACCGTACAGTCCGGTCTGATCGTCTGATATGTCGCATATCTCGCCTAGGGGTGGTAAACGTCAGACCCCAATAGCTCAATAAGTCGTGTCGATATGAGGTCTATAACTGTTCGAGAAACTACTGGTAACACTTACCAGTAAATCTCAGCAACCCTGGCCAGGGATTTCCTGTTATAGCCAATCGAACACAGCGCAACATCAACCCCCATATACCAGGAGAGACGAATCCCCTCCTATCGCTCATTGCCTCCATGTGACTCGGGACTGTACCCAAAAACCACCGTTTTGCACGCCCTCTTGGACGTGGTAAGATGGAAATCAAAGCACAGTGGGAACCACACAAGACTCTATGACGATCTCGGGTCAACAGACTACTCTGTACCAGTGTCACCAGAGAACTGCCATCTGACGTGAGGTATAATACCATCTGGGAGTTCTCGGCGAGTCCGTCCAGTGTACCCAGTCTCTACTGAGCACCCGTATATCATCTCTGATGTCAAACACCAATGGATATGGGATCATCCATCGCCCATCTGTATGGGTCGAGAAGGTATACGCTAGTCTACTCTGGTATATCGATGCCCCGTCTCGATACACCCACGACTAGGGACTTTGAAGGATGTACTTATGGACTACCATGTCCCCACTAGTATGATCCGCATCATAGTCCAGGTAGTCAAGTACAGATCCTAAGGGCTTTACCAACATGTAACAGAGAGACAATCAGTATACACGTTAAGGTAAAGTTCAACCAGATAGCATACTATCATGTCGAGCAAGAAAGTCCTCCCTATATATGTCCCAGCATCCACTACAATATACATCCTATGTACAGTAATGGCCTCTAGGGCATACATATAACTAACACTATGCAAATCGTATGTCCCTTGAATTACGCCCTGGTCAGTCCTCGTCCGTGGCGAGTTCATGCTGACCGCAACTCTAGCCGTAGCTCTCCATGCCCGTACAACCGTCGTAACGAAACCATAACTGGTACCGATGAGGCTAGATCATAGGAAGGAATATAATACTGTGCAAAGAAATGTACATCCTAAGGCTTCTTAAGCGGAGTAGCGTATCGTAAGTATGCCGCGGAACATACGTATGATACGTCACTCTACTCAAGCTACCTACTCCATCAACCAAGGGTCATCCTACACTCCGAAGGTAAAACCTAACGCTTTGATACCAATTTTGTCATGACCCAAAAAGTACGGAACATGACCGACACTTAAATTACGAAACGTCTCGAGACGTACATAATCTAAGTAAGCCAAAACCCAGAAATCAAAACCAAGTAAAGCAGTAGAGTGAATGAAAAACCAATTTAAATCAAGTAGTTTAGCAACATAAGCCGAAATATGCATTTTAAATCACAAGTCTTTTATGAAAATTTCGGCAGAATTTCCTTTGTAAATACTCGCCCCGAACGGGGTACAACAAGATAAATATATACATAATGATAAAAGGCATCCCTAAGCGGGAGCTAGCTCTTCGTCAATTGATGGTCACAACCACGCAAGCAATATAATATACAACGCCGAAAGGCGAGGATCAATACTGAAAAGGAAACTCAAAACAACATGCAATCCATAATAATATAACACGCGACTCTAAGGTCGAAAGAATAGACATCACTGGTCTCTAAGTCAATAAAATATACATGTCTGGTTGATGGAGTTTTACTAGATACAACTGAATGTAATAAGGTACAATGGCGGTCACGATGCAAGTGAACCCACCTACCAAAGCAATCACCCGGAAAGGGAGCAGTGAGCCAGCAAAGCCGTAATGAAACCTGTAGGGCAAAACCTGCAAGAAACTGTGGCACAACGGGGGTGAGTTGCCAACTTGTGAGTAGAAAACATCTACGAGTAGAAATCACATGCATGACGCTATCCTAGGTCAAATCAAGTAATATCTTCAAATAAATATCCTGGTCCATCTATGTATGAGTGCAATACTACATGCCCATGCCAGTGCCTCAGATAGCAATATATCACATGTATGAGGTATGATCAATGTAATCATCATGAAATCTATAAGTATGTGGATATCATCCAACTATGTAATCAATGCCTGTATGCCTGTAGGTCTCGCCCACGTGTCAACCAATGACATAACAATATCATGCATGTAAAAAGTCATAGAAGCATATGCATGAAAGTATGAGGATATAAATCAACGTGTGTCCCACGTGACAAATAAAAACCATGGAACCTGAGTGTCCAGCATCGACACTCGAAAACATCATAAAACCTGTGCCCAGCATCGGCATGTAAATCCTCATATATCTCAGGCTCCGTATCATCTGCGGGATCGGCCCGCAGGCTCCGGCAGTACGGGTCGGCCTATATCCATCTCGTGACTCCGGTCGGTAACCTCCGGATAACCGTCAGGTCCAAATGCTATCACCGGTAGGCAGTCTGCCCCTGCCAGGCTCATCATCTACACCTCGAGTTTCTTGCCCCGGGGTACCTTACCGGGTCCACCATGTCCCTGAGACGGTTTATCCAACTCCTCGAATCGGGCCTCGAAAACATCTCAGAACCGAGAAAACATCATGGTGGACAATACTAAACATATCAAGGAAAACCGCATTTTTCTCTTTAAAATAACACATCAATTTATATAACTTTCACATGCGGTTTCCAAATCCCGAAAATCTCATAAGAATCCAAAATCTAATCCTCAATAGCAAGTAAACAGTGAATAATAAAATGCATGCAGTAGCAAGTAATACTGCAACGTCTAATCTAGTATATAAAGACGAGTACGCTATTACCATGTCGAGCTATCAGTAACAAGCTATATCAATGAGTAATATTCCCTAAAGTGTACGTGACATGGTAATTACCGATGATGATGTGTGTGAGCCGGCAAGTATGTGTATGTGGAACATACGCATCATCGGTAATGGTGCTGGTGTACTAACAGCATGATCTCAATAATGGCATATGAAAACACAATATAAGCATGCGGTGCGATGAAACATCATGAATACATAGGAAGTGATGTGATAACAGCAATACTGAAAAACACCTACCCAATATCCGAGTCATGCAGTTTGGTATATAAACATACTCACGATTTCCCACTTTTGAAAAAGAGTATGACTCGAGCCCAGTTAAAAGGGTAAGGGAATCCGCCTAAGTCTGAGTCGATCTATACATACATACCTAGTAGTCGGTGACCTCGCCTCAACAGTATCACGTACAATACAATAATAATATGACATCCTCAAGTCAAGAGTGCGGATCTAACCTCATAACTATCTCTCGTACGGTAAATCTATCGTACGGCACCCCAAATCTGGGTACGGTCAAATATCATATTTATCTCATTATTCATCTGATATCCACATCATCACATATCGTGAGCAGGGGGTACTGATCTAAGTCTAGTACACTACTAATATCATCAAAAATATCATGATCTAGCTACTGATCTAAAGTCTTATACAATCCGGTGTCATCAATACTTATCATCATATAGGAGTATACATCGCCCAAGTGATCCATTATAAATATCTTAACATATCTTGTCTCATATCTCGATGTATAACTCGTCAACTATCATAAATATATCATCAGCATAGTATCGTCGTCAAATGATCCGCTATAACATCAAGACATATCTCGGTCGCGCATTCAACATCTCACGGCATCATGCCCGATCAGATCGACTCATTCCCAAGTATCATATAAAATTCTCGTCATCCAAGAATATGAATATACCCATATAAATATGTCCCCAATATGCACAAGGATATCAAAGTATGCGAGTATGTGTATGTGCATGTATGCAAATCTTTACCCTAGGGTTTCGGGACAAAGAAATTGACTAGAGTCCTTTCATCCATACTCGCTAGCACTAACCCCTAACCTCCTAAGCTTTCTTGCTAAGGCTCATATCACATCCTAACATATAAAGGTATATATATCGTATCCCATCATATAATTCCTTACAACTTTGCGAGGGAGCTATACGCCATCCACCCTACTTCTCCCCGTAGATATAAATCTACTCACCTGCTTCTTGTGTGCCGATGCCAATGTCGCCATCTTCATCTTCAACGTCTCGGTATAACGTGGGTACCTACACATATAATCCAATCGCAAATGCGTATTAAAATCATATCGGAAAACCAAAACGACACGCTAAAAGCTTATAGGTTAGAACCTATAGAACACGCTTTCAAAACCACCACCAACCTTCGATATCGTCGTACAAACGTCAAGTGATCAAGGTAAAACACAGATACAACAATCCAGAATTCAAAATACGAGAAACGAAATCCCGAATCAAAACAACAACTCTTGCAAATGGTCCCAGATTTTACCCTAGGTCAAATTAGCCAATTCTGCATATGCCAAGGATCTAGTTTACTGGAGATGGATCCATGGAAGAAACAAGAATCAAAATGGTGGGACCCAAGCCACAATTTGCGGCCATCTGGGTTAAATCTACGGCCAGGTTAGGGAGGTAGGGGCTAGGGTTTTGGGTGATGCTTCCTAGGTGCCTGCATGTATCACTGTCCGTACTAAAAAAATTTCAGGTCACCCGGGTGTTAGTAGATTTCCAAATACCATCAAAATTTCACAGTTTTTCCGATATCGGATTTCTAAATTCGTATTCCGGATTTATTCTATGGTTTCAGTTCACAATACAATCCGTACAGGGGTTTAAGGTCACTATTAAGCCTCAATTGCACCTTTGGAATCAAATCAAAACCCAAAGCTTAACTTTAAATTTTCAAAGTTCACAATTCATCACTAAATCGGTTCAAAACAAATATGGGTGCTAAAGTTAATGAATTACGATATTATTTATGAAAGGATTACCTCATTTGGAAACTCAAGAATTTTCTTGAGTTGCCCAAGCGTCCAAAATGCAAGCTTTCTTAGTCCAATGTGTAGCTAGTGGGCTCATGCATCGTTTTATTAAAATGGGGATGGGGTTTTGATGTGGGGTTGAGGTTGTTTTGCATGGTTGAAGAGGAGGTGGAGGAGGTGCTACCATGGAGTTAAGAAAGAGAGAAAGAGATGAAGAAAATGAGGAGGAGACAAAAGGGTAAGGCTCTCTCTTGACCCCTCACACTTTCTCACTTGCTCATGCTTATTTATTTATTCATTTCCATTTTCCTTTTTCTTTTCTTTTATTTCCTTCTCTCCTCAATAGTAAACCCAAAGCAAATAACCATACACCCAAAAATCATGTAGGAAAAATGTAACAAGTGTTAAAATGACATGTGCAAGTTATGTGCACAAAACACGCTTAAAGCCAGATTAGCGATTTTTAATCGTGATTAGCACACAATTAGTGTATAATAAATAATCATAATATTCATAATTCGCCTAAATCACATAAAACACCCTCATTTCAGTAATTTCTATAATTTTCTAAATTTTTCCCATTTTATTGGTATTTAATTATACCGCCTTATTAAAATATTCAATATTTTATTATTTAACTATAAAAATTCCCTAAAATAATATTTTATTTTTTTTCGAAATGTTACAACTTGACATGTGACTTATGATATGTTGGCCTTCGTCAAGGTCATAAGAGCATGGGGTAAAAATCACATCGGGGGGTTCTAAAGAAACTGAAACTTTCCAGGCATGCGCATACCTTCTGGAATGTGATAACGTAAGTGGATTCCATCACGTTATCATGCGATGATAATTGGATCCCGATTCCCACCGATGAGTTGGTTTACTCCTCGGGTGATCCCGACTAATTCTTCTTTCAGGTTTGGAGGAGAATTTGAGGATACAGTGGGAGATTTCCTGATTAGATAAAGTGATCAACCATTCTGATCTAGGTTAGAGTGCACGCAGAGTGTTTCTTTTCTCTCTCTCTCTCTTTGGCAGCGACCATAACCCGACCCTCGACTATGACTCAGTGACCAAGTTAACCGAACTTTCTTAAAACACTGGCTTTTGGATTGTCTGAGTTGCATACTTCATTGCCACTCTTTCTTTTACCCTTTGCATTTCTCCACAACACCCCGTATTACTACGAACATCCACTTCCATTGGATAAATCCATCGTATGGTTATATACGAACTCGAAGGAACTTGTTCCAGATTCGAGAATGGATTCTGGTTCTGGAGAGATTGAATAGGACTATTCAGTTGTCTTTTCCTTTTTCCTTCTCTCAGGTTATGAGGCCTTCTAGGATTAGGAGAGAGTATACCTATTACGCTTATTGGATAGTCTTATTCCAAACCATAGGCAGGTGCCGAAAGGTAAGGAATGAAGAAAACCAATTAGCCTAAGTGTGGTGTACAGAAGGTAATAAGTAAAGAAAAATAAATGGATTAGAAAGAGGGCAAAGTAAACTGCGACTTCTATCATTCACGACCAAACCAAGTATTTCATCGCCACTCCTATTTCACCTTTGTATTTCTCCAGAACACCCCATATCACTACGAACATCTAATTTCATTGGATAAATCCATCATATGGTTATATATGACCTCGAAGGAATTTGTTCCAGTTCGAGAATGGATTCTGGTTCAGGAGAAATAAGAATAAGGTTTATTCAGTTGTCTTTTATCTTTATCTTCTCTCAGGTTGTGAATGCTCCTAGGATTAGGACAGTACTCCTATTATGCTTATTGGATAGTCTTCTTCCAAACCATAGGCTGGTGCCGAACGGTAGGAAAGGAAGAAAACCATTTAGCCTAACGATGGTGTACAGAAGGTAATGAGTAAAGACAAATAAAGGGATTCGGAAAGATGGCAATGAAATATACGGTTATAGTCATGAATCTGGATAATGGAAAAGGCATTACTAGGAATACTCGGAAACCCCTTTGAAACATTTTAATATTTCAGTTTCACTATGCGTTGTTAAAGGAAAACTGATTTCACAAATAAGTCCTTGCTCCACGGTATGTATTTACCATGTATGCTTCTTACATCTGTATGGTTATACAGATGATGAGTGGGAGTAAGTAATTGGGAATTAGGTGATCATCCTCATTATATCGGAATTCGTTGTAATTGGTGACATTTGCGGAAATCGCCTGGGTTTTTGCCGGACGGCAAATATTTAGTTTTGAATATCCGTTGTTATGCACCAATTTCAAATTGATATATCTGTACGTTTGTTTTATAAAGTGAGATATAACTTTTTGAAATTATGTCCATGACATTTACCTATATCAGTTGATGGTTAGGTAAGGAGTATTGAATAGCGGTGTAATTCTTCATAACCATAGTGCAGTTTTCAACCTACGACGCACAGTATATGAGTTATTCAACACAGAGGACTTATACAGAGTATTGTATCTTGTCCAGTGTCCTTTAGTACAGAGGGGTTGGTCCTCATACTATATTCTGTTTACTTATGACTTCTCCAGTTTTAGACAAGTGTTTCGTAGAAATACAAGGTCCAAGTTTTGAGAAGTTATAGGTACAAGAATAAAGTAGAGAACCACGTGTTGCAAGTATCGGGATTATTCAAGATGATCGAAAATGTAGATACTTGTGCATGGTATTCTAATGTTGGTAATGGTTTTAAGAACTTGCTTCTCTTACGGGTTACTCATAATTGGACGCACTCCTATGTTGAGTAATGCTGATTGGCCTCTCTCCATTTAGTTGACATGCACTGGAGACAGCTGCATGATTTGAATCTGGTTCCAATTAAATCAGTGCCTCTGTTTCTATATTGGATATAGAACAGTTAATATCTTAACAATGGTAAGGTATATGGAGTTTTCCGGTTTATGCTTGAAACCAGACACCGGATAACTCAAGGCACGTTTCTGTAATGGCAGTTTGTGGGTTAACCCGGGCTATGACGAATGTTGACTTTCTACCATCTGGAAGATCAATAGTGATATTATTCTTGACTCGCCACAGTTTTAGTAAAATAGACTTTTTCGGAAAATAGTAGTGGGAGTATGGTAGAACTGGAAGTGATTCCAGAACCGCAAACGATTACTGAAAATTGAATAGGACCAAAACATTCAATCAGGTTTGACATTCCATTAGCCACTCCGCAGATATGGTGGGTAACCTCAGGCGCTCGAGAGGTACTCCGGTATTCTCAAGGACAGTGACAGGGAGGTTCTTGTTTACCCAGACTTGCCATTGCTTCTGTTCCAGACTATGAGGCCCGGCAGGAGTATGAGTATAGCGTCGTTCTAAACTAGCTTTAGAAGTGCACGTGTATATGACTCTGCCAGTGGGTTGTTGTAGTCAGTGGGAGCAGCGAAAGCATAGTGGACAAGTAGCTCATGTCTATTTGTAGACTAAAGTAGATATAGCGGAGATAGATCATCTATTTTTGATGTGACAGTCATGGGCTTTGACTTCATCAGAATAGGGGATGGATCTGTTAAGAAGGTAGTAGGGTGTGATGTCCTGGTATTTGGATGACATACACATAGTAGGAAGTGAAATTCCTATACTACGATCGGTTATACTATGGTTTTCACACAGTGGTTTCTCCATATAGGATATGGATATAATATCTGGCATTCTGGTCATTAGATCTATGGTTTTAGATCTAGATTTGGGTAGTTTCCTAATATGGATACTTAGACAGTATTCTAAAAAGTGTTTTAGAATGGATGACTCCTGGCATGGTGGTGTACCTGCAGGTGATGGAGTCACCCTCTCGAAAGGTATCTTACAGACTAAAGGGGAGAGGGATGTGCATGATTGGCATATCACTTTCTTAGGCAATTGAGTCAATCATGAGATGTCAAGTACCACACCAGATGTTGTTTTTGCACTAGCTGCAATAAGTTCAGATGTTAATCCAATCATGGAGAAACGTTCGGAAGCAGTTTTAGAACATAAGATGGATTTTCTAGGGATATGATAATGACAACCTCCTTCGGGAGACGGTTATCATTCCAGGCTTCCAAGGTGACCAGGCAGACAGAGTTACTGTGAGAGTTATAGTTTTCTCTCTGACGAGGGGTAGTAGTTTGGACAGGTGGTCCAAGCGGATACTAAGGGGGGCATGGCGCAGGATACTGATTAAGTTCAATTGACGATACAGTCAAAGAAGTTTGAATTTGGAGTTCATTTGTGAACTAGGTCCCATCAGATATCCAAACATATTCTAAGACAGGTATTGCTCATTTCGGGAGATGGCCTTCTCTGCGAACTTGCGATTAAAAGAGACATAGAAAGAAACATCATAGCGGATTCACTCACTGAGGCTATTTCTCGAACGCAATAGTTTCGCAAACGAGCTTTGTGAAACTATTAGTAGAGGAGTTGGGTGTTCGGTATCACACGAGCTGTGAGTATGTGACATCGCAATTATTAGCCTTGAGTGCAAGTGGGAGATTATTGGATATAGTGCCCTCAAAGTCAATTATTGGATTGCAGGCACATGATTGCAATGATTGAGAGAGGACCTATACCGATAGGACAGTCTTACTCGAGATGATAGTATACTATCTGGTTTGTCTTTATTATTGTGTACATGCTTTAGGTGATATTACAGATCACTATTACACGTTGATAGAGCCCTTAGGATTCTTTCTTGACTACCAGCAGTATGATGGCGATCATATACGTGAGAGTTGGGTAGTCTATAAGCATATCCTTAAAGTGTCCCTAGTCGTGGGAGTTTCGAGACCAGGTATCGATACTCTATGAGTAGACTAGTGTATACGGATCGAGACCCCGACGAGGGGCGATGGCCGGTCTCACAAGCCATTTGTGTCAGTTGGATCACCTAAGACGTATACAGGTGCTCATTGGGTTATGAGTACACCGGACATGACTCGCTGGGAACATGCTAGTTGGTATTATACCTGACGTCAGATAGCAGTTCCCTGGTGACATGTGTACAGGTTAGTCTATCGACTTGAGATCATCATTTGTCTCGTGTGAGTTCCCACTGTGCTTTGATTACTACCCTACCACAGCTCAAAGGAGTCGTGCAAACATGTTTTAGTTGGGTACAGTACCGAGCCACATGGAGGTTGTGAGAGGATCGGCAGGGGATTCATCTCTCCCGGTATTGGGGGTGAGATCGCGTTGTGTCTAGGAGAGCCAGTACACGAAGTCCTTGGCCAAGGAAAGTGAGATTTACTGGTAGGTATTCCTGGAGTATCTCAGGGTTTTCTTGGCTACACTTCGACACGACTTATACGGCTTTTGGGGGTCTCACGTTTACCATCCCCTAGGCCCGATATGCGATACTCATAGAAGAACGGACTGGACTGTACGGATATTGTCACTGACAGGCTCAGTAGGGTTTCAAGATGAGTTCGCTCGTCGTCCTCCCTTTGCTCAATACCTTGGTAGCCGTTACGTATAGCTAATACCACTGACGTGCTTGTGGTTAAACCCACTGCCAGCGTATTGTTGAGTCTTTAGAGTCCCCTACAAAAAGTTTTCCAAGTTCGGGCTAAACGTTGTACAGGACGTATGGTTTTATGTCAGGGTTCGATTATATACGTGCACTCGTGCATGGATCATGATCGGACGGATCATACTAGTGGGCTTTGGTTTAATCTGGATCCTAGTATTAGATTTGTTGGATTACTTTCAGAATCTGTAGGGTGTTTTTGTCACCCCATTGAGATAGGAATGCGCGCGCTTGTTAGGCACATTACAAATTCCCCCTGCCTATGGTAGGCTGAGGTTTATTGATTGTGGGAATCCGAATCTCCGGCAGCCGTGGACTAAGCTGCCGTTAATTACCCCTCGCCTTTGAAGCGAGGGAACCTCTGATTAACGGGTCAAACAGGTCATTCGAACTTGATGTGCAGTGTACGTGTGTTGTGTTTTGAAAGGGGTACCCTCGATTCAAAGGCGATGGGTAATTAACGGCAGCTTAGTCCGCGTCTGCCGGAGATTCGGATTCCCATAATCAATAAACCCCAGCCTACCCTAGGCAGGGGGAATCTATAATGCGCCTGACAAGCGCGAGCGCATTCCAATCTCAATGGGGTGATGAAAAACACCCTACAGATTCTGGCACGCCCGGTGGGAAGTCTCGTTGTGTTCGCATTTAGTCGGAATGCGGATGCAGGTATGTATATACAGGTGAGGGGTATTCTTGTGATCTGTCACGAGTTTACTTTAGAAGATACCATTCTATTTATTGTCATAAACATTTGGATTAATGTTTATTGGTGGAAATTATGAGCTCAAGTCATGATTAAGGGCATTAAATGAGGCATGTGCAATTTGGTGACTCATGGTATCATTTTTTGTTCAATGTCCATTTAATTATTGTTTTTATTGGGTGAGATTGAGATGGAGAGAGTGAGGGCAGCCACAAGGTAGTGGGGTAAGCACTTGAGATTATAATGCTAGTGCTCTCTCATTTTTCATCTCACACAATAACAAGCTCTTCTTCTTCTTCTTCTTTCTTCTTGAGCTCACAATTTCCTTATCAATGGCTTCATCTTCTTCCTCCATCCATACCATCTCATGAGTTAAAAATCAATGGATGAAGTGAGACAAAGTAATCACACACATTCTCTACTTCACCTTGGACATGTCGGGTAGTAAACTTCATGTCCGAGCTGCTTCGGTTTGAAGCGGGAGCCCATAAAAAGACTTCTAGATGTGGTGCCACTTCGACGAGAAGATTGGAGATACCGCGAGGAGCTTAGGATGATGGCTAAAGACCGAAGGACACGGAACGATTGGTATAGCCATTCTAAACTTCTTTGTAGTTAGCTAGTTTAGGTTAATGGCACGATCCGGGTGAAAGTCTGCGTTAGCACCAGTTTAGAAAAGTTTTTGTTCCGCGTTTGGCCTCGGATTGACAGCCGAGGCGCTACTTTAGACTTACAATATCATCTGATATCACGACTACAGTCGGTATCCACCGGATATCCGCCACGCCAAACTATCACCGGTCGGTAGTGCTCCCCTGCCGGGATTAACGTCTCAATCTCTATACGGCCTTCTTGCCCTGGGGTACCGCACCGGGTCCACCATGTACCCACAGACGGTGTCTCCTCGCTCCTCGTGGCGGATAGTCATATATCATATATGTGTTAGTTATATGTATGCCCTAGAGGCCATTATTGTACATGTGATGTATATTATAGTGGATGCTTGGATATATATAGAGAGGACTTTTTTGTTCGACATGATAGTATGCTATCTGGTTGCTCTTTGTCTTAACGTGTTGACTTGTATTGTGATACAGTCTTGCTCTCACATGTTGATAAAGCCCGTAGGATGTGTACTTGACTACCAGGACTATGATGGAGATCATACTAGTGGGGCCAAGGGTAGTCTACAAGTACATCCTATAATTGTTCCTAGTCGAGGGTGTATCGAGACAGGGTATCGATATTCCAGAGTAGACTAGCGTATACGCATCTTGACCCATATGATGGGCGATGGATGATGCCACGTCCATTGGTGTTTGACATCAAAGATGGTATACGGGTGCTCAGTGGAGACTGAGTACACTGAACGGACTCGCCGAGAACTCTTAGTTAGTATTATATCTATCGTCATATAGCAGTTCTCTGGTGACACTGGTACAGGTTAGTCTGTAGACCCGAGATCGTCATAGTCTTGTGTGATTCCCACTGTGCTTTGATTTGCACCTTACCACGTTCACGAGAATGTGCAAAACGGTGGCTTTTGGGTACAGTCCCAAATTACATGGAGGCAATGAGCGATAGGAGGGGATTCGTCTCTCCCGGTATTAGGGGTTGATGTTGCGCTGTGCTCGATTGGCCATAACAAGAAGTCCCTG
This sequence comes from Agapanthus africanus, assembly GCA_030015575.1. NCBI lineage: Eukaryota > Viridiplantae > Streptophyta > Magnoliopsida > Asparagales > Amaryllidaceae > Agapanthus > Agapanthus africanus. Next base: position 123,560,593 of record CM057347.1, on the reverse strand, counting down.
GCCAAGGCTGATACGGAGATTTACTAATAAGTGTTATCAGTAGTTTCTCGACCCGTTATGAGCCTCACATCGGCACGACTTATCGGTTACTGGGTCTGACGTTTACCACTCCTAGACTGGATATGCGACATATCAAATGAAGAGACCGGACTGTACGGCGGTGTTACTGACGGGCTTTACAGGAGTAAGAGCAGGCTTACTTGTTGATCTTCTGATCGCTCAATACCTGGGTAGCCGTTAAGTCCATCTAGTAACGCCGACGGCTTGTGGGTGCTTGATATGATCATCACCTACTACCGGCGTATTGACGAGTCTTTAGAGTCCTACACAGAGGTTTTAGTGGCCCAGGAAAAATGAAGTAGGAGCACATATGTGATATGTGCGGGACCGAGATTAATACGAGTATGTCATACCATATTCTATTCTCGCGATTTATTCGTATCGGTCGGTTATATATGATATAGCCGGGTTATCGAATCAAGTGTTAATTCGATAAGTTGATACAAATAATATTAGTCCGTTGTATGTGATATGGGCAGATTATTAGATCAAGTGTTGATTTAATGTACAATTATATATTTGATATATTAATTTACATTAACTAATATTTGCTTACTTAAGCATTTGTTTTTCTCACATGTGCACAATTGATATATATGTTATATATATTATTTGTGTTTTCTTTTTTGTGTCATGCTTGATGACACACACTATATGGGTGTATGAGACTCACACCAATCTCATGATAATGCAAGGTTTATTTATTTAAAGTAAATCCAAATTAGTTGGAAATTGGTCACATCGCATGAAGCTTGTAGATGCATTGACTTAGTCTACTAATTTTGTTTTACTTAACATATTTATTAACCCAACAATTATCTAAACTCATGGTTAAGTCTCTACATGAGTTATATGAGATATTTCCCACCCATGGTTGCCATTCACTCTCTCATTCATTATTTGCTTCTTCTTCTTCATCAAGAGCTTAGCTCTCTAGGTTTTTGGGAGGAGAAGAAAAAGAGTGAGAAAATCAATTCTAATGTGAGCAAAAATACTACTTCATCATCCTCTACTCGATTAGCCATTTAGTTTAGGGTGTTAGCTTCACTAATCCCATATTAGTGAAGAGGTAGCTTGGGTTTGTGTCACCTCGACGTAGATCATCTTCGGCCTCGAAGACTTCGTGTAAGCTCGTTCCTTTCATCTTGTGGAGCCATTCTTGAGTCCAGATGAGCGAAGGGACTACTACACGGAGCTATTGAAGTGAAGGACCGGTCTAAAAATGTTGTATTCCTAGTTCACTTAGTTGTAAAGCTGTTTACACATTGTATTGTCTAAATCTCTAGTTAAGATTCTAGGGTTAGGGTTGTTTAGCATGGCAAAATTTTGAAAATGGCATGGACGATACCTCCCGAAACCTTGCTATTGTGCTTAAAATTCCTACAGTGGTATCAGAGCCAAGCTAGAGATTTAGACGATGTTTGTAGAATTACGAAACCGAAACAACTCCGAAACACTCGAAACTAAAACCCAGTTTCTGTCAATTTTTTAAGTCGTCGAATTTTTTTTAAGCAACTGTAGAATGTTATATGAGATGTAACATGAACATTGAACAAATACAAACCCTTTCTACCTGTTTTGACCCGGTGACAAGGCCAAAAATTCCGGCCTGGCCGGCCCCCTCATGCCAGAATTGGTTCGTATTCTTCTGGTGTTCTGGTATCTGGGTTTTTGTGTTTCAGGTGATGCTTGTTTTCTAATATTGCATGAGATGTTAATTTTTTATAAAGGCAATTCGAAGTGTTTCGTAGTCGTAATTCTAACATGATTTCGGGTTATTTAGACGGCGTTAAAAAGTTCGAACGGATATCAAATACCCACTTTAACCCTCGCTGGAAATTTTCCAAGAGTTGGATTTTTTTCAAGTTTGAAATATTGAAATATCATGCAAGTGATTCGATGGACCCTCTAGAAGAACAAAACCCTAACTCGATTCTATGACCGTAAGAACCTCCGCCAAACCCTAGGGTTTGCGGTAGTTCCGCGGTGCCATAGGTGAGGCAAGGGTGGACCCTTCTACGGTTGGTCCATAGGTACTGTGTCATATTCTAAGTATTTTAAAACTGCGCTCAAGTGTTGAGCTTTTAGGGAAATTTTAGGTGTTTGTTGATTCGATCGGAATGTTTAACGTCGTCTAGCTATTTGTGGAATGTGATACAATATGTGGAATTCATGAAGTTAGGCATGAAATCCGAAGTATGTGATATTTTGGGTTTATGATGTCTAAGGTGATTGTAGATTCCAAATGTTGTAGTTTGACATTTTTTTTCCTTCTGCGACCGTAAGTGTAATATATGGTGTATAACCGTTTTCGTTGCTATATGTCAACGACAATTATGATATGTATATTTACTTACGTTGATGACATGTGATGTTATGTGTTGCTGTGATATGTTATATTGGATCGTCGTGTTTTGAATAGCCGGGGATTTTATGTGAGATAGGAGTTTTTATTTTTATTCATGTAAAATTCATTGTATGGAATATTCTTTTATTGGGGCACTTCCGGATAGAGGATGATGTCACCATTGTTGTATATTATTTACATTTCCTCATTAGGATAGACCCAAGGAGGGGAGCACAAGTAACCGGGTTCTAGGGTCCAGTGGGAGACCATCTCGAGGAGTCGAGACCGGGTCTCCTAACTCTAGAATTGGTAGGGTTACTTGCCACTTTCATAGGGGTTTAGGGATGTGGGTTTGGCTATTCATCGCGACCTTGGAATCCGTATTTTATACTGGCTTAATTTAAAACACAGAATTCCTAGTATATCCAATATTTCATATGTTATCTTCTGCTGCTGATATTCTGTGATGTGATCACTTTATATGCGTGAGATGAATGCTTTATTATTGTATATATGATATATAATAAACGTTACTTATGTTTTACACCCACGCTAGTCCCGTCCCGATATGCCGTTAGTTAAGTAATCTAACGGTGCAAAACGGGACACTTTGGTGAATGCGGATGGCATAAGCATACGTTGTATTTTCGTTTCTTCTGTGATGCTTAGGAAGCATAAATGATGGGACTTCATTAATGAGATTAATGAAAGAAAAGAAACCTAAAAGATGTTGTAGAATCAAATTTTCAAAAAGGCTAGCTCTAGTTTTTTTCTTTGCATAGTTGTATTCCATGTAGAATATCCAGCACCTCATTCGATGAGGAAAGAGCCGAGATCCCTTCACCAGGAGTGACCACATTAGCAAAAGCTAACTGTTGCTACAACTCACTCGGTTTTGTTTTTAATTGCTTATATAGTTTTTGCTTTGCATAGTGGTATTTGTGAAATATCCTGCACCTTATTCGATAAGGAAATAGCCGAGATCCCTTCACCGGGAGTGAGCTCTTTAGCGAAAATAGTAAAATCCTCAAAAACACTCCTTTTCAAAAATCACTTGTTTCTACAACGATATCAAGTTTATTACGCTCATAGTTTTCTTTAAAACCTGAGTAGCCAGCCGTCATTTCAGATAAGTGCTATTTTAGTCTTCGTGCTACGGTAGTTTGGCCTGTGTCAAGGCGTAGTGTACGGTAGCTGATTAGTACTTATCTGCAGCATGAGATGCGATTGGATTAGGGTATTCGTACGGCTTTGTTTAGCCTGTGTCAAGGGTCATGCGGGTGAGTTTAATTCAATCTAGAAATGTATGGGTTGAACTTGACTAGCGGACTATGTGTTGTTTGGCCTGCGTCAAGGTCATAAGACGCTAGGGGCAAAAATATTATCGGGAATTTAAAGTGATGAAATTTGCAATGAGATTACATACCTTCTATGAGATAGTTAGATCCCGATACCCACTGCGAGTAAGAGTTACTCCTGGGAGAGTTTTACACATCACAATTAGCTGATCATGTAGGTTTCTAGAAAGGTGTTAACGGGGTTATGCCCCTGGGAAAATGAGGTTTATTTTAATTAGGTCCGTGCGAAAGCACGGGGAACCTCCCTTAAAGTACCAACACTGGCCTGGCCGAAAGATTAGCGAACTTATAAGGTGTAATTAATCCCGACTAGTCTTACCTTTTAGGGTTTGAAGAAAGATTTGATAAAAACAGTGGGAGCCATCCTGATTAGATAAGATAATAACCAATCAAATCTTGCAAGAGTATACGCTAAGTGTTTTCTTCTCTCTCTCTCTCTCTAGGTAGCGACCATGTCAAGCCTTAATCAAGATAATAATATGGATGTATTGACCGAACCCGCTTGTTATGCTGAGCAGGGGAACGTTGTTTCCGCTCCCACTTATAATTGTTATAAGTCCGAGCAGGAAATAGGAAAATATCCGGATTTCCAAGCCACCCAAACGAAGAATGAGCATGTTGATGCATCTTCTTCGGGTGTGTTAGTTACCGAGAACTGTTTCTCAATACACTCTACGTCCTAGGTATTAGATACCTGATTAGGATCCCATATATGTAATATGTTACTTGGGCTAAGAAAAGATAGAGAACTGGGAATAGGTGATCATTCTCTAAAAGTAGGGAATGGTGCAAGTGTTGCAGCCAAAGCAGTTGGTGAATATCACCTTATATTACCAAATGGCAATACTTTGATCTTGAACGAATGTTATTACGTGCCCTCTATGATATGCAATTTAATATCAGTTTCTATATTAGATAAAGAAGGATATAATTTTGTAGTAGAGAATAATGTTTTGAAAATTTACCTAAATCAAGTGTTAATTGGGTTTGGTGCGTTATGTAATGGGTTATACGTTCTGAATCAAAACACAGTTCTTAACGTACAAAACACACACAAGAGGAAGAGTTCAGAAATGAACGAATCTTTCTTGTGGCATTGTAGACTAGGTGATATCAATGCGACATGACTAGCTAAGTTACATAAGGATGGATATTTGAATCCGTTCGAATTATCATCTTATGAAACTTGCCAGTCATGTCTTAAAGGCAAAATGACCAAAACTCTGTTTACTGGACATAGAGAAAGAGTTACGGAACTCTTGGGACTGATACATAGTGATGTATGCGGTCCCATGTCTACACATGCCAAGAATGGTTCTTCATACTTCATTACATTCACTGACGATCTCTCAAGATACGGAAATGTGTTCCTGTTGAAACATAAGTTTGAAGCTTTTGAGAAATTCAAAGAATATAAGCATGAAGTTGAGAACCAAACAGGTAAAGGTATTAAAATCCTGCGATCTGATCGGGCAGGAGAATACTTGAGCACGGAATTTCTTGACCATCTAAAAGAGAATAGGATTTTCTCTCAGCTTACTCCTCCATATACACCACAGCACAACGGTGTATCGGAGTGGAGGAATCGCACCCTATTAGATATGGTGCGCTCTATGATGAGCACTGCTGAGTTACCTATTTCTTTTTGGGGTTATGCACTAGAGACAGCTGCAGACCTATTGAATATGGTTCCCACTAAATCTGTGCCAACTACTCTATATGAGATATGGAAACGAAAGAGACCATATCTTAATTATGTTAAGATATGGGGTTGTCCGGCATATGTGAAAACACAAAATCCGGACAAGCTCCAGGTAAGGTTAGTTCTGTGCAAGTTTATAGGATATCCCAATAATTAGCGAGGGTATATCTTCTACCACTCCGAGGAACAAAAGGCGTTTGTTTCTCGACATGCCACCTTTTTAGAAAAAGGGTTTTCTTATGAAAGAAATTAGTGGCAATGAAGTAAAACTGGAAGAAATTCTATCAGCACGGACTACAGCTGACGATTTGGTTGAACCAGAGGATTCGATAGCTTCCAACAAACCTCAGCCTCTCCGCCGATCTAGTAGGCTTCCTCATCCACCTGAGATATACTACGGTTTTCTTATAGACGGTGGGAGCGAGAATTGCATCATGGAAGATGATGACCCAACTAGCTTCGAGCAGGCCATCACCAGTAGGGACTTTGTGAAATGGCTGGATGCAATGCGATCTGAGATGGAATCGATGTACAACAACAAAGTATGGACTTTGGAAGTTGCTCCTGAAGGGGTAAAGCCCATTGGGGGCAAATGGATCTTTAAGAAAAAACTTGGTGTAGATAGAAAAGTTGAGACTTTCAAAGCTAGACTTGTTGCAAAAGGTTTTCGTCAACGACCAGGTGTGGATTATTATGAAACCTTTTCTCCAGTGGCTATGCTTAAGTATATCCAGATCCTAATTGCCATCGCTACATACCATGACTACGAAATCTGGCAAATGGATGTTAAGACCGCCTTTCTAAATGGTGATTTAGAAGAGTACGTGTACATGACTCAGCCCACGGGCTTCGTAGACAGTGGGAGCAGCGGAAAGGTGTGCAAGCTGCTTAAATCCATCTACGGGTTAAAGAAAGCATCGCGGAGTTGGAACATCTGTTTTGATGTGGTAGTCAAAGAGTTTGACTTCATCAAAAACGTAGATGAGCCTTGTATATACAAGAAGGTGGCAGAGAGTAAGGTTGTCTTCCTCGTATTGTATATGGATGACATACTCTTGATAGGAAATGATGTTCCTATGCTGTACTCGGTCAAGCTCTTCTTATTACAAAGATTCTTAATGAAAGATCTAGGTGATGCCTCCTACATCTTGGTAATTAAAATCTATAGAGATAGATCTAAATGGATACTGGTATTATCCCAATCCAGGTACATTGACACCATACTAAAGAGGTTTAATATGGAAGAATCCAAGCGTGGGAATTTACCCATGATCACAGGACTCACTCTCTCCAAAGAGATGTCTCCCAAGACTGATTTGGAGAGAGCTCGTATGCAAGGGATACCCTATGCTTCGGCAGTAGGCTCTATCATGTACGCGATGTTATGTACTAGACCCGATGTAGCATACTCACTAAGTGTATTGAGTAAATATCAAGCAGATCCAGGAAAGAGTCACTGGACAGCTGTGAAGAACATTCTCAAGTACTTGATAAGGACTAAAGAGATGTTCTTGGTGTATGGTAACAGTGAACTCCAAGTGGAGTTCTTTACCGATTTGAGCATCCAGAGTGATAAGGACGACTCTAAGTCGGTCTCGGGATTTGTCTTTACTCTCACTAGAGAGGCGGTTTATTGGAAGAGTTCCAAGAAGGAAACCGTGGCAGACTCGACGATGGAGGCTGAATACATCGCTGCCAACGATGTTGCCAAAGAGGCTGTCTGAATGAAGAAGTTCATAACTGAACTTGGAGTGGTTCCGTCCATTGAGCATCCAATACCTTTGTATTGCGATAACAATGGAGCAGTGGCATTAGCAAAGGAACCCAGGTCCCATCAGTGATCCAGGCATATTCTGAGGCGGTATCACCTGATCCAGGAGATAGTTGATTGCCGGGAGATCGAGGTCAGGAGAGTTGACACAAAGGACAACACGGCGGATCCACTCACAAAGGCCATACCTCAGATACAATTTGAGAGACTCTTCGAAATGTTGGGTATGAGATACCACAACAACTGGCCTAACTGCAAGTGGGAGATTGTTAGTTATATGTATGCCTTAGAGGCCATTATTGTACATGTGATGTATATTATAGTGGATGCTTGGATATATATAGAGAGGGCTTTCTTGTTCGACATGATAGTATGCTATCTGGTTGCTCTTTGTCTTAACATGTTGACTTGTATTGTGATACTGTCCTGCTCTCATATGTTGATAAAGCCCATAGGATGTGTAATTGATTACCAGGACTATGATGGAGATCATACTAGTGGGGCCAAGGGTAGTCCACAAGTACATCCTCTAATTATTCCTAGTCGAGGGTGTATCAAGACAGGGCATCGATATTCCCGAGTAGACTAGCGTATACGCATCTTGACCCATATGATGGGCGATAGATGATCCAACATCCATTGGTGTTTGACATCAGAGATGGTATACGGGTGCTCAGTGGAGACTGGGTACACTGAACGAACTCACCGAGAACTCTTAGTTGGTATTATACCTATCGTCATATAGCAGTTCTCTAGTGACACTGGTACAATTTAGTCTATAGACCCGAGATCGACATAGAGTCTTGTGTGATTCCCATTGTGCTTTGATTTCCACCTAACCAGGTTCAAGAGAACGTGCAAAACGGTCGCTTTTGGGTACAGTCCCGAATCACATGGAGGCAATGAGCGATAGGAGGGGATCCGTCTCTCTTGGTATTGGGGGTTGATGTTGCGCTGTGCTCGATTGGCCATAACAGGAAGTCCCTGGCCAGGGCTGATACGGAGATTTACTGATAAGTGTTATGAGTAGTTTCTCGAACCGTTATGAGCCTCACATCGGCACGACTTATCGGTTACAGGGGTCTGACGTATACCACCCCTAGACTGGATATGCGACATATCAAACGAAGAGACCGGAGTGTACGGTAGTGTTACTGACAGGCTTTATAGGAGTAAGATCAGACTTGCTTGTTGATCTTCTGATTGCTCAATACCCGGATAGCCGTTACGTCCAGCTAGTACCGCTGACGGCTTGTGGGTGCTTGATATGATCATCACCTACTGCCGGCATATTGACGAGTCTTTAGAGTCCTACACAGAGATTTTACTGGATCAGGAAAAATGAAGTAGGAGCACATATGTGATATGTGCTGGACCGAGATTAATACGAGTATGTGATACCGTATTCTATTCTCGTAATTTATTCGTATCAGCCGGTTATATATGATATAGCCGGGTTATCGAATCAAGTGTTGATTCGATAAATTTATACAAATAATATTAGTCGGTTGTATATGATATAGCCGGATTATTAGATTAAGTGTTGATTTAATGTACAATTATATATTTGATATATTAATTTACATTAACTAATATTTGCTCACTTAAGCATTTCTTTTTCTCACATGTGCACACTTGATATATATGTGATATATATTATTTGTGTTTTCTTTTTTGTGTCATGCTTGATGACACACACTACATGGGTGTATGAGACTCACACCATGCTTATGATAATCCCAGGTTTATTTATTTAAAGTAAATCCAAATTAGTTGGAAATTAGTCACATGGCTTGAAGTTTGTGGAAGCTTATAGATGCATTGACTTAGTCCACTAATTTTGTTTTATTTAAGATATTTATTAACCCAACCATTATCTAAACTCATGGTTAAGTCTCTACATAAGTTATATGAGATATTTCTCACCCAAGGTTGCCATTCACTCTCTCATCCATTATTTGCCTCTTCTTCTTCATCAAAAGCTTAGCTCTCTAGGTTTTTGAGAAGGAAGAAAAAGAGTGAGAAAATTAATTCTAAGGTGAGCAAAAATCCTACTCCATCATCCTTTACAAGATTAGCCATTTAGTTTAGGGTGTTAGCTTCACTAATCCCACATTAGTGAAGAGGTAGCTTGGGTTAGTGTCTCCTCGACGTAGATCATCTTCGTCCTCGAAGACTTCGTGCAAGCTCGTTCCTTTCATCTTGTGGAGCCATTCTTGAGTTTGGAAGATCACTACTTAGAGCGAAGAGACTACTACACGGAGCTATTGAAGTGAAGGACCGGTCTACAAAGGTTATATTACTAGTTCACTTAGTATTAAAGTTGTTTACACATTGTATTTTCTAAATCTCTAGTTAAGATTCTAGGGTTAGGGTTGTTTAGCATGGCAAAATTTTGAAAATGGTATAGACGATGCCTCCCGAAACCTTGCTGTCATGCTTAACATTCCTATAATATGCTCCAGAATTGAGAAATCTCATGGTGGACGCCACACATCATATCAAGGAAAACCGCATTTTTCTTTAAAAAGGAGCATAAGTTTTCAATTTCACATATGGTTTCCCAAATCCAGAAATCTTATGAAATACTGAAATCTCATAATCATGAGTCAATAAGTGAACAATGAATATCGGCATAAAGCCCCTCAACAGTGCATAAATAGAATGTACATATGAACGAATGTGGCATCTAAGTAATGAATGCAAAGTCTAAAACTAGCATGTGATATCATGAATGCTAAACAATAGTATTAAACTACAAATAATCAGATAGTACGAGTGAAGTAGCGGTTCTCTAATGTGTACGTGGTATGGAAATTACCGATGAAGATGTGTGTGAGCCGGCCAGTAAGTGTGCGTGCAACATACGCATCATCTGCATGTGTCCTAGCAGACGAGATCAAAACAGCTAATGCAAAACATGTATATATATACAATGCAATGGAATTAACATGAACATAGCAGAAAGCAACAGTAAACGCAACATATAAAATATATATCTCTATACGAGCCATACGGTTATAGTATTTAAAATAGCAGGAATCGCTGTTTGTAGAAAAGTAGAGACTATGGTGTTTTTGAGAAAAGAAATATCATTTTGAAAATCCATAGCATCCCTAGGTTTGCTCTTTGAAAATACCTACGATTCGCTAGTTTTGAAAATAGGTATGGCTCGAACTCTATTCTAACACCTACTTTAGTAATTAAGAAACTAAACTAAAATAGTGTCAAAAGTGAAGAGAAATCTATACACCTCCGAGTCGATATATCTAATAGTAGGCGATCCATCCTTATAGCATCACATACAGTAATATCCATTGTACGGCATCCTCAAGTCAAGAGTGCGGATAAATCATCATATAAATATCTCGTACGCTATAGTCCGTCGTACGGCATCCACAAAATCGAGGGTATGGGTCAAACTCATATATGTCATTTATAGATCATAGTTCGTATGGTATCATTCGTCATACAATATCGTAATCAAGGGTATGGATTTAAGGTCACATACAACCTATTATTCATCAAATCACATGTTATCGCATGTCATGTGTATTTCGCCTATCAATCCTTTAATATGTCATATCATTAACGAGATCTCAAGTCGATCATAACTCATAACCCTACGACATCATGTCCGATCATATCAACTCATATCCATATATCATAACAAAATATTCTCATCTCACGTGTATATTATATATATATATATTATATATATATATATATATGAACATACACATATACACACACAAAAACCAAGTGTGTGTGCGTGCGTGTGTGCGCGTGTGTGTAACAACACATATCTTAAGGTTCACGCCTAAGGTAAATAAGGCTAAGGATTTGTCTTCCTATAACTATGCTTAATCTATCATATGGTCTCCTAGAATTTTACTTGCTAAGTATCCAAAACTCACGTCGACGTGTGTGTGTGTGTATATATATATATATATATATATATATATATATATATATATTTATAACAACCCTAAGCTACTGTTGCGGGGGTGCTATACGCCATCCATCCGATTTACCCCGTAGATATATATCTACTCACTTTCGATCCTCGCTTTTCGAAGTCGATGATGCATTGATCTCCCTTGTCGTCCCGAAGTCCACATGAAGGTACCTACAGTTCAAAACACATCGTATTGCATCAAAATCATATTCGAAAACCAACACGATACGTGAAGCGCACATAGGTTAGAACCTATGGTCAACGCGTGCTAAAACAAAAAAATACTCTCTGACGTCAATGTGCGAATGTCGAACGACCAAGTTACATCAAGAAATCCAAAAATCTGAGTTTCAAATATCGGAAAACATTGTCAAAACCAACTCAAAATGCTCTCAGATTTTTGCACAGATGGATAGGGACAAAACTAACAATACAGTAGCTAGGTTATAGGGAGTGTAAGCTACAGGCCATAACCCAACATCAATCACCAAAAGTTGGCCGACGAGAATGCTAAATTACCCGGCGTCGCCGGTTCTATAGGGGAGTTTGGGTCTCGTTCTTCTGTGGTGGTCTTCTAGTGGTCTAAGTAGGTCAATGTAGCTGTTTGTTTTTCTCACAAATATCCCAAGTTGCTCCAGATTCCATTTAGTCCTTAAAATCTCAACAAAACCGACATTGGAAAATTGTAAGTTTGAGTATTGGTTTCTAGTCTCTGGTCTTGGCCAGTAAACATCACTAAAGTCATGAAAAATACTCACTATACCTCAATTATACTTTCACAATTCAAAATATCCCTAAACCTCTCTTGGAATATTCAAACTCTACTAATCTTCACTAGTTTAATTCTGAATTACACTATGATATTAGAAAATCTAAAAACTTAATCAAAGATATAGGATTTTACCTCATTTGGCAACTCAAGAAAATTCTTAGGTTGCCCAAAGTATTCAAAATCACCACTTGATTGATCCATCATGCTTGTAGTGAACTTGTGCATCATTTTTGTGAGGGGGGGGGGAGGGGGTATAAGGTTTTGGCTAAGTTTTGATGGTGTTTGTGGGTGGTAGAGAAGGTGGGGGGAGGTGGGGAATGAGATGAAGAATGATGGGAGATGAGGAAAAATGAAGAGAAGAAGATGGTTTAGGAATTAAGTAGAACCCTCAGTCTCTCTCTTTCTCTCTCGTACCCTCTCTCATGCCCATACTTCTTGGTCTCCCACCATATATTTAATACCTTATCTTTTTTTCCTCTTTATTTTTAAAACAAAAAAATCAAAAACCAAAAGGTAGCAAATGAAGCATGGTTATGAAAAATGAAACAAGTGTTGCAACAAGTCATGTCGCATGACACAATACATGATCAAAATTAATGCATAATTAGTGAAGTATGAATCAAGTTTAGTATTAAACTAGTATACAAATAATTGTATGATAATTTATAAAATTTCCAAAACAAATAAACACTTTCAAAATCAATAATTCATATTAGTTTTCCAACTATTTTCCAATTTATAAGTATATAATCATACTACTTCATTAAAACCAATTTCTATATCTTTATAATATTCATGAAATTTATTATTTTATTTATTTAAATTCCAAAAATAATATTTTGTTTTTCTGAAATGTTACAGTCTTCCCCCTTAAATAAATTGAGTCCCGGAATTTAAAATTAAACCCCCCAAATTCTTAAAACATTTCTGCAAAATAGTCAAGTCAATGGGGCTATGAAATTACGAATAAATAAGACATATGATAGCTTAATATATGCGCATGAAAACGACTGCAAAACTCAAAATCAAAACTCCGTCAAGCGTCACGCCATCACAGGAGTCATGACGAAAATACAATGTCAGAATTCATTACGAAAATCAAATACGATAAAATTTGTAATTTAACATATATATATATATATATATATATATATTACGCACCTTCGTGAAATCGTCAAAGAAATGAAATAAAAGTGTATGCTAAATCCTTTTCAAATCGCCGTGCGATGCGCATACCACGGCACAAGTAGCTGACATGCATTTATAAGGAAAAAAAAAATATATATATATATATGTCCTTTGTTTAATAGGTACGTCCCGCCATTTGATAATAATTTAAAAGGGTTTTCTTCATAAAGTTTCATGTCATCATAAACATGTAGGAAAATATTGAGACTATAGCTCTTTTTGAAAATCCTTTCCGTAAATACCGATGCATGCAAAAATACTCAGGTACTGTCCTTAGACCGGTCCTGCTTGGTTACTAAAACGTATGATATATGTCATGAAAACAGGGTGCTCGAAAGGAAATCAATCTCATATAGTATATATAATAAATACCACGTTCGTCTGGTGCGCATGGAAATCGAAGTCAATATAGGTGCCACGAATGTGCACAGAAACAAAAATCAAGTGCAACGGGTGTGCACGAAAACATCTGTCAAGTGCAACGGGTGTTCCTAATACAATATCAAGTGCATCTGATTTGCATGAAGAATCTCGATTAAGTGCATATGGTGTGCACAAAATCACATCAAGCGCGCCAAGTGTGCGTAAGAATATCACTCAAGTGCAGAGGGTGCACAAAAACATAAATCCAGTGCACTAGGATGCACGAAAACAAACATCGAGTATCGAAATCGAAATCAACGGTATACGGCATACACCAAATCAAAATCAAGTATACCGCAGTATATAAACTCATAAACATGTGCAACTGCATGCACAAAACCATATCAATGTACTGAAAGCTCATGTAAACTACATCGAATGCATAAGTCAAAATCATATGCATACTATATGCATGAAATCAAATCAAATATATCGGAGTGTACGAAATCAAAATCAAATATCCCAAAATTTGCAAAAATCAAAATCAAGTGCAATGGGTATGCACAAAAATGAACATAAGTACAACTGATACAAGAAATACGAATCAAGTGCAACTGTTGTGCACATAGAGAATATCAATCATAAAACAAATCGTCAAAATACCGAAATACAAAACAACAAAAACGTGATATCCGAATCACCAAGCCACAAATCATAAATAACTGTCGTCGATGTGCCCCTCCTTCAAGGTCGAAAGGTGCCGATGCATCCAAGGTTGGCAGAGCAAGAATATCTACTTTCCTCTTGCCTACGGTCTGGCGCATTCTGCTCTTAGGTCCTCGTTTCTCTCTATGGATTACCAGTTACATGACTCCTCAGCTCGACAGCTCGATTAGGAGTAATAACGGAAACAGTCCTGTTTTGGCGCTTCTCTGAAGATCTCCTCACAAATTAACATTGTCACCCATAACCTATCACGTCAATGATGGCAGTCACTGGCCCCCTGAGTGTGCGTGATACAACCGATCCTGGGTCGAAGTCTTTATCATGTAGTATTCTCGAAAGATCCTATCAGGGTCTTTTTCCCAATCTCGTCTCTGCCGGACTGTCCAGAAGTTGGCATTCTTTACTTAATCCGTTTCTCATTCCGGGACAGCTGCATTTTCATCATGACTTTCTTCTGGAAAAATATGTCTGTATCCAACACCTCTGCGGCGTATCAATTCTCTGGCATCAACGGAGAGGAACAATAACTCATTACGATCTCACACGAACCTCTTACTCCGATTTCCTACAGTATTGACCAATTCAGAATCATCTCTTCATAGCTGTGTAGACTGCGCTCCAATTGGTTGTAGTCGTATCTGGAGTCCTTTTCTATGCTACAAACTCGGCAGCTCTAATATTCTGTAGAAGGTGTCTGGCCAATTATGCCCTCGGGAACTCATCCAAGTCATCGGAGGAATAAGCTTCATTCTTCCGTTCTCGATCAACTCACAACACATCTGGGTGAGGTCCTTCTATCTGAAACTGGTCAACTTACTGATCTTACATCGGAGCATCCAATGAACAATGTCCTTTCTTGATCGATTTACTCTATATCTGTGTAAGATCTTTCAAACTAGAATTCTTCAACTTAACTGAGCCTCCGTCGGCGCATCAGATCAGACGAATCATCCCAGTCACTCTATTCAAGATGGACTAGCTGCCTTCTGTCACATTTTCGTGTATAAACTCATGCTGCATTGGCTTCAATAGTCTGAGGACGATATCTTGTCAATCTCAGCTACAGCTGTCTCATCTGTCCGCACGGTAGACAATGCCTCAATCATCTGGAGTAAACAGTACCTTAATAATCTTTGCAATCTGGCTGGCCTCTAGCAATGGCCCGATCATCTGGTGCAGATCCTGAACGCTCGTGTCAACGAGAATTCCTAGTAAAACAATAAATCAATGTGTTCGTGTGTTACCAGAATATATCCTGGTCAGTCCTTGTCCACGACGTGCTCGCTCTGACTGCATCTCTTTCCGCAGCTCTCTCTGCTCGTATGGCCACGGTAACAAAAACCGCAATCAACAATCGATGAGGATAGATTATAGGTGTAAGTCGATGTCGTGCACCCCGCGGGTCCACGGGGAGGCAGAATTTTCAAAAAAACGATTTTAAAACTTTGCAACACCGACTTAAATCAATAGGATCTTTAAATAAACCTTAACTAACAAAACATCTATGAGGTTCTAACTACTCTGAAGAAAGTTATACCTCGTAGTATCAAGTCCTTCGGTTCTCGTTGTTCTCCTCCTCCTCTTCTTAAGCTCCCGAAAGAGTGTGCGGATCTCGCTCGACTGTCAGTCTTCCCACGCCAAAGATGATCCACCCGATAGTGTCAACTTTGATCTCCTACCTCTAATATGAGGTAACTAAAGAATTTAGTGTGCTAATCTAGGTATCTTAGATGTTGTAGAGAGTGATGAGGATTTGTTTAGTCTCTTGAACCCTAGGATTCTCAACTCATGAGACAAGTTAGGGTTAAAGGAAGAAGAAGAGAGCTTGGATGGGAGAGAGTGTTTATGATAGAATGAATAAAGAATGGTCCATAGTGATAACTTATTGAGCAAAGATGCTTTCCACAAAAATATCTAGATATTTTCCTTTGCCTCAATAGTAATCCATGACTCACTACATGAGTGACCAAGTAGCCATGCTTCATTAATTATAAAAAAAACCCCACCATCCACCTCATTAACCATTTAAAATAAATGGTAATTAAACTAATGAGGTGTCTCCATCTAGAAGCACTCTTGACAAAATTACAAGAATACCCTTCACCGTATATACATACATGTATCCGTATTCCGAAAAACACGAATACAAAGAGATGAAAAACAATCTAATAATCCGACAATAGTATCTTGCTTAAACGAAAGCCTACTAGTATAAACCGCCTGATCATCATCCATGTACTAGTACACGTATATGATCGAACCCTACCGTAAAAACCATACGGCCTCTACATCGTTTCACTCGAAGCAGAGAAACCCTCTGTATGGGACCCTAAAGACTCGACTGTACGCTCACAGTTGGTTTAACCATAAGCACATCAGTGGTACTAGCTGCACATAATAGCTACCCAGGTATCTGTCGAAAAGGAAGGCCGACGAGCGAATTCATCCGAACCCCTACTAGGCCTGTCCGTGACAATATCCGTGCAGTCTGGTCTGTTCGTCTGATAGTATCGCATGTAAGGTCTAGGGGGGTGGAAAATGTCAGACCCCTAACAACCAAACAAGTCATGTCAGTGTGGCTCAAGACCATCCGAGAATCTACTGGTCCGTCCACTAGTAATTCTCAATCCGCCATGGCCAGGGACTTATAGTGACGACCAACCAATCACAGCGCGACATCGACTCCCCGTATCGGGAGTGACGAATCCCTAACATTCACTCACTGCCTCCATGTGGCTCGGGACTGTACCCAACTAAAACTTGTTTGCACGACTCAGTAAAGCCTTGGTAGGGTAGTAATCAAAGCACAATAGGAACTCACACGAGAAAAATGACGACCTCAGGTCGACAAACTATCTGCACACATGTCACCAGAGAACTGCTATCTGACGCTAGGTATAATACCATCTAGTCAGTCTTCGGCGAGTCCTGTCCAGTGAACTCACACCGAGTGAGCATCTGTATACAATCTTAGGTGCACCTCACCAATGGTTGCGGGACCAATCCATCGGCCCTCGTCAGGGTCTAGATATGTATACACTAGTCTACTCTGGATTATCGATTCCAAGTCTCGATACTCCTACGTCTAAGGAAATTTTAAGGATGTACCTATCGACTACCCAGCTCCCACAAGTATGCTTGCCATCACAACGCTGGTAGTTAGGCAAATATCCTACGGGCTTTATCAATATGCATACAAGATACGAAATACAAAGTAAAACAAATCACATGTTAAGATAAAGACAAACCAAACAGCATACTATCGTATCGAGAAAGATTGTCCTGCACATATCCCTAGCATTCTATACAATGAAGGCCTCTAGGACATATATATCCAATAATCTCCCACTTGCACTAAGGAATGTAATTGGTGCAATAAGTACCCACTATCTGCACTAGATCCAGTTACTGGAGTACCGCATGCCCAACATCTCAAATAGCCTCTCGAACTGGACTTGAGGGATGGCCTTGGTGAATGGATCTGCCGTGTTGTCTTTTGTGTCCACTCTCCGCACCTGGATCTCCTAGCGATCCACGATCTCCCTGATCAGGTGATACCGCCTCAAGATATGTTTGGTTTTCTGATGGGACCTTGGTTCCTTCGCTAATATTACAGCCCTATTGTTATTACAATACAAAGGTATTAGATTGGCAATGGACGGAACCACCTGAAGTACAGAGATGAACTTCCTCATTCAAACAGCCTCTTTTACAGCATCATTAGCAGCAATATACTCAGCTTCCATCGTTGAGTCTGCGACGGTATCCTCTTTGGAACTCTTCTAATATACCGCCCCTCCATTGAGGGTAAACACAAAATCCGGGACAAATTTAGAGTCATCCTTGTCATATTGGTAGCTGGAATCGGTAAAAGCCTCGACCTGGAGGTCCCCATTACCGTAAACCAAGAACATCTCCTTAGTCCTTCTCAGGTACTTGAGAATGTTCTTTACTGCTATCAGATGCTTCTCACCTTGGTTAGACTGATACCTTCTTACTACACTAAGTGCGTAAGCTACATCTGGTCTGGTATATAATATCGCATACATTATAGATTCTACCGCCGAAGCGTAGGGTATAATGCCCATGCGAGCTCTCTCCTCATCAGTCGTTGGAGACATCACTTTGGAGAGGGTGATCCTGTGACAAGCAGGTAAATTACCACGCTTGGAATCTTCCATACTAAACCTCTTTAGTATGGCGTCAATGTACCTGGACTGTGAAAATCCCAACATTCTTTTAGACCTATCATGATATATCTTAATCCCAAAATGTAGGAGGCATTACCCAAGTCCTTTATGGAGAACTTCTGTGACAAGAAGAGCTTTACTGATTGTAGCATAGGGATATCATTCCCTATTAGGAGTATGTCATCAAGGTACAATACGAGGAAGACTAATGCTCCTTCTACAATCTTCCTATAAATGCATGGCTCATCTACATTTTTGATAAAGTCAAATTTTTTGGCCGTTTCATCAAAGCAGATGTTCCAACTCCGTGATACTTTCTTTAATCCATATATGGATTTAAGCAACTTGCATACCTTTCCATTGCTCCTACTGTCTAAGAACCCCTCTGGCTGATCTATGTAAACATTCTCTTCTAAATATCCATTTAGAAAAGCTGTTTTTACGTCCATCTGCCAAATTTCATAGTCATGGAAGGCAGCAATGGCAAGCAGGATCCGAATGGATTTAAGCATAGCCACTGGAGAAAAGGTTTCATCATAGTCCAATCCTGGTCTTTGACGAAAACCTTTTGCAATAAGTCTAGCTTTGTAGGTTTCCACTTGTCCATCTGCACTAATCTTCTTTTTGAAGATCCATTTGCATCCAACTGGTTTCACCCCAGGAGGAGCAACATGTAAAGCCTATACTTTGTTGGTGTACATGGATTCCATTTCGGATCTCATAACATCCAGCCACTTCACCGAGTCTTTACTCATGATAGCCTGCTGAAAATTAGTAGGCTCATTATCATCGATAATGCAATCCTCTCGACCCCTATCTACGAGAAACCCATAGTATCTCTCAGGCGGATGAGAAAGACTACTGGATTTGCAGAGCGGCGTCGGTTCGTCGGGCTTTATTGAAACCTGAGGTTCTACTAAGTCCTCGGTAGTAGTTTGGGGTTCTTGAATTTCTTCCAGATCTACCGCGCTCCCACTTATTTGTTTTGTAAGAAATTCTCTCTCTGAAAAGACTATGTGGCAAGCGACAAACACCTTTTGTTCTTCAGTGTGGTAGACAAGATACCCCCTTGAATTCTTGGGGTATTCCACAAACTTGCACAAAACCGATCGTGCTTCGAGCTTGTCCGGATTATACTTTTTAACAAAAGCTGAACACCCCCATATCTTGAGATACTTGAGATATGGTCTCTTCCCACTCCACATTTCATATGGAGTGGTAGGCACAGACTTAGTTGGAACTCTATTCAATAGGTATGCAGCTGATTCCAGCGCAAAACCCCAGAAGGAAAGTAGCAACTCAACACTACTCATCATTGAACGCACTATATCAAGTGGCGTGCGATTCCTCCTTTCCGATACACCATTATGCTGAGGTGTATATGGAAGAGTAAGCTGAGAGAGAATTCCATTCTCTTTTAAGCATTCAAGGAAACTGGTACTTAAGTATTCTCCACCTCGATTAGATCGAAGTGTCTTGATACCTTATTAGTTTGTTTCTCCACTTCATTTTTATACTCCTTAAATTTCTCAAAGGCCTCGGATTTATACTTCATTAAGAACACTTGTCCATACCTTGAGAAATCATCAGTAAAAGTGATGAAGTAGGAGTGACCGCTTCGTGCATCTGTAGACATTGGAACACATGCATCGCTGTGTACAAGTCCCAAGAGCTCCGTAGCTCTTTCTCCGTGTCCTGTGAACGGAGATTTGGTCATCTTCCCTTTGATACTTGATTGACAAGTTGCATATGATGTATATTCAAACGGATCTAAATATCCATTTTTATACAACTTAGTCAACCTTGTTTTATTTATATGACCAAGTCTACAATACCATAAGAAGGCTTGCTTGAATCTAGAGCTTTCCTTTTGAGTGTGTTTTGGATATTGGAAACTTGATGTTGATTAAGTACGTATATGCCATTTTCCAGTGTACCAGACCCAATCAGTTCTTGATTTAGGAGAATATTCATGACATTTCTTTCAAGTGCAAAATTATATCCTTTATTAGATAATAAAGACACTGATATAATATTACATAGCATAATGGCAATACAAAAACAGCTGTACAACACCAAAATGTGCCCACTTGTCAACCACAGGTAATAATCGCCTACTGCAACAGCATCAACGCTTGTTCCGTTGCCAACCCGAAGGGTTATATCACCTGCCTTCAGTGATCTACGGTTTCTTGAGCCTGCAAAGAATTACAGATGTGAGAACCAGAACCGGTATCTAGTACCCATGATATAGAGTTTACTGAAAAACGGTTTTCGATTACAAACATACCTGAAGTAGAAGCAGTGGCTTGCTTCGTGTCCTTGGCTTTAAAAGCCTAGCAATCCTTCTTCCAGTACCCCTTCTTGTGACAATAGTAGCACTCATCCTTGTCCGCTTTTACTCTTTCCGCTTTGTTCGTTCTCTGCACCTTTTTGACACCTCCTTTCGGTTTGATGGTGATCATCTTCTTCTTCCTGTTAGCTTTCACTTTGGATTTAGAAGAGGATGAATGACCAACATATAGAACGGATGTCTTCACCTTTTTCAAGGAGCTCTCTGCTATCCTTAACATGTTGAGGAGCTCTGGAAGATCATCTTACATATCGTGCATGTTGAAGTTCAGCACGAACTGAGAGAAGGTGTGTGGAAGGGACTATAAAATCAAGTCAATGTATAACTCAGTTTCTAGCACGCATTCTAGGTTTGGGAGTTCCTCAATGAGGCTGATCATCATTAGGACGTGCTCTCCTACATGTGATCCTGGAGCTAATCTCATCTGGAACAACTTCCTTGAGGTCTCGTACCTTGCGATATGAGAGTGCTCTCCATACAAATCCTTGCAATGGAGAAAAATGGATTTGACATCCATATCCTCATGCTGTTTCTGGAGTTCATTATTCATGGACGCCAGCACGATGCACTTAGCGCTCTCGCAATCCAGATCCCAAGTTTTGCGGACCACTTTGTCCGCAACTGAGGAATCTGGTCCTGAGACGGGTGGAACAGTACTGGTGAGGACAAATGCCACTTTGTCGTAAGTAAGTGCAATGTTGATGTTCCTTAGTCAATCCTTATAGTTTGGCCCAGTCAGTGTATTTTTTCTAGTAAAGTCCCGTCATGGTTGCTGTCATAGAGAGAGAAAAGAAACACTCAGCATATGCTCTTACAAGTTTAGATTGGTTATTAGTTTATCTAAACAGGATGACTCTTTCTATTTCCTCGAATTCTTCTTCAAACCCTAAAAGAAGAATTAGTCAGGATTAATCGCACGTCACAATACTTGCTTAACCTTTCAGCCAGGCTAGTGTGGGTACTTCGAGAGAGGTTTTGCAACGCTTTCGCGAAATTCCTTAATTAAATAACCACTTTTCCCTGCAGGCGTAGCCCCACTAACACCGTTCTAGACATCTACTTGGTTTATAGCATTAATTGCTAAGTGAAAAAATCTTCCGAGAGTAATCCTACTCATCAGTGGGATCGGGATCAAACTATCATTGTGTGATGACCTAGATGGAAGCCGCTCTAGTCACCACACTCCAGAAGGTATGCTAAATCTGTAAGTTTTCTTTATGTTTGAAACTCCCGATGAGATTTTTACCTCAAGCTTTTATGACCTTGACTAAGGCAAACAAATCATAAGATGCAAGTCAAGTTCTTCCCGTCATTGTCCTGATTAATTTAGACCCATCCATACTCGCCCTAGATGAAGGCCAACAAGGCTATACGAGTGTCATAAATTAATGCATCTATCTATGCACCAAATAAGCAACACATTGCTACCATTCACTACGCCTTGACGAAGGCAAACAAATGCGTTTTTTATTTGAAATGACAGAAGGTT
Source organism: Agapanthus africanus (assembly GCA_030015575.1). Taxonomy (NCBI): domain Eukaryota; kingdom Viridiplantae; phylum Streptophyta; class Magnoliopsida; order Asparagales; family Amaryllidaceae; genus Agapanthus; species Agapanthus africanus. Next base: position 123,538,316 of record CM057347.1, on the reverse strand, counting down.
ACGGCTGGTTTTTGGCAAAACCATTAACGTAATGAACTTGATATAATCGAAGGAACCATGATAGCTTTTTAAAAGGAGTGGTTTAGGTTCCGCATTTAAAAATTGCTTTTTGAAGAAAACCGAGTGGTATTGATATTGTTCCAATGATTTAGCTTAGTTTTGTTTTCTTTGTATTAATGAATTGATGCTATCCCATCATTTAATCCTACCATTGCAGAAAGAAACGAAAATACAACGTACGCTTATGCCATCCGCATTCGCCACGAGGTCCCGTCATGCACCGTTAGATTACTTAATTAATGGCAGAGCGGGGGAAGGGCTAGCGCGGGTGCAAAACATAAGAAACGTCTACTATATATCATATATATATATATCCCATCGTCTCACGCAATAATAGGCATTCCAGATCACTAATGAATATTTTGGATATACTAGGAATTCCGCGCTTCGTTTGAGACCATGAAGAAAGACGGATTCCACGGTCGTGATGAATAGCCAAACCCTACCCTAGACCCCTACGAGTGCGGAAAACTACCGGCCAAATTCCCGAAGTGAAGCAACCTCAATCAGTAAAATGAGTAGGCCACTTGGCACTTCAAGAACCCGGTAATTTGTGCACCCCACCTTTGGTCTATCCTAGGAGAAAAAAACTGTAAATGAAATAATACAATGGTGGCTACGACCTCAACCTAGATATGCCCCGCAAAATAATATTACATCAATATTTAAAATTTACATCAAATGAAAGAAAAAGAAACTCTCTTCTCACATCCCCGGCTATTCATCATTGACGATCAAATAATCCATATACTCAAACCATCAAAACAGCAACACAGATATGTGCAACCCCCACTAATCGACGTATAGCGATTAGCGGACGTTTCGAAACACATATATCAACAGCAAACATGTAAACGACGTTAAAACCATGACTTCGAAATACTCTGTATTTCCACATCGGAAAAAAATAGTATATGCAATTTTGGCAAAAACTGTTGGGATTCCTCAGCACCCTACTGGGTTTTCTATGCATCAAGTATGCCAACTTCAAAAATTTAAGTATTCTAAAGGACCCTTAACTAGGATCTGACTAGAGTAATTAGACAATACAAACATGTAATCAAACATTACAGCTAAGTGAATGAGGAATAGAACCTTTGTAGACCGGTCCTTCACTTCTAAAGCTCCGTATAGTAGTTCTTTCGCTCCAAGTAATGAACACCCGAACTCTAGTAAGGGTTCACATGAAGAAATGAACAAGCTTGCTCGAAGTCTTCGAGGCTGAAGATGATCTACGTCGAGGAGACTCAAGCTCATGCTACTTCTTCACTAATGGTAGATTGGTGAAGCAAACACCCTAAACTAAATGGATAATATAGTAGAGGATGATGAAATAGGAAATTGGCTCACTTTAGATTTTATTTTCTCACAATATTTCATCACTTGATCAAAAGCTAGAAAGCTTTCAAGAGGAAGAAGAAGATGAAGTGATGAACAAAAGAGATGAGATTAGAAATGCAACCATGGTGAGTATATGACATGCACTAACCTTTGTAGAGACTAAACCATAGGTTAATGTAATGGTTGGGTTAATAAATATCTTAAGTATGACAAAATTAGTGGACTTGGTCAATGGTTCCACAAGCTTCTCCAAGATTGAGCCATTAATCCATTTTCCATCTAATTTTGTTTAACTTTAAATAAATAAAACCTAACATCACATCTAGCATGGTGTGAGTCTCATACACCCTTGTTGCATGTGTAACCTAACATGATACATTAATATATATCACATATATATTATGTATGCACAAGTGAGAAAAAGAAATGGTTAAGTGAGCTAATATTAGTTAATGTAAATTTACATATCAAATATATATAATTATACATTAAATTATTAAATCAACACTTGATTTAATAATCCAGCTATATCACATATAACCGACTAATATCAATAATATCAACTTACCGAATCAACACTTGATTCGATAATCCGGCTATATCACATATACCCGGCCGATATCACATATCGCGAGAATAGAATGCGGTATCACATACGCGCATTAATCTCGGTCCCGCACATATTACATATGTGCTCCTACTTCGTTTCGCATGAACCAGGAAACATCTGTGTAGGACTCTAAAGACTCGTCATTACGCCGGCGGTAGGTGATAATCATATCAAACACCCACAAGCCGCAAGCGGTCTACTAAACGTAATGGCCATCCGGGTATTGAGTGATCAGAAGATCAACAAGCAAGCCTGCTCATACTCCTGCGAATCCAATCAGTAACACTACCGTACAGTCCGGTCTGTTCGTCTGATATGTCGCATATCTAGTCTAGGGGTGGTAAACGTCAGACCCCAGTAACTTGATAAGTCATGCCGATGTAAGTTCCATAACGGGTCGGGAAACTACTGATAACATTTACCAATAAATCTCATCTACCCTGGCCAGGGATTTCCAGATTTGGCCAGTCGGGCATACCGCAACATCAACCCCCAATACCGGGAGAGACGAATCCCCTCCTATCGCTCATTGCCTCCATGTGACTCGGGACTGCACCAAAAAAACACTTGTTTGCATGATTCAGTAGAGCCGTGGTAGGGTGGAAATCAAAGCACAATAGGAGACACACAAGACTCTATTATGATCTCGAGTCGACAGACTAACCTGTACAAGTGGCACCTGAGAACTGCAATCTGACGTGAGGTATAATACCATCTAGGAGTTCTCGGCGAGTCCGTTCAGTGTACCCAGTCTCCACTGAGCACCAGTATACCATCTCTGATGTCAAACACCAATGGATATGGGATCATCCATCGCCAATCAAATGGGTCGAGAAGCCATATGCTAGTCTACTCTGGAATATCGATGCCCTGTCTCGATATTCCCTCGACAAGGAACAATTGAAAGATGAACTCATGGACTGCCCAGGCCCCACTAGTATGATCTGCATCATAATCCTGGTAGTCAAGTACACATCCTAAAGGCTTTATCAACATGTAACAGAGAGATGGTAAATGTACATGTTAAGATAAAGAGCAACCAGATAGCGTACTATCATGTCGAGTAAGAAAGTCCTCCCTATATATGTCCCAGCATCCACTATAATATACATCTCATGTACAATAATGGCATCTAGGGCATACATACAACTAACAATCTCCCACTTGCACTAAGGCCAGTTGTTGTAGTATGTCATACCCAACGTCCTATAAAAGTCTCTCGCAGGAAAGGCCTTTGTGAGTGGATCCGCCGTGTTATCCTTCACGTCAACTCTCCTGAGCTCGATTCCCTGGAGATCATCCATCTCCATGATCATGTGATACTGCCTTAGAATCTGTCTGGATCACTGATGGGACAAGGGTTCCTAGGCCAAAACCACAACTCCATTGTTTCACAATGGTAGGAACCTAGTTCATCTCATGAACATAGATACACCCAGACTGTCTCTTTGGTAGTATTGTTGATAGCGACGTATCCAGCCTTTATCGTCTAGTTTGCCCCGGTATTTTGCTTGGAACTCTTCAAACATACCGCCCCACTTCTGGGGTAAAGACAAAACCCGTGACTGTCTGACAGTCGACCTTATACTCTGGAAGCTCGAGTCGGTAAAAGACTCCCACTGGAGTTCACCGTTACCAAACTCCAAGAACATTTCTTTAGTGCTTCTCAAGTACTTAAGAAGGTTCTCCAAAGCTGTCCAGTGATTCTCCCCAGGATCATTTGATACCAAACATCCACTTAGATCTATCTCATAGATCCAAAAACCTGGATTTAGGAGGTATCACCTAGATCCTATATGGAGAATCAATGTGATAAGAGGAGATTGACCGAGTGTAGCATAGGAAACTCCTTTCCTATCAAGAGAATATCGTCCACGTACAATACGATGAAGACAACCTTACTCTCTACTACCTTTTTGTATATACAAGGTTCATCTACTATTTTGATGAAGTCAAACGCTTTGACTATCACATCAAAACAGATGTTCCAACTCCGTGATGCCTGCTTTAATGCATAAAGCAACTTACACACGTTTCCGCTGCTCCCACTGTCTATGAAGCCCTCTGGATATGTACTTATAGACGTTATTTTCTAAATCAGTATTCAGAAAAGCAGTCATGACACCCAACGACCAGATATCGTAGTTATGGTATGTAGCAATGGCAAGTAGGATCCGGACGGACTTAAGCATAGCCACTGGAGAAAAGGTTTCATCATTATCCATGCCTGGTCGATGATGAGAACCTTTTGCAACAAGTCTAGCTTTGAAAGTCTCAACTTTTCCATCTACACCAAGTAATCTTCTCAAGATATACTTGTTCCTGATGGGGATTTAACCCTTCAGATATAGCAACCAAAGTCCATACTTTGTTGGTGTATGTAGATTCCATCTCAGATCGCTTAGCATCTATCCATTCTTACAGAGTCCCCACTCATGATGGCCTGCTCGAAACTAGTTGGGTCGTCATCTCTCATGATGTAATCCTCGCTCCCACTGTCATCGAGAAACCGAAGTATCTCTCAAACGGATGAGGAACCCTACCAGATCGACGGACAGGCAGAGGTTCATTGGGAACTATTGAATCATCCGATTCTACCAAATCATCAGTTGTAGTTTGTATAGCTGGAACTTATTCGAGTTCTACCTCATGGCCACAAATTTTTTTCAAAATAAATTCCTTTTCCTAAAAAGGTGGTCATGCCGAGAAATAAAACACCTTTTGTTTCTCGGTACGGTAGAAGATATTCCCTTGCGAATGTTTGGGATATCCAACAAATTTCCACAGAATTGACCTTGCCTCGAGCTTGTCTGGATTTTACTTTTAGACATAGGCCGTACTAATTTCAAAATAAATTCCGTTCTCAGTTCTCTACCTTTCCATAGCCCTATGCAATACTCATCATAGAGCGCACCATATCTAATAGGGTGCGATTGCTCTGCCCCGATACATCGTTGTGCTGTGGTGTATACGGAGGAGTAATGCTGAGAGAGAATCTCATTCTCCTTTAGAATAGTCCAAGAATTCCATGCACAAGTATTCTCTTCCTTAATCCCATCAAAGGACATAATACTTATACCTGTTTTGGTTCTCTACTTTGGATTTATATTCATTGAATTTCTTAAAAGCTTCAGGCTTGTGTTTCAACAGGAATACATGTCCGAATCCTGAGAGATCATCAGTGAATATAATGAAGTACAAAGAACCAGTCCTGGCATGTGTAGAAAGAGGACCACATACATCGCCGTGTATCAGTTCCAAGAGTTTACTAACCTTTTCTCTGTTTCTAGTAAACGGAGCTATGGTCATCTTATCTTGGTGACATGACTGGAATATTTCACAAGATGTAAATTCAAACTGATTTAAATATGCATCTTAGTGTAACTTAGCTAGTCGGGTCGCATTGATATGACTTAGTCTGCAATGCCATAAGTTGGATTCATTCATTTCTGAACTCTTCCTCTTGTGTGTGTGTTCTATACGTTAAGAACTGTGGTTTGATTTAGAACGTATATGCTTTTAGATAACGTGCCTGAACTGATCAACTCTTGATATAGGAAATGTTCAAAACATTATCCAACAATGCAAAATTATATCCTTCTTTAGTAAATAAAGAGACTGATATAATGTTGCATATCAGGTTCGGTATCTAATAACATTCATTCAGAATCAATGTACTTGTTAATACAAGGTGATATTTACCAACTGATTTGGCTACAACAATTGCACCATTTTCTATCCTTAGAGACATATCACCCTATTCTCAGTTCTTTACCTATCAGTAGCCTATGTAACAAATTACATATGCGGATTCTTGATCCGGTATCAAATACCCAGGAAGTAGAGTATACTGAGAAAAAGTTCTCGGTAATGAACACACCCGAAGAAGATGCATCAACATGCACTTTCTTGGTTTGGGCTGCAAGGGTATCCTGGTATTCCCCTATTTCCTGCTCGGTCTTATAACAATTATAAGTTGGAGTGGGACCAATGTTCCCCAGCTCAGTATAATAAGCGGGTTCGGTCAATTCATCCATATTATTATCTTAATTAAGGCGTGACATGGTCGCTACCTGGAGAGAGAGAGAAGAAAACACTCTACGTGCGCTCTTGCAAGATTAGATTGGTTATATATTTTATCTAATCAGGATGGCTCCTTCTGTTTTTATCAAATCTTCCTTCAAACCTTAAAAGGAAAGACTAGACGGGATTAATTACACCCTACAAGTTCGCCAATTTTTCAGTCAGGTCAGTGCCGGTACTTTGAGGGAGGTTCCCCGTACTTTCGCACGGACCTAATTAAAATAAACCTCGTTTTCCCAGGGGCGTAACCCCGTTGACACCTTTCTAGACACGTACTTGATCGGCTAATTGTAAAGTGCAAAACTCTCCCAAGAGTAACAATTACTCGCAGTGGGTAGCAGGATCCTACTATCTCATAGAAGGTATGCAATCTCATTGCAAATTTGAACACTTGAAACTCCCGATAATGGTTTTTACCCCTAGCACTTATGACCTTGACTATAATCAACATATCATAAGCACTAGTCAAGTTCTACCTGTCATTTCTTGATTAATTAGAGCCACCCATATGACCATTGACTATAATCAACATAATCACATGACTGTCTTAATTAATCGCATTATATGCTGTGTAGGAAGACATCAATTAGCTACCGTACAGTACGCCTTGACTATGATCAACATACGCAACACGAATACTAAGTACTCTACTTTCTAAATTGACGGAGGGATGCGGATGGTTTTTTGTGAAAAGCTTTAACGCTTTGAACTTGATATCGTTGCAGAATCAAAAAGTTTTAAAAGGAGTGGCTTAAACTCCGCTTTTTGAAACTTTGCTTTTTGGTAAAAAGCCGAGTGGGTTTCATATTCGATTTACAACATCTTTAGGTTTATTTTCTTTCATTAATCTCATTAATGAATGTCCCATCATTTAAGTTACCTAAGCATCACAGATAAATACAACGTACGCTTATTCCATCCGCATTCGCCACGAAGTCCCGTCATGCACCGTTAGGTTTGGTGACTAACGGCAGGGCGGGGTAGGGCTAGTGCGGGTGAAAAACATAAGCAATGTCTATAATATATCATATATATTATAATGTATCCATCTCAGAATATAAAGTGATCACATCACAGAATATCAGCAGCAAAAGACAACTTATGAAATATTGGATATACTAGGATTTCCGGGTTTTAATTTGCAAGGTCGTGATGAATAGCCAATCCCATATCCCAAGACCCCTACAAGAGCGGCAAGCAACCCTACAAATTCTAGAGTTAGGAGACCCAGACTCGACTCCTTGAGATGGCCTCCCACTGGACTATAGAACCCGGTTACTTGTGCTCCCCTCATTGGGTCTATCCTAATGCGGAAAAGTAAATAATATACATCAACGGTGACATCTTCCTCAACCCGGAAGTGCCCCAATAAAAGAATATTACAAACAAGTTTTTACATGAATGAAAATGAAAAACTCTCATCTCACATAAAAACCCCCGGCTATTCTGTTAGTTATATGTATGCCCTAGAGGCCATTACTGTACATACGATGTATATTGTAGTGGATGCTTGGACATATATAGGGAGGACTTTCTTGCTCGACATGATAGTATGCTATCTGGTTACACTTTATCTTAACATGTACTCTGATTGTCTCTATGTTACATGTTGGTAAAGCCCTTAGGATGAGTACTTGAATACCACGACTATGATGCGGATCATACTAGTGGGGATAAGGTAGTCGCCAAGTACATCCTATAGGGTTCCTAGGCACTCTTGTGAGGGTTCATAAGGCATCAACCATGCCCGAATAAAATTTTAGATGTGCCGAACAACCTAAAGCCGGGATCTTTGCTGGATTATTAGGGTTAGACATGCAAGTAAACATCTTTACAACTAAGTATGAGGGATTACAACCTTTGTAGTCTGCTCCTTCGCTTCATAAGCTCCGAGTAGAAGTCCCTTCGCCGCGATCCACGATCTCCCGGACTCAAGAGAGGCTCCACGACTCGAACGATCCATGCTAGCTTGTAGTGTTCCTTTTCTCCGATGATCTACGTCGAAGTTGCTATAACTCAAGCTCTCTCACTCTAATGAGGTGAACACCCTAATCTAATTGGCTAGATTAGATGAGGATGATGGAGTAGTATTTATGCTTTCTTTTTATGTCAAATTCTCACATGAAAACATCACAAAAGGAAAACCTAGTAAGCTTTCTCAAAGCTCAAGGTTGAAGATGAAGATGAAAAATGAGTTCAACCTTTTGAGATGAATAATAAAATGAATATATGATCAATCATGGAACCATGGTCAAGGATGACAAGGATAACCTTTGTAGAGAATTAACTAGGGCTAGGGTTTGGTTGGGTTAAAGAATGAGTCATGAGAAAATATCAACAATAATATCTTAACCATGACAAAAGAAATTCCTTCTAGAAGGTGCAAGAAGAAACTAACCCAAATCAAACCCTAACCTTATTTAATCTCTACTAAGCATGTTTCATCATTAATCATATCATTTTACAATAATATATATCACTTATATATTATATATTTGCAACAAAAGAAAATAATACAATTAATATATATCGCATATATATCAATGTATTATCCGGTGAGAAAATGAAATAATAAAGCTAGCCAATATCAGATAATGTAATACAATATATCATATATATTATTATACATTAAATCATTGAATCAACACTTCATCCGACAATCCGGCTATATCGAATATAACCGACTGATATATCATGTACCGATTCATCGAATCAACACTTGATCCGATGACCCGGCACATATCTAAATATCGCGAGAATATAATACGATATCTCATATCGCATTATCCTCGGTCCTGCACATATCACATATGTGCCCCTACTCCGTTTTGCCTGAGTCAAGAAATCTCTGCGTAGGACTCTAAAGAATCGTCAATACGCCGGTAGCAGGTGATGATCATATCAAACACCCACAAGCTGCAAGCGGTTAGCTAAACGTAACAGCCACCCAGGTATTGAGCGATCAGAAGATCAACAAGCTATCCTGTACATTCTCCTGTTAATCCAATCAGTAACACTCCCGTACAGTCCGGTCTCTTCGTCTGATATGTTGCATATCTAGTCTAGGGGTGGTATACGTCAGACCCCAGTAACTGATAAGTCGAGTCGATGTGAGGCTCATAACGGGTCGAGAAACTACTGGTAACACTAACCAGTAAATCTCTATATCAGCCCTGGCCAGGGACTTCCAGTTATAGCCAATCGAACACAGCACAACATCAACTCCCTATACCGGGAGAGACGAATCCCCTCCTATTGCTCATTTCCTCCATGTGATTCGGGACTGCACCCAAAAGCCACCGTTTTGCATGCTCTCTTGGACGTGGTAAGGTGGGAATCAAAGCACGGCACACAAGACTCTATGACGATCTCGGGTCTACAGACTACCCTGTACCAGTGTCACCGGAGAACTGCCATCTGACGTGTGGTATATCACCATCTGGGAGTTCTCGGCGAGTCCGTCCAGTGAACCCAGTCTCTACTGAGCATCCGTACACCATCTCTGATGTCAAAACACCGATGGATATGGGATCATCCATCGCCCATCATATGGGTCAAGATGCGTATACGCTAGTCTACTCTGGTGTATCGATGCTCTGTCTCAATATACCCTCGACTAGAAACAGTTATATGATGTACTCATCGACTACCATGGCCCCACTAGTATGATCTCATCATAGTCCCAGTAGTCGAGTACAGATCCTAAGGGCTTTATCAACATGTGAGAGTAAGACAGTAAACAATATATAAGTCAACATGTTAAGATAATGTGAAACCAAATAGCATACTATCATGACGAGCAAGAAAGTCCTCTCTATATATATCCAAGTATCCATTATAATATACATCATATGTACAACAATGGCCTCTAGGGCATATACATAACTAACAATCTCCCACTTGCACTAAGGCCAGCTGCTGTAGTATCTCATACCTAGCATCCCGAATAATCTCTCAAACTGTATCTGGGGAATGGCCTTCGTGAATCGATCCGCAGTGTTGTCCTTCGTATCTACTCTCCTGACCTCGATCTCCCGGCGATCAACATCTCCCTGATGAGGTGATATGCCTCAGAATATGTCTGGACTTTTGATGGGACCTGGGTTCCTTAGCCAAAGCCACAGCTCCATTGTTATCGCAATACAGAGGTATTGGATGTTCAATGGATGGAACCACACCAAGTTCACTAATGAACTTCTTTATCCATACAGCCTTTTCGGCAGCATCGTTGGCAGCGATGTATTCAGCCTCCATCGTCGAGTCTGTAACGGTATCTTGTTTGGAACTCTTCCAACACACCGCCCCTCCATTGAGGGTAAAGACAAATCCTGAGTGCGACTTAGAGTCGTCCTTATCACTTTGGAGGCTGGAATCCGTAAAGGACTCCACCTGAAGTTCTCCGTTACCATACACCAAGAACATCTCCTTAGTCCTTCGTAAGTACTTGAGAATGTTCTTCACAGCTGTCCAGCGACTCTCTCCAGGATCTGCTTGATACCGACTCACTACACTTAGTGAGTATGCTACATCGGGTCTCGTACATAGCATCGCATACATGATAGAGCCTACTGCCGAAGCATTGGGTATGTAAGTGTACGGCGGCGCCCCGGCCGTCGATCCGACGCCGGAAACGCGGAGACGAAAAACATTGCGAAACTTGCAAACCGGCACCACCGTGCACTTTTATCCCGGATCGGGCTATTAACCTAGCTACTAGAAAACTAAAAGATGGGTAGAGAGTTATACCAAGCGATCCGTGTCCTTCGGTCTTCGTCTCCACTCCGATCTCCCGTGGAATCTCCGTCCGTCACCTCCTCGTCGGAAAGGGCACCACGTAGCCGGGTTCGTTTACGGGCTCCCACCTCTGGACCGAGACAACTCGGGCGCGAAGTTGGCTAGCCGATGCGTCCAAGATTTTCTGTAGATGTAGTGTAGTATCTATGTCTCTTTGGGGTAGTGAAGTTGCCATGGATGTGGAGGAATGAAGATAAGAAAAATGGTGTTTTCATTTTTCCTAGCAAGAAAATGAGATGGAGAAAAATGCCACACCACAAGAATGAACTTCTCTCTCTCTCTTCACGAATAGTCGCTGGCCCTTCTTAGAATGGTGGGAGAAAAAAAAATCCCCAGGAATTATCAAGAGAAGAAAATGTATCATGATCAAATGAAATTTGTCACATTCATTTCTCATCTCAACCTCACTCAATCTCATCACAATAAATGCATAAGAATGGACTAGAAAAGAATCTCATGATGATATGAAGGATCAAATGCAAGAAACCCCTCCACAAATAAGTTATTTGCAAACTGCAAATAACCCCCTGCATCGATAAAGTCCGGCCGTGAAGGAACAAAGGAAAACCGGCCGGAACGGAATGCAAACTGGCAACTTCAGAAAACTGATCCCGTAATTAATTACAGGAAAACCCTGCGACTGCATATACATGCCCGCATTTGTATTCCCACTGAATACAAATGCAAAGAGACAAAATCTACACTATCTAATACTAGGATCCGGCTTAAGCCAAAGCCGGCTAGTAAAATCCGTCCGATCACGATCCGTGCAATACCGCACGTATCTGATCGAACCCTGCCATATCCCCATACGGCCTGTACAGCGTTTCGCCCGAAACCTGAGTAGCTATGTGTGGTGGACTCTAAAGACTCGTCAATACTATGGCTGTGGATTTAACCACTAGCACGTCAGAGGTATTAGCCATACGTGACGGGACACCAGCTATTGACCAAAAGGGACGTCTGTGAGCGAACTCATCCTGACACCCTAATGAGCTTGTCAGTGACAATATCCGTATAGTCCGGTCCGTTCGTCTATGAGCATCGCATGGCAGGCCTAGGGGGTTGGTAAAAGTCAGACCCCCAATAGCGGTACAAGTCGTGTCGGAGAGTAGCCCAGAATACCCTGAGATACTACTGGAATACCTACCAGTAAATCTCCTGTCTTGGCCAAGGACTTCATGTAATGGCTCTCCTAGACACAGCGCGACCTCACCCCCAATACCGGGAGAGACGAACCCCTGAAGATCCGCTCACTGCCTCCATGTGGCTCGGGACTGTACCCAACTAAAACCTGTTTGCACGTCTGCTTTGAGCGTGGTAGGGTAGTAATCAAAGCACAGTGGGAACTCACACGAGACAAATGACGATCTCAGGTCGATGAACTAACCTGTACACATGTCACCTGGGAACTGCTATCTGACGTCTGGTATAATCCCAACTAGCAGGTTCCCGGCGAGTCCTGTCCGGTGTACTCATAACCCAATGAGCACCTGTATACATCTTAGGTGAACCAACTAACACCAGTGGCTTTTGAGACCGGCCACCGCCCCTCGTCGGGGTCTCGACTGTATACACTAGTCTACTCTGGAGTATCGATGCCCTGTCTCGAAACTCCCATGACTAGGGACCTTTTAAGGATGTGCTTATAGACCCCAGCTCCCACGTATATGATCGCCCTCATACGGCTGGCAGTCAAGCAAGAATCCTAGGGGCTCTATCAACGTGTAATAGTGACCTGTAAGGTCACCTAAAGCAGTACACGATGATAAAGGTAAACTAGATAGCATACTATCATCTTGAGTAAGACTGTCCTACCGGGATAGGTCCTACCTCAATCATTGCAATCACGTGCCTGTGATCCAATAATTGACTCTGAGGGCACCATCTCCAACAATCTTCCACTTGCACTCAACGCTAATTATTGCGATGTCGCATACTCACAGCCCGTGTGATACCGAACACCCAACTCCTCTACTAGTCAGTCTCACAAAGCTCGTTTGCGAAACTATTGCGTTCGAGGAATAGCCTCAGTGAGTGGATCCGCTCTGATGTTTCTTTCTATGTCTCTCTATATCTCAAGTTCGCGGAGAAAGCCATCTCCCGAAATGAGCAATACCTGTCTTAGAATATGTCTGGATGTCTGATGGGACCTAGCTCATAAATGAACTCCAAATCCAAACTTCTTAGACTGTATCGTCAACTGAACTTAATCAGTATCCTGCGCCATGCCTTCCCTCAGTATCTATATGGACTACCTGTCCAAAACACTGCCCTTCGTCAAAGGGAAAACTATAACTCTGACAGTCACTCTGTCATCCATGTCACCTTGGAAGCCTGGAATGATAACCGTCTCCTAAAGGAGGCTGTTGTTATCATATCCCTAGAACATCCACTTATGTTCTAAAACTGCTTCCGACGGTTTCTCCAGGATTGGATCAATATCAACTTATTGCATCTACTGCAAAAACAACATCAGGTGTGGTACTTGACATCTTATGATTGACTCAATTGCCTAAGCAAGTGATCTGCCAATCATGCACATCCCTCTCTACTTTAGTCTGTAAGACACCTTTAGAGAGGGTGACTCCATCACCTGCAGGTACACTACCACGCCAGGGGTCGTCCATTCTAAATACTCATAGAATGCTGTCTAACTACCCAGATTGAGAAACTACCCAATTCTAGATCTAAAACCATAGATCCAGTAACCAGAATGTCTGATATAATATCCAAGTCCCATGTGGAGAAACTACTGTGTGACAACCAATGTATAACCGACCGTAGTATAGGAATATCACTTCCTACTCTGTGTATGTCATCCATATACCAGGACGTCACACCCTACTACCTTCTTAACAGATCCATCCCCTATTCTGATGAAGTCAAACCTATGACTATCACATCAGAAACAGATGATCTATCTCCGCTATATCTGCTTTAGTCTATAAATAGACATAAGCCACCTGTCCACCAATGCTTCCGCTGCTCCCACTGACCATGACAACCCTCTGGCAGAGTCATATAGACGTACACTTCTAAATCTAGTTTAGAACGACGCTATACTCATCCTCCTGCCGGGTCTCACAGCCTGGAACAACAGCAATGGCAAGTCTGGGTAAACAAGAACCTCCCCGCTACCGTCCTTGAGGCTACCGGAGTACCTCTCGGGTGCCTGAGGTTACCCACCGTATCTGCAGAGTGGCCAATGGAATATCAAACCAGATTGAATCTTTAGGTTCCTATCAAATTTTCAGTAATCGTTTGCGGTCTACCATACTCCGACTACTGTTTTCTGAAAATATCCATTTCTTTTAAAATTGTGGCGAGTCAAGAACAATATCACTATTGATCTTCCATATGGTAGAAAGTCAACCCTCGTCATAGCCTGGGTCAACCCACAAACAGCTATTACAGAAACGTGCCTTGAGTTATCCAGAATCTGGTTTTAAGCATAAGCCGGACAACTCCTCGTACCTTAACAATGTCAAGATATGAACTGTTCTATATCCAATATAGAAACAGAGGCACAGATTTAATTAAACCAGATTCAAATCATGCAGCTGTCTCCAGTGCATGTCAACTAAATGGAAGGAGGCCGATCAGCGTTACTCAACTTAGGATTGCTTCCAATTATGAGTAACCTGAAAGAGAAGCAAGTTCTCTTAATCATTACTATCAACTGAATACCACACACAAGTATCTACATCTTCGATCACCCTGAAGAATCCCGATACTTGCAACTCCTGGTTCTCTACTTTATTCATATACCTATAACTTCTCAAAACTCAGAACATGCATTTCTACGAAACACATGTCTAAGAACTAGAGAAGTCACAAGTAAACAGAATACAGTACGAGTACCAACCCCTCTGTCCTAATGGACATTGGACAATATACAATACTCTGTATAAGTCCCTTGAGTCAAATGACTCATTCACTGTGTGTCGTAGGTTGAAAACTGAACTTATGGTTAAGAAGAATTACACCGCTGTTCAATGCTCCTTACCTAACCATCCATTGGTATAGGTAAATGTCATAGACATAATTTCGAAAAGGTATATCTCACTCTATAAAAATAGACGTACATATATATCAATTTGAAATTGGTGCATAACAACGGATATTCAAAACCAAATATTTTCCGTCCGGCAAACAACCTAGGTGACTTCCTCAAATATCACCAATTACAAAGAATCCCGATATAATGAGGATGATCACCTAATTCCCAATAACTTACTCCCACTCATCATCTGTAAAACCATACAGATGTGAGAATCATACCTGGTAAATACATACCCTGGAGCAAGTGTCTAATTGGGAAATCAGTTTTCTATTAACAGTATACAGTAATACTGAAACATTGAAATGTTTCGATGGGGTATCCTGGTATTCCTAGTATTGCCTCTTCCATTATCTAGATTCACAACTGTAACCGTATAATTCTTTGCCATCTCTCCAAATCCCTTTATATGTCTTTAGTCATTATCTTTTGTACACCCCTTTAGGCCAATTGATTTTCTTCCTTCCCTACCGTTCGACACCAGCCTATGGTTTGGAAGAAGACTATCCAATAAGCATAATGGGTGTACTGTCCTAATCATAGGAGCACTCGCGATGCGAGAGAAGGTGAAGATAAAAGACATCTGAATAAACCTTATTCCTATTTCTCCTGAACCAGAGTCCATCCCCGAACTGGAACAAGTTCCTTTCGAGTTCGTATATAACCATACGATGGATTATCCAATAAACTTGGGATCTTCGTAGTGATACGGAGTGTCCTGGAGAAATACAAAGGTGATTTAGGATTGGCGAAGAAATACTTGGTTTGGTCGTGAATAGCAGTCGCAATTTACTTTGCCCTCTTACTAATCCCTTTGTTTGTCTTAACTTAATACCTTCTGTACACCATCGTTATGCTAATTGGTTTTCTTCATTCCCTACCATTCGGCACCAGCCTAAGGTTTGGAAGAAGACTATCCAATTTGCGTAATAGGTATACTATCTCCTAAACCAAGGAGTACTCGCAACCTGAGAGAAGGTAAAAGGAAAAGACAACTGAATAGTCCTATTCGTTTTCTCCAGAACCGGAAACCATCGTCTAATAATTCCTTCGAGTTCGTATATAACCATACGATGGTTTTGTCCAATGGGAGTGGACGTTCGTAGTAATACGGGGTGTCCTGGAGAAAAGGGTAAAAGTAGGAGTGGCAATGAGGTTTGTAACTCTGACAATCCAAAAGCCAGTGTTTAAGAAGGTTCGGTTAATTTTGGTCACTGAGTCATAGTCTAGGGTCGGGTCAATGGTCGCTGCCAAAGAGAGAGAGAAAAGAAACACTCAGCATGCACTCTAACCTAGATCAGAATGGTTATCACTTTATCTAATCAGGAAACCTTCCACTGTAACGTCAAATTCTTCTGTAAACCTGAAAGAAGAATTAGCCGGGGTCACCCGAGGAGTAAACCAACTCATTAGTGGGAATCGAGATCCAACTATCATCGCATGATAACGTGACGGAATCCACTCACGTTATCACACTCCAGATGGTATGCGCATATCTGGCAAGTTTCAGTTTCTTTAGAAACTCCCGATGTGATTTTTGCCCCATGCTCTTATGACCTTGACTTTGGCCTACATATCATAAGTCACATGTTAAGTTCTACCCGTCATTCTCCAGGTTAAATTGAACCCACCCGTACATACCCTTGACTTTGGCCAAAATAGTAGTACGACTGTCCCAAACCAACGCATCTATCTATGATGCATATGAATACCCAATAGCTACCAATCACTGTGCCTTGACTTTGGCCAACATACACAGCTTGAATACTTATTGACTATTCATATGAAACGACGGAGGGCTATGAATGGTTTCTGGCGAAAACCTTTAACGTAATGAACTTGATATCGTTGAAGAAACGGATAGCTTTTCTAAAAATATAGTAACGAAAACCTTTGCTAAAGAGGTCACTCCTAGTGAAGGGATCTCGGCTCTTTCCCCGTAGGATGGGGTGCAGGATATTCCAACTGAATACCACGATGCAAAGCAAAAGTAATCGGCTATAGTGAAGTTATTGCCCTGACGCAAACTTTTGTCCAAGGGGTCACTCCCGGTGAAGGGATCTCGGCCCTTGCCTCGTCGACTGAGGAGCAGGATATTCCTACTGAATACCACGATGCAAAACAAAAGTGAACGCCCTTGCAATAACAGCTTTTTGAAAAATGTTCCAACAACATCAGAATAGGTTTGTGTAGCTTGCATTGATCCGAATCAACGCAGTCCCATCAATTGATCACACCAATAAAGAACGAAAATAATGACGTACGTATATGCCATCCGCATTCGCCACTGGGTCCCGTCATCACCCGTTAGGTTAGCTAACTAACGACAGAGCGGGGACTGGACTAGCACGGATGCAAAACATATACAACATCTACTAGTATATATATCAATATATAATATTTCGCTCAAGGCGTGATAACAAATGCAGCATCACAGAAATGTAACCAGCATCACAGAGCAATACAGATATCTGGGATCCCCGGGTTTCATAGAGCCGCTACTGAAACCCGACGTTCCCCTGGTCGTGTGGATTGCCTGTGCAATGAAATCCTAGACCCCTACGGGCGCGGCAAGTTACCCGCCAAAACCTGAAGCGAGGCAGCCCCCTTCAGCAACGTGAATGGACCACCCAGCACTTCACGGAATCCGGTAACTTGGGCACCCCTCCTGGGTCAACCTATACCCCCTACGAGTGCGGCGAATAGCCCGCCAATTCTAGAGTGATGCCCCGTCCGTCTCAATGCCATGAGATGCGGGCTTGTTGCCCTCTAGAACCCGGCTATCTGTGCACCCCTCCGCGGGATAATCCTAGTACAGGAACTAAAATATACATACAACGGGTACATCGACCTCAACCCGGTCGTGCCCCAAAGGAATAATACAAACAGCCAGTGACAGAAGTCCACATGTCGGACGCTCGCCCCGCAATATCAAATGTACATATAAAACAAAACTGTACTAACATTGCATCCAGGCTATCCTCCACGACCAATCCGCAACATCACAGCACAACACAGAACATCAACGTGAATGTCACGTTCGCAAATCCGTCTAAAAGGGCTATAGCAGTTAGACAGGATTTACCGATCAAATGACATTCAAGGTCGTAGATATAATGTAAATACTGTGAACTAGCATGTTTAAAATATCCGATCGAACAAATTTATCAAAGTGGGGCCCAATCACTACTGTAGCTCTCACAGAAAATCTGGGCCCAAAAAGAATATCCCAAAACCCCTATTTCCAACCCAGAAGCCCTCTGTAGAATTTTAATGCACTGAAAAGTAAATACTGCGGCGGAACCGCGGCCCAAGCATGGGTTTGGCCGCGGTTCCGCGGTCGTATAGTGCGTTCACGTGATCAAATTTCAACAGAGGTCTTAGAATTCTCTGCACATCATTCTGAAACAACCTGAAAAATTTTTGGAGCCAAAAAAATTTCGACAGAAACCCAATGCATAAGAAAATACGGTTTTGGGGTTTTATTGTTCGATCGAGTTCTAAACATGTTAGAGCAAGCTAGGCTAAGTTAATGACATGGCTCTGATACCAATGTAAGTGCACGGCGGCGCCCTGGCCGTCGATCCGACGCCGGAAACGCGGAAACGAAAAACATTGCGAAACTTGCAAACCGGCACCACCGCGCACTTTTATCCCGGATCGGGCCATTAACCTAGCTACTAGAAAACTAAAAGATGGGTAGAGAGTTATACCAAGCGATCCGTGTCCTTCGGTCTTCGTCTCCACTCCGATCTCCCGCGGAATCTCCGTCCGTCATCTCCTCGTCGGAAAGGGCACCACGTAGCCGGGTTCGTTTACGGGCTCCCACCTCTGGACCGAGACAACTCGGGCGCGAAGTTGGCTAGCCGATGCGTCCAAGATTTTCTGTAGATGTAGTGTAGTATCTATGTCTCTTTGGGGTAGTGAAGTTGCTATGGATGTGGAGGAATGAAGATAAGAAAAATGGTGTTTTCATTTTTCCTAGCAAGAAAATGAGATGGAGAAAAATGCCACACCACAAGAATGAACTTCTCTCTCTCTCTTCACGAATAGTCGCTGGCCCTTCTTAGAATGGTGGGAGAAAAAAAAATCCCCAGGAATTATCAAGAGAAGAAAATGTATCATGATCAAATGAAATTTGCACATTCATTTATCATCTCAACCTCACTCAATCTCATCACAATAAATGCATAAGAATGGACTAGAAAAGAATCTCATGATGATAAGAAGGAACAAATGCAAGAAACCCCTCCACAAATAATTTATTTTCAAACTGCAAATAACCCCCTCCATCGATAAAGTCCGGCCGTGAAGGAACAAAGGAAAACCGGCCGGAACGGAATGCAAACTGGCAACTTCAGAAAACTGATCCCGTAATAAATTACAGGAAAACCCCGCGACTGCATATACATGCCCGCATTTGTATTCCCACTGAATACAAATGCAAAGAGACAAAATCTAAACTATCTAATAATAGGATCCGGCTTAAGCCAAAGCCGGCTAGTAAAATCCGTCCGATCACGATCCGTGCAATACCGCACGTATCTGATCGAACCCTGCCATATCTCCATACGGCCTCTACAGCGCTTCGGGCGAAACCTGAGTAGCTATGTGTGGTGGACTCTAAAGACTCGTCAATACTATGGCTGTGGATTTAACCACTAGCACATCAGAGGTATTAGCCATACGTGATGGGCCACCAGCTATTGACCAAAAGGGACGTCTGTGAGCGAACTCATCCTGACACCCTACTGAGCCTGTCAGTGACAATATCCGTACAGTCCGGTCCGTTCGTCTATAAGTATCGCATGGCGGGCCTAGGGGGTTGGTAAAAGTCAGACCCCCAATAGCGGTACAAGTCGTGTCGGAGAGTAGCCCAGAACACCCTGAGATACTACTGGAATACCTACCAGTAAATCTTCTTCCTTGGCCAAGGACTTTGTGTAATGGCTCTCCTAGACACAGCGCGACCTCACCACCAATAGCGGGAGAGACGAACCCGTGAAGATCAGCTCACTGCCTCCATGTGGCTCGGGACTGTACCTAACTAAAACCTGTTTGTACGTCTCCTTTGAGCGTGGTAGGGTAGTAATCAAAGCACAGTAGGAACTCACACGAGACAAATGACGATCTCAGGTCGATGAACTAACCTGTACACATGTCACCTGAGAACTGCTATCTGACGTCTGGTATAATCCCAACTAGCAGGTTCCCGGCGAGTCCTGTCCGGTGTACTCATAACCCAATGAGCACCTGTATACATCTTAGGTGAACCAACTGACACCAGTGGCTTGTGAGACCGGCCACCGCCCCTCGTCGGGGTCTCGACTTTATACACTAGTCTACTCTGGAGTATCGATGCCCTGTCTCGAAACTCCCACGACTAGGGACCTTTTAAGGATGTGCTTATAGACCCCAGCTCCCACGTATATGATCGCCCTCATACTGCTGGCAGTCAAGCAAAAATCCTAGGGGCTCTATCAACATGTAATAGTGACCTGTAAGGTCACCTAAAGCAATACACGATGATAAAGGTAAACCAGATAGCGTACTATCATCTTGAGTAAGACTGTCCTACCGGGATAGGTCCTCCCTCAATCATTGCAATCACGTGCCTGTGATCCAATAATTGACTCTGAGGGCACCATCTCCAACAGGATATCCCTTGCATGCGAGCTCTCTCTAAATCAGTCTTGGGAGACATCTCTTTGGAGAGAGTGAGTCCAAAGATCGTGGGTTGGTTTCCACGCTAGGATTCTTCCATACTAAACCTCTTTCGTATGGTGTCAATGTACCTGGATTGGGACAATCCCAGTATCCGTTTAGATCTATCTCTATAGATCATAATTCCCAGTATGCAGGAGGCATCACCTAGATCTTTCATTGAGAATCTTTGTGATAAGAAGAGCTTGACTAATTGCTGCATAGGAATATCATTTCCTATCAAGAGTATGTCATCGACGTACAATACGAGGAAGACAACCTTACTCTCTGCAACCTTCTTATAGATACAAGGTTCATCTATGTTTTTGATGAAGTCAAACTCTTTGACTACAACATCAAAGAAGATGTTCCAACTCCGCGATGCTTGCTTTAACCCATAAATGGATTTAAGCAGTTTGCATACCTTTCCGCTGCTCCCACTATCTACGAAGCCCTCTGGCTGAGTCATGTACACGCACTCTTCTAAATCACCGTTTAAAAAGCCGGTCTTAACATCCATTTGCCAGATTTCGTAGTCATGGTATGCAGCAATGGCAAGTAAGATCCCGATGGACTTAAGCATAGCCACTGGAGAAAAGGTTTCGTCATAATCCATACCTGGTCATTGACGAAAACCCTTTGCAACAAGTCTAGCTTTGAAAGTCTCAACTTTTCCATCTACACCAATTTTCTTTTTAAAGATCCACTTACTCCCAATGGGTTTTACCCCTTCAGGAGCAACATCCAAAGTCCATACTTTGTTGGTGTACATGGATTCCATCTCAGATCGCATTGCATCCAGCCATTTCACAGAGTCACCACTCATGATGGCCTGCTCGAAACTAATTGGGTCATCATCTTCCATGATGTAATCCTCGCTTCCATCATCAGTGAGAAAACCGTAGTATCTCTCAGGTGGATGAGAAACCCTGCTAGATCGGCGGAAAGGCTGGGGTTCATCGGGTACTACTGAATCCTCTGGTTCTACCAAGTCTTTTGTTATAGTTTGTGTCGCTGGAACCTCTTCCAGTTCTACCTCAATGCAACCAATCTGTTTCATAAGAAAACCTTTTTCTAAGAAAGTGGCATGTCGAGAAACAAACATCTTTTGTTCCTCGGGGTCGTAAAAGATATACCGTTGTGAATTTTTGGGATATCCTACAAACTTACATAAGACAGATCTTGCCCGGATTTTGTCTTTTGACAAAGGCCGGACAACCCCATATCTTAATATAATTAAGATGTGGTCTCTTTCCTTTCCATATCTCATAAGGAGTGGTTGGCACAGATTTGGTAGGAACCCTATTCAATAGGTCTATGGCTGTCTCAAGCGCATATCCCCAGAAGGAAATAGGCAACTCAGCAGTGCTCATCATAGAGCACACCATATCTAATAGGGTGCGATTCCTCCGTTCCGATACACCGTTGTGCTGTGGTGTATAAGGAGGAGTAAACTGAGAGAGAATCCCATTCTCTTTTAGGTAATCTAGGAACTCATTGCTTAAGTATTCACCTCCTCAATCAGATCGAAGGATTTTAATACTTTTGCCCGTTTGATTCTCTACTTCGTGCTTATATTCTCTGAGTTTCTCAAAAGCTTCAGACTTGTGTTTCATCAGGAATACATGTCCGTATCTAGAGAGATCGTCAGTGAATGTAATGAAGTAGGAATAACCGTTCCTGGCATGCGTAGACATAGGACCGCATACATCACTATGTATCAGTCCTAAGAGTTCCGTAACTCTTTCTCCGTGTCCACTAAACGGAGCTTTGGTCATTTTGCCTTTGAGACATGAAAGGCAAGTATCATAAGATGATAATTCGAACGGATTCAAATATCCATCCTTATGTAACTTAGCCAGTCGTGTCGCATTGATATGACCAAGTCTACAATGCCACAAGAAGGATTCGTTCATTTCTGAACTTTTCCTTTTGTGTGTGTTTTGTATATTAAGGACTGTATTTTAATTGAGAATGAATATGCCATTATGTAACGAGCCTGATCCAATCAACTTTTGATGTAGGAATATCTTCATAACATTATCCTTTACTACAAAATTATATCCTTCTTTACTTAATAAAGAAACTGATATAATGCTGCATATCATGTTCGGTATATAATAGCACTCATTCAGAATCAGTGTATTACGACTTGGTAATACAAGGTGATATTCGCCAACTGCTTTGGCTGCAATACTTGCACCATTCCCTACTTGAACGGAATGATCACATTTTCCCAGTTCTCTACCTTTACGTAGCCCATGTAACAATTTACATATGTGGGATCCAGATCCGATATCTAATACACAGGACGTAGGGTGAACTGAGAAACAGTTCTCAATAACTAACACACCCGAAGAAGATGCATCAGCATGCATGTTCTTTGTTTGGGTGGCGTGAGAATCCAGATATTCTCCTGTTTCCTGTTCAGTCTTATAACTCTTATAAGAAAGAACGGGACCAACGATCCCTTACTCAGTATAATAAGTTGGTTCAGTTAGTACATCCATTTTATTATCTTGATTAAGTCCTGACACGGTCGCTACCAGGAGAGAGAGAGAAGGAAACACTTTAGCGTATGCTCTTGCAAGATTTGATCGGTTATTATTTTATCTAATTAGGATATCTCCCACTGTTTTTATCAAATCTTCCTTCAAACCCTAAAAGGTAAGATTAGCCGGGATTAATCACACCCTACAATTTCGTCAATCTTTCAGTCAGATCAGTGTCGGTACTTGAGGGAGGTTCCCCGTGCTTTCGCACGGACCTAATTAAAATAAACCTCATCTTCCCAGAGGCTTAACCCCGTTAACACCTTTCTAGACACCTACTTGATCGGCTAATTGTCCTGTGTAAAACTCTCCCAGGAGTAACTCTTACTCGTAGTGGGTATCGGGATCCAACTATTTCATAGGAGGTATGCAATCTCATTGCAAATTTCAACACTTGAAATTCCCGATAATGCTTTTACCCCTAGCGTGCTATGACCTTGACGCATGCCAAACAACCCATAGTCCGCTAGTCAAGTTCAACCCGTACATTTCGTGATTGAATTAAACCTACCCGTACGACCCTTGACGCATGCCAAACAACGCCGTACGAATACCCTAATCCAATCGCATCTCATGCTACAGATAAGTAATAATCAGCTACCGTACACTACGTCTTGACGCATGCCAAACTACCGCTGCACGAATACTAAATATCACTTATCTGAAATGACGGAGGGCTACGCAGGTTTTTCAGAAAACCATGAGCGTAATGAACTTGATATCGTTGTAGAAACAAGTGATTTTTGAAAAGGAGTGTTTTTTAGGCTTTTCCAGTTTTGCTAAAGAGGTCACTCCCGGTGAAGGGATCTCGGCTCTTTCCCCATTGAATAAGGTGCAGGATATATCATATATATCGCTGTGCAAAGAAAGACTATATAAGCTGTCAAAAACTAAACCGTGAGTTTGTAGCATCTGCCAGTTTTGCTAAAGAGGTCACTCCCGGTGAAGGGGTCTCGGCTCTTTCCTCATCGAATAAGGTGCAGGGTATATCATATATACCGCTATGCAAAGCAAAACTGTAGCTACCCTTTTTATAAAGTTTTGATTCTACAACATCTTTTAGGTTTCTTTTCTTTTTATTAATCTCATTAATAAATCCCATCAGCTTATGCTTTCTAAGCATCACAGAAGAAACGAAAGCAGTAATATTTATATATCAGCATATATGTATAGTATAAGCATTCGTCTCAGGCAGTAATATGATCTCATCACAGAACATTGCAGCAGAAGAACATATATGAAATATTGGATACACTAGGATATCCGTGTTTTAATACGAGCCGGTATAAAACACGGATTCCACGGTCGTGATGAATAGCCAAACCCACATCCCTAGACCCCTACGAGAGAGGCAAGTAACACTTCCAATTCTAGGGTTAGGAGACCCGGTCTCGACTCCTCGAGATGGCCTCCCACTGGACCCTAGAACCCGGTTACTTGTGCTCACCTCCTTGGGTCTACCTAATGCGGAAAAGTAAATAATATACATTGGTGACATCAACCTCATCCCGGAAGTGCCCCAATAAAAGAATATTACATACAATTGAATTTTACATGAATGAAAATGAAAAAAAACCCTCATCTCAGATAAAACCCCCGGCTATTCAGAACACGACGATCCAATACAACATATCACAGCAACTCATAATATCTCATATCATCAACGAAAGCAAGTATGTGTATCCCGATTGTCGTTGATGTATAGCAACAAAGCCGGCGATACCCTACATACTATGCTTACGGTCACAGCAAAGAAAGTGTAAAACTACAACATTTGGAATCCACAATTACTTTAGACATCGTAAATCCGAAATATCACATACTTCGCATTTCATGCCTAACTATATGAATTCCACATATTGTATCACATTCCAGATAAATAGACAGTATTAAACTTTCCGATCGAATAATCAAATACCTAAGATTTCCTAAATAGCTCAACACTTGAGCGGAGTTCAAAAAGCCCCAGAATACGTCACAGTACCAATGGTCCAGCCGTAGAAGGGTCAAGCCAACGCCTCACATATGGCACGCCGTACTGCCCCAATCTCTAAGGTTTAGAGGCAGTTCAGAAGGTCACATAATCGAGTTAAGGTTTGTGTTCTTCTAGAGGGTCCATCGCGTTACTTGCATGTTTTTCCGAAAGATTTAAACACAACAAAAATTCAACACTTGAAAGTTTTTCGTGCCGGGAAAAAGTGAGTTAATGATATCCGTTCAAACATTTTAACAGTTTCTAAATATCCGGAAAACAGAACGAAATTAAATTTTCCGATCGAATCAACGAATACAAAATAATCCCCAGAATACTCAACACTTGAGTCAGATTAAAAATACCCAGAAAGATACATAAGCAGCTACGGTCATAACAGTGCTAAAAGAAAAGTCAAACCCGACTGTACGGCCGCGGATCCGTGGCACAAGCAAGGTATTGCCGCGGTTCCGCGGCGGTCCGTATGGTTTACCTCCTCGTTTTTCACAGTGATGCTTAAAATTCCCTGCTGATTTTTTTAGGTAATTTTAATACAGAAAAAAATCACATTTTTAAAAATTGTCCAGAGAGGGGTTCAAATCGTCGTTTCGGGGTTCGATCGGAGTTTTAACTTCGTATACACGTCGCCTAATGCTCTAGCTAGGCTCTGATACCACTGTAGGGTTCCTCGCACTCTTGTGAGGGTTCATAAGGCATCAACCATGCCCGAATAAAATTTTAGACGTGCCGAACAACCCAAAGCCGGGATCTTTGCTAGATTATTAGGGTTAAACTTGCATGTAAACATCTTTACAACTAAGTGTGAGGGATTACAACCTTTGTAGTCCGCTCCTTCATTTCATAATCTCCGAGTAGAAGTCCCTTCGCCGCGATCTACGATCTCCCGGACTCAAGAGAGGCTCCACGACTCGAACGATCCATGCTAGCTTGTAGTGCTCCTTTTCTCCGATGATCTACGTCGAAGTTACTATAACTCAAGCTCTCTCACTCTAATGAGGTGAACACCCTAATCTAATTGGCTAGATTAGACGAGGATGATGGAGTAGTATTTATGCTTTCTTTTTATATCAAATTCTCACATGAAAACATCACAAAAGGAAAACCTAGTAAGTTTTCTCAAAGCTCAAAGTTGAAAAATGAGTTAAACCTTTTGTGATGAATAATGAAATGAATATATGATTAATCATGGAACCACGGTCAAGGATGACAATGATAACCTTTGTAGAGAATTAACTAGGGCTAGGGTTTGGTTGGGTTAAAGAATGAGTCATGAGAAAATATCAACAATAATATCTTAACCATGACAAAAGAAATTCCTTCTAGAAGGTGCAAGAAGAAACTAACCCAAATCAAACCCTAACCTTGTTTAATCTCTACTAAACATGTTTCATCATTAATTATATCATGTTACAATAATATATATCACATATATAATATATATTTGCAACAAAAGAAAATAATACAATTAATATATATCGCATATATATCAATGTCTTATCCAGTGAGATAATGAAATAATAAAGCGAGCCAATATCAGATAATGTAAAACAATATATCATATATATAATTATACATTAAATCAACGAATCAACACTTAATCCGACAATCCAGCTATATCGAATATAACCGACTAATATATCATGTATCGATTCATCGAATCAACACTTGATCCGATGACCCGGCACATATCTAAATATCGTGAGAATATAATACGGTATCTCATATCGCATTATCCTCGGTCCTGCACATATCACATATGTTCCCCTACTCCATTTTGCCTGAGTCAAGAAATCTCTGTGTAGGACTCTAAAGAATCGTCAATACGCCGGTAGCAGGTGATGATCATATCAAACACCCACAAGCTGCAAGCGGTCAGCTAAACGTAACAGCCACCCAGGTATTGAGCGATCAGAAGATCAACAAGCTAGCCAGTAAATTCTCCTGTGAATCCAATCAGTAACACTCCCGTACAGTCCGTTCTCGATATGTTGTATATCTAGTCTAGGGGTGGTATACGTCAGACCAAAGTAACCGATAAGTCGTGTCGATGTGAGGCTCATAACGGGTCGAGAAACTACTGGTAACACTTACCAGTAAATATCTATATCAGCCCTGGCCAGGGACTTCCAGTTATAGCTAATCGAATACAGCACAACATCAACTCCCTATACCGGGAGAGAAGAATCCCCTCCTATCGCTCATTGCCTCCATATGATTCGGGACTGCACCCAAAAGCCACCGTTTTGCACACCCTCTTGGACGTGGTATGGTGGGAATCAAAGCACAGTGGGAATCATACAAGACTCTATGACGATCTCGGGTCTACAGACTACCCTGTACCAGTGTCACCAGAGAACTGCCATCTGACGTGTGGTATATCACCATCTGAGAGTTCTCGGCGAGTCCGTCAAGTGTACCCAGTCTCCACTGAGCACCCGTACACTATCTCTGATGTCAAAACACCGATTGATATTGGATCATCCATCGCCCATCATATGGGTCAAGATGCGTATACGCTAGTCTACTCTGGTGTATCGATGCCCTGTCTCGATATACCCTCGACTAGGAACAGTTATAGGATGTACTCATCGACTACCATGGCCCCACTAGTATGATCTCATCATAGTCCCAGTAGTCGAGTACAGATCCTAAGGGCTTTATCAACATGTGAGAGTAAGACAGTAAATAATATATAAGTCAACATGTTAAGATAAAGTGAAACCAAATAGCATACTATCATGACGAGCAAGAAAGTCCTCTCTATATATATCCAAGCATCCATTATAATATACATCATATGTACAACAATGGCCTCTAGGGCATATACATAACTAACACATCCTTCAAATGTTCCTAGTCGTAGGTGTATCGAGACAGGGCATAGATATACCAGAGTAGACGAGCGTATGCGCTTCTTAACCCATATGATGGGCGATGGATGATCCCATATCCATTAGTGTTTGACATCAGAGAAGGTATACGGGTGCTCAGTAGAGACTGGGTACACTGGACAGACTCGCCGAGAACTCCCAAATAGTATTATACCTCACGTCAGATGGCAGTTCTCTGGTGACACTGGTACAGAATAGTCTGTAGACCCGAGATCGTCATAGAGTCTTGTGTGATTCCCACTGTGCTTTGATTTCCATCATACCACGTCCAAGAGGGCATGCAAAAAGGTGGCTTTTGGGTACAGTCCCGAATCACATGGAGGCAATGAGCGATAGGAGGGGATTCGTCTCTCCCGGTATAGGGAGTTGATGTTGCGCTGTGTTTGATTGGCTATAACTGGAAATCCCTGACCATGGTTGCTGAGATTTACTGGCAAGTGTTATCAGTAGTTTCTCGAACTGTTATAGACCTCATATCGACACGACTTATCAAGCTACTGGGGTCTGACGTTTACCACCCCTATACGAGATATGCGACATATCATACGAAGAGACCGGACTGTACGGGAGTGTTACTGATTGGATTCGCAGGAGAATGTACAGGCTTGCTTGTTGATCTTCTAATCGATCAATACCCGGGTGGCTGTTACGTTTAGCTGACCGCTTGCAGCTTGTGGGTGTTTGATATGATCATCACCTACTGCCGGCGTATTGACGATTCTTTAGAGTCCTACACAGAGGTTTCTTGACTCAGGCTAAACGGAGTAGGAGCACATATGTTATATGTACGGGACCGAAAACAATACGTGTATATGATACCGTATTAGATTCTCGCGATATGAGATATCGGCCGGGTATATGTGATAAAGCCGGGTCATCGGATCAAGTGTTGATTCGATGAACTGATACAGATTATATTAGTCGGTTATTTGTGAAATAGCCGGATTATCAGATCAAGTGTTGATTCGATAATTTAACGTATAATTATATATTTGATATATTAAATTACATTAACTAGTATAAGCTCACAAAAAGATTCTTTTTCTCACTCGGGTAATACATTGATATATATTCGATATATGTTAATTGTATTATTTTATTTTGTTACAATAAATATTGTATATATGATATATAATATTGTAACAAGTTATGTTTACAAATGCAATATGATTAGTGGAGATTAAACATGGTTAGGGTTTGATTTAGGTTAACTTCTTCTTGAAGCTTCTAGAAGCTTATGTTTCGTTTCTTGCAAAGATATTATGTGTTGATATTTTTGCAAGATATTATTTAACCCAACCCAAACCCTTCACCCTAGGTTAAATCTCTACATGAGTTAAAGTAACACAAGGGTAGTATTTGTAACCATAGGTTTTATTCATTGTGCATCACAAAAAGATTCATTCTTCTTCTTCATCCTTGGAGAAAAGCTTTCTAGCTTTTGCTCTTGTGATGATTATGAGTGAGATTAAGAAAACAAATGAGAGCATAAATCCTACTTCATCATCCTAATCTATCCTAGCCATTTAGATTAGGGTGTTCACTTCATTTAGTGAGTGAGAGATTGTGTTAAAGAAACTTCAAGGTAGATCATCTTTGTTATCGAAGATCGGAAGCAAGCATGCATGTTTCTCTTCGTGGAACCTCTTTAGAGTCCGAGAAATCGATGATCGCAGCGAAGGGACCTCAACACGGAGCTTATGAAGTGAAGGACCAGACTACAAAGGTTCTAATCCCAAACTCTTAGATGTTAAAGTGTTTAACATGCTTTGTTTCGCCTAATCTCTAGTTTAAAGATCTTGGTTAGGGTTGTTCGGCACGTCTTAATTTTAAATCGGGAATGGTTGATTCCTTATAGACCCTTGTGAGAGTGCCTACTAACCCTACAGTGGTATCAGTGTTAGCTATATGTATGCCCTAGAGGCCATTACTGTACATAGGATGTATATTATAGTGGATGCTGGGACATATATAGGGAGGACTTTCTTGCTCGACATGATAGTACACTATCTGGTTACTCTTTACCTTAACGTGTATACTGTTTGTCTCTCTGTTACATGTTGGTAAAGCCCTTAGGATGTGTGCTTGACTACCTGGACTATGATGCGGATCATACTAGTAGGGACATGGTAGTCCATAAGTATATCCTTCAAGGTCCCTAGTTGTGGGTATATCGAGACGGGGCATCGATATACCAGAGTAGACTAGCGTATACCTTCTCGACCCATACAGATGGGCGATGGATGATCCCATATCCATTTGTGTTTGACATCAGAGATGATATACGGGTGCTCAGTAGAGACTGGGTACACTGGACGGACTCGCCGAGAACTCCCAGATGGTATTATACCTCACGTCAGATGGCAGTTCTCTGGTGACACTGGTGCAGGTTAGTCTGTAGACCCGAGATCGTCATAGAGTCTTGTGTGGTTCCCACTATGCTTTGATTTCCATCTTACCACGTCCAAGAGGGCATGCAAAACGGTGGTTTTTGGGTACAGTCCCGAGTCACATGGAGGCAATGAGCGATAGGAGGGGATTCGTCTCTCCCGGTATAGGGAGTTGATGTTGCGCTGTGTGCGATTGGCTATAACAGGAAATCCCTGGCCAGGGTTGCTGAGATTTACTGGTAAGTGTTACCAGTAGTTTCTCGAATTGTTATAGACCTCATATCGACACGACTTATCAAGCTATTGGGGTCTGACGTTTACCACCCCTAGGCGAGATATGCGACATATCAGACGGACAGACCGGACTGTACGGTAAGTGTTACTAGTTGGATTCACAGGAGTGTGAGCGGGCTTGCTCGTCGATCTTATGATCGCTCAATACCCGGGTGGCCGTTACGTTTAGCAGACCGCTTGCGGCTTGTGGATGCTTGATATGATCATCAGCTGCTGCCGGCGTATTGACGAGTCTTTAGAGTCCTACACAGGGGTTTCCTGGCTCAAGCGAAACGAAATAGGAGCGCATATGAGATATGTGCGGGACCGAGAATAATGCGTGTATGTGATACCGTATTTCATTCCCGCGATGAATGTGTCGAATGGTTGTATGCGATATAACCTAGTTATCGAATCGAGGATTGATTCGATAAGCCGATACATTGGATACTAGTCGGTTATATGCGATATGACCGGATCATTGAATCAAGTGTTGATTTAATGATTTAATGCATAATTATATATTTGATATATTACTTTGCGTTAACTAGTATTGGTTCACTTTAAATGGATTTTCTCACTCGGTTTGTGCACATTGTATATGTGATATACTTTTGTACACATGATTGTATCATGTTTGATGATACATGTTTACTTGGTTAAGTGTAAAGAATTAAACCATGGTTAAACATATAATTAGGGTTTTATTTTCCATTACTTACATAAACAAATAAATAAATGAATATGAGATAGTTGGATCCCGATACCCGCTGCGAGTAAGAGTTACTCCTGGGAGAGTTTTATACATTACAATTAGCCGATCAAGTAGGTGTCTAGAAAGGTGTTAATGAGGTTACGCCTCTGGGAAAACGAGGTTTACATTAATTAGGTTCGTGCGAAATCACGGGGGACCTCCCTCAAAGTACCGACACTGGCCTGGCTGAAAGATTGTCGAACTTGTAGTGTGTAATTAATCCCGGCTAGTCTTTCCTTTTAGGGTTTGAAGGAAGATTTGATAAAAAGCAGTGGGAGCCATCCTGATTAGATAAAATAATAACCAATCTATTCTTGTAAGAGCGCACGCTGAGTGTTTTCTTCTCTCTCTCTCCTGGTAGCGACCATATCACGCCTTAATCAAGATAATAATACGGATAATTGACCGAACCCGCTTGTTATACTGAGCTGGGGAACGTTGGTCTCGCTCCAACTTATAATTGTTATAAGACAGAGCAGGAAATTGGGGAATACCAGATTTCCCGTGCCACCCAAACAAAGAAAGTGCATATGAGGCATCATCTTCGGGTGTGTTCATTATACAGAACTGTTTCTCAGTATCCTTTACGTCCTAGGTATGTGATACCAGATCAGGATCCCAGATATGTAATCTGTTACATAGGGCTATGGAAAGGTAGAGAACTGAGAACGGGTGATAAGTTTCATGAGGTAGAAAACGGGGCAAGTGTTGCAGCCAAGTCTGTTGGTCACTGTCACCCTGTATTACCAATACATTGATTCTGAACGAATGTTATTAGATACCGAACCTGATATACAAAATCATATCACTCTCTTTATTAGTAAAGAAATGATAAAATTTTGTATTGTTGGATAATGTTTTGAACATTTCCTATATCAAAAGTTGATCAGTTCAGGCACGTTATCTAAAAGCATTGATGTTCTAAATCAAACTACAGTTCTAAGTATACAGAACAAACACAAGAGGAAGTGTTCAGAAATGAACAAATCCTTCTTGAGGTATTGTAGACTAGGTCATATCAATGCGACCTGACTAGCTGAAGTTACATTTAGATGCATATTTAAATCTGTTTGAATTTACATCTTATGAAACTTGCCAGTCATGTCACAAAGATTCGATGACCATAGCTCTGTTTATTGGAAACAAAGAAAGAGTTAGTGAACTCTTGGGATGATACATGTTGATGTATGTAGGTCCGCTGTCTACACTTGCCAAGACCGGTTCTTTGTACTTCATTACATTCTCTGATAATCTCTTTAGATTCAGACATATGTTCTTGTTGAAACACAAGTCCGAACCTTTTGAGATATTCACAGAATATAAGTTAGAAGTAGAGAACCAATAAGGGTATAAGTATTATGTCCTTTGATGAGATCAAGGAGGAGAATACTTGAGCACGAAATTCTTGGACTTTTCTAAAGGAGAATGAGATTCTCTCTCAGCATTACTCCTCCGTATACACCATAGCACGATGGTATATCGGGGCAGAGCAATCACACCCTATATGATATGGTGTGCTCTATGATGAGTAATACTGAGTTACCTATTTTCTTTTTGGGGGTTATGCACTTATGAAGTTGCATACCTATTGAATAGGGTTCGAATCAAATCAGTTGCCTACCACTTCATATGTGATATGGAAAGGGAAGCGCCCATATCTTAAGTTAGTTAAGATTTGGAGTTGTCCGGCCTATGTCTAAAAGCAAAATCCGGACAACCTCGAGGCAAGATCTGTTATGTAGAACTGGAAATGTTCCAGCTATACAAACTACAGCAGATGATTTGAAAGAACCAAAGGATTCAATAGTTACCAACGAACCTCAGCCTCTCCGCCGATCTAGTAAGGTTCCTCACCCACCTGAGAGATACTTCGGTTACTCTATGACAGTGGGAGCGAGGATTGCATCATGAGATGATGACCCAACTAGCTTCGAGCAGGCCATCGAGAGTAAGACTCTGTAAGAATGGCTGGATGTTTAGCGATCTGAGATGGAATCCTTATACACCAACAAAGTATGGACTTTGGTTGCTCTATCTGAAGGGTTAAATCCCCATCAGGAGCAAGTATATCTTGAGAAGATTACTTGGTGTATATGGAAAAGTTGAGACTTTCAAAGCTAGACTTGTTAAGGGTTTTCGTCATCGAACAGGCGTGGATAATGATGAAATCTTTTCCAGTGGCTATGCTTAAGTCCATTCAGATCTTACTTGCCACGGCTACATACCATGACTACGATATCTGGTGGTTGGGTGTCATGACAGCTTTTCTAAATGATGTTTTAGAAGAGAACGTCTATAAGTACACAGCCAGAGGGCCTCGTAGACAGTGGGAGCAGCGGAAACGTGTGCAAGATGCTTTATAGGTTAAAGCAGGCATCGCGGAGTTGGAACATCTGTTTTGATGAAATAGTCAAAGAGTTTGACATCATCAAAATGGTAGATGAACCTTGTATATACAAAAAGGTAGTAGGGAGTATGGTGATGATCCTCGTAGAGTACGTGGATGTCATGCTCTTGATAAGAAAGGAGTTTCCTATGCTACGCTCGATCAATCTCCGCATATCACTATGATTCTCCATATAGGATTAAACTGATACCTACTAAATCCTGGGTTTTGGATCTATGAGATAGATCTAAATGGATATTAGGACACTCACTAGTTATAGTGAGATGGTATCAATCGATCCTGGGGAGAATCACTGGAAGGGTTCCAGGGTGATAAAAACGACTGAATGTCAGTCACAGGCATTGTCTTTACCCTCAGTGGAGGGACGGTATGTTGGAAGAGTTCCAAGCTAAATACCGTGACATACTAGTAGATAAAGGCAGGATACATCGCTACTCAAGATGCTACCAAAGATGCTGTTTGGGTGTAAAGTGGTTCATGAGATGAACTAGGTTCCAACCATTGTGAGACAATGGAGTTGTGGCTTGTGCCAAGGAACGCAGGTCCCATCAGTGATCCAGACATATTCTAAGGCAGTATCACCTGATCATGGAGATAGTTGATCTCTAAGGGATCGAGGTTAGGAGAGTAGACTCAGAGGACAACACAGCGGATCCACTCACAAAGGCCTGTTCCCAGAGAGAGATTTTTATGGGATGGTTGAGTATGAGATACTACAACCACTGCTATCAGATGGCCCTAGTGCAAGTGGTAGATTGTTAGTTATATGTATGCCCTAGAGGCCATTACTATACATAGGATGTATATTGTAGTGGATGCTTGGACATATATAGGGAGGACTTTCTTGCTCGACATGATAGTATGCTATCTGGTTGATCTTTACCTTAACGTGTATACTGTTTGTCTCTCTGTTACATGTTGGTAAAGCCCTTAGGATGTGTACTTGACTACCTGGACTATGATGCGGATCATACTAGTGGGGACATGGTAGTCCGTGAGTACATCCTTCAAAGTCCCTAGTCGTGAGTGTATCGAGACGGGGCATCGATATACCAGAGTAGACTAGCGTATACCTTCTCGACCCATACAGATGGGCGATGGATGATCCCATATCCATTGGTGTTTGACATCAGAGATGATATACGGGTGCTCAGTGGAGACTGGGTACACTGGACGGACTCGCCGAGAACTCCCAGATGGTATTATACCTCACGTCAGATGGCAGTTCTCTAGTGACACTGGTACAGAGTAGTCTGTTGACCCGAGATCGTCATAGAGTCTTGTGTGGTTCCCACTGTGCTTTGATTTCCATCTTACCACATCCAAGAGGGCGTGCAAAACGGTGGTTTTTGGGTACAGTCCCGAATCACATGAAGGCAATGAGCGATAGGAGGGGATTCGTCTCTCCCGGTATAGGGAGTTGATGTTGCGCTGTGTTCGATTGGCTATAACAGGAAATCCCTGGCCAGGGTTGCTGAGATTTACTGGTAAGTGTTACCAGTCGTTTCTCGAATTGTTATAGACCTCATATCGACACGACTTATCGAGCTATTGGGGTCTGACGTTTACCACCCCTAGGCGAGATATGCGACATATCAGATGATCAGACCGGACTGTACGGTAAGTGTTACTGGTTGGATTCACAGGAGTGTGAGCGGGCTTGCTCGTCGATCTTCTGATCGCTCAATACCCGGGTGGCCGTTACGTTTAGAAGACGCTTGCGGCTTGTGGATGTTTGATATGATCATCACCTGCCGCCGGCGTATTGACGAGTCTTTAGAGTCCTACACAGAGGTTTCCTGGCTCAAGCGAAACGAAATAGGAGCGCATATGAGATATGTGCGGGACCGAGAATAATGCGTGTATGTGATACCGTATTCCATTCTCGCGATAAATGTATCGATTGGTTGTATGCGATATAACCTAGTTATCGATTCAAGCATTGATTCGATAAACCGATACATAGGATACTAGTCGGTTATATGCGATATGACCGGATCGTTAAATCAAGTGTTGATTTAATGGTTTAATGTATAATTATATATTTGATATATTACTTTGCGTTAACTAGTATCGGTTCACTTTAAATGGATATTCTCACTCGGATGTGCACATTGTATATGTGATATACTTTTTGTGCAATTGATTGTATCATGTTTGATGATACATGTTTGCTTTGGTTAAGTGTAAAGAATTAAACCTATGGTTAAGTACATGGTTAGGTTTTTGTTTATTTATCCATTAATTTATCTATTTATTTTGGATTAATAAAAAAAGAAGAGAACAAAATGGTTGCATTGATTCATGAAGTTTCTTGAAGCTTCATTCAACTTTGACCATTTTGTCTTCATCTCCTTAACCTAACCATTCACTAACCCTAGTCTATTCTCTATACCTAACTATGGTTGGAATTATGATAAGGATTGATTTTTCTTTTCAATTCTATTAACTTATCATATTCATTATCTTCTTCTTCTTCATCTTCTTCAATAAAGAAACCTTCACTTCATCAATGGTGATTGATGAAAATGAGTGAGAAATCCAATTCTAAAGTCTACCCACTTCCTATTTCTTCATCCTCTACCTCTTGCCAAGTAGTATAGGGTGTTTCCTTCACAAGTTTTCATGGCTTGGTGAAGGTGGAGCTTGATCTAGCGATGCCTCGACGTAGATCATCTTCGGCATGGACATCGACGACCTAGCTCACCATTTCTCCGACGAAGCCGACGCTAGAACCCGGGAATTCATTTGGACAGCGAGGGGACTTCGTTGCGGAGCTATGGAGGTGGAGCACCGGATCTACAAAGGTTGTATTTCCGTTTACCTGTAGTTAAGTGTTAACTAGTTTACTTTTCGCCTAAACTTCTAGCCAACGATCCGTAGTCGGGTTTCTCGGCACCTAGATTTTTTGAAATTGGCATGGTTGATGCCTTGTGAGACCTCCTGAGAGTGCCTAGGAACCCTACAGTGGTATTGCTTCTGCGGCGGTTCCGCCGCAGCTTTATTGAATTATCATATAATATTTGCACAGTAATTTAGTTCTTCAGGTTTTGGATTTTCTGGAAATTTTTAAAATTTATTCAAGAGTTGAATTTTCTGGGGTTGTTTTGGGGATTCGGTGTTTCGATCGGATTATCAAATTTTGTCTGTGTGGCTTTCCAGATAATTTTAGAATATGTTAAAAAGTTCGACCGGATATAAATACCCAACTTTTCCCCTGTCGGGAAATTTCCAAGTGTTGGATTTTCCGTAGTTTAATGACGTTCTAAGTAGTGCAAGTAACGCGATGGTCCCTCTAGAAGACAACAAACCTTAACTCGATTATGTGACCGTCTTGAACTGCCCTTTGAACCTTCGAGTTTGGGGCAGTACGGCGTGCCACATGTGAGGCGTTGGCTTGACCCTTCTACGGCTGGACCGTTGGTACTGAGGCACGAACTGAATGTTTTTAGACTTATTTCAAGAGTTGATCTGTTTCGGGAAAACTTGGGTGTTTGACTGTTCGATCGGAAAGTTTATCATTTTCTATTTATCTGGAATGGGATACAATAATTGGAATTCACAATAGTTATGAGATAACTGAATGAATGTTATAAATCGAGCAATTTAGTCTCACTTGATTGGTTGCCACGGAATTTTGATGTGATCAAAAGTCCGTCGCAATCACGTAGCGTATGCGGATACTCGCCGGGTAAACTTAATAGACAGCCTCACTCCATAGCCCCAACCAAGTGACTGTAGGAGAACCCCGTCGCCAAAAGCATCCGTCCGGGTGCTCGCGGTAGCGGTGTTCCGCCTTGGTGCACTTCGTCGACAGTATCGGGGGTGCGGCCGTCTACTGAAGTTTGCGACGAGCATTCGATCAGTATTTCGGGAATCTTGTTGAATTGCCCGACTTGATATTAAAAAGAGTTTTCGATAATGAGACTAAAATGCGGGGTTTATAATTGTTAGGCATGCGATGTCTAAGTAATTCATCTGGTCAGGCATGCGATGTCTGAGGTGGTTGCGGATTCCAACTGTTGTAGTTTTACACTTTCTTTTCTGTGACCGTAAGTGTAATATGTGATATCGCCGGTTTCGTTGCTATATGTCAACGACAATTGGGATGCGCATATTTACTTACGTTGATGACATGTGATGTTATGTGTTGCTGGATATGTTATATTGGATCGTCATGTTTGAATAGCCGGGGGTTTTTATGTGAGATGAGTGTTTTCATTTTCATTCATGTAAAAACTTGTATGTAATATTCTTTTATTGGGGCACTTCCAGGTTGCGGATGATGTCACCATTTGTATATTATTTATTTTTCCGCACTAGGATAGACCCAAGGAGGGGAGCACAAGTAACCGGGTTCTGGAGTCCAGTGGGAGACCAACTCGAGGAGTCGAGTCCTGGTCTCCTAACTCCAGAATTGGTAGGGTTGCTTGCCGCTCTCGTAGGGGTCTAGGGGTGTGGGTTTGGCTATTCATCGCGACCGAGGGATCCGTGTTTTATACTGGCTCGTATTGAAAACACGGATGTCCTAGTATATCCAATATTTCATATGATTCTTCTGCCGCGATATCTGTGATGTGATCATGTGATGTTCTGTGATAGATACAGTATATAGTATATATGATATATTATATAGGCGTTACTTATGTTTTACACCCGCGCTAGCCCTGCCCTGCTCTGCCGTTAGTTACCTAACCTAACGGTGCATGAGGGGACATCGAGGCGAATGCGGATGGCATAAGTGTACGTCGTATTTATCTGTGATGTTTAGGTAATTAAATGATGGGACTTCATTAATGTGATTAATGAAATGAAAGAAACCTAAGATGTTGTAGAATCCAATTTCAAAAATAAAACAGGTAGCTACAGTTCTTGTTTTGCACAGCGGTATATATGATATATCCTGCACCTTATTCGATGAGGAAAGGACCGAGATCCCTTCATCAGGAGTGACTCCTTTAGCAATAACTGGCAGATGCTACATACTCGGTTTGTCTTTTGATTGCTTTTAAGTGTTTTTGCTTTGCACAGTGATATATGTGATATATCCAGCACCTCATTCGACGAGGAAAGGACCGACGATCCCTTCACCGGGAGTGACTCCTTTAGCAAAACTGGAAAAGCCTCAAAAACATTCCATTTTAAAATCATTTGATTCTACAACGATATCAAGTTCATTACGCAATAGGTTTTCAGAAAAACCTGTCGTAGCCCTCCGTCATTTCAGATAAGTTGTATATAGTATTCGTGCTGCATTTGTTGGCTTTCGTCAAGGTGCAGTGTGCGGTAGCTATATGCTGCTTATCTGCTGCATACGATGCGATTGGATTAGGGTAGTCGTGCGGCTTTGTTGGCTTTCGTCAAGGGTCGTGCGGGTGGGTTTAATTCGATCAAGAAATGTACGGGTTGAACTTGACTAGCGGGCTATGGTTTGTTATCTTTCGTCAAGGTCATAGCACGTTAGGGGCAAAATATTATCGCGAATTTCAAGTGTTGAAATTTGCAATGAGATTGCATACCTTCTATGAGATAATTGGATCCCGATACCCGCTGCGAGTAAGAGTTACTCCTGGGAGAGTTTTACACATTACAATTAGCCGATCAAGTAGGTGTCTAGAAAGGTGTTAACAAGGTTACGCCTCTGGGAAAACGAGGTTTACACTAATTAGGTTCGTGCGAAAGCACGGGGGACCTCCCTCAAAGTATCGACACTGGCCTGGCTGAAAGATTGGCGAACTTGTAGTGTGTAATTAATCCCGGCTAGTCTTTCCTTTTAGGGTTTGAAGGAAGATTTGATAAAAAGCAGTGGGAGCCATCCTGATTAGATAAAATAATAACCAATCAATTCTTGCAAGAGCGCACGCTGAGTGTTTTCTTCTCTCTCTCTCCAGGTAGCGACCATATCATGCCTTAATCAAGATAATAATACGGAATATTGACCGAACCCGCTTGTTATACTGAGCTGGGGAACGTTGGTCCCGCTCTAACTTATAATTGTTATAAGACAGAGCAGGAAATTGGGGATTACCAGAATTCCCGTGCCGCCCTAACGAAGAGAGTGCATGCTGATGCATCATCTTTGGGTGTGTTCATTATACAGAACTGTTTCTCAGTATCCTCTACGTCCTGGGTATGTGATACCAGATCAGGATCCCTGATATGTAATCTGTTACATAGGGCTACAAATAGGTAAAGAACTGAGAACGGGTGATAAGTTTCATGAGACAGAGAACGGGGCAAGAGTTGCAGCCAAGTCTGTTGGTCACTGTCACCCTGTATTACCAGTACATTGATTCTGAACGAATGTTATTAGATACCGAACCTGATATACAAAATCATATCACTCTCTTTATTAGTAAAGAAATGATAAAATTTTGTATTGTTGGATAATGTTTTGAACATTTCCTATATCAAAAGTTGATCGGTTCAGGCACGTTATCTAAAAGTATTAATGTTCTAAATCAAACTACAGTTCTTAGTATACAGAACACACACAAGAGGAAGTGTTCAGAAATGAACGAATTCTTCTTGAGGCATTGTAGACTAGGTCATATCAATGCGACCCGACTAGCTGAAGTTACTTTTAGATGCATATTTAAATCAGTTTGAATTTACATCTTATGAAACTAGCGAGTCATGTCACAAAGATATAATGACCTTAGCTCTGTTTATTGGAAACAGAGAAAGAGTTAATGAACTCTTGGGACTGATACATGATGATGTATGTAATGTCTCCTGTCTACACATGCCAGGACTGGTTCTTTATACTTCATTACGTTCTCTGATAATCTCTCAAGATTCAGACATATGTTCCTGTTGAAACAAAAGTCCGAACCTTTTGAGATATTCACAGAATATAAGTTAGAAGTAGAGAACCAATACGGGTATAAGTATTATGTCCTTTGATGAGATCAAGGAGGAGAATACTTGAGCAAGAAATTCTTGGACTTTTCTAAAGGAGAATGAGAATCTCTCTCAGCATTACTCCTCCGTATACACCATAGCACGATGGTATATCGGGGCGGAGCAATATCACCCTATATGATAAGGTGTGCTCTATGATGAGTACTACTGAGTTACCTATTTCCTTTTTGGGAGTTATGCACTTGAGAAGCTGCATACCTATTGAATAGGGTTCAAATCAAATCAGTTGCCTACCACTTCATATTTGATATGATAAGGGAAGAGCCCATCTCTTAAGTTAGTTAAGATTTGGGGTTGTCCAGCCTATGTCTGAAAAGCAAAATCCGGACAAGCTCAAGACAAGGTCTGTAATGTAGAACTGGAAAGGTTCCAGCTATACAAAATACAGCAGATCAATTTGGTAGAACCAAAGGATTCAGTAGATGCCAACGAACCTCAGCCTCTCCGCCGATCTAGTAGGGTTCCTCACCCACCTGAGAGATACTTCTGTTTCTCTATGACAGTGGGAGCGAGGATTACATCATGAGATGATGACCCAACTAGTTTCGAGCTGGCCATCAGGAGTAAGACTCTGTTAGAATGGCTGGATGCTTAGCGATCTAAGATGGAATCCTTATACACCAACAAAGTATGGACTTTGGTTGCTATATCTGAAGGGTTAAATCCCTATCAGGAGCAAGTATATCTTGAGAAGATTACTTGGTGTAGATGGAAAAGTTGAGACTTTCAATGCTAGACTTGTTAAAGGTTTTCGTCATTGACCAGGCGTGGATAATGATGAAACCTTTTTCCAGTATCTATGCTTAAGTCCATCCAGATCCTACTTGCCACGGCTACATACCATGACTACGATATCTGGCGGTTGGGTGCCAAGACTACTTTTCTAAATAATGATTTGTTGGAGATAGTGCCCTCAGAGTCGATTATTGGGTCACAGGCACGTGATTGCAATGATTGAGGGAGGACCTATCCCGGTATGACAGTCTTACTCGAGATGATAGTATGCTATCTGGTTTACCTTTATCATCGTGTACTACTTTAGGTGACCTGACAGGTCACTATTGCACGTTGATAGAGCCCCTAGGATTCTTGCTAGACTGCCAGCAGTATGAGGGCGATCATATAAGTGAGAGCTGGAGTCTATAAGCACATCCTTAAAAGGTCCCTAGTCGTGGGAGTTTCGAGACAGGGCATCGATTCTCCAGAGTAGACTAGTGTATACAGTCGAGACCCCGACGAGGGGCGGTGGCCGGTCTCACAAGCCACTGGTGTCAGTTGGATCACCTAAGATGTATACAGGTGCTCATTGGGTTATGAGTACACCGGACAGGACTCGCCGGGAACATGCTAGTTGGTCTTATACCTGACGTCAGATAGCAGTTCCCAGGTGACATGTGTACAGGTTAGTTCATCGACCTGGGGATCGTCATTTGTCTCGTGTGAGTTCCCACTGTGCTTTGATTACTACCCTACCACGGCTCAAAGGAGCCGTGCAAACAGATTTTAGTTGGGTACAGTCCCGAGCCACATGGAGGCAGTGAGCGGATCTTCGGGGGGTCGTCTCTCCCGGTATTGGGGGTCAGGTCGCGCTGTGTCTAGGAGAGCCATTACACGAAGTCCTTGGCCAAGGCAGGAGATTTACTGGTAGGTATTCCAGTAGTATCTCAGGGTGTTCTGGGCTACACTCCGACACGACTTGTACCGCTTTTGGGGGTCTGACTTTTACCCACCCCCTAGGCCCGACATGCGATGCTCATAGACGAACGGACCGGACTGTACGGATATTGTCACTGACAGGCTCAGTAGGGTGTCAGGATGAGTTCGCTCATCGACGTCCCTTTTAGTCAATAGCTGGTGGCCTGTTACGTATTGGCTTATACCTCTGACAGGCTAGTGGTTAAATCCACAGCAATAGTATTGACGAGTCTTTAGAGTCTACCACACTTTCAGTTACTCAAGCTTTCGGGCGAAACGCTGTAGAGGCCGTATGGAGATATGGCAGGGTCCGATCAGATACGTGCGGTATTGCACGGATCAGGATCGGACAGTTTGTACTAGTAGCCGTATGGATATATGGCAGGGTTCGATCAGATACGTGCGGTATTGTACGGATCAGGATCGAACGGATATTACTAGCCGGCTTTGGTTTAAGCCGGATCCTAGTTTAGTACAGTGTAGATTTTGTCTCTTTGCATTTGTATCCGGACGGAATACAGATGCGGGTGTGTATGCACAGTATCGGGGTTTTCATGTAATTTATTACGGGACCAGTTTTCTGGAGTTGCCAATTTGCATTCCGTTCCGGCCGGTTTTCCTTTGTTCTTTCCCGGCCGGACTTTTCCGATGGAGGGGGTAATTTGCAGTTTTGCAAATTACATTTGTGGAGGGGTTTTCTTGCATAAAGATCTATTATGATATCATGATATCTTTCTTCCATGCTTTTGCTTTAATGAGATTTGATTGAATGAGGATGGGTTGAAAAAGTGAGAGGTATGGTTGATGTTGTGGTCACCTCTTCTATTCTCCTACACTCACCTCCCTTCTTGCTTCATATATTGATTTTCCTCCACCATTCTTCTCACTTGATGGAAGAAGTTTTTCCATGGTTGAGAGAAAGAAAAAGATGAGAGTTTTCATTCTTGAGAGTTTCATTTCTTGATCTCATTTCATGTTAAGAAAAATGCAAGCACCATTTTTCTTATCTTGTTTCCTCCATCATCTTCAAATGGCAACCACCCCAAAAGAGACTATGATTCTACACTACGCTTCCTACAGCAAATCTTGGACGCGTCGATTCGCCAGCTTCGCGCCCGAGTTGCCTCGGTATTGAGGTGGGAGCCCGTAAAAGCTACAGGCGATGTGGTGCCCTTTCCGACGAGGAGGAGACGGACGGAGATCCCGCGAGGAGATCGGAGTGGAGATGAAGACCGGAGGACTCGGATCAGTCGGTAC
This sequence comes from Agapanthus africanus, assembly GCA_030015575.1. NCBI lineage: Eukaryota > Viridiplantae > Streptophyta > Magnoliopsida > Asparagales > Amaryllidaceae > Agapanthus > Agapanthus africanus. The sequence continues at coordinate 123,494,526 of CM057347.1, read as the reverse complement.
ATCTCTTCCCTTTCTTGGTAGTAGCTTAGACTTGTTAATGGTTACGATCCGGAGTTTAGTGCGCGGTGGTGCCGGTTTGCAAAGTCCGCAAAAAGTAAAGTTTATCACCGCTTCCGCATTCCGGCGTCGGATTGACGGCCGGGGCACCGCAGTGCACTTACAGTGGTATCAGAGCCTCGCCATTAACTTCGTCTAGCTTTGTTTAATGTGTTTTACGTTTCCGATCGAACAAAATCCCGAAAACGCGTATTTCAAGCACATCAGTTTCTGTCGAATTTTTTTTGAGTCCAAAAATTTTTCAGGTTGTCTCAGAGTGATGTGCAGGGAATTAGAAGCATACTGTAAAAATTTGGTACCATGAACCCACCATTCCACCGCGGAAGGGCGGCCAAACCCCTACTTAGGCCGCGCTTCCGCGGCAATGTTTACTGTTCATGACCCCAAAACTTTGCAGAATGTTCCTGAGTTGAAAATGTGCTTTCTGGAAGGTTAAAGTTGGGCCAATTTTTTCTGTAAGTGCTACAGTTTTCTTTGGGGCCCACTTGTTAATTGTTTGATCAATCGGAAAATTTTAAACACATTTTTCACAGTATTTACATTATATCTGCGACCGTGAATGTCACTCGATCGGTAAATCCGGTCTAACTGCTATAGCCCGGTTAGACGGATTTGCGAACGTGACTTTCACGTTGATGTTCTATGTATTTGCTGTGATGTTGCGGATCGGTCGTGGGGGATAGCCTGGATGCAATGCTAGTACAGTGTTGTTGTATTATGTACATTTGATATTGCGGGGCGAGCGTCCGACATGTGGACTGCCGTCACTGCCTGATTGTATTATTCTTTTGGGGCACGACCTGGTTGCGGTCGATGTACCCGTTGTATGTATATTTTACTTTCTGTACTAGGATTACCCTGCGGAGGGGTGCTCGGATAGCCGGGTTCTAGAAGGCAACAAGCCCGCATCTCATGGCATTGGGAAGGAGGGGGCTTCACTCCAGGATTGGCTGGCTATTCTCCGCACTCGTAGGGGGTATAGGATTTCATTGCACAGGCTATCCACACGACCAGGGGAACGTCGGGTTTCAGTAGTGGCTCTGTGAAACCCGGGGATCCCAGATATCTGATTTGTTCTGTGATGCTGTACATTTCTGTGATGTTGCATTTTTATTCACGCCTTGAGCGAAATACTATATATTGGTATATATATTAGTAGATGTTGTATATGTTTTTCATCCGCGCTAGTCCAGTCCCCGCTCTGCCGTTAGTTAGCTAACCTAACGGGTGATGACGGGACCCAGTGGCGAATGTGGATGGCATATACGTACGTCAGTATATTTTCGTTCTTTGTGGTGTGATCAATTGATGGGACTGCATTGATTCGGATCAATGCAAGATAAACAAACCTAATCTGATGTTGTTGGAACACTTTTCAAAAGCTGTTATTGCAAGGATGTTCACTTTTGTTTTGCATCGTGGTATTCATTTGGAATATCCTGCTCCTCAGTCGACGAGGCAAGGGCCGAGATCCCTTCACCGGGAGTGACCCCTTGGACAGAAGTTTGCGTCAGGGCATTAACTTCACTATAGCCGATTACTTTTGCTTTGCATCGTGGTATTCAGTTGGAATATCCTGCACCTCATTCTACGGGGAAAGAGCCGAGATCCCTTCACCGGGAGTGACCTCTTTAGTAAAGGTTTTCGTCACTATATTTTCTAAAATGCTATCCGTTCCTTCAACGATATCAAGTTCATTACGTTAAAGGTTTTCGCCAGAAACCACTCGTAGCCCTCCGTCGTTTGATATGGATAGTCAATAGTATTCAAGCTGTGTATGTTGGCCAAAGTCAAGGCACAGTGATTGGTAGCTATTGGGTATTCATATGCAGCATAGATAGATGCGTTGGTTTGGGACAGTCGTACTGCCATTTTGGCCAAAGTCAAGGGTATGTACGGGTGGATTCAAATTACCCTGGAGAATGACGGGTTGAACTTGACATGTGACTTATGATATGTTGGCCAAAGTCAAGGTCATAAGAGCATGGGGTAGAAATCACATCGGGAGTTTCAAAAGAACTGAAACTTGCCAGATATACGCATACCTTCTGGAGTGTGATAGCGTGAGCGGATTCCGTCACGTTATCATGCGATGAGAGTTGGATCCCGATTCCCACTGATGAGTTGGTTTACTCCTCGGGTGACCCCGACTAATTCTTCTTTCAGGTTTGGAGGAGAATTTGAGGTACAGTGGGAGGTTTCCAGATTAGATAAATTGGTAACCATTCTGATCTAGGATAGAGTGCACGCTGAGTGTTTCTTTTCTCTCTCTCTGGCAGCGACCGTTTACCCGACCCTAAGACTATGACTCAGTGACCAAGTTAACCGAACCTTCTTTACACCTGCTTTTGGATTGTCAGAGTTGCAGACCTCATTGGCACTCCTACTTTTACCCATTTCTCCGGGACACCCCGTATTACTACGAACGTCCACTTCCATTGGACAAAACCATCGTATGGTTAGATACGAACTCGAAGGAATTCGAGGATGGTTTCTGGTTCTGGAGAAAAACGGATAGGATTATTCAGTTGTCTTTTCCCTTTTACATTCTCTCAAGTTGTGAGTACTCCTTGGTTTAGGAGATAGTACACCTATTACGCAAATTGGATAGTCTTCTTCCAAACCTTAGGCTGGTGCCGACCGGTAGGGAATGAAGAAAACCAATTAGCCTAACGATGGTGTACAGAAGGTATTAAGATTAAGACAAAGCAAGGGATTAGTAAGAGGGCAAAGTAAATTGCGACTGATATTCACGACCAAACCAAGTATTTCATTACCACTCCCACATCACCTTTGTATTTCTCTAGGACACTCCGTATCACTACGAAGATCCACAGTTATTTGGATACTCCATCGTATGGTTATATACGAACTCGAAAGGAACTTGTTCCAGTTCGGGGATGGATTCTGGTCCAGGAGAAATAGGAATAAGGTTTATTCGGTTGTCTTTTATCTTCACCTTCTCTCGCATTGCGAGTGCTCCTAGGACTAGGACAGTACACCCATTATGCTTATTGGATAGTCTTCTTCCAAACCATAGGCTGGTGCCGAACGGTAGGGAAGGAAGAAAACCAATTGGCCTAAAGGGGTGTGCAGAAGGTAACGACTAAAGACATATAAAGGGATTTGGAGAGGTGGCAAAGAATTATACGGTTATAGTTGTGAATCTGGATAATGGTAGAGGCATTACTAGGAATACCAGAAAACCCCATCGAAACATTTCAATGTTTCAGTTCAACTGTGTACTGTTAAAAGAAAACTGATTTCCCGATTAGATACTTACTCCAGGGTATGTATTTACCAAGTATGATTCTCACATCTGTATGGTTTTACAGATGATGAGTGGGAGTAGGTTAGTGGGAATTGGGTGATCATCCTCATTATATCGGGATTCGTTGTAATCGGTGATATTTGAGGAGATCACCTGGGCTGTTTGCAGGTCGGCAAATTTTTGGTTTTGAATATCCGCTGTTGTGCACCAATTTCAAATTGATATATCTGTACGTCTATTTGAATAGAGTGAGATATACCTTTTGATATTATGTCGATGACATTTACCTATATCAGTGGATGGTTAGGTAAGGAGCATTAAACAGCGGTGTAATTCTTCTTAACCATAAGTACAGTTTTCAACCTACGACATACAGTGAAAGAGTTGTCAGACTCAGCGGACTTATACAAAGTATTGTATGTTGTCCAGTGTCCATATGGACAGAGGGGTTGGTCCTCATACTATATTCTGTTTACTTTTAACTTCTCTAGTTCTTAGACATGTGTTTCGTAGAAACACAGGGTCTAAGTTTTGAGGAGTTATAGGTATTTGAATAGAGTAGAGAACCAGGTGTAGCAAGTATCGGGATTCTTCAAAGTGATCGAAGATATAGATACTTGTGTATGGTATTCAGTTGATAGCAATGATAAAGAGAAATTGCTTCTCTTTCAGGTTACTCATAATTGGAAGCATTCCTAAGTTGAGTAACGCTGATCGGCCTCTCTCCATTTAGTTGACATGCACTGGAGACAGCTGCATGATTTGAATCTGGTTCAATTAAATCAGTGCCTCTGGTTCTATATTCGATATAGTACAGTTCATATCTTAACATTGTTAAGGTACGGGGAGTTGTCCGGCTTATGATTAAAACCAGACTCTGGATAACTCAAGGCACGTTTCTGTAATGGCTGTTTGTGGGTTGACCCAGGCTATGACGAGGGTTGACTTTCTACCATCTGGAAGATCAATAGTGATATTGTTCTTAACTCGCCACATTTTAAAAGAAATGGTTATTTTTCCAAAAACAGTAGTGGGAGTATGGTAGAACTGGAAGTGATTCCAGAACCGCAAACGATTACTGAAGATTTGATAAGGAACCTAAAGATTCAATCTGATTTGACATTCCATTGGCTACTCCGCAGATACGGTTGGTAACTTCAGGCACCCGAGAGGTACTCCGGTAGGCTCAAGGACGGTGACAGGGAAGTTCTTGTTTACCCACACTTGCCATTGTTGTTGTTCCAGACTGCGAGACCCGGCAGGAGGATGAGTATAGCGTCGTTCTAAACTAGCTTTAGAAGTGCACATCTATATGACTCTGCCAGAGGGTTGTCGTAGTCAGTGGGAGCAGTGGAAGCATTGGTGGACATCAGGCTTATGTCTATTTATGGACTAAAGCAGATATAGCGGAGATAGATCATCTATTTCTGATATGACAGTCATAGGTTTGACTTCATCAGAATAGGGGATGGATCTGTTGAGTAGGTAGTAGGAAGTGATATTCCTATACTACGATCGGTCATACTATGGTCGTCACACAGTGGTTTCTCCACAAGGGACTTGGACATTATATCAGACATACTGGTTACTAGATCTATGGTTTTAGATCTAGATTTGGGTGGTTTCCCAATCAGGGTACTTTGACAGCATTCTAAGAGTATTTAGAATGGACGACTCCTGGCACGGTAGTGTACCTGCAGGTGATGGAGTCACCCTCTCTAAAGGTGTCTTATAGACTAAAGTAGAGAGGGATGTGCATGATTGGCAGATCACTTGCTTAGGCAATTGAGTCAATCATGAGATGTCAAGTACCACACCAGATGTTGTTCTTGCACTAGATGCAATAAGTTGATATTGTTCCAATACTGGAAAAACAGTCGGAAGCAGTTTTAGAACATAAGTGGATGTTCTAGGGATATGATAACGACAGCCTCTTTTGGGAGACAGTTATCATTCCAGGCTTCCAAAGTGACATGGACGACAAGGAGGTTGTCAGAGTTATAGTTTTCCCTCTGACGAGGGGCAGTATTTTGGACAGGTGATCCAAGGAAATACTGAGGGTGGCATGGCGCAGGATACTGATTAAGTTCAGTTGAAGATACAGTCTAAGAAGTTTGGATTTGGAGTTCATTTATGAGCTCGGTCCCATCAGATATCCAGACACTCTAAGACAGGTATTGCTCATTTCGGGAGATGGCTTTCTCCGCGAACTTGAGATATAGGGAGACATAGAAAGAAACTTCAGAGCGGATCCACTCGCTGAGGCTATTCCTTGAACGCAATAGTTTCGCAAACAGGACTTGTGAGACTGACTAGTAGAGGAGTTGGGTGTTCGGTATCACACGGGCTGTGAGTATGCGACATCGCAATAAATAGCCTTGAGTGCAAGTGGGAGATTGTTGGAGATAGTGCCCTCAGAGTCGATTATTGGGTCACAGGCACGTGATTGCAATGATTGAGGGAGGACCTATCCCGGTATGACAGTCTTACTCGAGATGATAGTATGCTATCTGGTTTACCTTTATCATCGTGTACTGCTTTAGGTGACCTGACAGGTCACTATTGCACGTTGATAGAGCCCCTAGGATTCTTGCTAGACTGCCAGCAGTATGAGGGCGATCATATAAGTGAGAGCTGGAGTCTATAAGCACATCCTTAAAAGGTCCCTAGTCGTGGGAGTTTCGAGACAGGGCATCGATTCTCCAGAGTAGACTAGTGTATACAGTCGAGACCCCGACGAGGGGCGGTGGCCGGTCTCACAAGCCACTGGTGTCAGTTGGATCACCTAAGATGTATACAGGTGCTCATTGGGTTATGAGTACACCGGACAGGACTCGCCGGGAACATGCTAGTTGGTCTTATACCTGACGTCAGATAGCAGTTCCCAGGTGACATGTGTACAGGTTAGTTCATCGACCTGGGGATCGTCATTTGTCTCGTGTGAGTTCCCACTGTGCTTTGATTACTACCCTACCACGGCTCAAAGGAGTCGTGCAAACAGGTTTTAGTTGGGTACAGTCCCGAGCCACATGGAGGCAGTGAGCGGATCTTCGGGGGGTCGTCTCTCCCGGTATTGGGGGTGAGGTCGCGCTGTGTCTAGGAGAGCCATTACGCGAAGTCCTTGGCCAAGGCAGGAGATTTACTGGTAGGTATTCCAGTAGTATCTCAGGGTGTTCTGGGCTACACTCCGACACGACTTGTACCGCTTTTGGGGGTCTGACTTTTACCCACCCCCTAGGCCCGACATGCGATGCTCATAGACGAACGGACCGGACTGTACGGATATTGTCACTGACAGGCTCAGTAGGGTGTCAGGATGAGTTCGCTCATCGACGTCCCTTTTAGTCAATAGCTGGTGGCCTGTTACGTATTGGCTTATACCTCTGACAGGCTAGTGGTTAAATCCACAGCCATAGTATTGATGAGTCTTTAGAGTCTACCACACTTTCAGTTACTCAAGCTTTCGGGCGAAACGCTGTAGAGGCCGTATGGAGATATGGCAGGGTCCGATCAGATACGTGCGGTATTGCACGGATCAGGATCGGACAGTTTGTACTAGTAGCCGTATGGATATATGGCAGGGTTCGATCAGATACGTGCGGTATTGCACGGATCAGGATCGAACGGATATTACTAGCCGGCTTTGGTTTAAGCCGGATCCTAGTTTAGTACAGTGTAGATTTTGTCTCTTTGCATTTGTATCCGGACGGAATACAGATGCGGGTGTGTATTGACAGTATCGGGGTTTTCCTGTAATTTATTACGGGACCAGTTTTCTGGAGTTACCAGTTTGCATTCCGTTCCGGCCGGTTTTCCTTTGTTCTTTCCCGGCCGGACTTTTCCGATGGAGGGGGTAATTTGCAGTTTTGCAAATTACATTTGTGGAGGGGTTTTCTTGCATAAAGATTTATTATGATATCATGATATCTTTCTTCCATGCTTTTGCTTTAATGAGATTTGATTGAATGAGGATGGGTTGAAAAAGTGAGAGGTATGGTTGATGTTGTGGTCACCTCTTCTATTCTCCTACACTCACCTCCCTTCTTGCTTCATATATTGATTTTCCTCCACCATTCTTCTCACTTGATGGAAGAAGTTTTTCCATGGTTGAGAGAAAGAAAAAGATGAGAGTTTTCATTCTTGAGAGTTTCATTTCTTGATCTCATTTCATGTTAAGAAAAATGCAAGCACCATTTTTCTTATCTTGTTTCCTCCATCATCTTCAAATGGCAACCACCCCAAAAGAGACTATGATTCTACACTACGCTTCCTACAGCAAATCTTGGACGCGTCGATTCGCCAGCTTCGCGCCCGAGTTGCCTCGGTATTGAGGTGGGAGCCCGTAAAAGCTACAGGCGATGTGGTGCCCTTTCCGACGAGGAGGAGACGGACGGAGATCCCGCGAGGAGATCGGAGTGGAGATGAAGACCGGAGGACTCGGATCAGTCGGTACATCTCTTCCCTTTCTTGGTAGTAGCTTAGACTTGTTAATGGTTACGATCCGGAGTTTAGTGCGCGGTGGTGCCGGTTTGCAAAGTCAGCAAAAAGTAAAGTTTATCACCGCTTCCGCATTCCGGCGTCGGATTGACGGCCGGGGCGCCGCAGTGCACTTACATGATTTAGAAGAGAACGTCTATAAGAACACAGCCAGAGGGCTTCGTAGACAGTGGGAGCAGCGGAAACGTGTGCAAGATGCTTTATAGGATAAAGCAGGTATCGCGGAGTTGGAACGTCTGTTTTGATGTGTTAGTCAAAGAGTTTGACATCATCAAAATGGTAGATGAACCTTGTATAAACAAAAAGGCAGTAGGGAGTATGGTGGTGATCCTCGTAGAGTACGTGGATGACATACTCTTGATAGGGAAGGAGTTTCCTATGCTACGCTCGATCAATCTCCGCTTATCACTATGATTCTCCATATAGGATCAAAATGATACCTCCTAAATCCTAAGTTTTGGATCTATGAGATAGATCTAATTGGATGTTAGGATTCTCACTAGTTGTAGTGAGATGGTATCAATCGATCCTGGGGAGAATCACTGGAAGTGTTCCAGGGTGATAAAGACGACTGAGTGTCAGTCACAGGCATTGTCTTTACCCTCAGTAAAGGGACGGTATGTTGGAAAAGTTCCAAGCTAGATACCGAGACATACTAGACGATTAAGGCTGGATACATCGCTACTTAATATGTTACCAAAGAGGCTGTCTGGGTGTATATTAGTTCATGACATGAACTTAGTTCCTTCCATTGTATGACAATGGTGTTGTGGCTTATGCCAAGGAACGTCTGTCCCATCAGTGATCCAGACATATTCTAAGGCAGTATCACCTGATCATGGAGATGGTTGATCTCCAAGGAGATCGAGGTATGGAGAGCAGACTTAGAGGACAACACAGCGGATCCACTCACAAAGGCCTTTTCCCAGAGAGAGACTTTCATGGGATGGTTGAGTATGAGATACTGCAACCACTGCTACAGATGGCCCTAGTGCAAGTGGGAGATTGTTAGTTATATGTATGCCCTAGAGGCCATTACTGTACATAGGATGTATATTGTAGTGGATGCTGGGACATATATAGGGAGGACTTTCTTGCTCGACATGATAGTACGCTATCTGGTTACTCTTTACCTTAACGTGTATACTGTTTGTCTCTTTGTTACATGTTGGTAAAGCCCTTAGGATGTGTGCTTGACTACCTGGACTATGATGCGGATCATACTAGTGGGGACATGGTAGTCCATAAGAACATCCTTCAAGGTCCCTAGTCGTGGGTATATCGAGACGGGGCATCGATATACCAGAGTAGACTAGTGTATACCTTCTCGACCCATACAGATGGGCGATGGATGATCCCATATCCATTGGTGTTTGACATCAGAGATGATATACGGGTGCTCAATAGAGACTGGGTACACTGGACGGACTCGCCGAGAACTCCCAGATGGTATTATACCTCACGTCAGATGGCAGTTCTCTGGTGACACTGGTACAGGTTAGTCTGTAGACCCGAGATCGTCTTAGAGTCTTGTGTGGTTCCCACTGTGCTTTGATTTCCATCTTACCACGTCCAAGAGGGCGTGCAAAACGGTGGTTTTTGGGTACAGTCCCGAGTCACATGGAGGCAATGAGCGATAGGAGGGGATTCGTCTCTCTCGGTATAGGGAGTTGATGTTGCGCTGTGTGCGATTGGCTATAACAGGAAATCCCTGGCCAGGGTTGCTGAGATTTACTGGTAAGTGTTACCAGTAGTTTCTCGAATTGTTATAGACCTCATATCGACACGACTTATGAAGCTATTGGGGTCTGACGTTTACCACCCCTAGGCGAGATATGCGACATATCAGACGGACAGACCGGACTGTACGGTAAGTGTTACTGGTTGGATCACAGGAGTGTGAGCGGTCTTGCTCGTCGATCTTCTGATCGCTCAATACCCGGGTGGCCGTTACGTTTAGCAGACCGCTTGCGGCTTGTGGATGCTTGATATGATCATCATCTGCTGCCGGCGTATTGACGAGTCTTTAGAGTCCTACACAGGGGTTTCCTGGCTCAAGCGAAACGAAATAGGAGCGCATATGAGATATGTGCGGGACCGAGAATAATGCGTGTATGTGATACCGTATTTCATTCCCGCGATGAATGTGTCGAATGGTTGTATGCGATATAACCTAGTTATCGAATCGAGGATTGATTCGATAAGCCGATACATTGGATACTAGTCGGTTATATGCGATATGACCGGATCATTGAATCAAGTGTTGATTTAATGATTTAATGCATAATTATATATTTGAAATATTACTTTGCGTTAACTAGTATTGGTTCACTTTAAATGGATTTTCTCACTCGGTTTGTGCACATTGTATATGTGATATACTTTTGTACACATGATTGTATCATGTTTGATGATACATGTTTACTTGGTTAAGTGTAAAGAATTAAACCATGGTTAAACATATAATTAGGGTTTTATTTTCCATTACTTACATATTCATTTATTTATTTGTTTATATATTTTGGAAAATAAATGGAAAAGAAAAAAGAATGGTGGCTTTATTTGTTGTTTAGTTGAAGCTTCATGATGCTTTGACCTAGTCCACCATTCTTATCTCATCCTTAACCCTAACCATTGCTTTAACCTTGGTCAATTTTCTACACATAACCATAGTTAGAATTATGATAAGGATTGATTTTCTATTCTATTCTAATAACTTAGCATAACAATTAGCTTCTTCTTCTTCATCTTCCTTCATGAAGAAAGCTTCACTTCATCAATGGTGATTGATGAAAATGAGTGAGAAATCCAATTCTAAAGTCTACCCACTTCCTATTTCTTCATCCTCTCCCTCTTGCCAAGTAGTGGAGTGTGTTTCCTTCACAAGTTTTCTTGACTTGGTGAAGTTGGAGCTTGATCTAGCGATGCCTCGACGTAGATCATCTTCGGCACGTCGTCGATGACCTAGCCCGCTCTTTCTCCGATGAAGCCGACGCTAGAGCCCCGGATTTGATTTGGACAGCGGAGAGGACCTCATCTCGGAGCCGTGGAGGTGGAGGACCGGATCTACAAAGGTTGTATTTCCGTATTCTTATAGTTAAGTGTTAACTAGTTTGCTTTTCGCCTAGACATCTAGCCAACGATCCGTATTCTAGGGTTTCTCGGCACCGTAAAATTTGAAATTGGCATGGTTGATGCCTTATGAGACCACCTTAGGGTGCCTAGGAACCCTACAATCAGAGCCAAGTTAGAGCTTTAGGCGAAGTCTAGACGAAGTTTAAAGTCAGATCGAACTCCGAATACCCGTAAAACCCTAGTTTCTGGAAAAAATTTCAAACATTGGTATTTTTCATATTAAAAATGCTCAGAAAAATCAGCAGGTGATTTGATGGATTATTGTGCAAAACGACCCTTTAATACCTTTAATGCACCGCGAAACCACGGCAATGACCTGGCTTGCGCGGCAGTTCCGCGGTCAAATAGTAGTATTGGGGTTGGGGTTTTACACAGTAACATCCATACTGATCTCCTGATGGTTCTGGGAATTTTTATTCAACTCAAGTGCTGAGTTTTCTGGGTTGTATTGGGAGCTCGATGATTCGATCGGAAAGTTTAACTTCGTTTATTTTTTTCCGGGTAATTTTAGAACGTGTTAAAAAGTTCGAACGGATATCAATAACACACTTTTTCCCCTGTCGGAAAATTTTGCAAAAGTTGGATTTTTTTCTCGAGTTTGAAACTTCCGGAAAATCATGCAAGTAACGCGGTGGACCCTCTAAAAGAACACAAACCTTAACTCGATTATTGACCGTCTGAACCGTCTCTGAACCTTAGGGTTTGGGGCAGTACAGCGTTGCCACATGTAAGGCGTTGGCTTGACCCTTCTACGGCTGGACCATTGGTACTGTTGCATGTGATGGATATTTTTTGAACTCCGCTCAAGTGTTGAGCTATTTGGGAAATCTTGGGTGTTTGATTATTCGATCAGAAAGTTTAACACTGTCTTTTTATCTGGAATGTGATACAATATTTGGAATCCACAAGTAGTTATGAGATAACTAATTTGAATGTTGTAAATCTAGCAGTTTAGTCTCAGATGATCAGTTGCCACGGAATTTTGATGTGATCAAAAGTCCGTCGCAATCACGTAGCGTACGCGGATACTTGCCGGATAAACTTAATAGACAGCCACGCCCCATAGCCCTGAACAAGTGACTGTAGGAGAACCCCGTCGCCAAAAGCATCCGTTCGGGTGCTCGCGGCAGCAGTGTTCCGCCTTAGTGCATTTCGTCGACGGCATCCGGGGGTGCGGCCGTCTACTAAAGTTTGCGACGAGCATTCGATCAGGATGTCGGGAATCTTGTTGAATTGCCCGACTTGATATTGAAAAGTGTTTTCAAGATCGAGACTAAAATGCGGGGTTTATAATTGTTAGGCATGCAATGTCTAAGGAATTTATTTGGTTAGGCATGCGATGTCTAAGAAGGTTGCGGATTCCAACTGTTGTAGTTTTACTCTTTCTTTTCTGCGACCATAAGTGTAATATATGGTGTATCGCCGATTTCCTTACTATAGATCAACGACAATTGGGATACGCATATTTACTTACGTTGATGATATGTGATATTATGTGTTGCTGTGATATGTTATATTGGATCGCCGTGTTCTGAATAGCCGGGGGTTTTATGTGAGATGAGAGTTTTTCATTTTCATTCATGTAAAATTCATTTGTATGTAATATTCTTTTATTGGGGCACTTCCGGTCTGAGGATGATGTCACCATTGTATATTATTTACTTTTCCGCATTATGTAGACCCAAGGCGGGGAGCACAAGTAACCGGGTTCTAGGGTCCAGTGGGAGACCATCTCCAGGAGTCGAGACCGGGTCTCCTAACCCTAGAATTGGCAGTGTTGCTTGACGCTCTCGTAGGGGTCTAGGGATGCGGGTTTGGCTATTCATCGCGACCGTGGAATCCGTGTTTTATACAGGCTCGTATTAAAACACGGACATCCTAGTATATCCAATATTTCATATATGTTCTTCTCTTCTCCTGCAATGTTCTGTGATGAGATCATATTACTGTCTGAGATGAATGTTTATATTATATATATGAGATATATGTTACATTGCAGATTTCGTTTCAAATGTGACGCTTGTGAAGCATAATTAAAATGGGACTTCATTAATGAGATTAATGAAACTAAAAGAAACCTAAAGATGTTGTAGAAACTTGTTTAAAAACTGGTAGCTCTAGTTCTTGCTTTGCATAGCGGTGTTCCTCGTAGAATATCCAGCACCTTATTCGATAAAGAATGAGCCGAGATCCCTTCACCGGGAGTGACCTCTTTAGCGAAACTAGCAGATGCTACAAACTCGGTTTGTCTTTTGATTGTTTTTATGGTTTTTGGTTTGCATAGTGATATTTGTGAAATATCCTGCACCTTATTCGATGAGGAAAGAGCCGACGATCCCTTCACCGGGAGTGACCTCTTTAGCAAAACTAGAAAAGGCCTCAAAAACATTCCATTCTACAACGATATAAAGTTCATTATGCAAAGGGTTTTCTTAAAAACCTGTCGTAGCCCTCCGTCATTTCAGATAAGTAGTCTTTAGTATTTGTGCTGCGTTTGTTGACTTAGTCAAGGCATACTGTGCGGTAGCTGATTAGTGCTTATCTGCAAAGTATATGATGCGATTGGATTAGGGTAGTCGTGCGGCCTTGTTGACTTAGTCAAGGGTCGTGCGGGTGGTTTAATTCAATCGGGAAATGACGGGTTGAACTTTACTTGCGGTCTATGGTTTGTTGACTTAGTCAAGGTCATAGATCGCTCGGGGCAAAATATTATCGGGAATTTCAAGTGTTGAAATTTGCAATGAGATTGCATACCTTCTATGAGATAGTTGGATCCCGATACCCGCTGCGAGTAAGAGTTACTCCTGAGAGACTTTTACACATTACAATTAGCCGATCAAGTAGGTGTCTAGAAAAGTGTCAACTGGGTTACGCCCCCGGGAAAACGAGGTTTATTTTAATTAGGTCCGTGCGAAAGCACGGGGAACCTCACTCAAAGTACCGGCACTGGCCTGGCTGAAAGATTGGCGAACCTGTAGAGTGTAATTAATCCCGGCCAGTCTTTCCTTTTAGGGTTCGAAGGATGATTTGACTAAAACAGTGGGAGCCATCATGATTAGATAAATTGATAACTAATCTAATCTTGTAAAAGCGCACGCTGAGTGTTTTCTTCTCTCTCTCTCCTGATTACGACAATGTCACGCCTTAATCAAGATAATAATACAGATGTATTGTCCGAACCCGCTTGTTATACTGTGCTAGAGAACGTTGGTCCCGCTCCAACTTATAATTGTTATAAGACAGAGTAGGAAATTGGGGATTACCAGAATTCTCGTGCCGCCCAAACGAAGAAAGTGCATGCTGATGCATCTTCTTCGGGTGTGTTCATTACAGAGAACCGTTTCTCAGTATACTTTACGTCCTAGGTATTAGATACCGGATCAGGATCCCGTATATGTAATCTGTTACATGGGCTATAGATAGCTAGAGAACTGAGAACGGGTGATAAGTTTCATAAGATGGAAACGATGGAAGTGTTGCAGCCAAGTCTGTTGGCAGTTATCACCCTGTATTACAAGAATACATTGATTCTGAACGAATGTTATTAGATACCGAACCTGATATACAACATCATATCAGTCTCTTTATTAGTAAAGAAGGATATAATTTTGTATTGTTGGATAATGTTTTGAACATTTCCTATATCAAGAGTTGATCGGATCAGGCACGTTATCTAAAAGCATAGTCGTTCTAAATCAAACTACAGTTCTTAACGTACAGAACACACACAAGAGGAAGAGTTCAGAAATGAACGAATCCTTCTTGTAGCATTGTAGACTAAGTCATATCAATGCGACCCGACTAGCTGAAGTTACATTAAGATGCATATTTAAATTAGTTTGAATTTACATCTTGTGAAACTTGCCGGTCATGTCACAAAGATAAGATGACCAAAGCTCTGTTTATTGGAAACAGAGAAAGACTTAGTGAACTCTTGGGATTGATACATGATGATGTATGTAAGGTCCCCTGTCTACACATGCCAGGACTGGTTCTTTATACTTCATTACATTCACTGATTATCTCTCAAGATTCGAACATATGTTCCTGTTGAAACACAAGTCTGAACCTTTTGAGATATACACAGAATATAAGTTAGAAGCAGAGAACCAAAAACGGGTATAAGTATTATATCCTTTGATGAGATCAAGGAGGAGAATACTTGAGCACGGAATTCCTGGACTATTCTAAAGAAGAATGAGATTCTCTCTCAGCATTACTCCTCCGTATACACCATAGCACGTCGGTGTATCGGGGCGGAGCAATCTCACCCTATGTGATATGGTGTGCTCTATGATGAGTACTACTGAGTTGCCTATTTCCTTTTGGGAGTTATGCACTTGTGTAGCTGCATACCTATTGAATAGGGTTCAAATCATATCAGTTGCCTACCACTTCATATGTGATATGGAAGGGGAAGAGATCATAACTTAAGTATGTTAAGATTTGGGGTTGTCCAGCCTATGTCTAAAAGCATAATCCGGACAAGCTCGAGGCAAAGTCAGTTCTGTAGAAGTTTGTTGGATATCCCAAGCATTTGCAAGGGAATATCATCTACCTAACCGAGGAACAAAACATGTTTTGTTTCTCAGCATGCCATCTTTGTGAAAGGGAATTTCTTGTGAAGAAATTAGTGGTCATGAGGTAGAACTGGAAGGAGTTCCAGCTATACAAACCGCAGCTGATGATTTGGTAGAACCGGAGTATTCAATACTTTCCAACGAACCTCAGCCTCTCCGCCGATCTAGTAGGGTTCCTCACCCACCTGAGAGATACTTCGGTTTTCTCTATGACAGTGGGAGCGAGGATTGCATCATAAGAAGATGACCTAACTAGTTTCGAGCAGGCCATCAGGAGTGGGACTCTGTAAGAATGGCTGGATGCTTAGCGATCTGAAATGGAATCTTTATACACCAACAATGTATGGACTTTGGTTACTTTATCTGAAGGGTTAAATCCCCATCAGGAGCAAGTATATCTTGAGAAGATTACTTGGTGTATATGGAAAAGTTGAGACTTTCAAAGCTATGCTTAAGTCCATCCAGATCCTATTTGCCACGGCTACATACCATGACTATGATATCTGGCGGTTGGGTGTCATGACTGCTTTTCTAAATGTTGATCTGGAAGAGAGCGTCTATAAGTACACAGCCAGAGGGCTTCATAGACAGTGGGAGCAGCGGAAACGTGTGCAAGATGTTTTATGTGATAAATCAGGCATCGCGGAGTTGGAACATCTGTTTTGATGTGGTAGTCAAAGAGTTTGACTTCGTCAAAATGGTTGATGAACCTTGTATATACAAAAAGGTAGTAGGGAGTATGGTGATGATCCTCGTAGAATACGTGGATAACATACTCTTGATAGGGAAAGAGTTTCCTATGCTACGCTCGGTCAATCTCCGCTTATCACAAGGATTCTCCATATAGGATCAAAGCGATACCTCCTGAATCCTGGGTTTTGAATCTATGAGATAGATCTAATTGGATATTAGGATTCTCACTGGTTGTAGTGAGATGGTATCAATCGATCCTGGGGAGAATCAATTGAAAATGTTTCAGGGTGATAAGGACGACTGAATGTCAGTCGCAGGCATTGTCTTTACCCTCAGTGGAGAGGCGGTATGTTGGAAGAGTTCCAAGTTAGATACCGTGACTTACTAGACGATTAAAGGCAAGATACATCGTTACCATGGATACTACTAATGAGGCAGTCTGGATATATATGAGTTCATGAGATGAACTTCGTTCCTACCATTGTGTGACAATGGAGTTGTGGCTTATGCCAAGGAACCCCCGTCCCATCTGAAATCCAGATAAAATTCTTAGGCAGTATCACCTGATCATGGAGATGGTTGATCTCCAGGGAGATCGAGGATAGGAGAGTAGACACAGAGGACAACATCGCGGATCCACTCACAAAGGCCTATTTCCCAGTAGAGACTTTTATGAGATGGTTGAGTATGAGATACTTCAACCACAGCTGATTGTTGGGTATGCGATACCACAACAGATGGCCCTAGTGCAAGTGGGAGATTGTTAGTTATATGTATGCCCTAGAGGCCATTACTGTACATACGATGTATATTGTAGTGGATGCTTGGACATATATAGGGAGGACTTTCTTACTCGACATGATAGTATGCTATCTGGTTACACTTTATCTTAACATGTACTCTGATTGTCTCTATGTTACATGTTGGTAAAGCCCTTATGTAACGTTTTGAAAATCGTTTCGGTGAAATTTCGAAAAAATCGGTAAAATAAGGGGGTTTTCTGTAAAAAGTCAAAATACAAATATCTTATTATAAAAATTAAATATACATATTCTAGCTATGTAATTGCTATTATTTGGTGTTTATTGAGCCGCTGGTGAAATTTCAAATTTTCTGAAAAAAAATTATTTTATTATTATTTTAAGCCGTCACTAATACATTTAATTAGGGAAAATTACAAATTGGAATGAGTTGAAACAAATTTTGTGCATCATAAAACATTAAATAAAATTTTATCATATGGTTTTTGGAATGAAATCGTTTGCTAAAACGGTTTAGAAAATATCGAAGAAAAAGGCTTTTTTCGGTGAAATTAGTGTTAATGGGAATTGGGGTTTAGCATTTATCTTTTTCCTAACCCACACACCCACACCTCACCCTCTCTCCCCCTTCCCCATATGGCCGGCCCCACCATGACAGCCCTCCCCCTCTCCCTCTCTCCAATCACTTCTTTGGTCAAAAGAAAAGAAAAGAAAAGAGTAGAAAATGATATAATTTGAGTTGACTTTGAGTTGAACTAACTTTCTCCACCTCACTCTCTCTCCTCCCTCACCCAACCCCCCACATTTCTGGCCGAAACCAGCAACCCCCCAACAGCCCCCTTTTCCTCTTCTCCTCTCTTTGTTCCATCAAAGAAAATCCAAAGAAAAATCCACTAAAAATCAAGCAAAAATCCAAATCACAATCCAACTCCTACCCATTTCTCATTAGCCATTCTAACACGAATCTAGGGATCAAAATGGAATTTTAGGAGGCTAGATCTTGTGCTTGATCTCATGGGAGGTATAATCTCATGCTTTTGCTAAATTTGTTATCTAGTTGCTTAATCTAAGTTAATTAAGTGTTTAATTAGGTGTTTAAGAAAGAAAAAGGGTTTTGAATTGAAGTTTGAAATTTCAAGTGTATGGTTTTGAATGAAGATTATGGCTTGAGCATTTGATTAGGATTGTGATGGGTAGATTAACATATAATTGCTTGCTAAAATCAAATCTAGTTGCTAGTTGCATTTTTGTTAATTTAAATTTGTGATAAGTATATATATTGCAAACTAGTTTTTGTAAATATTGTGTTAATTTGAGAATTAAAATATGGTAAGGCTTTCATCATGTCTTTGGCATGTTAATGAGTATTTTAACACCTTCGGTTGTTCAAAACCTAGTCTAGTTGTTGAATTATGTATTGTTGCTTTAAAAGTGTTAAAATTGGGTAAAATTGTAAACTAGAATTTTGGGGTTAATGGAATTTAATGAGATTAAATTATGGAAATTGTTTTTATGACTTATTTAAGATATTTAATAAATATATTGGCCGCTACATTCATTTTAACATCCTGCTTTGTACAAAAACGGCGAATTGTGCTTGCTAGATTTTCGGAAAAATGACTTTTTAAGTGAAATTGGGGTTTTTGTGAGTTTTAACCTAGTTTATATTAAAATTAGTGTTCGTAAAAGTGCAAATGAGTGTGATTGGATTTTTCTCAATGGTTTGACGTTTGTACATCGACATCGAGGGTTGGTTTGACTATTCTTGCATGCGTAGGCGATAGGTTTGGACCTATGCGTGATACGCGTGCCGATTTGATTTTCGTATGCCGTTTCGACGTCGAATTTAGTTTTAATGCGATACGGTGCGTTATGTTATGTAGGTACCCCATGTGGAGTTCGAGACAACAAGCAAGCGCGTAGCGACGTCGGCACCGGCTAGCGAGGACCGGGTGAGTAGATTTATATCTATGGGGAGAAGTCGGGTGGATGGCGTATAGCACCCCCGCAGTTCGTGGTGATGTATACGGACACGTATACACACATATATATATTGGTTATATATTGTTTGAGTTATTGATGATAAATATGGATATTTTGGTGTTCTTGGATGATTGAGTGTCGCGAAACCCTAGAGTAGCGGTCGCACCACAGTTGCACACACCCACCCATACTTGCATACTTTCTTCTTTCTTTTGTGCTTATTCGGGAATATATAGTTATGTGTTCACATAGGTATGGAACTGTGTGTTCACATACGGATTTGAGGATAGTACTTGGGATTTATGATGAGTCGATGAGATTTGATTGAGGCCGTGAGATCGGTGATATAGCAGGGTTCGTATTTGAGATACGACATGACGTTGTAGCGGGTCCTTGACGTAGTTTTTACACACGTGCATGCATACTTAGGCGATATCAGTATTGTACTAGACGTAGATCAGTACCAGATCATAATATTGATAAAGAGGATACCAGGCGAATAATATGATGAATGTGATTTTGACCCGTACCCTGAATTGGAGGATGCCGTACGACGGATTTACGTACGAGCTATATCTTGATGATTGATCCACACTCTTGACTTGGGATGTCTGATTATAGATATAGTATCGGATATGATATTATTGAGGCGGGATCACCGACTAATATATATACAGGTATGTATATGTATCGACTCAGACGTTAGGCGGCTTCCTTACCTGTAGTCCAGCTTGTTAGCTTAGCCCTTTAGTTTAGTTTAGTTGTTAGATTAGATTCGATTCTTACCTATTTCAAAGCTTACGAATCATGCGTATTTTAAAAGACAGGTCAAGGGATTCTACGGATATTTCAAAAACGTATATTTTCTTTAAAACACCGTAGCCCCTATTTTCAAAACCCCATGATTCGTGTTATTTCAAAAGGCACCATTTGTAGGACTTATATTAGATTAGTGTAGATTAGTTATAGTTGCGTCTAGTATTCAGCTCCCGCTCATTTTTACTGTTCGCCCCGCATCGCATACTTATATTATAATTTCTTATTGCATTATTAATATCATGCTGTTAGGACACCAGCACCATTATCGATGATGCGTATGTACCACGTACACTTACTTGCCGGCTCACACACATCTTCATCGGTAATTGACATGTCACGAACACTTTAGAAAATACTATTTCATTTGACATAGGTTGTTAGCTAATAGTTTAGACATGATATTAGTGTACTTGCCTTATATGCTAGTTAGACATTGTAGTTATTGCCTACTACTTCATGCATGTTATTATTCACTATTGTGTCGCATTCATGGATTCTCATGCCTATATTCACTGTTTACATGCTATTGATGACTTGGATTCGGATTTCATGAGATTTCTTGGATTTGGAGGAAAACCGCAAAAATATAAATAAACCTTTTCTCCCTTTTAAAATAAAAAGTGCGGTTTCCCCATGATGTATGAGTCGTCCACCATGAGCTTGCTGATGGATTTCGAGACCCGATTCGAGGAGTGGAGGAACCGTTTCGGGTACATGGTGGGCCCGGTGCGGTACCCCGGGGCAAGAGGAATGTGGTGTTGACGTTGAGCCCGGCAGGGGAGCACTACCGACCGGTGATATTACCCGACGCGTCGGATATCTGGAGGATACCGTCGTGGTCTTGAGATGGATGGTAGGGGCCGGTCTGGACTGAGGCGTCCTAGATATTGAGATTGAGACATTGATATTTCGAAACAGTGAGATTTATGTTTTGTGTCGATGCTAGACACTGTTGATACTGATTTCATTTATGATACCTCAGTTTAAAAATACGAAGGAAATCTCACTAATTTATGAAAACAGTTTCTTCATTTACATGTATTCTGTTTTCTTGCATTCATACCTCATTCATATGATATATTGCTACCTGAGGCACTGACACGGGCACATGAGTTTACACTCGGGTTAGATATTTACCCTAGCCATTGTTATAGGCTGCATGTTTTATACATTTTTTGAGGTTATATTATGATCATTGACCTAGGATTGCGTTATTTATGTGATTTCTGTGCGTAGATGTTTTTCTATTCACGAGTTGGCAACTCACCCCCGTTGTGCCCCAGTTTCTTACAGGTTTTTCCGTGCAGGTTTAATTACGGCTTTGCGGGCTCAGTTTCATTCGGGTGACTTGCTAGTAGGTGGGTTTTTCTTGTATCGTACCCACCATATTACCTTGTATAATATTATTCCGTTGTATCTAGTAAATTCCATCAACCAAACATGTATTTATTTTTGAGATAGAGACCAGTGATGTTATTCCTTCGACCTTAGCATCGCGTGTTATATTTCTGTGGATTTCTGGTGGTTTTGATTTTCCTTTTGAGTTTTGATCCTCGCCGTTGGCGTTGTATATTATATTGCTTGTGTGGTTGTGACCGTCGATTGACGAAGAGCTAGCTCCCGCTTGGGGATGCCTTTTTCTTGATTTCGTATACTATTCTTGTTGTATCCCGTTTGGGAGCCAGTATTTACAACGGAGACTCTGCCGAAATTTTCAGTAAAATTTTGATGTTTTAAAAACCGCATAATTCGGCTTATGCTATTGAAATTACTTGCTTTAAGTTGGTTTTTCCCGCACTCTACTACTTTTCTTGGTTTGGATTTCTGGGTTTTCGGTTTACTTAGATTACGTACGCCTCGAGACGTTCGTAGTTTAAGTGCCGGTCATGTTCCGTACTTTCGGGTCGTGACAAAGTTGGTATCAGAGCGTTAGGTTTTAACCTTCGGAGCGTAGGATGACCCTTGGTTGATGGAATAGGTGACTAAAGTAGAGTGACGTACCGTTGATATGTTCCGCGGCATATTTACGACACGCCACTCCACTTATGAAGCCTTAGGATGTACATTTCCTTGTTCAGTATTATATTCCTTCCTGATCTAGCCTCATCGGTACCAGTTTGGTTTTGCTGCTACGGTTACGGCAGGGAGAGCTACGGCTAGAGTTGCGGTTAGCACAAGCTCGTCACGAACGAGGACAGACCAGGGCGATATTCCAGCGACACACGATTGCAGAGATGTGTCTTTTTACTGTGTTTCCGCACCACGAGCGTTTGGCGGATCGCCTTTATGAGGTTACTCGGATGTGCTGATCGACACTAGAGGATTGAGCCAATGATAGAGGCCAGCCAGATCTTGATGACCGTTGGTGTGTTGCTTATTCATGACGATCGAGGCACTGTTCAGCGTGCAGACGAGCGAGCCAGTTATTGCTGCGAACGACGAGATATTGCCCCAGATGCTGGAATTCGTGCAGGACGAGTTGTACTAAGAGATGATAGGAGGTCGCTAGTCATCGAGGATGAATGACTAGGACATGTGGATCGTTCGCTTACCCCGATGCGAGGTCATCAGATAGATTGATTCCAGCTAGAGACGACTTCACGCAGAGACGTGAGGGTCGACAGAGTCGATCGAATGTCGGAAACCTATTATTCCAAGTTTAAAGTAGTCAGAAAGACATGCAGGCAATTCTATGGTCCCTCTAGAAGAATGAAACCCTAACTCGACTTAATGACCGTGTGAAAGCCTTTGAACCTTCGGGTTTGCGGCAGTTCTACGGCGCCATTAGTGAGGCTTGGGTTTGCCCTTCTACGGCTGGACCACCAATGCTATGGTATGTACTCTATACTATTAAACTGTACCCAAGATGTTGAGCTCTTGGGGGATTATGAGGTTTTGACGAATCGATCGAATGGTTCGACTTCAATCGGATGCTTGGTGGTGAGATGCATTCTTGGGAGACTCCAGATACGAGGATAGTCGTTGGAGCTCAGTCCATGCAGCCGCGACGAGACGAGTCCAAAATAGACGACATTAGAGAAAAGTGGAGTAAGAGGTTCGCACCAGATCTAGATGAGATGACGTTCCACTCCGCCGACATCAGAGAGGCGATGCGCATGCCGAGGCATGGTACTTGGACTTACCTTCCAGAAGGAGTCGCGATGAGTATGCATTCGTTCCAGAGCAAGATGCAGATATAGGAAAGGACAATGACTTCCGGACAGTTGGCAGAGACGAGACATGGAAGAGACCGTCAGCAGGATTCCTTCTAGGACACTGCTGCAATGATACTTGCACCCAGGATTAGAGGTGTCACGTACATTCAGAGAGCCAGAGGCCGACGCCAGTGATATGCTATCTTACGAGTGGTCGTGATGATTGACCGGGAGATGACAAGAGACGTGCCAGAACTGGATCATCCCCGTTAGCACACCCGACAGGGCCGATCAGCCGATGGACCGAAAGATTGGTAATTCACAGTGAAGACCTTGACCCAGGAGTGGTCATGGTTACGCACACCAGCAGGCCAGAGTTCATGATCATCGACGAGACGTCCCATTAGTGACCGCGACAGTTGGCCCGAGATTCTTAGAGGATGCACTTGAGCGATACTGTTCCGCCATTATTGATTTCGATATTTTGGGTGATTTATTCGTATGATTTGATTTTGATGATTGAGGATTTACGATCTTTGCACAGTGTTGCACTTGATATCGTTTTCGTGCTTGGGTTTCATATGTTTGTGATTTTATGGTTTTAGACATTTGAGTTGATTTTGTGCGTATGCACGCACACGATTTAGTTCCTGCACTCTGTATAGTTTATATATGCTTGCAGTACAGTGATACGCCTTTTGTGCACTTAGATGCACTGGACTTTGATTTCGATGGTGATGTTCGATATTTGTTTTGTGCACATCGTGCACCTGATTTGATTTTGCGCATGTTCGGCGCCTGATATTGGATTTCATGATTTCGTGGATGATGGATGCCCCTGGTTTTGGGTTTTCGCGCATGTTAAGCGCATGTCTTGAGATGCGATTTTGGTGCACACCAGATGCACTAAATCGAGGTTTTTCGTGCATGTCAGATGCACCTGATTTTGCTGTCAGGCACACATGTTGCCTACGACAGATGTTTCGTGCACACCCGATGCACTTAGATGTTGTTTCCGTGCGCATGTATGGCACATTCATGGATTTTGATTTCCGTGCGCACCAGACGCACGTAGCATTCATGTGCATATTTTGGGGATTGATTTCGTATAGAGCAGTACGTTTTTATGATATTGTTATGTGTTTTCGTACTGAGCAGGACTAGTCAGAGGACAGTACCTGAAAATATTTTGCATGCATTGATAGTTATTGAAGGGATTTCCAAAAAAAGAAAAAAAGAAAAAAAGCGAGCTATAGCCTCAGTATTTACCTACGTGTCTGATACGACACGAAATGTTTAAAACAAGGAGACCCTTCTAAATTGTTCCAAAACGGCGGAACGTACATTTCAAACGAAGGTATATATGTATATAGTTATTTTCTTATGATAGACGTCCGCCACTGTGCAGTGTTATATGCGTTGCACAGCGACTTAAAGAGAATTGGCATGCATTTTCTTCAGATACTTACATATATATATTCGATATATACATGTATAGTTTCGAGTTATATCATACTGATTTTCATTTTGGATTTGGACATTGTGTCTTCACCATGACTCCGATGATTGCGGGATGCTGGATGGAGTTTTGATTTGAGTTATATGCTTATTTTTCACGCGCATGCGCTGCGCTACGATTTGTTTTATGTATTTATGATTTCGGAGCCCCGACGACTTGATGGTTTTGCTTAGATGTTTTAGTATTTGGGGGGAGTTTTAATTTAAATTCGGGGACCGAATTTCTTTAAGGGGGGAAGATTGTAACGTTTTGAAAATCGTTTCGGTGAAATTTCGAAAAAATCGGTAAAATAAGGGGGTTTTCTGTAAAAAGTCAAAATACAAATATCTTATTATAAAAATTAAATATACATATTCTAGCTATGTAATTGCTATTATTTGGTGTTTATTGAGCCGCTGGTGAAATTTCAAATTTTCTGAAAAAAAATTATTTTATTATTATTTTAAGCCGTCACTAATACATTTAATTAGGGAAAATTACAAATTGGAATGAGTTGAAACAAATTTTGTGCATCATAAAACATTAAATAAAATTTTATCATATGGTTTTTGGAATGAAATCGTTTGCTAAAACGGTTTAGAAAATATCGAAGAAAAAGGCTTTTTTCGGTGAAATTAGTGTTAATGGGAATTGGGGTTTAGCATTTATCTTTTTCCTAACCCACACACCCACACCTCACCCTCTCTCGCCCTTCCCCATATGGCCGGCCCCACCATGACAGCCCTCCCCCTCTCCCTCTCTCCAATCACTTCTTTGGTCAAAAGAAAAGAAAAGAAAAGAGTAGAAAATGATATAATTTGAGTTGACTTTGAGTTGAACTAACTTTCTCCACCTCACTCTCTCTCCTCCCTCACCCAACCCCCCACATTTCTGGCCGAAACCAGCAACCCCCCAACAGCCCCCTTTTCCTCTTCTCCTCTCTTTGTTCCATCAAAGAAAATCCAAAGAAAAATCCACTAAAAATCAAGCAAAAATCCAAATCAAAATCCAACTCCTACCCATTTCTCATTAGCCATTCTAACACGGATCTAGGGATCAAAATGGCATTTTAGGAGGCTAGATCTTGTGCTTGATCTCATGGGAGGTATAATCTCTTGCTTTTGCTAAATTTGTTATCTAGTTGCTTAATCTAAGTTAATTAAGTGTTTAATTAGGTGTTTAAGAAAGAAAAAGGGTTTTGAATTGAAGTTTGAAATTTCAAGTGTATGGTTTTGAATGAAGATTAGGTCTTGAGCATTTGATTAGGATTGTGATGGGTAGATGAACATATAATTGCTTGCTAAAATCAAATCTAGTTGCTAGTTGCATTTTTGTTAATTTAAATTTGTGATAAGTATATATATTGCAAACTAGTTTTTGCAAATATTGTGTTAATTTGAGAATTAAAATATGGTAAGGCTTTCATCATGTCTTTGGCATGTTAATGAGTATTTTAACACCTTCGGTTGTGCAAAACCTAGTCTAGTTGTTGAATTATGTATTGTTGCTTTAAAAGTGTTAAAATTGGGTAAAATTGTAAACTAGAATTTTGGGGTTAATGGAATTTAATGAGATTAAATTATGGAAATTGTTTTTATGACTTATTTAAGATATTTAATAAATATATTGGCCGCTACATTCATTTAAACATCCTGCTTTGTACAAAAACAGCGAATTGTGCTTGCTAGATTTTCGGAAAAATGACTTTTTAAGTGAAATTGGGGTTTTTGTGAGTTTTAACCTAGTTTATATTAAAATTAGTGTTCGTGAAAGTGCAAATGAGTGTGATTGGATTTTTCTCGATGGTTTGACGTTTGTACATCGACATCGAGGGTTGGTTTGACTATTCTTGCATGCGTAGGCGATAGGTTTGGACCTATGCGTGATACGCGTGCCGATTTGATTTTCGTATGCCGTTTCGACGTCGAATTTAGTTTTAATGCGATACGGTGCGTTATGTTATGTAGGTACCCCATGTGGAGTTCGAGACAACAAGCAAGCGCGTAGCGACGTCGGCACCGGCTAGCGAGGACCGGGTGAGTAGATTTATATCTATGGGGAGAAGTCGGGTGGATGGCGTATAGCACCCCCGCAGTTCGTGGTGATGTATACGGACACGTATACACATATATATATATTGGTTATATATTGTTTGAGTTATTGATGATAAATATGGATATTTTGGTGTTCTTGGATGATTGAGTGTCGCGAAACCCTAGAGTAGCGGTCGCACCACAGTTGCACACACCCACCCATACTTGCATACTTTCTTCTTTCTTTTGTGCTTATTCGGGAATATATAGTTATGTGTTCACATAGGTATGGGACTGTGTGTTCACATACGGATTTGAGGATAGTACTTGGGATTTATGATGAGTCGATGAGATTTGATTGAGGCCGTGAGATCGGTGATATAGCGGGGTTCGTATTTGAGATACGACATGACGTTGTAGCGGGTCCTTGACGTAGTTTTTACACACGTGCATGCATACTTAGGCGATATCAGTATTGTACTAGACGTAGATCAGTACCAGATCATAATATTGATAAAGAGGATACCAGGTGAATAGTATGATGAATGTGATTTTGACCCGTACCCTGAATTGGAGGATGCCGTACGACGGATTTACGTACGAGCTATATCTTGATGATTGATCCGCACTCTTGACTTGGGATGTCTGATTATAGATATAGTATCGGATATGATATTATTGAGGCAGGATCACCGACTAATATATATACAGGTATGTATATGTATCGACTCAGACGTTAGGCGGCTTCCTTACCTGTAGTCCAGCTTGTTAGCTTAGCCTTTTAGTTTAGTTTAGTTGTTAGATTAGATTCGATTCTTACCTATTTCAAAGCTTACGAATCATGCGTATTTTAAAAGACAGGTCAAGGGATTCTACGGATATTTCAAAAACGTATCTTTTCTTAAAAACACCGTAGCCCCTATTTTCAAAACTCCATGATTCGTATTATTTCAAAAGGCACCATTTGTAGGACTTATATTAGATTAGTGTAGATTAGTTATAGTTGCGTCTAGTATTCAGCTCCCGCTCATTTTTACTGTTCGCTCCGCATCGCATAGTTATATTATAATTTCTTATTGCATTATTAATAGCATACTGTTAGGACACCAGCACCATTACCGATGACGCGTATGTACCACGTACACTTACTTGCCGGCTCACACACATCTTCATCGGTAATTGACATGTCACGAACACTTTAGAAAATACTATTTCATTTGACATAGGTTGTTAGCTAATAGTTTAGACATGATATTAGTGTACTTGCTTTATAAGCTAGTTAGACATTGTAGTTATTGCCTACTACTTCATGCATGTTATTATTCACTGTTGTGTCGCATTCATGGATTCTCATGCCTATATTCACTGTTTACATGCTACTGATGACTTGGATTCGGATTTCATGAGATTTCTTGTATTTGGAGGAAAACCGCAAAAACATAAATAAACCTTTTCTCCCTTTTAAAATAAAAAGTGCGGTTTTCCCATGATGTATGAGTCGTCCACCATGAGGTTGCTGTTGGATTTCGAGACCCGATTCGAGGAGTGGAGGAACCGTTTCGGGTACTTGGTGGGCCCGGTGCGGTACCCCGGGGCAAGAGGAATGTGGTGTTGACGTTGAGCCCGGCAGGGGAGCACTACCGACCGGTGATATTACCCGACGTGTCGGATATCAGGAGGATACCGTCGTGGTCTTGAGATGGATGGTAGGGGCCGGTCTGGACTGACGGCGCCCTAGATATTGAGATTGAGACTTTGATATTTCGAGATAGTGAGATTTATGTTTAGTGTCGATGCTAGACACTGTTGATACTGATTTCATTTATGATACCTCAGTTTAAAAATACGAAGGAAATCACACTAATTTATGAAAACAGTTTCTTCATTTACATGTATTCTGTTTTCATGCATTCATACATCATTCATATGATATATTGCTACCTGAGGCACTGACACGGGAACATGAGTTTACACTCGGGTTAGATATTTACCCTAGCCATTGTTATAGGCTGCATGTTTTATACATTTTTGAGGTTATATTATGATCATTGACCTAAGATTGCGTTATTTATGCGATTTCTGTGCGTAGATGTTTTTCTATTCACGAGTTGGCAACTCACCCCCGTTGTGCCCCAGTTTCTTGCAGGTTTTTCCGTACAGGTTTAATTACGGCTTTGCGGGCTCAGTTTCATTCGGGTGACTTGCTAGTAAGTGGGTTTTTCTTGTATCGTACCCACCATATTACCTTGTATAATATTATTCCGTTGTATCTAGTAAATTCCATCAACCAAACATGTATTTATTTTTGAGATAGAGACCAGTGATGTTATTCTTTCGACCTTAGAGTCGCGTGTTATATTTCTGTGGATTTCTGGTGGTTTTGAGTTTCCTTTTGAGTTTTGATCCTCGCCGTTGGCGTTGTATATTATATTGCTTGTGTGGTTGTGACCGTCGATTGACGAAGAGCTAGCTCCCGCTTGGGGATGCCTTTTTCTTGATTTCGTATACTATTCTTGTTGTATCCCGTTTGGGAGCCAGTATTTACGAAGGAGACTCTGCCGAAATTTTCAGTAAAATTTTGATGTTTTAAAAACCGCATAATTCGGCTTATGCTATTGAAATTACTTGCTTTAAGTTGGTTTTTCCTGCACTCTACTACTTTTCTTGGTTTGGATTTCTGGGTTTTCGGTTTACTTAGATTACGTACGCCTCGAGACGTTCGTAGTTTAAGTGCCGGTCATGTTCCGTACTTTCGGGTCGTGCCACCTTAGGATGAGTACTTGACTACCACCACTATGATGCGGATCATACTAGTGGCGACAGGGTAGTCGCCAAGTACATCCTTCAAATGTTCCTAGTCGTAGGTGTATCGAGACAGGGCATCGATATACCAGAGTAGACTAGCGTATGCGCTTCTTGACCCATATGATGGGCGATGGATGATCCCATATTTATTGGTGTTTGACATCAGAGAAGGTATACTGGTGCTCGGTAGAGACTGGGTACACTGGACGGACTCGCCGAGAACTCCCAGATAGTATTATACCTCACGTCAGATGGTAGTTCTCTGGTGACACTGGTACATAGTAGTTTATAGTCCCGAGATCGTCATAGAGTCTTGTGTGATTCCCACTGTGCTTTGATTTCCATCATACCACGTCCAAGAGGGCATGCAAAAAGGTGGCTTTTGGGTACAGTCCCGAATCACATGGAGGCAATGAGCGATAGGAGGGGATTCGTCTCTCCCGGTATAGGGAGTTAATATTGCGCTGTGTTTGATTGGCTATAACTGGAAATCCCTGGCCAGGGTTGCTGAGATTTACCGGTAATTGTTATCAGTAGTTTCTCGAACTGTTATAGACCTCATATCGACACGACTTATCAAGCTACTGGGGTCTGACGTTTACCACCCCTAAGCGAGATATGCGACATATCAGACGAAGAGACCGGACTGTATGGGAGTGTTACTGATTGGATTCGCAGGAGAATGTACAGGCTTGCTTGTTGATCTTCTGATCGCTCAATACCTGGGTGCCTGTTACGTTTAGCTGACCGCTTGCAGCTTGTGGGTGTTTGATATGATCATCACCTACTGCCGGCGTATTGACGATTCTTTAGAGTCCTACACAGAGGTTTCTTCGCTCAGGAAAAACGGAGTAGGAGCACATATGTGATATGTGCGGGACCGAGAACAATACGTGTATGTGATACCGTATTAGATTCTCACGATATGAGATATCGGCCAGGTATATGTGATATAGCCGGGTCATCGGATCAAGTGTTGATTCGATGAACTAATACAGATTATATTAGTCAGTTATTTGTGAAATAGCCGGATTATCGGATCAAGTGTTGATTCGATAATTTAATGTATAATTATATATTTGATATATTAAATTACATTAACTAGTATAAGCTCACAAAAAGATTCTTTTTCTCACTCGGGTAATACATTGATATATATGCGATATATGTTAATTGTATTATTTTATTTTGTTACAATAAATATTGTATATGTGATATATAATATTGTAACAAGTTATGTTTACAAATGCAACATGATTAGTGGAGATTAAACATGGTTACGGTTTGATTTGGGTTAACTTCTTCTTGAAGCTTCTATAAGCTTATGTTTTGTTTCTTGCAAAGATATTATGTGTTGATATTTTTGCAAGATATTATTTAACCCAACCCAAACCCTTCACCCTAGGTTAAATCTCTACATGAGTTAAAGTAACTCAAGGGTTGTATTTGTAACCATAGGTTTTATTCATTGTTCATCACAAAAAGATTCATTCTTCTTCTTCTTCTTTGGAGAAAAGCACTCTAGATTTTGCTCTTGTGATGATTATGAGTGAGATTAAGAAAACAAATGAGAGCATAAATCCTACTTCATCATCCTAATCTATCCTAGCCATTTAGATTAGGGTGTTTACTTCATTTAGTGAGTGAGAGCTTGTGTTAAAGAAACTTCAAGGTAGATCATCTTTGCTATCGTAGATCGGAAGCAAGCATTCATCTTTCTCTTCGTGGAACCTCTTTAGAGTCCAGGAAATCGATGATCGCAGCGAAGGGACCTCAACACGGAGCTTATGAAGTGAAGGACCGGACTACAAAGGTTGTAATCCCAAACTCTTAGATGTTAAAGTGTTTAACATGCTTTGTTTCGCCTAATCTCTAGTTTAAAGATCTTGGTTAGGGTTGTTCGGTACGTCTAAATTTTAAATCGGGCATGATTGATGCCTTATAGACCCTAGTGAGAGTGCCTAGTAACCCTACATATTCAAACACGACGATCCAATATAACATATCACAGCAACACAT
The DNA here is from genome assembly GCA_030015575.1 of Agapanthus africanus. Taxonomy (NCBI): domain Eukaryota; kingdom Viridiplantae; phylum Streptophyta; class Magnoliopsida; order Asparagales; family Amaryllidaceae; genus Agapanthus; species Agapanthus africanus. Next base: position 123,463,220 of record CM057347.1, on the reverse strand, counting down.
AACATCACATGTCATCAAAGTAAGTAAATAGGCGTATCACAATTGTCGTTGACGTATAGTAACGGAACCGGCGATACACCACATATTACACTTACGGTCGCAGAAAAGAAAGTGAAAACTACAATATTTGGAATCCGCAACCACCTTAGACATCATAAACCCGAAATATCTCATATTCCTGATTTCATGCCTAATAATATGAATTCCTAAGACATCGCATGCTTAATAATTATAAACCCCGCATTTTAGTCTCGATATTGAAATATTTTCCAATAATTAGTCGAGCAATTCAACAAGATTCCCGACATCCAGATCGAATACTTGTCGGAAACTTTAGTAGATGGCCATACCCCCGATGCCGTCGATGAAGTGCACTCAGGCGGAACACCGTGACCGCGAGCATCCGTACAGATGCTTTTGGCAACGGAGTTCTTCTACAGTCACTTGGTCGGGGCTATGGGGCGTGGCTGTCTAGTAAGGTTACCCGGCGAATATCCACGTACGCTTCGTGATTGCGATAAACTTTTGATCACATCAAAATCCCGTGGCAACCGATCAAATAAGACTAAATTGCTAGATTTATAAAATTCAAATATTGTGGATTCCAATTATTGTATCCCATCAAAAATATCCGGACGACGTTAAACTTTTCGATCGATTAATCAAAGTCCCATAATTCCCTGAGAGCTCAACACTTGAGCACAGTTCAAAAATACCCAGAACATGCCACAACACCTATGGACCAACCGTAGAATAGGAAACCCAAGCCTCATTAATGGCACCGCGGAACTGCCGCAAACCCTAAGGTTCGAAAGCGGTTCCATGGTCATTATGTCGAGTTAGGGTTTCATTCTTCTAGAGGGTCCACAGAATTGCTTGCATGATTTTCTGAATACCTTAAACTTGGAAAAATGGGTTTTTGACATTCGTTCGAACTTTTTAACTTCGCCTAGATAACATGTGAAAACCCGAAACCATGTTAAACTACGAATACGAAACACTCCGAGTTGCCTATACAGTAAGACTACATCACATGCAATCTTAGAAAAAACAAGCAACACCTGAAACACCAAAACCTAGATTCTGGAACACCAAAAAAATTTGAAGCCAAAATTCCTCACTTGTGCCGGCCTGCTCAGAAATTTACCCAATTTGCTCGGCCAAAAACCGAGCACTAGATCTCAAATTTTTGAAGTGTTCATGATGTATCTCATACATCATTCTGCAGTTGTTTAAAAAAATTTTAGAAGCCATTTAAAATTCGACAGAAACTAGGGTTCGATGTTTCAAGTTTCGGAGTAGTTTCGGTTTCGTAATCTAACAAACATCTTCTAATACTCTAGCCTGACTCTGATACCACTGTTGGGATTCTGCAGCACCCTACTGGGTTTTCTATACATCAAGTATGCCAAATTCAAAAATTCTAGTGTGCTAAAGAACCCTTAACTATGATCTAATTAGAGTAATTAGACAATAAAAACATGTAATCAAACATTATAACTAAGTGAATGAGGAATACAACCTTTGTAGACCGGTCCTTCAGTTCTAAAACTCCGTGTAGTAGTCCCTTCGCTCCAAGTAGTGAACACCCGAACTCTAGTAAGGGTTCACATGAAGAAATGAACAAGCTTGCTTGAAGTCTTCGAGGCAGAAGATGATCTACATCGAGGCGACTCAAGCTCATGCTACATATTCTCTAATGGTAGATTAGTGAAGCAAACACCCTAAACTAAATGGATAATATAGTAGAGAATGATGAAGTAGGAAATGAGCTCACTTTAGATTTTATTTTCTCACAATATTTCATCACTTGATCAAAAGCTAAAAAACTTTCAAGAGAAAGAAGAAGATGAAGTGATGAACATAAGAGATGAGGTTAGAAATTCAACCATAGTGAGTATATGACATGCACTAACCCTTGTAGAGACTAAACCATAGGTTTATGTAATGGTTGGGTTAATAAATACCTTAAGTATGACAAAATTAGTGGACTTGGTCAATGGTTCCACAAGCTTCTCCAAGCTTTAACCATTAATCCATTTTCCATCTAATTTTGTTTAACTTTAAATAAATAAAACCTAACATAACATCTAGCATGGTGTGAGTCTTATACACTCTTGTTGCATGTGTAACCTAACATGATACATTAATATATATCACATATATATTATGTATGCACAAGTGAGATAAAGAAATGGTTAAGTGAGCTAATATTAGTTAATGTAAATTTACATATCAAATATATATAATTATACATTAAATTATTAAATCAACACTTGATTTAATAATCCGGCTATATCACATATAACCGACTAATATCAATAATATCAACTTACCGAATCAACAATTGATTCGATAACCCGGCTATATTACATATACCCGGCCGATATCACATATCGCGAGAATAGAATGCGGTATCACATACGCGCATTAATCTCGGTCCCGTACATATCACATATGTGCTCCTACTTCATTTCGCATGAACCAGGAAACCTTTGTATAGGCTTCCAAAGACTCGTCAATATGCCGGCGGTAGGTGATGATCATATCAAACACCCACAAGTCGCAAGCGGTCTGCTGAACGTAATGGCCACCTGGGTATTGAGCGATTAGAAGATCAACAAGCAAGCCTGCTCATACTCCTGCGAATCCAATCAGTAACACTACCGTACAGTCCGGTCTTTTCGTCTGATATGTCACATATCTAGTCTAGGGGTGGTAAATGTCAGACCCCGGTAACTTGATAAGTCATGTCGATTTAAGGTCCATAACGTGTCGAGAAACTACTGATAACACTTACCAGTAAATCTCATCTACTCTGGCCTGGGATTTCCAGTTTTGGCCAGTTGGGCATACCGCAACATCAACCTCAATACCGGGAGAGACGAATCCCCTCCTATCGCTCATTGCCTCCATGTGACTCGAAACTGTACCCAAACCCCACATGTTTGCACGACTCAGTAGAGCCTTAGTATGGGTGGAAATCAAAGCACAGCAGGAGACACACAAGACTCTTTGAGGATCTCGGGTCGACAGACTTAACCTGTACAAGTGTCACCTGAGAACTGCTATCTGACGTGAGGTATAATACCATCTAGGAGTTCTCGGCGAGTCCGTTCAATGTACCCAATCTCCACTGAACACCTATATACCATCTCTGATGTTAAACACCAAAGGATATGGGATCATCCAACGCCCATCAAATGGGTCGAGAAGCCATATGCAGTTCTACTCTGGAATATCGTTGCCTTGTCTCGATATTCCCTCAACTAGAAACAATTGAAGGATGAACTCATGGACTGCCCAGGCCCTACTAGTATGATCTGCATCATAATCCTGGTAGTCAAGTACACATCTTAAGGGATTCATCATCATGTAACAGAAAGACAGTAAGTGTACATGTTAAGATAAAGAGAAACCAGATAGCGTACTATCATGTCAAGCAAGAAAGTCCTCCCTATATATGTCCCAGCATCAACTATCATATACATCTCATGTACAATAATGGCCTCTAGGGCATACATACAACTAATAAAAACAAACAACACCTGAAACCCTAATTCCAAGCAATAAGAACACAGAAAAAATTCCAAGGCAGTTCCTTCATCTAAAACCGGTGGGGCCGGTTTTTCTTGTGTTTTGGCCGGCCACTCTGTGATGGAATTGCCTCGTTTTTGTTCTGTGTTCATCTAACAACTAAAGGAGCACTCTGCAATAGTTTAAAAATTTTTTGGAGGCTCGGGAAAAATTGACAGAAACTTGGAATCATGGTTTCGTGTTTTGGAGTTATTTCGGTTTCGTAGTTTTACTTATCGTCTAATCTGTTGGTTAAGGTTTAATAGGCTCTAATACCACTGTAAGTCGATGTCGCTCACCCCACGGGACAGCGGGGAGGCGGAATTTTCAAAAAAAAATTTCAAACTTTGCAACACCGACTTGAATCAACAGGATCTTTAAATAAACCTTAACTAACAAAACATCTATGAGCTTCTAACTACTCTGAAGAAAGTTATACCTCGTAGTATCTAGTCCTTCGGTTCTCGCTGTCTTCCTCCTCTTCTTAAGCTCCCGAAAGAGTGTGCGGATCTCGCTCGACCGTCGGTCTTCCCAGGCTAAAGATGATCCACCCGAGAGTGTCGACTTTGAGCTCCTAGCTCTAATATGAGGTAACTAAAGAACCTAGTATTCTAATCTAGGTATCCCAGATGATGTAGAGAGTGATGAGGTTTTTTTAGTTTCTTGAACCCTAGGATTCTCAACTCATGAGACAAGTTAGGGTTAAAGGAAGAAGAAGAGAGAGCTTGGAGGAGAGATAGTGTTTATGATAGAATGGATAAAGAATGGCCCATAGTGATAACTTATTGAGCAAAGATGCTTTCCACAAAAATATCTAGATATTTTACTTTGACTCAATAGTAATCCATGACTCACTACATAAGTCACCAAATAGCCATGCTTCATTAATTATAAAAAAATACCTCACCCTCCACATCATTAACCATTTAAAATAAATGGTTATTAAACTAATGAGGTGTTTTCTTCTAGAAGCATTCTTGAAAAAATTACAAGAATACCCCTCACCGTATATACATATCCGTATCCGTATTCCGAAAAACACGAATACAAAGAGATGAAAAACAATCCAATAATCCGACACTAGTATCTGGCTTAAACCAAAGCCCACTAGTATAATCCGCCTAATCATCATCTATGTACTAGTACATGTATATGATCGAACCGTGTCGTAAAAACCATACGGCCTCTACATCATTTCGCTCGAAGCAGAGAAACCCTCTGTATGGGACTTTAAAAACTCGACAGTATACTGGCAGTGGGTTTAACCTAAAGCACGCCAGTGGTACTAGCTGCACGTAACGGCTATCCAGGTATCTGTCGAAAAGGAAGGCCGACAAGCGAACTCATCTGAACCCCTACTGAGCCTGTCCGTGACAATATCCGTGCAGTCCGATCTATTCGTCTGAAAGTATATCATGTAAGGTCTAGAGGGTAGAAAATGTCAGACCCCTAACAACCAAAAAAGTCATGTCAGTGTGGCTCAAGACCATCTGAGAATCTACTGGTCCGCCCACCAGTAATTCTCAATCTGCCCTGGCCAGGGACTTATGGTGATGACCAACCGATCATAGCACGGCATTGACTCCCCATATCGGGAGTGACGAATCCCTAACAGTCACTCACTACCTCCATGTGGCTCGGGACTGTACCCAACTAAAACCTATTTGCACGACTCTGTAGAGCCATGGTAGGGTAGTAATCAAAGCACAGTGGGAACTCACACGAGACAAATGACGACCTCAGGTCGACAGACTATCTGCACATATGTCACCAGAGAACTGCTATCTGACGCTAGGTATAATAGCATCTAGTCAGTCCTCGGCGAGTCTTGTCCGGTGAACTCACAACCGGTGAGCATCTGTATACAATCTTAGGTGTACCTCACCAATGGTTGCGGGACCAATCTATCGCCCCTCGTCAGGGTCTAGATATCGATACACTAGTCTACTCTGGAGTATCGATACCCAGTTTCGATACTCCTATGACTAGGGACATTTTAAGGGTGTGCCTATCGACTACCCAGCTCCCACAAGTATGCTTGCTATCACAACGCTGGTAGTTAGGCAAATATCCTACGGGCTTTATCAACATGCATACAAGATACGAAATACAAAGTAAAACAAATCACATGTTAAGATAAAGACAAACCAAAGAGCATACTATCGTATCGAGAAAGATTGTCCTGTACATACATATCCCTAGCATTCTATACAATGAAGGCCTCTAGGGCATATATTCCAACAATAGGAATGAATAGAAATACAGTGCATAAGAAATGTGCATCCTAACGCTACTTAAGCGAAGTTGCATATCATAAGTATGCTGTGGAGCATACACATGGTACGTCACTCTACTTATGTCACCTACTCCATCATCCAAGGTCAACCTACACGACGAAAGTTCAGGTCTAATACCCCCTCGATCAAGTCTAAGTTCCGTAAGGTCAAGCCTGGGTTCCGAAATATATATACGCCCTGGACTCCGCATAGTCAAACCTAGACTCAAACCAAGGTTAAACATAATGCTCTGATACCAATTTTGTCACGTACCAGAAAAGGCACGTGAATGTCACTTGAATCATGTGAAGTTTATAGGACCATACCTAATTCAAGTAAGCCAAAAGCCAAGAAATCTAAACCTTTTAGGAAAAATATTGGAGATGAAGTTTTTGAAACAACGGTATAAGAAATCAATGTTCTTCTTTTAAAACATAAGTTGTATTCTATAAAAATGCAATGTTTTATATCTGTCTTGAAAAAATTTTCGTCGTTTAAAATTTCGGCAGCACATCCTTTGCAATTTTTAACCCGAAAATGAATACAAGCAATAATAAATATAGGCATCCACAAACGGGAGCTAGCTCTTCGCCAATTGGCGGAAACAACAACGCAATAATATAAATATACAACGCCGAAAGCGAGGATCAAAAGACAAAAAGAAAATAAAGAAACCAAAGCATCATCAAGAAACCAGAAACAATAAAAAATACATGAGCGTGACTCTAAGGCCGAAAGAATATAATACAGCGGTTTCTAAGTCTACTAAATATACATAGTCTTGTTCATGGAGCTTTTAACTAGATACAATTGAAATAAAATACACAAATATAATGGTGATCGCGATGCAAGTGTATCCCACCTATCAATGCGATCACCCGGAAGAAAGTAGTGTGCCAGGAAGCCGCAAGGGAACCTATGCGGTCGAACCTGCAAGAAAACAGTAGCACAACGGGGGTGTGTTGCCAACTCGCGAGTAGAAGACATCACCGAGAAGAAATCGTACGAATGAAGGTCTCCTAGGTCATAAATATTATAATAATAATATAGAGACATCGAGTGATAAAAATGGTAGCAATATAAGCATAAGTGCGATATCAAAGTACTCGTGTCCGTCTCATAATGTAGTGACATATCATGTATGAATGCATCGTCCAACGTGTGTCCAGCAACAACACACTAAATCATAATAAAACCTGAGTGCCCAGCATCGACACTCGAAAACATCATGAAAAAACGTGTCCATCAGCGACACATAATACTCATATCTCGGGCTCCGTCAGTACGGATCGGACCATATCATCTGATCTCATGACTACGGTCGGTATCCTATAGATATCCGCCGTGCCAAACTATTACCGGTCGGTAGTGCTCCCTTATCGGGCTCAACGTCTCAATCTCTATACGGCCTTCTTGCCCCGGGGTACTGCACCGGGTCCACTATGTACCCACAGAAGGTGTCTCCTCGCTCCTCGTTGCGGGTAGTCATATATCATATATCCTCTAGAACCGAGAAATTTCAAGGTGGACGCCACACATCATATCAAGGAAAACCGCATTTTTCTTTAAAAAAGAGCATAAGTTTTCAATTTCACATGCGGTTTCCCAAATCCAAAAATCTCATAAAATACCGAAATCTCATAATCATGAGTCAATAAGTGAACAATGAATATCGGCATAAAGCCCCTCAACAATGCATAAACGGAATGTACATATGAACGAATGCTTCATCTAAGTAAGGAATGCAGAGTCTAAAACTAGCATGTGATATCATGAATGCAACAATACTATTAAACTATAAATTATCAGATAGTACAAGCGAAGTAACGGTTCTCTAATGTGTACGTAGCATGGCAATTACCGATGAAGATGTGTGTGAGCCGGACATTAAGTGTGCATGCAACATACGCATCATCGGTAATGGTGCATGTTGTTGGATATATGTATGCCCTAGAGGCCATTATTCGTATAGTGGATGCTTGGACATGTATATATATAGAGGACTTTCTTGCTCGACATGATAGTATGCTATCTGGTTGCTCTTTATCTTAACATGTTCACTTGATTGGGTTTACTGTTCATTTGATATATGTTGATAAAACACTTAGGATATCATCTTGACTACCATGATTATGATGCAGATCATACTAGTGGGGAATGTGTAGTTTATAAGCATATCCTTAATTGTTCTTAGTCGTGTGTGTATCAAGATGGGGCATCGATATTCCAGAGTAGACTTGTGTATACGTTTCTCGACCCAGTTGAGGGGGCGATGGATGATCCTATATCCATTGGTGTTTGACATCAGAGATTGTATACAGGTGCTCATTGGAGACCGACTATACTGAACAGACTCGCCGAGAACTTCTATATGGTATTATACCTATCGTTGAATAGCAGATCTCTAGGGACACTTGTACAGGTTAATCTATAGGCCCGAGATTGTCATAGAGCCTTATTTGTTTCCTACCGTGCTTTGATTTCCACCCTACTATGGCTCGACTGAGTCGGGCAAGCAGGTGGTTTTTAGGTACAGTCCCGAGACACATGGAGGCAATGAGTGATAGGAGGGGTTTCGTCTCTCCCAGTATTGGGAGTTGATATTGTACTATGCGTGATTAGCTATAACTGGAAGTCCCTGGCCAAGGCTGATGGGATTTACTGATAAGTGTTATCAGTAGTTTCTCGACCTGTTATAGGCCACACATCGGCATGACTTAATGAGTTATTGGGGCTTGACGATTCCATCCCTAGACACAATATGCAACATATCAGACGAAGAGACCGGGCTGTACAGTAAGTGTTGCTGGTTGGCACTACGAATGTTTGAACAAGTTCGCTTGTTGTTCTTCTGTTCGCTTAATACCTGGGTAGCCGTTACGTGCAGCTAGTACCGCTGACGGTTTGTAGGTATCTGATATAATCACTGCCTACTGCTAGCGTATTGACGAGTCTTAGAGTCCCGCATAGGGGTTTCCGAGCTCAGGTGAAAAGAAGCGGGGCACATATGGAGATATTTGCGGGAGCTTGATTAAATATGAGTATATGATACCGTATTTTAATCTAGTGTTTTTTATTATTCAGGTTATATGTGATATGACCGGGTTATTAAATTAAGTGTTGATTTAATACAAAGACTAATTACTCATTTATAATTCATTTCTTTATGCATGTGTGTCTATATATATTTATATTTGTGTGTGTGTATATATATATGTCATGGTGGATGATACATTGGACATGGCTATGCTAGACTCACATTGAAATATATTAGATATCTATTTTTTTGAAAATGAAAAATAGAATAATGAGTCATAACTTCTACACTCTTCTTAAAATATCTCAACCATGGTTGATTATTTTATTCCTCCACTCAGTTACAAATATCTAAGATATTTTCTATGCTTCATTAATTATGATTGCGATCACTCTCATTATCTCAAGCTAAGCCATTAGTTCAATTTCTTCCTCTTAGCACTCTACCCTTTTCTAGGTTAGAAAAAGAGAAAGAAAAAGAAAGGTCTTTGAGTGAGAAAAATCCCACTTCATCAATCTATATTAGTCTAGCAAACTTGTATAGGTCATTAGCTTCACATCATCTTAGTTTAGTGAAGCTAGAGCTTGAGTGTAAGGAACTCCGGGTGGATCATCGTGGACATCGAAGAATTCAAGCGGAATTGTTCCATGCTTCGAGTAGAGCCAAGAGGTGCCCATGGACTTCTACACAGAGCCATTGAAGAGAAGGAGTGGTCTACAAAGGTTGTAGTTCTCTTTCTCTTAGTATTAGACACTCTTTGTATTTGATTCTTACCCTAATCTCTAGTTCGATTCGTGGTTTGTGTGCTTTAGCTCTCTAAATTTTTAAAATACACCACATATTGTTGTTTGAACACTAGTAGTGGTGCTAAGACACACTTACATGGTATCAGAGCCAAGCTAGAGCATTAAGGTAGTTTAGAAGACATTAAAAGTATTCGATCGAAATCAAAATACGGACTTTTTCATAGTTTCTCTACATATTTCCAAATGTTAGTATTTTGCAGAATAAAAATATTCAAAAAATCGTGCAGGTAAATCTATGGAACCCCAAGAAAAACGAACACCCAATTCCCCAGAATGGAAGCGGAACCGCGGCATAACCCTTGGTTTAGCCGCAGTTCCACCGCACATTTGGAGAATTAGAGTTTCAATTTTTCTGTGCTGCTCCATTTTGACATTTGTGACTTTCTGGATATTTTTGTTGAGGCTCAAGGTGTTGAGCTCTCTGTGATTCGAAGAATTTTTTGATGTCGATCGAAATGTTTAATATCGTCTGGACAGTTACTATGTGTGATACAATATTAGGAATCTACACTAATTAGTTTTGAGAAAATTAATTGGTTGTTTGTAAATCTAACATTTCGGTCTCATTGATAATCAGGAATCTTGTTGAATTACCCATCTTCTTTTTGAATATGTGTTTTCATTTCGAGACTTAAATGTAAGAATTATGAAGTTAGGCATGAAATCCGGAATATGAGATAATCCATGTTTGCGATGTCTAAGGCTTGTGCGGATTCCAACTGAGTTTTTCATTTCTTTTTTGCGACCGTAAGTGTAATATGTATATCCATAATCTTGTTGATATATGTCGACGACATTAGAAATATGCATATTTACTTACGTTGATAATCTGTGATGATTATTCTGTTGCTGTACTGATATGATGTATAGGATCGTCGTGATTGAATAGCCGTTTTTTTTATGTGAGATGAGAGTTTGTCTTTTCATTCATGTAAATTCAATGTATGTAAATTCTTTTATTAGAACACTTTCGGGTTGAGGTTGGTGTCACCATTGATGTATATTATTTACTTTTCCGCATTAGGATAGACCCAAGGTGGGGAGAACAAGTAACCGGTTCTAGAGTCCAGTAGGAGGCCATCTCGAGGAGTCGAGACCAGTCGCCTAATTCTAGAATTGGCAGGGTTGTTTGCCACTCTCGTAGGGGTCTTGGGGTGTGGGATTGGCTATTCATCACGACCGTGGAATCCGTATTTTTATCATTGGCTTAATTTAAAATACGGACTTCCTAGTATATCCTATATTTTCATATATCGGCTTCTGCTGCTGTTACTCTGTGATGTGATCATATTAATTAAGTGAGACGAATGTTATTTATATATATGATATATAATAAATGTTGCTTATGTTTTGCATCTGCGCTAGTCCTGCCCCTTCTCTACCGTTAGTTAAGTAACCTAACGGTGCCTGACGGGACCCCGTGGCGAATGCGGATGGTATAAGCGTACGTTCTATTTTCGTTTCTTCTATGATACTTAGGAACTTAAATGATGGGACTATATTAATGAGATTAATGTAAAGAAAAGAAGCCTAAATATGTTGTAGGATCAAATTTGAAACCCACTTGGCCTTTTTATGAAAAAGCAAGTTTCAAAATGCGGAGCTTAAGCCACTCCTTTTTAAATTATTTGGTTCTACAACGATATCAAGTTCAAAACGTTAATGATTTTCATCAAACCATCATTAACCCTCCATCATTTTAGGAAGTAGAGTACTTAGTATTCGTGCTACGTTTGTTGATCATAGTTAAGGCGTAGTGTACGTAGCTTAGTGATGTCTTCATATACAGCATATGATGTGATTAATTAGGATATTTATATAACTTTGTTGACCATATTTAAGGGTCATATGAGTGGCTCTAATTAATCAAGAAATGACGGGTAGAACTTGACTAGTGCTTATAATTTGTTGACCATAGTTAAGGTCATAAGCCGCTAGGGATAAAAACCATATCGGGGATTTCAAGAGTTGAAATTTGCAATGAGATTGCATACCTTCTATATTGATAGTTGGATCCCGATCCCATTGTGGGTAAAAGTTAATCCCGGGAGAGTATTGCACTTTACAATTAGCTAATCCAGTAGGTGTCTAGAAAGGTGTCAACTGGGTTATGCATATAGGGAAACAAGGTTTATTGTAATTTGGTCTGTGCGAAAGCACGAGGAACCTCCCTCGGAGTACTGACACTGGCCTGGCTGACCGATTAGCAAACTTGTAGAATGTAATTAATCCTGGCTAATTTTATTTTTGAGGTTTGAAGGAAAAATTGATAAAAGAAATATGAGACATCTATTAGATAAGATAAATAACCAATCTAATCTTTGCAAGAGCTTTCGCTGAGTCTATTCTTTTCTCTCTCTTAATGGAAGATACCCATGACTAGACTTAAGCTTCTATTCGAGAAAAATAAACAGACTGGACCCAATTATAATGAATGGCTGAGGATAAACATTGCCTTTACATACGATAAGATTGCATATGTCCTCACTGCCCCAGCCCCTCCCATCCCAGGCCCTGATCCCTCTATTATGGATAAGAAGATCCGCAAGACATGGGATATTGATTGTGCCACAACCAAATGCCTCATGTTAGCTTTGATGGACAATGTACGTCAAAAGAAACATGAGAAGATGGATGATTAATCCATCTTTTTCCATACAAAGGAGTTGTATGGGGAGAAATCTCGTACTCTTCGTTACGAGGCATCTAGAAAGTTGTTTCGGATAAGGATGGCTGCTGGTATGTCAGTAGGAGATCATGTCTTGAAGATGATAGGACTTATTGAAGAACTTGAGGACCTGGGATGGACCATGGAGAACGAACAATATGTTGATATAGTTCTAAAGTCTCCCCCCTGCCTTTGCACAGTTTATTGTGAACTTCAATATACACAACATGGAGAAGTCACTTTCTGAACTTCTCAATATGTTGAGAAGTGTAGAGAGCATGCTTAAGACAGTGAAAACTCTCTCTACGATTAATGGGCCGATTCCCCCTTCCATCCCAAAAGCTAAGGATAAGGGAAAGAAGAAGAAGAACCCACTAAACCGAGAGGTGCAGTTAAAAAGGCAAAAGGGAAAGACACATCCGGGGCTGCGGGATCGGGAAAGGGAGAATTTTTCTACTGCCACAAGTCGGGATACTGGAAGCGTAATTGTATTGAGTACCTCACAGATCTCAAGAAGAAGAAGCATGGTGATGCTTCCGTTTCAGGTGTGTTCGTCACCGAAAACTGTTTTTCTATAAACTCTGCATCCTGGGTATTAGATACCGGTTCGGGTTCTCACATCTGTAATTGTGTGCAGGGATTGAGAAATAGCAAAGTTTGAAGACAGGTGATCAGACTCTCCAGGTTGGAAATGGTTCCAATATACATGTTGTATCAGTGCAAGAGTATCACCTAGGGTTGCCCTCGGGATGTATATTAGTTTTGAACCCGTATTATTTTGTACCAAGTATGCTATGTAATATAATATCAATATCTTTGTCAGAAAATGAAGGATATCATTTTGTGTTGCAAAATAGTGTTATGAACATTAACCTGAATCAACAGTTGATTGGATATGGTACACTAAATAACGGTATTTACGTCCTAAATCAACATACAGTTTTTAATATACAACCCACAAATAAAAGAAAATTTTCAGATATAAATGAAGTTTTTGTATGGTATTGTAGACTTTGTCATATTATCGAAACACGACTAACCAAGCTACATAAAGATGGATATTTAAATCCTTTTGAATATAAATCTTATGCGACTTGTTAGTCTTGCATCAAGGGTAAAATGACCAAAACTCCGTTTATTGGATACGGAGAGAGAGCTACTGAGCCCTTAGGCCTCATACATAGTGATGTATACAGACCAATGTCTACACATGATAGAGGCGGTTATTCTTACTTCATAACTTTTACTGATGATTTCTCGAGATTCGGACACATGTTCTTGTTGAAATATAAGTCTGAAACTTTCGAAAAATTCAAGGAGTATAAACTTGAAGTAGAAAAACAAATTGGTTTGAGCATCAAGAAACTTCTATCAGATCGAGGAGGAGAGTATTTAAGTACAGAGTTTTTAGATTTCTTAAAAGAGAATGGAATTCTCTTTCAGCTCACTCCCTCTTACACACCACAGCACAACGGTGTGTTAGAATGGAGGAATCGTACCCTCTTAGATATGGTACGTTCAATGATGAGTGAAGTTGAGTTACCATTTTCCTTGTAGGGGCATACATTGGAGATTGCAGTATATCTATTGAACAGGGTTCCAACCAAAAGCGTGCTTACCACTCCATATGAGATATGGTATGGGAAGAGACCGTCTCTTAAACGAGTTAGGATATGGGGTTGTCCTGCTTTTGTTAAAAAGCTGAATCTAGACAAACTCGAGACACAATCGGTTCTGTGTACATTTGTGGGATATCCAAAACATTCATATGGATATCTTTTCTACCACATAGAGGAACAAAGAGTGTCTGTTTCTCAGTATGCCACATTTTTAGAAAATGAATATTTTACAAATAATGCTGATGGCAATGCATTAGAACTAGAAGAAGTTCTAGAGACACAAATAACTATTGACGATTTCGTTGAACCTGAAGTTGCAATAGAACCCGAAGTTGCAATAGAACCCCACGAGCCTCAGTCACTCCGTAGATCTAGTTGGACTTCTCGCCCACCGGAGAGATACTATGGTTTCCTCATTGATAGTGATAGAGAAGATTGCATCAATGATGATGATGACCCTACTAGTTTTCAGCAAGCTATCACGAGTAATAACTCAGTGAAATGGTTGGATGCCATGCGATCCAAAATGGAGTCCATACACACCAACAAAGTATGGACTTTGGAAGTTGCACCTTCTGGTGTAAAACCCGTAGGGTACAAATAGATCTTTAAGAAAAAGATTGGTGTAGATGGACAGGTGGAGACCTATAAAGCAAGGCTTGTAGTGAAAGAATTTCGTCAAAGACCAGGACTGGACTACTATAAGACTTTCTCTCCAGTAGCAATGCTTAAATCCATTAGGATCCTACTTTCTATTACTGCTCACTACGACTATGAAATCTGGTAGATGGGCGTTAAAACTGCATTTCTAAATGGTGATTTAGAAAAGTGCGTTTTTATGGATCAGCCGGAAGGCTTCGTTGGTAATGGGAGCAGCGAGAAGGCATGTAGGTTGCTTAAATCCATTTATGGATTAAAGCAGGTATCACGGAGTTGGAACATCTGCTTTGATGATACAATCAAAGAGTTTGATTTTATCAAACATGTAGATGAACCTTGTATTTATAAGAAGATTGTAGGGAGTACTGTCACATTCCTCGTATTGTACATGGATGACATTCTCTTGATAGGAAATGAAGTTCCTATGCTGCAATCGGTCAAACTATTCTTATCACAAAGGTTCTCCATGAAGGACCTGGATGATGCCTCATACATTTTGGGCATTAAGATCTATAGAGATAGATCTAAGAGATTGTTGAGATTATCCCAATCAGGGTACATTAACACCATACTAAAGAGTTTTAGTATGGAAGATTCCAAGTGAGGTACTTTACCCGCTTGTCACAGAATCACTCTCTCCTAAGACTTTTGTCCAAAGTATGATGAAGTGAGAGCTCGCATGAGTGTTATACCCTACGCTTCTGCAGTAGGATCTATAATATATGCGATGTTATGTACTCGCCCTGATGTTGCTTATGCACTTAGTGTTGTAAGCAGGTATCAATCCAATCCAGAGGAGAAACACTGGACAGCTGTGAAGAACATTCTTAAGTACTTGTGAAGGACTAAAGAAATGTTCTTGGTGTATGGTAATGGGGATGTAGGGTTCCTAGACACGCTAATGAGGTCTCACAAGGCATCGACCATGCCAAATTCAAATTTTTCCGGTGCCGAGAAACCCTAATACGATCGTTAACTAGAGTTTAGGCGAAAACAAATGCGAATAAACAACTTTACTCTAAAGTGAATGGAAATACAACCTTTGTAGATCCGGTGCTCCACTTCCTTGGCTCCATGATGACGTCCCTCCGCTGTACCCATCGGAATCCTAGACTCTCGCGGTGGTTTTCATCGGAGAAAAGATCGGGCTAGGTCGTCGACTTCGATGCCGAAAATGATCTACGTCGAGGCAACTCAAGATCAAGCTCCAACTTCACCAAGTCATGAAACTTGTGAAGAAAACACCCTATACTACTTGGCAAGTGGTAGAGGATGAAGAAATAGGAAGTGGGTTCACTTTGGATTTGGATTTCTCACTCTTTTTCTCAAGGCACCATTAATGGTAGCAAAGTTTCTTCTTCTTGAAGAAGAAGAAGAAGAAAGGAAAAATTGAGAGAATAATAATAATCAAATGATAAATCAAGTGAAGTTATTATAATGCAACCTTGGTTAAGTGTAGAGAATAAACAAGGGTTAGGTGAATGGTTAGGTTTAGGCAAAAGACAAAATGGTAGATAATCTAAAGAAGCTTCATGAAGCTAAAGCAAAGAAACAAAATTAGCCACCATTTTCATTTTGCCAAAAATGAATAAATAAATAAATGAATAAGTAAATAAATCAAACCCTAACCATTAACCTAATCATAGTTAAATGCATACACACACCCAAGTTTGCATGTATCATCAAACATGATACAAACTAGTGCACAAAACTATATCATATATACAATGTGCACATCAAGTAAGAAAATCCATCTTAAGTGAACCAATACTAGTTAATGCAAAGTAATATATCAAATATATAATTATGCATTAAATCATTAAATCATCACTTCATTTAACGATCCGGTCATATCGCATATGACCGACTAATATCCAATGTTTCGACTTATCGAATCAACACTTGATTCGGTATCCCGGCTATATCATATATAACCGTCCAATGATACAAATCGTGAGAATAGAATACAGTATCACATACTGGTATTATTCTCGGTCCTGCACATATCTCATATGCGCTCCTATTTCGTTTCGCTTGAGCCAGGAAACCTCTGTGTAGGACTCTAAAGACTCGTCAATACGCCGGCAGTAGATGATGATCATATTAAACACCCACAAGCCGCAAGCGGTCTGCTAAACGTAACGGCCACCGGGGTATTGAGCGATCAGAAGATCGACGAGCAAGCCCGCTCACACTCCTGTGAATCCAACCAGTAACACTTACCGTACAGTCCGGTCTGTTCGTCTGATATGTCGCATATCTTGCCTAGGGGTGGTAAACGTCAGACCCCAATAGCTCGATAAGTCATGTCGATATGAGGTCTATAATAATTCGAGAAACTACTGGTAACACTTACCAGTAAATCTCTGCAACCCTGGCCAGGGATTTCCGGTTATAGCCAATCGAACACAGCGCAACATCAACTCCCTATACCGGGAGAGACGAATCCCCTCCTATCGCTCATTACCTCCATGTGATTCGGGACTGTACCCAAAAACCACCGTTTTGCACGCCCTCTTGGACGTGGTAAGGTGGAAATCAAAGCACAGTGGGAATCACACAAGACTCTATGACGATCTCGGGTCTACAGACTAACCTGTACGAGTGTCACCAGAGAACTGCCATCTGACGTAAGGTATAATACCATCTGGGAGTTCTCAGCGAGTCCGTCCAGTGTACCCAGTCTCCACTGAGCACCCGTATATCATCTCTGATGTCAAACACCAATGGATATGGGATCATCCATTGCCCATCTGTATGGGTCGAGAAGGTATACGCTAGTCTACTCTGGTATATCGATGCCCTGTCTCGATACACCCACGACTAGGGACCTTGAAGGATGTACTTATGGACTACCATGTCCCCACTAGTATGATCCGCATCATAGTCCAGGTAGTCAAGTACACATCCTAAGGGCTTTACCAACATGTAACAGAGAGACAATCAGTGTACACGTTAAGGTAAAGAGCAACCAGATAGCATACTATCATGTCGAGCAAGAAAGTCCTCCCTATATATGTCCAAGCATCCACTACAATATACATCCTATGTATAGTAATGGCCTCTAGGGCATACATATAACTAACAATCTCCCACTTGCACTAGGGCCATCTGATAGCAGTGGTTGTAGTATCTCATACTCAACCATCTCATAATAGTCTCTCTCTGGGAAAAGGCCTTCGTGAGTGGATCCGCCGTGTTGTCCTCTAAGTCTACTCTCCTGACCTCGATCCCTTGGAGATCAACCATCTTTATGATCAGGTGACACTGCCTCAGAATATGTCTGGATCACTGATGGGACGGGCGTTCCTAGGCATAAGCCACAACTCCATTGTCTCACAATGGTAGGAACGAAGTTCATCTCATGAACTAATATACACCCAGACAGCCTCTTTGGTAGCATCTTAAGTAGCAATGTATCTTGCCTTTAATCGTCTAGTATGTCACGGTATCTAGCTTGGAACTCTTCCAACATACCGTCCCTCTACTGAGGGTAAAGACAATGCCTGTGACTGACATTCAGTCGTCCTTATCACCCTGTAACCCTTCCAGTGATTCTCCCCAGGATCATCTGATACCATCTCACTACAACTAGTGAGTATCCTAACATCCAATTAGATCTATCTCATAGATCCAAAACCCAGGATTTAGGAGGTATCACTTTGATCCTATATGGAGAATCATTGTGATAAGCGGAGATTGACCGAGCGTAGCATAGGAAACTCCTTTCTTATCAAGAGTATGTCATCCACGTACTCTACGAGGATCAACACCATACTCCCTACTACCTTTTTGTTTATACAAGGTTCGTCTACCATTTTGATGATGTCAAACTCTTTGACTAATACATCAAAATAGATGTTCCAACTCCGCGATGCCTGCTTTATCACAAAAAACATCTTGCACACGTTTCAGCTGCTCCCACTGTCTACGAAGCCCTCTGGCTGTGTACTTATAGACGCTCTCTTCCAAAACATCATTTAGAAAAGCAGTCATGACACCCAACCACCAGATATCGTACTCATGGTATGTAGCCGTGGCAAGTAGGATCTTGATGGACTTAAACATAGATCCTTAGAAAAGGTTTCAACATAATTCATACCTGGTCAATGATGCAAACCTTTAACAAGTCTAGTTTTGAAAGTCTCAACTTTTCTATGTACACCTAGTAATCTTCTCAAGATATACTTGCTCCTGATGGGGATTTAACCCTTCAGATATAGCAACCAAAGTCCATACTTTGTTGGTGTATAAGGATTCCATCTCAGATCGCTTAGCATCCAGCCATTCTTACAGAGTCCCACTCCTGATGGCCAGCTCGAAACTAGTTGGGTCATCATCTCATGATGCAATCCTCGCTCCCACTGTCATAAAGAAACCGAAGTATCTCTCAGGTGGGTGAGGAACCCTACTAGATCGGCGGAGAGGCTGAGATTTGTCGGTGACTATTGAATCCTTTGGTTCTATCAAATCATCAACTGTAGTTTGTATAGCTGGAACCTTTCCAGTTCTACATAACAGACATTGCCTCGAGCTTGTCCGGATTTTGCTTTTAGACATAGTCCGGACAACCCCAAATCTTAACTAGCTTAAGACATGGGCTCGTCCCATACCATATCCCATATGGAGTGGTAGGCAACTGATTTGATTTGAACCCTATTCAATAGGTATGCAGCTTCTCAAGTGCATAACTCCCAAAAGGAAATAGGTAATGCAGTAGTACCCATCATAGAGCACACCATATCATATAGGGTGCTATGGCTCCATCCCGATATACCGTCGTGCTATGGTGTATAAGGAGGAGTAATGATGAGAGAGAATCTCATTCTCCTTTAGAATAGTCCAGGATTTCTGTGCTCAAGTATTCTCTTCCCTGGTCTTATCATAGGACATAATACTTATACCCTTATTTTGGTTCTCTACTTCTAACTTATATTCTGTGAATATCTCAAAAGTTTCGGACTTGTGTTTCAACAGGAACATATGTCTGAATCTAAAGAGATCATCAGAGAATGTAATGAAGTACAAAGAACCGGTCCTGGTATGTGTAGACATGGGACCTGCATACATCAACATGTATCATCCCAAAAGTTCACTAACTCTTTCTCTGTTTCCAACAAACAGAGCTGTGGTCATCGTATCTTGTGACATGACCGGCAAGTCTCACAAGATGTAAATTCAAACTAATTTAAATATGCATCTAAATGTAACTTCAGCCAGTCGGGTCGCATTGATATGACCTAGTCTACAATGCCTCAAGAAGGATTCGTTCATTTCTGAACTCTTCCTCTTGTGTGTGTTCCGTACACTAAGAACTGTAGTTTGATTTAGAACATCAATGCTTTTAGATAACATTCCTGAACCGATCAACTTTTGATATAGGAAATGTTCAAAACATTATCTAACAATACAAAATTTTATCATTTCTTTACTAATAAAGTGAATGATATGATTTTGTATATCAGGTTCGGTATCTAATAACATTCATTTAGAATCAATGTATTTAGAATACAGGGTGACAGTGACCAACAGACTTGGCTGCAACACTTGTACCGTTTTCTGTCTCATGAAACTTATCACCCGTTCTCAGTTCTCTACCTTTCTGTAGCCCTATGTAACAGATTACATATCTGGGATCCTGATCCGGTATCAAATACCCAGGACGTATAGGATACAGAGAAACAATTCTTTGTAATGAACACACCCGAAGGAGATGCATCATATGCACTTTCTTCGTTTGGGCGGCATAGGAATTCAGGTATTCCCCTATTTCCTGCTCGGTCTTATAACAATTATAAGTTGGAGCAGGACCAACGTTCCCCAGCTCAGTATAACAAGCGGGTTCAGTCAATAATCCGTATTATTATCTTGATTAAGGCGTGATATGGTCGCTACCTGGAGAGAGAGAGAAGAAAACACTCTGCATGGGCTCTTGCAAGATCAGATTGGTTATATATTTTATCTAATCAGGATGGCTCCCACTGTTTTTATCAAATCTTCCTTCAAACCCTAAAAGGAAAGACTAGCCGGGATTAATTACACGCTACAAGTTCGCCAATCTTTCATCCAGGCCAGTGTCGGTACTTTGAGGGAGGTCCCCCGTGCTTTCACACGAACCTAATTAATGTAAACCTCGTTTTCCCAGAGGCGTAACCCCGTTGACACCTTTCTAGACACCTACTTGATCGGCTAATTTTAATGTGTAAAACACTCCAAGGAGTAACTCTTACTCGCAGCAGGTATTGGGATCCAACTATCTCATAGAAGGTATGCTATCTCATTGCAAATTTCAACATTTGAAATTCCCGATAATGTTTTGCCCCAAGCGATCTATGACCTTGACTGAGTCAACAAAACATAGACCGCAAGTAAAGTTCAACCCGTCATTTCTCGATTGAATTAAACCCACCCGCACGACCCTTGACTGAGTCAACAAGGCCGCACGACTACCCTAATCCAATCGCATCATATGCTTTGCAGATAAGCACTAATCAGCTACCGCACACTACGCCTTGACTGAGTCAACAAACGCAGCACGAATACTAACAATTACTTATCTGAAATGACGGAGGGCTACGACAGGTTTTTAAGAAAACCTTTTGCGTAATGAACTTTATATCGTTGTAGAATCAAATGATTTTAAAATGGAG
Source organism: Agapanthus africanus (assembly GCA_030015575.1). Classification (NCBI taxonomy): domain Eukaryota; kingdom Viridiplantae; phylum Streptophyta; class Magnoliopsida; order Asparagales; family Amaryllidaceae; genus Agapanthus; species Agapanthus africanus. Next base: position 123,441,928 of record CM057347.1, on the reverse strand, counting down.
TGTTTTTTAGGCTTTTCTAGTTTTGCTAAAGGGGTCACTCCCGGTGAAGGGATCGTCGGCCCTTTCCTCGTCGAATGAGCTGCGGGATATATCATATATAGCACTGTGCAAAGCAAAAACTATAGAAGCAATCAAAAGACAAACCGAGTGTGTAGCATCTGCCAGTTATTGCTAAAGGGGTCACTCCCGGTGAAGGGATCTCGGCCTTTTCCTCATCGAATAAGGTGCAGGATATATCATATATACCGCTGTGCAAAGCAAGAACTGTAGCTACCTGTTTTATTTTTGAAATTCGATTCCACAACAACTTTTAGGTTTCTTTTTCTTTCATTAATTACATTAATGAAGTCCCATCATTTAAAACACCTAAACATCACAGATAAATACGACGTACACTTATGCCATCCACATTCGCCTCGATGTCCCCTCGTGCACCGTTAGGTTAGGTAACTAACGACAGAGCAGGGCAGGGCTAGCGCGAGTGCAAAACATAAGTAACGTCTATATAATATATCATATATACTATATACAGTATCTATCACAACATATCAAATGATCACATCGCAGATATCGCAGCAGAAGAATCATATGAAACATTGGATATACTAGGACGTCCGTGTTTTCAATATGAGCCAGTATAAAACACGGATTCCATGGTCGCGATGAATAGCCAATCCCACACCCCTAGACCCCTACGAGAGCGGCAAGCAACCCTACCAATTCTAGGCTTAGGAGACCCGGACTCGACTCCTCGAGATGGTCTGCCACTGGACCCTAGAACCCGGTTACTTGCGCTCCCCTCCTTGGGTCTATCCTAGTGCGGAAAAGTAAATAATATACAAAGGGTGACATCTTCCGCAACCTGGAAGTGCCCCAATAAAAGAATATTACATACAAGTTTTTACATGAATGAAAATGAAAAACACTCATCTCATATAAAAAAAACCCGGCTATTCAAACACGACGATCCAATATAACATATCCAGCAACACATAACATCACATGTCATCAACGTAAGTAAATATGCCCATCCCAATTGTCGTTGACATATAGCAACTAAACCGACGATATCACATATTACACTTACGGTCACAGAAAAGAATATGTAAAACTACAACAGTTGGAATCCGCAACTTCCTCAGACATCGCATGCCTGACCAAATTAATTCCTTAAACATCGCAAGCCTAACAATTATAAACCCCGCATTTTAGTCTCATTATCGAAAACTCTTTTCAATATCAAGTCGGGCAATTCAACAAGATTCCCGACATTTTGATCGAATGCTCGTCGCAAACTTTATTACGCGGCCGCACCCCCGATGCCGTCGACGAAGTGCACCAAGGCGGAACATCGCTGCCACGAGCACCCGAACGGATGCTTTCGGCGACGGGGTTCTCCTACAGTCACTTGGTCGGGGCGATGGGGCGTGGCTGTCTATTAAGTTTACCCGGCGAATATCCGCGTACGCTACGTGATTGCGACGGACTTTTGATCGCATCAAAATTCTGTGGCAACCGATCAAGTGAGACTGAAGTGCTATGTTTATAACATTCATATTAGTTATCTCATAACTTCTTATGAATTCCAAATATTGTATCCCATTGCAGATAAACAGAAAATGTTAAACTTTCCGATCGAACAGTCAAACACCCAAGTTTTCCTGAAACAGCTCAACACAAGAAATAAGTTTAAGAACATTCACTTCGTGCAACAGTACCAACGGTCCAGCCGTAGAAGGGTCAAGCCAACGCCTCACATGTGGCATGCCGTACTGCCCCAAACCCTAAGGTTCAAAGGGCAGTTCAAGACGGTCACATAATCGAGTTAAGGTTTGTTGTCTTCTAGAGGGTCCATCGCGTTACTTGTACTACTTCGAACGTTCTTAAACTACGGAAAGTTCCAACACTTGGAAATTTCCCGACAGGGGAAAAAGTGGGTATTTATATCCGGTCGAACTTTTCAACATTTTCTAAAATTATCCGGAAAAACCCAGACGAAGTTAAACATCCCGATCGAAACACCGAGTCCCCAATACAACCCAGAAAACTCAACTCTTGAGTAAATATTAAAATTTCCCAGAAAATACAGCAATAAAATAAAGAAATTACTGTGCAAAAATTATTGAATATTGTGACTGTATGGCCGCGGAATCGCCGCATTAGGCATGCTATTGCCGCGGTTCCGCGGCGGTTTAGTCGATTCAGGAGCTCGTTTTGCACAATAACCCTTAGAAAACCCTACTGATTTTTCTGCATATTTTTAATTTACAAAAATCCCCGATTTCAAAAAATGTACAGAGAATGGTTTATGCATTAGGGTTTCGGGTTCGATCGGGTTTCTAACTTCGTCTACGCATCGCCTAAGGCTCTAGCTAGGCTCTGATACCACTGTAGGGTTCCTAGGCACGCTAATGAGGTCTAACAAGGCATCGACCATGCCAAATTCAAATTTTTCCGGTGCCGAGAAACCCTAATGCGATCGTTAACTAGAGTTTAGGCGAAAACTAATGCGAATAAACAACTTTACTCTAAAGTGAATGGAAATACAACCTTTGTAGATCCGGTGCTCCACTTCCTTGGCTCCGTGATGACGTCCCTCTGCTGTATCCATCGGAATCCTAGACTCTCGCGGTGGTTTCATCGGAGAAAAGATCGGGCTAGGTCGTCGACTTCGATGCCGAAGATGATCTATGTCGAGGCAACTCAAGATCAAGCTCCAACTTCACCAAGTCATGAAACTTGTGAAGAAAACACCCTATACTACTTGGCAAGTGGTAGAGGATGAAGAAATAGGAAGTGGGTTCACTTTGGATTTGGATTTCTCACTTTTTTTCTCAAGGCACCATTAATGGTAGCAAAGTTTCTTCTTCTTGAAGAAGAAGAAGAAGAAAGGAAAAATTGAGAGAATAATAATAATCAAATGATAAATCAAGTGAAGTTATCATAATGCAACCGTGGTTAAGTGTAGAGAATAAACTAGGGTTAGGTGAATGGTTAGGTTTAGGCAAAAGACAAAATGGTAGATAATCTAAAGAAGTTTCATGAAGCTAAAGCAAAGAAACAAAATTAGCCACCATTTTCATTTTGCCAAAAATGAATAAATAAATAAATGAATAAGTAAATAAATCAAACCCTAACCATTAACCTAATCATAGTTAAAAGCATACACACACCCAAGTTTGCATGTATCATCAAACATGATACAAACTAGTGCACAAAACTATATCATATATACAATGTGCACATCAAGTGAGAAAATCCATCTTAAGTGAACCAATACTAGTTAATGCAAAGTAATATATCAAATATATAATTATGCATTAAATCATTAAATCAACACTTGATTTAACGATCCGGTCATATCGCATATGACCGACTAATATCCAATGTATCGACTTATCGAATCAACACTTGATTCGGTATCCCGGCTATATCATATATAACCGTCCAATGATACAAATCGCGAGAATAGAATACAGTATCACATACTGGTATTATTCTCGGCCCCGCACATATCTCAAATGCGCTCCTATTTCGTTTCTCTTGAGCCAGGAAACCTCTGTGTAGGACTCTAAAGACTCGTCAATACGCCGGCAGTAGGTGATGATCATATCAAACACCCACAAGCCGCAAGCGGTCTGCTAAACGTAACGGCCACCCGGGTATTGAGCGATCAGAAGATCGACGAGCAAGCCCGCTCACACTCCTGTGAATCCAACCTGTAACACTTACCGTACAGTCCGGTCTGTTCGTCTGATATGTCGCATATCTTGCCTAGGGGTGGTAAACGTCAGACCCCAATAGCTCTATAAGTCGTGTCGATATGAGGTCTATAAAAGTTCGAGAAACTACTTGTAACACTTACCAGTAAATCTCAGCAACCCTGGCCAGGGATTTCCGGTTATAGCCAATCGAACACAGCGCAACATCAACTCCCTATACCGGGAGAGATGAATTCCCTCCTATCGCTCATTGCCTCCATGTGATTCGGGACTGTACCCAAAAACCACCGTTTTGCACGCCCTCTTGGACGTGGTAAGGTGGAAATCAAAGTACAGTGGGAATCACACAAGAATCTATGACGATCTCGGGTCTACAGACTAACCTGTATCAGTGTCACCAGAGAACTGCCGTCTGACGTAAGATATAATACCATCTGGGAGTTCTCAGCGAGTCCGTCCAGTGTACCCAGTCTCCACTGAGCACCCGTATATCATCTCTGATGTCAAACACCAATGGATATCGGATCATCCATCGCCCATCTGTATGGGTCGAGAAGGTATACGCTAGTCTACTCTGGTATATCGATGCCCTGTCTCGATACACCCACGACTAGGGACCTTGAAGGATGTACTTATAGACTACCATGTCCCCACTAGTATGATACGCATCATAGTCCAGGTAGTCAAGTACACATCCTAAGGGCTTTACCAACATGTAACAGAGAGACAATCAGTGTACACGTTAAGGTAAAGAGCAACCAGATAGCATACTATCATTTCGAGCAAGAAAGTCCTCCCTATATATGTCCAAGCATCCACTACAATATACATCCTATGTATAGTAATGGCCTCTAGGGCATACATATAACTAACAGGGGATCTCCAGATCCAGGCCTTTAACGATTCAAGCTTCCAGAGTGATAAAGATGACAATAAATCTATCTCGGGGTTTGTATTTACCCTCAATGGGGGCGGTTTATTGGAAGAGTTCCAAACAGGACACTGTTGCAGACTCAACGATGAAAGCTGAGTATGTTGCTGCAAATGATGTTGCCAAGGAAATCGTCTGGATGTAGAAGATCATTTCGGAACTAGGAGTAGTTCCCACCATTATTGATCCAATACCATTGTATTGTGATAATAATGGGGTTATAGCATTGGCCAAAGAGCCCAGGTCCTATCAACGATCCAGACACATTCTGAGGCAATATCATTTGAACCGGGAGATAGTTGATCACCGCAAGATCGAGATTTGGAGAGTAGACACAAAGAATAACACCACGGATCCACTCACCAAGGCCCTTCCACAACCGCAACATGATCGACCTTTTGAGATATTGGGTATAAGATACGCCAATAATCGGCCTTAGTGCAAGTGGGAGATTATTGTATATATGTATGCCCTAGAGGCCATTATTTGTATAGTGGATGCTTGGACATGTATATATATAGAGGACTTTCGTGCTCGGCATGATAATATGCTATCTGGTTGTCCTTATTTTTAACATGTTCACTTGATTGTGTTAACTGTTCAATTTATACATGTTGATAAAGCGCTTAGGATATCAGCTTGACTTCCATGATTATGATGCAGATCATACTAGTGGGGCATGTGTAGTATATAAGAATATTCTTAATTGTTCCTAGTCGTGGGTGTATCGAGACGGGGCATCGATATTCCAGAGTAGACTAGTGTATACGTTTCTTGACCCAGTTGAGGGGGCGATGGATGTTCCCATATCCATTGGCATTTGACATCAGAGATTGTATACAGGTGCTCATTGGAGACTGAGTACATTGAACGGACTCGCCGAGAACTCCCATATGGTATTATACCTATCGTCGAATAGCAGTTCTCTGGTGATACTTGTACAGGTTAGTCTGTAGACCCAAGATTGTCATAGAGCCTTGTGTGTTTCCCACTGTGCTTTGATTTCCACCATACCACGGCTCTACTTAGTCGTGCAAACAGGTGCCTTTTGGGTACAATCCCAAGACACATGGAGGCAATGATCGATAAGAGGGGTTTCGTCTCTCCCGGTATTGGGAGTTGATGTTGTACTATGCGCGATTGGCTATAACTGGAAGTCCCTGGCCAGGGCTATTGAGATTTACTGATAAGTGTTATCAGTAGTTTCTCAACCTGTTATAGGGCACACATCGGCATAACTTATTAAGTTATTGGGGCTTGACGATTCCATCCCCAGACTCAATATGCAATATATCAGACGAAAAGACCGGACTGTACGATAAGTGTTGCTGATTGGCTCTTCGTGATTTGAACAAGTTCGCTTGTTGTTCTTCTGTTCGCTCAATACCTGGGTAGTCGTTATGGGCAGCTAGTACCGCTCACGATTTGTGGGTATCTGTTATGGTCACTGCCTACTGCTAGCGTATTGACGAGTCTTAAAGTCCCACATAAAGGTTTCCGAGCTTAGGTGAAACGAAGTGGGGCACATATGGAGATATGTGTGCGAGCTTGATTAAATATGAGTATATGATACCGTATTTTAATCTAGCATTTTTTATTAGTCGGGTTATATGTGATATGACCGGGTTATTAAATCAAGTGTTGATTTAATACAAAGACTAATTACTCATTTATAATTCTTTTCTTTATGCATGCATGTGTGTGTGTGTGTATTTATATTTATGTATATATATATATGTATGTATGTATATGTGTCATGGTAGATGATACATTGGACATGGCTATGCTAGACTTACATGGAAATATATTAGATATTTATTTTTGTGAAAATGGAAAATAGAATAATGAGTCATGGCTTCTACACTCTTCTTAAAATACCTTAACCATGGTTGCTTATTTTATTCCTCCACTCACTTATAAATATCTAAGATATTTTCTATGCTTCATTAATTGTGATTGTGATCACTCTCATTATCTCAAGCTAAGCCATTAGTTCATTTTCTTCCTCTTAGCTCTCTACCCTTTTCTAGGTTAGAAAAAGAGAAAGAAAAAGAAAGTTCTTTGAGTGAGAAAAATCCTACTTCATCAATCTGTATTAGTCTAGCAAACTTGTATAGGTTGTTAGCTTCACTTCATCTTAGTTTAGTGAAGCTAGAGCTTGAGTGCAAGGAACTCCAAGTGGATCGTTGTGGACTTCGAAGAATTCAAGCGGAATTGTTCCAAGCTTCGAGTGGAGCCAAGAGGAGCCCAAAGACTTCTACACCGAGCCATTGAAGAGAAAGAATGGTCTACAAAGGTTGTAGTTCTCTTTCTCTTAGTGTTAGACACTCTGTGTATTTGATTCTTACCCTAATCTCTAGTTCGATTCGTGATTTGTGTGCTTTAACTCTCTAAATTTTTAAAATACACCACATGTTGTTTGAACACTAGTAGAGGTACTAAGACACACTTACACATGTGTCTTAGCAGACGAAATCATAACAGCTAATGCCAAACATGTATATATATGCAATGCAATGGAATTAACATGAACAGAGCAGAAAGTAACAGTAAACGCAACATATAAAATATATATATATATATATATATATATATATATATATATATACGAGCTACTTGGTTATAGTATTTAAAATAGCACGAATCATTGTTTTTAGAAAAGTAAGGACTACGGTGTTTTTTAGAACAGAAATATCATTTTGAAAATCCGTAGCGTCCCTACGTTTGCTCTTTGAAAATATCTACGATATGCTAGTTTTGAAAATAGGTATGACTCGAACACTATTTTAACACCTACTTAAGTAATTAAGAAACTAAACTAAAACAGTGTCGAAAGTGAAAAGAAAACTATACGTATCTGAGTTGATGTATCTAATAGTCGGAAATCCAGCCTCATAGCATCACGTACGACAATATCCATTGTACGGCATCCTTGAGTCAAGAGTGTGGATCAATCATCATAAAAATATCTTATACGGTACATTCCGTCGTACGACATCCTCAAAATCGAGGGTACAGGTCAAATATCATATATGTCATATATAGATCACAGTTCATATGGTATCTTTCGTCGTACAATATCATAATAAAGGGTACAGATCTAAGGTCACGTACAACCTATTATTCATCAAATCACATGTTATCGCATGCCATGTGTATTTCTCCCATCGATCCTTTAATATGTCATATCATAAACGAGATCTCGAGTCGATAATAAATCATAACTCCACGACATCATGTCCGATCATATCGACTCAAATCCATATATCATAACAAAATATCCTTATCTCACGTGTATATGTTTATATATATATATATATATATATATATATATATATATATATATATAACATACACGCCCATATATATACACACATAAACCAAGTGTGTGTGCGCGCGTGTGCGTGTGCGTGTGTGTAACAACACATATCCTAAGGTTCACAACTAAGGTAAATAAGGCTAAGGGTATGTATTCCTATAACTACGCTTAATCTATCCTATAATCTCCTAGAATTTTACTTGCTAAGTATCCAAAACTCACATCGACATATATATAAATATATATAACAACCTTAAGCTACGGCTGCGAGGGTGCTTTACGCCATCCACCCGATTTTCCCCATAGATATACATCTACTCACCTTCGATCCTTGCTTGCTGTAGTCGATGATGCCTTGATCGCTCTTGTCGTCCCGAAGTCCATGTGAAGGTACCTATAGTTCAAAACACATCGTATCGCATCAAAATCATATTCGAAAACCGACACGATACGCGAAGCGCACATAGGTTAAAACCTATGGTCAACCCGCGGTAAAAAAACAAAATACTTTCTGACGTCAACGTGCGATCGTAGAATGCCCAAGTTACATCAAGAAATCCAAAAATCCAAGTTTCAAATATCAAAAAATATTGTCAAAACCAACTCAAAATACTCCTAGATTTTTGAACAGATAGATAGGGAAAAAACTAAAAATACAGTAGCTAGGTTATACGGAGTGTGAGATACACGCCAAAACCCAACATCAATCACCAAAAGTTAGTCGGCGAAAATGCTAAATTACCCAGCGTCGCCGGTTCTATAGGGGAGTTTGGGTCTCATTCTTCTGTGGTAGTCTTCCAGTGGTCTAACTAGGTCAATTTAGTTATTTGTTTTTCTTACAAATATCCCAAGTTGCTCCAGATTTCATTTAGTCCTCAAAAACTCCACAAAACCGACATTGAAAAATTCTATGTTCGAGTATTGGTTACTAGTCTCTGGTCTTGGCCAGTAAACATCACTAAAGTCATGAAAAATACTCACTACACCTCAATTACACTTTTACAATTCAAAATATCCATAAACCTCTCTTGGAATATTCAAACTCCACTAATATTCACTAGTTTAATTCTAAACTACAGTAGAATATTAGAAAATCTAAAAACTTAACTAAAGATATAGGATTTATCTCATTTGGCAACTCAAGAAAATTCTTGGGTTGCTCAAAGTATTCAAAATCTCCACTTGATTGATCTATTATTCTTGTAGTGAGCTCGCGCACCATTTTTGTGAAAGGGGGGTAAAAGCTTTTGGCTAAGTTTTGGTGGTGTTTGTGGGTAGTAGAGGAGGTGGAGGGAGGTGGGGAATGAGATGAAGAATGAGGGGAGATGTGGAAAAATGAGGAGAAGAAGATGGCTTAAGAATTAAATAGAACCCTCTCTTTCTCTCTCTCTCCTACCCTCTCTCATGCCCATACTTCTTGGTCTCCCATCATATATTTAATACCTTATCTCTTTTTTTCTCTTTATTTTTAAAACAAAAAAATCAAAAACCAAAAGGTAGCAAATGAAGCATGGTTATCAAAAATGAAACAAGTGTTGCAACATGTCATGTTGCATGACACAATACAAGATCAAAATTAATGCATAATTAGTGAAGTATTAATCAAGTTTAGTATTAAACTAGTAGACAAACAATATAATGATAATTTATAAAATGTCCAAAACAACTAAACACTTTCAAAATCAATAATTCATATTAGATTTTCAACTATTTTCCAATTTATAAGTATATAATCATACTAGTTCATTAAAACCAATTTCTATATCTTTATAATATTCATGAAATTTATTATTTTATTTATTTAAATTCCAAAAATAATATTTTATTTTTCTGAAATGTTACATACACATTCCCGCTGCTCCCATTGTCTACGAATCCCTCCACCTGGTCCATATAAACGCACTCTTCTAAACTTCCATTTAGATACGCCGTTTTTATGTCCATCTATCAGATATCGTACTCATGGTAGGTAGCAATGGCAAGTAGGATCTGAATGGATTTCAGCATAGCCACTGGTGATAAAGTTTCGTCATAGTCCACTCTTGGTTTTTGACGAAAACCTTTTATAACAAGTCTAGCCTTATAGGTTTCCACCTGTCCATCTGCATCAATTTTCTTTTTGAAAATCCACTTGCATCCAATGGGTTTTACCCCAGGAGGAGTAACATCCAAAGTCAAAACATTGTTGGTGTACATGGACTCCATTTTGGATTTCATAGCTTCAAGCCATTTTACAGAGTCCCTACTGTTAATGGCCTTCTTATAATTTGTATAATCATTTTCTTCCAAGATTTAATCCTCTCGATCCCAATCTATGAGAAAACTATAGTATCTCTCGGGAGGACGAGAAATCCTACTAGATCTGCGGAGTGGCTGAGGTTCATTCAAGATTATTGAATTCTTTGGTTCTACCAATTCTTCAGTTATAGTTTGTCCATCTGGAATTTCTTCTAGTTCTACCGTGCTCCCACTAATTTCTTTTGCAGTAAATTCCTTCTCTAAAAAGACGTCGTGGCGAGTAACAAACATCTTCCATTCCTCTGTGTGGTAGAACAGCTTTCCTTGCGAATGCTTAGGATATCCTACAAACATACAAAGGACCGATCGTGCCTCTAGTTTATCCGGATTTTGCTTTTTAACATAAGCCGGACAACCTCATATCTTAACAAAATTAAAGTATGGTCTCTTCTGCTCCCACATTTCTTGTTGAGTTGTAGGCACAGTCTTGGTAGGAATCCTATTCAATACATATACAACCATTTCAAGTACATATCCCCAGAATGAAAGAGGCAACTCGGCATTACTCATCATGGAGCGCACCATATCTAATAAGGTACGGTTCCTCCGCTCCGATACACTGTTCTGCTATGGTGTGTACGGAGGAGTAAGCTGAGAGAGAATACTATTCTCTTTTAGAAAGTCCCGAAATTCCATACACAAGTACTCCCCTCCTCGACCAGATCGAAGAATCTTGATATTTTTTCCTGTCTGGTTTCGTATACATACGCCCTAGACTCCACATAGTCAAACCTAGACTTGAACCAAGGTTAAACCTAACGCTCTGATACCAAATTTGTCATGACCCGGAAAAGGCACGTGACTGGCATTTGAATTTTATGAAGTTTATAGGACCCCACCTAATTCAAGTAAGCCAAAAGCCGAGAAATCTAAACCTTTTAGAGAAAAATAGTGGAGGTGCAGTTTTTAAATAAGTATACAAAAATGTAATGTTTATATTTAACTTGAAAACATTTTCATCATTGAAAATTTGGTAGCACCTCCTTTGTATTACTTAACCCAAAAACGGTACAAACAATATAATATAAGGCATCCCCAAGCGGGAGCTAGCTCTTTCCCAATTGGCGGAAGCAACCAGCAAGTAAAGCAAATATACAACGCCGAAGGTGAGGATCAAAACTCAGAAAGAAAGTAAAGAAAACATGCATCATCAAGGAAACCAGAAAACAAAAACATATACATAAGCATGACTCTGAGGCCGAAAGAATATACAATAATGGTTTCAAAGTCTATTAAATATACAAAGTCTGGTTGATGGAGCTTTTAACTAGATACAACTGAAATAATAAAATATACAAATAAAAAATGGCGGTCACGAAGCAATGTGTCCCACCTATCAAGCAATCATCCGGAAGAAAGTGAAGTGCCAGCAAGCCGCTACGGAACCTGTACGGTTAAACCTGCAAGAACTGTGGCACAACGGGAGTGAGTTAGCAACTCGTGGGTATAAGACATCACCGAGTAGAAACCGAATGTATGACTATCTCCTAGGTTATACAATAGATAACAACAATATATATGACATCGGGTAATAACAAGGGTAACATTATCAGCATGTGCATAAGTGTAATACCAAGTACTCGTGTCAGTGTCACAAAGTAGTAACATGCCATATATATGATGTATGAATACATCATGAATGAAGGATCAACATGAGATCTGGATATATCTGTATGAGAAAACTGTGTTCTTATATTAGTTAAATTTTAGTATTATAAAACTGGAGTATCATCAAATGAAATTGACAGAAATCTGTGTCAAACATCGATACAATATATACATCAATATCTCGGTAGCCATCTCTCAGATCAGCCCTCAAATCTGTCAAATCACATGACTCCGGTCGGTATCCCCCGGATAACCGCCGGGTCAATAATCACCGGTAGGTAGTGCTCCCCTGCCGGGCTCAAAATCTCTCTATATGGCCTTATTGCCCCGGGGTACCTCACCGGGTCCACCATATACCCGAAGACGGTTTCTCTCACTCCTCAAATCGGGTATGTGTACACACGCGGCTCAAGAACCGAGGAAACTCATGGTGGACACCACACACATCATATCACGAGAAAACCGTAATTTGCATTTTAAAATGATAATAAGTTTATAAAATTCTTGTGGTTTCTCCAAATCCAGAAATCTCATGAAATACCGAAATTTTCATAATCATGAATCAATGAGAAAACAATGAATATCGGCCATAAGCCCTTCAACAGTGCATAACAGAATGAATACATGAATGTATGCGGCATCTAAACAAGAAATGCAATATCTAAACTAACATGTGAGAGCAAGATTACTAACAATATGTATAAACTACTGGCTAGCAGGTTATACCAGTGAAGTAACGTTTTCTAATATGTACGTGACATAGCGATTACCGATGATGATGTGTGTGAGCCGACCAGTAAGTGTACGTTCAACATACACATCATCGGTAATGGTGCATGTGTCCCAGCAGACGAGATCATAACAGAAAATAAACAACAAAAGAGACAATGAAGTATATCAACTACATAGAGCCATACCGTTTATCATGTTTAAATAGCATGAATCGTTGTTTTTAGAAAAGTAGGGACTATGGTGCTTTGAGAAAATAGATGTCTTTTGAAAATCCGTACCATCCCTCGTTTATACTTTGAAAAAGACTATGATTCATCTATTTTGAAAATAAGTATGACTCGAGCCTAAGTTAACCTATATCTATGCAACTAAAGACTAAACTAAGAACCTAGTCGAAGGTGATAAGAAATCTATAATATCCCGAGCCGATATATCTAATAGTTGGCGATCCAGCCCCATATCATCACATACGGTAATAATACATCGTACGACATCATCGAGTCATGGGTGCGGATCAATCATCATATACATCTCATACGGTAATATCCATCGTACGACATCCCCAAAATCGAGGGTACGGGTCAAATATCATTATAAATCATCATTCGCACGGTATCAATCATCGTACTATATCAATATCATAAATCAGTGGTACGGATCCAAGGTCTCGTACAATTTATTATATCATCAAAAAACATATTTTCACATGCTTACATAAATATCGCCCAATGATCATTTATTATATCATATCATATATGGTTTCTCGACTCAATCACATATCATAGCCTCACGGCATCATGCGCGATCATATCGACTCATATCCATATAACATATACTATCCTCATCTCACGTGTATATGTATATATATATATATAATCAAACGCACACACACATACGCACACACACACATACACATATACACACATCTATCGAGTGTGTGCGCGCGCACACGCGCGCGCGACTACATATATCCTAAAGTTCAAGACTAAGGTAAAAAAAAATCCTTCTACGAACACGCTTATTCTAATCCTACGATTTCCTAAAGCCCTATTTGCAAAGTATCCAAATCTTGTACTAACAGATATAATATATATATATATATAACCTATCCTACGGTTGCGGGGGTGCTATACGCCATCCATTCGACTTCCCCCGTAGATATACATCTACTCACCTTGATCCTCGCTTGCAGAAGTCGATGACGCCTTGCTCTTCCTCATCGTCCTGAAGTCCATGCGGGGGTATCTACAGTTCCCAAGAACATCGTATCATAAAACAAGACTCGAATTCAAGAAAAGATGATATGGCACACGAAACACACATAGGTTAGAACCTATGGCCTACGTATGCAAGAATAGCCAAACAACCCTCGATGTTGATGTACAAATGTCAAACCACCGAGTCAAAACCCAAATACTAAATTCTAAGTCATAAAAAGTCACAAAACCAAAGCAGCACATTAGGAAAGCAGCTCCAGATTTTGCCTCGGGTCAAATTGGGATAAGTTGCATATGTAGAGGGTCTAATTAACTGATATAAAAGCCAGAGACCAAGAACAAACCAATTCCAACATACCTAGGCCACAAATTGCGGCCATCTTGGTTAAATCTGCGTCCAAGTCATCAAGTTGGGGTCTCGGGTCTCTAGGGTATCTTCTAGGTCACCTGCACGACTCACTCTAATCGCTATATATTTTTCAGGTTCTCCAGGGCATAGCAGTTCCCTAAATATCGTCACAAATTCTCACAAAACCCAACATGGGAGATTCTAAGTTCATGGCTTGGGTTTTCTAACTTAGTTGGTCCAGGATTTTTAAACGCTAAATGGGTTGTAGTCACTAATTACACCTAAATACACCATCACAACTCATAAAAATCACCTAAATTTCAACTTGGAATTTTCGAAGATCACTAAACCACGATAGTTTTACTTTAAATTACAATAAGATATAAGGACAGCAAGATTCTAAACTAATGGTGTAGGATTATACCTCATTTGGCAACTCAAGAAAATTCTTGAGTTGCCCCAATTCTTCAAAATCTCCACTTGATCACACCATGGTCTTTATGAGGTGCTTGGGATCATTTTTTATGAAGGTGGCAAGGTGGTTTGGATGGTTTTAGAGGTGGTAGAGGGTGGTAGTAGGAGGTGAAGAAAGAGGAGAAGGAGGAGGAGAAGAATATAATGAAGAAGAGAAGTGAAAAGAAAGAGCCATGGTTACAAAAGAAACCCCCCCCCCCACCCTCTCTTCCTCCCATGCCATGCCCATACCTATTTGTCCCCATTTTCTTTTCTTTTCTTTTGAAACCAAATCATTTTAAAAACAAGGATGAAGACATGATTCATAACAATAAAAATGTAACAAGTATATATGACATGCTATGATGCATGTCAATTGCATAAACCGGCTTAATGCAAGATTAGTGAAATGTTAATCAAGTTTAACAAAATTTGCATATAATTAATCGTATAATATTTATAAAATATCCAAACCACATTTTCTTCTTTCAAAATCAATAATTATATTAATTTTCCGAATTATTTTCCAAACTATACATGTATAATTATACCGCATCATTAAAACAAATTCTCACATTTTTAATAATATTCATGAAATTTATCATCTTAATTATTTAAATTCCGAAAATAATAATTTTATTTTCCTGAAATGTTACAGTTTGTGTGGCTGGAACTTCTTCCAGTTCTACCTCATGACCACTAATTTCTTTTACAAGAAATTCATTTTCTAAAAAGTTGGAATGCTGAGCAATAAACACTTTTTGTTCCTCACTGTGGTAGAATAGATATCCATGAGAATTCTTTGGATATCCCACAAATTTGCAAAGAACTGAACGTGCCTCGAGTTTGTCCAGATTTTGCTTTTTGACATAGGTCGGACAACAACATATCTTAACTCATTTAAGATATGGTCTCTTTCCACTACATATCTCATATGGTGTGTTAGGCATAGATTTCGATGGAACATAATTCAATAGTTATGCGGCTGTCTCAAGCGCATAACCCCAAAAGGAAAAAGGTAACTCAGCAGTACTCATCATAGAGCGCACTATATCTAATAGGGTGCGATTCCTTCGCTCCGATACACCGTTGTGCTGTGGTGTATATGGAGGAGTAAGCTGAAAGAGAATCCCATTCTCTTTTAAATAATCCAGGAACTCCGTGCTTAGGTATTCTCCTCCCTGATCAGATCGAAGGATTTTAATACTTTTACCCGTTTGGATCTCTACTTCGCACTTATATTTCTTGAATTTCTCAAAAGCTTCAGACTTATGTTTCAACAGGAACACATGTCTGTATCTTGAGAGATCATCGGTGAATGTAATAAAGTACGCGGAACTATTTCTGGCATATGTAGACATAGGACCGAATACATCACTATGTATCAGTCCTTAGAGTTCAGTAGCTCTTTCTCCGTGTCCAGTAAACGGAGTTTTGGTCATTATGCCTTTGAGACATGACTGGCAAGTTTCATAAGATGTAAATTCGAATGGACTCAAATATCCATCCTTATGTAACTTAGCTAGTCGTGTCGCATTGATATGACCTAGTCTACAATGCCACAAGAAGAATTCGTTCATTTCTGAACTTTTCCTCTTGTGTGTGTTCTGTATATGTAAAACCGTGGTTTGATCCAGAAAGTATAAACCGTTACATAATATACCAAACCCAATCAGCACTTGATTTAGGAAATTGTTCATAACATTTTTCTCTACTACAAAGTTATATCCTTCTTTATCCAATAAAGAAATTGATATTAAATTGCACAACATTTTTGGTACGTAATAACAGTCTTTCAGAATCAATGTATTACCTTCAAATAATACTAGATGATATTCGCCAACTGCTTTGGCTGCAACCATTGCACCATTCCTACTCTGAGAGAATGATCACCTTTTCCCAGTTCTCTACCTTTCTTTAGCCCATGTAACATATTACAAATATGGGATCCTGATCCGGTATTTAATACCCAGGACGTAGAACAAACTGATAAACAATTCTCGGTAACAAACACACCCGAAGAAGATGCATCGACAAGATCATTCTTCATTCGGCTCACCTGGGAATCCGGGTATTCCCCAATTCCTTGCTCGGACCTATGACAATCATAAGATAGAGCGGAACCAACATTCTCCAGCTTAGTGTAATAAGCAGGTTCGGTCAATACATCAATATTATTATCTTGTTTAGGGCATGTCATGGTCGCTACCTGGAGAGAGAGAGAGAAGAAAACACTTTTGTGTATGTATTAAATTGGTTATTATTTTATCTAATCAGGATAACTCCCACTGTTTTTATCAAATCTTCCTTCAAACCCTAAAAGGTAAGACTAGCCGGGATTAATTACACCCTACAAGTTCGCCAATCGTTCAGCCAGGCAGGTATTGGTACTCCGAGGGAGTCTCCTTATGATTTCACATGGAACTAATTAAATAACCTCGTTTCCTCAGGGGCGTAACCGTGTTAACACCTTTCTTAGACACTTAATGGATCGGCTAATTGTAAAGTGGAAAACTCTCCTAGGAGTAACTCTTACTCGCAGCGGGTATCGGGATCCAACTATCTTATAGAAGGTATGCAATCTCATTGCAAATTTCAATACTTGAAATTCCCAATATTATTTTTTGTCCCCAAGCGATTTATGACCATGACAAGGTTAACAAACCATAAACCGCAAGTCAAGTTCAACCCGTTCATTTCCTGATTGAATTAAACCCACCCACACGACCCTTGACAAGGTCAACAAGACCGTATGACTGCCCTAATCCAATCTCATCATATGGTTGCAGATAAACACTAATCAGCTACCGTACACTAGTCAACAAATGCGGCACGAATACTGAAATAGTCCTTATCTGAAATGATGGAGGGCTACGACAGGTTTTTAAGAAAACCTTTCGCGTAATGAACTTGATATCGTTGTAGAATCGAGTGATTTGAAAATGAGTGGTTTAAGCTCCGCTTTTAAAATCGAGTGTTTTTCAAAATAAACCAAGTGTGTTGTAGCATTTGCTAGTTTTTGCTAAAGAGGTCCCTCCCGGTGAAGGGATCTAGGCTCTTTCCTTATCGAATGAGGTGATGGATATTCTATAAGAAATACCATTATGCAAAACAATAACTAGAGCTACCTTTTTGAAAATTTGATTCTACAATATCATTAGGTTTCTTTCTTTTTCATTAATCTCATTAATGAGGTCCCATCAATTATGTTTCCTAAACATCACAGAACAAACGAAAATAAAACATACGCTTATGCCATCCGCATTCGCCACGGGGTCCCGTCATGCACCGTTAGGTTACTTAACTAATGGCAGAGCGGGGGAAGGACTAGTGCGGGTGCGAAACATAAGCAACGTTTATTATATATCATATATATAATATAAAACATTCGTCTCACACAGTTATATGATCTCATCACAGAACATTGCAGCAGAAGTCAACATATGAAATATAGGATATACTATGAGGTCCGTGTTTTAAATCAAACCAGTAAAAACACGGATTCCACGGTCGTGATGAACAGCCAAACCAACATCCCTAGACCCCTACGAGAGCGGCAAGCAACCCTGCCAATTCTAGAGTTAGGTGACCCGGTCTCGACTTCTCGAGATGGTCTCCCACTGGACTCTAGAACCCGGTTACTTGTGCTCCCCGCCTTGGATCTATCCTAATGCGTAAAAGTAAATAATATACATCAATGGTGATATCGTCCTCAACCCGGAAGTGTGCCAATAAAAGAATATTACATACAAATATATTACTTGAATGAAAATGAAAAACTCTCATCTCACACAAAAACCCCTGGCTATTCAAACATGACGATCCAATATATCATATCACAGCAACACAAAACATCACATGTCATCAATGTAAGTAAATATGCGTATCCTAATTGTCGTTGACGTATAGCAACGAAAACAGCGATACACCATATATTACACTTACGGTAGCAGAAAAGAAATGAAAACTACAATAATTAGAATCCACAAACACCTTAGACATCATAAATCCGGAATATCTCATATTCCGGATTTCATGCCTAACATTATAAACCTCACATTTTAGTCTCGGATAGAAAAATCATTTCAATATCCAGTCGGGTAATTCAAAAAGATTCTCGACATGTGCTCGAACGCTCGTCAGAAACTCTAGTGGATGGCCATACCCCCGATGCCGTCGACGAAGTGCACTTAGGCGGAACACCGCGGCCGTGAGCACCCGAGCAGATGCTTTTGGCAACGGGGTTCTCTTACGGTCACTTGGTCGGGGCTATGGGGCTTGGCTATTTACTAGTGTTACCCGGCGAATGTTCGCGTACTATACGAGATTGCGACGGAGATTTGATCGGAATCGAACCTCCGTGGCAATCTATCAAAAGAGACTAAATTGCTAGATTTACAAAACACTAACTAGTTTTCACAAAACTAATTATTGTGGATTCTAAATATTGTATCACATATCAAATATATCTATACGATGTTAAAAATTTATATCGACATCTCAAACACCCACAAATCATATAGAACTCAACACTTGAGACTCACTAAAAATTCCCAGAGAGTGAAAAATAACAAGATGGAGCAGCATAAGAGAGAAGACCTAAAGATTCTTCATTACTGTGGCGGAACCGCGGCCAAACCATGCGTTTGCCGGCGGTTCCGCAACAATATGATGGAATTATGTTGTCGAACTTCTTAGGGCTCCATCAAATAACCTACATGATTTTCTGAGAATTTTTAATCTAAAAAATTCCAACTTTTGAAAAATTATCCAGAAACTAGGAATTTCGGGTTTCGAAAGGTTGATCGAACACTTTAACTTCGTCTAGACCACTCCTAATGCTCTAGCTTGGCTATGATACCATGACAGTATGCCTTAGCACCACTACTAGGTTTTTAGAAGCATCAAGTATACAATTTAAAAAAATCTAGTGTGCTAATGCATGCCATTCTAGAATCGAACTAAAGAATTAGGGTTTCTATGCATGTAATCAAACTTTACATGAAGTGAATAGAGAATACAACCTTTGTAGACCGATCCTTCACTTCTAAAGCTCTATGTAGTTGTCCCTTAGCTCTAAGTAGTGGTCCCTAGAACTCTTCGTAGGCTCCAGTTGGCGAAAGTATTGAGCTTGCTTAAGGATCTTCGAGGCCGAAAATGATCCACCTTGAGGAATCTCTAACTCAAGCTACCTTTTCACTAACTAATGAATTAGTCGAGTAAACAAGCTATACTAAAGGGCTAGTTTGGTATAGATTGATGAAGTAGAAATTTTGCTCACTTTAGAATTTTGTTTCTCTTTTCTTTCTTCGGCTCATCAAAAGCTAGCGAAGAAATATGAGATGAAGAAGATGAACTTGTGAACAATCATGGTGAAAACATATCTCAAAAGATATATGTAGAGACTTAACCATGGCTAAAGATAATGGTTGGGTTAATAAATATCTTGAGTAAAACAAAATTAGTGGAATAAGTCAAGGCTTCTACATGCTTCCACAAGCATCTTAAGCCATGATGATTTCTACCTAATTTTGGTTTTTCCCTTAATAATTAAATCACCAAAATTATCTTTAGTTTGGTATGAGTCTCATACACCCATGTCCAATGTATCATCTAACATGACACAATAGTTTATGTAATATATACACAAATATATATATATATATATATATCACATAAATGTATATATCATCATATATACAAATCAAGAGAAGAAATTCTTTAGTGAGCTAATATTAGTTAATATATATTTATCTATCAAATATATTAATATATATCTATATATCAAATATATTAATATATATCAAATTATTAAATCAACACTTGATTTAATAATCTGGCTATATCATATATAACCGACTAATATCATTTATATGTATATCAAATATACATATAACAAATCATTGAATCAACACTTGATTCAATAATCCTGGTTATATTACATATAACCTATATCACGAGATTAGAATACTGTATTACATACACGTATTTAATCAAGGTCCCGCACATATCACATATGTGCCCTACTTCGTTTCTCTTAAGCTATGAAACCTTAGTGTGGGACGTTAAAGACTCGTCAATACGCCAGCAGTAGGTGATGATCACATCAGTCACCCACAAGCTGTCAGCGGTACTAGCTCGACGTAACAGCTACCCAAGTATTGAACGATCCGAAGATCAACAAGCAATCTTGTCCAAACTCTCACAAAGCCTATAAGTAACACTGCCGTACAGTACGGTCTCTTCGTCTGATATGTCGCATATCGAGTCTGGGGGTGGAATCTTCAGACCCTAATAACTTGATAAGTCATGCCGACGTGAGGCTTATAACGGGTCGAGAAACTACTGGTAACACTTACCAGTAAATCTCATCAACAGCCTTGGCCAGGGACTTTCTGTTATAGCCAATCGAGTATAGCGCAACATCAACTCCCAATACCAGGAGAGAAGAAACCCCTCCTATCGCTCATTGCCTCCATGTGACATGGGACTGTACCCAAATCCACTTGTTTGCACGACTCCTTTGAGCCGTGGTAGGGAGGAAATCAAAGCACGGTGGGAACCACACAAGACTCTATGACGATCTCGCATCTACAGATTAACCTGTACCAGTGTCACCAGAGAACTACTATCACCATTTAGGAGTTCTCAGCGAGTCCTGTTCGGTGTACCCATTCTCTAATGAGCACCTGTGCACAATCTCTAATGTCAAACACCAATAGTTGTGGGATCAACCATCGCCCCATACAGGGTCAAGAAATGTACACACTAGTCTACTCTGGAATATCGATGCCCTGTCTCGATACTCATTCGACTAGGAACAATTAAAGGATGTACTTGTGGACTACCCTGGCCCCACTAGTAGGATCTACATCATAGTCTTGGTAGTCAAGTATGCATCCTAAGGGCTTTATCAACATGTAACAGAGAGACAGTATAATAACACAAGTGTACATATTAAGATAAAGAGTAACCAGATAGTATACTATCATGTCGAGCAAGAAAGTCCTCTTTATATATGTCCAAGCATCCACTATAATATAAAATCATGTACAATAATGGCCTCTAGGTTATACATATAACTAACAGTAAGTATAAAGCCTGAGATAGACTTCTTGTCATCATTGTCACTCTAAAACCAGGAATCGGTAAGACCTCTATTTGGAGATCCCCGTTACCATACACCAAGAACATTTCTTTAGTCCTTTACAAGTACTTAAGAATGTTCTTCACAGCTGTCCAGTGTCTCCGGGATTGGATTGATACCTGCTTACTACTCTAAGTGCGTAAGCTCTATCTGGACGAGTACATAATATTGCATACATGATGGACCCTACAACAGAAGCGTAGGGTATAACAGTCATGCGTTCCCTCTCTTCATTAGACTTTGGACACTCTTCTTTGAAGAGGGTGATTCCGTGACAAGCGGGTAAATTACCCTGCTTGGAATCTTCCATACTAAACCTATTTAGTATGGTATTTATGTACCTGGATTGGGACAATCCTAACATTCTCTTAGATCTATCTCTATAGATCTTAATACCCAAGATGTACGAGGCATCACCCAGGTCCTTCATAGAGAACCTTTGTGATAGGAATAGTTTGGCCAATTGTAGCATAAGAATGTCATTTCCTATCAAAAGAATGTCATACATGTAAAATATGAGGAATGTGACCGTACTCCCTATTGTTAGACATATGTATGCCATAGAGGCCATTATTGTAAATTATAGTGAACGATTGGACATATATATAGAGGACTTTCTTGCTCAATATGATAGTATGCTATCTGGTTTCTCTTTATCTTAACATGTGCACTGGTTTTAGTTTACTATTTCATTGATATATGTTGATAAAGCCCGTAGGGTGTTTGCTTGAGTACCAGGAATAGGATGTAGATCATACTAGTGGGGCCTGAGTAGTCCACAAGCACATCCTTGAAGTGTTCTTAGTCGAGAGAGTTCGAGACAGGGCATCGATATTCCAGAGTAGACTAGTGTGTACGTTTCTTGACCCTTCTGTAGGGGAGATGGTTGATCACACAACCATTGGTGTTTGACATCAAAAATTGTATACAAGTGCTCATTGGAGAATGAGTACACCGAACGGACTCACCGAGAACTCCTAGATGATACCATACCTATTGTCAGATAGCAGTTCTCTGGTGACACTTGTACAAGTTTGTATGTAGACCCGAAATCGTCATAGTGTCTTGTGTAGTTCCCACTGTGCTTTGATTACCTTCCTACCATGGCTCTACTGAGTCGTGCAAACGGGTGGTAGTTGGGTACAGTCCCAAGTCACATGGAGGAGGTGAGCGAGGGGTTTCGTCTCTCCCGGTATTGGGAGTTGATGTTGTGCTATTCTCAATTGGCTATAACAGCAAGTCCTTGACCAAGGATGATGAGATTTATTGATAAGTGTTATCAGTAGTTTCTCGATTCGTTATAAGCCACACATCGGCATGACATATCGAATTATTAGGGTCTGACAATTGCAACCCCCAGACTCGATATGCAACATATCAAACAAAGAGACCGGACTGTGCGATAAGTGTTGCTTATAGGCTCTGCACGGAGTTTGGACAAATTTACTTGTTGATCTTGTTGGGGTTCGGTGCCCACGCCGTGGAGGCTGCGGCCATGGAGGAAGCAAAAACAAAAATTTACACGAGCACCAAACACCCGTAAAACCCAGGATACGATCCAAAAACCTAAACTAGCTAACTAGAAATACAAGGGTTTAGAAACTACAACCTTTGTTGCGTGTCCACCCAATTATAGAAGACCCCTCTAAGCTTGTAGCCGCCGGGATAACGCTTGAAAATCGACCACCCTCGCCGAAGACGATCCACCCGAGGAAAACCGGAGGAGGCTTTAACCGATGATCCAAACTTGTTTTGTGTGGATGGTCAGTGATGTAGGAATATTTCACTAAACTTTTCTCTTTTTTTCTCAAGCTCAAGTAAGAAAAAGGAAGAAGAAGGAGAAGATGAGGAGACGATGGTTGCTAACACTTGCAACCATGGAGCATGAAGCAACTCAAGAAGCGAAAAGAAAATGAAATATCAAGTGTAAAGAAAAAAAGAATGGCTTTGCTTTTAACAACCATGCATTAATAGTGCACTCAAATGATTTTATCATTTTTAAAAGCAAAGCCATACCTCTCTACATGTTTAACACCATGCTTCATGCCACCTCCTTTCCACCTCCTTTCTATTTAATTTTCTAAAAATAAAATCAAATATGAGGTGTCCTTATTCTAGAAGCATTCCCATATAAATACGGAATACTTCACCCGGTATTTGTATCGCTACATATATGCGTATCCGTATAAAAACACGGATATCACAAAAGAGATAAAATGAATAGTGAACAATAATACTAAAATATATATATTAAATATATATATATATTAAATATATATATATATATAAATTATTAAATAAAAACCTGATTTAATAACCCGGTTTAATCCTAAGCCGGCCAGTATTATCAATCATTTGATTAAAGTCTGTGTATCCCGTATACGTATTTAATCGGACCTTTGCACGTACTAAGGTACGGCTCCTAGATCTATCACCTGAATCGGGAAAACCCTCTGTGTGGGACTTTAAATACTCGACAATAAACTGGCAGTGGGTTTAACCACAAGCACGTCAGCGGCACTAGCTGTACGTAATGGCTACCCAGATACTTGGCGAAAGCGGGGTCGACAATCAAGGCGTCCTTACCCTATTGAGCCTGAATGTGACAATCTCCGTATAGTCCGGTCTCTTCATTAAAGAGTATCGCATATCGGGTCTAGGGGTAGATAACGTCAGACCCCTACTAACCCGATAAGTGTCTTAGTCAAGCTCATCACCAACAGAGATACTACTGATCAACTATCAGTAAATCTCATCCACCGTGGCCACGGATTTCTGGTGATAGCCAACTAAACACATCGCGACATTGACTCCTTATACCAGGAGACACAAATCCCTGACAGTCGACCACTGCCTTCATGTGGCTTGGGACTGTACCCAACAAAAACCTGTTCGCACGACTCTTTTGAGCCATGGTAGGGTAGTAATCTAAGTACAGTGGAAACTCACACGAGACAAATGACGACTTCAAGTCAAAGGACTAATCTGTACTCATGCCACCTGAGAACTTCCATCTGACGATAATATAATAACATCTAGAAGTTCTCGGCGAGTTCATCCAGTGTACTCACCTCTAGTGAGCACTTGTATACTATCATAGGTGACACAACACCAATAGCTTATGAGACCGGTCACCGCTCTTGTTGGGTTCTAGAAATGTATATACTAGTCTACTACGGAATATCGATGTACAGTCTCGATACTCCCATGACAAGGGACATTTAAGGATGTGCTTATGGACAACCCAGCTCCCATATATATGATCACCATCATAATGCTGGTTGTCAAGCAACAATCCTATGGGCTTCATTAATGATGAGGACATACCAGATAGCATACTATCATCTCAAGTAAGACTGTTATACATATATAGGTTCCCCCTTCATTATCATAATTGCCTACTTGCGATCAGAATAATTTCCTTGAAGGTACTATATCCAACAATATTCCACTTAAACTTAAGGCCAATTATTGCGGTATCGCGTACCCACAGTTCGTGTGCTACTGAATACCCAACTTTTCTACTAATCAGTTTCGCAAACTATGTTTATGAAACTTAATGTGTTCGAGAAATAGCCACAATGAGTGGATCCGCTACAATGTTCCAACCCCATCTCTCTTTTTCTCAATCTTGCGAAGATCAACAGTCTCCCAAAATGAGCGATACCCTGCCTCAAGAATTTTTCTGGATACATGATAGGACTAAGTTCATCAATGAACAACTCCATCCAACAAACTTCTTGGGATCTATTTTCTGTTGAGTCATAAGAAGCATCCTGCATCATGATTACCTCAGTATCCCTATTAGAACACTGTCCAATATACTAATCCTCAGAACAGGCTAAACTCAAAACTCTGACAGCATCTCCTTCATCTAGATCACCTTGGAAGCCTTAACCGATAACCGCCTTTCAGAGGAGGTTGTCGTTACCTTATAGTAAAAACATTCTCTTATGTTCATAATAACTTCCCTTTGTTTCTCTAGGATTGGATTAATTTATGTTTATTGCGGCTATTTCAAAAGCAATATCTAGTGTTGTACAAGATATTGTATGATTGACTCAATTGCCTAAGTAAATGATATGTCATTCATGACAGTCCCTCTCCTCATCGGTCTAGAAGACATCACTTTAGAGAGGGTGACTTATCACCTGCAGGTACAGCTCCATGCCAGGAGTCGTCCATTCTAAAATACTTTTAGAATGCAGACAAAATACCCGATTGGGAAACTTCCTAAATATAGATCTAAAACCAGAATCACTGATACATTATCCATCTAGTTTTGTACAAGTCACTACATGATTGACTCAATTGCCTAAGTGATCAGTCAAATTTATTGCACATTTGTATAGACATTTTCCCTATTATTATTAACTACTAAAAGCTGTTAATAGTAATTTAAGAACATATGTGGGTTTATTTGTAAAAAAATTATTGTCATATGTTTCTTCATTTATAATTAATATAATTAATGAAATATTGTAAGTCTGTGTCACGCACCCCGCTTGACTACGGGGAGGCGGAAGTTATGAAAAATGATTATCAAAGCATCGCAACACGGACTCGAGCTCCCGGATCATGTCTGAACCCTAGCTAACAAATACTGTGTGAGGATTGACTACTCGGATGAAAGTTATACCTCACGAAACCAAGTCCTACGGGGCTTTTAGTCGCTATCCTCCTCGTCATACTAGGCTCCAAGGATCGTAATGGATCGTGTCTTCCTCATCGGCTTCCTCGAGTCAAAGACGATCCACCCGAGAGTCTATAGTTCGAGCTCCAACCTCAACTCCGAGGTAACTAAGGCAAGGAGCTTGCTAGATTAGATGGCTTAGGTTGTGTAGAGAGAGTAGATGGAATGCTTTGTATCTTGTAACCCTAATTTTCTCAACTCATGAGAGGTCAAGGGTTTGAGGGAAGAGGAAAAAGGCTTGAGGAAATGAGAAGGAGTTATGAACTCTTGAAGACTTGCTTGGCTGCCCTCTTTGGATATTGTGTGGCTTATTAGATATTTTGTGAGATGATTATCACCACAAAATATCAAGAAACCCTCACAAATATCTTGTGGTGACTCAAGACCATGAGTCACCAAGTAGCCATGCTAGATTCAAAGCTCAATCCACCTCATTTCCTCCACCTATTAAGTTAATCCAAAAAGAATAAACCCTAATAAGTGTCCCCTCTTCTAGAAGCTTTCCCGAACAATTACGAGAACGCCCCTCATCCTTATATACATACCCGCATCCGCAATCCGAAGAACACGAATACAAAGAGATGAAACAATCCATCAATACAATACTAGGATCCGGCTTAAACCAAATCCCACTAGTATCGTCCACCCGAACATCATACGCACACAAGTGCACATACATGATCGAAGCCCTGTCGTAAAACTATACGACCTTCACATCTTTCGCCCGATGCAGGGAAATCCTCTGTGTGGGAGTCTAAAGACTCGACAGTACGCTGGCAATGGGTTTAACCACAAACCGCAAGCCGTACTAGCTGCACGTAACAGCTACCCAGGTATCTGTTGATAAGAAGGCCGATGAGCAAACCCTTCCGAACTCCAACTGATCCTGCATATGACAATCTCCGTACAGTCCGGTCTGTTAGTCAAAGAGTATAGCATATCGGGCCTAAGAAGATTGTAAACGTCAGACCCCTAATAGCGGTATATGTCATGTCGGAGTGTAGCCCAGAACACCCTGAGAAACTACTGGAATACCTACCAGTAAATCTCACTTGCCCTGGCCAGGGACTTTGTGTAATGACTCTCCAAACACTGCGCGATATCAACCCCCAATATCGGAAGATACGAATCCTATCTAACCGCCACTGCCTCCAAGTGCTTCGGGACTGCACCTAACTACTACCTGTTTGCACGACTCCTTTGAGCCATGGTAGGGTAGTAATCAAACTACAGTGGGAACACACTCGAGGCGAAGTAGCAGTATCAAGTCGACGGACTAAGCTGTACTCATGTCACCTGGGAACTGCTACCCGAAGATAGGTATAATACCCATTAGCAGTTCCCAACGTGTCATGTCTGGTGTACTCATAACCTTATGAGCACATGCATGCTATCTCTAGTACGACATACTAATGGTTGTGGGATAGATCATCTCCCCTGCTGGGATGTGAATCGTATACACTAGTCTACTCTGAAATATCGATGCCCTGTCTCAATAATCCTACGACTAGGGACCTGTATAAGGATGTGCTTATAGACTACCCAGCCCCCACTAGTGTGAATGCCATCACAACGCTGGTAATCAAGCAAAGATCCTAAGGGCTCTACTAATATGTATAAGCGATATGCTAAAACACATGCACATATTGAAGTAGAAACAAACCAAGTAGCATACTACCATTTTGAGGAAGACTGTCAATACAACTGTAAATATTCCAGGCATCCTTTAAGTAATATACAAACCAGTATGATACAATAATGGCCTCTATAGCATACATCACTAACAATCTCCCACTTGCACTAGGGCCATGTACAGGCCTAACACAAACCTATCATCTCGATTAGCCTCTCGAACTGTGTCTCAGGGATGGCCTTCATAAGTGGATCTGCAGTGTTATTCTCTATATCTACTCTCCTCACCTCGATCTCTTGGCGATCTATGATCTTCCTGTTCAGGTGGTACCGTCTAAAAATGTGTCTGGACTTATGATGGGATCTGGGTTCCTTTACTAAAGCTATAGCGCCATTGTTGTCGCAATACAGCGGTATTGAATCGACAATGGTTGGAACCACCTGAAGTTCTATGAGGAACTTCTTCATCCAGACTGCTTCTTTCGTGGCATCGCAAGCAGCTATGTACTCCGCTTCCATCGTCGAGTCAGCAATGGTGTCCTGCTTGGAGGTCTTCCAACAGACCGCCCCTCCATTGAGGGTAAAGACATAACTCGACATGGACTTGGAGTCATCCTTGTCACTCTGGAAGCTGGAGTCAGCAAAGGCCTCGATCTGGAGGTCTTTTCCGCCATACACCAAGAACATCTCCTTAGTTCTTCTCAGGTACTTGAGAATGTTCTTTACTGCTATCCAGTGCTTCTCCCCTCGGTTTGACTGATACCGGCTTACAACACTTAATGTGTATGCAACATCTGGTCTGGTACACAACATCGCATACATTATTGAGCCTACCGCATATGCGTAGGGTATAGTTGACATGCGAGCCCTTTCCAAATCATTCTTTGGAGACATCTTTTTGGAAAGGGTGATTCCGTGACAAGCCGACAGATTACCGTGCTTTGAATCTTCCATACTGAATCTTTTCAGCATGGTGTCGATGTACCTCGACTATGAAAGTCCCACTATCTATTTAGACCTACCACGATAGATCTGGATCCCCAGAATGTAGGAGGTATCACCCAGGTCCTTCATGGAGAACCTCTATGACAAGAATCCTTTCACTGACTGTAGCGTAGGAATGTCATTTTTTATCAAGACAATGTCATCCACGTACAAGAAGAGGAATACCACAGTTTTCCCTACAATCTTAATATATATGCATGGTTCATCTGGATTTTTGATAAAGTCAAATTTCTTGACAGTATCATCAAAACAGATGTTCCAACTCCGCGATGCCTGCTTTAGTCCATAAATTTACTTAAGCAACTTGCACACTTTCCCGCTGCTCCCACTCTGAATGAAACCCTCTGGCTGATCCATATAGACGCATCATCCAAATTACCATTTAGAAAAGCCGTCTTTACGTCCATATGTTAGATTTTATAATCGTGGAAGGCAGCATTGGCAAGAAGGATCCGAATGGATTTAAGCATAGCCACTGGAGAAAAGGTTTCATCATAGTCCAAACCAGGTCTTTAACGAAAACCCTTTGCAACAACTCTAGCCTTATAGGTTTCAACCTGTCCATCTACAGCAATCTTCTTTCTTAAGATCCATTTGCAACCTACGGGTTTTACCCCTTCTGGAGCAATGTCCAAAATACAAACTTTGTTGGTGTACATGGACTCCATTTCGGTCCGCATTGCATCCACCCGTTTTACTGAGTCGCCGTTCTGAATGGCTTGTTGGAAGCTAGTAGGCTCATCATTTTCAATGATGCAATCATCTCGATCCCCGTCTATGAGAAAACCGTAGTATCTCTCGAGCGGATGGGACTGCCTACTACTCCTGCGGAGTGGCGCTGGGATGTCGGTTCTTCTGAAACCTCTGGTTCTACCAAGCTTTCAGAAATAGCTTGTGGTTCTGGAATTTCTTTCAGTTCTATTGTGCTCCCACTTTTCTGATTTTCTAAAAATTCAGCTTCCAAGAAGTAGGGATATTGAGAAACAAAAAGCTTTTGTTTATCTACGTAATAGAAAAGATACCCCCTGGAGTTCTTAGGGTATCCCACAAACTTACACAGTACTGAGCATGCCTCGAGCTTGTCCGCAAGCTGCTTTTTTACAAAAGCTGGACATCCCCATGTCTTAAGGTACTTAAGACAGGGTTTCTTCCCACTCCACATCTGATATGGTGTGGTAGGTACGGTCTTGGTTGGAACCTTGTTCAAAAGATATGAAGCTGATTCTAGTGCATAACCCCAGAAAGATCACGGTAACTCAGCCTTACTCATCATGGAACTAACCATATATAATAGGGTTCAATTCCACCTTTCCGATACCCCGTTGTGTTGAGGTGTGTATGGAGAAGTAAGCTGAGAGAGAATTCCATTTTCTTTTAAGTAGCCCAGGAACTTGGCACTTAAGTATTCACCACCTCGATCAGATCTCAGTGTCTTGAAATTTTTTCTGTTTGGTTTTCCATTTCATTCTTATATTCCCGGAATTTCTCAAAGGCCTCGGATTTATGCTTCATCAAGAAGACATGTCCATACCTAGAGAAATCATCCGTAAAAGTAATGAAATAGGAATTACCACCTCGCGCATATGTAGACATTGGACCACACACATCGCTTGTATGAGTCCCAAGAGCTCGCTTGCTCTTACTCCGTGTCCAGTGAACGGAGTCTTTGTCATCTTTCCCATGAGACAAGATTTACAAGAACTGATATTCGAACGGATCCAAATATCCCTCTCTATGTAACTTCATCAACCGTGTTTCATTGATGTGACCCAGTCTACAATGCCATAAGAAAGCCTGATTTAATTCCGGAGACTTTCTTTTAAGTGTGTTCTGGACACTAAAAGCCTGAGCTTGATTTAATACGTATATACCGTTATCTAATATACCTGACCCAATCAAACCTTGATTTAGGTGGATGTGGACCATATCGCTTACAAATGTAAAATCATATCCTTCCTTAAAAAGTAAGGATACAGATATGATATTACACGTTAGACTAGGTACATACAAACAGTTACGTAGAATCAATATCTGCCCACTTGTCAATCCTAGATGATATTCCCCTGCGGATTCAGCGTCCACTCTCATTCCGTTCGCAACTTTGAGAGTCATATCACCTATCCTGATAACTCTACGGTTTCTCAAAGCCTGTAATGTATTACAGATATAAGATCCTGATCCGGTATCTAGTACCCAGGAAGTAGAGTTAATTGACATACAGTTTTCTATTACAAACACACCCGAAGCTGAAACCAAAACGTGCTTCAAATCCTGGCTACTGGCTTTCCAAGCCCTGCAATCTTTCTCCAATGTCCTTTCACGTAACAATAGGAACGTCCCTTCTTCCCTACTTTTAGTCCCGAAACTTTTGCCCTTCCCTTTACTTCTACCTTCCTGACACCGCATATCGGCTTTGTGGAGGTCTTCTTCTTCTTATTGCTTTCGCCTTGGATGCAGAAAAAGAAGATTCCCTAATAAGCAGAGTGGGTGTCTCCCTGGTTTCATTCAGGGTGTAAGTAGAGGGTAGGGACTGTAGAATCAAGTCAGTATGTGACTCGTTCTCCAACGTGGTCTTCAGGTCCGTGAGCTCATCAATATAGTTAGTCATTGTAAGGACGTTGTCCCCTATAGATGCCCCGATGGCCAACCTCGCTTGAAGTAATTCGTTCGAGATCTCATATCTTGTGATACAGATTTCTCTCCATATAAATCTTTGTTATGGACGAAGATGGAAGCTAAGTCCATCTTCTCGTGTTGCTTCTGGTATATACCATCTACTGAGGCCAACATGAGGCACTTGGCATTCTCACAGTCCTTTTCCGATGTCTTACGGATATCAATATCCGTGACGGTCGAAACTGGTCCTGAGACACTGGGGATTTAAGTAGTGATAAGGTGTCCCAGTTTGTCATAGGTAATAGATATCTGGACAGACCTTTGCCAGTTATTATAGTCAGATTTAGTCATTATTTTATCTAGATGTAACCTAGTCTTGGTCACCGAGTCGCTGCAATTAAGAGAGAGAGAGAAGAAAACACTTTAGCATGATGCTCTTGCAAGATTAGATTGGTTTTTAATTTATCTAAACAGGATGGCTCCCACTGTCTCTCGAATCCTTCCTCAAACCATAAAATAAGAATTAGTCAGGATTGATCTCACCGTACAATTCTTGCTTAACCGTTCGGCCAGGCTAGTGTCGGTACTTCGATGGAGGTTTTACGACGCTTTCGTGAAGTTCCTTAATTAAATAACCTCTTTTCTCTGGAGACGTAGCCCCGCTAACACCGTTCTAGACACCTACTTTGTTTAAAGCATTGATCGTTAAGTGAAAAAATCACCCGAGGAGTAGAGGATACTCACAGTAGGATCGGGATCCAAATATCATTGTGTGATAATGCTGAAGGAATCCTACCAACATTATCAAATTCCAAATGGTATGCAACGCTAGCAAGTTTAAGTTTCTTTAGAAACTCCCGATGTGGATTTTTGCCCCATGCTCTTATGACCTTGATGAAGTTCAA
Organism: Agapanthus africanus; assembly: GCA_030015575.1. NCBI lineage: Eukaryota > Viridiplantae > Streptophyta > Magnoliopsida > Asparagales > Amaryllidaceae > Agapanthus > Agapanthus africanus. Next base: position 123,409,301 of record CM057347.1, on the reverse strand, counting down.
CAAATCATAAGTCACATGTCAAGTTCTGCCTATCATTGTCCAGGTTAATTTGAACCCACCCGTATATACCCTTGACGAAGGTCAACAAGGTAATACGACTGTCCCAAACCAACGCATCTATCTATGGTACATATGAACACCCAGCAGCTACCAATCACTATGCCTTGATGAAGGTCAACAAAAATAGCTTGAATACTATTGAATATTCATATGAAATGACGGAGGGCTACGACTGGTTTTGGCGAAACCGTGAACGTAGTGAACTTGATATAATCGAAGGAACCTGATAGCTTTTAAAAGGAGTGGTTTAATCTCCGCACTTTAAAAGTCTGCTGTTTTGAAAAAACCGAGTGGTTTTGAAATTGTTCCGACGATTCAGCTTTGGTTTGTTTTCTTTGCATTAATATAATGTGTCCCATCAATTAGCTTATCATTGCAAAAAAGATGAAAATATGACGAACACTTATGCCATCCGCATTTGCCACTGGGCCCCGTCATAACCCGTTAGGTTACTTAACTAACGACAGAGCGGGGGCTGGACTAGCGCGGATGCAAAACATAAGCAACGCCTACTAGATATCATATATAGATATATACATTCGTCAGACGCAATAATAGGAATTCCAGATCACAGATGAATATATTGGATATACTAGGAATTCCGCATTTCGTTTAAGCCTGTAACGAAAGTCGGATTCCACGGTCGTGATGAATAGCCAAACCCCACCAAAGACCCCTACGGGTGCTGCAAACTACCTGCCAAATACCCGAAGTGAAGCAACCTCCCTCAACAAAGTGAGTAGGCTACTCGGCACTTCAAAGTACCCGGTAGTTTGTGCACCCCACCTTGGGTCTATCCTAAGAGAAGAAACAGTAAAAGAAATAATATACAATGGTGGTTACAACCTCAACCCGGATGTGCCCCACAAAAATAATATTACATCACTTTACAATTACATCGAATGAATGAAATGAAAAACCCTCATCTCACATCCCCGGCTATTCATCCAACACGATCCAATAAGTCCATATACATAAACCAAACATCACAGAAATGTGCAACCCCCAACTAACCGACATATAGCGATTAGCGGATGTTTACGAACACATATATTACAACTTGAAACATTAAACGACGTTAAAACTACGACTTCGAAACACCCCATATTGCCACAGTAAAGAACTGACAGAATATTCAAAATTGGCAAAAACAAACAACTCCTGAAACCCTAGATCCTAGTAACAAAACCACAGACCAAAGCACGAAGCATTTACCCACAAAAGAACCGAGCTCACTGGTTTTAGAGGCAATGTGGCTAGCCCAGTATGGGTGAAAATGTCTTGTTTTTGTTCTATGTTCACTTTACAAGTGAAGGAGTACTATGAAGTTGGTAAAATAATTTTTAGAGCCTCGTAAAAAAACAACAGAAACTAGGATCTAAGCTTTGATGTGTTGGGGTTATTTCGGTTTCATAGTTTTACTTGTCGTTTAATCTGTTAGTTATGGTTTAGTTAGGCTCCGATACCACTGTATGTCCGTGTCACGCACCCCGCTTGACCGCGGGGAGGCGGAAGTTATGAAAAACGATTATCAAAGCATCGCAATACGAACTCGAGCTCCCGGATTATGTCTAAACCCTAGCTAACAACTACTGTGTGAGGATTAACTACTCAGATGAAAGTTATACCTCACGAAACCAAGTCCTTCGAGTCTTTTAGACGCTGTCCTCCTTATCATCGTAGGCTCCAATGATCGTAATGGATTGTGTCTTCCTCGTCGGCTTCCTCGAGTCAGAGACGATCCACCCGAGAGTCTATAGTCCGAGCTCCAACCTCAACTCTAAGGTAACTAGGGCAAGCAGCTTGCTAGACTAGATGGCCTAGGTTGTGTAGAGAGAGTAGATGGATTCCTTTGTATCTTGTAACCCTAATTTTCTCAACTCATGAGAGGTCTAGGGTTTGAGGGAAGAGGAAAAATGCTTGAGGAAATGAGAAGGGGTTGTGAACTCTTGAAGACTTGCTTGGCTGCCCTCTTTGGATATTGTATGGTTTATTAGATATTTTGTGAGATAATTATCACCACAAAATATCAAGAAAACCTCACAGATATCTTGTGGTGACTCATGACCATGAGTCACCAAGTAGCCATGATAGGTTCAATGCTCAATCCACCTCATTTCCTCTACCTATTAAGTTCATCCAAAAAGAATAAACCCTAATAGGTGTCCCCTCTTCTAGAAGCTTTCCCGAACAATTACGAGAACTCCCCTTATCCGTATATACATACCCGCATCCGCATTCCGAAGAACACGAATACAAAGAGACGAAACAATCCATCAATACAATACTAGGATCCGGCTTAAACCAAAGCCCACTAGTATTGTCCGCCCGAACATCATACACACACAAGTGCCCGTATGTGATCGAAGCCCTGTCGTAAAACTATACGACCTCTACATCTTTCGCACGATGCAAGGAAACCCTCTGTGTGCGACTCTAAAGACTCGACAGTACGCTGGCAGTGGGTTTAACCACAAACCGCAAGCGGTATTAGCTACACGTAACGGCTACACAGGTATCTGTCGATAAGAAGGCCGATGAGCAAACCCATCCGAACTCTTACTGAGCCTGCATGTGACAACCTCCGTACAGTCCGGTCTGTTCGTTAAAGAGTATCGCATATCGGGCCTAGTGGGATGGAAACGTCGGACCCATAATAGCGGTATAAGTCGTGTCGGAGTGTAGCTCAGAACACCCTGAGAAACTACTAGAATACCTACCAGTAAATCTCACTTGCCATGGCCAGGGACTTTGTGTAATGGCTCTCCAAACACTGCGCGATATCAATCCCCAATACCGGGAGAGACGAATCATATCTAATCGCCACTGCCCCCAAGTGCTTTGGGACTGCACCCAACTGCTACCTGTTTGCACAACTCCTTTGAGCTGTGGTAGGGTAGTAATCAAACTACAGTGGGAACACACTTGAGGCGAAGTAGCAGTGTCAAGTCGACGAACTAAGCTGTACTCATGTCACCTGGGAACTGCTACCCGACGATAGGTATAATATCCATCAGCAGTTCCCAACGAGCCCTGTCTGGTGTACTCATAACCTTATGAGCACATGCATGCTATCTCCAGTACGACGTACTAATGGCTGTGGGACAGACCATCTTCCCTGCTGGGATGAGAAGCGTATACACTAGTCTACTCTGGAGTATCGATACCCCCGTCTCGAAAATCTTACGACTAGGGACCTGTATAAGGATGTGCTTATAGACTATCCAGCCCCCATTAGTGTGACTGCCATCACAATGCTGGTAATCAAGCAAAGATCCTAAGGGCTCTACTAATATGTATAAGCGATATGCTAAAACTCATGCACATATTGAAGTGGAAACAAACCAAGTAGCATACTACCATTTTGAGCAAGACTGTCAATACAACTGTGAAAATCCCAAGCTTCCATTAAGTAATACATAAACCGGTATGATACAATAAAGGCCTCTAGGGTATACATCACAAACAATCTCCCGCTTGCACTAGGGCCATGTACAGTCGTATCGCAGACCTATCATCTCGATCAGCCTCTCGAACTTTGTCTGAGGGATGGCCTTCATGAGTGGATCTGCAGTGTTATTCTCTGTATCTACTCTCCTCACCTCGATCTCCCGGCAATATACGATCTCCCAAATCAGGTGGTACCACCTCAAAATGTGTCTGGACTTCTGATGGAACCTGGGTTCTTTTGCTAAAGCTATAGCGCCGTTGTTGTCGCAATACAACAGTATTGGAACGACCTGAAGTTCTATGAGGAACTTCTTCATCCAAACTACTTCTTTCGCGGCATCGCAAGCAGCTATGTACTCCGCTTCCATCGTCGAGTCAGCAACGGTGTCCTGCTTAGAGCTCTTCCAACAGACCGCCCCTCCATTGAGGGTAAAGACATAACCCGACATGGACTTGGAGTCATCCTTGTCACTCTGGAAGCTGGAGTCAGCAAAGGCCTCGATCTGGAGGACTTTTCTGCCATACACCAAGAACATCTCCTTAGTCCTTCTCAGGTACTTGAGAATGTTCTTTACTGCTATCCAGTGCTTCTCCTCTGGGTTTTACTGATACCGGCTTACAACGCTCAATGCGTATGGTATATATGGTCTGGTACACAACATCGCATACATTATAGAGCCTACCGCAGATGTGTAGGGTATAGTTGACATGCGAGCCCTATCCAAATCGGTCTTTGGAGACATCTCTTTGAAGAGTCCGTGACAAGCCGGCAGATTACCGCGCTTTGAATCTTCCACACTGAATCTTTTCAGTATGGTGTCGATGTACTTCTACTGTGGAAGTCTCACTATCCGTTTAAATCTATCACGATAGATCTGGATCCCCAGAATGTAGGAGGCATCACCCAGGTCCTTCATGGAGAACCTCTATGACAAGAATCCTTTGATTGACTGTAGCATAGGAATGTCATTTCCTATGAAGAGAATGTCATCCACGTACAAGACGAGGAATACCACAGTTCTCCCTACAATCTTACAATATATGCATGGTTCATCTGAATTTTTGATAAAGTCGAATTCTTTGACAGTATCATCAAAACAGATGTTCCAACTCCGCGATGCCTGCTTTAGTCCATAAATGGACTTAAGCAACTTGCACACTTTCCCGCTGCTCCCACTCTGAATAAACCCTCTGGCTGATCCATGTAGATGCACTATTCCAAATTACCATTTAGAAAAACTGTCTATACGTCCATCTGCCAGATCTCATAATCGTGGAAGGCAGCAATGGCAAAAAGGATCCGAATGGATTTAAGCATAGCCACTGGAGAGAAGGTTTCATCATAGTCCAAACCAGGTCTTTGACGAAAACGCTTTGCAACAAGTCTAGCCTTATAGGTTTCTTCATAGTCCAAATTGTGGAAGGCAACAATGGCAAGAAGGATCGGAATGCATTTACTTTAAGCCTTTTTAATTTTAATTATGGGTTCCGTTTTCTACCATCTTTCTTCTACTATGTTGATCTCAATGAGCGAGTAAATTCTTGCTTGCTAGGGTTGTAGGATAGGGTAGAATAATGGATGGAAACTATAACTTCAATTCTTTTAAAAGTTTTAATTTTTATAAATTTTAGTGAAATGAATATTAACCCTCTTTTCGGGCGTGCTATCAATTCATGATAGTCACGACCACGATTCAAGATTCGTTAATAATCATTTTGTTATGGGATTGAGATAAATAGAAATTAATGGAAGCATAAGTGTTAGTAGAGAGAAACCCTAATTCCCTCCAAGAACCCTAATCCACATTCCTCGCTATTTCTCTTGTATTAAATAATTAAAAGATAAAAAAATTAATTTTAAAACTCCATCCATTAACTACTAAATCCTATAAACCCTACAAGCCATTCTATTAAAAACTTTTCAAACCTTCTTAATAATAAACGATAACAATTCCATCTTTCTTTCATCAACTCGTCTAAAGCAAGAAAAGCAGTTCACCGTTTCTTTGTGGACGACCCGTACTCACTAGCGGCTAGCTATTGCGACACTGTTTTTTATTGCGGTATTTATAATACACACAGACACACTTTTCCACGATCAATGAAATGGCGTCGTTGCCCGGGAAACGGTCGTAATATTTTTCTTATTATTCGCCTTGATTTCTAATATAATACCAGAAAAATAAAAATAAAAAGAGAACCAAAAAACCGCATTTTGTGTTTTAAACGATTTTTGTGCGAGTTTTGCGAGAAATTTGGAGCACTTGGAGCGAACCAATAGAGATTCCGAGATTGTCAAAAGGAGCAGAAGAGCATTGGAGTGTAGTGCGAAAATTTGAAAGGGAGACCTTATCATACGGCAGTAGAACCGCGGCCCAACGTAGCTTTTGGAGGCGGAAGCGGAGCCACCTTGGGGAGTTGAGCCACCAAAATTTTCTGGTATTATCCTATAGTCTTCCTCTCTCCTCTGAACCTCCACTAAATTGTTTTTACTTGCTGGATTCTTTGCAAACAGCGCCGCTAAAAATCTATTTGCATGTTTTAGATTTTGGTTTGTTTTGCATATTTAAACCGGACATTAAGGGGCAAGAAACCCAAATTTAGATCAGATGGGGATTTCAGCACCCTTCCTGGGCCACACAAATCACAAACAAGTATACGCATAATCCTACATTAATAAAAAATATCTAGACCAAGCCTTTGAGGACAATTGCGTTCAATTAGGAAAAAGAAGGGTCGTGGGTAATCTATTGCTTATCCGCATTTCTCTTGTGGTGTCTAAGGCAAGTGTGACTAAGGAAAGTGGTTACTTAATTAGGCCCGCTATTTCGGTGATTTGTATAGCGGATACCTCCTACATACCTGGAACTTACCTACAAGATTGATAAGGAGGTGATAGAGAATTGATCCTACGTCTTGTCGTTTGGAAGTCTAGGAGCGATCTAGTGATTTGACCTAGGTGATCCAAACTCTAGGAATTATTTGTCCACGTTTGTGATTGGTTGAGTTGAGTCCCTCTTTACAAGCATAAAAATTTCAAAATCCAAAAAAAGCTTAAAAATTTACCATTTCATGCTCTTTTCTTTTCATTCTCTTATGATGGGTAACCCAAACCAACGAACTCTTGGCGAGCTTTGCTATACACAACCAGATATTTCTTTATATTTTTATTGCTTTAGTACAAATTTCGACCCTACAATTTCTTTAAGGGATACGATAAAGAGATCTAGAAATAACAGTTGGACACCTCACACAAAATCCTATCAACCGCATCAGAATTCAACAGTTTCTTATGTTGATAATCTTTTTAAGGCTAGTGAGGAAACTTTTAAACCTATGTCTATTGCTGAGCATATTGCGAAGGCTCGTAGCCAAATTTTCATACCTTTCACTGCTTCAAAACCGTTAGGACAACAATTACAATCATTTCCATATGAAAATTTTGATACTCTTTTTGAGGCAAATAAGGCAACTTTTACACCCATGACCATTCCTGAGCAAATTGAAAAAGCCAGTCGCCAACTAACCTCCCAATCTCAATATTTTTCATATCACAATGTTTATCCTAATCCTATTTATGAAACATGGATACACCTTCTAACTCTTATCAACCGTACCAAACTTTCACACCCTCTTATATTGATACTTCTCTTGAGGCTAATGTAGCAATTCGTAAACCCATTTCTATTGTGGAACATATTGAACTTGCCCATAGTCAACAATTAAACACATTCCAACCATACTCAACTTTTTCACCTTATCTAGAAAGTGCTTCTGAATATCAATTAGGAAGTTTCACGGTTCAAAGAGAATCCTTCATTGAAATTTCTTCACAAACCATTTCTAGTCTTGAGGTAGAGTTGGAATTGAGTAGTGAAAAAGAACCAGGGATCCCTTCAAGTCAAACCAGAACCAATTCTTTTGATCTCGATACCTTCCATCCTGAAATCTAACCGAATGTATTTGATGATCGACAACTTAATAATCTAATTGATGAGGTGCCTGAGAATAACATGTTTGACTTTTCCAATCATGAGAGTGAAAGAGAGCCTTACACCATTTCAAATCAAATAGATTCTTATTTGACTAAACTTGACATTTCAATTCTTCTAATTTCATCAAGTGAACCTAGTGATCCATCGATTGAGGATGATATCAAAGATGAAATTTTAAAGAACTATTCGTTTGATTTGACTGAAGATACTAGTAAGATTGATGATGAGAATATCTTTGAAGATGAACTCGCTATGTTGGATGAGTTGGATTCCCCGACCCACCATGTCCCATCTATTGAATGTGAACATCTTCCTATACATTTAACCGATTATATTCTTACCACCAACTTATTCGATATGCAAAACGATATTCATCCTTCATCTCCCATATCTGGTTCAACAATGCTCGATGCCCAAGTTTGTTTACCCATTTCTTTACACAATTTCTTTGGCTCTTCTAATCTTCTTTCACTTCCACCGAGCTTTGATGAACCACACTCCAATATTTCGAGTTCTATGATTCTTGAAAGAACACTTGATTTAAACTCTTTTATGAATAAAATAGACATTTAAACACTATTAAGAATAAGGTAGACAAGCTTTTCGAGTCTCCTACCTCCATAATTTCTAACGAATCGAGTGTTTTGAATCCTGGCGTGCAACAGATTGACCTTGAAATTTTAAATTTTCCTAGTGAATCTGCCTATTCCACTTATTCTTTTCTTTCCGATGAGATTATCATTCGGAATATCGATGAAAGTTTCGAAAGTATTTTTGCCGAAGAACTTGCGTTCCTTGAAGACTTGGATGCTGTGATGAATCAATCTCTACTGGAAATTTGTGCGCCTCCCTTTGAGGCCGAAAAAGTTGAACCGGCACCCCTTCTTCTTATCACATACGAGAATACGACTATTCCATCCATTCTTTATCTTACACATTCTTTTTTTCGTTCATCATCACTTTTTCGTCTCTACCAACCGAGACGTAAATCCTATCGATTACACCTCTTATCTTACTCCCCACATCATCTCTTATCGTTACTCTTATTTCTGTTTCTTCTACTCGACGTATGAGACAACCTTCAATCTTATACTGTCTCGAGTCTTTTTCATGTACATCCGTTTCGTATTCTTCTACCAACCATGGTGTTACATTGATAAAATATTTGAATGGTTGGTTTTAACTTTTGGTCTTTGTAAAACTTTGTGTAGACCGATAATATTTACTCCCCTCTTATGTTGAATTTCAATACTTAGTAATGAAAACACTGTTTTACTCAAGTTTGGAGGGAAAGAAGAAAAATATTTTTAAATGGCTTTTAAAAGAAAGGAATTTTTGCACGATTGTGAGCCAAGAACAAGTTTGGGGGAGAATTTCAATGTCATTCACTCTTGACCCTCTCTTTATGCCATCTTACTGAACTGTTCCTTCTAGTCTTCTGGTTTTGAGCTTACAGGACAATATCAGTGAGGACACTGCTGCAAACAAGTTTGGGAGGATGGTTTGTATATATCCACGCATCATATATAACTATTGCATATTGCATTGTATAAAAAAATTTGAAAATGAAAGTTAGAAAGTGAAAATTTTTATGAAAGAGAGAAAGAGATTTAAGAAATACAATAAAATTAGATGTTTTAGAATGAAGCTAGTAATACGTAGTCATGAACTGTTGTCCCAAGGGTTGGTAAGATGAATAAATCACTAGTCTAAGGATAGAAATAAGTCCGAAAATTAGTCCCTATTCTTGAGTCCAAACTTTTGAACATTGATACCCTACTATATGCAGTTGCACACATCTTGAAACTTGGGATAGTAGAGAATATCTTGAAATACTCTTGCCTAGAAGCCTTAGTATGAAGAAAAAAATAAATTAACAAATAATAATTAAAAAAAATATAAATCGTGAAGAAAAATAAACACTGGTTTTGTAATTATCTAAGGCAGCATAAAAAAATATAGCGAGGGTGCCTTATCACCTAGTGCCTTAGACCAACTGGTTTGGGAGTCACTGCTAAGCCTTAGGTGTTGCAAGATTAGGATTTTGCTAATTATGCCTTAATAAGTGAGCACATTCTGTAATCGGTTGGTTAGTATCTAAAGAAGTATTAACGGTCGCATGAAGAATGTGTGAGCAAATCCATCTAAAACATCACCGAATAAAAAGTGCTAAGGAATATAGAAAAAGGGTATGATAGCTTGAATTGAATTCTCTAAGTGTAGGGATGTCTTTTACACGCATGTATTGTTTGGAGGAAAGGTAAAGAGGAAGACTAAAGACAAAGTTTTATTAAGGGATGATATGATTTCTAACATCTTTTCAAGACCATTAAGATAGGGTTCATGACAACTAAAAAGCTAGTGTTGTTTAAAACACTTATTTTCATGTTTTTTCTTTTATATGTTTCTTATATTTGCATGTAATTTTCATCATATTTATTTATTTGGCGATTTTGTGTGTGTAATCCGCTGAAAACCTTCAGGAGACAACTCTCCTCCTACTAAGGACAACTAAAGGTTTAAAGGCTTGTTGCATGAGCTAAGTGCAATCGTGTTGCCTATGAAATTGAACTAGGTTTTTTCTTTTTCTTTTGATTGTAATTTAAGAACATATGTAGGTTTATTTGTAAAAAGATTATTGTCATATGTTTCTTCATTTATTATTAATATAATTAGGGAAATATATGCATATCATATCAAATATTCTTAACCAATATTCTTAAGATATCATATCATATAATTGGTTGGAATAATACCTCAAATAAAACAAATACTACTAACAATTTGATTTGAGATATTGTGCAGGTATTATAATAGATCAGTTCAGGTCTGAACTATAAGTAGGAGATCCAAGGCAAATCGATTTACCAAACCAAATCTGTCGAATATTAGGAGAAAATTAATGAATCTAGCAACGACAAAGACTAAGAGATATATTTTCAGAATTTTTTTATCAGAATGATTTCCAAATATCGAGAAGAAAAGGCACGAAAAATTTGGAAGCACGAACCCACCAAGGGGCGGCGGATCCACGGTCAAAGGGCACTATGAGCGGCGGTTACACGGTCATTTGATGGCCGTAAGATGTGAAATTTAAGGGTCTTGATCATAATTTTACACACTTCAATATGACGTCTAGGGTTTTACATTACATTGCCTATAAAAAGGCCGAGAGCTATCTATCAAAAAAAGAATCGAACAATCAATCGACTGATCTACCAAGAAAGCTATCTAGAGCAAACTAGGGTTTTGTAAATTACTTTTTCAGCGAGCAATTTTGTATTGCAATAATCGATCAATAATGGTAGTTCTTTCTTTTAATTTTGTCGCATTTACATTCTGCATTTTCTTTCCACATTTTCTTTCTGCTTTTACTTTTTGCCTTTTTAATTTTAATTATGGTTCTATTTTCTTCCTTCTTTCTTCTACTACGTTGAACTCTTTGAGCGAATAAATTCTTGCTTGCTAGGGTTTGTAGGATGGGGTAGAATAATGGATGAAAACTATAACTTAAATTCTTTTAAAAGTTTTAATTTTTATAAATTTTAGTAAAATGAATATTAACCTTTTTATCCGGCATTCTATCAATTCATGATAGTCATGACCACGATTCGAGATTCGTTAATAATCGTTTTGTTAAGGGCTTGAGATAAATAGAGGTCAATGGAAGGATAAGGGTCAGTAAAGAGAAACCCTAATTCCCTCCAAGAACCCTAATCTACATTCCTCGCTATTTCTCTTGTATTAAATAATTAAAAGATAAAAAAGAATTAATTTTAAAACTCTATCCATTAACTACTAAATCTTATAAACTCTACAAGCCCTTCTATTATAAACTTTTCAAATCTTCTTAATAAACGATAACAATTGTACATTTCTTTTATCAACTCGTCTAAAGCAAGAAAAGCAGTTCACCGTTTCTCTGTGGACGACCCGTACACACTAGCGGGTAGCTACTGCGACACCGTTATTGATTGTGGTATTTAGAACGCACACAGAGACACTTTTTCATGATTAATCACTAAGCAAATGATATGTCATTCATGCCAGTCTTCCTCTTCATCAGTCTAGAAGACATCTCTTTAAAGAGGGTGACTCCATCACCTGCGGGTACACTACCATGACAGGAGTCGTCCATTCTAAAATATTTTTAGAATGTTGTCTAAGTACCTGATTTGGGAAACTTCCCAAATCTCTATCTATTCACCAGAATTCATAATATATTATCCATATCAAACATGGAGAAAACACCGTGTGACAACCAAAGTCTGACCGATTGTAGTATAGGAACATCACTTCCTTTCTGGAGTATGTCATCTAAATTTCAGGACAATACTCCCTACATCCTTTTTACTGGGTTTATCTATTGTTTTGATGAAGTCAATCAACTTGACTGTCACATCAAAACAGGCGATCTGTCTCCGCTATCCTTGCATTAGTCTATAAATAGACATAAGCAACTTGCACACCTTCCGCTACTCCCACTGACTACGATAACCCTCTGGTAGAGTCATATAAATGTACACTTCCAAAATTCCATTTGGAAAGACGTTATAGTCACCCACCTACCAGATTTCATAGCCATGAACTGCATCAGCGCCAAATCATATTCATATGGACTTCATCATAGACACTGAACTAAAAGTCACATCACAATCCACAACGGGTATTTGATGAAAACTCTTTATAACAAGTCTAGCCTTATTAGGTTAGTACCTTTCCACTGCACAGATCTCGAAAGATCTACTTACTCCTAATGGGGTTTACCCCTTCAAGAGGACCCATCAAAGTCCAAATCCATGATTTGCTGAAGTGCGTGGAGTCCATCTTGGGTATGAAATATCTGGCCACCTGAAAGTTACCACTTCGTATGACCTCCTGATAACAAGTAGTGGGAATAGCAGTGTCAAGCTATATCCGTATTGGCTTCAGCATAAACACTGAAGTAAAAGTCTCATCACAATCTATAATGGGTACTTGGTGAAAACTCTTTACAATATGTCTAGCCTTATTTGGTTGGTACCTTTCCACCTGCACAGATCTCGAACGATCTACTTGCTCCTAATTGATTTTACTTCTTCAAGAGCACCAATCAAAGTTCAAAATCCATAATTTGCTAAAGTGTGTGGAGTCTATCTTGGATATAAACATCCGGTTATCTGGATGTCACCACTTCCTATGACCTACTGATAACTAGTAGGGTCATCATCACCATGATGCTGACCTCTCTGTCACCGTCTCCGAGAAAACTGAAGTACTTCTCGGGTGGCTGAGATCACCTACTTAATCTGAGGAGTGGCTAATGGTTTGTCAAGTTTAATTGAATCCTTAAGGTTTATTAAATTTTCGGTAACCGTTTGTGATTTTGGAATCACTTCCAATTCTACCATACTCCTACTAGTTTCTTTTGCAAAAGATTCTTTTTAAAAAATAGTGGCGAGTCAAGAACAATGTAACTATTGATCTTGAAAATGGTAGAATCAAAATAGTAGCGAATGCTTGGGATAATCCACAAACTGCCATTACCGAAGCGTGCCTTGAGTTTGTCCAGATTCTGCTTTTAAACAGAAACTGGATAACTTAATATCTTAACAATCTCAAGATATGCAACCATTCTATTTCCATATATAATCAAGGCACTAATTTAGATAGAACTAGATTCAAAAGTTATGCAGCTGTTTCCAGTGCATATCACCTAATGGAAAAAGGCCAATACAACATTACTCATCATGGAGCGCACCTACGGATGAGTAACCTGCAAGAGAATCAAGTTTTCAATACTACTGTGATGGAATACCTAGCATAAATATCTACATCTTCGACCATCTTGAAGAATCATGACACTTCAAACATATAGTTCTCTACATTATTTTTATACCTATAAACTTCTCAAAATCCTTAGACCTTGCATTACCACGAATGCGTGTCTAAAACTAAAGAACTTATAGGTAAACCTGAATGAAGTAAGAGTACCAACCCCTTATCTTGAAAGACAATGGACAACAATCATTTCCATGTATAAGTCCCAAGAGTATACCAAATCAAATTCTATGTTTTGTAAATTGAAAGCTGTATCTTGGTTAAGAATGTCTTACACCGTTATTCAATGCACCTTATCTTATCCTCAACTGATAAAGGTAAATGTTTACAACATAATTTTCAAAATGTATATCTCACTTTATAAAATAAAGGTACAGATATTTCATTTTAAAATTTGGTGCATAATAACGGTTATTCGAAACCAAATATTTTCCGCCAGGAAAAAGCCAGGTGATTTAATCCAATATCACTAATTGCAATGAATTTCGATATTAAGGATCAAATCGCTCATTTCCCAAAATTCTACTCCTACTCATCATCTGTAACACCGTACAGATGTATGGTCCAACTCCGGTAAATACACACCCTGGAGTGAGAATTAATTGGGAAAGCAGTTTTCTTTTACAAATACACAGAAAATCTGAAACATGAAAATATTTCATAGGGGTGGCCAAGTATTCTTAGTAATGTCGTTTCCATTATCCAGATTCATGACAGTAGTCGCAATTTTCTTTGCTCTCACTTCAATCCCTTTATATGTCTCTACATCTTACCTTCTGCACACCGTCCTTAGGCTAATTGATTTTCTTCCTTCCCTACCTTTCGGCACCGATCTAAGATTTGGAAGAAGACTATCCAATATACTTAATAGGTGTACTCTCCTAATACAAGGAGCTCTCGCAACCTGAGAAAAGGCAAGGGAAAGAGACAACCGAATAATCCTATTCAATTTCTTCAGAACTTGTGGCCATTCTCGACTAAAGTAACTTCTTCGAGTTCGTATGTAACTATACGATGGTTGTTCCAAGCGATATGGATCATCGTAGTAATATCAAGTGTTCTGAAGAAATGCAAAGGGTAATGTAGGAGTGGCAGGGATATGCGCGACTTTGTCGTGAATCATGGCAATCCAAAGCTCAAGTGTGTAAGAAAGTTCGGTCAACTTGGTTCATGAGATTTTTTTCAAGGCAAGTCATGGGTCGCTATACCAGAGAGAGAGAAAAAACGCTCAGCGTGCACTCTATCAAGAATAGATTGGTTATCACTTTATCTATTCAGGATGGCACCCACTGTTTTCTCAAATTCTCCTTCAAACCCTAAAAGGTGAACCAGTCGAGATCATTTACACTTTACAAGTTCACTAACCATTCAACCTGGCCAGTGTTGGTCCTCCGAGGGAGGTCCCCCATGCTTCCGCATGAACCCAATTGATAAACCCGTTTCCGCAGAGGCGTAACCTCGTTAACACATTCGAGACATTTAATAGGTTAGCTAATTATGAAGTGAAAATCTCCCAAGGAGTAATACATACTCATAAGTGGGAATCAGGACCCAACTATCATCATGTGATAATCTAATGGAATCTACGCAAGTCACTACATTCTAGAAGGTATGCATATGCCTGGCAAGTTTCTCGTATATTTGAAACTCCCGATACGGTTTTTGCCCTTAGGACCCAAAGACCTTGACGCTTGCCAACAAATCAAGGGTCCTAGTCAAGTTCAACCCGTCATTATCTTGATTGCATCGAACCTACCTGCACTAGCCCTTGACGCTTGCCAACAAAGCAGTGTGACCGTTTGATCAATCGTATATTCATGCAACAGATAAGTAGCACTCAGCTACCGTACACTATGCCATGACACATGCCAACAAACATAGCATGAATACTAGGTGCTACCTATCTGAAATGATGGACGGCTACGGTTGGTTTTTAGCGAAAATTTTTTAACGTAATGAACTTGATATCGTTGAAGGAACTCGAGTGGCTTTGAAATGGAGTGGTTTAAGTTCCACTTTTTAAAACTAGTAACATAAACTTTTGCTTAAGAGCGAACTCCCAATGAAGGGATCAAGGCTCTTCCCTCATAGAATGAGGTGCGGGATATTCCTAACTGAATACCTCTATGCAAAGCAAAAGAATATGACTATGAGTTTTGACGAAAACCGAGTAGTTTTAAAATTGGTTCTGACAACATCATTTAGGTTTATTTATCCTTGCGTTAATCAGATAATGCGTTCCCATCATTTTAAGTTTCCAAGCCAAAAAAGAAACAACCAAAATAACATGTTATTTATATGCTATCCGCATTTGCCACGGGGCCCCGTCATGCACCGTTAGGTTACTTAACTAATGGCAGAGCGGGTGCAGGACTAGCGCGGATACAAAACATATAGAAGTATCTACTAAATATATATAATATACATACTTACATATATATATATATATATATCAATATCGCAGGCAGATAATAGTCATCACTGGCAGATAAAAATCATTAAAAGCATGCGAATAACAATATGGAATAGCGGATAAACTAAGAGCCCCGCATTTCATTTGAGCCATAAATGAGACGCGACGTTCCCCGGTCATGTGGATACCCAGTGTAATAAAGAACCTGTACCCCTACGAATGCGGCAAGTTACCCGCCAATTTCCGAAGTGAAGCAACCCTAATCAACAAAGTGAATGGGCCACCCAGCACTTCACGGAATCCAGAAACTTGAGCACCCCTCTATGGGGTCAACCTATATTCCCTATGAGTGCGGTGAATAGCCCGCCAATTCTAGAGTAATGCCCCTCAGTCTCAATGCCATGAGATGCGGGCCCATTGCCTTCTAGAACCCGGCTATTCAAGCACTCCTCCGCAGGGTAATCCTAGTACATAAAAGAAAATATATATACAGCGGTGATATCGACCTCAACCCAGTCATGCCCCAATAAAAGAATATACAAACTAGCAGAAACGATAGTGTACATGTTGGACGCTCACCCCGCAATAATGAATATACAAATGAATCTGAAATGTACATCTAATATTGCGCACAAGGTTATCCATCACGACAAACCATCCATGCAACACAGAACATCAACGCGAATATCTTGTTCGTAAACCCGTATGATTGTACATATAGCAACCAGTCGGATTATACCGTGCTATGATATTCACGGTCACAGAAACTAACAAATGCACTAAAAAACACGAATTCAAAATTTTGATCGATTAAAACTTTTCACATTGGCCATGTTAGTGATATATGCCTTAGAGGCCATTATTGTATCATACTGGATTGTATATTACTTAATAAGAGCTTGGGATATACACGGATATAGTAACAGTCTTGCTCAAAATGGTAGTATGCTACCTGGTTTGTTTCTACCTCAATATGTGCATGTGTTTTCTTAGCATATCGCTTATACATATTGGTAGAGCCCTTAGGATCTTTGCTTGATTACCAGCGTTGTGATGGCAGTCACACTAGTGGGGGCTGGGTAGTCTATAAGCACATCCTATATAGGTCCCTAGTCATAGGATTATCGAGATGGGGCATCGATACTCTACAGTAGACTAGTGTATACGCTTCTCATCCTAGCAGGGGAGATGGTCTGTCCCACAGCCATCAGTACGGCGTACTGGATATAGTATGCAGGTGCTCATTAGGTTATGAGTACACTGGACAAGACTCAACGGGAACTGATGGTGGGTATTATACCTGTCGTCCGGTAGCAGTTCCCAGGTGACATGAGTACAGCTTAGTCCATCGACTTGACACTGCTGCTTCGCCTCAAGTGTGTTCCTACTGTACTTTAATTACTACCCTACCACGGTTCAAAGAAGTCGTGCAAACAGGTAGTAGTTGGGTGCAGTCCCGAAACACTTGGAGGCAGTGGCGGTTAGATATGATTCGTCTCTCCTGGTATTTGGGGTTAATACCGCGCTGTGTACAGAAGGCCATTACATAAAGTCCTTGGCCAAGGCAAGCGAGATTTACTGGTAGGTATTACAGTAGTTTCTCTGGGTGTTTTAGGCAATTCTCCGACTCGACTTATTGCGCTATTAGGGGTCTGACAATTACCGCCCCCTTAGGCCCGATATGCGATACTCTTAGACGAACAGACTGGACCATACAGAGATTGTCACATACAAGCTCAGTAGGAGTTCAGATGAGTTAGCTCATCGGCCTTCTTATCGACATCTACCTGGGTAGCCGTTACGTGCAGCTAGTACCGCTTGCGGCTTATGGTTAAACCCACTGCCAGCGTAGTGTCGAGTATTTAGAGTCCCACATAGAGAGTTTCCCTATACCGAGCAAAAGGTGTAGATGCCGTATGGTTTTATGACAGGGCTTCGATCACTTACCCGCACTTGTGCACGTATGATGATCGGGCGGATAATACTAGTGAGCTTTGGTTTAAAAAGGATCCTAGTATTATATTGATGGATTATTTTCGTCTCTTTGAATTCGTATTGTTTGAAATATAGATGCGGGTATGTATATACGGATGAAGGGCGTTCTCGTAATTCTTGCGGGAGAGTTTCTAGAAGAGACACCTCATTTTGGGTTTATTTTCTTTATGGATTAAACATAATGAGGTGTAGAAAATGAGTGGAGATATTTCTTGGATGGCTTTGACTCATCACTTGATAAAATAGATATTTGTGAACCATAGATATTTTTGGTGATATATTATCTCATCAATAATTCATTTGGTTCAACTATTCATGACAAATGAGAAGCCATTTTTTCATCCAAGCTTTCTTCTCCTCTCTCATTCTCTTCATGTCTCCTTCTTCTTCCTCATAACCCATAAAGTCTCATGAGTTGAGAAACCTTGGGTTCTAAGAGACAAAGCACTCTATCTTTTCACTCTACACCTTCTACGACTTCTAGTTTAGCGAACTAGAAGCCTTAGTTACCTCAGATTTGAGGTAGGAGCTCGGACTATAGACTCTTGGGTGGATCGTATTTGACTCGAGGAGGCCGTTGAGGTTGCTATGATCCGTTATGATCCTTGGAGCCGACGACGAGTGGAGGACAGTGATGAAGACCCGAAGGAATTGAATCATGAGGTATAACTTCGTATCCGGGTAGTTAAACCTCAAGTAGTTTTCTAGCTACGGTTTAAGATCGATCCTTGGTTCTAGTCGGTGTTGCGAAGCCCGTAAAAATCATTTTTTGCAGTTTTCACCTCCCCGCGAACACGTGGGCTGCACAACATCAACATAGAGTGGTATCATGGCCACTCATAAAGCTTAGATAGCTTGTAGCGATGTTAGAAATCCGTCGTTTTTGTCACGCAAAAACTGCCGAGAAAACAGTTTCCAAAATTGATGTTTTGAGTTATTTTCACACCCCGCGGGCTCACAGTTTGAACCGAGAAGCCACAGTGTGAAGCGTGCGCACCCCGGAGACCCTCTAGGGGGGTCAAATGGCTGGGCCCACTCCCCATGACCACCAAAAGGTGGTCTTGGTGGTGGGGACCCGAAACTGCCCCACCTTGGGCAGTTTCGGGTCTGCCTCACCACCTGGCTACCTCGTGGTGGCCTTGAGGGTGGGGTACCCCTTCTAGGTCCCCTGAGTCGATGTTAATTTCATGCTCTAACTTCCCGCAAAGGTTCGGGCGCGTTTCATTTTGATTCGGACTTCCGAATTGGCTTAAAATGATCAGTTTTGAAACTTTAGCTCACTGAATTTTTCGTGTTTTAGAAAATTTGTTTTAGTTTGCTAATTGCATGCGGAATTCTAATATCGCGGTTACTTTACATGCTTTATGATATGTATATGTGTTTGTATACTTTGGCTAATTGCTATACGTCAATTAGTCGGGGTTGCACATATCTGTGATAATGTTATGTTGGTTTGTGTCACGACCAGAAATTTGCACGTGACGGCCCTTAAACTACGCAACGTCTACAGGCGTAACGCAATTTAAGAAAGCCAAAAACCCAGAAATCTAAACCATCAAAAGCAGTAAAAGATAAGAACATTGTTTAAACTTTTGAAATCTGAATCCAAATTCTTTAAAGTCCAACTTTGATTTCCTTTAAAATTTTGGCAGCACCTCCTTTGTAAAACCAGTCCCGAAAACGGGTACACCATAAAAAAAAATAAAGCATCCCCAAACGGGAGCAAAATCCATGCCCAAAGGCGGAAAATAACCACCACAACAGATATATGACGCTGTAGCGAAGAAAAGACGATATAAATCAAACTGTATATAAAACATCAACAGAGTCACAAAATAATATACAATATCGTCCTCACAATAAGTCTCTAAGTCAAAACATGATAATGGTAGATGGAGAGTACAAGGTAAAAGATAACAATAACAACAACAGATAGCCGCAAAACCCACCTATAGCAAAACCGTGCACAGTCAGCCGAAGCGGTATCTGCAGCAAAAGATGATACGAAAGATGAAAAGCCTGCCGCGACTGCCCTGGGGAACCACCTGCAACCACTGTGGCACAACGGGGGTGAGTTGCCAACTCGTGAATAGTAAATAACATATGCAGGTAATCGCAAGTATACACGTACAGCGCGAATCTAAAACATTGCAAGCTGATAGTAATAAGATGGCAGTATGTATATGCAATAGCCATAAAAGTACACTAGCAGGTACAACTAATACATGAAGCAATGCATATAAAGTAAATGAGGAGTATGGAATAAAACATGTCATAAATCACGGAATCCTGACCTCGTGACAGGACCAACTTCCATCAAGACAATCTAAATCCCAAAGTTCCTCAAATCAGCCCCCAAATTGGCTTTCATATGAAGTAAATCTCATATATCCTGTATGTACAACATCAGTATATCCCACATATTCCGTATGTACAACATCGGTAAATCTCACATATCCCGTATGTACAACATCAGTATCAAATAAGTTTCATATAAGGTGAGTGTCTAACATCGACACCCAAAATATCATGAAACAAGTGTCTAGTATCGACACAGAAATACTGATCTCTGAGGCGCCATCACCTGGGACTGGCCCTCCCATGTGATGTACGTACATCCTAATAACCTGGGTAAGCACCACCCGCAATCTGCAAGGCATGTACGTACATAACCTTGATCGATATTCCCCAGATATACATCGAGTCCAAATACCATCACTAGATGGAAAACGCCCCCAGCCGGGCTCAACGGCATGGACCTTCGATCTTCTTTCCCCGGGGAACCAACTGGGCTCCACCATGTACCCACACACGGCCCATAACACCTCCTCGCATGGGGTCTATATAAGCTCAGAACTGAGAAATCTCATGGCGGACGCTGAAATATCATATCAAGAGAAACCGGATTTTTCAAATAATCCATAATTTCATGAAACAACCGCGGTCCTCAAATCAAGAAAACATCAAGTAATGAATAAGTATAACTGCATGAATCAATACATATATATTAGCGTCCCATTCCACTAATATATGTATATATATGCATATATAACAGCGTCCCATTCCACTGTTATTTATACTTAGGAGTAAAAATATCAGAAAACATCATATGAAATCCATGGATGTAATATATGCAACATGAAACAGTAATATGAGCATATAAAGGAAAACCGCTATTTAACTGCAACAAGTTAATATATATATCATGCGGTTCCTAAAACCTCCGAAATCAAATACAACATCATATACAGGTGAACATGTAGCTATAGCAAGGTATGCATAACCATGTCGGTATAGCAAAATATGTGTGTCCATATGTAAGTATGTATGTATGATGTAAAAGTATCTGTAGCAAAGTATGTCTCTATACCTATTCCTAAAGATGTAATACCCTCCAGGTATATGTATGCATGTATGCCAGGTGTACATGTAGTTATATCTCAAATGTGTATATACCTATCACTAATGGTACACTACCATAGAGGTATACGGGTAACTAGCATGTAAGCATGTCGAGGCATATGTGTAAGCATGTAGGTATATTGGTATGCTATATGTCATATGCACAATGAAAATAAGGATCATGTCTCGATGTCCCTAAGCAATACTATATCACATATGTATAGGTGTTGTGCATGTCATGGCAATTATTGACGGTGTGAGTGACATACAATCAGTGCTTATGCAACAAGAACCGTCAACAATAGTGATGTATCTCATTAATACTATGTCCAAATACAATAGGTAAATGAGATATGCAACGAAATACACATGCACAAACGAGTCCATATACTAAACACTAAAGGTCATATCATTTGATCAGTCCAGACGCATAACGCCATGCGGGAGATCCCCAAGTAGATGTTAAATCTATTCACCAACGATCCTGGCTAAGTAAAGCCAACCACCTGCTTCCCCTTGTTCGCAGCGCCCGAAGTCCCCACTTGCGATCCTAAAATTTCACAAACACATCACATAAGTTAAATATCCTACGCCGACAAAAAGATAACGAAACGCAAGGATAACGCCCAAAAAATTACACTGCACACTTAGCGCACCTAACGCGCATGGCATCGGGAAAATCCCTAACTAAGGTCGCTAAACTAAGAAACACCAAGTCTAGACTCCGATCGCCCCGATCGCGCAAACCCAACACAATCAAATACGAGGAACATAATAGATATAATCTCGCAACGACCAACTGAACCCACATCGATAATACACCGAAACCTAGTAAACAACTTATCGCAATATTTCGCACAAGTTCAATGCTAACACATATCAAGCGATTTCAAACATCTTACAATAGCTTAACTAAGTTATCCAAACCACATCCATATTTTTAAACTTGCTTAATTAAGTTTTAGTAAAAACATAGTAAGCTAAAACTTTTAATTAGGCAAAGTAGTAATTAGAAATAATTATCATATTCCACCTCTAGAATAAGTTTTCATAAACTTCAATTAACATTAAACACTTCATCAAGTTTTAACATTAACTTGAATTTCTTAAAAATTATGAATAAAGAATTTATCATGATTTTAAAGCTATATAAATCAATTAAATAGCTAGATTAAGATTTAAACATAATAATTAAGAATTAAGGTAAGAAATTATACCTTAATAAGAACACAAATGATCAACTTGAACCATCATCTTTGCCTCCAAAAACCAAGATTTTAATGAAGATCCAAGGAAGGTTAGTGAAGGAAAATTGATGGTTTAATTTTATTTAGGAATTTGTGGATTTATTTTTGGAATTTTGAAGGATTTAAATGAGTTTGGAATGAAGAAATGAGCTTTGAAAATGTTTTAGGCAGAATTGGGGAGGGCTCGGCCATGATGGGGAAAATGGGGGTATTTTTTTGGAAAAAAAGAAGAAACTTCTAGCTAAAAAAATTAAATGCAACATTAAATGCAAATTCCACCATTTCATTCTTTTTCTTTCTTTAAAAAACATTAATCCTTTTGCACAAAAGATCTAGATATTTGAAGAGAAGGTTCTAAACTCATTCTTATAATTAGATTAGCAAAGATTCTCATAAGAAGTAATTTCCACAATTTACGTGCATAATTTACCACTTAAAATAATATTTAATTTGGAAAAAATTCTATGTGAATCAAAACTTCCCGTTGACCGCCAAAGCCCGCGCACTGCCTTTATTTTAGCTAAACTAGGTGCCGGCAAGTTTATACGGACATTTGATCACAATCGGGTTAAAACGGAAAATACCGACTATTTTACCCTAAAACGAAAAAATTCGCATAACAAATTATAAAATGTTACAGTTTGTGTATATGAACTTGTTGGATCGTCGTGGATTAAAAGCCAGGGATGTGAGATGAGGGTTTTCATTCTTTCATTTGAAGTAAAATCTATAAAGTGATGTAATACTATTTTGCGGGGCACATCCGGGTTGAGCTTGTAGCCACCATTGTATTATTTCTTTTACTGTTTTTGCTCCTAGGATAGACCCAAGGTGGGGTGCACAAACTACCGGGTACTTTGAATTGCCGAGTGACCTACTCACTTTGTTGAGAGAAGTTGCTTCACTTCGGGTATTTGGCGGGTAGTTTGCCGCACCCGTAGGGGTCTAGGGTGGGGTTTGGCTATTCATCACGACCATGGAATCTGTCTTTCGTTACAGGCTCAAACAAAACGCTGAATTCCTACTGTATCCAATGTGTTCATCTGTGATCTGGATTGTCTATCATTTCATCTGACGAATGGATATTATTATATATATATATATATATTATATAATAGACGTTGCTTATGTTTTGCATCCGCGCTAGTCCAGCCCCCGCTCTGTCGTTAGTTAAGTAACCTAACGAGTGATGACGGGGCCTCGTGGCGAATGCGGATGGCATAAGCGTACATTGTATTTTCGTTGTTTTCTGTAATGGTAGGTTAATTGATGGGACTGCATTACATTAATGCAAAGCAAACAATCTAAAGTTGAATCGTTGGAATAAAATTTAAAACCACTCGGTTATTTTAAAACAGGAGACTTTTAAATGCGGAGCTTAAACCACTCCTTTTAAAAGATATCAGGTTCCTTCGATTATATCAAGTTCACTATGTTCACGGTTTCGTCTAAACCATTTGTAGTTCTCCGTCATTTCAGTTGAATATTTAGTGGTATTCAAGTTATGTATTTTGACCTTCGCCAAGGCATAGTGTTTTGTAGCTGCTGGATATTCATCTGTAGTATAGATAAATGCGTTGGTTTGGGAAATTCGTACTACTATTTTGGACTTCGTCAAGGGTATGTAAGGGTGAGTTCAAGTTAACCTGGACAATGATGGGTAGAACTTGACATGTGACGTATAATATGTTGTCCTTCGTCAAGGTCATAAGAGTATCGGGCAAAAATCAACCTCGGGAGTTTCTAAGGAAACTGAAACTTCCTAGTGCTGCATACCATTTGGAGTGTGATAATATTGGTAGGATTCCTTCAAGATTATCACACAATGATATTTGGATCCCGATCCTACTGTGAGTATCCGCTACTCCTCGAGAGATTCTTCACTTAACGATCAATGCTATAAACCAAGTAGGTGTCTAGAACAGTGTTAGCGGGGCTACGCCTCTAGGGAAAAGAGGTTTTTTAACTAAGGAACTTCGTGAAAGCGTCGTAAAATCTCCTTCGTAGTACCGACAATAGCCTGGCCGAACGGTTAAGCAAGTATTGTACGGTGAGATCAATCCTGACTAATTCTTCTTTTATGGTTTGAGGAAGGATTCGAGAAACGGTGGGAGTCATCCCGTTTAGATAAATTAAAAACCAATCTAAACTTGCAAGAGCATCATGCTGAGTGTTCTCTTTTCTTTCTCCTTATTGCAGCGACCAAGTGACCAGATTAGGTTACAGATAGATAATAAAATGACTGAGTTATACTATATTGACTGGCAAAGGTTTGTCCAGATGTCCATTACTTATGACAAGCTGGATCACCTCATTACCACTCAAGCCCATGCCGTCCCAGGTCCAGTTTCCACCGTCATGGATGTTGATATCCGTAAGACAAGGGAAAAAGACTGTGTGAATGCCAAGTGCCTCGTGTTGGCCTCAGTTGATGGTGTATACCAGAGGCAGCACGAGAATATAGACTTAGTTTCTATCTTCCGCCATAATAAAGTTTTATATGGAGAGCAATATCATATCGTAAGATATGAGACCTCGAAGGAATTCTTTCAAGCGAGATTGGCTGTCGGGTCATCTGTAGGGGACCACGTCCCTATAATGATTAGCTATATTAAAAAGCTTACGGACCTGGAGACCACATTGGAGAACGGGTCATATGCTGACTTGATTCTACAGTCCCTACCTCCTACTTACGCCCAGGGGAAAAACGTTATACTTCCAGTTGAGGGCACCATGACGGAAACCAAGGAGACACCCGCTCTGCTTATTGGGGAATCTTCCTCTTCTGGATCTAAGGCGGATGCCAAGGGTGAGAAGAAGAAGACCTACACAAAGCCGACATGCGGTATCGGTAGGGTAGAAGAAAATGGAAGGGCAAAAGTTTCAGGGTTAATAGTAGGGAAGGAGGGATGTTCCTATTGTTATGGGAAAGGGAATTGGCAGAAGGGATGCATGGCTTGGAAAGCCAGAATCCAGGATCCGAAACATGTTGTTGCTCCGACTTCGGGTGTGTTTGTAATTGAAAACAGTTTAGCAATTCACGCTACTTCCTGGGTACTAGATAGCAGATCAGGATCTCATATCTGTAATTCATTACAGGCTTTGAGAAACAGTAGAGTTATCAGGGAAGATGATATGACTCTCAGGGTTGCTAACAAAATGAGCGTGAACGTTGTATCCGTAGGGTATATCACCTAGAATTGAAAAGTGGGAATATATTGATTCTACGTAACTGTTTGTGTGTATTAAGTCTAGTATGTAAGCGATGTGGTTCACATCCTCCTAAATCAAAGTTTGATTGGGTCAGGTACATTAGAGGACAATATATATTGAATCAAGCTCGGGTTTTCAAACATCCAGAACATACTTAAAAGAAAGTCTCCAAAATTAAATAAAACTTTCTTATGGCATTGTAGACAGGGTCACATCAATGAAACATGGTTGTCGATGTTACATAGAGAGGGATATTTAGATCTGTTCGAATATCAGTCTTATGCAACTTATCAATCTCGTCTCATAGGAAAGATGACAAAGACGTAGTTCACTGGATATGGAGTAAGAGCGAGCAAGCTCTTGGGACTCATACACAGCGATGTGTGTAGTCCAATATCTACAGATACACGAAGTGGTTATTCCTATTTCATTACTTTTACGGATAATTTCTCTAGGTTAGGACATGTCTTCTTGTGAAAGCATAAATCCAAGACCTTTTGAAAAATTCCGAGAATGTAAGAACGATGTGGAAAAACAAACAGGTAAAAGTATCAAGACACTGAGATCTGAACGATGTGGTGAATACCAAATTGCCGAGTTCCTGGATTACTCAAAAAAGAACGGAATTCTCTTCCAGCTTACTCCTCCATACACACCACAACACAAGGGTGTATAGGAAAGGCGGAGCAGAACCCTATTGGATATTGTTCGTTCCATAATGACTAATGCTGAGTTGACGCGATCCTTTTGAAATTATGCACCAAAAATCAGCTGCATATCTTTTGAATAAGGTTCCTACCAAGACTGTTCCTACCACACCATATCAAATATGGAATGGGAAGAAACCCTATTTTCAGTATCTGAAGATATAGGGATGTCCAGCTTTTGTTGAAAAGCAGTATGCGGATAAGCTAGGGGCACGCTCAGTACTGTATAGGTTTGTAGGATACCCAAAGAACTCCAGGTGGTATCTTTTCTATTACGCAGAGGAACAAAAGGTTTTTTGTTCCTCGTCATACCCACTTTTTAGAAAATAATTTTTTTGTAAAAAGAAATAGTGGGAGCGCAATAGAACTGGAGGAAATTCCAGAAACACAAACTATTACTGAAAGTATGGTAGAACCGGAGGTTTCAAAAGAACCGGACATCCCTACGCCAATCTGCAGGACTAGTAGGCAGTCTCATCAGCCTGAGAGATACTATGGTTTTCTCATAGACGGGGATCGAGAGGATTGCATCATTAACAATGATGAGCCTACTAGCTTCCAGTAAGCCATTCAGAGCGGCAACTCGGTAAAATGGCTGGATACAATACGGACTGAAATGGAGTCCATGTACACCAACAAAGTATGCACTTTGAACATTGCTCCAGAACGGGTAAAACACGTAGGCTGCAAATGGATCTTCAGAAAGAAGATTGGTGTAGATGGATAGGTTGAAACCTATAAGGCTAAACTTGTTGGAAAAGGTTTTTGTCAAAGACCTGGTTTGGACTATGATGAAACCTTTTCTCCAGTAACTATGCTCAAATCCATTCGGATCCTTCTTGCCATTGCTGCATTCTAAGATTGGGAGATCTGGCAGATGGAAGTAAAGAAGACTTTTCTAAATGGTTATTGGGATGAGTGCGTCTATATAGATCAGCCAGAGGGTTTCAATCAGAGTGGGAGCAGCAGGACAATGTGCAAGTTGCTTAAGTCCATTTATATACTAAAGCAGGCATCGCGGTGTTGGAACATCTATTTTTATTGAGACAGTTAAAGAATTCGACTTTATCAAAAATCCAGATGAACCATGCATTTATAGTAAGATTGTAGCAAGAACTGTGGAATTCATCGTTGAGTATGTGGATGGCATTCTCTTGATAGGAAATGACATTCCCATGCTACAATCAGTCAAAGGATTCTTGTCACAGAGGTTCTCCATGAAAAACCTGGGTGATACCAACTACATTCTGGGGATCCATATCTATCGTGATAGATCAAAGAGGATGGTGGAACTTTTACAGTCAAGGTACAGCAATACCATACTGAAAATATTTAATATGGAAGATTCAAAGCACGGTAGTCTACCGGCTTATCACGGAATCACCCTCTCCAAAGTGAAGTCTCCAAAGACTGATTTGGAAAGGGCTCGCATCATATATATACCCTACGCTTCTGTGGTACGCTCTATAATGTATGCGATGTTGTGTACCAGACCAGATGTAGCTTACGCACTGAGCGTGGTAAGCCGGTATCGGTCAAATCCATGAGAGAAGCACTGGGAAGAAGTAAAGAACATTCTAAAGTACCTGAGAAGGACTAAGAAGTTGTTCTTGGTGTATGGCGGAAAAGGACCTCCAGATCGAGGCCTTTGCTAACTCTAGCTTCTAGAATGATAAGAATGACTCCAAGTCCATGTCAGGTTATGGCTTTACCCTCAATGCAGGGACGGTCTATTGGAAGAGCTCCAAGCAGGACACCGTTGCAGACTCGACAATAGAAACGAAGTAGTTCGCTGCATGAGATGTCGCAAAAGAAGCAGTCTAGATATGGAAGTTCTTAACTGAACTTCATGTGGTTCCTTCCATTGTTGGTCCAATACTTTAGAATTGTGATAACAACGGCACTATAACTTTAGGGAAGGAACCCAGGTCCCATCAGAGATCCAGACATATCTTGAGACGGTACCACCCGATCAGGGAGATCGTTGATCCCTAGGAGATCGAGGTGAGGAGAGTAGATACGGAGAACAACACTGCAGATCCACTCACAGAGGCCATCCCTCAGATAGTGTTCGAGAGGCTATTCGAGATCTTCGGTCTGCGATATGCCAGCATATGGCCTTAGTGCAAGTGGGAGATTGTTAGTCATATATGCTTTAGAGGCCATTATTGTATCATACTGGATTGTATATTACTTAATGGGAGCTTGGGATATACACGGATATAGTAAAAGTCTTGCTCAAAATGGTAGTATGCTACCTTGTTTGTTTCTACCTCAATATATGCATGTGTTTTCTTAGCATATCACTTATACATATTGGTAGAGCCCCTAGGATCTTTGCTTGATTACCAGCGTTGTGATGGAAGTCACACTAGTGGGGGCTGGGTAGTCTATAAGCACATCCTATACATGTACCTAGTCATAGGATTATCGAGACGGGGCATCGATACTCCACAGTAGACTAGTGTATACGCTTCTCATCCCAGCAGGGGAGATGGTCTATCCTACAGCCATCAGTACGTCGTACTGGAGATAGTATACAGGTGCTAATTAGGTTATGACTATACTGGACAGGACTCGTCGGGAAATGTTGGTGGGTATTATACCTGTCGTCGGGTAGCAGTTTCCAGGTGACATGAGTACAGCTTAGTCCATCGATTTAACACTATTGCTTCACCTCACGTGTGTCCCCACTGTACTTTGATTACTACCTTACCACGGCTCAAAGGATTCGTGCAAACAGGTAGTAGTTGGGTGCATTCCCGAAGCACTTGGAGGCACTGGCGGTTAGATAGGATTCGTCTCTCCCAGTATTATGGGTTGATATAGCGCTGTGTTCGGAATGCCATTACACAACGTCCTTGGCCAAAGCAGCCAAGATTTACGAGTAGGTATTCTAGTAGTTTCTCAGGGTGTTTTAGGATATTCTCTGACACGACTTATTGCGCTATTAAGGTTCTGATGATTACTGCCCCCCAGGCCTGATATGCGATACTCTTAGACGAACAGACCTGACTGTACAGAGAATGTCACATACAGGCTCAGTAGGAGTTCGGATGGGTTAGCTTATCGGCCTTCTTATCGACATCTACCTGGGTAGTCGTTACGTGCAGCTAGTACCGCTTGGGGCTTGTGGTTAAACCCACTGCCAGCGTAGTATCGAGTGTTTAGAGTCCCACATAGAGAGTTTCCCTGCACCGGGCAAAAGGTGTAGAGGACGTATGGTTTTACGGCAGGGCTTCAATCACTTACGCGCACTTGTGCACATATGATGATCGGGCAGATAATACTAGTGGGCTTTGGTTTAAGAAGGATCCTAGTATTATATTGATGGATTATTTTCATCTCTTTGTATTCGTATTCTTTGGAATACGGATGCGGGTATGTATATACGGATGAGGGACATTCTCATAATTCTTGCGGGAAAGCTTCTAGAAGAGACACCTCATTTAGGGTTTATTTTCTTTATGGATTAAACATAATGAGGTGTAGAAAATGAGTGGAGATATTTCTTGGATGGCTATGACTCATCACTTGACAAAATAGATATTTGTGAACCATAGATATTTTTGGTGAGATATTATCTCATCAATAATTCATTTGGTTCAACTATTCATGACAAATGAGAAGCCATATTTTCATCCAAGCTTTCTTCTCCTCTCTCATTTTCTTCATGTCTCCTTCTTCTTCCTCATAACCCGTAAAGTCTCATGAGTTGAGAAACCTTGGGTTCCAAGAGATAAAGCACTCTATCTTTTAACTCTAGACCCTCTAAGACTTCTAGTTTAGCGAACTAGAAGCTGTAGTTACCTCGGATTTGAGGTAGGAGCTCGGACTATAGACTCTCGGGTGGATCATCTTTGACTCCAGGAGGCCGTTGAGATTGCTACGATCCGTTACGATCCTTGGAGCCGATGACGAGTGGAGGACAGCGATGAAGACCCGAAGGACTTGAATCGTGAGGTATAACTTCATATCCGAGTAGTTAAAACTCAAGTAGTTTGCTAGCTATGGTTTATGATCGATCCTTGATTCTAGTCAGTGTTGCGAAGCCCATAAAAATCATTTTTTGCAATTTCCGCCTCCCTGCGAACACGTGGGGTGCACGACATCGACTTACAGGCCCTAAGCACAAACCAGTACTCAAAAAAACCTGGGTCAAAACCAAATATCCCAAAAATCACATTTTCATAACCAAGAGCACCAGAAAAAATTTGGGGCACAACGGCCCAAATTTGACCGCGGAACTGCGACCAAATGCCATGTTAGGTGGCAGTTCTGTGGCCAAAATTTGGATTCATGTGCTCCAATTTCTATGTGGCCTTTAATATTGCCTGCACATAATTTTAAGATAATCTGAACAATTTTAAAATTTGAACAGCGGGCAATGAAATGGAAATGCGAATCAGAAAATTCCGTCGATCGAAACACTACACTAGTGCAAACTAGCTTGTTAAGGCTTATAGAGTGGCTCTAATACCATGTTGGGGTTTGGTGGCTGCGCCGCGGAGGCTGCGGCCGAAGCGGAAGCGAAAACAGAAATTTACACGAGCACCAAACACCCGTAAAACCCAGGATACAATCCAAAAACCTAAACCAGCTAACTAGAAATATAAAGGTTGAGAAACTATAATCTTTGTTGCGTGTCCACCCAATTATAGAAAACACCTCCAAGCTCATAGCCGTCGGAATCGCGCATGAAAATCGACCACCCTCATCGAAGACGATCCACCCGAGGGAAACTGGAGGAGGCTCTAACCAATGATCTAAACCTGCTAGGTGTAGATGGTCGGTGATGTAGGAATATTTCACTATACCTTTCTCTCTTTTTCTCATGCTCAAGTGAGCAAGAGGAAGAAAAAGGAGAAGAGGAGGAGATGATGGTTGCTAACACTTGCAACCATGGAGCACGAAGCAACTCAAGAAGCAAAAACAAAATGAAATATCAAGTGTAAAGAAAAAATGAATGGCTTTGCTTTTAACAACCATGCATCAATAGTGCACCTATATGATTTTATCATTTTTAAAAGCAAAGCCATACCACTCTACATGTTTAACACCATGCTTCATGCCACCTCCTTTCCATCTCATTTCTATTTAATTTTCTAAAAAGAAAATCAAATATGAGGTGTCCTTCTTCTAGAAGCACTTCTGTATAATTACGGAATACTTCACCCGGTATATGTATCGCTACATATACGGGTATCCGTATAAAAACACGGATAGCACCAAAGAGAGAAAATGAATAGTGAACAATAATACTAAAATATACATATCAAAATATATATATAAATTATTAAATTAAAACTTAATTTAATAATCTGGCTTAATCCTAAGATGGCTCCTATTATCAACCGTCTGATTAAAGTTTGTGTATCCCGTACATATATTTAATCAGACCCCTGCACGTACCAACGTATGGCTCCTACATCTATTGCCTGAATCGGGAAAACCCTCTGTGTGGGACTCTAAAAACTCATCAATACGCTGGCAGTGGGTTTAACCACAAGTATGTCAGTGATGCTAGCTGTATGTGACGGCAACCCAGTTACTTATCAAAAGGGGGTTCGACAATCAAGTGCGTCGTTACTCTACTGAGCCTGAATGTGAAAATCTCCGTACAGTCTGGTCTCTTCATCAAAGAATATCGCATATCGGATCTAGGGGCGGATAACATCAGACCTTTACTAACCCGATAAGTCGTGTCTGAGTCAAGCTCATCACCAATAGAGATACTACTGATCAACTATCAGTAAATCTCATCCACCGTGGCCACGGATTTCTGGTGATAGCCAATTGAACATAGCGCGATATCGAATGCTAATACAAGGAGAGAGGAATCCTTGACAGTCGACCACTGCCTCTATTTGGTTCGGGACTGTACCCAACTAAAACCTGTTTGCACGACTTCTTTGAGCTGTGGTAGGGTAGTAATCAAAGTACAGTGGGAACTCACACGAGACAAATGAAAACTTCAGGTCAAAGGACTAACCTATACTCATTCCACCTAAGAACTTCCATCTCACGATAGATATAATACCATCTAGAAGTTCATGGAGAGTCCATCTAGTGTACTTACCTCTAGTGAGCACCTGTATACTATCATAGGTGAAACAACACCAATGGCTTATGAGACCGGCCACCGCCCCTTGTCAGGGTCTAGAAACGTAAACACTAGTCTACTATGGAATATCGATGCCCAGTCTCGATACTCCCATGACGAGGAACATTTAAGGATGTGCTTGTTGGAGATAGTGCCCTCAGAGTCAATTATTAGGTCACAGGTACGTGATTGTAATGATTGATGGAGGACCTATCCCGGTAGGACAGTCTTACTCGAGATGATAGTATGCTATCTGGTTTACCTTTATCATCGTGTACTGTTTTAGGTGACCTGACACGTCGCTATTACACGTTGATAGAGCCCCTAGGATTCTTGCTTGACCACCAGCAGTATGAGGGCGATCATATAAGTGGGAGCTGGGGGTCTACAAGCATATCCTCAAAAGGTCCCTAGTCGTGGGAGTTTCGAGACCGGGCATCGATACTCCATTAGTAGACTAGTGTATACAGTCGAGACCCCGACGAGGGGCGGTGGCCGGTCTCACAAGCCACTGGTGTCAGTTGGATCACCTAAGATGTATACAGGTGCTCATTGGGTTATGAGTACACCGGACAGGACTCGCCGGGAACATGCTAGTTGGTCATATACCAGACGTCAGATGGCAGTTCCCTGGTAACATGTGTGCAGGTTAGTTCATCGACCTGGGGATCGTCATTTGTCTCGTGTGAGTTCCCACTGTACTTTGATTACTACCCTACCACGGCTCAAAGGAGTCGTGCAAACAAGTTTTAGTTGGGTACAGTCCCGAGCTACATGGAGGCAGTGAGCGTATCTTCAGGGGTTCGTCTCTCCCGGTATTGGGGGTGAGGTCGTGCTGTGTCTAGGAGAGCCATTACACAAAGTCCTTGGCCAAGGCAAGGAGATTTACTGGTAGGTATTCCAGTAGTATCTCAGGGTGTTCTGGGCTACACTCCGACACGACTTGTACCGCTTTTGGGGGTCTGACTTTTACCAAACCCTAGGCCCGCCATGCGATACTCATAGACGAACGGACCAGACTGCACGGATATTGTCACTGACAGGCTCAGTAGGGTTGTCAGGCTGAGTTCGCTCACAGACATCCCTTTTAGTCAGTACCTGGTAGCCCGTTACGTATTGGCTTATACCTCTGACGTGCTAGTGGTTAAATCCACAACCAAGGTGTTGATGAGTCTTTAGAGTCCCCCACATTCAGTTACTCAGCTTTCGGGCGAAAGGCTGTAGAGGCCGTATGGAGATATGGCAAGGTCCGATCAGATACGTGCGGTATTGCACGGATCAGGATCGGACAGTTTGTACTATAGGCCGTATGGTTATATGGCAGGGTTCGATCAGATACGTGCGGTATTGCACGGATCAGGATCGAACAGATATTACTAGCCGGTTTTGGTATAAGTCGGATTCTAGTATAGTACAGTGGAGATTTTGTCTCATTGCATTTTGTATTTCGGTCGAAATACAGATGCGGGTGTGTATGCACAGTATCGGGGTTTTCCTGTAATTTATTACGGGACCAGTTTTCTGGAGTTGCCAGTTTGCTTTTAGTTTCGGCCGATTTCCTTTGTTCCGTTCATTGGCCGAAGATTGGTGGAGGAGGGTTTATTTGCATTGTTGCAAATAGGCATTTGTGGAGGGGGTCTTTGCATATTATCATGTCATGATACTTGTCCCATCATTTGACTTCATATCTTCTTGATGGCTTGACTTTTAGTAACCATCATGGTTGTTGATTACTTGTTTTGGAGAGTGGGTTATGGTTGTGATCATTGGATTCTTTCATCATCTCTTTTCATCATTGCTTCCACCCACTCCCTTGACCTTACTCTTTCTCTCTCCAATCACACATGGTGGGGCGGGGGCCGGCCATTCCTAAGATGAGGAATGGGATTCATTTCCTTTAAAGGGAAAAAAAATGTTACTCTTATTTTTTATGTATGCTACATTTTTCCTTCACCTCTCTCCAAGTTCTTCTTTCCTCCACCAAAAATGGCACCTCCACTACCCAAAAATTGAGACACAAGTTCTACTACATATTCTACAGCGAATCTTGGGCACGTCGAGTAGCCGGCTTCGTGCCCGAGTTGCCTCGGCATTGAGGTGGAAGCCCGTAAACAAAGTAGGCGATGTGGAGCACTTCCGGCGACGAGGAGGAGCCAGGATCTTCCGCAGGAGATCGGGACCATGACGAGAAGACCGGAGGACTTGGATCGTCGGTATATCTCCTTTCCCATCTTATTGTTAGCTAGGACTAGTTAGTGGTTCGATCCCGGTTATAGTGCGCGGTGCTGCCGGTTTGCTAAGTCCGCAAAAATTAAAGTTTTTCACCGCTTCCGCATTCCGGCGTCGGATTGACGGCCGGGCGCCGCCGTGCACTTACAGTGGTATCGGAGCCTCGCCATTAACTTAGTCTAGCTTAGTGTAGTGTGTTTTTCTGTTTCGATCGATCGAATGTTCCAAAACTACATTTTTGTTAGCATCAGTTTTCTGTTGGAAATTTTTGGTGTCGAAAAATTTTTCAGGTTGTAAAATATTGATGTACTGGAAAATCTAAGGGCTCTGTAAAAATTCGACGAAGTAACTCCACAGTGGGAGCGCGGAACCGCCGCGAAAACCCCCTTCCCGCCGCCCTTCCGCCGCGCACTATGGAGATCACTTCACCAATTTTTTACAGAGGCCTTCTGGGCTTAAATTATGGGTTTTGGAATATTAAAATTGGGCCCAGGTTTTCTGTGAGTGCTACAGTTTTGATTGGGGGCCCACTTGTTAATTTTTGATCGATCGGATATTTTAAACACATTTTTCACAGTATTTACATTATATCTGCGACCGTGAATGTCACTTGATCGGTAAATCCGGTCTAACTGCTATAGCCCGGTTAGACGGATTTGCGAACGTGACTTTCACGTTGATGTTTTGTTTTTGCTGTGATGTTGCGGATCGGTCGTGGGGGATAGCCTGGATGCAATGCTAGTACAGTTTTGTTGTATTATGTACATTTGATATTGCGGGGCGAGCGTCCGACATGTGGACTGCCGTCACTGCCTGTTTGTATTATTATTTTGGGGCACGACCTGGTTGCGGTCGATGTACCCGTTGTATGTATATTTTACTTTCTGTACTAGGATTGCCCCGCGGAGGGGTGCACGGATAGCCGGGTTCTGGAGGGCAACAAGCCCGCATCTCATGGCATTGAGACGGAGGGGGCTTCACTCTAGGATTGGCGGGCTATTCGCCGCACTCGTAGGGGGTACAGGTTGACCCAGGAGGGGTGCCCAAGTTACCGGATTCCGTGAAGTGCTGGGTGGTCCATTCACGGTACTGAAGGGGACTGCCTCGCTTCAGGTTTTGGCGGGTGACTTGCCGCGCCCGTAGGGGTCTAGGATTTCATTGCACAGGCTATCCACACGACCAGGGGAACGTCGGGTTTCAGCGGCTCTGTGAAACCCGGGGATCCCAGATATCTGTATTGTTTCTGTGATGCTGTACTTTTCTGTGATGTTGCATTTTATTCACGCTTTGAGCGAAATACTATATATTGGTATATATATTAGTAGATGTTGTATATGTTTTGCATCCGCGCTAGTCCAGTCCCCGCTCTGTCGTTAGTTAGCTAACCTAACGGGTAATGACGGGACCCAGTGGCGAATGCGGATGTCATATACGTACATCAGTATATTTTCGTTCTTTTTGGTGTGATCAATTGATGGGACTGCATTGATTCGGATCAATGCAAGTTAAAACAAACCTAATCTGATGTTGTTGGAACACTTTTCAAAAAGTTGTTATTACAAGGACGTTCACTTTTGTTTTGCATTGCGGTATTCATTTAGAATATCCTGCTCCTCAGTCGACGAGGCAAGGGCCGAGATCCCTTCACCGGGAGTGACCCCTTGCACAAAAGTTTGCGACAGGGCATTAACTTCACTATAGCCGAGTACTTTTGCTTTGCACCGTGGTATTCAGTTGGAATATCCTGCACCCCATTCTACGGGGAAAGAGCCGAGATCCCTTCACCGGGAGTGACCTCTTTAGCGAAGGTTTTCGTCACTATATTTTTAAAAGCTATCCGTTCCTTCAACGATATCAAGTTCATTACGTTAAAGGTTTTCGCCAGAAACCATTCGTAGCCCTCCGTCGTTTCATATGGGTAGTCAATAGTATTCAAGCTGTGTTTGTTGGCCATAGTCAAGGCACAGTGTTTGGTAGCTGTTGGGTGTTCATATGCAGCATAGATAGATGCGTTGGTTTGGGACAGTCGTATAGCCTTGTTGGCCCTAGTCAAGGGCTTGTACGGGTGGGTTCAAATCAACCTGGATAATGACGGGTAGAACTTGACATGTGACTTATGATTTGTTGGCCTTAGTCAAGGTCATAAGAGCATGGGGCAGAAATCACATCGGGAGTTTCAAAAGAACTGAAACTTGCCAGATATGCGCATACCTTCTGGAGTGTGATACCGTGAGCGGATTCCGTCACGTTGTCATGCGATGAGAGTTGGATCCCGATTCCCACTGATGAGTTAGTTTAATCCTCGGGTCACCCCGACTAATTCTTCTTTCAGGTTTGGTGGAGAATTTGAGGTACAGTGGGAGGATTCCAGATTAGATAAATTGGTAACCATTCTGATCTAGGTAAGAGTGCACGCTGAGTGTTTCTTTTCTCTCTCTCTCTGGCAGCGACCATTTGACCCGACCCTAAGACTATGACTCAGTGACCAAGTTGACCGAACCTTCTTAAACACCGGCTTTTGGATTGTCTGAGTTGCAAACCTCATTGCCACTCCTACTTTTACCCTTTTCTCCAGGACACCCCGTATTACTACGAACGTCCACTTCCATTGGACAAAACCATCGTATAGTTAGATACGAACTCGAAAGAATTTATTCGAGGATGGTTTCAGGTTCTGGAGAAAACGGATAGGATTATTCAGTTGTCTTTTCCTTTTACCCTCTCTCAGGTTACGAGTACTCCTTGGTTTAGGGGTAGTACACCTATTACGCAAATTGGATTGTCTTCTTCCAAACCTTAGGCTGGTGCCGACCGGTAGGGAATGAAGAAAACCAATTAGCATAACGATGGTGTGCAGAAGGTATTAAGTTCAGACAAAGCAAGGGATTAGTAAGAGGGCAAAGTAAATTGCAACAGATATTCACGACCAAACCAAATATTTCGTTACCACTCCCACATCACCTTTGTATTTCTCCAGGACACTCCGTATCACTACGAAGATCCACAGTTTATTTGGATACTCCATCGTATGGTTATATACGAACTCGAATGGAACTTATTCCAGTTCGGGGATGGATTCTGGTTCAGGAGAAATAGGAATAAGGTTTATTCGGTTGTCTTTTATCTTCACCCTCTCTCATTGCGAGTGTTCCTAGGATTGGGACAGTACACCCATTATGCTTATTGGATAGTCTTCTTCCAAACCATAGGCTGGTGCCGAACGGTAGGGAAGGAAGAAAACCATTTGGCCTAAAAGGGTGTGCAGAAGGTAAAGACTAAAGACATATGAAGGGATTTGGAGAGGTGGCAAAGAATTATACGGTTACAATCGTGAATATGGAAGAGGCATTACTAGGGATACCAGGATACCCCAACGAAACATTTCAATGTTTCTGTTTCACTGTGTACTATTAAAAGAAAACTGATTTCCCGATTAGACACTTACTCCAGGGTATGTATTTACCAGGTATGATTCTCATATCTGTATGGTTTTACAGATGATGAGTGGGAGTAAGTTATTGGGAATTGGGTGATCATCCTCATTATATCGGGATTCGTTGTAATCGGTGATATTTGAGGAAATCACCTGGGCTGTTTGCCGGTTGGCAAATATTTGGTTTTGAATATCCGCAGTTATGCACCAATTTCAAATTGATATATCTGTACGTCTATTTTCATAGAGTGAGATGTACCTTTTTGAAATTATGTCTATGACATTTACCTATATCAGTGGATGGTTAGGTAAGGAGCATTGAACAGCGGTGTAATTCTTCTTAACCATAAGTACAGTTTTCAACCTACGACACACAGTGAAAGAGTTATCAGACTCAAGGGACTTATACAGAGTATTGTATGTTGTCCAGTGTCCATTAGGACAGAGGGGTTGGTCCTCATACTATATTCTGTTTACTTTTAACTTCTCTAGTTCTTAGACATGTGTTTCGTAGAAACACAGGGTCTAAGTTTTGAGGAGTTATAGGTATTTGAATAGAGTAGAGAACCAGGTGTAGCAAGTATCGGGATTCTTCAAAGTGATCGAAGATATAGATACTTGTGTATGGTATAGTAATGATAAAGAGATCTTGCTTCTCTTTCAGGTTACTCATAATTGGAAGTATTCCTAAGTTGAGTAACGCTGATCGGCCTCCTTCCATTTAGTTGACATGCGCTGGGGACAGCTGCATGATTTGAATCTGGTTTAATTAAATCAGTGCCTCTGTTTCTATATTGGATATAGAACAGTTCATATCTTAACGATGTTAAGGTACGGGGAGTTGTCCGGTTTATGATTAAAACCAGACACTGGACAACTCAAGGCACGTTTCTGTAATGGCTGTTTGTGGGTTGACCCAGGCTATGACGAGGGTTGATTTTCTACCATCTGGATGAACAATAGCGATATTGTTCTAGACTCGCCACAGTTTTATTAAAAATGGATTTTTTCAGAAAACAGCAGTGGGAGTATGGTAGAACTGGAAGTGATTCCAGAACCACAAACGATTACTGAAGGTTTGATAAGGAACCTAAAGATTCAATCTGGATTGACATTCCATTGGCCACTCCGCAGATAAGGTGGGTAACTTCAGGCACCCGAGAGGTACTACGGTAGCCTCAAGGACGGTGACAGGGAAGTTTTTGTTTACCCACAATTACCATTGCTGTTGTTCCAGGCTGCGAGACCCGGTGGGAGGATGAGTATAGCGTCGTTCTAAACTAGTTTTAGAAGTGTACGTCTATATGACTCTGCCAGAGGGTTGTCGTAGTCAGTGGGAGCAGCGGAAGCATTGGTGGACAGGTTGCTTATGTCTATTTATGGACTAGAGCAGATGTAGCGGAGATAGATCATCTATTTCTGACGTGACAGTCATGGGTTTGACTTCATCAGAATAGGGGATGGATCTGTTGAGAAGGTAGTAGGGTGTGATATCCTGGTATTTGGATGATATACACAGAGTAGGAAAGGAAACTCCTACACTACGATCGGTTATACTTTGGTCGTCACACAGTTATTTCTCCACAAAGGAAATGGATTTTATATCAGACATACTGGTTACTAGATCTATGGTCTTAGATCTAGATTTGGGTGGTTTCCCAATCAGGGTACTTGACAGCATTCTAAGAGTATTTAGGATGGACGACTCCTGGCACGGTAGTGTACCTGCAGGTAATGGAGTCACCCTCTCCAAAGGTGTCTTACAGACTAAAGGGGAGAGGGACGGGCATGATTGGCAGATCACTTGCTCAGGCAATTGAGTCAATCGTGAGATGTCAAGTACCACACCAGATGTTGTTCTTGCACTAGATGCAATAAGTTGACATTAATCCAATCCTGGAGAAACAGTCGGAAGCAGTTTTAGAACATAAGTGGATGTTCTAGGGATATGATAACGACAGCCTCATTCAGGAGACAGTTATCATTCCAGGCTTCCAAGGTGACATGGACGACAAGGAGGTTGTCAGAGTTATAGTTTTCCTTCTGATGAGGGGCAGTATTTTGGACAGGTGGTCCAAGGCAATACTGAGGGAGGCATGGCGCGCAGGATACTGATTAAGTTCAGTTGACGATACAGTCTAAGAAGTTTGGATTTGGAGTTCATTTATGAGCTATGTCCCATCAGACATCCAGACACATTCTAAGACAGGTATTGCTCATTTCGGGAGATGGTTTTCTCCGCGAACTTGAGATATAGAGAGACATAGAAAGAAACAACTAAGCGGATCCACTCACTGAGGCTATTCCTCGAACGCAATAGTTTCGCAAACGAGCTTTGTGAGACTGACTAGTAGAGGAGTTGGGTGTTCGGTATCACACGGGCTGTGAGTATGCGACATCGCAATAATTAGCCTTGAGTGCAAGTGGGAGATTGTTGGAGATAGTGCCCTCAGAGTCAATTATTAGGTCACAGGTACGTGATTGTAATGATTGATGGAGGACCTATCCCGGTAGGACAGTCTTACTCGAGATGATAGTATGCTATCTGGTTTACCTTTATCATCGTGTACTGTTTTAGGTGACCTGACACGTCGCTATTACACGTTGATAGAGCCCCTAGGATTCTTGCTTGACCACCAGCAGTATGAGGGCGATCATATAAGTGGGAGCTGGGGGTCTACAAGCATATCCTCAAAAGGTCCCTAGTCGTGGGAGTTTCGAGACCGGGAATCGATACTCCATTAGTAGACTAGTGTATACAGTCGAGACCCCGACGAGGGGCGGTGGCCGGTCTCACAAGCCACTGGTGTCAGTTGGATCACCTAAGATGTATACAGGTGCTCATTGGGTTATGAGTACACCGGACAGGACTCGCCGGGAACATGCTAGTTGGTCATATACCAGACGTCAGATGGCAGTTCCCTGGTGACATGTGTGCAGGTTAGTTCATCGACCTGGGGATCGTCATTTGTCTCGTGTGAGTTCCCACTGTACTTTGATTACTACCCTACCACGGCTCAAAGGAGTCGTGCAAACAGGTTTTAGTTGGGTACAGTCCCGAGCTACATGGAGGCAGTGAGCGTATCTTCAGGGGTTCGTCTCTCCCGGTATTGGGGGTGAGGTCGTGCTGTGTCTAGGAGAGCCATTACACAAAGTCCTTGGCCAAGGCAAGGAGATTTACTGGTAGGTATTCCAGTAGTATCTCAGGGTGTTCTGGGCTACACTCCGACACGACTTGTACCGCTTTTGGGGGTCTGACTTTTACCAACCCCCTAGGCCCGCCATGCGATATTCATAGACGAACGGACCGGACTGCACGGATATTGTCACTGACAGGCTCAGTAGGGTTGTCAGGCTGAGTTCGCTCACAGACATCCCTTTTAGTCAGTACCTGGTAGCCCGTTACGTATTGGCTTATACCTCTGACGTGCTAGTGGTTAAATCCACAACCAAGGTGTTGATGAGTCTTTAGAGTCCCCCACATTCAGTTACTCAGCTTTCGGGCGAAAGGCTGTAGAGGCCGTATGGAGATATGGCAAGGTCCGATCAGATACGTGCGGTATTGCACGGATCAGGATCGGACAGTTTGTACTATAGGTCGTATGGTTATATGGCAGGGTTCGATCAGATACGTGCGGTATTGCACGGATCAGGATCGAACAGATATTACTAGCCGGTTTTGGTATAAGCCGGATTCTAGTATAGTACAGTGGAGATTTTGTCTCATTGCATTTTGTATTTCGGTCGAAATATAGATGCGGGTGTGTATGCACAGTATCGGGGTTTTCCTGTAATTTATTACGGGACCAGTTTTCTGGAGTTGCCAGTTTGCTTTTAGTTTCGGCCGATTTCCTTTGTTCCGTTCATTGGCCGAAGATTGGTGGAGGAGGGTTTATTTGCATTGTTGCAAATAGGCATTTGTGGAGGGGGTCTTTGCATATTATCATGTCATGATACTTGTCCCATCATTTGACTTCATATCTTCTTGATGGATTGACTTTTAGTAACCATCATGGTTGTTGATTACTTGTTTTGGAGAGTGGGTTATGGTTGTGATCATTGGATTCTTTCATCATCTCTTTTCATCATTGCTTCCACCCACTCCCTTGACCTTACTCTTTCTCTCTCCAATCACACATGGTGGGGGGGGCCGGCCATTCCTAAGATGAGGAATGGGATTCATTTCCTTTAGAGGGAAAAAAAATGTTACTCTTATTTTTTATGTATGCTACATTTTTCCTTCACCTCTCTCCAAGTTCTTCTTTCCTCCACCAAAAATGGCACCTTCACTACCCCAAAATTGAGACACAAGTTCT
Source organism: Agapanthus africanus (assembly GCA_030015575.1). Classification (NCBI taxonomy): domain Eukaryota; kingdom Viridiplantae; phylum Streptophyta; class Magnoliopsida; order Asparagales; family Amaryllidaceae; genus Agapanthus; species Agapanthus africanus. The sequence continues at coordinate 123,366,918 of CM057347.1, read as the reverse complement.
ACTACATATTCTACAGCGAATCTTGGGCACGTCGAGTAGCCGGCTTCGTGCCCGAGTTGCCTCGGCATTGAGGTGGGAGCCCGTAAACAAAGTAGGCGATGTGGTGCACTTCCGGCGACGAGGAGGAGACAGGATCTTCCGCAGGAGATCGGGACCATGACGAGAAGACCGGAGGACTTGGATCGTCGGTATATCTCCTTTCCCATCTTATTGTTAGCTAGGACTAGTTAGTGGTTCGATCCCGGTTATAGTGCGCGGTGCTGCCGGTTTGCTAAGTCCGCAAAAATTAAAGTTTTTCACCGCTTCCGCATTCCGGCGTCGGATTGACGGCCGGGGCGCCGCCGTGCACTTACAGTGCTTATGGATAACCCGGCTCCCACATATATGATCGCCATCATTGTTAGTGATATATGCCCTGGAAGCCATTATTGTATCTTACTTGATTGTATATTACTTAATGGAAGCTTAGGATATTCACAGTTGTATTAACAGTCTTGCTCAAAATGGTAGTATGCTACTTGGTTTGTTTCTACTTCAATATGTGCATGTGTTTCTTTTAGCATATCGCTTATACATATTAGTAGAGCCCTTAGGATCATTGCTTGATTACCGACGTTGTGATGGCAGTCACACTAGTGTGGGTTGGGTAATCTACAAGCACATCCTTAGTCATAGGATTATCGAGACAGGGCATCGATACTCCGGAGTAGACTAGTATATACTTTTCTTATCTCAGTAAGGGAGATGGTCTGTACCACAGCCATTAGTACGTTGTACTGGAGATAGTATGCAGGTGCTAGTTAGGTTACGAGTACACTGGACAGGACTCGTCGGGAACTGTTGGTTGGTATTATACCTGTCGTCGGGTAGCAGTTCCCAGGTGACATGAGTACAGCTTAGTCCGTCGACTTGACGCTGCTACTTCTCCTCGAGTGTGTTCCCACTGTACTTTTATTAATACCCTACCACGGCTCAAAGGAGTCGTGCAAACATGTAGTAGTTGGGTACAGTCCCGAAGCACTTGGAGGAAGTGGCGGTTAGATAGGATTCGTCTTTCCCGGTATTAGGGGTTGATATCGTGCTGTGTTCGGAGAGCCATTACACAAAGTCCTTGGCCAGGGCAACCGAGATTTACAGGTAGGTATTCCAGTAGTTTCTCACGGTGTTTTGGGCTACACTCCGGCACGACTTATTACGCTATTAGGGGATTGACGATTACCGCCCTCCTAGGCCCGATATGCGATACTCTTAGACGAACAGACTTGACTGTACGGAGATTGTCACATCTAGGCTCAGTAGGAGTTCGGATGGGTTTCCTCATCGGCCTTCTTATCGACAGATACCTGGGTAGCCGTTACGTGCAGCTAGTACCGCTTGCGGCTTGTGATTAAACCCACTGCCAGCGTACTGTCGAGTCTTTAGAGTCCTACACAGAGAGTTTCGCTGCATCGGGGGAATGATGTAGAGGCCGTATGGTTTTACGGCAGGGCTTCGATCATGTACGTGTACTTTTGCGCATATGATGTTCGGGCGGATAATAATAGCGGGCTTTGATTTAAGCCGGATTCTATTATTATATTAATGGATCAGTTTCATCTCTTTGTATTCGTGTTTCTCGGAACACAGATGCGGGTATGTATATACGGATGAGAGGGGTATAGAAGGAGACACCTCATTAAGGTTTTGACCATTGACTTGATTAAAAAAATTATGAGGCGGCGAAAAGTATTTGTTATTTTTGTAAATGATAATTGTGGCATGGCTACTTGTTTTGACTACTTGACTTGGTTTGACCACTTGACTTGGTTTGACTCTTTGACTTAAATATTTCTTGTGAGATATTTTGAGGCACTACATATTTTGGGTGAGATATTTTCTTTCCATGCTTATGGTCAAATCAAGCGAGCCATCTCTTTTTCAATTATCATTATCAAAAACCATTTCTCTTTCCTCAAGCTAGCACTCTTCTTCTTCCTCACAACTAAAACACTTAAGGTCTCATGAGTTGAGTAAACTAGGGTTCCAAGAGACAAATAAATCCATCTTCATTCTCTATATCACCTTGGCGATCTAATTTAGCAATCTAATTGCCCTAGTTACCCCAGATTTGACGTTGGAGCTCGGACTATGAACTCTCAGGTGGATCGTCTTTGACTCGAAGAAGCCGACGAGGAAGCTACGATCCGGATCGATCCTCGGAGCCTACGATGACGAGGAGGACAGCGGAGAAGACCCGAAGGACTTGTATCATGAGGTATAACATTCTTTCCGAGTAGTTAAATCTCATGTAGTTTGCTAGCTAGGGTTTATGGTCGATCCTTGGTTCTAGTCGGTGTTGCGAAGCCCGTAAAAATCATTTTTTGCAAATTCCACCTCCCCGCGAACATGTGGGGTGCACGGCATCGACTTATAGTGGTATCAGAGCCTCTCATTAATCTTAGATAGCTTGTAGTGACGTTAGAAATCCGCCATTTTTGTCGCGCAAAAACGGCCAACAAAAACAGTTTTCAAAAATGATGTTTTGAGTTGTTTGCACACCCCGCGGGCTCTCGGTTTGAACCTAGAAGCCACGGGGTGAAGAGTGAGCACCGTGAGGACACCTCGAGGGTGACCAATGGCCGGGACCACCCCCTAAGACCACCACAAAGTGGTCTTGGGGGCTGGTGACCCGAGAGCACCACAGTTTGGTGCTCTCGGGTCTACCTCCCCTTGGGGGCCACCTCGTGGTAGCGCCCGGGGGTGGGTCCCCCCCGAGGCCACCCATTCGATAGTTATTCTTGTTTCTTCACCTTCGTGAAGATTTGGGCAGGTTTTGAGTTTGTTTCGACTCCCGGATTGGCTCAAAACTCGGTTTTGGAATTTTAGCTCACTGGATTTTCATGTCTGGCAAAATTGGCTAAGTTTGCTAATTGTGTGCGGAATTCTAATGTCATAGTTACTTTACAAGATTTGTGATGTATATATGTGTTTGGAAACGTCGACTAATTGCTATACGTCGATTAGTCGGGGTTGCACATATCTGTGATGATGTTATGATGGTTTGTGTATATGAACTTGTTGGATCATCATGGATGGATTGTCGGGGATGTGAGATGAGAGTTTTTCATTCTTTCATTCGATGTAAATTTGTAAAGTGATGTAATATTATTTTTTCGGGGCACATCCGGGTTGAGGTTGTAGCCACCGTTGTATTAATTCTTTTACTGTTTTTGCTCCTAGGATAGACCCAAGGTGGGGTGCATAAACTACCAGGTATTTTGAAGTGCCTAGTGGCCTACTCACTTTGTTGAGGGAGGTTGCTTCACTTCGGGTGTTTGACGAGTAATTTTCCGCACCCTTAGGAGTCTAGGGTGGGGTTTGGCTATTCATCACGACCGTGGAATCTATCTTTCGTTACAGGCTCAAACGAAACGCCGAATTCCTAGTATATCCAATGTGTTCATCTGTGATCTGGAATGCCTATCATTGCGTCTGACGAATGGATATTATATATATATATATATATATATATATATATATATAATAGACGTTGCTTATGTTTTGCATCCGCGCTAGTCTAGCCCCCGCTCTGTCGTTAGTTAAGTAACCTAACGGATGATGACGGGGCCCCGTGAAGAATGCAGATGGCATAAGCGTATGTTGTATTTTCGTTGTTTTCTGCAATAGTAGGTTAATTGATGGGACTGCATTAAATTAATGATAAGCAAACAAACCAAAGCTGAATCATTGGAACAATTTCAAAACCACTCGGTTTTTTCAAAACAGCAAAGCTTTTGAAATGTGGAGCTTAAACCATTCCTTTTAAAAGCTATCGGGTTCCGTCGATTATATCAAGTTCATTACGTTCACGGTTTCGCCAAAACTATTCGTAGCCATCTGTCATTTCATATGAATATTCAATAGTATTCAAGATATGTTTGTTGGCCTTAGTCAAGGCATATTGATTGGTAGCTGCTGGGTATTCATATGTTGCATAGATAGATGCATTGGTTTCGGAAAGTCGTACAACTTTCTTGGCCTTAGTCAAGGGTATGTACGGGTGTGTTCAAATTAACCTGGATAATTACGGGTAGAACTTGACATGTGGCTTATGATTTGTTGGCCTTAGTCAAGGTCATAAGAGCATGGGCAAAAATCCACATCAGGAGTTTCTAAGAAAATTGAAACTTGCTAGTGCTGCATACCATTTGGGGTGTGATAATATTGATAGGATTCCTTCAGCATTATCACATAATGATATTTGGATCCCGATCCTACTGTGAGTATATGCTACTCCTCGGGAGATTTTTCACATAACGATTAATGCTACAAACCAAGTAGGTGTCTAGAAAGGTGTTGGCGGAGCTATGCCTCCAAGGAAAAGAGGTTATTTAATTAAGGAACATCGCGAAAGCGTCGTAAAACCTCCCTCGAAGTACCGACACTAGCCTGGCCGAACGGTTAAGCAAGAATTGTATGGTGAGATTAATCCTGACTAATTCTTCTTTTATGGTTTGAGGAAGGATTCGAGGAACAGTGGGAGCCATCCTGTTTAGATAAATTAAAAACCAATCTAAACTTGCAAGAGCATCTTGCTAAGTGTTTTCCTCTCTCTCTCTCTCTTAATTGCAGCGACCCAGTGACCAAGACTAGGTTACATCTAGATAATAAAATGACTGAATCTGACTATAATGACTGGCAAAGGTCTGTCCAGATGTCCATTACCTATGACAAGCTGGGACACCTCTTTACTACTCAAGCCCCTCCGTCTCAAGTCCAGTTTCCACCGTCGCGGATGTTGATATCTGTAAGACATCGGAAAAGGACAGTGCGAATGCCAAGTGCCTCATGTTAGCCTCAGAAGATGGTGTAAACCAGAGGCAGCACGAGAAGATGGACTTAGCTTCCATCTTCCTCCATAACAAAGATTTATATGCAGAGTAATCTCGTATCGCAAGATATGAGACCTCGAAGGAATTGCTTCAAGCGAGTTTGGCTGTCGGGTCATCTGTAAGGAACAAAGTCCTTACGATGATTAGCTATATTGATGAGCTCACGAACCTGGAGACCACGTTGATGAATGAGTCACATACTGTCTTGATTCTACAGTCCCTACCTCCTACTCATGCCCAGGGGAAAACAATTATACTTCCAGTTGAGGGAACCCTGAAGGAAACCAGGGAGATACCCGCTCTGCTTATTGGGGAATCTTCCTCTTCTGGATCTAAGGCGGATGCCAAGAGTGAGAAGAAGAAGACCTCCACAAAGCTGATATGCGGTATCAGTAAGGTAGAAGGACAGGGAAGGGCAAAAGTATCTGGGCTAACAGTAAGGGAGGAAGGATGTTTCTATTGTTACAGGAAAGGACATTGGCAGAGGGATTTCAGGGCTTTGAAAGCCAGAATCCAGGATCCGAAGCATGTTGTGGCTTTGACTTCGGGTGTGTTTGTAATCGAAAAATGCATGTCAATTAACTCTACTTCCTGGGTACTAGATACCGGATCAGGATCTCATATCTGTAATTCTTTACTGGCTTTGATAAACCGTAGAGTTATCAGGGTAGGAGATATGACTTTCAGGGTTTCGAACGGAATGAGCGTGGACGCTGAATCCGTAGGGAAATATCACCTAGGATTGACAAGTGGGCAGATATTAATTCTACGTAACTGTTTGTATGTACCTAGTCTAGCTTGTAATATCATATATGTATCCTTACTTTCTAAAGAAGGATATGATTTTACATTTGTAAGCGATGTGGTCCACATCGACCAAAATCAAGCTCTGATTGGGTCAGGTACATCAGATAACGGTATATACGTATTAAATCAAGCTCGGGTTTTCAGTGTCCAGAACACACTTAAAAGAAAGTCTCCAGAATTAAATCAGGCTTTCATATGGCATTATAGACTGGGTCACATCAATGAAACACGGTTGAAGAAGCCACATAGAGAGGGATATTTGGATCCGTTCGAATATCAGCCTTATGAAACTTGTCAATCTTATCTCATGGGAAAGATGACAAAGACTCCGTTCACTGGATACGGAGTAAGAGCGAGCGAGCTCTTGGGACTCATAAACAACGATGTGTTTGGTCTAATGTCTATACATGCACGGAGTGGTTATTCCGATTTCATTAATTTTACGGATGATTTCTCTAAGTATGGACATGTCTTCTTGATGAAGCATAAATCCGGTGTCTTTGAAAAATATCAGGAATACAAGAATGAAGTGGAAAAACAAACAGGCAAAAGTATCAAGACACTGAGATCTGATCGAGGTGTTGAATACTTAAGTGCCGAGTTCCTGGACTATTTAAAAGAAAATGGAATTCTTTCTCAGCTTACTCCTCCATACACACCACAACACAACGGTGTATCGGAAAGGCGGAATCGAACCCTATTGGATATAGTTCATTCCATGATGAGTAAGGCTGAGTTACCGTGATCCTTCTGGGGTTATGCACTAGAATCAGCTGCATATCTTTTGAACCAGGTTCCTCCTAAGTCAGTGCCCATCACACCATATCAGATGTGGAGTTGGGAGAACCCAATCTTAGACACTTTAAGATATGGGGATGTCCAGCTTTTGTCAAAAAGCAGCATGCGAACAAACTCGAGGCGCGCTCGGTACAGTGTAAGTTTGTGGGATACCCTAAGAACTCCAAGTGGTATCTTTTCTATTTCGCAGAGGAGCAAAAGGTCTTTGTTTCTCGTCATCCCAACTTCTTGGAAAATAAATTTTTAGAAATCAGATAAGTGGGAGCGCAATAGAACTGGAAGAAGTTCTAGAACTACAAGCTATTACTGAAAGCATGGTAGAACCAGAGGTTTCAAAAGAACTGGACGTCCCTGCGCCACTCCGCAGAACTAGTAGGCTATCTCATCCACCTGAGAGATACTACGGTTTTCACATAGACGGGGATCGAGAGGATTGCATCATCGACGATGATGAGCCACTGGCTTCGAGCAAACTATTCAGAGCAGAGACTCGGTAAGATGGCTGGATGCAATGCGGATCGAGACGGAGTCCATGTACACCAACAAAGTGTGGACTTTGGACATTGCTCCAGAAGGGGTAAAACCCGTAGGCTGCAAATGGATCTTCAGAAAGAAGATTGGTGTAGATGGACAGGTTGAAACCTATAAGGCTGGACTTGTTGCAAAAGGTTTTCGTTAAAAACCTAGTTTGGACTATGACGAAACCTTTTCTACAGTGTTTATGCTCAAATCCATTCGGATCCTTCTTGCAATTGCTGCCTTCCACGATTATGAGATCTGGTAGATGGACGTAAAGATGGCTTTTCTAAATGGAAATTTGGAAGAGTGCGACTATATGGATCAACAAGAGGGTTTCAATCAGAGTTGGAGCAGCGGGAAAGTGTGCAAGTTGCTTAAGTCCATTTATGGACTAAAGCAGGCATCGCGAAGTTGGAACATCTGTTTTGATGAGACGGTCAAAGAATTCGACTTTATCAAAAATCCAGATGAACCAAGCATATATAGTAAGTGTAAGTCCATGCTACACACCCTGCAGGATCGCGGGGAGGCGGAAAATATGAAATACGAAAATAATATACTTCGTAGCATCGACAAACCGTGAAGATCATATCTAAACCTGAACTAGCACAATGAATATGAAGTATACACTACATGTACAGAAGTTATACCTCACGTAACTGGTCCTTCTTCTCCTCGTTGTCCTCCTCACCTGAGCGAGCTCCTTGGAGTGGTGCGGATGTCGTCTCCTCGTCGGCTTTCTTGGATCGAAGATGATCCAGCCGAGAGCTTGTGTACCGGGTTCCTTCTTCAACAACCGAAGAAACTAAGTCAAGTAGTATGCTACACTAGATGACCTAGGGTGTGTAGAGAGTATAGATGGATTGAGGAGTGTTCTTTTCCCCTAGGTTACTCAATACATGAGTGTTCTAGGGTTTGAGGGTTTAGAAGATGGCTAAAGAAAAATCTAGTGAGCTAGAGATTGAAGAAAGGAGATGGCTTCTCTCTCTTTTTCTAAACTGAACTCTTGTGATAATTCATTAGATAAAACTAATATCAATTATCAAAAGGGGTTCAATTTACTAAAGAATGACTCATGGATTGAATAAGCACCATGTGTCATAAGCACCCATGTCCTGATTCATGCAATATCCACTTCATTTCCTTTTACATAAATGTATTAATAATTTAAACCAAAATGAATAATACAATTATGTTATGTCATCTTCAAAATTAATTTTTGTATAAATTACAAAAACGCCCATCGTCCGTATATACATACCCATGTCCGCATTCCGAAAAATACGAATACTGAAGACGAAGAAAATCCATCAGTATAATACTAGGACCCAGCTTAAACCGAAGACCACTAGTATTTTCCGTCCGAATCATCATGCTCGCATAAGTACACGCACGTGATCGAACCCTGTCGTAAAAACCATACGACCTCTATACGTTTTGCCCGAAGAGGGAAACCCTCTATGTGGGACTATAAAGACTCGACACTATGCTGGCAGTAGTTTTAACCATAGACCGCAAGCGGCACTAGCTGTACGTAACAGCCCTCAGGTAGATGTCGATAAGAAAGTCGATGAGCATAACTCATCCGAACTCCTACTGAGCCTGTCTGTGATAATCTCCGTACTGTCCGATTTGCTCGTCTAAGAGTGTCGCATATCGGTCCTAGGGGGCGGCAAGCGTCAGACCCCTAATAGTGCAATAAGTCATGTCGGAGTGCGGCCAAAAACACCCTGAGAAACTACAGGAATCCCTACCAGCAAATCTTTCTTGCCCTGGCCAGAGACTTTGTGTAATGGCTTTCCGAACACAGCGCGACATAATCCCCTAATACCGGGAGAGACGAATCCTATCAAACCGCCATTGCCTCCAAGTGCTTTGGGACTGCACCTAACTACTACCTGTTTGCACGACTCAGCAAAGCCGTGGTAGGGTAGTAATCTAAGAACAGTGGGAACACACTTGAGGCGAAATAGCAGTGTCAAGTCGACAGACTAAGCTGTACTCATGTCACAGGGGAACTGCTACCTGACGATAGGTATATTACCAACCAGCAGTTCCCCACGAGTTCGTCCAGTGTAACTCATAACCCAATGAGCACCTACATACTATCTCTAGTACGACGTACTGATGGCTATGGGACAGACCATCTCCCCTCCTGGGATGAGAAGCGTATACACTTGTCTACTTTGGAGTATCGATGCTCTGTCTCGATAATCCTGCGACTAGGGACCTGTGTAAGGATGTGCTTGTGGACTACCCAGCCCCTACTAGTGTAACTGCCATCACAACGCTGATAGTCAAGCAAAGATCCTAAGGGCTCTATCAATATGTATTAGCGATACGTTAAAAGAAACATATACACATATTAAGACAGATACAAACCAAGTAGCATACTATTATCTCAAGCAAGACTGTCATAAATCCGTGTATATATCCTAAGCTTCCAAAATGTAATATACAAACTAGTATAATACAATAATAGCCTATAAGGCATATTACACTAACAATCTCCCACTTGCACTAAGGCCATGTGCTAGCATATCGCAGACCTATCATCTTGAATAGCCTCTCGAACTGCGTCTGAGAGATGGCCTTTGTGAATGGATCTGTAGTGTTTTCCTCAGTATCAACACCTCGTACATCCATCTTTCGGCGATCCACGATTTTCCTGATCAGGTGATACCGCCTTAAGATGTGTCTGGACTTCTGATGGGACCTGGGTTCCTTTGCTAAAGCTATAGCTCTGTTGTTGTCACAATCAGAGGTATTGGATCAACAATGGACGGAACCACCTGAAGTTCTGTTAAGAACTTCCTTATCCAGACTGCTTCTTTTGTGGCATCTGAAGCTGCGATATACTCCGCTTCCATCGTCGAGTCAGCAATGGTGTCCTGCTTGGAACTCTTCCAACAGACCGCCCTTCCATTGAGAGTAAAGACATAACCTGACATGGACTTGGAGTCATCCTTGTCACTCTGGAAGCTGGAGTCAGCAAAGGCCTCGATCTGGAGGTCCTTTCCTCCGTCAACCAAGAACATTTCCTTAGTCCTTCTCAGGTACTTGAGAATGTTCATTACTGCTATCTAGTGCTTTTCCCCAGGGTTTGACTGATACCGGCGTACTACGCTTAGTGCATAAGCTATATCTAGTCTGGTACACAACATCGTATACATTATATAGCCTACCGTAGAAGCGTAGGGTATAATAGACATGTTATCCCTTTCCAAATCAATCTTGGGAGACATCTCTTTGGAGAGGGTGATTTCGTGACAAGCCGGTAAATTACCACGTATTGAATCTTCCATACAGAATATTTTCAGCATGGTGTCGATGTACCTGGACTGTGAAAGTCCTAACATCCTCTTAGATCTATCACGATAGATCTGGATCCCCAGAATGTAAGAGGCATCACCCAGGTCTTTCATGGAGAACCTTTGTGACAAGAACCCTTTGACAGATTGTAGCATAGGAATGTCATTTTCTATCAAGAGAATGTCATCCACGTACAAGAAGAGGAATACAACAGTTCGTGCTAAAATTTTACTATAAATGTATGGCTCATCCGGATTTTTTATAAAGTCAAATTCTTTCACCGTCTCATCAAAACAGATGTTCCAACTCCGCGATGCCTGCTTTAGTCCATAGATGGACTTAAGCAACTTGCACACTTTCCCGCTGCTCCCACTCTGAATGAAACCCTATGGCTGGTCCATATAGACGCACTCTTCCAAATTTCCATTTAGAAAAGAGGTTTTTACGTCCGTCTGCCAAATATCATAATCGTGGAAGGCAGCAATGGCAAGAAGGATCCGAATGGATTTGAGCATAGCCACTGGAGAAAAGGTTTCATCATAGTCCAAACCTGGTCTTTGACGAAATCCTTTTGCAACAAATCTAGCCTTATAGGTTTCAACCTGACCATCTACACCAATCTTCTTTCTAAAGATCCATTTGCAGCCGACGGGTTTTACCCCTTCTGGAGCAATGTCCAAAGTCCATACTTTGTTGGTGTACATGGAATCCATCTCGGTCCGCATTGCATCCAGCCATTTTACCCAGTCTTTGCTCTGAATGGCTTGCTAGAAGTTAGTTGGCTCATCATTATCAATGATGCGATCGTCTCTATCCCCGTCTACGAGAAAACCGTACTATCTCTTGGGCGGATGTGACAGCCTACTACTCCTGCGGAGTGGCACGGGAATGTCTTGTTCTTCTGAAACTTCTGGTTCCACCAAGCTTTCAGTAATAGCTTATGGTTCTGGAATTTCTTCTAGTTCTATTGCGCTCCCACTAATTTCTTTTTCTAAAAATTGATGTTCCAAAAAGTGGGCATGACGAGAAACAAAAACCTTTTGTTCCTCTGCGTAATAGAAAAGATACCCCCTGGAGTTCTTTGGGTATCCCACAAACTTACACAGTACTGAGCGTGCATCGAGTTTGTCCGCATGCTATTTTTTAACAAAAGCTGGACATCCCCATATCTTCAGATATTGAAGATAGGGTTTCTTCCCACTCCACATCTGATATGGTGTGATAGGCAAAGTCTTGGTAGGAACTTTGTTCAAAAGATATGCAGCTGATTCTAGTGCATAGCCCCAGAATGATTGCAGGTATCTTAGCGTTACTTATCATGGAACGTACCTGTTCCCCTCCAAATAACGGCGCGACGTAAAGACGTCTTGCCTGAGATTCGGGGCAGATGCTATTTGGTGCTATCCGTCCACCTCTCCGAAGATGCCAAGTTGATTTATGGCACCATGTATCGAAGGTTTAAACGGATGCGGCCGATGTAGCAGACTTCGTCAGATTCCCCCTCGTTCGAGGGGTTTTTGATTGTGGGGACGCTCTTCCCTGCAGGCGCAAGCCCCTGCAGTTAATTACGCTACCGCATTGCAGTAACAACTTTCTCCTTCTCCAGATGGTCACTTCGTGTCATGGGTGTTTGTTTTGTTTGTGGTTGCCCGTGGATTGTATACAGAGACTAATTTATGTCGTCGCCCGTAGGACGTGGATTAGTCCAAATCCGTATTTTCTTAGATTTGGGTTTGGGGTTTTGGTTTAAAGATACGTTAGCCATATTTGAGGCTAAGATCAACTTAAACGTTTGTTAAGGATACGTTAGTCTAATTTGAGACTAAGATCAGCTTAACAGGATCGTTTAGATCCAACAAAAGAGCATTTGGGCTCTATTGTTCTAGTTTAGGGACATAGTGGTCCATTGCCACTTTAGAGACATGGTGGTCCATTGCCAGTTTAGGGACATGGGGGTCCATTGAATGTATGGCCGTCGGGACCCGTCACCTCTCTGAAGACGTTGAAGGATTACAACGACAGATATCAGAGGAGTTTGGAGATGTACCCTTGAACCAATGTTGGTTGAGAGATCTATAGTCCAATTTGGGACAAAAGTCTGTTTGAAGGTTTGGTTTAAGGATACGTTAGCCATATTTGAGGCTAAGATAAACTTAAATGTTTGTTAAGGATACGTTAGTCCAATTTGAGACTAAGATCAACTTAACAGGATCATTTAGATCCAACAAGAGAGCATTTGGGGGCTCTATTGTTCTAGTTTAGGGACATAGTGGTCCATTGCCAGTTTAGGGAAATGGTGGTCCAACAATCCCATTTTGGGGACGAATATTGGTTTAAAGACGCATTAGTCCATGAGTTTATGGATCCCACAGTCCGTAGCAATTTGTGGTTGTCGGGACTCGTCGCCTCTCTGACTACGTTGAAAGATTACAACGACAAATATCAGAGGAGTTCGGAGATGTACCCTTGAACCAAAGTTGGTTGGGAGATTTATAGTCCAATTTGGGACTAAAGTCTGTTTGGAGGATACGTTAGCCATATTTGAGGCTATGATCGACTCAAACATTTATTAAGGATATGTTAGTCCAATTTGAGACTAAGATCAGCTTAACAGGATCGTTTAGATCCGACAAAAGAGCATTTGGGCTCTAATGTTCTAGTTTAGGGACATAGTGGTCCATTGCCAGTTTAGGGACATGGTGGTCCATTTCCAATTTAGGGACATGGTGGTCCATTGCAAGTTTAGGGACATGGTGGTCCAACATTCCCATTTTGGGGACGAATATTAGTTTAAGGACGCATTAATCCATGAGTTTAAGGACCCCACGGTCCGTAGCAATGTGTGGTTGTCGGGACCCGTCACCTCTCTGACGACGTTGAAGGATTACAATGACAAATATTAGAGGAGTAAAGAGAAGTACCCTCGAACCGGGTGTAAATTGATTTGAAGGAGCAGTCGTGCTCAGTTCAATTTAATTTGAGGACTTACGGCCAGGATTGTGTTAAGTCCATTTGAAAATGTTTAACATTTTGTTCATGATTGGCCTGTTTTGGCCTTTGCTTGGGCTCTGCCCCCTTTTTAAAATAATGCAAAGCATTGGGCTTTTTAATTAAATTCATAGCATTTATTTTGGCATGTTAGGCCTTTTTAATTGGGCTCTGTCCCTTTTCTTTAATAATGCAGAGCATTCAATGGTCTGACAGCGCGCCACGTGGCCTGTCAGGCGCTTTGCGCCGATTGAGGAGTGCAAGGCGCAAACTGATGTGGAGGTGACACGTGTCACACTCTGGTGAGCGCAAGCACAGTGCGCTGCGCCAGTGCACTGCGCTATTGCGCTGCTGACATGTGGCGCGCTCTGGTGCAGTGCGCTAATCAAGAGCGTAGTGCTCTATTTTTTAGGAGCGCAAGGCGAAGATTGATACGTGGCGCTCTCTGGTGACTTGCGCCAATCCAAGGAGCACAACAGCGCAAATCAAAAGTGCAAGGCACTGTACAGTAGCGCAGGGCGCATCTTGATCTAATTTAGATCAAAAAAAGGAATCTTTACCTCAAGATTCAAAAACCAATGGTTCATCAAAAGGCAATGCCTTTACATAGATCAAAAGATCTAATGAAGTAAATTACTTCTTCTTTTTTTATTATTTTTTTTATTGAAGATCTTGATCTTGTTCTTAGATTTTTGATCTTTTTAGAAGAAATTCTTCTATTTATTTTCAAAGGTTTACCTTTTTCTCTTCGAGTTCTTCTCAAAGTTTTTAGAGAAGTTCTGTATATCTCTATTTCTGTGTGTTTTAGACTTGAAATTTATGGGCCTTTATATAGGGCCAATGAGTTTGTTAGGTTGGTTACAGAGATCTTTCTCTGATTGATCTGGGTATATTTCCCCACCGTTGGATCTTTGATCCAATGGCTCCGTTTTACAGAAGATAATCTTCTTGTTTTAACAAGATTAGAAAGATCTTTTTAGAATTTTAATTCTTATTTAGTGCTGGCACAGTTAGCGCAAGCGCACCTGCGCTTGACACATGTCCCGCAGCGCAGAGCGCTAGCGCAACTGCACTGACACGTGTCGCGCATCGCAGAGCGCAAGTCGTCTGAAGCGTTGCTTTCTTTCTTTTTATTTTTATTTTAAAACAGAGCTTTGCTCTGACTGGGTGCGCTATATTGGGCGCAGCGTTGGCGTGTCTGTTTTTGACACGTGGCGCGTTGCGCGCAGTGCAAGGAATCTGAAGCGTTGCTTCCTTCATTATTATTTGAATTTTTTAAAACAGAGCTTTGCTCTGATTGGGGGAAACAGAAGCGTTGCTTCATTTCCCGCCTTAGAATTTGAACAGAGCTTTACTCTGATTGGGAGAAACAAATGCCCCCTCCACCGTTGCACTTATGTGGCCCCAGACGTGAGCGCAGCGGTGGCGGAATTCCAACCGTCGCGCCATCTTTTGGAAGTTGAAACGGCTCTCAATGCCTATAAATAGGACCTTTGGTCCCTTAGATGATTTTCATCTCTTCTTCAAGAATTTTAATTCTTATTCAGAGCATTGCTCTTAAGCTTTTAAGAACTTTTCAAGAGTAAAACTCTATTAAAACTTTGGTATAATTTAAAGCTTTTAAGAAACCAGGGTTTTACCCATTAACAGAGCTTTGCTCTCATAGATCTTTTGATATAAAGAAAACCCCTTTAGGGTTTCATTAGTAGAGCTTTTATTCTCTAAAAGAATTTTATTTATAATTTCTTAATACATTAATGGGGCTTTGCTCCTTTTTTCATGGATCTTGAAGATTTAAGATGGAATTTTATTTTTGATGAATTATATCATCTTTTTAGAGCGGAGCTCTCAATGTTCTCGGGGGCCTTCTTTAACTTCCCTTCGTAATTGACTTTGACAGGTGTCACTCCTGTCTTTAGAGCATTGCTCTCGAGGAGTTTAACTTCCTGTGCATGTCTTGAATAAGAAATTGCTTAATCAGTCAGTCTGCTAATTTTGTTGATTTTCTTTTACAGAAACAATGGACGCCCACATGTACGATCTCGACAAGATTATCTCTTACGGGGACATCCGCCGACTCGGACGTTCTCAGAATCGAGAGTTCACCAACGCTGAGTGTGCTGAAATCATGAGTCGCTTTGACACATACAATGGTCAACTGCTTCCTCGGCGTTCCTCTCTCTTGAAGCTTATCGTGGGAGCAATCTGGGAAGCGCTTCCCTTGTTCTGTACTGGTGTGCCACTTGGGGAATTGGACGTCGCCGAGGATAAGGTGCACTCGGTGTACCTGATGAACCTAATCTCGAAGAGATGGTGAGACAATCTTGTCGATCTCCTGCACCAGGCCTTCCAACAGTCCGCCATACTCGCTGTCTATCGGAGGGTGGAGGACATCAGTGGGGACCCCGACGCTCGTGCTCGCGAAAGAAAACACACCAGGATGGTTCGCCAGGCTTGGAAAATCCTGGACAAGGTCACTTTCGTGTTCCTCAATCCATGCCCTGGATTTGAGGTTTTGCCATTGTAATCATCTCGATAATGCTGCTTTTGCTTATTGTCTTTATTGATGTAAGAAGTTTCCAAGTATGAATGACAAATCTTTTGCCTCCTTCCTTTTATTTTCTGTTTTGTTATTGGCATATTCCTTAAGTAAGCGTAGCCTGTAGGTGATATAGAACATCCCGTCTTGAATACTTCGAGGAGTAGTGATGGCTTAGGAGGCAGGTTCAGATCTGCTGTCTAAGACTTTTCAACTTCATGAGCCGTGAGGGTCTCACAAAGACTTTTCTCCCTATGGATCGAGAGGATCTCATAGGTGTATTTTCTCCTTAGGAGTCGTGAGGACTCCTAAGTGTGTTTTCTCTGGAGAGTCGTAAGGATCTCACTAGAGAATTTTTCCTCTTACGAGTCGAGAGGACCCGTAAGCGGTTGTTTCCCTCCTTGTCGAGATTCGACTTCGGGGAGTGTGACCCGTGAATAGTATGCAAGAGTCCATTTTGGACCAACTTGCAAGGTCTCAGTGCTTAGGAAACAGGTTTTTTAATCCCTGCCGCCTAAGGCTTTTCCTCATGAGTCGAAACATATCGAGTAGTTCTCATAAAGACACTAATTTCCTCACGAGTCGAGACAAATCGAGCATTTCTCGTAAGAATATCCTAACGTCATAGTTAACCTCTGCTCTTTACGACAAAGGTCCGTTAGGGTCTGTGGTACTAGGGTTTTGTCCGTCGTACCGTCGCATTGGCCGATGTATTTCTTGATAGGCAATCTTGCTGTTCGAGTAGCCTTGCGACTGTCGTGTCTCTGATCCCTTCGGGGGCTGGACAAGAAGTCTTCAAGCAATCCTCCTAGGCAGTTTGACCGTCGGAAGAGCAAGCGTTAGGAATTTTGCCATGCCGCTTTTTACATGAGGTTAGGCTCATTTTGGAGAGCCCTGATGAGTCATAACCACTCCGCGCTGGTGTGGGATGATCTCCGATAGTCTTTCAGGCTTTATATGACTTGCCGTCAAGACCTTAAAGCAAGGAATTTGGCCTTCACTTCATTTGCTTTGGCGTGTCCGAATCCTGTTGGAGGAAGGGCGCTGTAGTGACACATCGTCTGTTGTATCGAGACGGAGGTCGCAGTGGAGCCGGTATTTTGCCGTCACTCCCTTTGTTTTGATCGTAAGGTCTTTCGTTGACGTTGCATCTGCATCCCGGTGGACTTTGCGAAGGAATACTGTTGTTGACATTGCGTCTGCTGTATCGAGACGAATGCGGAGGCGAAGCTGGGATTTTGCCGTCGCTTCGTTTTGTTTCGACGTTGAAGTCTTCTGTTGGCGTTGTATCTATATCCTGTTGGACTGCGAAGGAACACCGTTGTTGACATCTCGTCTGCTGTATCGAGACGAATGTTGAGGTGAAGCTGGGATTTTGCCGTCGTTTCGCTTTATTTCGACCGTGAGGTCTTTGGTTGGCGTTGTATCTGCATCCTGTTGGACTGCGAAGGAACGCCGTTGTCGACATCTCGTCTGTTGTATCGGGACGAATGTTGAGGTGAAGCTGGGATTTTTCCATCGCTTCGCTTTGTTTCGACCGTAAGGACTTTGTTGGCGTTGTATCTGCATCCGTTTTGAGTAAGGAGAAACGCCGTTGGTGATCTCTAAGTTGTCGATATCGACGTCGAGACCCTGAAGCTAGGGATCTCCTTTTGCTTTGTTTGTTGACATTGTGTCTGCAATATTGCGACAAATGTCGAGGTTGTCTCTAGGTTGTCTATGAACCGTCGAGATTTGGCTTCACTTTCTGGTGGAGCCTGGTGGGAAGGTATGATTCCCTTTTTGTTTGTGCCCCTGGATTGTATACAGGAATCGATGTGATCTCACCTGTAGGGCATAAATTTCATTATATATATTTTTTTATTTTATTTCTTTCCGCGATGCTCTATCATTTCAGCTTTTATATCGCGAAGGTCGCGATTGCCCAATCATTTCGGCTATTTTTTGCGGTGCCCAATCATTTCAGCTATTTATTTTATTTTCACTCACTGCTTTTTATTGCAAGTTGCCCAATCGTTTCGGCTATTTTGCATGCATACATTTTCACTTGCTGAATTTTTTTTTTGCAAGTTGCCCCATCATTTCGGCTATTTTGTATGCATGTGTGCCTTGCTGTCTTTTCGCCGCAAGCTTAGGATTAGACACCGGTTTCGGCATCAGCACCGCTACAACTGGGATATTGCCAGGAGCGAATCATTATTTGCCTCTGTCAATGTTGAACAAAGGGGGCTTAGCAAACAGGGTTAGGATCCCGTCGACTAAGACTTTTGACTTCATGAGCCGTAAGGGTCTCATAAAGGTATTTCTCCCTGCGAGTCGTGAGGATCTCGTAGGTGTGTTTTCTCCTTAGGAATCATGAGGATTCCTAAGTGTATATTCCCCTGTAAGTCGTAAGGATCTTACAAAAGGGTTTTCTCCTTATAAGTCGAGAGGACTTACAAGGGTTGTTCACCATATGGACATATCCCCAGTCATGGGTGGGACTTTGCTGGGGAAATGTTTATTCGCGCCCGTGGATTGTATACAAGGGTCAGTACTGAACCACTTGTAGGGCAATATCGAAGGTTGTGGGGGTTGCTTAAGAATAGGTTCAGGTCTCTGTAACTTAAGACTTCCAAATCTTATGAGCCGTGAGGGTCCCATAAGAGAATTCTCCTTACGAGTTGTGAGGATCTCGCAAGTGTAATTTCTCCTTAGGAATCGTGAGGATTCCCAAGTGTGTTGCTCCCTTGTGAGTCGTAAGGATCCCAAGCGGGTGGTTTCTCCTTACATGGTCGAGAGGACCCTGTAAGTGTCTTTTAACGAGGTTGCGCCCTTTCGGGTTTTCACAAACACTCACCGGTAGCCCTGCTGTTTTTACTCACGGAGCCCTTTCGGGTTTTCATCCGTGCCCTTTTGCTTATGGGCATACCGTTTTTTTTTTCTTTTTTTTTACACGAGTCTATGCCCTTTCGGGTTTTCACAAACATCGTCGGTAGTCCTGCTGTTTTTACTCACGGAGCCCTTTCGGGTTTTCATCCGTGCCCCTCTTGCTTGTGGACGTACCCCGTTTTTTTGCTTCTTTTTTTTTACCACGTCAGCCTGGGGATGCCGCGGGTTGGAAGTAGTTTAACAACGTTTCGGTCATAGGTCAACGTACGATTACGCAGCTAGATTTTCCTGCAAATCTTTGCATGTTTTGTGCCGGAGGTGGATTCCTTGAAGAGAGGGCTGAGGCAATTTCTTCGTCAGAGTTGCTTCCAAAGGTGATAACTTGCGATCCTTTGGTGTCGGCTATGTGACAATTGCCAGCAGCTCTTTCGCACTCATCTGTCGTGCTTTTCTGTTCCCGACGAGCCTTGCGCTTCACTCATTGAACGTGTCGTCGATGGGCAACATATCCCTGCCACCAGCTTTTAAAGGCCATGCACTCCTCGGTGGGGTGTGCAATCCTCTGATGGTATAGGCAGAAGTTAGAATGTATGTCTGCTTCATCATGACGTTTATTGCCAGGGGAATTTCCTTTGAGAGAGGGCAACTTCATTCTTATTTCCAGAGCCCTAGCGAATCGTCTCCTTATTTTAAGCTTGCTTTTGCTGGCGATAAGGATGCTTTGCTCCATTCGGGGCGTTTCGACATTTTCCTCCAGTCGTTGGCGTTTGGCCTTTTCAAATATAGCCAGTTCACGCTCTCGATTGGCTTCGCTTTCCTGACGGGCTTCGTTTAGGAATGCATCAATCATTTCGTCTAATGGTCCTAGAAGTTCAGGCTCAGGATTTGCCCCCGGTTTCCCTGCGTCAGGAGTTTCTTCACTGTCTATCGACGAGTGAGAGATCACATGGCAACTTGCTACGTAATCCTCAGATTCGTCAGACAATTCTTCTCCATCATCTCCGTCTTCAAGGACATTGCCAAGGAATTCTTGGAGCGTAATTAGAGTCCGCGCCTTCTGGTTATACTCTTCCAGTGCGTCGATCTGTTTTTGCAGGCTCGTGTGCTTGTCAGCAGGCTTCACGGCCTTTTTGGACTTCTTCTTCTTTTTCGAAGATTTTGACGGCTGAGTGTGAGCATCTTGGCTATCACCAATCTTTGGAGTTGGGCGCGGCTTCAGCATCCTCTTGATGATCTCAGGTTCCAACGGGTTCTTACATCTGATCGCCGGGCAAGTCTGGAGATCATTCAGCATCTTTTTGGTTTTGGCGGAAAGCACGACCTCCCATGGAGCTTCTTCAACAAAAGAACAAGTTGCCCGTGGTGTGCCCGTCTTCTTTGGAGTGTGCGGATGTGGTGGGTTTACTTTCCACTTTTCAGACAGCGCAAACTTGCCTTGCAGGTACTGATCCTCGATCCATCCCTTAAAGACGAAGCAATCCTCGATCGGGTGACTTACCATTTGGTGGTAAGGGAAATAATCGGGATTATTCACCTCGCTGGGTTGCGGTGGTCTCCTTGGATTCGGGAGATAGATAAGCCTATTACGCATCGCTAGCTCGAACAGCCTCTTCGTTTTATCCCGCGGGAATGAGTAAGGGCGCTTCATTTTCTCATTATAATACCGTCGTCTCTCTTCCAGTTGATCCGCTAGCTTTGGGGAACTGGGCTGCTGTTGGGTGTTCGCAACGAAGGTCGCCTTCCCTTTACCCTTGTCATATCAGGGTTCCGGCTTTGTAGGAGACGGTCTGTGACCCATTTGATCCATCTGGGTTAGCTTATCAATTAGAGCCTGGAACGTGGTCGGTTTAAAGAACATCATGAAATGTGAAATAGTTGCATGAGGGTCTAGGGTGCCCACGAACATGCCCACCGCTGGTGCTTCTTCGATGCGCTGTTTGCACTTCGACCATAAGTTCCGCCATCGGCTTGCATATTGAACCCATGTTTCTCCTGGCCTTACGCTGGCATTAATCAGTGCTGTTATCGGGGTGCGTTCACTAGCACTCGTGAAATGCTGGGTAAACAACAACTCCATTTCAGTGAAAGTTTTGACGGAGTCGTTCGGAAGCTCGGAGTACCATTCAAACGCCATCTCCGATAAGCTGCCGACGAATTGGCGAAGCAAGAGCTTATCATCGCCGCCAGTGTTGCCACAAAGAGCCCTGAACTGGGCAACATGTTGATGGGGATTGCCTGTCCCCTTGTAGACATGGAACTTTTGGATCGTATAGCCCGGCAAGTATTTGATCTGATCATACCAGCTCAGATATGGTCGTCCCGTTTTGACAACTTGACCGGCTACCTCAGTTGCCTGGTGAACTCGTATTTGTTGAGCAATATAGTCATCCAGGGCAGCTTTGGAAATTGTCTCCTCCTTGGCTGCTGAAAGGGCCGGAGGAGGGTTAGATCTCTCCCCTCTATCGTCTTCAACAATGATCGGAGGGTCTTCAGCTGGAGGGTCCGGCTGTAACATCATTCATACCATACCTTGGAAGAGAAGCGCCATTCGTTTTATATTAGCTGCTTGTTCTGCTGCTTCTTTGTCCTTCTTTTCGAGGACTCTGCGTAAGAAGTCAGCATCAGTTTCCTGCTCACGGTGCTGCTCTAATGATGCCTCCGGGCTTTCTTTTGGCCCGGTGAGTGTGGCCATTTGCGTCAGCATTTTTTGAAGCTTCTGTTGCTGCTCCTGGGCTTTTGTTACGGATCGGGTGAGTGGTCGGTGACCCGTCGAAGCGCGGCTATCCTCTTTCCCGAATGCCATATAGACAGTGTGCACCACCATGTCCCTAGACTTGGGGCGTTTAGATTCATCGCCTTTGACATTTGTCGCAGGCACGGGGTCTTCTCCGGCCTTCTCTTCTTATGAGCGGTCGAAGTTGAGGGGACCGTTGCAGTGGGCACCCGGATAGCTGTTGTCTTTTATGGCTTCATAGAGTAGTCCTTCTCCTGCCGAACCTTCATCTTTTTCTGTCGGTGGAGATAGTCTTGATCCTCTACGGAGTCCTGGACTTGATGCCAGACCTTGTAAATTTTAGAGGACAGACGCTGAGGGGGCTGATCCAGCTTCGCCTTTGTGGATTTCTCCATAGGTGGAGGAGATCTTTTCAGCACAGCAGTTGGCGAATTCCTACGCACCTTGTTAAGTAGTTCAAAGCTGTTCCCGGTTGGAACAGCAACATCAACTTCCGCCGTTGGAGCTGGCGGAGTCAGTCCAGAAGGGGAATTGCCCCCAGCTTTCCTTACTCGGCGCCAGTGGCGACGTCGAGCATGTCGTGCGGATGAGATCACCTCCGTTGTTGGATAAGCTTCTTCATGCCACCTGCTTTGAGGAGAGACTGTTATTGGTGCTATCCTGTCGAAGACTGACACCCCTTGAGAGGGGGTAGTCAGTCTTGCGAAGGCCGACTTTCGAGCAGGGGAAACAGCCTTCAAGACTTCACGTGGAGTAGGAGCTGAAACGGCCAGTCATGTGAAGACCGACCCCTTAGCTGGAGAAGCCGCCTTGGGGACTTCAGGAGTAGGAATGGCTATCCGTTTTGGGATAACCTCTTCAGGAATTGTGGGCTTATTCACAGGCCCATCTGAGCTTCGGCCCAGTCTGTTAAAAACTGAGGCATTGGACTTGGGCGACCCGTTGAGAGGGGCCGCAGTAGTTGTAAGCCGATCAAAGACCGACTTCTTCGGAGCTTCTTGCGATGGTACAGGAGCGCTGAAGCTTGTTGGTGGGATCATGGTCCCGAAGAATAGTCCAGTGGTGGCTTGAGTTACCTGCTCCATTGGCATCTTGAAAAGGGAGGCCGCTTAGGGCCCGTAAGTCACTCCTCCAACAAGGATGGAGCGAGAGTTGCAGTTGCAGTTAGTGCAGTTTGAAGCCATTGATCTTCTGTTTTCTGCACGGAGCAAGGCACCAAATCATAGTACCTCGAATCCACAGGCAACCACAGCAAACCGCGATTCGTTCGCGAACACGACACACGTAGTGTGGAGTGGAAAGAGGAAGAAGTCCCACCGGGTGTGCCAGAATCTGTTCCCCTCCGAATGACGGCGCGACGTAGACACGTCTTGCCTGAGATTCGGGGCAGATGCTATTTGATGCTATCCGTCCACCTCTCCGAAGATGCCAAGTTGATTTATGGCACCATGTATCGAAGGTTTAAATGGATGCGGCCGATGTAGCAGACTTCGTCAGATTCCCCCTCGTTCGAGGGGTTTTTGATTGTGGGGACGCTCTTCCCTGCAGGCGCAAGCCCCTGCAGTTAATTACGCTACCGCATCGCAGTAACAACTTTCTCCTTCTCCAGATGGTCACTTCGTGTCGTGGGTGTTTGTTTTGTTTGTGGTTGCCCGTGGATTGTATACGGAGACTAATTTATGTCGTCGCCCGTAGGACGTGGATTAGTCCAAATCCGTATTTTCTTAGATTTGGGTTTGGGGTTTTGGTTTAAGGATACGTTAGCCATATTTGAGGCTAAGATCAACTTAAACGTTTGTTAAGGATACGTTATTTGAGACTAAGATCAGCTTAACAGGATTGTTTAGATCCGACAAAAGAGCATTCGGGCTCTATTGTTCTAGTTTAGGGACATAGTGGTCAATTACCAGTTTAGGGACATGGTGGTCCATTGCCAGTTTAAGGACATGGTGGTCCATTGCCAGTTTAGGGACATGGTGGGCCATTGAATGTATGGCCGTCGGGACCCGTCACCTCTCTGAAGACGTTGAAGGATTACAACGACAGATATCAGAGGAGTTCGGAGATGTACCCTTGAACCAATGTTTGTTGAGAGATCTATAGTCCAATTTGGGACTAAAGTCTGTTTGAAGGTTTGTTTTAAGGATACGTTAGCCATATTTGAGGCTAAGATCAACTTAAACGTTTGTTAAGGATACGTTAGTCCAATTTGAGACTAAGATCAACTTAACAAGATCGTTTAGATCCAATAAGAGAGCATTTGGGGGCTCTATTGTTCTAGTTTAGGGACATAGTGGTCCATTGCCAGTTTAGGGACATGGTGGTCCAACATTCCCATTTTGGGGACGAATATTGGTTTAAAGACGCATTAGTCCATGAGTTTAAGGACCCCACAGTCCGTAGCAATGTGTGGTTGTCGGGACCCGTCACCTCTCTGACGACGTTGAAGGATTACAACGACAAATATCAGAGGAGTTTAGAGATGTACCCTTTGTAGGGTTCCTAGGCACTCTTGTGAGGGTTCAAAAGGCATCAAACATGCCCGAATAAAATTTTAGACGTGCCGAACAACCCAAAGCCGGGATCTTTGCTAGATTATTAGGGTTTAACATGGAAGTAAACATCTTTACTGCTAAGTGTGAGGGATTACAACCTTTGTAGTCCGCTCCTTCGCTTCATAAGCTCCGAGTAGAAGTCCCTTCGCCGTGATCCATGATCTCCCGGACTCAAGAGAGGCTCCACGACTCGAACGATCCATGCTAGCTTGTAGTGTTCCGTTTCTCCGATGATCTACGTCGAAGTTGCTATAACTCAAGCTCTTTCACTCTAATGAGGTGAACTCCCTAATCTAATTGGCTAGATTAGATGAGGATGATGGAGTAGTATTTATGCATTCCTTTTATATCATTTTCTCACAAGAAATCATCGCAAAAGGAAAATCTAGCAAGCTTTCTCAAAGCTCAAGAGAGAAGAAGATGATGAATAATGAGATAATCCTTTTGTGATGAATAATAGAAATGAATATATGATTAATCATGGAACCATGGTCAAGGATGAATAGGATAACCTTTGTAGAGAATAAACTAGGGCTAGGGTTTGGTTGGGTTAAAGAGTGAGTCATGGATAAATATCAACATAATATCTTTCTCATCACATAAGGAATTCCTTCTAGAATGTGCAAGAAAGAACTAACCCTAATCAAACCCTAACCTTTCTTAATCTCCACTAAACATGTTCCATTATTAATCATATCATGTCACAATAATATATATCACATATATATTATATATTTGCAGCAAAAGAAAAATAATACAATTAACATATATTGCATATATATCAATGTATTATCCGGTGAGAAAATGAAATAATAAAGCGAGCCAATATTAGATAATGTAATACAATATACCATATATATTATTATACATTAAATCATCGAATCAACACTTGATTCGACAATCCGGCTATATCGAATATAATCGACTAATATATCATGTATCGAATCATCGAATCAACACTTGATCCGATGACCCGGTTCATATCTAAATATTGCGAGAATATAATACGGTATCTCATATCGCATTATCCTCGGTCCTGCACATATCACATATGTGCTTCTACTCCGTTTTTCCTGTGAATCCAATCAGTAACACACCCGTACAGTCCGGTCTCTTCGTCTGATATGTCGCATATCAAGTCTAGGGGTGGTATACGTCAGACCCCAGTAACCGATAAGTCGTGTCGATGTGAGGCTCATAACGGGTTGAGAAACTACTGGTAACACTTACCAGTAAATCTTTATATCAGCCCTGGCCAGAGACTTCCAGTTATAGCCAATCGAACACAGCACAACATCAACTCCCTATACCGGGAGAGACGAATCCCCTCCTATCGCTCATTGCCTCCATGTGATTCGGGACTGTACCCAAAAGCCACCGTTTTGCACACCCTCTTGGACGTGGTAAGGTGGAAATCAAAGCACAATGGGAATCACACAAGACTCTATGACGATCTCGGGTCTACAGACTACCCTGTACCAGTGCCACCAGAGAACTGCCATCTGACGTGTGGTATATCACCATCTGGGAGTTCTCGGTGAGTCCGTCCAGTGTACCCAGTCTCCACTGAGCACCCGTACACCATCCTTGATGTCAAACACCGATGGATACGGGATCATCCATCGCCCATCATATGGGTCAAGATGCGTATACGCTAGTCTACTCTGGTGTATCGATGCCTTGTCTCGATATACCCTCGACTAGGAACAGTTATAGGATGTACTCATCGACTACCGTGGCCTCACTAGCACGATCTCATCATAGTCCCAGTAGTCGAGTACAGATCCTAAGGGCTTTATCAACATGTGAGAGAAAGACAATAAACCAATACAAGTCAACATGTTAAGATAAAGTGAAACCAAATAGCATACTATCATGACGAGCAAGAAAGTCCTCTCTATATATATCCAAGCATCCATCATAATATACATCATATGTACAACAATGTCCTCTAGGGCATATACATAACTAATAATCTCCCACTTGCACTAAGGCCAGCTGCTTTAGTATCTCATACCTAGCATCCCGAATAATCTCTCAAACTATATCTGGGGAATAGCCTTCGTGAGTTGATCCGCAGTGTTGTCCTTCGTATCTACTCTCCTGACCTCGATCTCCCGGTGATCAACTATCTCCCTGATCAGGTGATACCGCCTCAGAATATGTCTGGACTTTTGATGTGACCTGGGTTCCTTGGCCAACGCCACAGCTCCATTGTTATCGCAATGTTCAATGGATGGAACCACACTAAGTTCACTAATGAACTTCTTTATCCAGACAGCCTCTTTGGCAGCATCATTGGCAGCGATGTATTCAGCCTCCATCGTTGAGTCTGCAACGGTATCCTGTTTGGAACTCTTCCATCATACCGCCCCTCCATTGAGGGTAAAGACAAATCCCGAGTGTGACTTAGAGTCGTCCTTATCACTTTGGAAGCTGGAATCGGTATAGGACTCCACCCGGAGTTCTCCGTTACCATACACCAAGAACATCTCTTTAGTCCTTCGTAAGTACTTGAGAATGTTCTTAACAGCTGTCCAGTGACTCTCTCCAGGATCTGCTTGATACCGACTCACTACACTTAGTGAGTATGCTACATCGGGTCTGGTACATAGCATCGCATACAAGATAGAGCCTACTGCCGAAGCATATGGTATCCCTTACATGCGAGCTCTCTCCAAATCAGTGTTGGGAGACATCTCTTTGGAGAGAGTGAGTACAGAGATCGTGGGTTGGTTTCCACACTTGGATTCTTCCATACTAAACCTCTTTAGTATGGTGTCAATGTACCTGGATTGGGACAATCCCAGTATCCGTTTAGATCTATCTCTATAGATCATGATTCCCAATATGCAGGAGGCATCACCTAAATTTTCATTGATAATCTCTGTGATAAGAAGAGCTTGACTGATTGCAGCTTAGGAATATCATTTCCTATCAAGAGTATGTCATCCACGTACAATATGAGAAAGACAACCTTACTCTCTGCTACCTTCTTATAGATACAAGGTTCATCTATATTTTTGATGAAGTCAAACTCTTTGACTACAACATCAAAATAGATGTTCCAACTCCGCGATACTTGCTTTAATCCATAAATGGATTTAAGCAGCTTGCACACCTTTCCGCTGCTCCCACTATCTACGAAGCCCTCTGGCTGAGTCATGTACACGCACTCTTCTAAATCACCGTTTAGAAAGGCGGTCTTAACATCCATTTGCCAGATTTCATAGTCATGGTATGCAGCAATGGCAAGTAAGATCCGGATGGACTTAAGCATAGCCACTGGAGAAAAGGTTTCGCCATAATCCACACCTGTTCTTTGACGAAAACCCTTTGCAACAAGTCTAGCATTGAAAGTCTCAACTTTTCCATCTACACCAAATTTCTTTTTAAAGATCCACTTGCTCCCAATGGGTTTTACCCCTTCAGGAGCATTTTCCAAAGCCCATACTTTGTTGGTCTACATGGATTCCATCTCAGATCGCATTGCATCCAGCCATTTCACAGAGTCACCACTCGTGATGGCCTGGTCGAAACTAGTCGGGTCATCATCTTCCATGATGCAATCCTCGCTTCTACCATCAATGAGAAAACCGTAGTATCTCTTAGGTGGACGAGAAACCCTACTAGATCGGCGGAGAGGCTGGGGTTCGTCGGGTACTACTGAATTCTCTGGTTCCACTAAATCATCTGTTGTAGTTTGCTCTGCTGGAACTTCTTCCAGTTCTACCTCATTGCCACTAATTTCTTTTGTAAGAAATTCCTTTTCTAAAAAGTTGGCGTGCCGTGAAACAAACACTTTTTGTTCTTCGATGTGGTAGAAGATATACCCGAGTGAATGTTTGGGATATCCAATAAACTTGCACAGAATAGACCTTGCGCCGAGTTTTTCCGGATTTTGTGTTTTCACATATGCCGGACAACCCCATATCCTAACATAATTATGATATGGTCTCTTTCCTTTCCATATCTCATATGGAGTGGTTGGCACAGATTTGGTGGGAACCATATTCAATAGGTCTGCTGCTGTCTCCAGTGCATATCCCCAGAAGGAAACAGGTAACTCAGCTGTACTCATCATAGAGCGCACCATATCTAATAGGGTGCGATTCCTCCGCTCCGATACACCGTTGTGCTGTGGTGTATAAGGAGGAGTAAGCTGAGAGAGAATCCCGTTCTCTTTTAGATAATCTAGGAACTCATTGCTTAAGTATTCACCTCCTCGATCAGATCGAAGAATCTTAATACTTTTGCCCGTTTGGTTCTCTACTTCGTGCTTATATTTTCTGAATTTCTCAAAAGTTTCGGACTTGTGTCTCATCAGGAACACATATCCGAATCTTGAGAGATCGTCAGTGAATGTAATAAAGTAGGAAGAACCGTTCCAGGCATGCGTAGACATAGGACCACATACATCACTATGTACCAGTCCTAAAAGTTCTGTAACTCTTTCTCCTGTCCACTAAACGGAGCTTTGGTCATTTTTCCTTTGAGACATGAATGGCAAGTATCATAAGATGATAATTCGAACAGATTCAAATATCCATTCTTATGTAACATAGCTAGTCGTGTCGCATTGATATGACCAAGTCTACAATGCCACAAGAAGGATTCGTTCATTTCTGAACTCTTCCTCTTGTGTGTGTTTTGTATATTGAGGACTGTATTTTGATTGAGAATGAATATGCCATTATGTAACGAGCCTGATGCAATCAACTTTTGATCTAGGAATATGTTCATAACATTTTCCTTACTACAAAATTATATCCTTCTTCACTTAATAAAGAAACTGATATAATGTTGCACATCATGTTCGGTATATAATAGCACTCATTCAGAATCAGTGTATTACGACTTGGTAATACTAAGTGATATTCGCCAACTGCTTTGGCTGCAATACTTGCACCATTCCCTACTTGAACGGAATGATCACCTTTTCCCAGTTCTCTACCTTTACGTAGCCCATGTAACAATTTACATATGTGGGATCCTGATCCGGTATCTAATACCCAGAACGTAGGGTGAACTGAAAAACAGTTCTTAATAACTAACACACCCGAAGAAGATGCATCAGCATGCATGTTCTTATGGGCGGCTTGAGAATCCATATATTCTCCCGTTTCCTGTTCAGTCTTATAACTCTTATAAGAAAGAACAGGTCCAACGTTCTCATGCTCAGTATAATAAGCGGGTTCAGTCAATACATCCATATTATTATCTTGATTATGGCCTGACATGGTCGCTACCTGGAGAGAGAGAGAAGAAAACACTTTAGCGTATGCTCTTGCAAAATTAGATTGGTTATTATCATATCTAATCAGGATGTCTCCCACTGTTTTTTATCAAATCTTCCTTCAAACCCTAAAAGGTAAGATTAGCCGGGATTAATTACACCCTACAATTTCGTCAATCTTTCAGCCAGATCAGTGTTGGTACTTGAGGGAGGTTCCCCGTGCTTTCGCTCAGACCTAATTAAAGTAAACCTCGTTTTCCCAGAGGCGTAACCCCGTTAACACTTTTCTAGACACCTACTTGATCGGCTAATTGTCTTGTGTAAAACTCTCCCAGGAGTAACTCTTACTCGCAGTGGGTATCGGGATCCAACTATCTCATAGGAGGTATGCAATCTCATTGCAAATTTCAACACTTGAAATTCCCGATAATGCTTTTACCCCTAGCGTTGTATGACCTTGACGCAGGCCAACAAACCATAGTCCGCTAGTCAAGTTCAACCCGTATATTTCTTAATTGAATTAAACCTACCCGCACGACCCTTGACGCAGGCCAACAAAGTCGTACGACTACCCTAATCCAATCTCATCTCATGTTGCAGATAAGTATTAGTTAGCTACCGCACACTATGCCTTGACGCAGGCCAAAAAACGTAGCACGAATACTAAATAATATCTATCTGAAATGACGGAGGGCTACGCAGGTTTTTCAAAAAACCTTGAGCGTAATGAACTTGATATCGTCGTAGAATCATGTGGTTTTTGAAAAAGGAGTGTTTTTTAGGCTTTTTTCTAGTTTCGCTAAAGAGGTCTCTCCCGGTGAAAGAATCTCGGCTCTTTCCCCATCGAATAAGGTGCAGGATATATCATATATACTGCTATGCAAAGCAAGAACTATAGAAGCTGTCAAAAACTAAACCGCGAGTTTGTAGCATCTGCCAGTTTGGCTAAAGAGGTCACTCCTGGTGAAGGGATCTCGGCTCTTTCCTCATCGAATAAGGTACAGGGTATATCATATATACCGCTATGCAAAGCAAAACTGTAGCTACCCCTTTTATAAAGTTTTGATTCTACAACATCTTTTAGGTTTCTTTTCTTTTTATTAATCTCATTAATAAATCCCATCAGCTTATGCTTCTTAAGCATCACAGAAGAAACGAAAGCAGTAATATTTATATATAAGCATATATATATAGTATAAGCATTCGTCTCAGGCAGTAATATGATCTCATCACAGAACATTGCAGCAGAAGAACATATATGAAATATTTGATATACTAGGATGTCCGTGTTTTAATACGAGCCGGTATAAAACACGGATTCCACGGTCGCGATGAATAGCCAAACCCACATCCCTAGACCCCTACGAGAGCGGCAAGTAACACTGCCAATTCTAGGGTTAGGAGACCCAGTCTCGACTCCTCGAGATGGCCTCCTACTGGACCCTAGAACCCGGTTACTTGTGCTCCCCTCCTTGGGTCTACCTAATGCGGAAAAGTAAATAATATACACTGGTGACATCAACCTCATCCCGGAAGTGCCCCAATAAAAGAATATTACATACAAATGAATTTTACATGAATGAAAATAAAAAAACCACATAAAACCCCCGGCTATTCAGAACACGACGATCCAATATAACATATCATAGCAACACATAATATCACATATCATCAACGTAAGTAAGTATGGATACACCGATCGTCGTTGATGTATAGCAACGAAGACCGGCAATACAACTACATACTACACTTACGGTCATAGAAAAGAAATTGTAAAACTACAATATTTGGAATCCACAATCACTTTAGACATCATAAATCCGAAATATCACATACTTCGCATTTCATGCCTAACTATATGAATTCCACATATTGTATCACATTCCAGATAAATAGACAGTATTAAACTTTCCGACCGGATAATCAAATACCCAAGATTTCCTAAATAGCTCAACACTTGAACGGGGTTCAAATAATCCCAGAATAGGTCACAGTACCGATGATCCAGCCGTAGAAGGGTCAAGCCAACGCCTCACATGTGGCACGCCGTACTGCCCCAAACCCTAAGGTTTAAAGGCGGTTCAGACGGTCACATAATCGAGTTAAGGTTTGTGTTCTTCTAGAGGGACCGCTGCGTTACTTGTACGTTTTCCGAAAGATTTAAACTCGATAAAAATTCAACACTCGAAAATTTTTCGTGCCGGGAAAAAATGAGTTAATGATATCCGTTCGAACAATTTAACAGTTTCTATATATCCGGAAAACATAACAAAATCAAATATTCCGATCGAATCAACGATTACAAAATAAACCCCAGAACACTCAACACTTGAGTCAGATTAAAAATACCCAGAAAATAGCACTTACAGATATAGACATTACTGTGCAAAAATATAGGTTAAATACCACTGTACGGCCGCGGATCCGCGGCCCAAGCAAGGATTGGCCGCAGTTCCGCGGCGGTCCGTACGGTTTACCCTGTCGTTTTGCACAGTTATTCTTATAATTTCCTGCTGGTATTTTAAAGCATTTTTAATTCAGAAAAATCACAGTTTTTAAAAAATATCCAGAGAGGAGTTCAAAACGTCGTTTCGGGGTTCGATCGGAGTTTTAACTTCGTATACACGTCGCCTAATGCTCTAGCTAGGCTCTGATACCACTGTAGGGTTCCTACGCACTCTTGTGAGGGTTCAAAAGGCATCAAATATGCCCGAATAAAATTTTAGATGTGCCGAACAACCCAAAGCCGGGATCTTTGCTAGATTATTAGGGTTTAACATGCAAGTAAACATCTTTACTGCTAAGTGTGAGGGATTACAACCTTTGTAGTCCGCTCCTTCGCTTCATAAGCTCCGAGTAGATGTCCCTTCGCCGTGATCCACGATCTCCCGGACTCAAGAGAGGCTCCACGATTCGAACGATCCATGCTAGCTTGTAGTGTTCCGTTTCTCCGATGATCTACGTCGAAGTTGCTATAACTCAAGCGCTCTCACTCTAATGAGGTGAACACCCTAATCTAATGGGCTAGATTAGATGAGGATGATGGAGTAGTATTTATGCTTTCCTTTTATATCATATTCTCACAAGATATCACCACAAAAGGAAAATCTAGCAAGCTTTCTCAAAGCTCAAGAGAGAAGAAGATGATGAATAATGAGATAATCCTTTTGTGATAAAAAATAGAAATGAATATATGATTAATCATGGAACCATAGTCAAGGATGACTAGGATAACTTTTGTAGAGAATAAACTAGGCCTAGGGTTTGGTTGGGTTAAAGAGTGAGTCATGGATAAATATCAACATAATATCTTTCTCATGACAAAAGGAATTCCTTCTAGAATGTTCAAGAAAGAACTAACCCTAATCAAACCCTAACCATGCTTAATCTCCAATAAACATGTTCCATTATTAATCATATCATGTCACAATAATATATATCACATATATATTATATATTTGCAACAAAAGAAAATAATACAATTAACATATATCGCATAGATATCAATGTATTATCCGGTGAGAAAATGAAATAATAAAGCGAGCCAATATTAGATAATGTAATACAATATATCATATATATTATTATACATTAAATTATCGAATCAACACTTGATCTGACAATCCGGCTATATCGAATATAACCAACTAATATATCATGTACCGATTCATCGAATCAACACTTGATCCGATGACCCGGTTCATATCTAAATATCGCGTGAATATAATACAGTATCTCATATCGCATTATCCTTGGTCCTGCACATATCACATATGTGCTTCTACTTCGTTTTGCCTGTGAATCCAATCAGTAACACTCCCGTACAGTCCGGTCTCTTCGTCTGATATGTCGCATATCAAGTCTAGGGGTTGTATACGTCAGACCCCAGTAACCGATAAGTCGTGTCGATGTGAGGCTCATAACGGGTCGAGAAACTACTGGTAACATTTACCAGTAAATCTCTATATCAGCCCTAGCTAAGGACTTCCAGTTATAGCCAATCGAACACAGCACAACATCAACTCCCTATACCGGGAGAGACGAATCCCCTCCTATCGCTCATTGCCTCCATATGATTCGGGACTGTACCCAAAAGCTACCGTTTTGCATGCCCTCTTGGACGTGGTAAGGTGGAAATCAAAACACAGTGGGAATCACACAAGACTCTATGACGATCTCGGGTCTACAGACTACCCAGTGCCAGTGTCACCAGAGAACTGCCATTTGACGTGTGGTATATCACCATCTGGGAGTTCTCGGCGAGTCCGTCCACTGTACCCAGTCTCCACTGAGCACCCGTACACCATCCTTGATGTCAAACACCGATGGATATGGTATCATCCATCGCCCATCATATGGGTCAAGATGCGTATACGCTAGTATACTCTGGTGTATCGATGCCCTGTCTCGATATACCCTCGACTAGGAACAGTTATAAGATGTACTCATCGACTACCGTGGCCCCACTAGTATGATCTCATCATAGTTCCAGTAGTCGAGTACAGATCCTAAGGGCTTTATGAACATGTGAGAGAAAGACAATAAACCAATACAAGTCAACATGTTAAGATAAAGTGAAACCAAATAGCATACTATCATGACGAGCAAGAAAGTCCTCTCTATATATATCCAAGCATCCATCATAATATACATCATATGTACAACAATGGCCTCTAGGGCATATACATAACTAACACCCTTTAACCAAAGTTTGTTGGGAGATTTATAGTCCAATTTGGGACTAAAGTCTGTTTGGAGGATGCGTTAGCCATATTTGAGGCTAAGATCGACTCAAACGTTTGTTAAGGATACGTTAGTCCA
Source organism: Agapanthus africanus (assembly GCA_030015575.1). NCBI lineage: Eukaryota > Viridiplantae > Streptophyta > Magnoliopsida > Asparagales > Amaryllidaceae > Agapanthus > Agapanthus africanus. Next base: position 123,332,867 of record CM057347.1, on the reverse strand, counting down.
ATTTGTGACTAAGATCAGCTTAACAGGATCGTTTAGATCCGACAAAAGAGCATTTGGGCTCTATTGTTCTAATTTAGGGACATGGTGGTCCATTTCCAGTTTAGGGACATGGTGGTCCATTGCCAGTTTAGGGACATGGTGGTCCAACCTTCCCATTTTGGGGAAGAATATTAGTTTAAGGACGCATTAATCCATGAGTTTAGGGACCCCACAGTTCGTAGCAATGTGTGGTTGTCAGGACCCGTCACCTCTCTGACGACGTTGAAGGATTACAACGACAAATATCAGAGGAGTAAAGAGATGTACCCTCGAACCGGGTGTAAATTGATTTGAAAGAGCATTCGTGCTCAGTTCGATCAGATCTCAGTGTCTTGATACTTTTACCGGTTTGTTTTTCCACTTCATTCTTATATTCAAGGAATTTCTCAAAGGCGTCGGATTTATGTTTCATCAAGAAGACATGTCCATACCTAGAGAAATCATCCGTAAAAGTAAAGAAATAGGAATAACCACTTCTTGCATGTGTAGACATTGGAACACACACGTCGCTGTGTATTAGTCCTAAGAGCTCGCTCGCTCTTACTCCGCGTCCAGTGAACGGAGTCTTTGTCATCTTTCCTTTGAGACATGATTGACAAGTTGCATAAGATTGATATTCGAACGGATCCAAATATCCTTCTTTATGTAACTTGGCCAACCTTGTTTCGTTGATGTGACCTAGTCTACAATGCCATAAGAAAGCATGATTTATTTCTGGAGTCTTTCTTTTATGTGTGTTCAGGACATTGAAATTTTGTAGCTGGTTTAATACGTATGTACCGTTGTTTAGAGTACCAGACCCAATCAGACCATGGTTAAGGTGGATGTTTACAACATTGCTTACAAATGTAAAATCATAACCTTCTTTAGATAACAAAGATATAGAAATGTTATTACAAGTCAAACTAGGTACACAAAAATAGTTGCGAAAAACCAAAATATGTCCACTCGTCAATCCACGGTGATATTCCCCTACAGACACAGCATCCACACTCACTCCGTTAGCAACCCTGAGGGTCATATCACCGGTCTTCAGAACCCTATGGTTTCTCAGTGCCTGCAAAGAGTTACAGATATGAGATCCTGATCCGGTATCCAATACCCAGGAAGTAGAGATGATTGACAGGCAGTTTTCAATTACAAACACACCTGAAGCCGAAACCACAACTTGCTTCGGGTTCTGGTTCTAAGCCTTCCTAGCCCTATAATCTTTCTTCCAATGGCCTTTCATATGACAGTAGAAGCATTCTTCCTTTCCTACTGTCAGCCCCGCTAACCTTGCCTTGCCCTTTGCTTCCACCTTACTAACACCATCTCTCGGCTTGGTGGGGGCCTTCTTCTTCTTTCCTTTGGCTTTCGCCTTGGATCTAGAAGAGGAAACTCCACCAACAAGTAGAGCGGGTGTTTCCCTGGCTTTCTGCAGGGTGCCCTCAACGCTCCTCAACATGTTGATGAGTTCCGGAAGTTCAACTTCTTTACCTTGAATATTAAAATTCAAGATAAACAGGGCGTAGGTGGAAGGGAGGGATTGTAGAATTAATTCTATTTATAGCTCATTCTATAACAAGGTCCCGAGGTCCGCGAGCTCCTCAAAGTAGCTAATCATCTTAAGGAAGTGTTCCCCTACAGATGATCCCATGGCCAACCACGTCGGAAATAGCTTTTTCGAGGTCTCGTATCTTGCGATACGAGATTGCTCTCCATATAATTCCTTGGTATGGAGGAATATTTATTCTAGATCCATATTCTCATGCCGCCCCTGATGTCCATTGTCCATCGAGGCCAGTACGAGGCACTTGGCCTTCGTGCAGTCAATCTCCCGGGTCTTACGGATTTCCCTATCCGTGACGCTGGATTCTGGACTTGGGACGGCGGGGGCTTTAGTAGTGAGGATATACCCCAATTTGTCATACGTGATTGCTATCTTTACATTCCTGAACCAATCTTTGTAGTTTGGCCCTGTCAATATATTTTTATCTAATAGTAACTTAAGGCCCGTCATCTTTGGTTGCTGCAATTAGGAGAGAGAGAAGAAACACTTTAGCATGATGCTCTTGCCTGTTTAGATTGCTTTTTAGTTTATCGAAACAGGATGGCTCCCACCGTTTCTCAAATCCTTCCTCAAACCATTAAAGAAGAATTAGTCATGATTAATCTCACCGTACAATACTTGCTTAACCTTTCAGCCAGGCTAGTGTCGATACTTCGAGGGAGGTTTTATGACGCTTTCGTGAAGTTCCTTAATTAAATAACCTCTTTTCCTTGGAGTCGTAGCCCCGCTTACATTGTTCTAGACACCTACTTGGTTTATAGCATTGATCGTTAAGTGAAAAATCTCCCGAGGAGTAGCATATACTCACAGTAGGATCGGGATCCAAATATCATCGTGTGATAAAGCCGAAGGAATCCTACCAAAATTATCACACTCCAAATAGTATGCAATACTAGCAAGTTTCAGTTTCTTTAGAAACTCCCGATGTGGATTTTTGTCCCATGCTCTTATGACCTTGACGAAGGCCAACATATCATAAGTCACATGTCAAGTTCTACCCGTCATTTTCCAGGTTAATTTGAACCCACCCGTACATACTCTTGACGAAGGCCAAAATAGCAGTACGGCTGTCCCAAACCAACGCATTTATCTATGCTTTAGATGAATATGCAGCAGCTACCAATCACTTTGCCTTGGCGAAGGTAAAAATACATAGCTTGAATAATACTGAATGTCCAACTGAAATGACGGAGGGCTACGAATGGTTTTGGCAAAACCGTGAACGTAGTGAACTTGATATAAACGAAGGAATCGGGTAGCTTTTAAAATGAGTAGTTTAAGCTCCGTATTTTAAAAGTTTTACTGTTTTGAAAAAAACCGAGTGGTTTTAAAATTGTTCCAACGATTCAGCTTTGGTTTGTTTGCTTTGGATTAATATAATGCAGTCCCATCAATTACACCTATAATTATAGAAAAAGACGAAAATACAACGTCCACTTATGCCATCTGCATTCGTCACTGGGCCCCGTCTAACACTGTTAGCTTACTTAACTAACGCCAGAGCGGGGGCTGGACTAGAGCGGATGTAAAACATAAGTAGCGTCTACTATATAACATATATAATAATAGCATTCTTCTGACGCAATAATAGGCATTTCAGATCACAGATGAATATATTAGATATACTAGGAATTTCGGGTTTCGTTTAAGCCTGTAACGAAAGACGATTCCACGATCGTGATGAATAGCCAAACCGCACCCCAGACCCTTACGGGTGCGGCAAACTACCCGCCAAGTTCTAGAAGTGAAGCAAACTCTCTCAACAAAGTGATTAGGCCACTTTGCACTTCAAAGAACCCGGTAGTTTGTGCACCCTACCTTCTGTCTATCCTAAGAGCAGAAAACAGTAAAAAGAAAATAATACAACGGCGGCTACAACCTCAACCCGGATGTGCCCTACAAAATAATATTACATCAAATTACAATTTACATTGAATGAAAGATAAAAACATTCATCTCACAACCCCGGCTATTCATCATCGACGATCCAACAAAATTCATATACACAAACCAACAGATATGTGGAACCCCAGACTAACCGACATATAGCAATTAGTTGAGATCAAAAAAACACATATAACATTACAAAAGGACCAATTAGCCAAGTACAATAGAAATTCGATCGATATATATTTTCCGTAACCACCCCAAATGCAAACCAGCATTCAAAAACATACTCGGTAGAAACCAAATATTCCAGAAAAGAAAACACCAAAATTAAGAAATAACAGAAGAAAGATGAGTTGAATCGGCCTTGACTCGGACGCGACTCCGCCGCAGAAAGGTCCATTCTGCGGCGGTTCCGCGGCCATCTTGACGATTCAGTAGCTCATTTTTCTTGTGTTATCTTAGAAAAACCTGCACATATTTTTCATGGTACCGAAATAATTTTCCAGACAGTTTTAAAATTCGACAGAAAGTTGGGTTTTCGGTGTTTAGTTTTCCTGTTTTTCCGACGATCGAAATTCTAATACTTGCTAATATGCTAGAATAGGTTTAGCTAGCTCTGATACCACAGTAAGTCCATGCTACGCACCCCGCGGGATCGCGGGGAGGAAGAAAATATGAAATAAGAAAATAATATACTTCGTAGCATCGACAAACCGCCAAGATCGTATCTAAGCCTGAACTAGCACAAAGAATATGAAATATACACTACATGTACATAAGTCATACCTCACGTAACCGGTCCTTCTTCTTCTCGGTGTCATCCTCACCTGCGCGAGCTCCTTGGAGTGGTGCGGATGTCGTCTCCTCATCGGTTTTCTTGGATCAAAGATGATCCAGCCGAGAGCTTGTGTACCGGGCTCCTTCTTCAACAACCGAAGAAACTAAGTCAAGTAGTATGCTAGACTAGATGACCTAGGGTGAATAGAGAGTGTAGATGGATTGAGGAGTCTTCTTTTTCCCTAGATTACTCAACACATAAGTGTTCTAGGGTTTGAGGGTTTAGAAGATGGATAAAGAAAAATCTAGTGAGCTAGAGCTTGAAGAAAGGAGATGGCTTCTCTTTCTTTTTCTAAACTGAACTCTTTTGATAATTCATTAGATAAAACTAATATCAATTATCAAAAGGGGTTCAATTTACTAAAGATTGACTCATGGATTGAATGAGCACCATGTGTCCTAAGCACCCATGTCCTAATTCATGCACTATCCATTTCATTTCCTTTTACATAAATGTATTAATAATTTAAACCAAAATGAATAATACAATTATGTTATGTCATCTTCAAAATCATTTTTGTATAAATTACAAAAATGCCCCTCATCCGTATATATATACTCGTATCCGTATTCCGAAAAATACGAATACTGAAGACGAAGACAATCTATCAGTACAATACTAGGATTCGGTTTAAACCGAAGCCCACTAGTATTGTCCGTCCGAATCATCATGCGTGCACAAGTACATGCACGTGATCGAACCCTGTCATAAAAACCATACGACCTCTATACGTTTTGCTCGATGCAGGGAAACCCTCTGTATGGGACTCTAAAAACACAACACTACGCAGGCAGTGGTTTTAACCACAGGCCGCAAGCGGCACTAGATGTACGTAACGTCCCCCGGGTAGATGTCGATGTAAGTCGATATACAACACCCCACGACTTGCGGGGAGGCGGAAATATGAAAAACGATCTTGTACTTTACTATAACATCGACTAACCGCAAGAATCGGTGATAAACGATAACTAACAAAACCATAGGAGTTCTAAACTACTATGTGAAGCGATTATACCTAATGAACCGTGTCCTTCGTCTTTTCGTTCTCCACCTACTCCTCGGCCTTCTCCAAGTAGTAAATGATCCACCCGAGAGCTATACTTCAAGCTTCACCTCAAACTAGAGGTAACTAGGTTTCTTAAAGTGCTAATCTAAGTAACCTAGGTGATATAGAGTTGGATTATGGAGTGATTAGTCTATTCTAATCCTTGATCTGAACACATGAGAGGGGAGGATTAAGGTTTGAAGAGAGAGAGCTTGAGGAGAGAGAAGGTGAGCATTAGAATTAGAATGAGATTGTGATCTATTATGATATATATGAAGCATTAATCTTTTTCAAATAAATAGAAAATAGGATTTAACAACCATGCTTCATAAATACAAATGGGTGATTCATCTCCATGAGTCATTAAGCATTTATGATGCATTAATGACATGGATGAATCACACAAATGAGTCACTAATCTCATTTAATCCATATGCCACCTAAACCCCCAAGTCACCATCTTCTAGAAGCTTCTCGTGAAATTACGAGAACGCCCCTCCTATCCGTGAAAACACGGAAAAACTTTAGACTGTATAAATCCAATATCCCGATAGTAGAATCTGGCTTAAACCAAAGCCGACTAGTAAAAACTGTCCAAAAGTCGTACGTGCGTAAACACACGTATGCGTCCGAACCCTTGTTGTAAAACCATACGACCTCTATATCGTTTCGCCTGGAGCAGGGAAACTCTTTGTGTGGGACTCTAATGACTCGACTACTACGCTGGAAGTGGGTTTAACCACAGACCGCAAGCGGCACTAGCTGTACGTAACGGTCCCCAGGTAGATGTCGATAAGAAGGCCGATGAGGAAATCCATCCGAACTCCTACTGAGCCTGATGTGACAATCTCTGTACAGTCCAGTCTGTTCGTCTAAGACTATCGCATATCGGGCCTAGGGGGCGGCAAGCGTCAGTCCCCTAATAGCGGTATAAGTTATCTCGGAGTGAAGCCCATTACACCCTGAGAAACTACTGGAACCTACCAGTAAATCTCGCTTGCCCTGGCCAGGGACTTTGCGTAATGGCTCTCTGACACAGCACGATATCAACTCCCAATACCGGGAGAGACGAATCCTGTCTAACCACCACTGCCTCCAAGTGCTCGGGACTGCACCCAACTGCTACCTGTTTGCACGACTCCTTTGAGCCGTGGTAGGGTAGCAATCTAAGAACAATGGGACACACTCGAGGCGACGTAGCAGTGTCAAGTCTGCGGACTATACTGTACTCATGTCACCTGGGAACTGTTAACTGATGACTGGTATAAAACCCAACCAACAGTTCCCTGCGAGTCCTGTCCGGTGTACCCGTAACCCAACGAGCACCTGTATACTATCTCCAGTACGACGTACTGACGGCTGTAAGATAGACCATCTCCCCAACTGGGATGAGAAGCGTACACACTAGTCTACTCCGGAGTATCGATGCCCTGTCTCGATAATCCTATGACTAGGGACCTGAAAAAAGATATGCTTGTAGACTACCCAGCCCCCACTAGTGTGACTGCCATCACAACGCTGGTAGTCAAGCAAGATCCTAAGAGCTCTATCAATACGTATACTCACATATTAAGATAGAATAACCAAGTAGCATACTACCATGTTTAGCAAGACTGTTATATACATGTGAATATCCCAAGCTTCCATTAAGTAATATACAAACTAGTATGATACAATAATGGCCCCTAGGGCATATACACTAACAATCTCCCACTTGCACTAGGGCCATGTACTGGCGTATCGAAGACCGATGATCTCGAACTGAATCTGAGGTAGGGCCTTCGTGAATGGATCAGCAATGTTCTCTTCAGTAGCAACTCTCCGAACCTCGATCTCCCGACGATCAATGATCTCCCTGATCAGGTGATACTGCCTTAAGATGTGTCTGGACTTCTGATGGGACCTTGGTTCCTTCGCTAAAGCTATAGCTCCGTTGTTGTCGCAATACAGAGGTATTGGATCAACTATGGTAGGAACCACCTTAAGTTCTGTTAGGAACTTCTTCATCCAGACTGCTTCTTTTGCGGCATCGCAAGCAGCAATATACTCCGCTTCCATCGTCGAGTCAGCAATGGTGTCCTGCTTGGAACTCTTCCAGCACACTGCCCTTCCATTGAGGGTAAAGACATAACCCGACATGGACTTGGAATCGTCCTTATAACTCTGGAAGCCTGAATCAGCAAAGGCCTCTAACTTGAGGTCTTTTCCGCCGTAAACCAATAACATCTCCTTAGTCCTTCTCAGGTACTTGAGAATATTCTTTACTGCTATCCAGTGATTCTCCCCTGGGTCTGACTGATACCGGCTTACCACGCTCAGTGCGTAAGCTACATCTGGTCTGGTGTACTGTAAGTGCACGGCGGCGCCCCGGCCGTCGATCCGACGGCCAAATGCGGAAGCGGTGATAAACTTTAATTTTTCTTGAACTGGAAAACCGCCGCGCACTAATACCCGGATCGAACCATTAATTAGTCCTAGCTAACTATAAGATGGGAAAGAGATATACCGACGATCCAAGTCCTCCGGTCTTCTCATCATCGTCTGGATCTCCTGCGGAATGTCCCGTCTCCTCCTCGTCGCCGGAAATGCACCACATCGCCTACTTCTTTTACGGGCTCCCACCTCAATGCCGAGGCAACTCGGGCACGAAGCCGGCTACTCGACGTGCCCAAGATTCGCTGTAGAATGTGTAGTAGAACTTGTGTCTCTTTTTGGGGTAGTGGAGGTTGCCATTTTGGTGGAGGGATGATACAAGCTTTTGGAGATTGATCTTGTGGGGATTTTGCAATATGAAATGAACCAAAATCCCACACACAAAAATTTGGACAGCCCACTAGGAGCTTGGCCGGCCAATACAAGTGAGGGGAGGGTGAGAATGAGAGTTTGTGTTGTAGCAAAGATAATGGGAGCCATCTCATAATCCAAAAAGGGAGAGAGAGAGAAGGCTATCATATGGAAAAATAATGATCATAAAGAAAAGTCCACACTCAACAACCATACCATCTCCCATCATCAACAATCATCAAGCATGATGACTTCAAAAAGTCAAGCCATCATGAAGAGGTCAAGGTCAAGGAATGGTGCACATCATGAAAGCCATCATGATGCAACAAGATGCAAAGAACCCCCTCCACAACCACTTATTTGCAACAATGCAAATAAGCCCTCCTCCACCAATTTTCGGCCAATGAACGATACAAAGGAAATTGGCCGAAACGGAAAGCAAACTGGCAACTCCAGAAAACTGGTCCCGCAATAAATTACAGGAAAACCCCGATACTGTGCATACACACCCGCATCTGTATTTCGACCGAAATACAAATGCAATGAGACAAAGTCTACACTGTACTATACTAGGATCCGGCTTAAACCAAAGCCGGCTAGTAATATCTGTTCGATCCTGATCCGTGCAATACCGCACGTATCTGATCGAACCCTGCCATATAACCATACGGCCTATAGTACAGACTGTCCGATCCTGATCCGTGTAATACCGCACGTATCTGATTGGACCCTGCCATATCTCCATACGGCCTCTACAACCTTTCGCCCGAAAGCTGAGTAACTGAAATGTGGGGGACTCTAAAGACTCATCAACACCTTGGTTATGGATTTAACCACTAGCACGTTAGAGGTATAAGCCAATACATAACGGGCCACCAGGTATTGACCAAAAGGGACGTCTGTGAGCGAACTCAGCCTGACACCCTACTGAGCCTGTCAGTGACAATATCCGTACAGTCCGGTCCGTTCGTCTATGAGCATCGCATGGCGGGCCTAGGGGGTTGGTAAAAGTCAGACCCCCAAAAGCGGTACAAGTCGTGTCGGAGTGTAGCCCAGAACACCCTGAGATACTACTGGAATACCTACCAGTAAATCTCCTTGCCTCGGCCGAGGGCTTCGTGTAATGGCTCTCCTAGACACAGCACGACCTCACCCCCAATACCGGGAGAGACGAACCCCTGAAGATACGCTCACTGCCTCCATGTGGCTCGGGACTGTACCCAACTAAAACCTGTTTGCACGACTCCTTTGAGCCGTGGTAGGGTAGTAATCAAAGTACAGTGGGAACTCACATGAGACAAATGACGATCCCCAGGTCGATGAACTAACCTGCACACATGTCACCAGGGAACTGCCATCTGACGTCTGGTATATGACCAACTAGCATGTTCCCGGCGAGTCCTGTCCGGTGTACTCATAACCCAATGAGCACCTGTATACATCTTAGGTGATCCAACTGACACCAGTGGCTTGTGAGACCGGCCACCGCCCCTCGTCGGGGTCTCGACTGTATACACTAGTCTACTATGGAGAATCGATGCCCTGTCTCGAAACTCTCACGACTAGGGACCTTTTAAGGATATGCTTATAGACCCCCAGCTCCCACTTATATGATCGCCCTCATACTTCTGGTGGTCAAGCAAGAATCCTAGGGGCTCTATCAACGTGTAATAGCGACGTGTCAGGTCACTTAAAACAGTACACGATGATAAAGGTAAACCAGATAGAAAACTATCATCTCGAGTAAGACTGTCCTACCGGGATAGGTCCTCCATCAATCATTACAATCACGTACCTGTGACCTAATAATTGACTCTGAGGGCACTATCTCCAACAATCTCCCACTTGCACTCAAGGCTAATTATTGCGATGTCGCATACTCACAGCCCGTGTGATACCGAACATCCAACTCCTCTACTAGTCAGTCTCACAAATCTCGTTTGCGAAACTATTGCGTTCGAGGAATAGCCTCAGAGAGTGGATCCGCTTTGTTTTCTCTTTCAATGTCTCTCTATATCTCAAGTTCGCGGAGAAAGCCATCTCCCGAAATGAGCAATACCTGTCTTAGAATGTGTCTAGATGTCTGATGGGACATAGCTCATAAATGAACTCCAAATCCAAACTTCTTAGACTGTATCGTCAACTGAACTTAATCAGTATCCTGCGCCATGCCACCCTTCAGTATTGCCTTAGACCACCTGTCCAAAATACTGCCCCTCATCAGAAGGAAAGCTATAACTCTGACAACCTCCTTGTCGTCCATGTCACCTTGGAAGCCTGGAATGATAACTGTCTCCCGAATGAGGCTGTCGTTATCATATCCCTAGAACATCCACTTATGTTCTAAAACTGCTTCCGACCGTTTCTCCAGGATTGGATCATTGTCAACTTATTGCATCTAGTGCAAGAACAACATCTGGTGTGGTACTTGACATCTCATGATTGACTCAATTGCCTAAGCAAGTGATCTGTCAATCATGCACATCCCTCTCCCCTTTAGTCTATAAGACACCTTTAGAGAGGGTGACTCCATCTTCTGCAGGTACACTACCGTGCATGGAGTCGTCCATTCTAAATACTGTTAGAATGCTGTCTAAGTACCCAGATTGGGAGACTACCCAAATCTAGATCTAAAGCCATAGATCTAGTAACCAGAATGTCTGATATAATGTCCAAGTCCCATGTGGAGAAACCACTGTGTGACGACCAAAGTATAACCGATCGTAGTATAGGAGGTTCCTTTCCTACTTTGTGTATGTTATCCAAATACCAGGATATCACACCCTACTACCTTCTCAACAGATCCATCCCCTATTCTGATGAACTCAAACCCATGACTGTCATGTCAGAAATAGATGATCTATCTCCGCTACATCTGCTTTAGTCTATAAATAGACATAAGCTACCTGTCCACCAACGCTTCCGTTGCTCCCACTGACTACGACAACCCTCTGGCAGAGTCATATACACGTACACTTCTAAAGCTAGTTTAGAACGACGCTATACTCATCCTCCCGCCGGGTCTCGCAACCTGGAACAACAGCAATGGTAATTGTGGGTAAATAAGAACTTCCCTGTCACCGTCCTTGAGGCTACCGGAGTACCTCTCGGGTGCCTGAAGTTACCCACCTTATCTGCGGAGTGGCCAATGGAATGTCAATCCAGATTGAATCTTTAGGTTCCTTATCAAATCTTCAGTAATCGTTTGTGGTTCTGGAATCACTTCCAGTTCTACCATACTCCCACTACTGTTTTCTGAAAAAATCCATTTTTAATAAAACTGTGGCGAGTCTAGAACAATATTGTTATTGTTCATCCAGATGGTAGAAAGTCAACCCTCGTCATAGCCTGGGTCAACCCACAAACAGCCATTACAGAAACGTGCCTTGAGTTGTCCAGTGTCTGGTTTTAATCATAAACCGGACAACTCCCCGTACCTTAACATCGTTAAGATATGAACTGTTCTATATCCCATATAGGACCAGAGGCACTGATTTAATTGAACCAGATCCAAATCATGCAACTGTCTCCAGTGCATGTCAACTAAATGGAAGGAGGCGGATCAGCGTTACTCAACTTAGGAATGCTTACAATTATGAGTAACCTGAAAGAGAAGCAATTTCTCTTAATCACTACTATCAACTGAATACCATATACAAGTATCTACATCTTCGATCACTTTGAAGAATCTCGATACTTGCTACACCTGGTTCTCTACTCTATTCAAATACCTATAACTTCTCCAAATTCGGACCCTGTGTTTCCACGAAACAATTGTCTAAAAACTAGAGAAGTCATAAGTAAACCGAATATAGTACGAGGACCAACCCCTCTGTCCTGATGGACCCTGGACAACATACAATACTCTGTATAAGTCCCTTGAGTCTGATAACTCATTCACTGTGTGTCGCAGGTTGAAAACTGTACTTATGGTTAAGAAGAATTACACCGCTGTTTAATGCTCCTTACCTAACCATCCACTGATATAGGTAAATGTCGTAGACATAATTTCAAAAAGGTATATCTCACTCTATGAAAATAGACGTACAGATATATCAATTTGAAATTGGTGCATAACTGCGGATATTCAAAACCAAATATTTGCCAACCGGCAAACAGCCCAGGTGATTTCCTCAAATATCACCGATTACAACGAATCCCGATATAATGAGGATAATCATCCAATTCCCAATAACATACTCCCACTCATCATCTGTAAAACCATACAGATGTGAGAATCGTACCTGGTAAATACATACCCTGGAGTAAGTATCTAATCGGGAAATCAGTTTTCTTTTAACAGTACACAGTGAAAACTGAAACATTGAAATGTTTCGATGGGGTATCCTGGTATTCCTAGTAATGCCTCTTCCAGATTCACGATTGTAACCGTATAATTCTTTGCCACCTCTCCAAATCCCTTCATATGTCTTTAGTCTTTACCTTCTGTACACCCCTTTAGGCCAAATGGTTTTCTTCCTTCCCTACCGTTCGGCACCAGCCTATGGTTTGGAAGAAAACTATCCAATAAGCATAATGGGTGTACTGTCCCAATCCTAGGAACACTCGCAATGAGAGAGGGTGAAGATAAAAGACAACCGAATAAAAATTATTCCTATTTCTCCTGGACCAGAATCCATCCCCGAACTGGAACAAGTTCCATTCGAGTTCGTATATAACCATACGATGGAGTATCCAAATAAACTGTGGATCTTCGTAGTGATACGGAGTGTCCTGGAGAAATACAAAGGTGATGTGGGAGTGGTAAGGAAATATTTGGTTTGGTCGTGAATATCTGTTGCAATTTACTTTGCCCTCTTACTAATCCCTTACTTTGTCTGAACTTAATACCTTCTGCACACCATCGTTATGCTAATTGGTTTTCTTCATTCCCTACCGGTCGGCACCAGCCTAAGGTTTGGAAGAAGACTATCCAATTTGCGTAACAGGTGTACTACTCCTAAACCAAGGAGCACTCGCAACTGGAGAGGAGGCAAAAAGGAAAAGACAACTGAATAATCCTATCCGTTTTCTCCAGAACCTGAAACCATCCTCGAATAAATTCTTTCGAGTTCGTATCTAACCATACGATGGTTTTGTCCAATGGAAGTGGACGTTGGTAGTAATACGGGGTGTCCTGGAGAAAAGGGTAAAAGTAGGAGTGGCAATGAGGTTTGCAACTCTGACAATCCAAAAGCCAGTGTTAAAGAAGGTTCGGTCAACTTGGTCACTGAGTCATAGTCTTAGGGTCGGGTCAATGGTCGCTGCCAAAGAGAGAGAGAAAAGAAACACTCAGCGTGCACTCTAACCTAGATCAGAATGGTTACCAATTTATCTAATCTGGAATCCTCCCACTGTACCTCAAATTCTCCTCCAAACCTGAAAGAAGAATTAGTCGGGGTCACCCGAGGAGTAAACTAACTCATCAGTGGGAATCGGGATCCAACTCTCATCGCATGACAACGTGACGGAATCCGCTCACATCATCACACTCCAGAAGGTATGCGCATATCTGGCAAGTTTCAGTTCTTTTGAAACTCCCGATGTGATTTCTGCCCCATGCTCTTATGACCTTGGCGAAGGTCAACAAATCATAAGTCACATGTCAAGTTCTACCCGTCATTATCCAGGTTAATTTGAATCCACCCGTACAAGCCCTTGACGAAGGTCAACAAGGCTATACGACTGTCCCAAACCAACGCATCTATCTATGCAGCAGAAAGGTAACAAGCAGCTACCATACACTATGCCTTGACGAAGGTCAACAAACACAGCATGAATACTACGTGCTACCCGTCTGAAACGACGGAGGGCTACGAATGGTTTCTGGCGAAAACCTTTAACGTAAAGAACTTGATATCGTTGAAGGAACTGATAGCTTTTAAAAATATAGTGACGAAAACCGTTGCTAAAGAGGTCACTCCCTGTGAAGGGATCTCGGCTCTTTCCCCGTAGAATGGGGTGCAGGATATTCCAACTGAATACCACGGTGCAAAGCAAAAGTAATCGGCTATAGTGAAGTTAATGCCCTGACGCAAACTTTTTGTCCAAGGGGTCACTCCCGGTGAAGGGATCTCGGCCCTTGCCTCGTCGACTGAGGAGCAGGATATTCCAACTGAATACCACGATGCAAAACAAAAGTGAACGTCCTTGCATTAACAGCTTTTTGAAAAGTGTTCCAACAACAACAGATTAGGTTTGTTTTTAACTTGCATTGATCCGAATCAATGCAGTCCCATCAATTGATCACACCAAAAAGAACGAAAATATACTGATGTACGTATATGCCATCCGCATTCGCCACTGGGTCCCGTCATTACCCGTTAGGTTAGCTTACTAACGACAGAGCGGGGACTGGACTAGCGCGGATGCAAAACATATACAACATCTACTAATATATATACCAATATATTATATTCGCTCAAGGCGTGAATAAAAAAGCAACATCACAGAAATGTACAGCATCACAGAAACAATACAGATATCTGGGATCCCCGGGTTTCACAGAGCCGCTGAAACCCGACGTTCCCCTGGTCGTGTGGATAGCCTGTGCAATGTAATCCTAGACCCCTACGGGCACGGCAAGTCACCCGCCAAAACCTGAAGCGAGGCAGCCCCCTTCAGCACCGTGAATGGACCACCCAGCACTTCACGGAATCCGGCAACTTGGGCACCCCTCCTGGGTCAACCTGTACCCCCTACGAGTGCGGCGAATAGCCCGCCAATCCTAGAGTGAAGCCCCCTCCGTCCCAATGCCATGAGATGCGGGCTTGTTGCCCTCTAGAACCCGGCTATCTGTGCACCCCTCCGCGGGGCAATCCTAGTACAGAAAGTAAAATATACATACAACGGGTACATCGACCGCAACCAGGTCGTGCCCCAAAATAATAATACAAACAGGCAGTGACGGCAGTCCACATGTCGGACGCTCGCCCCGCAATATCAAATGTACATAATACAACAGAACTGTACTAGCATTGCATCCAGGCTATCCCCCACGACCGATCCGCAACATCACAGCAAAAACAGAACATCAACGTGAAAGTCACGTTCGCAAATCCGTCTAACCGGGCTATAGCAGTTAGACCGGATTTACCGATCAAGTGACATTCACGGTCGCAGATATAATGTAAATACTGTGAAATAATGTGTTTAAAATATCCAATCAATCAAATTTTAACAAGTGGGCCCCCAAACAATACTGTAGCAGATCAAGAAATTCTGGGCCCAAAATTATTTTTCCAAAACTCCTATTTTGATTCCAGAAAGAAACTGAAAAACATGATAACATGATCTCGCTACAGTGCGGCGGAACCGCGGCCCAATGGGGGTTTTACCCGCGGTTCCGCGCTCTGACAGAGGAATCACTTTATCGTATTTCTGCAGAATTCTTATATCATCCAGTGCATCACTATTTTACAACCTGAAAAATTTTTCGAGACCAAAAATTTTCAACAGAGACTGATGCGAACTAAAAAGCAGTTTTGGAACTTTTTGATCGATCGGAAATGCAGACACATTAAACCAAGCTAGACTAAGTTAATGGCGAGGCTCTGATACCACTGTAAGTGCACGGCGGCGCCCCGGCCGTCGATCCGACGGCCAAATGCGGAAGCGGTGATAAACATTAATTTTTCTTGAACTGGCAAACCGCCGCGCACTAATACCCGGATCGAACCATTAATTAGTCCTAGCTAACTATAAGATGGGAAAGAGATATACCGACGATCCAAGTCCTCCGGTCTTCTCATCATCGTCTGGATCTCTTGCGGAATGTCCCGTCTCCTCCTCGTCGCCGGAAATGCACCACATCGCCTACTTCTTTTACGGGCTCCCACCTCAATGCCGAGGCAACTCGGGCACGAAGCCGGCTACTCGATGTGCCCAAGATTCGCTGTAGAATGTGTAGTAGAACTTGTGTCTCTTTTTGGGGTAGTGGAGGTTGCCATTTTGGTGGAGGGATGATACAAGCTTTTGGAGATTGATCTTGTGGGGATTTTGCAATATGAAATGAACCAAAATCCCACACACAAAAATTTGGACAGCCCACTAGGAGCTTGGCCGGCCAATACAAGTGAGGGGAGGGTGAGAATGAGAGTTTGTGTTGTAGCAAAGATAATGGGAGCCATCTCATAATCCAAAAAGGGAGAGAGAGAGAAGGCTATCATATGGAAAAATAATGATCATAAAGAAAAGTCCACACTCAACAACCATACCATCTCCCATCATCAACAATCATCAAGCATGATGACTTCAAAAAGTCAAGCCATCATGAAGAGGTCAAGGTCAAGGAATGGTGCACATCATGAAAGCCATCATGATGCAACAAGATGCAAAGAACCCCCTCCACAACCACTTATTTGCAACAATGCAAATAAGCCCTCCTCCACCAATCTTCGGCCAATGAACGATACAAAGGAAATTGGCCGAAACGGAGAGCAAACTGGCAACTCCAGAAAACTGGTCCCGTAATAAATTACAGGAAAACCCCGATACTGTGCATACACACCCGCATCTGTATTTCGACCGAAATACAAATGCAATGAGACAAAGTCTACACTGTACTATACTAGGATCCGGCTTAAACCAAAGCCGGCTAGTAATATCTGTTCGATCCTGATCCGTGCAATACCGCACGTATCTGATCGAACCCTGCCATATAACCATACGGCCTATAGTACAGACTGTCTGATCCTGATCCGTGTAATACCGCACGTATCTGATCGGACCCTGCCATATCTCCATACGGCCTCTACAACCTTTCGCCCGAAAGCTGAGTAACTGAAATGTGGGGGACTCTAAAGACTCATCAACACCTTGGTTGTGGATTTAACCACTAGCATGTTAGAGGTATAAGCCAATACATAACGGGCCACCAGGTATTGACCAAAAGGGACGTCTGTGAGCGAACTCAGCCTGACACCCTACTGAGCCTGTCAGTGACAATATCCGTACAGTCCGGTCCGTTCGTCTATGAGCATCGCATGGCGGGCCTAGGGGGTTGGTAAAAGTCAGACCCCCAAAAGCGGTACAAGTCGTGTCGGAGTGTAGCCCAGAACACCCTGAGATACTACTGGAATACCTACCAGTAAATCTCCTTGCCTCGGCCGAGGGCTTCGTGTAATGGCTCTCCTAGACACAGCACGACCTCACCCCCAATACCGGGAGAGACGAACCCCTGAAGATACGCTCACTGCCTCCATGTGGCTCGGGACTGTACCCAACTAAAACCTGTTTGCACGACTTCTTTGAGCCGTGGTAGGGTAGTAATCAAAGTACAGTGGGAACTCACACGAGACAAATAACGATCCCCAGGTCGATGAACTAACCTGCACACATGTCACCAGGGAACTGCCATCTGACGTCTGGTATATGACCAACTAGCATGTTCCCGGCGAGTCCTGTCCGGTGTACTCATAACCCAATGAGCACCTGTATACATCTTAGGTGATCCAACTGACACCAGTGGCTTGTGAGACCGGCCACCGCCCCTCGTCGGGGTCTCGACTGTATACACTAGTCTACTATGGAGAATCGATGCCCTGTCTCGAAACTCTCACGACTAGGGACCTTTTAAGGATATGCTTATAGACCCCCAGCTCCCACTTATATGATCGCCCTCATACTGCTGGTGGTCAAGCAAGAATCCTAGGGGCTCTATCAACGTGTAATAGCGACGTGTCAGGTCACTTAAAACAGTACACGATGATAAAGGTAAACCAGATAGCAAACTATCATCTCGAGTAAGACTGTCCTACCGGGATAGGTCCTCCATCAATCATTACAATCACGTACCTGTGACCTAATAATTGACTCTGAGGGCACTATCTCCAACATGTACAACATCGCATACATTATAGAGCCTACCGCAGAAGCGTAGGGTATAATAGACATGCATTCCCTTTCCAAATCAGTCTTGGGAGACATGTTTTTGGGGAGGGTGATTCCGTGACAAGCCGGTAGATTACCGCGCTTAGAATCTTCCATACTGAATCTTTTCAGTATAGTGTTGATATACCTGGACCGCGAAAGTCCCAACATCCTCTTGGATCTATCACGATAGATCCGGATCCCCAGAATGTAAGAGGCATCACCTAGGTCTTTCATGGAGAACCTGTGTGACAAGAATCCTTTAACAGATTGTAGCATAGGAATGTCATTTCCTATCAATAGAATGTCATCCACGTACAAGACGAGGAATACGACATTTCTGGCTACAACTTTACTATATATATATATGGTTCATCTGGATTTTTGATAAAGTCATATTCTTTGACTGATTCATCAAAACGGATGTTCCAACTCCGCGATGCTTGCTTTAGTCCATAAATGGACTTAAGCAACTTGCATACTTTACCGCTGCTCCCACTCTGAATGAAACCTTCTGGCTGATCCATATAGACGCACTCTTCTAAATTACCATTCAGAAAAGCCGTCTTTACGTCCATCTGCCGGATTTCATAATCATAGAAGGCAGAAATAGCAAGAAGGACCCGAATGGATTTGAGCATAGCCACTGGAGAAAAAGTTTCGTCATAGTCCAAACCAGGTCTTTGACGAAAACCCTTTGCAACAAGTCTAGCCTTATAGGTTTCCACTTGTTCATCTACACCAATCTTTTTCTTGAAGATCCATTTGCATCCTATGGGTTTTACCCCATCTGGAGCAAAGTCCAAAGTCCATACTTTGTTGGTGTACATGGACTCCATCTCGGTCCACATTGCATCTAGCCATCGTACCGAGTCGCCGCTCTGGATGGCCTGCTGGAGGCTAGTAGGTTCATCATCATCAATGATGCAATCCTCTCTATCCCCATCTATGAGAAAACCGTAGTATCTCTCAGGCGGATGAGACGGCCTACTACTCCTGCGGAGGGGTGCGGGAATGTCCTGTTCTTCTTGAGCTACTGGTTCTACCAAACTTTCAGTAGTAGTTTGTGGTTCTGGAATTTCATCCAGTTCTATTTCGCTCATACTTGTTTCCTTTCCTAAAACTGATATTCTAGAAAATCGGCATTACGAGAAACAAAAACCTTTTGTTCTTCTGCGTAATAGAATAGATACCCCTTGGACTTCTTTGGATATCCCACAAACTGACATTTCACTGATCGTGCCACGAGCTTGTCCACATGCTGCTTTTTAACAAAAGCTGGACATCTCCAAATCTTTACATACTGAAGATAGGGTTTCTTCCCACTCCACATCTGATATGGCGCGGTAGGCACAGTCTTAATAGGAACCATGTTCAAAAGATATGCCGCTGATTCTAGCGCATAACCCTAGAAAGATCGCGGTAACTCAGCATTACTCATCATGGAACGTACCATATCCAATAGGGTTCGATTCCGTCTCTCCGATACACCATTATGCTGTGGAGTGTATGGAGGAGTAAGCTGAGAGAGAATTTCTTTCTCTTTTAGGTAACCTAGGAACTCGGCACTTAAGTATTCACCACCTCGATCAGATCTTAGTGTCTTGATACTTTTGCCGGTTTGGTTTTCTACTTCATTCTTATACTCCTGGAATTTTTCAAAAGCCTCGGATTTATGTTTCATCAGATAAATGAATCCATACCTTGAATAATCATCCGTAAAAGTAATGAAATAGGAAAAACCACCTCTTACATGTATAGACATTGGACCGCATACATCGCTGTGTACGAGTCCTAAGAGCTCGCTCGCTCTTACTCCATGTCCAGTGAATGGAGTCTTTGTCATCTTTCCTTTGAGACATGATTCACAAGTGGCATAAATTTGATATTCGAACGAGTCCAAATATCCTTCTCTATGTAACTTAGTTAACCTTGTCTCATTGATGTGACCTAGTCTACAATGCCATAAGAAAGCCTTATTTAAATCTGGAGACTTTCTTTTTAGTGTGTTCTGGACATTGAAAATCTGGAGTTGGTTTAAGACATATATACCGTTATTCAATGTACCGGACCCAATCAAACTATGATTAAGGTGGATGTTAACAACATCACTTACAAACGTGAAATCATAACCTTTATTTGATAACAAGGAAACTGATATGATATTACATATTAAACTAGGTACACAAAAAAAGTTATGTAAAACCAAAATATGTCCACTCGTCAATCCCAGGTGATAATCCCCGACGGACACAGCTCCCACACTAGCTCCGTTAGCAACCTTTAGGGTCATATCACCTTCCTTCAGCACCTTACGGTTTCTCAGTGCCTGGAATGAATTGCATATATGAGATCCTGATCCGGTATCCAATACCCAGGAAGTAGAGTTGATTGACAGACAATTCTCAATTACAAACACACCTGAAGTCGAAGCCACAGCTTTCTTCGGTCCCTGGTTCTTGGCATTCCACGCCTTGCAATCTTTCTTCCAGTGCCCTTTCCTGTGACAATGGAAGCACTCATCCTGGGCCACTACTGGTACTGCAATCTTTTTTTTTCCCTTCCCTCCCACCTTACTAACACCTCCTCTAGGTTTGCTGGCGGCCTTCTTCTTCCTTCCTTTGGCCCTAGCCTTGGACCCGGAAGAAGAACCACCGCTAACAAACATAGCGGGTGTTTCCCTTGCCTTCTGCAAGGTGCCCTCTGCACTCCTCAACATGTTAAGGAGTTCTCGAAGTTCAACTTCTTTACTTTGAATGTTGAAATTCAGAATAAACTGGGCGTAGGTGGAAGGAAGGGACTGAAGAATAAGGTCTGTATAGAGCTCATTATCCAAAGTCGTCCCAAGGTCTGCGAGCTCTTCTATATAGCCAATCATCTTTAGGACATTTTCTCCTACCGATGATCCGACGGCTAACCTCGCTCGAAACAAGTTCTTTGAGGTCTCGTATCTTGCTATACGAGATTGCTCCCCATACAGATCCTTTGTATGGAGAAATATGGATTCAAGGTCCATATCCTCGTGCCTCCTCTGATGTTCATTATTCATCGAGGCAAGCACGATGCACTTGGCCTTCGCGCAATCTAACTCCAAGGTTTTGTGGATTTCCTTATCCGAATTACTGGATTTGGGACCTGGGACTGCAGGTGCCTTAGCGGTGAGGACGTACCCTAATTTATCATAGGTCAAAGCCATTTTGACATTCCGCAGCCAATCTTTATAGTTTGGCCCTGTCAGTATATTTTTCTCTAAAATTAACTTAAGTCCAGTCATTTTCAGGGTCGCTGCAATTAGAACAGAGAGAAGAAAACACTTTAGCATGATGCTCTTGCAAGTTTAGAGTGGTTTTTAGTTTATCTAAACTGGATGGCTTCTACTGTTTCTCGAATCCTTCCTCAAACCATAAAAGAAGAATTAGCCAGGACTATTCTCACCGTACAATACTTTCTTAACCGTTCAGCCAGGCCAGTGTCGATACTTCGAGGGAGGTTTTCCAACGCTTTCGCGAAGTTCCTTAATTAAATAACCTTTTTTCTCTGGGGGCGTAGCCCCGCTGACACCTTTCTCGGCACCTACTTGGTTTATAGCATTGATCGTTTAAGTGACGAATATCCTGATAAGTAGCATATACTCACAGTAGGATCGGGATCCAAATATCATCGTCTGATAATACTGAAGGAATCCTACCAACATTCATCAAACTCCAAATGGTATGCATCTCTTTGCAAATTTCAGTTTCTTTAGAAATTCTCGATATAAATTTTTGCCCCATGCTCTTATGACCTTGGCGTTGGTCAAAATATCATAAGTCACATGTCAAGTTCTACCCATCATTATCTTGTTAATTTGAACCCATCCGTACATATCCTTGACGTTGGCCAAAATGATAATACGACTGTCCCAAACTAACTCATCTATCTATGCAACAAATGAATACCCAGCAGCTACCAAACACTATGCCATGGCATTGGTCAAAATACATAGCTTTAATACTACTGAATACCCAAATGAAATGACGGAGGGCTACGAATGGTTTTGGCGAAACCGTAAACGTAGTGAACTTGATATAACCGAAGGAACCTGATAGCTATTAAAAGGAGTGATTAAAGCTCCGCAAAAAATATCTCCTATTTTAAAAATAACCGAGTGGTTTCTTTTAAATTGTTCCAACGATTAAATTTTGGTTTATTTTCTTTGCATTAATAATAATGCGTCCCATCATTAACCTATCATTGCAGTAAAAAACGAAAATACAACGTCCTCTTATGCCATCCGCATTCGCCACTGGGTCCCGTCATCACCCGTTAGGTTACTTAACTAACGACAGAGCGGGGGCTGGGCTAGCACGGGTGTAAAACATAAATGATGCCTAAATAGCTATCATATATAGATATTGTACATTTGTCAGACCCAATAATAGGCATTCCAGATCTCAGATGAACATTATTGGATATGCAAGCAATCCGTGTTTGCTTTGAGCCTGCAACAAAAGACGGATTACACAGTTGTGATGAATAGCCATTACCCCACCCTAGACCCCTACGGGTACGGCAAACTACCCGCCAAGTACCCGAAGTGAAGCGGTCTCCCTCAACAAAGTGAGTAGGCCACTAAACACTTCAAAGTACCCGGTAGTTTGTGCACCCCACCTTGGGTCTGTCCTAGGAGCAAAAAAAACAGTAAAATGAAATAATACAACGGTGGCTACAACCGCAACCTGGATGTGCCCCGCAAAATAATATTACAACAAATTACATTTACATTGAATGAATTAAAATAATAACCTATTACAAAACCCCGGCTAATCATCACAACAGTCCAATACAGTTCATAATCACAAACAGTAAAATCCATTACAGAATTGTGCAACCCCCTACCAACCGACATACTAGCAGTTAGGGGAGGTTTACGAACACATTATACAATCACAGATATAATCAAATTAGCAAACATCGCAAAATTTCGATCGAGCAAACACTTTAGATTCTACTCCAAAACTTCTCTGTGCACCTGAGACTTGAGCAGAAAAATAAACATCCCAGAAATATCATTATGAACACAGGAGAGTTACTGAAGAAATTTGGGTTGACTCGGCCCCAACTCGGCCGCGGATCCGCGGCGGATCGCATGGATCCGCCGCGGTTCCGCGGTGAGTTAGCTGAGTCACAAGTCCAAATTTCTGCAGTAGCCCTATTATTCCTTGCTTGTTATTCTGCAGGTACCTGAAAAAATTTTAGGGCCTGTTTTAAATTCGACAGAAACTGTGTTAAATCTATGATTTTTCCGGTTCTTTTTGCGTTCGAAATTCTTACGACTTTGCTAATAAGTTAATTATTGTTTAGCGAGGCTCTGATACCACTGTAAGTCGATGTACAACACCCCACGACTTGCAGGGAGGCGGAAATATGAAAAACGATCTTGTTCTTTGCTATAACATCGACTAACCGCAAGAATCGGTGCTAAACGATAACTAACAAAACCATAGGAGTTCTAAACTACTATGTGACGTGTTTATACCTAATGAACCGTGTCCTTCGTCTTTTCGTTCTCCACCTCCTCCTCGGCCTTCTCCAAGTAGTAGACGATCCACCCGAGAGCTATACTTCAAGCTTCACCTCATACTAGAGGTAACTAGGTTTCTTAAAGTGCTAATCTAAGTAACCTAGATGATATAGAGTTGGATTATGGAGTGATTAGTCTATTCTAATCCTTGATCTCAACACATGAGAGGGGAGGATTAAGGTTTGAAGAGAGAGAGCATGAGGAGAGAGAATGTGAGCATTAGAATTAGAATGAGATTGTGATCTATCATGATATATATGAAGCATTAATCTTTTTCAAATAAATAGAAATTAGGATTTAACAACCATGCTTCATAAATACAAATGGGTGATTCATCTCCATAAGTCATTAAGCATTTATGATGCATTAATGACATGGATGAATCACACAAATGAGTCACTAATCTCATTTAATGCATATGCCACCTAAACCTCCAAGTCACCATCTTCTAGAAGCTTCTCGTGAAATTACGAGAACGCCCCTCCTATCCATGAAAACACGGAAAAGTTTTAGACTGTATAAATCTAATATCCCGATACTAGAATCTGGTTTAAACCAAAGCCGACTAGTAAAAACTGTCCGAAAGTCGTACGTGCGTAAACACACGTATGCGTCTGAACCCTTGTCGTAAAACCATACGACCTCTATATCGTTTCGCCTAGAGCAGCGAAACTCTCTGTGTGGGACTCTAATGACTCGACTACTACGATGGCAGTGGGTTTAACCACAGACCGCAAGCGGCACTAGCTGTACGTAACGGTCCCCAGGTAGATGTCGATAAGAAGGCCGATGAGGAAACCCATCCGAACTCCTACTGAGCCTGATGTGACAATCTCGGTACAGTCCGGTCTGTTCGTCTAAGACTATCGCATATCGGGCCTAGGGGGCGGCAAGCGTCAGTCCCCTAATAGCGGTATAAGTCGTGTCGGAGTGAAGCCCATTACACCCTGAGAAACTACTGGAACCTACCAGTAAATCTCGCTTGCCCTGGCCAGGGACTTTCCGTAATGGCTCTCTGACAAAGCGCGATATCAACTCCCAATACCGGGAGAGACGAATCCTGTCTAACCACCACTGCCTCCAAGTGCTCGGGACTGCACCCAACTGCTACCTGTTTGCATGACTCCTTTGAGCCGTGGTAAGGTAGCAATCTAAGAATACTAGGACACACTGGAGGCGACGTAGCAGTGTCAAGTCTGCGGACTATGCTCTACTCATGTCACCTGGGAACTGTTAACTGACGACTGGTATAAAACCCAACCAACAGTTCCCTGCGAGTCCTGTCCGGTGTACCCGTAACCCAACGAGCACCTGTATACTATCTCCAGTACGACATACTGACGGCTGTGGGACAGACCATCTCCCCAACTGGGATGAGAAGCGTACACACTAGTCTACTACGGAGTATCGATGCCCTGTCTCTATAATCGTACGACTAGGGACCTGAAAAAGGATGTGCTTATAGACTACCCAGCCCCCACTAGTGTGACTGCCATCACAACGCTGGTAGTCAAGCAAGATCCTAAGAGCTCTATCAATACGTATACTCACATATTAAGATAGAATAACCAAGTAGCATACTACCATGTTTAGCAAGACTGTTATATACATGTGAATATCCCAAGCTTCCATTAAGTAATATACAAACTAGTATGATACAATAATGGCCCCTAGGGCATATACACTAATAGTCGATAAGAAAGCCGATGAGCATAACTCATCCGAACTCCTACTGAGCATGTCTGTGACAATCTCCGTACATTTCGGTCTGTTCGTCTAAGAGTGTCGCATATCGGTCCTAGGGGGCGGCAAGCGTCAGACCCCTAACAGTGCAATAAGTTGTGTCGGAGTGCGGCCAAAAACGCCCGGAGAAACTACAGGAATCCCTACAAGCAAATCTCGCCTGCCCTGACCAGAGACTTTGTGTAATGACTTTCCTAACATAGGGCGACATCAACCCCCAATACCGGGAGAGACGAATCCTATCTAACTGCCACTGCCTCCAAGTGCTTCGGAACTGCACCCAACTACTACCTGTTTGCACGAATCAGAAGAGTCATGGTAGGGTAGTGATTTAAGAACGGTGGGAACACACTTGAGGCGAAGTAGCAGTGTTAAGTCGATGGACTAAGCTGTACTCATGTCACCTGAGAACTGCTACCTAACGATAGGTATATTACCAACCAGCAGTTCCCCATGAGTCCGTCCAGTGTAACTCATAACCCAATGAGCACCTGCATACTATCTCTAGTATGACGTACTGATGGCTGTTGGACAGACCATCTCTCCTCCTGGGATGAGAAGCGTATAAACTAGTCTACTCTGGAGTATCGATGTCTTATCTTGATAATCCTGCGACAAGGGACCTGTGTAAGGATGTACTTGTGGACTACCCAGCCCCTACTAGTGTGACTGCCATCACAACGCTGGTAATCAAGCAAAGATCCTAAGGGCTCTATCAATATGTATTAAAGATACGTTAAAAGAAACATATACACATATTAAGATAGATACAAACCAAGTAGCATATTTCTATCTCGAGCAAGATTGTCATAAATCCGTGTATATATCCCAAGCTTCCAAAATGTAATATACAAACTAGTACTATACAAGAATGGCCTCTAGGGCATATTACACTAACAGTAAGATTGTAGCGAGAGCTGTGGTATTCCCCGTCTTGTATATAGATGACATTCTCTTATTAGGAAATGACATTCCTATGCTACAATCAGTCAAAGGATTCTTATCACAGAGGTTCTCCATGAAAGATCTGGGTGATGCCTCCTACATTCTTGGGATCCAGATCTATCGTGATAGATCTAAGAGGATGTTGGGACTTTCGCAATCCAGGTAAATCGACGCCATACTAAAAAGATTTAGTTTGGAAGATTCGAAGCACGGTAATCTACCGGCTTGTCATGGAATCGCCCTCTCCAAAGAGATGTCTCCCAAGACAGATTTGGAAAGGGCTCGCATACATCTATACCCTATGCTTCTGCGGTAGACTCTATAATGTATGCGGTGTTGTGTACCTGACCAGATGTAGCTTACGCACAGAGCGTGGTAAGCCGGTATCAGTCAGACACAGGGAAGAAGCACTGGATAGCAGTAATAAACATTCTCATGTACCTGAGAAGGACTAAGGAGTTGTTCTTGGTGTATGGCGGAAAAGACCTCCAGATCGAGGCCTTTGCTAACTCCAGCTTCCAGAGTGACAAGGATGACTCCAAGTCCATGTCAGATTATGTCTTTACCCTTAATGGAGTGGCGGTCTATTGAAAGAGCTCCAAATAGGACACCGTTGCTGACTCGACGATGGAAGCAGAGTACATAGCTGCTTGTGACGCCGCAAAGAAAGCAGTCTGGATAAGGAAGTTCTTGACAGAACTTCAGGTGGTTCCATCCATTGTAGATCCAATACCTCTGTATTGTGACAACAACGGTGCTATATCCTTAGCGAAGGAACCCAGATCCCGTCAAAAGTCCAGACACATTTTGTGGCGTTACCACCTGATCAGGGAGATCATTGATCACCGAGAGATCGAGGTGAGGAGAGTAGATACAGAGAATAACACCGCAGATCCACTCACGAAGGCCATCCCTCAGACACAGTTCGAGAGGCTAATCGAGATGATAGGTCTGCGATATGCTAATACATGGCCCTAGTGCAAGTGGGAGATTGTTAGTGATATATGACCTAGATGTCTTTATTGTATCTTACTAGATTGTATATTACTTAATGGAAGCTTGGGATATTCATAGTTGTATTGACAGTCTTGCTCAAAATGGTAATATGCTACTTGGTTTGTTTATACTTCAATATGTGCATGTGTTTCTTTTAGCTTATTACTTATACATATTAGTAGAGCCCTTAGGATCTTTGCTTGATTACCAGCGTTGTCATGGCAGTCACACTAGTGGGGGCTGGTTAATCTAAACGCACATCCTTATACAGGTCCTTAGTCGTAGGATTATCGAGACGGGGCATCGATACTATGGAGTAGACTAGTGTATATGCTTCTCATCCCAGAAGGGGAGATGGTCTGTCCCACAGCCATTAGTAAGTCGTACTGGAGATAGTATGCAGGTGCTCGTTAGGTTACGAGTACATTGGGCAGGACTCATTGGGAACTGTTGATTGGTATTATACCTGTCGTCGGGTAGCAGTTCCGAGGTGACATGAGTATAGCTTAGTCCGTCGACTTGACACTGCTACTTCGCCTCGAGTGTGTTCCCATTATACTTTGATTACTACCCTACCACGGCTCAAAGGAGTCGTGCAAACAGGTAGTAGCTGGGTACAGTCCCGAAGTACTTGGAGGCAGTGGCGGTTAGATAGGATTCATCTCTCCCGGTATTGGGGGTTGATATCGTGCTGCGTTTGGAGAGTTATTACACAAAGTCCCTGGCCAGGGAAAGCGAGATTTACTGGTAGGTATTCCAGTAGTTTCTTATGGTGTTTTCGGCTACACTCCGGCATGACTTATTGCGCTAATAGGGGTCTGACGATTACCGCCCCATAGGCCCGATATGCGATATTCTTAGACGAACAGACCGGACTGTACGAAGATTGTCACATCCAGGCTCAGTAGGAGTTCGGATTGGTTTCCTCATCGGCCTTCTTATCGACAGATACCTGGGTAGCCGTTACGTGTAGCTAGTACTGCTTGCGGCTTGTGGTTAAACCCATTGCCAGCGTACTGTCGAGTCTTTAGAGTCCCACACAGAGAGTTTCCATGCATCAGGCGAAAGATGTATAGGCCGTATGGTTTTACGGCAGGGCTTCGATCACGTACATGCACTTGTGCGTGTATGATGTTCGGGCGGATAATACTAGTGGGCTTTGGTTTATGCCGGATCCTAGTAATATATTGATGGATCAGTTTCATCTCTTTGTATTCGTGTTTCTCGGAACATGGATACGGGTATGTATATACGGATGAGAGGGGTATAGAAGGAGACACCTCATTAGGGTTTTGACCATTGACTTGATTAAAACAATTATGAGGTGGAGAAAAGTATTTTTTATCTTTGTAA
Source organism: Agapanthus africanus (assembly GCA_030015575.1). Lineage (NCBI taxonomy): Eukaryota > Viridiplantae > Streptophyta > Magnoliopsida > Asparagales > Amaryllidaceae > Agapanthus > Agapanthus africanus. Next base: position 123,304,249 of record CM057347.1, on the reverse strand, counting down.
ATGATAATTGTGGCATGGCTACTTGGTTTGACCACTTGACTTGGTTTGACTCTTTGACTTAGATATTTCTTGTGAGATATTTTGTGGCACTAGATATTTTGGGTGAGATATTTTCTTGCCATGCTTGTGGTCAAATCAAGTGAGCCATCTCTTTTTCAATTATCATTATCAAAAACCATTTCTCTTTCCTCAAGCTAGCTCTCTTCTTCTTCCTCACAACTAAAACCCGTAAGGTCTCATGAGTTGAGTAAACTAGGATTCAAAGTGACAAATAAATTCATCTTCATTCTCTACATCACCTAGGCCATCTAGTTTAGCAAGCTAGTTGCCCTAGTTACCTCGAATTTGAGGTTGGAGCTCAGACTATAGACTCTCGGGTGGATCGTCTTTGACTCGAGGAAGGAGACGAGGAAGCTACAATCCGGATCGACCCTCGGAGCCTACGATAACGAGAAGGATAGCGGAGAAGACCCGAAGGACTTGTATCATAAGGTATAACATTCTTTCCGAGTAGTTAAATCTCATGTAGTTTGCTATCTAGGGTATATGGTCGATCCTTGGTTCTAGTCGGTGTTGCGAAGCCCGTAAAAATCATTTTTTGCAAATTTCGCCTCCCCGCGAACATGTGGGGTGCGCAACATCGACTTACAATCATAATGCTGGTTGTCAAGCAACAATCTTACGGTCTTCATCAATGATGAACACAAACCAGATAGCATACTATCATCTCGAGTAAGACTGTTATACCTATATAGGTCCTCCCTTAATTATCATAATCGCCTATTGCGATCACAATAATTTCCTTGACGACACTATATCCAACAGATCTTCTATTCGTTCAAAACCTGGGTTGCCGTTACGTGTAGCTAGTACCGCTGACGTGGTTGTAGGTTTTGATGTGATCATTACCTACTGCCAGCATATTGGTGAGTCTCTATGTTAGGAATATGTATGCCCTGGAGGCCATTATTGTATATTATAGTTGATGCTTGGACATCTATATAGAGGACTTTCTTTCTCCACATGATAGTATGCTATCTGGTTGCTCTTTATCTTAACATGTACACTTGTTTTAGTATACTGTCTCTTTGATACATGTTGATAAAGCCTTTAGGATGTAGGCTTGACTACCAGGACTATGATGCAGATCATACTAGTGGAGCTTGTGTAGTCCGCAAGCACATCCTTTAACAGTTCCTAGTCGAGGGAATATCGAGACAGGGCATCGATATTCCAGAGTAGACTAGTATGTATGTTTCTTGACCCTGTATGGAGCGATGGTTGATCCCACAACCATTGGTGTTTGACATCAAAGATTTTGTACAGGTGCTCATTGGAGAATGGGTACACCGAACAGGACTTACCGAGAACTCCTAGATGGTATCATACCTATCGTCAGATAGCAGTTCTCTGGTGACACTTGTATAGGTTAGTCTGTAGACCTGAGATCGTCATTGATTTTTATGTGGTTCCCACCATGCTTTCATTTCCTCCCTACCACGGCTCAAAGGAGTCGTGCAAACAGGTGGATTTTGGGTACAATCCCGAGTCCCATGGAGACAGTGAACGATAGGAGGGGTTTTGTATCTCTCGGTATTAGGAGTTGATGTTGCGCTATACTCAATTGGCTATAACAGCAAGTCCTGGTCAGGGCTAATGAGATTTACTAGTAAGTGTTATCAGTCGTTTCTCGAAAGGTTATAGGCTACACATCGACATGAATTATCAAGTTAGTGGGGGTTTGATGATTCCACCCCCCAGACTAGATATGAGACATATCAGACGAAGAGACCGGACTGTACGGTAAGTGTTGCTTATAGGCTTTACGGGAGTTTGGACAAGTTTGCTTGTTGATCTTCTATTCGTTCAATACCTAGATAGCCGTTACGTCCAGCTAGTACCGTTGTCGTCTTATGGGTATCTGATGTGATCATTATCTACTGCTAGCGTATTGACGAGTCTTTAGAGTCCCACACAGGGGTTTCCTAGCTCAACCAAAGTGAAGTAGGGCATATATGGATATATGTGCGAGAGCTTGATTAAATATGAGTATGTGATACTGTATTCTAATCTAGCAATATTTGATATCAGTTAGGTTATATATGATATAACCGGATTATTGAATCAAGTGTTGATTTAATAATTTGATTTATGTATATATATTTGATATTAGCCGGTTATATATGATATGACCGGATTATTGAATCATGTATTGATTTAATATCTAATATTGAATGTTAGTCGGTTATATGTGATATAACCGGATAATTGAATAATTGTTGATTTAATGTTTTGATATATATATATATATGATATTAGTCGGTTATATATGATATAACCGGATTATTGATTTAATAATTTGATATATATTTATATATTTGATATATCTATATATATATATATATAAACTAATATTAGCTCACTTAAGATTTTCTTCTCTTTATATATAATTATATATATGTGATATATATATATATATGAAAATATGAGTTGATTATGTATCATGGTTGATGATACATAGAACATGGGTGTATAAGAATCACACCATGACTAAAGATGAATGGGATGAATTTATAATTTAAGGAAAAAAGGAAAATGAGAAAAATGAGTCTTGGCTTTGGATGCTTGGAGAAGTATTGAGAAGCCATGACTCATCTCCTAATTTTTTTTACTCTTAGATATTTATTCATCCCAATCTTATCTCTATCTCATGGTTCATTCTCTCATTGACAACATCCAAGTTCATCTCGTTGATTTTTCTTTTCTCTAGGTTTTTTCTTGAGTTGGAAAAAGAAAAGAAAAAATAATTTCTATATGAGCATATCTCCTACTTCATCAACCTATACTAATCTAGCCCATTAGTTTAGGTTGTTTGCTTCACTAATACTTTGATTAGTGAAGAGTGAGCTTGTCAGAGAGATTTCAAGATGGATCATCTTCGGCATCCATGACTTCAAGCAAGTTCGATCCTTTCTTAAATGGAGTCAAAGAAGAGTTCTAGAGACTACTACTTGGAGCTTTAGAAGTGAAGGACCGGTCTATAAAGGTTGTAAACCTCCATCACATAGCTTAGAACTTGTATTCTTTTACTTGAAATCCTAATTCTCTAGTTCGATTCTAGGATTGTGTGACTTAGACCTCTAGATTTTTTAAAATTGCATACTTGATGCTTGTATAAACCTAGTAGAGGTGATAAGACACACTTTCATAGTATCAAAGCCAAGATAAAGACTTAGGCGATGAATAGACGATGTTAAAGTGTTCGATCGAAGTTTTAAAAACCGATTTTGGGTAATTTCTGTCCAATTTTTCAAACGTTGAAATTTTCCAGATTAAAAATTCCTAGAAAATCATGCAGGTAATTCAATGGAGCTCCAAGAAGAACGAGAGCCTAACTCCAACAAATGGCTGCGGAACCGCCGCCTAAACCATGTTTTGGCCGCGGTTCTATCGCCGATTTAAGGGGTTATAGACTCATTTTTCTTCTGCTTCTTCATTATATGATTTTGGGTTTTCTAGGTATTTTTGGTGAAGCTCAAGTTGTTTTGGTCTCTGTGAATTGGTATTGTTTGAAACATCGATCGAAATGTTTAACATCGTCTAGATAACTTTATATATGTATTACAATTTTTGAAATCCACATTGATTAGTTTTGTGAAAACTAGTTAATGAAATATAAATCTCGCATTTTAGTCTGAAGTGATGGATTGCCATGGAGTTTCGATTCGGATCAAAACTCCGTCGTAATCTCATATCGTACATGAATAGTCGGCGGGAGACACTACTAGACAGCTACGCCCCAAGCCTCGACCAAGTGACTATAGGAGAAGCCCGTCGCCAAAAGAATCCACTCGGGTGCTCGTGGCCGCGGTGTTCCGCCTAAGTGCACTTCGTTGACGGCCCCGAGGGTGCGCCCATCTACTAAAGTTCCCGACGAGCATTCTATCATTTTATCGAGAATCTTGTTGAATTGCCCGACTCATTTTTGAAAAGTGTTTTCAATTCAAGACTTAAATGCAAGGTTTATAGGGTTAGGCATGAAATCCGGAATATGTGATAATCCAAGTTAATGATGTCTAAAGATAGTGCGGATTCTAATTATTGTAGTTTTCATTTATTTTCTACGACCTTAAGTGTAATATGTGTAAGTATCCCCGATCTCGTTGCTATACGTTAACGACATTAGAGATACGCATATTTACTTACGTTGATGTCATGTGATGTTATTGTGTTGTTGTTGATATGTTATATTGGATCATCGTGATTAAATAGCCGGGGGGTTTTACGCGAGATGTGAGGTTTTCAATTTTCATTCATGTAAATATTTGAATGTAATATTCTTTTATTGGGACACTTCTGGGATGAGGTTGTTGTCTCTATTTGATGTATATTATTTACTTTTCCGCATTAGGATAGACTCAAGGCAGGAAGCACAAGTAACCGGGTTCTAGAGTCCAGTGGGAGGCCATCTCAAGGAGTCGAGACCGGTCGCCTACCTCTAGAATTGGCAGGGTTGCTTGCCGCTGTCATAGGGGTCTAGAGGTGTGGGTTTGGCTATTCATCACGTCGGTGGAATCCGTGTTTTTCATTACTGGCTTAATCTAAAACACGGACCTCTTAGTATATCCTATATTTCATATGTTTGCTTCTACTGTTTCTGTGATATGATGTGATCATATAACTGTGTGAGACGAATGCTACTTATATATAAGATATACTAGAAGACACACATATGTTTTGCATCCATGCTAGTCCTGACCCCACCATGCCGTAAGTTAAGTAACCTTACGGTGAAGACCCATGTCCCGGTGGCGAATGCAAATGGCATATATTTGTATTTTATTTTCGTTCTTCTGTGATATTTAGGAAATATAAATGATGGGACGTCATTAATGAGATTAATGAAAAGAAATGAAACCTAAAGACGTTGTAGAATCAAATTTTTCAAAAAGGTAGCTCTAGTTCTTGCTTTGCATAGCGGTGTTCCATTATGAATATCCAGCACCTCATTCGATGAGGAAAGAGCCTAGACCCCTTCACCGGGAATGACCTCTTTAGAAAAATTAGCATATGCTATAACCCATCGGTTTATTTTGAAAACTACTCGATTTTAAAAGCGAAGTTTAAACCATGCCTTTTTCAAATCACTAGATTCTATAACGATATGAAGTTCATTATGTCAATGGATTTCTTCAAAACTGGTCATAGCCCTCCGTCATTTCAGATAAGTACTATTTAGTGTTCATGTTGCATTTGTTGGCCTCCATCAAGGCATAGTGTGCGGTAGCTGATTAGTGCTTATCTGCCGCATGTCGATGCGATTGAATTAGGGAAGTCGTACGACCTTGTTAGCCTCCGTCAAGGATCGTGCGGGTGGGTTTAATTCAACCATCAAATGATGAGTTGAACTTTGACTAGCGGCCTATGGTTTGTTGGCCTTCATCAAGGTTATAGGTCGTTAGAGGTAAAAACAGATATTAGGAATTTCAAGTGTTGAAATTTGCAATGAGATTGGATACCTTCTATATGATAGTTGGATCCCGATACCCACTGCAAATAAGTGTTACTCCTGGGAGAGTTTTCCAATTTACAATTAGCTAATACAGTAGGTGTCTAAGAAAGGTGTTAATGGGGTTATGCCCCTGCGGAAACGAGATTATTTAATTAGTTCCATGCGAAAGCACGGGAAGACTCCCTCGGAGTACCAACTGTTAGTTGTTTGTATGCCTTAGAGGCCATTATTATGCATATGATGTATATTATAATGGATGCTTGGACATATATACGGAGGAATTTCTTGCTCAACATGATAGTATGCTATCTGGTTACTCTTTATCTTAACGTGTACACTTATTGTCTCTCTGTTACGTGTTGATAAAGCCTTTAGGATGAATACTCGACTACCAGGATTATGATGCAGATCATACTAGTGGGGCCAGGGTAGTCCGTAAGTAAATCCTTCAATTGTTCCTAGTCGTGGGAGTATAGAGACGGGGCATCAATATTCCAGAGTAAACTAGCATATACGTTTCTTGACCCATATAATGGGCGATGGATGATCCCACATCCATTGGTGTTTGACATCAAAAATTGTATACGGGTGCTCGGTGGAGACTGGGAACACTAAACAGGACTCGCCGAGAACTCCTAGATGGTATTATACCTTACATCAGATAGCAGTTCTCTGGTGATTCTGGTACAGGCTAGTCTGTAGACCCGAGATCGTTATAGAGTCTTGTGTGATTCCCACTATGCTTTGATTTCCACCATACCACGTTCAAGAGAACGTGCAAAACGGTGGTTTTTGGGTACAGTCCCGAGTAACATGGAGGAAATGAGCAATAGGAGGGGATTTCGTCTCTCCCGGTATTGGGGGTTGATGTTGCGCTATGCTCGATTAGCAATAACAGGAAATCCCTGGCCAGGGTTGCTGAGATTTATGGGTAAGTGTTATCAGTAGTTTCTTGAACTGTTATGGGCCTCACATCAGCATGACTTGTCAGGCTATTGGGGTCTGACGTTTACCACCCTAGGCTGGATATGCGACATATCAGACGAAGAGACGGAACTGTGTGGTAGTGTTACTTATTGGATTCGCAGGAGTATGAGCAGGTTTGCTTGTTGATCTTCCGATCGCTCAATACCCGAGTAGCCGTTACGCCCAGCTAGTACCGCTGACGGCTTGTGGGTGACTGATATGTTCATCACCTGCTGCCGGCGTATTGACGATTCTTTAGAGTCCTATACAGAGGTTTCCTGGCTCAGGCGAAATGAAGTAGGAGCACATATGTGATATGTGCGGGATCGAGATTAATACGCGTATGTGATACCATATTCTAATCTCGCGATATGTGATATCAGTCGGTTATATGTAATATAGCTGGGTTATCGAATCAAGTGTTTATTTGATAAGTTGATACAAATGATATTAATCGGTTATATGTGATATAGCCGGATTATTAAATCAAGTGTTGATTTAATAATTTCATGTATAATTATATATTTGATATATTAACATGCATTAACTAATATTAGCTCACTTAAGAATTTCTTTATCTCACTTGTGCACATTTAATATATATATATATGTGTGTGTGTGTGTGTGTGTGTGTGTGTGTGTGTGATATATATTATTTGTGTCATGCTTGATGATACATCTAACATGGGTGTATGAGACTCATACCATGTCATAGATAATTGTTTTTTTTATTTATTTAGGTAAATACAAAATTAGGTGGAATAATCACATGGTTTGAAGCTTAGTGGAAGCTTATAGTAACCATTGACTTAGTCCACTAATCTTATCTTTACTTGAGATACTTGTTAACCCAACCATTATCTTAAGCCATGGTTAAGTCTCTACATGAGTTAATATGAGATATTATCTCAACCATGGTTGATATTCTCACTAATTCCATTCCCCACTTCATCTTCTTGTTTATCTCAAGAAAGCTCTCTAGCTTTTCTTGAGGTGAAGAAATATTGTGAGAAAAATTATTCTAAAGTGGGCTAAAATCCTACTTCATCAGCCTACATAAGATTAGCCATTTAGTTTACGTTGTTTGCTTCACTAATTCCCAATTAGTGAAGATGTATCGTGAGTTAGAGTCTCCTCGACATAGATCATCTCCGTCCTTGAAGATTTCAAGCAAGTTTGTTCATTTCGCTTTGTGGAACCTAACTTTAGTCCGAGAGATCACTACTTGGAGCGAAAGGACTACTACACGGAGTATTAGAAGTGAAGGACCGGTCTACAAAGGTTGTATTCCTCATTCACTTAATGTAATGTTTGATTACATGTTGCTTCACCCTAATTCCTCTAGTTAGATCCTTGGTTAGGGTTCTTTAGCACCTTAGAATTTTTTAAAATGGCAGGGTTGATGCCTTCCGAAACCTAGTGAGGGTGCTAAGGATCCCAGTAGTGGTATCAGAGCCAAGCTAGAGAATTAGACGATATTAGTAGAATTACGAAACCGAAACAACTCCGAAACAGTCGAAACAAAACCCTAGTTTCTGTCAAATTTTTCAGAGCCTATAATTTTTTTTAAAAAAGTTGCAGAATTTTACATGTGATGTAATATGAACACTGAATAAAATTGAGCCGGTTTCACCAGATTTGACCCGGCGAAAACAGCAAAAAAAAAACCGGCCTGGCCGGTTTTGCTATGTTGTTTTGGCTTCGATTTTGTTTGGTGCTCTAGGCTCTGGGGTTGGGTGTTTCAGGTATTGTTTGTTTTTACTAAGATTGCATGTGATGTTATCTTTCTCTAAAGGCAATTCGAAGTGTTTCGTAGTCGTAATTTGAACATCGTTTCGGGTAATTTAGACGACGTTAAAATAGGTTCGAACTAATATCAAAACCCTATTATCTCACCCCTCTCTGGAAAAGTTTCCAAAAGTTGGATTTTTTCCAAGTTTAAAAATATTCAAAAATCATGCAAGTAATTCCATGGACCCTCTAAAAGAACGATATCCAAACCTCGACTCTTTGACCACGGAACCGTGGGCAAACCCCAGGGTTTACGGCGGTTCCGTGGCGCTATTAATGAGGTATGGGTCGGCCCTTCTACGGTTAGTCCATAGGTGCAGTGGCATATTCTGGGTATTTTTTAAACTATGCTCAAGTGTTGAGCTCTTTGGAAAATTTTGGGTGTTTTTTGATTCGATCGAAATGTTAATAACGTCTAACTCTTTGTTAATTGTGAAACAATATTTGGAATCCACAATTAGTTTTGTGAAAACTAATTTGAGTTTTGTAAACCTAGCAATTTAGTATCATTTGATTGGTTACCACGGGTTTTTGATTTGGATCAAAACTCTGTCGCAATCACGTAGTATATGCGGATACTCGCCGGGTAACATTACTAGATAGCCATGCCCCATAGCCCCGACCAAGTGACTTCAGGAGAACCCCGTTGCCTAAAGCATTCGTCCGGGTGCTCGCGGCCGTGGTGTTCCGCCTAAGTGCACTTCGTCGATGATATCGGGGGTGCGGCCGTCTATTAAAGTTTCCGACGTGCATTCGATCAACTTGTCGGGAATCTTGTTGAATTGCTCGACTTGATATTGAAAAGTGTTTTCAATATCGAGACTAAAATCCGGGGTTTATAAGGTTAGGCATGAAATACGGAATATGAGATATTCCGGGTTTATGATCTCTAAGGAATTCATATGGTTAGGCATGAAATCCGAAATATGTGATATTTCGGGTTTATGATGTCTAAGGCGGTTGCGGATTCCAATTGTTGCAGTTTTCACTTTCTTTTCTGCGACCGTAAGTGTAATATGTGGTGTATCGCCGGTTTCGTTGCTATATGTCAACGTCAATTATGATACGCATATTTACTTACGTTGATGACATGTGATGTTTTGTGTTGATGTGATATGTTATATTGGATCGTCGCGTTTGAATAGCCCGAGGTTTTTGCGTGAGATGAGAGTTTTTCATTTTCATTCATGTAAAAACTTGTATGTAATATTCTTTTATTGGGGCACTTCAAGGTTGAGCATGATGTCACCATTGATGTTTATTATTTACTTTTCTGCATTAGGATAGACCCAGGGTGGGGAGCACAAGTAACCGGGTTCTAGAGTCCAGTGGGAGACCATCTCGAGGAGTCGAGACAGGGTCTCCTAACTCTAGAATTGGTAGGGTTGCTTGCCGCTCTCGTAGGGGTTTAGGGATGTGGGAATGGCTATTCATCACGACTGTAGAATCCGTATTTTTTACTGGCTTAATTTAAAACATGGAAATCCTAGTATATCCAATATTTTATATGTTGTATTCTGCTGCTGATATTCTGTGATGTGATCACTTTATATGCTGAGACGAATGTTGTTATTATATATATGATATATAATAAACGTTGCTTATGTTTTGCACCTGCGCTAGTCCCGCCCCGCTATGCCGTTAGTTTAGTAACCTAACGGTGCATAACGGGACACTGTGGAGAATGTGGATGGTATAAGCGTAGGTTCTATTTTCGTTTCTTTATCTGTGATGCTTAGGAAGCATAGATGATGGGACTTCATTAATGAGATTAATGAAAGGAAAGAAACCTAATGATGTTGTGGAATCAAATTTTCAAAATTGGTAGCTCTAGTTCCTCCTTTGCATAGCGGTATTCCTTGTAGAATATCCAGCACCTCATTCGACGAGGAAAGAGCCGAGATCCCTTCACCGGGAGTGACCTCATTAGCGAAACTAGCAGATACTACAACCCACTCGGTTTTGTATTTTGATTGATTTTCTAGTTCTTGCTTTGCATAGCGGTATTCCTTGTAGAAGATCCAGCACCTCATTCAATGAGGAAAGAGCCGAGATACCTTCACCTGGAGTGACCTTTTTTAGCAAAACTAGCAAAAACCTCAAAATCACTTGATTCTACAACGATATCAAGTTCATTACGCAAAGGGTTTTCTTAAAAACCTATCGTAGCCTTCCGTCATTTCAGATAAGGACTATTTAGTATTCTGCTGCGTTTGTTGGCCATTGTCAAGACGTAGTGTGTGGTAGCTGATTAGTGCTTATCTGCTAAAAGAATGTGATGCGATTGGATTAGGGTAGTCATGTGACTTTGTTGGCCTTTGTCAAGGGTCTTGCGGGTGGGTTTAATTCAATCATGAAATGTACGGGTTGAACTTGACTAGCATCATATGGTTTGTTGGCCTTTGTCAAGGTCATAGGAGGCTAGGGGCAAAATATTATCGGAAATTTCAAGTGTTGAAATTTGCAATGAGATTGCATACCTTCTATGAGATAGTTGGATCCCGATACCCAGCGAGTAAGAGTTACTCCTAGGAGAGTTTTGCACATTACAATTAGCCGATCAGGTAGGTGTCTAGAAAGGTGTTAACGGGGTTACGCTCCTCGGAAAAAGAGGTTTATTTTAATTAGGTCCATGCGAAAGCACGGGAAACCTCCCTCAAAGTACCGACACTGGCCTGGCCGAAAGATTGACGAACTTGTAGGGTGTAATTAATCCTGGCTTGTCTTACCTTTTAGGGTTTGAATGAAAATTTGATAAAAATAGTGGAAGCCATCCTGATTAGATAAAATAATAATGAATCTGATCTTGCAAGAGCATACACAGAGTGTTTATCTACTCTCTCTCCTGGTAGCGACCGTGACATGTCTTAATCAAGATAATAATATGGATGTATTGACCGAACCTGCTTATTATACTGAGCTGGGGAACGTTGGTTCCGCTCTACCATATAATTGTTATAAGTCTGAGCAGGAAATAGGGGAATACCAGGATTCTCATGCCACCCAATCGAAGAAAGAGCTTGTTGATGCATATTCTTCAGGTGTGTTCGTTACCAAGAACTGTTTCTCAGTATCCTCTTGTTAGTTATATGTATGCCCTAGAGGCCATTACTGTACATAGGATGTATATTGTAGTGGATGCTGGGACATATATAGGGAGGACTTTCTTGCTCGACATGATAGTATGCTATCTGGTTGATCTTTACCTTAACGTGTATACTGATTGTCTCTCTGTTACATGTTGGTAAAGCCCTTAGGATGTGTACTTGACTATCTGGACTATGATGCGGATCATACTAGTAGGACATGGTAGTCCATAAGTACATCCTTCAAAGTCCCTAGTCGTGGGTATATCGAGATGGGGCATCGATATACCAGAGTAGACTAGCGTATACCTTCTCGACCCATACAGATGGGCGATGGATGATCCCATATCCATTGGTGTTTGACATCAGAGATGATATACGGGTGCTCAGTAGAGACTGGGTACACTGGACGGACTCGCCGAGAACTCCCAGATGGTATTATACCTCACGTCAGATGGCAGTTCTCTGGTGACACTGGTACAGAGTAGTCTGTTGACCCGAGATCGTCATAGAGTCTTGTGTGGTTCCCACTGTGCTTTGATTTCCATCTTACCACGTCCAAGAGGGCGTGCAAAACGGTGGCTTTTGGGTACAGTCCCGAGTCACATGGAGGCAATGAGCGATAGGAGGGGATTCGTCTCTCCCGGTATAGGGAGTTGATGTTGCGCTGTGTTCGATTGGCTATAACAGGAAATCCCTGGCCAGGGTTGCTGAGATTTACTGGTAAGTGTTACCAGTAGTTTCTCGAATTGTTATAGACCTCATATCGACATGACTTATCAAGCTATTGGGGTCTGACGTTTACCACCCCTAGGCAAGATATGCGACATATCAGACGATCAGACCGGACTATACGGTAGTGTTACTGGTTGGATTCACAGGAGTGTGAGCGGGCTTGCTCGTCGATCTTCTGATCGCTCAATACCCGGGCGGCCGTTACGTTTAGCAGACCGCTTGCGGCTCGTGGGTGTTTGATATGATCATCACCTGCTGCCGGCGTATTGACGAGTCTTTAAAGTCCTACACAGAGGTTTCCTGGCTCAAGCGAAACGAAATAGGAGCGCATATGAGATATGTGCGGGACCGAGAATGATACCAGTATGTGATACTGTATTCGATTCTCGCGATATGTGACATTGATCGGTTATATGCGATATAGCCGGGTTATCGGATCAAGTGTCGATTCGATAAGTTGTTACTGTTGATATTAGTCGGTTATATGCGATATGACCGGATCATTAAATCAAGTGTTGATTTAATGATTTAATGCATAATTATATATTTGATATATTACTTTGCATTAACTAGTAACGGTTCACTTCAGATGGATTTTCTCACTCGGATGTGCGCATTGTATATGCGATATATTTTTGTGCACTTGATTGTATCATGTTTGATGATGCATGCAAAATTGGTTAGTGTAAAGAATTAAACCTAGGTTAAGTAAATGGTTAAGGTTTCTTTTTATTTGTCCATTCATTTATCTTTTTATTTGGATTAAAATGAAATGACAAAAGAAAACAAAATGGTTATCATTCTTTCTTTCTTTCATGAAGCTTGATGAAGCTTCATGAAGCTTTGACCATATGACCATTTTGTCTTCAAGCTTAACCCTAACCATTCTTTTAACCTTAGTCATTTCTCTACACCTAACTATAGTTAATGTTATGATAAGGATTCTTTTTATTTTTTCTATTCTAATTAACTTATCATATCATTATCCTCTTCTTCTTCATCTTCAACCTTAAAGAAAGCCTTCTACCAACAATGGTGGAATGTGAAAATGAGTGAGAAATCCAATTCTAAAATGAACCCACTTCCTATTTCTTCATCCTCTACCTCTTGCCAAGTAGTAGAGTGTGTTTCCTTCACAAGTTTTCATGGCTTGGTGAAGGTGGAGCTTGATCTAGCGATGCTTCGACGTAGATCATTTTGGGCACGTCGTCGATGACCTAGCCCGCCTATTCTCCGATGAAGCCGATGCTAGAGCCCGGGACTTGCATTTGGACAGCGGAGAGGACTTCATCACGGAGCCGTGGAGGTGGAGGAACGGATCTACAAAGGTTGTATTTCCGTACTCTTAGTTAAGTGTTAACTAGTTTGTTTTTCGCCTAGACCTCTAGCCAACGATCCGTACTTTAGGGTTTTTCGGCACCGTTTAAATTTGAAATTGGCATGGTTGATGCCTTGTGAGACCTCATTAGGGTGCCTAGGAACCCTACAGTGGTATCAGAGCCTAGCTAGAGCCTTAGGCGAAGTCTAGACGGAGTTTGAAGTCCGATCGACCCGAAACCCCAACTCAAAAAATGCTCTATGTCCTTTTTTCAAAAACGTGGTTTTTTCAACATTAAAAATGCTTAAAAAATTCAGCAGGGAAATCTAAGAATTACGGCGCAAAAATTTTCTGATGAACAGTACATATTGCGGCGGAACCGCGGCAGAAGCTTGGCTTCTGCGGCGGTTCCGCGGCAAAAAGGTGACATCATCAATTCCTGTTTGCACAGTAACTCCTATTTTATTATGCTTGATTTTCTGGGAATTTTTAATTTTTATTCAAGAGTTGAATTTTCAGGGGTTGATTTGGGGATTCGGTGTTTCGATCGGAGTATCAAATTTTGTCTGTGTGGCTTTCCGGATAATTTTTAGAATATGTTAAAAAGTTCGACCGGATATAAATACCCAATTTTTCCCCTGTCGGGAAATTTCCAAGTGTTGGATTTTTCCGTAGTTTAACGACGTTCTAAGTAGTGCAAGTAACTCGATGGACCCTCTAGAAGACAACAAACCTTAACTCGATTATGTGACCGTCTTGAACTGCCCTTTGAACCTTCGGGTTTGGGGCAGTACGGCGTGCCACATGTGAGGCGTTGGCTTGACCCTTCTACGGCTGGACCGTTGGTATTGAGGCACGAGCTGAATGTTGTTAGACTTATTTCATGTGTTGATCTGTATCGGGAAAACTTGGGTGTTTGACTGTTCGATCGAAAAGTTTAACATTTTCTATTTATCTGGAATGTGATACAATACTTGGAATTCGCAAATAGTTATGAGATAACTGAATGAATGTTATAAACATAGCGGTTTAGTCTCACTTGATCGGTTGCCACGGAATTTTGATGTGATCAAAAGTCCGTCGCAATCACGTAGTGTACGCGGATACTCGCCGGGTAAACTTAATAGACAGCCTCACTCCATAGCCCCGACCAAGTGACTGTAGGAGAACCCCGTCGCCGAAAGCATCCGTTCGGGTGCTCGCGGTAGCGGTGTTCCGCCTTGGTGCACTTCGTCGACGGCGTCGGGGGTGCGGCCGCCTACTAAAGTTTGCGACGAGTATTCGATCAGGATGTCGGAAATCTTGTTGAATTGCCCGACTTTATATTGAAAAGTGTTTTCGATTTTGAGACTAAAATGCGGGGTTTATAATTGTTAGGCATGCGATGTCTAAGTATTTCATTTGATTAGGCATGCGATGTCTATGCAGATTGCGGATTCCAACTGTTGTAGTTTTACACTTCCTTTTCTGTGACCGTAAGTGTAATATGTGATATCGCTGGTTTCGTTGCTATATTTCAACGACAATTGGGATGGACATATTTACTTACGTTGATGACATGTGATGTTATGTGTTGCTGGATATGTTATATTGGATCGTCGTGTTTGAATAGCCGGGGGTTTTTATGTAAGATGAGTGTTTTTCATTTTCATTCATGTAAAAACTTGTATGTAATATTCTTTTATTTGGGGCACTTCCAGGTTGCGGAAGATGTCACCCTTTGTATATTATTTACTTTTCTGCACTAGGATAGACCCAAGGAGGGGAGCAAAAGTAACCGGGTTCTGGAGTCCAGTGGGAGACCAACTCGAGGAGTCGAGTCCGGGTCTCCTAACTCCAGAATTGGTAGGGTTGCTTGCCGCTCTCGTAGGGGTCTAGGGGTGTGGGTTTGGCTATTCATCGCGACCGTGGAATCCGTGTTTTATACTGGCTCGTAATGAAAACACGGACGTCCTAGTATATCCAATGTTTCATATGTTTCTTCTGCTGCGATATCTATGATGTGATCATGTGATGTTCTGTGATAGATACAGTATATAGTATATATGAAATATTATATAGACGTTACTTATGTTTTACACCCGCGCTAGCCCTGCCCTGCTCTGCCGTTAGTTACCGAACCTAACGGTGCACGAGGGGACATCGAGGCGAATGCGGATGGCATAAGTGTACGTCGTATTTATCTGTGATGTTTAGGTATATAAATGATGGGACTTCATTAATGTGATTAATGAAATAAAAAGAAACCTAAGATGTTGTAGAATCGAATTTCAAAAATAAAACAGGTAGCTGCAGTTCTTGCTTTGCACAGAGGTATATATGATATATCCTGCACCTTATTCGATAAGGAAAGGACCGAGATCCCTTCACCGGGAGTGACTCCTTTAGCAATAACTGGCAGATGCTACACACTCGGTTTGTCTTTTGATTGCTTTTAAGAGTTTTTGCTTTGCACAGTGATATATATGATATATCCCGCACCTCATTCGACGAGGAAAGGACCGACGATCCCTTCACCGGGAGTGATTCCTTTAGCAAAACTAGAAAAGCCTCAAAAACACTCCGTTTTCAAAATTCATTCGATCCTACAACGATATCAAGTTCATTACGCAATAGGTTTTCAGAAAAACCTGTCGTAGCCCTCCGTCATTTCAGATAAGTACTAGTTAGTATTCGTGCTGCGGTTGTTTGGCATGCGTCAAGGCGTAGTGTACAGTAGCTAACTAGTGCTTATCTGCTAGCATACGATGCGATTGGATTAGGGTATTCGTACGGCGTTGTTTGGCATGCGTCAAGGGTCGTGCGGGTGGGTTTAATTCAATCAAGAAATGTACGGGTTGAACTTGACTAGCAGACTATGGGTTATTTGGCATGCGTCAAGGTCATAGTGAGCTAGGGGCAAAATATTATCGGGAATTTCAAGTGTTGAAATTTGCAATGAGATTGCATACCTTCTATGAGATAGTTGGATCCCGATACCCGCTGCGAGTAAGAGTTACTCCTGGGAGAGTTTTATACATTACAATTAGCCGATCAAGTAGGTGTCTAGAAAGGTGTTAACGAGGTTACGCCTCTGGGAAAACGAGGTTTACATTAATTAGGTTCGTGCGAAAGCACGGGGGACCTCCCTCAAAGTACCGACACTGGCCTGGCTGAAAGATTGGCGAACTTGTAGTGTGTAATTAACCCCGGCTAGTCTTTCCTTTTAGGGTTTGAAGGAAGATTTGATAAAAAGCAGTGGGAGCCATCCTGATTAGATAAAATAATAACGAATCTATTCTTGCAAGAGCGCACGCTGAGTGTTTTCTTCTCTCTCTCTCCAGGTAGCGACCATATCACGCCTTAATCAAGATAATAATACGGATTATTGACCGAACCCGCTTGTTATACTGAGCTGGGGAACGTTGATCCCGCTCCACCTTATAATTGTTATAAGACAGAGCAGGAAATTGGGGATTACCAGAATTCCCGTGCCGCCCAAACGAAGAGAGTGCATGCTGATGCATCATCTTCGGGTGTGTTCTTTATACAGAACTGTTTCTCAGTATCCTTTACGTCCTGGGTATATGATACCGGATCAGGATCCCAGATATGTAATCTGTTACATAGGGCTACAGAAAGGTAAAGAACTGAGAACGGGTGATAAGTTTCATGAGACAGAAAACGGGGCAAGTGTTGCTGCCAAGTCTGTTGGTCACTGTCACCCTGTATTACCGATATATTGATTCTGAACGAATTTTATTAGATACCGAACCTGATATACAAAATCATATCAGTCTCTTTATAAGTAAAGAAATGATAAAATTTTGTATTGTTGGATAATGTTTTGAACATTTCCTATATCAAAAGTTGATCAGTTCAGGCACGTGATCTAAAAGCATTGATGTTCTAAATCAAACTACAGTTCTTTAGTATACGGAACACACACAAGAGGAAGAGTTCAGAAATGAACGAATCCTACTTGAGGCATTGTAGAATAGGTCATATCAATGCGACCCGACTAGCTAGAGTTACATAAAGATGCATATTTAAATTAGTTTGAATTTGCATCTTGTGAAACTCGCCAGTCATGTCACAAAGATAAGATGACCACAGCTCCGTTTACTGAAAACAGAGAAAGAGTTAGTAAACTCTTGGGATGATACATGATGATGTATGTAGGTCCCCTGTCTACAAATGTCAAGACCGGTTCTTTTTACTTCATTACATTCTCTGATAATCTCTCAAGATTCAGACATATGTTCCTGTTGAAACACAAGTCCGAACCTTTTGAGATATTCACAGAATATAAGTTAGAAGTAGAGAACCAATACGGGTATAAGTATTATGTCCTATGATGAGATCAAGGAGGAGAATACTTAAGCACGGAAACCCTGGATTATTCTAAAGGAGAATGAGATTCTCTCTCAGCATTACTCCTCCGAATACACCATAGCACGATGGTATATCGGGGCGGAGCAATAACACTCTATATAAGGTGTGCTCTATGATGAGTACTACTGAGTTACCTATTTCCTTTTGGGAGTTATACACTTGAGAAGCTGCATACCTATTGAATAGGGTTCCAATCAAATCAGTTGCCTACCACTTCATATATGATATGGGAAGGGAAGAGCCCATGTCTTAAGCTAGTTAAGATTTGGGATTGTCCGGCCTATGTCTAAAAGAAAAATCCGGACAAGCTCGAGGCAAGGTCTGTAATGTAGAACTGGAAAGGTTCCAGCTATACAAACTACAGCAGATGATCTGATAAAACCAAAGGATTCAATAGTTACCAACGAACCTCAGCCTCTCCGCCGATCTAGTAGGGTTCCTCACCCAACTGAGAGATACTTTGGTTTCTTGATGACAGTGGGAGCGAGGATTGCATCATGAGATGATGACCCAACTAGTTTCGACCTGGCCATCAGGAGTGGGACTCTGTAAGAATGGATGGATGCTTAGCGATCTGAGATGGAATCCTTATACACCAACAAAGTATGGACTTTGGTTGCTATATCTGAAGGGTTAAATCCCCATCAGGAGCAAGTATATCTTGAGAAGATTACTTGGTGTAAATGGAAAAGTTGAGACTTTCAAAGCTAGACTTGATAAAGCTTTTCGTCATCGACCAGGCGTGGATAATGATGAAACCTTTTCAAGTGGCTATGCTTAAGTCCATCCAGATCCTACTTGCCACGGCTACATACCATGACTACGATATCTGGCGGTTGGATGCCATGACTGCTTTTCTAAATGATATTTTAGAAGATAATGTCTATAAGTACACAGCCAGAGGGCTTCGTAGACAGTGGGAGCAGCGGAAACGTGTGCAAGATGCTTTATAGGATAAAGCAGGTATCGCGGAGTTGGAACATCTGTTTTGATGTGTTAGTCAAACAGTTTGACATCATCAAAATGGTAGATGAACCTTGTATAAACAAAAAGGTAGTAGGGAGTATGGTGACGATCCTCGTAAAGTACGTGGATGACATACTCTTGATAAGGAATGGAGTTTCCTATGCTACGCTCGATCAATCTCTGCTTGTCACAAGGATTCTCCATATAGGATCAAAGTGATACCTCCTAAATCCTGAGTTTTTGGATCTATGAGATAGATCTAATTGGATGTTAGGATTCTCACTAGTTGTAGTGAGATGGTATCAATCGATCCTGAGGAGAATTACTGGAAGGGTTCCAGGGTGATAAAAACGACTGAATGTCAGTCACATGCATTGTCTTTACCCTCAGTAAAGGGACGGTATGTTGGAAGAGTTCCAAGCTAGATACCGATACATACTAGACGATTAAGGCTGGATACATCGCTACTTAATATGCTACCAAAGAGGCTGTCTGGGTGTATATTGGTCATGAGATGAACTATGTTCCTCCTATTGTGTGACAATGGAGTTGTGGCTTATGCCAAGGAACGTCCGTCCCATCAGTGATCCAGACATATTCTAAGGCAGTATCACCTGATCATGGAGATGGTTGATCTCCAGGGGATCGAGGTTTGGAGAGTAGACTCAGAGGACAATACAGCGGATCCACTCACAAAGGCCTTTTCCTAGAGAGAGACTTTTATGGGATGGTTGAGTATGAGATACTACAACCACTGCTACAGATGGCCCTAGTGCAAATGGGAGATTGTTAGTTATATGTTTGCCCAAGAGGCCATTACTGTACATAGGATGTATATTGTAGTGGATGCTGGGACATATATAGGGAGGACTTTCTTGCTCGACATGATAGTATGCTATCTGGTTGATCTTTACCTTAACGTGTACACTGATTGTCTCTCTGTTACATGTTGGTAAAGCCCTTAGGATGTGTACTTGACTACCTGGACTATGATGCGGATCATACTAGTAGGACATGGTAGTCCATAAGTACATCCTTCAAAGTCCCTAGTCGTGGGTATATCGAGACGGGGCATCGATATACCAGAGTAGACTAGCGTATACCTTCTCGACCCATACAGATGGGCGATGGATGATCCCATATCCATTGGTGTTTGACATCAGAGATGATATACGGGTGCTCAGTAGAGACTGGGTACACTGGACGGACTCGCCGAGAACTCCCAGATGGTATTATACCTCACGTCAGATGGCAGTTCTCTGGTGACACTGGTACAGAGTAGTCTGTTGACCCGAGATCGTCATAGAGTCTTGTGTGGTTCCCACTGTGCTTTGATTTCCATCTTACCACGTCCAAGAGGGCGTGTAAAACGGTGGTTTTTGGGTACAGTCCCGAGTCACATGGAGGCAATGAGCGATAGGAGGGGATTCGTCTCTCCCGGTATAGGGAGTTGATGTTGCGCTGTGTTCGATTGGCTATAACAGGAAATCCCTGGCCAGGGTTGCTGAGATTTCCTGGTAAGTGTTACCAGTAGTTTCTGGAATTGTTATAGACCTCATATCGACACGACTTATCAAGCTATTGGGGTCTGACGTTTACCACCCCTAGGCAAGATATGCGACATATCAGACGATCAGACCGGACTGTACGGTAGTGTTACTGGTTGGATTCACAGGAGTGTGAGCGGGCTTGCTCGTCGATCTTCTGATCGCTCAATACCCGGGTGGCCGTTACGTTTAGCAGACCGCTTGCGGCTTGTGGGTGTTTGATATGATCATCACCTGCTGCCGGCATATTGACGAGTCTTTAGAGTCCTACACAGAGGTTTCCTGGCTCAAGCGAAACGAAATAGGAGCACATATGAGATATGTGCGGGACCGAGAATGATACCAGTATGTGATACTGTATTCGATTCTCGCGATATGTGACATTGATCGGTTATATGCGATATAGCCGGGTTATCGGATCAAGTGTTGATTCGATAAGTTGTTACTGTTGATATTAGTCGGTTATATGCGATATGACCGGATCATTAAATCAAGTGTTGATTTAATGATTTAATGCATAATTATATATTTGATATATTACTTTGCATTAACTAGTATCGGTTCACTTAAGATGGATTTTCTCACTCGGATGTGCGCATTGTATATGCGATATATTTTTGTGCACTTGATTGTATCATGTTTGATGATGCATGCAAAATTGGTTAGTGTAAAGAATTAAACCTAGGTTAAGTAAATGGTTAAGGTTTCTTTTTATTTGTCCATTCATTTATCTTTTTATTTGGATTAAAATGAAATGACAAAAGAAAACAAAATGGTTATCATTCTTTCTTTCTTTCATGAAGCTTGATGAAGCTTCATGAAGCTTTGACCATATGACCATTTTGTCTTCAAGCTTAACCCTAACCATTTTTTTAACCTTAGTCATTTCTCTACACCTAACTATAGTTAATGTTATGATAAGGATTCTTTTTATTTTTTCTATTCTAATTAACTTATCATATCATTATCTTCTTCTTCTTCATCTTCAACCATGAAGAAAGCTTTCTACCAACAATGGTGGAATGTGAAAATGAGTGAGAAATCCAATTCTAAAGTGAACCCACTTCCTATTTCTTCATCCTCTACCTCTTGCCAAGTAGTAGAGTGTGTTTCCTTCACAAGTTTTCATGGCTTGGTGAAGGTGGAGCTTGATCTAGCGATGCTTCGACGTAGATCATCTTCGGCACGTCGTCGATGACCTAGCCCGCCTATTCTCCGATGAAGCCGACGCTAGAGCCCGGGACTTGCATTTGGACAGCGGAGAGGACTTCATCACGGAGCCGTGGAGGTGGAGGAACGGATCTACAAAGGTTGTATTTCCGTACTCTTAGTTAAGTGTTAACTAGTTTGTTTTTCGCCTAGACCTCTAGCCAAAGATCTGTACTTTAGGGTTTCTCGGCACCGTTTAAATTTGAAATTGGCATGGTTGATGCCTTGTGAGACCTCATTAGGGTGCCTAGGAACCCTACACCTCTATGTCCTAGGTATGAGATACCGGATCGGGATCCCACATATGTAATCTGTTATATGGGCTACCAAAAGGTAGAGAACTGGGATTGGGTGATATGTCTCTGAGTGTAGAGAATGGTGCAATTGTTGGAGGTAAATCAGTTGGCAAATATCACCTTGTATTACCAAGTAGTAAATACATTGATTCTGAACAAATGTTATTACATACCGAACCTGATATACAGCATTACATATGTTTCTTTATTAAGTTAAAGAAGGATGTAATTTTGTATTGCAGGATAATATTGTGAACATTTTCCTTAATCAAGAGTTGATTGGATCAGGCATGTTATGTAATGGCATATATGTTCTAAATCAAACCACAGTTCAAAGTATACAGAACACACATAAGAAGAAATGTTCAGAAATGAACGAATCCTTCTTGTGGCATTGTAGACTAGGTCATATCAATGCGACATGACTAGCTAAGTTACATAAGGATGAATATTTGAATCTGTTCGAATTATCATTTTATGATACTTGCCAGTCTTATATCAAAGGTAAAATGACCAATACACCGTTTACTGGAAACAGAGAAAGAGTTACTGAACTCTAGAGACTAATGCATGCTGATGTATACGGTCCTATGTCTACAAATGCAAGGGTTGGTTCCCCGTACTTCATTATATTCACTGACCATCTCTCAAGATTCGTTCATATCTTCCTGTTGAAACACAAATCTGGAACTTTTGAGAAATTCAAGGAATATAAGCTTGAATTTAAGAACCAGACGGGTAAAAGTATTAAGTCCTTCGATCTGATCGGAGAAGGGAATACTTAAGCATAGAGTTCCTGGATTTTCTAAAAAGAGAGCGGTATTCTCTCGCAGCTTACTCCTTCATGTACACCACAGCACAATGTTGTATCGGGGCGGAGGAAACGCACCCTATTAGATATGGTGCGCTCTATGATGGGTACTGCTGAGTTGCATATTTCCTTTTGGAATTATGCACTTGAGAAGTTGCATACCAATTGAATAGGGTTCCAACCAAATCAAGTGCCTACTACTCCATATGCGATATGGTATGGGAAGAGACCATGTCTTAAACGAGTTAAGATATGGGGTTGTCCGGCCAATGTTGAAAGGCAGAATCCGGAAAAACTCGAGGCAATGTCAGTTCTGCAAGTTTGTTGGATATCCCAAACATTCGCAAGGGAATATCTTCTACCACACCGAGGAATAAAAGGTGTTTTGTTTCTCGGCATGCCACCCTTTTTAGAAAAAAGAATTTCTTGAAAAACAAATTTGTGGTCATGAGGTAGAACTGGAATGGGTTCCGTCTCTAAAAACTAGAACTAATGATTTAATGGAACCAAAGAATTCAATAGTCTCCAACGAACCTCAGCCTCTCCATGAATCTGGTAGGGTTCCTCATCCACCTGAGAGATACTACGGTTTCTTCAGTGACGGTGGGAGCGAGGATTGAATCATGGTAGATGATGACCCAACTAGGTTCAGGAAGGCCATCATGAGTGGAGACTCTGTGAAATGGCTGGATGCTATGCGATCTGAGATCGAATCCATGTACACCAACAAAGTATGACTTTGAACGTTGCACCTGAAGGGGTAAAACCCATCGGGAGAAAGTGGATCTTCAGAAGATTCTTGGTGTAGATGGAAAAGTTGAGACTTTCAAAGATAGACTTGTAGTAAAAGGCTTTCGTCAATAACCAGGTGTGGATTATAATGAAACCTTTTTCTCCAGTGACTATACTCAAGTCCATCTTGATTAAAGCAGGCATCGCAGAGATGGAACATCTATTTTGATGTGGCAGTTAAAGAGTTTGACTTCATCAAAAATGTAGATGAACCTTGTATATACAAGAAGGTTGTAAAGAGTAAGATTGTCTTCCTCGTATTGTATGTATATGACATACACTTGATAGGAAATGGGTTTCCTATGCTACACTCGGTCAAGCTCCTCTTATCACGAGGATTCTCCATGAAAGATCTGGGTGATACCTACTATATCTTGAGGATTAAGATCTATAGAGATAGATCTAAGCGGATGTTGGGAGTGTCCCAAATCTAGGTACATTAACACCATACTAAAGGGATTTAGTATGAAAGATTCTAATCATGGTAGTTCGCCTACTTACTCAAGAATCACTCTCTCCAAAAAGATGTCTCCCAAGACTGATTTGAAGAGAGCTCGCGTACAAGGGATACCCTATGCTTCGGCACTAGGCTCTTTCATGTATGCGATGTTATGTACCAGACCAGATGTAGCTAACTCACTAGGTGTAGTGATCAGGAATTAATCAGATCATGGGAGAATCACTGGACAGGTGTGAAGGACATTCTTAAGTACTTAAGAAGCACTAAAGAAATGTTCTTGGTGTTTGGTAACGGTGAACTCCAGTGGGAATCCTTTACCAATTCGCGCTCCCAGAGTGATAAGGTCGACTGAAAGTCAGTCTCACGCTTTTTCGTTACCCTCAGTGGAGGGACGGTATGTTGGAAGAGTTCCAAGCTAGATACCGTGGCAAACTAGAAGATAAATGCTGAATACATCACTACCAACGATGCTGCCAAAATGGATGTCTGGATATTTCTTGTTCATAAGATGAACATGGTTCCTACCATTGAGCGTCCAATAACCGTTATTGTGACAACAATGGAGTTGTGGCTTTGGCCTACGAACCTCGGTCCTATCAGCGATCCAGACATATTTTGAGTCAGTATCACCTGATCAGGGAGATGGTTGATCTCTAGGGGATCGAGGATAGGAGAGTTGACTTAAAGAATAACACAGCGGATCCACTCACAAAGGCTTTTCCCAAAAGAGACTTTTATGGGACGTTGGGTAGGAGATACTACAACAACTGGCCCCAGTGCAAGTGGGAGATTTTTAGTTGTATGTATGCCCTAAAGGCCATTATTGTATGTATGCTGTATATTATAGTGGATGCTTGGACATATATAGGGAGGGCTTTCTTGCTTGACATGATAGTATGCTATCTGGTTACTCTTAATCTTAACATGTACACTTATTGTCTCTCTGTTACGTGTTGATAAAGCCCTTAGGATGAGTACTTGACTACCAGGATTATGATGCAGATTATACTAGTGGGGCCAGGGTAGTCCGTTAGTACATCCTTCAATTGTTCCTAGTCGTGGGAGTATCGAGACGGGGCATCGATATTCCAGAGTAGACTAGGGTATACGTTTCTTGACCCATATGATGGGCGATGGATGATCCCACATCCATTGGTGTTTGACATCAAAGATTGTATACGGGTGCTCGGTGGAGACTGGGTACACTGAATAGGACTCGACGAGAACTCCTAGATGGTATTATACCTTACGTCGGATAGCAGTTCTCTGGTGACATTGGTACAGGTTAGTCTGTAGACCCAAGATCGTCAAAGAGTCTTGTGTGATTCCCATTGTGCTTTGATTTCCACCTTACCACATTCAAGAGAACGTGAGAAACGGTGGATTTTGGGTACAGTCCCGAGTCACATGGAGGCAATGAGCAATAGGAAGGGATTTCGTCTCTCCCGGTATTGGGGGTTGATGTTGCGCTATGCTCGATTGGCCATAACAGGAAATCCCTGGCCAGGGTTGCTGAGATTTACTGGTAAGTGTTATCAGTAGTTTCTCGAACCGTTATGGACCTCACATCGGCATGACTTATCAAGCTATTGGGGTCTGACGTTTACCACCCCCAGGCTGGATATGCGACATATCAGACGAAAAGACCGGACTGTACGGTAATGTTACTTATTGGATTGGAAGGAGTATGAGAAGGTTTGCTTGTTGATCTTCTGATCGCTCAATACCCGGGTAGCCGTTACATCCAGCTAGTACCGCTGACAGCTTGTGGGTGACGGATATGATCATCACCTACTGCCGGCATATTGACGAGTCTTTAGAGTCCTACACAGAGGTTTCCTGGCTCAGGCGAAACGAAGTAGGAGCATATATGTGATATGTGCGGAATCGAGATTAATAAGCGTATGTGATACCGTATTCTAATCTCGCGATATATGATATTGGTCGGTTATATGTGATATAGCCGGGTTACCGAATCAAGTGTTGATTCGATAAGTTGATACAAATTATATTAGTCTGTTATATGTGATATAGCCGGATTATTAAATCAAGTGTTGATTTAATAATTTAATGTATAATTATATATTTGATATATTAACATACATTAACTAATATTAGCTCACTAAAGAACTTCTTTATCTCACTTGTGCTCATTTAATATATATATATGTGAAATATATTATTTGTGTCATGCTTGATGATACATCTAACATGGGTGTATGAGACTCATACCATGTCATAGATAATTGTTTTTTTTTTATTTAGGTAAATACAAAATTAGGTGGAATAATCACATGGTTTGAATCTTAGTGGAAGCTTATAGTAACCATTGACTTAGTCCACTAATCTTGTCTTTACTTGAAATATTTATTAACCCAACCATTATCTTAAGCATGGTTAAGTCTCTATATGAGTTAATATGAGATATTATCTCCCCCATGGTTGATATTCTCACTAATTCCATTCTCCACTTCACCATCTTCTTCATCTCAAGAAAGCTCTCTAGCTTTTCTTGAGGTAAAGAAATATTGTGAGAAAAACTATTCTAAAGTGAGCAAAAATCTTACTTCATCAACCTACACTTGATTAACCATTTATTTTAGGTTGTTTGCTTGAATAATTCCCAATTAGTGAAGAGGTAGCTTGAGTTAGAGTCTCGTCGACGTAGATCATCTTCGGACTCGAAGACGTCAAGAAGGCTTGTTCATTTCGCTTTGTGGAGCCTAACTTAAGTCTGGGAGATCACTACTTGGAGTGAAGGAACTACTACACGGAGCTTTAGAAGTGAAGGACCGGTCTACAAAGGTTGTATTCCTCATTCACTTAGTGTAATACTTGATTACATGTTTCTTTACCCTAATTCCTCTAGTTAGATCCTTAGTTAGGGTTCTTTAGCACCTTAGAATTTTTTAAAATGGCATGGTTGATGCCTTCCGAAATCTAGTGAGGGTGCTAAGGATCCCAGCACCAACACCTGCGTGGATGACCGATTGGCGAACTTGTAGGGTATAATTAATCCCGGCTAATCTTACCTTTTAGGTTTTGAAGAAATATTTTATAAAAACAGTGGGAGCCATCCTGATTAGATAAGATAATAACCAATCTAATCATACAAGAGTGCACACTAAAGTGTTTTCTTCTCTCTCTCCAGGTAGCGACCATGTCACGCCTTAATCAAGATAATAATATGGATGTATTGACGGAACCAGCTTATTATACTGGGTTGGAGAACGTTGGTTCCGCCCTATCTTATGACAATAGTCATAAGTATGAGAAAGGGATAGGGGAATGCTAGGATTCCCATGCAACCCAAACGAAGAAAGAGCTTTTTGATGCATCTTCTTCAGGTATGTTAGTTATTGAGAACTGTTTCTCAGTCTGCTTTACGTCCTGAGTATTAGGTACCGGATCAGGATCCCACATTTATATTTTGTTACAAGGGTGATATGAATCTCAAAGTAGGGAACGAAGAATTGTTGCTGCCGAAGCTGTCGGCGAACATCATCAAGTATTGCTAAATGGTAATACATTGATTTTGAACGACTGTTATTACGTATCGTCGATGATGTGCAATATAATATCTGTTTCTTTATTAGATAAAGAAGGATATAATTTTGCATTAGAGAAAAATATAATGAATATTTTCCTAAATCAAGTGTTGATTGGGTTTAGTACATTGTGTAACGGTATATACGTTCTAAATCAAAATACAGTTCTGAATATACAAAACACATACAAGAGGAAAAATTCAAGAATGAACGAAATCTTCTTGTGGGATTGTAGACTTGGTCATATCAATGCAACCGGACTAGCTAAGTTGCATAAAGATAGATATTTGAATTCATTCGAATTTACATCTTATGAAACTTGTCGGTCATGTTTCAAAGGAAAGATGACCAAAACTCCGTTTATTAGACACAGAGAAAGAGCTACTGAACTCTTGGGACTGATACATAGTGATGTATGCGGTCCTATGTCTACACATCCAGGAATGGTTTCTCATACTTCATTACATTCACCGATGATCTCTCAAGATTCGGACATGTGTTCCTGTTGAAAAATAAATCTGAAGCTTTTGAGAAATTCAAGGAATATAAATCGTAGAGAACCAGATGGGTAAAAGTATTAAAATCCTTCGATCTGATCGAGGAGGTGAATACTTAAGCACGGAATTCCGAGATTATCTAAAAGAGAATGGGATTCTCACTGGCCAGGGCTGATACGGAGATTTACTGGTAAGTGTTATCAGTAGTTTCTCAACCCATTATGAGCCTCACATCGGCACGACTTATCGGTTACTGGGGTCTGACGTTTACCACCCCTAGACTAGATATGCGACATATCAGACGAAGAGACCTGACTGTATGGTAATATTATTGACGGGCTTTGCGGGAGTTTAGACAAGCTTGCTTGTTCATCTTCTGATCGCTCAACACCCGGGTATCCGTTACGTCCAACTAGTACCGCTGACGGCTTGTGGGGGACTGATATGATCATCACCTACTACCGGCGTATTGACGAGTCTTTAGAGTCCTACACAGAGGTTTCCTGGCTCAGGCGAAACGAAGTAGGAGCACATATGTGATATGTGCGGGACCGAGATTAATACGTGTATGTGATACCGTATTCTATTCTCGTGATTTGTGATATCGGTCGGTTATATGTAATATAGCCGGGTTATCGAATCAAGAGTTGATTCGATAAGTCAATACATATGATATTAGTCGGTTTTATGTGATATAGCCGGATTATTGAATCAAGTGTTGATTTAATAATTTAATGTATAATTATATATTTGATATATTAATTTACATTAACTAATATTAGCTCACTTGTGCATTTCTTTTTCTCACATGTGCACATTTAATATATATGTGATATATATTAATTGTGTTTCTTTTTGTGTCATACTTGATGATACATGTTACATGGGTGTATGAGACATACACCATACACATTTTAATGTAGGGTTTATTTATTTAAAGTAAATCAAATAATTAGTTAGAAATTTACTCATGGTTGAAGCTTGTGGAAGCTTGTGGAAACATTGACTTAATCCACTAGTTTTGTTTTACTTAAGATATTTATTAACCCAACCATTACCTTAAGCCATAGTTAAGTCTCTACGTGAGTTAATATGAGATATTATCTCACCCATGGTTTCTATTCTCACACACAACACTATCTCTTCATCTTCTTCTTCATCAAGAGTGAGCTCTCTAGGTTTTTGAGAGGTAAAGAAAATTAGTGAGAAAACTAATTCTAAAGTGAGAAAAAATCCTACTTCATCATCCTCTACTAGACTAGACATTTAGTTTAGGGTGTTAGCTTCACTAATCCCTAATTAGTGAAGAGGTATCTTGGGTTGGTGACTCCTCGATGTAGATCATCTTCGGCCTCGAAGACTTCATGCAAGCTTGTTCCATTCATCTTATGGAGACATTCTAGAGTCCGGAAGATCACTACTTGGAGCGAAGGGACTACTACACGGAGATATTGAAGTGAAGGACAGGTCTACAAAGGTTGTATTCCATGTTCACTTAGATGTAAAGTTGTTTACATGCATGTATTGTCTAATTCTCTAGTTAAGATTCTTTGGTTAGGGTAATGTAGCATGGCAAATATTTTGAAAACGGTATGGATGATGCCTCCCGAAACCTTGCTATCGTGCTAGGCATCCCTGTAGTGGTATCAGAGCCAAACTAGAGAATTAGACGATATTTGTAGAATTACGAAACCGAAACAACTCCGGAACACTCGAAACAAAAACCTAGTTTCTGTCGAAATTTTTAAGTCGTCTAAATTTTTTTTTAGCAACTGCAGAATGTTACATGAGATGTTACATTAACACCATAGGAAAACGAACCCCTCTCGCCGGAATTTGACCGGCGACATGCACTAAATTTCCGGCCTGGCCGATCTAATGTTGTCTTTTTGGGTTCATTTTGGTGTCGTGTTCCGGTCTCTGGGTTTTGGTGTTTTAGGTGTTGTTTATACTGAAATTGCATGCGATATTATTTTTCTATAAAGGCAATTCGGAGTGTTTCGTAGTCGTAATTCTAACATCATTTCGGGTTATTTAGATGACGTTAAAAAGTTTGAACGAATATCAATAACCCATTTTCTTCCTCATTGGAAATTTTCCAAAAGTTGGATTATTCCAAGTTAAAAACATTCAAAAATCATGCAAGTAGTTCTATGGACCTTTAGAAGAATGAAACCCTAACTCGATTCTATGACCGCCAGAACTGCCTTCAAATAAATAATTAAATGAATAAAAGTGTTTAAGTGAATTTTAGGATTTTCGGTAAAGTAAAATGTATTTTTCGTAAAACCAAACCGTGATTGTTTTCATTATAATTTTTAAAATATCTATTTTAATTATGAAATTACTAGTAAATGGTGTTTATTTAGCCACTTATAAATTTTTAGTTTAATAAAATATTTTTCCTAAATTAATTATTTTAAATATTAACATAAGCTTTATTTTTACACTAAATTAGTGTAAATTACAAATTTAAATGGTTTTAATTTGTAAAAATGAACCATGGCATATTAGAAATTAGTGCGTATCATGCAAAATTTATTTGCAAATTTTTCCTATTTTCTAGAGCTTTCTTGAGTTGCTATAGTAAATAAATAAATAAATAATTAAATAAACCATGAAAAGACTTAAGTGTTGTTCTTTCTCTTGAAACTTCTACACACTTTTCCCACTCTCTTCTTTCTCTCCCTCACCTCTCTAGGGCCGGCCACAAACCCCCCATGGCAGCCCCCCCCCCTTTTACCACTTCATTTTTATTCAAAATTCATTAAAAATACATCAAAAATTCCATTAAAATTCCACAAATTCCTATTTATTTCATACTCTTTATTCCTTGCTCATTTTTATATGAAATTTGGAGATGGAAGGCATGCATTTTGGAGGCTCATTTCTTGTTTGGATTTCATATTTTGGGAGGTATAATTTCTTTCTTTTGATTTATTGTTTTAGATGTTCATTTAAGCTTAATTAGATTTAATGAATTAATTCTATGTTTTTTTTTAAAATTCAAGTTAGGGTTTGTAAATTTAAGTTATGATTTTTGTTAATTATTTAGGGTTATAATAGTTAATTTAACACTTTTAGAATTGGAAAATATTGCATGGTTGTTGAATTGTAAAATTTTCATTTAAAATTGTTTTAAATTAGGAATTTAGTTAACTAGGTTTTTGCAAAATGTGTTTGTGGTTAATATAAAATTCTAATTTGGGTTGTTATCATTGGATTATAGTTTTAGTGGAAATGTTAGCATGTTAATGGAAAGAAAAACTTAGTTTGATTGCTAGTTTCAATGGATAATTGATAAATTGTGATAAAAAAATTGCTAATTTTGTAAACTAGATTTTAGAAATTCTTATATAAATGAGATTAAAAATATAATTATGGTTTCATTATATCATTATCATCATAAATTGTGTTTTAAGTCATTAATTTATGCAAAATCATGTTTTGAGGTGGAATTGTGGTATTTTGCTTGGAAAATGTTGAAAATTGTTAAAGGGTGCAAACTAGAAATTTCAAATTACTACAAATATGTGTAATAAAAAATATAGTAATAGTTTGTATAGTCTAGTTATGCTATTTAATGAGTTTTATGACCTTTGGTTTCATTTAAATGTCAAGTTTTGATGAAAAACGGTAAATTGGCATTTTCGGGTTTTTCGAAAACGGACGATTTGATCGATTTTAGTGTTTCGATGAATTTGATCATGTTTTACAATATAAGTAATGTGTTTTAAAACTACGAGTTATCTGTTGATGTTTATCTCGATCCATCGGAGTTTGTACGCCGATATCGAGCGATATTTGGTTCTTTTGCGTGGACGGGACATAGGTTTTAACCTATGCTTGTTCCTTGTATCGTTTGACTTTTGTATGTGATTCGGTTTACGATGCTATTTATATGTTTGCGTTTAGGTACCCTTCAAGTGGACTGCGGGCGATGAAGAGGAGGATGGCGACACCGTCGTCGGCAGACATGGACCAGGTGAGTAGATGTATATCTACGGGGGGAAGTCGGGTGGATGGCGTTTAGCACCCCCGCAACGTAGAATAGGAATAGTATTTATTGTCAGTAGGAAACCAGATGTGACCCTAGATACTTAACACGTAGGACCCTAGTAATAACCCTAGGCTGAACTAGACTGATTTAGGAAAACCTTATAAGGGGATGAGTACCTTGGAAAAGTTCTTAGGTTTCAGGTAGAAACACACACGCACACACTGAAACTCGACATGGAGTATACGTATATGTGTGTATATATATAAAACTAGGTATAGGTGTATATATATATACAACACGTATATGGGATTCATTGATGTGATATGATATCTGAGGTATGATGAAACAGTATAACTGGGCTTGATGCCGTGATTCTTGACTATACAGTCGTATTAAAGTGTTAGCGGATCATTAGAGAATGAGATAATGAACATGAATATATAAATTATGAATGGTGGTGGTGATATTGAGGTACATGGGACGCTAAAATAGTACCTGGGCTGTAGCTTGTGACTTGATGACGATAAGATATCGGTATGACTTAATCACAATATGATACATGTGACATGATATTTCTGAGGATAAACTAATGATTATTCCATGATGGCAATGATATATGATTTATGTATGCGATTATAGTTTAGCACCTTGATCATGAGATGTGTTGATGATGACACATTACGAATAATGAGACACCTAGGAGATACTTGACCCGTACCCCGATATTGGGATGCCGTACGATGGATTTTACCGTACGAGGCTTAGATATGATGATTGATCCGCACTCTTGATTCGAGGAAGCCGTACTACGTACGTGATGCTATTGAGGCGGAATCACCGACTATTAGAGATATTGGTTCAGACCTTAAGTAGATGCTTGTTTCTTATTGACTAGTTTCTTAGGTTAGTTCCTTAGGATATTAGATGGACACTAGTTTAGGTTCGACTCACATAGTGGTAGTTGTACTCGTATATCGCGGAGGAGTGGATAATGCACACCTGTATTACATTCATACTGTAATCATCATGGTGCATGTTCTTACATATGTTGCTATAATCAGTATAAACCTTACCTGTTAGGACACCAGCACCATTACCGATGATGCGCATATTCCACGCACACTTTTTTTCCGGCTCACACACATCATCATCGGTAATTTCTATGTCACGTACACTTTAGATCATATTATCTTTTATTGATAGAATCAGTTAACCACTAAACCGATAAAATATTGTGATTTCTCTCTTATGTTAGTATAAGACATGATAGTTATTACTTAGACATTCATGCATTCATATTTTAATGTTATCGCGCAGTATTATGGGCATATGCCGACACTTATCATATACTTACTCATGATTTTGAGATTTGGATTTCTATGAGATTTCTGGATTTTTGGGGAAAACCGCAAAAATATATAAAAACTTCTCTCTCTCTCCTCTTCTCTTTTCAAAATAAGATGCGGTTTTCTCGTGATGTATGTGTCGTCCACCATGAGATTTCATGTTTTCTGATGGATTTCGAGACCCGATTCGAGGAGTGGATGAACCGTCTCGGGTACATGGTGGGCCCGGTATGGTACCCCGGGGCAAGAAGATCGAGTTGTAGACGATGAGCCTGGCAGGGGAAGGCTACCTACCGGTGATATCTGGTGCGGCGGATATCCGGAGGATACCGACCGTTGTCGTGAGATTTGATGATATGGGCCGATCCGGACTGACGGAGCCCGAGATATTGAGACTATGAGACTTGAGATTTACATGTTTGTGTCGATGCTTGACACGGATTTCCATGGATTTCATTGTTGATATTTCCGGTTTCTATACCCGTTTTACTATGATAACAGCTAAAGATTTCTTATACAGATATACCTGGATTTCAGGATTTGTTTATTTTACATTCATGGTACATGCATATCCATTCATATGACATAGTACTATATGAGGCACTGACACGACACGGAGTATTTGCACTTACACGTAGTATTATCCTGCTATTACTAGATGATTGAGATATAGTAGTGTATTATTATGACCTAGGATAGAGTTGTGCATTCGATTTCTTTTCGTAAATGTCTTCTACTCACGAGTTGGCAACTCACCCCCTTTGTGCCAAATTTTATTACAGGTTCGATGTACAGGTTTCCGTGGCAGCTTGTTGGCACATCTTTTCTTCAGGGTGATTTGCACGGTAGGTTGGTTCACTTGTATCCGAACCACCATTGTACTTTTATTCATTCATTTGTATCTAGTAAGCTCCATCAACCATATTTGTATTACTTGATAAGTTTATTGGACCAGTCTTTTATTTCGACCTTAGAGTCGCGCGTGTATTATTCTGATCTGGTGGTTTTGTTTTCTTTTGAGTTTTGAGCCTCGCCCTTTGGCATTGTATATTATTGTGCTTGTTGTGGTTGTTTCCGCCTGTTGGCGTTGAGTTAGCTCCCATTTGGGGATGCTTTTTATTGTTGTTTATGTATATTATATTTGTTGTACCCGTTTGGGGACCAGTTTTTATAGAGGAGACTCTGCCGAAATTTTTGGGAAAATTTGCTGATGTTTTAAACTTATTCCTTCATGTTTTCTTTTACTGCTTCTTCTTTTCATGGTTTAGATTTCTGGGCTTCGGCTTATTTAGGTTACGTGGCGCCTCTAGACGCTTCGTAATCTAAGTGCCGGTCACGTTCCGTACTTTCGGGTCGTGAAAAAGTTGGTACCAGAGCGCTAGGTTTAACCTTTTATAAGTCTTGGTGACCCTTGGTTGATGGAGTAGGCGATTTAGGTAGAGTAACGTGCCGTGGGTATGGTCCGCGGCATATTTACGATAAGCTACTCTGCTTAAGGAGCCTTAGGATGTACATTGTTTGCACCGTATTTCATTCGTTCCTTTGATCTGTCTTCGTCGATGTCGGATGGTGGTTTCTGTTACCACGGGCAGAGGGAGCTGCGGCTCGAATGCGATAACCATTACAGTATTGGTTATTATTGAGGATTGAAGCATTGTTTAGCGTGCGGATGAAGGGTATTCACATGCCGTCCGGATGAAGTTAAAGGGTTCGAACGATTATCAGAAAACCATTTTCCCAAGTTTAAAGTATTCGGAAGAACATGCAGGTATTTCGATGGACCCTCTAGAAGAATGAAACCCTAACTCGACATAATGACCACGAGAACGCCCTTGAACCTTAGGGTTTACGGCAGTTTCGCAGTGCCATTAGTGAGGCTTGGGTTTGCCCTTCTATAGCTGGATCATCGATACTGGGGTATGTACGGGATATTTTTAAACTGTACTTGAGTGTTGAGCTCTCGGGGAATTATGGGATTTTGATGGATCGATCGAAAAGTTTAATGTAGTCCGGATATCAAGTGAAGGGATCGACTATGTGGGAGACTCTAGACATGAGTATTGCCGTTGGTAGCGCAGTCAGCACACCTATGAAAGAACGAGTTCGAAGCAGTCGACATCAGAGGAAAGAGGCGCACACTGACGATAGTGTTTACAATTGTGATTTAGTAATTGGAATTTCATATTTTCATTGATTGGATTTTTGTATTTTGAGGATTTTGTTCTACGATTGGTATTTCATGTGTGTACCTTCATTCTATTTGTGTTTCATATATCAGTTGTATTGATATTGTTTAGTACACACCCAGTACACTTGATTTGGTTTTATATATATTTTGGGATTTTTGATTGATTTCGTGCATAGGGGTTACACATGATTTTTACATATGTTTCGACCTAGTTTTCATGCATTTTTGTACTGTGATTTCGATTTTGATATTCAATGTATATTTTCGTGCACCATGTGCACCTGATTAGGATTCTTGCGCATACTTGGCGCACTTGATACGATTTTGTGCACACCAGATGCACTAAATCGGGGTTTTGTGCAGATTAGATGCACCTGATATTGTGTCGTGCACGCCCGTTGCACTTGACAGATGTTTTTGGTGCACACCTGTTGCACTTAGTTTTTTTTTGTGGGTATTCATGGTATCTGTAATTGGTTTCGATTTCAGTGCGCACCGGACGCACATGACATTTTATTGATGTGATTGGGATTGATTTTAGTTTGAGCAGTATGTTTTCCTAATTATTATTATTGATTTAGTAACCAGGCGGGACGTGTATGTTAAATAAACGATATATATATATATAGTTATTTTTTTTAAATTAAACGTCCGTTACTTATGCCGTGACACGTGCATTGCACGGCGATTTTCAAGAGGGGTTTTTGTATGCTTCTTTATTATGATGATTCGGCGATTTTACTAGGATGCGAACTATATATAAGTTATAGATTGATGTATATTATGATGGTTTTCATATTGAGTTTTGATATTTTATTCTCTCCATAACTCCGATGATTGCGTTATGCTTGACGGAGTTGATTTTTGTTATGTATTGATGATTTCGGAGCCCCGACAATTTGAATGTTTTGCTAAACGTTTTAGTATTTGGAGGGGGAGTTTTAATTTAAATTCGGGGACCGAATTTCTAAAAGGGGGGAAGATTGTAACGTGTTAAAAATGATTAAATAAATAATTAAATGAATAAAAGTGTTTAAGTGAATTTTAGGATTTTCGGTAAAGTAAAATGTATTTTTCGTAAAACCAAACCGTGATTGTTTTCATTATAATTTTTAAAATATCTATTTTAATTATGAAATTACTAGTAAATGGTGTTTATTTAGCCACTTATAAATTTTTAGTTTAATAAAATATTTTTCCTAAATTAATTATTTTAAATATTAACGTAAGCTTTATTTTTACACTAAATTAGTGTAAATTACAAATTTAAATGGTTTTAATTTGTAAAAATGAACCATGGCATATTAGAAATTAGTGCGTATCATGCAAAATTTATTTGCAAATTTTTCCTATTTCCTAGAGATTTCTTGAGTTGCTATAGTAAATAAATAAATAAATAATTAAATAAACCATGAAAAGACTTAAGTGTTGTTCTTTCTCTTGAAACTTCTACACACTTTTCCCACTCTCTTCTTTCTCTCTCTCACCTCTCTAGGGCCGGCCACAAACCCCCCTTGGCAGCCCCCCCTTTTACCACCTCATTTTTATTCAAAATTCATTAAAAATACATCAAAAATTCCATTAAAATTCCACAAAATCCTATTTATTTCATACTCTTTATTCCTTGCTCATTTTTATATGAAATTTGGAGATGGAAGGCATGCATTTTGGAGGCTCATTTTTTGTTTGGATTTCATATTTTGGGAGGTATAATTTCTTTCTTTTGATTTATTGTTTTAGATGTTCATTTAAGCTTAATTAGATTTAATGAATTAATTCTATGTTTTTTTTTAAAATTCAAGTTAGGGTTTGTAAATTCAAGTTATGATTTTTGTTAATTATTTAGGGTTATAATAGTTAATTTAACACTTTTAGAATTGGAAAATATTGCATGGTTGTTGAATTGTAAAATTTTCATTTAAAATTGTTTTAAATTAGGAATTTAGTTAACTAGGTTTTTGTAAAATGTGTTTGTGGTTAATAAAAAATTCTAATTTGGGTTGTTATCATTGGATTATAGTTTTAGTGGAAATGTTAGCATGTTAATGGAAAGAAAAACTTAGTTTGATTGCTAGTTTCAATGGATAATTGATAAATTGTGATAAAAAAATTGCTAATTTTGTAAACTAGATTTTAGAAATTCTTATATATATGAGATTAAAAATATAATTATGGTTTCATTATATCATTATCATCATAAATTGTGGTTTAAGTCATTAATTTATGCAAAATCATGTTTTGAGGTGGAATTGTGGTATTTTGCTTGGAAAATGTTGAAAATTGTTAAAGGGTGCAAACTAGAAATTTCAAATTACTACAAATATGTGTAATAAAAAATATAGTAATAGTTTGTATAGTCTAGTTATGCTATTTAATGAGTTTTATGACCTTTGGTTTCATTTAAATGTCAAGTTTTGATGAAAAACGGTAAATTGGCATTTTCGGGTTTTTCGAAAACGGACGATTTGATCGATTTTAGTGTTTCGATGAATTTGATCATGTTTTACAATATAAGTAATGTGTTTTAAAACTATGAGTTATCTTTTGATGTTTATCTCGATCCATCGGAGTTTGTACGCCGATATCGAGCGATATTTGGTTCTTTTGCGTGGACGGGACATAGGTTTTAACCTATGCTTGTTCCTTGTATCGTTTGACTTTTGTATGTGATTCGGTTTACGATGCTATTTATATGTTTGCGTTTAGGTGCCCTTCAAGTGGACTGCGGGCGATGAAGAGGAGGATGGCGACACCGTTGTCGGCAGACATGGACCAGGTGAGTAGATGCATATCTACGGGGTGAAGTCGGGTGGATGGCGTTTAGCACCCCCACAACATAGAATAGGAATAGTATTTATTGTCAGTAGGAAACCGATGTGACCCTAGATACTTAACGCGTAGGACCCTAGTAATAACCCTAGGCTGAACTAGACTGATTTAGGAAAACCTTATCAGGGGATGAGTACCTTGGAAAAGTTCTTAGGTTTCAGGTAGAAACACACACGCACACACTGAAACTCGACATGGAGTATACGTATATGTGTGTATATATATAAAACTAGGTATAGGTGTATATATATATACAACACGTATATGGGATTCATTGATGTGATATGATATCTGAGGTATGATGAAACAGTATAACTGGGCTTGATGCCGTGATTCTTGACTATACAGTCGTATTAAAGTGTTAGCGGATCATTAGAGAATGAGATAATGAACATGAATATATAAATTATGAAGGGTGGTGGTGATATTGAGGTATATGGGACGCTAAAATAGTACCTGGGCTGTAGCTTGTGACTTGATGACGATAAGATATCGGTATAACTTAATCACAATATGATACATGTGACATGATATTTCTGAGGATAAACTAATGATTATTCCATGATGGCAATGATATATGATTTATGTATGCGATTATAGTTTAGCACCTTGATCATGAGATGTGTTGATGATGACACATTACGAATAATGAGACACCTAGGAGATACTTGACCCGTACCCCGATATTGGGATGCCGTACGATGGATTTTACCGTACGAGGCTTAGATATGATGATTGATCCGCACTCTTGATTCGAGGAAGCCGTACTACGTACGTGACGCTATTGAGGGGGAATCACCGACTATTAGAGATATTGGTTCAGACCTTAGGTAGATGCTTGTTTCTTATTGACTAGTTTCTTA
The DNA here is from genome assembly GCA_030015575.1 of Agapanthus africanus. NCBI lineage: Eukaryota > Viridiplantae > Streptophyta > Magnoliopsida > Asparagales > Amaryllidaceae > Agapanthus > Agapanthus africanus. The sequence continues at coordinate 123,265,115 of CM057347.1, read as the reverse complement.
GGTTAGTTCCTTAGGATATTAGATGGACACTAGTTTAGGTTCGACTCACATAGTGGTAGTTGTACACGTATATCGCGGAGGAGTGGATAATGCACACCTGTATTACATTCATACTGTAATCATCATGGTGCATGTTCTTACATATGTTGCTATAATCAGTATAAACCTTACCTGTTACGACACCAGCACCATTACCGATGATGCGCATATTCCACGCACACTTATTTGCCGGCACACACACATCATCATCGGTAATTGCTATGTCACGTACACTTTAAATCATATTATCTTTTATTGATAGAATCAGTTAACCACTAAACCGATAAAATATTGTGATTTCTCTCTTATGTTAGTATAAGACATGATAGTTATTACTTAGACATTCATGCATTCATATTTTCATGTTATCGCGCAGTATTATGGGCATATGCCGACACTTATCATATACTTACTCATGATTTTGAGATTTGGATTTCTATGAGATTTCTGGATTTTTGGGGAAAACCGCAAAAATATATAAAAACTTCTCTCTCTCTCCTCTTCTCTTTTCAAAATAAGATGCGGTTTTCTCGTGATGTATGTGTCGTCCACCATGAGATTTCATGTTTTCTGATGGATTTCGAGACCCGATTATAGGAGTGGATGAACCGTCTCGGGTACATGGTGGGCCCGGTATGGTACCCCGGGGCAAGAAGATCGAGTTGTAGACGATGAGCCTGGCAGGGGAAGGCTACCTACCGGTGATGTCTGGCGCGACGGATATCCGGAGGATACCGGCCGTTGTCGTGAGATTTGATGATATGGGCCTTGATATTGAGACTTGAGATTTACATGTTTGTGTCGATGCTTGACACGGATTTCCATGGATTTCATTGTTGATATTTCCGGTTTCTATACCCGTTTTACTATGATAACAGCTAAAGATTTCTTATACAGATATACCTGGATTTCAGGATTTGTTTATTTTACATTCATGGTGCATGCATATCCATTCATATGACATAGTACTATATGAGGCACTGACACGACACGGAGTATTTGCACTTACACGTAGTATTACCCTGCTATTACTAGATGATTGAGATATAGTAGTGTATTATTATGACCTAGGATAGCGTCGTGCATTCGATTTCTTTTCGTAAATGTCTTCTACTCACGAGTTGGAAACTCACCCCCGTTGTGCCAAATTTTATTACAGGTTCGATGTACAGGTTTCCGTGGCAGCTTGTTGGCACATCTTTTCTTCAGGGTGATTTGCACGGTAGGTTGGTTCACTTGTATCCGAACCACCATTGTACTTTTATTCATTCATTTGTATCTAGTAAGCTCCATCAACCATATTTGTATTACTTGATAAGTTTATTGGACCAGTCTTTTATTTCGACCTTAGAGTCGCGCGTGTATTATTCTGATCTGGTGGTTTTGTTTTCTTTTGAGTTTTGAGCCTCGCCCTTTGGCGTTGTATATTATTGTGCTTGTTTTGGTTGTTTCCGCCTGTTGGCGTTGAGTTAGCTCCCGTTTGGGGATGCTTTTTATTGTTGTTTATGTATATTATATTTGTTGTACCCGTTTGGGGGCCAGTTTTTATAGAGGAGACTCTTCCGAAATTTTTGGGAAAATTTGCTGATGTTTTAAACTTATTCCTTCATGTTTTCTTTTACTGCTTCTTCTTTTCATGGTTTAGATTTCTGGGCTTCGGCTTACTTAGGTTACGTGGCGCCTCTAGACGCTTCGTAATCTAAGTGCCGGTCATGTTCCATACTTTCGGGTCGTGACAACGGGCTCCCACCTCTGGACCGAGACAACTCGGGCGTGAAGTTGGCTAGCCGACGCGTCCAAGATATGCTGTAGGCAAGTGTAGAAACCATGTCTCTTGGGGGTTATAGAAGTTGCCATGGATGTGGAGGAGAAGAGAAAGAATGAACTTTGGAGTTTCTTATGGCATGTAGAGAAAAATGAGATCATGGAATTTTTCCTCTCCCTCTCCCAAATGAACCCTCAACTCCCACTCTCAAAAATTGGCCGGCCACTATTTGATCATGGTGGAGGAAAAAGAATGAGATAATACAAGTGAGATATGAATGTAGATAATGATCAAAAAATCACCTCCATTTCAAATCCAAAGCCAAATCAATAACCATCCAATAAATGCAAAGGAAGTGACTAGAAAAGGATCTCATGATGATGAGGCCACAAATATGCAAGAAACTCCTCCACAAAATGTTATTTGCAAATTGCAAATAACACCATCCAGCGATAAAGTCCAGCCGTGAAGGAACAAAGGAAAACCGGCCGGAACGGAATGCAAACTGGCAACTTCAGAATACCGATCCCGTAATAAATTACAGGAAAACCCCACTACTGCATATACATACCCGCATTTGTATTTCCACTGAACACAAATGCAAAGAGACAAAATCTACACTATCTAATACTAGGATCCGGCTTAAACCAAAACCGGCTAGTAAAAACCGTCCGATCACGATCCGTGCAATACCGCACGTATCTGATCGAACCCTGCCATATCTCCATACGGCCTCTACAGCGTTTCGCCCGAAACTTGAGTAACTGTGTGTGTGGTGGACTCTAAAGACTCGTCAATACTATGGCTGTGGATTTAACCACTAGCACGTCAGAGGTATCAGCCATACGTGACGGGCCACCAGCTATTGACCAAAAGGGACGTCGATGAGCGAACTCATCCTGACACCCTACTAAGCCTGTCAGTGACAATATCCGTACAGTCCGGTCCGTTTGTCTATGAGCATCGCATGGCGGGCCTAGGGGGTTGGTAAAAGTCAGACCCCCAAAAGCGGTACAAGTCGTGTCGGAGTGTAGCCCAGAACACCCTGAGATACTACTGGAATAATACCAGCAAATCTCCTGCCTTGGCCAAGGACTTTTCATGTACTGGCTCTCCTAGACACAGCGCGACCTCACCCCCAATACCGGGAGAGACGAACCCATGCAGATCCGCTCACTGCCTCCATGTGGCTCGGGACTGTACCCAACTAAAACCTATTTGCACGACTCCTTTGAGCCGTGGTAGGGTAGTAATCAAAGCACAGTGGTAACACACACGAGACAAATGACGATCTCAGGTCGATGAACTAACCTGTACACATGTCACCTAGGAACTGCTATCTGACGTCAGGTATAATACCAACTTGCAGGCTCCCGGCGAGTCCTGTCCGGTGTACTCATAACCCAATGAGCACCTGTATACATCTTAGGTGAACCAACTGACACCAGTGGCTTGTGAGACCGTCCACCACCCCTCGTCGGGGTCTCGACTGTATACATTAGTCTACTCTGGAGAATTGATGCCCTGTCTTGAAACTCCCACGACTAGGGACCATTTAAGGATGTGCTTATAGACTCCAGCTCTCACGTATATGATCGCCCTCATACTGCTGGTAGTCAAGCAAGAATCCTAGGGGCTCTATCAACGTGTAATAGCGACTCATAAGGTCACCTAAAGCAGTACACGATGATAGAGATAAACCAGATAGCATACTATCATCTCGAGTAAGACTGTCCTACTGGCATAGGTCCTCCTCAATCATTGCAATCACGTGCCTGTGATCCAATAATTGACTCTGAGGGCACTATATCCAACAATCTCCCACTTGCACTCAAGGCTAATTATTGGGATGTCGCATACTCACAGCCCGTGTGATACCGAACACCCAACTCCTCTACTAGTCAGTCTCACAAAGCTCGTTTGCGAAACTATTGCGTTCGAGGAATAGCCTCAGTGAGTGGATCCGCTGTGATGTTTCTTTCTATGTCTCTCTATATCCCATGTTCGCGGAGAAAGCCATCTCCCGAAATGAGCAATACATGTCTTAGAATGTCTGGATGTCTGATGGGACCTAGCTCATAAATGAACTCAAAATCCAAACTTCTTAGACTCTACCGTCAACTGAACTTAATCAGTATCCTGCGCCATCCTTCCCTCAGTCCGCCTGGACCACCTGTCCAAAATACTGCCCCTCGTCAGAGGGAAAACTATAACACTGACGACCACCCTGTCGTCTATGTCACCTTGGAATCCTGGAATGATAACCGTCTCCTAAAGGAGGCTATCGTTATCATATCCCTAGAACATCCACTTATGTTCTAAAACTGCTTCCGACTGTTTCCCCAGGATTGGATCAATATCAACTTATTGCATCTACTGCAAGAACAACATCTGGTGTGGTACTTGACATCTCATGATTGACTCAATTGCCTAAGCAAATGATCTGCCAATCATGCACATCCCTCTCCCCTTAAGTCTGTAAGACACCTTTAGAGAGGGTGACTCCATCACCTGCAGGTATACTACCGTGCCAGGAGTCGTCCATTCTAAATACTCATAGAATGCTTTCTAAGTACCCAGATTGGGAAACCACCCAAATCTAGATCTATAGATCTAGTAACCAGAATGTACAATATAAGATCCAATTCCTATATGGAGAAACTACTGTGTGACAACCAAAGAATAAGCGATCGTAGTATAGGAATTTCACTTCTTACTCTGTGTATGTCATCCAAATACCAGGACATCACACCCTACTACCTTCTCAACAGATCCATCTCCTTATTCTGATGAAGTCAAACCTATGACTGTTACATCAGAAATAGATGATCTATCTCCGCTATATCTGCTTTAGTCTATAAATAGACATAAGCCACTTGTCCACCATGCTTCCGCTGCTCCCACTGACTACGACAACCCTCTGGCAAAGTCATATAGACGTACACTTCTAAAGCTAGTTTAGAACGACGCTATATTCATCCTCCTGCCGAGTCTCACAGTCTGGAACAACAGCAATGGCAAGTCTGGGTAAACAAGAACCTCCCTGTCACCGTCCTTGAGGCTACCAGAGTACCACACGAGCGCCTGAGGTTACCAACCATATCTGTAGAGTGGCCAATGGAATGTCAAACCAGATTAAATCTTTAGGTTCTTATCAAATCTTCAGTAATCGTTTGCGGTTCTGGAATCACTTCCAGTTTTACCATACTCCCACTACTGTTTTCTGAAAAAATCCATTTTTGTTAAAACTGTGGCGAGTTTAGAACAATATCACTATTGATCTTCCAGATGGTATAAAAGTCGACCCTCGTCATAGCCCGGGTCAACCCACAAACAGCCATTACAGAAACGTGCCTTGAGTTATCCGGAGTCTGGTTTTAAGCATAAGCCGGACAACTCCCCGTATCTTAACAATGTCAAGATATGAACTGTTCTATATCCAATACAGGAACAGAGGCACTGATTTAATTGAACCAGATTCAAATCATGCAGCTGTCTCCAGTGCATGTCAACTAAATGGAAAGAGGCCGATCAGCGTTACTCAACTTAGGAATGCTTCCAATTATGAGTAACCTGAAAGAGAAGCAAGTTCTCATTACTATCAACTGAATACCTTACACAAGTATCTACATCTTCGATCACCTTGAAGAATCCCGATACTTGCAATACCTGGTTCTCTACTTTAATCTTATACTTATAACTTCTCAAAACTCAGACCCTGTGTTTCTATGAAACACCTGTCTAAGAACTAGAGAAGTCACAAGTAAACAGAATATAGTATGAGTACCTACCCCTCTGTCCTAATGGACACTGGACACTACACAAAACTCTGTATAAGTCCCTTGGGTCAAATGACTCATTCACTGTGTGCCGTAGGTTGAAAACTGTACTTATGATTAAGAAGAATTACACCGCTGTTCAATGCTCCTTACCTAACCATCTACTGATATAGGTAAATGTCATAGACATAATTTCAAAAAGGTATATCTCACTCTATTAAAATAGACATACAGATATATCAATTTGAAATTGGTGCATAACAACGGATATTCAAAACCAAATATTTGCCGTCCGGCAAACAACCCAGGTGACTTCCTCAAATATCACCAACTACAACGAATTCCGATATAATGAGGATGATCACCTAATTCCCAATAATTTACTCCCACTCATCATCTGTAAAACCATACAGATGTGAGAATCATACCTGGTAAATACATACCCTGGAGCAAGTGTCTAATTGGAAAATCAGTTTTCTTTTAACTATACACAGTGAAACTGAAACATTAAAATGTTTCGATGGGGTATTGATCAGTCGAAAATATTGCATATTTTAACCAGCAATTTCCTCATCATTTGCGTTCATATAGAAGTGTTCGGTATCCGTATTTCACATATTAGCAAATCGGTCGCAAAATATCAGATTACATGTATTCGACCTTAAAACCGGCATTTCTAAGGAAATTGACTGCATTTCATCACATGGCATATTTTCTATATCTTGCAACCCGTGTTTCGAAGTCTGTGCAGGAAAAGAAGCTTGCTCGATCATTACATCGCTCGAAAGATACGTAAACTCACTAAATGCAAATCTGGTACTAATCCAAAGGAGTAATCACAATTCAGCATATCAGAGAAAAGCCCAAACTCCAGTACAAAGCTTCACCAGAAAGAACAGAGCCCAAGCCTCCTCCATGGCCGCGGATCCACGGCATGGGCTTGCTTAGGCCGCGGATCCGCGGTGGGCCCAGGGAATTAGTTCCCCATTTTCAGTGCACAACTCCTGTTTCAGTGGCTACAGTTCAAAAATGCATGACATCTTCCAGAAGACTCCAGATATTTCTACCAGATCAGCAAACACTTTGAGCTTCACTAAACTAGCCTATTATTCTAGAACTTTCCCTAAACCCTAGCTTAAACCCTAAGCTAGCTCCTAACAAACTCCTTCTAGAAACTCTTCAACAAACTTTGGGAGGGAAACTTCTAATTCAAACCTAAACCTAGGGTTTGGGAGCTCTATAAATAAGACCCTAGGCTCATTCTTCCCACATTATTCAACCTTGGGAATTATTCATCCAATTAGTGAATCTATCCCCAATCTATCTCCTCTCTTCATCTTCTTCCTCCTCAAGTTTAGTGAGAGAGCTTGTAGGAAACCCTAACCCTAATTCCAAGCCAACATCAAGAATCCCGAGTACCCATTAAGCAAGAAGCCTTACAACCTTTAGGAGCGGAGCCGATTTCAACGGAGCAAGCGATCCGAAGCCGATCCACGACTCACGAAGCCGAGCGACGCCCGATCAACAATCTAGATTCTTCTTCCTGTAGTTCTTGAAGAAAATGTAATCAAAATTGTTGAGATCAATAAAGGTGATATTCTTTTATCTTGTTTTCTTTAAATTCCGCATCATGTTATCTTTACAAATCTTTAATATTGTCTTTGTGGTGATGTGTGAATAAAACTCCGCTTGTTAAGGAGTCGAAACGATCTTTAGTATGATGATGTAACAAATTTGCAATCGATTCTTGAATCCCACGAGTTTGTAAACCCTAGCAAGTTCAAGAATCGACGACCCAATTCGTTGCGATGCTTTCTTGATCGACATCGCTCGAGATTGGGGAGTTCCGATCATTTCTTGAATTTGCTAGAGGCTAGAATATAAATGGTATCTTCGAAAGAACAAGGGTTAAGAGATGAAACTCCAATTTCATCAAGAAAGCCCTAACTCTCGTCGATCACCATTGGTCTAGTATCAATTCTTCGAAGGACAAGAACACGAAACCTTTTAGATTACATCACGTCTAAAGATCCGATCGATTCCTACGAGCCTCTCTTATATTCTTGATTGTTGATTGGAAATATTATCGAAACACCGATTCTTGATTGTTTATAGTTTCTTGATTCTTGAATAAAGAATAGTGACACTCGAATACAAATCATTCTTGAATCGTGTTTTCTTTTATTGTTGCTTAAACTTTTCATTTCAAACGTATCAAAGATATAAATGAATCGTGCAATCCCTGTGGACGATCCGCACTCATTCATGAACTACAATTGACACCGTAGTTTGATTGCGGTCAAAATATTTTTTGGTTGTGATTTCTTTACAATTTCTACAAACACAACGGAAAAACGATCAATCAAAATGGCGCCGTTGCCGGGGATCGCGCTAATTCATTTACATTTTTTAGTTTGAAGTGAAAGAATTATTACATTTTACTTCTTGAAATCAAAATTCGTACAAACTCTTATACGTGTGTTGTGAATTGATTGCAAGGTGATCTGGAGCTTACTGGGAGTCTGGAAAATTATTTGGGATATACCAGAGAGCTGGAGATAGCAACAGAAAGCATCTGTTGAAAAATTGTTCACTGTTCTCACAACCTGAGCGCGGAAGCGCGGCACTTAGGGTATTATTGCGGCGGAAACGCTGCCCCTTGGTGGGTTCTCTGCAAAATTTTTGCAGCAGGTAACTTCTTGCTCTCTCCCCCTCTCCTCTTTTAGCTCCAACTAACACTTTGCTGCAGGATTCTTTGCAAATAAATCGCAGCGCGCAAAAGCAAAATTAAAATTGTGTGTGATTTTTGATTTCTTGGTTGTTTGCATTCTAATACGGAAATTTAAGGGGCACGGCCAAATCCAAATTAGGTGGGGATTTCATTACCCTTCCTAGGCCCCGAAAATCGCAAAACTTGCATCCGCATTACCCTCATTAATTAAAAGAAATCTAGAGAAGACTCTGAGGACTGTCGCGCTCAATTAGGACAAGAAAAGGTCGTGGGTAATTCATTGCTTATCCGCGTTTTCTTGTGGTGCCTAAGGCGAGTGTGTCTAAGGCTAGTGGTTTTTAATTAGGCCCACTACTTACGTAGTGGAGTACCTTCCCACTTACCTGGCACTTATCCGGCCACAGGGGGACAAAAAGGCAGTGGAGGATTCTATCCTGCGACTTGTCTTTTGGCAGTTAGGAGCGGTCTAGAGCCGGACCTAGGTGACCACTAGATTCTAGGGTTGTGTGCTGCATTTGTTTTGTCGCATCATTTTTTCAAAATCCGTCCCTTTTTCAAAGCAAGCACCGCATTCATTCATTACCCCTAATTATAAGTCAACGCTGCCACTTGTACTAACCCTTTTTAGTGCAAGATAGGCTGGACACGGGATTCTAGTGCCCGTTTAGTCCGCGTACCTTTTATCGACTCAGAAGTCGATAATTCTCCATTTACCTTTTCTTTACCCACTACCACACCCACATCGATGGATCCGAATCCATCAAACTTCTTTAACCCTAATCTGCCACCGTCCGTTGGTGCGCAGAATCCTCCTCACATTTCTCTCCAGGAAAGATGCTATCCACATAGAGGTCCTCTTTCGACCTGCTTTTCCACACCACCAGCCAATGGGGACAACTTTGAAATTAAGCCCCAGTATATCAATCTTTTACCTAAATACCACGGACTCGAGACTGAGGACGCTTACGTTTTCATTACCAAATTTGAAAACGTATGCGCAATGATGGGTACGTCACAACTTTCAGTGGATGCGATGCGTCTACGACTTCTTCCATTTACATTGTGCGATATAGCCGAGAAGTGGCTATATAACACTACCGCACATTCTATTACGAATTGGGAAGAATTCGTCGCTGCATTCCTTAAGAAATTTTACCCAATCCAAAAGATGGCTCGAATCCGTAGCGAACTGAACCAATTTGCCCAGCTCCCTGCTGAACCATTCTCTAAATACTCTGAACGTTTCAAGGATCTATTGGTTCAATGTCCTCATCACGGCATCCCGAGATGGGAGCTTTGCCGAATCATATATGAGGGCAGTAACCCTAACACTAAACAGAGCCTTGAAAACATGTGTCAAGGTACATTTATGACCAAAGATGATGGGGAAGCCTGGCGATACTTAGAAGAGTTCGCTGAAAAATCACTAATTTGGGAGAGTGGAACCCAACCATTGAATAGGGGTAGGGTACACCAAATAGATGTGTCCATAGGTGTTCGAGCTGAAATGGCAGCAATGCAAAAGAAGCTCGACGCTATGGAACACAAATTTGCAGCAGCCTCCCTAAACCCAGTGTCACTCCCCAAAACTGTTTGTGGGTGCTGTTCTGATCCGTCACATTTAACGGAAGAATGTCCATTAAACTCTGCGTTTCAAGGTCACGAGCATTCTAATGCCGCATTTCAAAGACCTCGAAACGATCCATATTCTTCCACGTACAATCAGGGTTGGAGGAACCACCCGAATTTCACTTGGAACCAAAACCAATCTCAAAACACGGTTCCAAACATGAACCAATTTCAAAGGGCTCTTCCTCCACCACAACAGCAACCCCTTCAACTCACTCAGCACCCCTATCAGTCACAAAATTTCCAAAACCAGGGCAACACTCCTGCACAGTCTAATCCTATGCAGCCCTGTTCTGACGATTTCTCTCAATTCACTCAAACCATGAAATCACTTTTATCAAATTTCATGGAGGTTTCGACTGAGATTAGATCTTCTGTCAATGAGATAAAGAAAAACTCAGCGTCCCAAGCTGAGAGTATCAAATTGATGGAAGCTGAAATCGCACGCTTAAAAGCCGAAATGAGTGCGAGAGAAAAAGGGAAACTTCCCTCTCAACCCCTACAGAATCCTGGGCATTACAATGTAAATGCCATTACAACGTTGAGATCGGGAAGAGTGCTAAACAATCATGTCGGGGAAGGTATTGATGATACTGAAAATCATATCAACACCCCGGCTGAGTCTTTTCCACACACACACACTTCACCTTCTGATCCTTCTTCTTCTACCAAACCACCTTCGCACGAGCCTATTCTCCATTTCCCTCTAGGCTCAACACCTTCACCCAACCCTTATAGTTCTCCACAGACGGTCCCCACACCTCCTTTGGGACCTCATCTACCCCCCTTTCCTTCTCTTATGATGGACCCTGCGCTTATTGCGAAAGCTCCTTACCCGAACCGGCTAAGAGCAAATAGAACGAGTCCTCATATGGAGAAAATTTTAGAGATGTTCAAACAGGTTAACATCAATATCCCTCTCCTAGATGCGATTCAGCAAGTCCCCGCTTATGCGAAGATTCTTAAGGACTTGTGCACTAGGAAGAGGAAGACTCAAGTGCCGAAGAAGGTCTTTATGTCTAATAACATCAGCACTGCTTTTATACCCCAGCTTCCAAAGAAAAGAAAGGACCCAGGTTGTCCTACAATATCGATTTCGATTGGGGGTAAAAACATAAATCGTGCCCTTTTAGACCTTGGCGCAAGTGTTAACCTGCTCCCTTATTCTGTCTATGAGCAATTAGGTATTGGAGAGCTGAAACCTGCTCATTGCACTCTCCAGATGGCAGACCGATCTATCACCAAACCAAGGGGTGAATTAGAGGATGTGTTGATAAAGGTCGGGGAATTTGTTTTCCCTGTAGACTTCATTGTGCTCGACACACATCCTGTAGCAAACCCCCGGGGCCAAATTCCGGTGATTCTAGGCCGTCCTTTCCTTGCCACTTCCAACGCTGTTATAAACTGTAGAAATGGTTCAATGAACTTATCATTTGGAAATATGACCATTGAACTAAATATCTATAAAGTTGGAAGTCAGCCATCAGAACCCTCGGCTCATATTTTAGATGTGTGCTCTGTCCATGAGATCGCTCCCGACAGTTGTGGAGCTGAGGATCTTTGCTTTACTGATCTCGATGACATTTACACATCTCTGTTTGACTTTGCACAAGATCTTAGTGAGGACACTTTAGCTACACATGAGTCCTGCACTTCTGACTTTTCTCCACCCGAGTCTGTATATTTCACAGGCTCTGAGCTTCTTTGTAGATCCAAAAATCAATCTATGATCCTTCCTTCTATCATTTCTCCGCCTGAGTTAGATCTCAAAATTTTACCTTCTCACCTAAAATATGCATATCTTGGTGAGAACGAGTCATTACCGGTTATCATTTCCGCTTCTCTTGCATCAGAGCAAGAGAATGCCCTTTTATCGGTATTGAGATCTAACAAAGAGGCGTTTGGTTGGAGTATGGCGGACATCAAAGGGATTAGTCCCTTGATAGTTGAACATCATATACATGTGATGGATGATGCCAGATCGACCCGAGAACCACAGAGACGGTTGAATCCTGTCATGAAGGAAGCTGTCATGAAAGAGATCGTTAAATGCTTAGATAGTGGTATTATCTACCCCATCTCCGATAGCCAGTGGGTGAGTCCTATACATGTCGTTCCTAAGAAATCCGGCATCACAGTTATCACAAATGAGGCGAATGAGTTGATTCAGACACGCGCCCAAACTGGGTGGCGTGTATGCATCGATTATAGAAAACTCAACGCTGCTACGAGGAAAGACCATTTTCCTCTACCATTCATTGATCAGATGCTGGAACGCTTAGCGGGACGACAATATTATTGTTTTATGGACGGATACTCAGGCTACAATCAGGTCCCCATCGCCAAAAAGGATCAAGATAAAACCACTTTTACTTGTCCTTTTGGTACCTTTGCTTACAGTCGCATGCCCTTTGGGTTATGCAATGCTCCCGCTACCTTTCAGCGGTGTATGATGGGGATATTCTCTGATATGGTAGAGAATTTTTTGGAGATCTTTATGGACGACTTCTCGATTTTTGGAGACTCTTTTTCAGATTGCATAGCGAATCTTGACGCTGTTCTTACTCGTTGCAAAGAGAAGAACTTGACTTTAAACTGGAAAAAATGCCACTTTATGGTCCAAGAAGGAATAGTCCTTGGACATGTCATTTCACAGAAAGGCATTGAGGTTGACAGAGCTAAAATAGATGTCATTCAAAACCTACCTCATCCCAAAAGCGTCAAAGATATTCGCTCTTTCCTTGGCCATGCGGGCTTTTATAGGAGATTCATTAAGGACTTTAGCAAAATTGCTAGACCTTTAACACTACTCCTGGCCAAGGATACGACCTTCCATTTTGACTTGGATTGCGAGACAGCTTTCGACTCACTTAAACACTCACTCACTGCAGCCCCCGTGCTATCATCACCAAATTGGGACTACCCCTTTGAGCTGATGTGTGACGCATCTGATTTTGCAGTAGGTGCAGTCTTAGGACAGCACATTGATAAGATGCCACACGTGATTTACTATGCTAGTAAGACCCTGAATGATGCGCAAATCAATTATACAACCACCGAGAAAGAGCTTTTAGCGGTTGTATTGCTTTAGAAAAATTCAGGCCTTACTTAATCGGCTCACCTATAGTTGTGTATACTGACCATTCCGCTTTAAAACATCTTCTGGCGAAGAAAGATGCAAAAGGTCGACTAATACATTGGATCCTTCTTTTACAAGAATTCGATCTTGTTATCAAAGATAAGAAAGGATGTGAAAACGTAGTAGCTGACCACCTTTCACGCATCGTTTCTTCCCCTGTGACCCTGCCGATCAATGATTCATTCCCTGACGAACAACTCTTGAGCATATCAGCTGAACCATGGTTCAGGGATATTGTGAACTATCATGCCACGGGACTTATACCGAGTGATTGGTCAAAACAGGACAAATACCGTTTTCTTTCCCAAGTAAAACACTTTTACTGGGATGAACCCTATTTGTTTAAATATTTTCCTGATCAGATCATTCGCCGGTGCGTCATAAATGAAGAGTTCAAGAGTGTTCTTTCATTCTGTCATGATCAGGCTTGTGGGGGTCACTTTGGTCCTAGAAAGACAGCGGAAAAGGTTTTGCAATGTGGATTTTATTGGCCGACCTTATTCAAGGATGCATTTGAGTATTGCAAAACCTGTACACAATGTTAGTATACGGGTAGAATATCCCAGAGGAATGAAATGCCTCAGCAACCCATCTTGGTTGTTGAAATATTTGATGTTTGGGGCATTGATTTTATGGGTCCTTTTCCCAACTCCTTTGGGAATCTGTACATATTGCTGGCGGTTGATTATGTCTCCAAGTGGGTAGAAGCCATTCCATGTCACACTAATGACAGGAAAGTTGTCATTAAGTTCTTAAAAGAGAATATCTTCTCGCGATTTGGACACCCACGCGCTATCATTAGCGATAATGGGACACACTTCTGCAACAGGTCTTTCGAGACTCTGATGCGAAAATACTCAATCAACCACCGTCTTTCTACACCCTATCATCCCCAAACAAGCGGGCAGGCTGAAATCTCAAACAGACAAATCAAACTTATCCTGGAGAAAACTGTTGCTAAGAATAGAAAAGACTGGTCGACCAAATTGATGGATGCTCTTTGGGCATTCAGGACTGCATATAAGACCGACCTAGGAATGCCTCCATATAGGATAGTGTTTGGAAAAGCATGTCATTTACCTGTCGAGATAGAACATAAAGCATTGTGGGCTATAAAAGAAATAAATTTTGATTTAAACCTTGCTTGCAACTTTCGGAAGCTGCAACTTAACGAGCTAAGCGAACTCCGCGATGAAGCTTATGATAATGCTGTAATCACAAAGAATAGGACTAAAGTTTTTCACGATAAAAGCATTGTAAGGAAAACATTTTTACCTGGTCAACAAGTCCTTCTTTATGATTCACGATTACACCTTCATGCGGGTAAGCTCCGATCTCGTTGGAAGGGACCTTTTGTTGTGCGGACTGTATACCCGCACGGGGCAGTAGAAGTTGAAAATGTTAAAAACGGCACTGTTTTCAAAGTGAATGGACATAGACTAAAGCCGTATTTTTCCACTGACCCCACGGAGGAGCTCTTGTTCTTACAAGAGCCAGTTTATTTGGATTAAAATTCCTCCGTCTCACCTTCATATCCAGTATATCATTGCATCATATTTTTTGAATGAAGGTGAGTGAAAGATAAGTTTGGGGGAAGTTCTTCACTTATATATTTTGCCCCCACTAATAATTCCCCCCAGATTTACAGATTTTTGTAGGTATAGCTGTCGGCAACAGTGAGGACACTGTTGAAAACAAGTTTGGGGGAGGTTTGTGCTTATTTTTGCATCATTTGCATATCATCTGCATAAGCACAAAACATTTCTTTTAAAAAAATCTATAAAAATTGAAAAATTTTCAAAACCCATAAAAATTTAAAAAATTTCAAATATAAAAATAATTTTAATATTTACACTTTTTTGTATATAAATAAGATAATGAAAGTTTAGATAGTGAAAAATTACATCCATGAGATTAGAATTTTTTTAGAAAACTAAGAAAATTAGAAGTTTTCTTATACGAACTAGTAATAAGTAGTTATGAGCCGTTGTCCCAAGGGTTAGTAAGATGAAGGACGTCACTAATCTGAGGATAAAAATAAGTCTGAAAAATAGTTTCTATTCTGGAAGCCAAACATTTTGAACGTTGCTACCCTGCTATTCGCACTTACACACGTCTTGAAGCCTGGGATAGTATAGGATACCTTGAAATGCTCTTGTCTTAAAGCCAAAAGTATGAAGAAAAAAAAATATGGTGAGAAAAATGGACACTGGTTTTGTTATCACCGAGGGAAATAAAAAATATATAGCGAGGGTGCTTTTTCATCTAGTGCCCTAAGGCCAACTGGTCTGGGAGTCACTGCTATACCTAAGGTGGTGCAAGATTAGGAAAATACACCAAATAAGCAAGCACATGAGTAATCGGTCGGTTAGTACCTCAAGAAGTATTAACGGTCGCATGAAAGTGTGTGAGCTCATCGAAAAAAAAAATATAAATACTGAGGTTGATGGGCAAGAGTATGATAGCTTGAATTGAATTCTCCGGGTGTAGGGATGTCTTTACACACACGCAGGGTTATATGATCGATGTTTGGAAGAAAGATAGGAATGAAGAATAAGACGATGTTTTATTGAGGGAGGACGTGATTTCTAACATCTTTTCATGACCATTAAGATAGGGCTCATGACAACCGAAAAGCTAGCTTAGTTGGAAACCCTAATTTTCAAGGCTTTTCTTTTACGATTCTTTTCTTTAAATGTAATATTCATGATCTTGCTTTTATTATTGGATTTTGTGGGTGCAATCCGCTGAAAACCCTCAGGAGACAACACTCCTCCTACTAGGGACACCTAGAGGTTTAAAGGCTTGTTGCACGTGCTCAGTGCAATCGTGTTGCCTACGAAAGTGTGCTAGCTAGTTTTTCTCTTTCTTTATTTTCTCCTTCTCTTTTTAATAAAACATTCGCTCGAGACGATCAAAATTAAGTTTGGGGGTATTTGATCAGTCGAAAATATTGCATATTTTAACCAGCAATTTCCTCATCATTTGCGTTCATATAGAAGTGTTCGGTATCCGTATTTCACATATTAGCAAATCGGTCGCAAAATATCAGATTACATGTATTCGACCTTAAAACCGGCATTTCTAGGGAAATTGACTGCATTTCATCACATGGCATATTTTCTATATCTTGCAACCCGTGTTTCGAAGTCTGTGCAGGAAAAGAAGCTTGCTCGATCATTACATCGCTCGAAAGATACGTAAACTCACTAAATGCAAATCTGGTACTAATCCAAAGGAGTAATCACAATTCAGCATATCAGAGAAAAGCCCAAACTCCAGTACAAAGCTTCACCAGAAAGAACAGAGCCCAAGCCTCCTCCATGGCCGCGGATCCGCGGCATGGGCTTGCTTAGGCCGCGGATCCGCGGTGGGCCCAGGGAATTAGTTCCCCATTTTCAGTGCACAACTCCTGTTTCAGTGGCTACAGTTCAAAAATGCATGACATCTTCCAGAAGACTCCAGATATTTCTACCAGATCAGCAAACACTTTGAGCTTCACTAAACTAGCCTATTATTCTAGAACTTTCCCTAAACCCTAGCTTAAACCCTAAGCTAGCTCCTAACAAACTCCTTCTAGAAACTCTTCAACAAACTTTGGGAGGGAAACTTCTAATTCAAACCTAAACCTAGGGTTTGGGAGCTCTATAAATAAGACCCTAGGCTCATTCTTCCCACATTATTCAACCTTGGGAATTATTCATCCAATTAGTGAATCTATCCCCAATCTATCTCTTCTCTTCATCTTCTTCCACCTCAAGTTTAGTGAGAGAGCTTGTAGGAAACCCTAACCCTAATTCCAAGCCAACATCAAGAATCCCGAGTACCCATTAAGCAAGAAGCCTTACAACCTTTAGGAGCGGAGCCGATTTCAACGGAGCAAGCGATCCGAAGCCGATCCACGACTCACGAAGCCGAGCGACGCCCGATCAACAATCTAGATTCTTCTTCCTGTAGTTCTTGAAGCAAATGTAATCAAAATTGTTGAGATCAATAAAGGTGATATTCTTTTATCTTGTTTTCTTTAAATTCCGCATCATGTTATCTTTACAAATCTTTAATATTGTCTTTGTGGTGATGTGTGAGTAAAACTCCGCTTGTTAAGGAGTCGAAACGATCTTTAGTATGATGATGTAACAAATTTGCAATCGATTCTTGAATCCCACGAGTTTGTAAACCCTAGCAAGTTCAAGAATCGACGACCCAATTCGTTGCGATGCTTTCTTGATCGACATCGCTCGAGATTGGGGAGTTCCGATCGTTTCTTGAATTTTCTAGAGGCTAGAATATAAATGGTATCTTCGAAAGAACAAGGGTTAAGAGATGAAACTCCAATTTCATCAAGAAAGCCCTAACTCTCGTCGATCACCATTGGTCTAGTATCAATTCTTCGAAGGACAAGAACACGAAACCTTTTAGATTACATCACGTCTAAAGATCCGATCGATTCCTACGAGCCTCTCTTATATTCTTGATTGTTGATTGGAAATATTATCGAAACACCGATTCTTGATTGTTTATAGTTTCTTGATTCTTGAATAAAGAATAGTGACACTCGAATACAAATCATTCTTGAATCGTGTTTTCTTTTATTGTTGCTTAAACTTTTCATTTCAAACGTATCAAAGATATAAATGAATCGTGCAATCCCTGTGGACGATCCGCACTCATTCATGAACTACAATTGACACCGTAGTTTGATTGCGGTCAAAATATTTTTTGGTTGTGATTTCTTTACAATTTCTACAAACACAACGGAAAAACGATCAATCAGGTATCCTGGTATTCCTAGTAATGCCTCTTCCATTATCCAGATTCACAACTGTAACCGTATAATTCTTTGCCATCTCTCCCAATCCCTTTATATGTCTTTAGTCATTACCTTCTGTACAGCCCTTTAGGCCAAAAGGTTTTCTTCCTTCTCTACCGTTCGGCACCAGCCTATGGTTTGGAAGAGGACATCCAATAAGCATAATGGGTTTACTGTCCTAATCCTAGGAGCACTCGCAATACGAGAGAAGGTGAAGATAAAAGACAACCGAATAAACCTTATTCCTATTTCTCCTGAACCAGGATCCATCCCCGAACTGGAACAAGTTCCTTTCGAGTTCGTATATAACCATACGATGGATTATCCAATAAACTTGGGATCTTCGTAGTGATACGGAGTGTCCTGGAGAAATACAAAGGTGATTTAGGATTGGCGAAGAAATACTTGGTTTGGTCGTGAATAGCAGTCGCAATTTACTTTGCCCTCTTACTAATCCCTTTCTTTGTCTAAACTTAATACCTTCTGTACACCGTTTAGGCTAATTGGTTTTTTTCATTCCCTACCATTCGGCACCGGCCTAAGGTTTGGAAGAAGACTTATCCAATTTGCGTAATAGGTGTACTATCTCCTAAACCAAAGAGTACTCGCAACCTGAGAGAAGGTAAAAGGAAAAGACAACTGAATAGTCCTATTCGTTTTCTCCAGAACCGGAAACCATCCTCGAATTCCTTCGAGTTCGTATATAACCATACGATGGTTTTGTCCAATGGAAGTGGACGTTCATAGTAATACGGGGTGTCCTGGAGAAAAGGGTAAAAGTAGGAGTGGCAATGAGGTTTGCAACTCTGACAATCCAAAGGCCAGTGTTTTAAGAAGGTTCGGTCAACTTGGTCACTGAGTCATAGTCTAGGGTCGGGTCAATGGTTGCTACCAAAGAGAGAGAGAAAAGAAACACTCAGCGTGCACTCTAACCTAGATCAGAATGGTTATCACTTTATCTAATCTGGAAACCTCCCACTGTAACGTCAAATTCTTCCCCAAACCTGAAAGAAGAATTAGACGGGATCACCCGAGGAGTAAACCAGCTCATCAGTGGGAATCGGGATCCAAGTATCATCGCATGATAACGTGACGGAATCCACTCACGTTATCACACTCCAGAAGGTATGCGCATGCCTGGCAAGTTTCAGTTTCTTTAGAAACTCCCGATGTGATTTTTGCCCCATGCTCTTATGACCTTGGCGAAGGTCAACAAATCATAAGTCACATGTCAAGTTCTACCCGTCATTGTCCAGGTTAATTTGAACCCACCCGTACAATCCCTTGACGAAGGTCAACAAGGCTATACGACTGTCCCAAACCAACGCATCTATCTATGCAGCAGAAAGGTAACCAGCAGCTACCATACACTATGCCTTGACGAAGGTCAACAAACATAGCATGAATACTACGTGCTACCCGTCTGAAACGACGGAGGGCTACGAATGGTTTCTGGAGAAAACCTTTAACGTAATGAACTTGATATCGTTGAAGGAACTGATAGCTTTATAAAAATATAGTGACGAAAACCTTTGCTAAAGAGGTCACTCCCGGTGAAGGGATCTCGGCTCTTTCCCCGTAGAATGAGGTGCAGGATATTCTAACTGAATACCACGATGCAAAGCAAAAGTAATCGGCTATAGTGAAGTTATTGCCCTGACGCAAACTTCTGTCCAAGAGGTCACTCCGGGTGAAGGGATCTCGGCCCTTGCCTCGTCGACTGAGGAGCAGGATATTCCAACTGAATACCACGATGCAAAACAAAAGTGAACGTCAATGAAATAACAGCTTTTTGAAAAATGTTCCAACAACATCAGAATAGGTTTGTTTATCTTGCATTGATCCGAATCAACGCAGTTCGATCAATTGATCACACCAATAAAGAACGAAAATAATGACGTACGTATATGCCATCCGCATTCGCCACTGGGTCCCGTCATCACCCGTTAGGTTAGCTAACTAACGACAGAGCGGGGAATGGACTAGCGCGGATGCAAAACATATACAACATCTACTAGTATATATATATAATATAATTTTCGCTCAAGGCGTGATAAAATGCAACATCACAGAAATGTAACCAGCATCACAGAACAATACAGATATCTGGGATCCCCGGGTTTCACAGAGCCGCTACTGAAACCCGACGTTCCCCTGGTCGTGTGGATAGCCTGTGCAATGAAAACCTAGACCCCTACGGGCGCGGCAAGTCACCCGCCAAAACCTGAAGCGAGGCAGCCCCCTTCAGCAACGTGAATGGACCACCCAGCCACCCAGCACTTCAAGGAATCCGGTAACTTGGGCACCCCTCCTGGGTCAACCTGTACCCGCTACGAGTGCGGCGAATAGCCCGTCAATTCTAGAGTAAAGCCCCCTCCGTCTCAAAGCCATGAGATGCGGGCTCGTTGCCCTCTAGAACCCGGCTATCCATGCACCCCTCCGCGGGGTAATCCTATTACAGAAAGTAAAATATACATACAACGGGTACATCGACCTCGACCCGGTCGTGCCCCAAAAGAATAATACAAACAGGCAGTGACGGCAGTCCACATGTCGGACGCTCGCCCCACAATATCAAATGTACATATAAAACAAAACTGTACTACCACTGCAACCAGGCTATCCCCCACGACCAATCCGCAACATCACAGCACAACACAGAACATCAACGTGAATGTCACGTTCGCAAATCCGTCTAAAAGGGCTATAGCAGATAGACTGGATTTACCGATCGAATGACATTAACGGTCGCAGATATAATGTAAATACTTTGAAC
Source organism: Agapanthus africanus (assembly GCA_030015575.1). NCBI lineage: Eukaryota > Viridiplantae > Streptophyta > Magnoliopsida > Asparagales > Amaryllidaceae > Agapanthus > Agapanthus africanus. Next base: position 123,244,447 of record CM057347.1, on the reverse strand, counting down.
TAGCATGTTTAAAATATCCGATCGAACAAATTTATCGAAGTGGGCCCCAAGCAGTACTGTAGCACTTACAGAAAATCTGGGCCCAAAAAGAATGTTCCAAAACCCCTATTTTCTATTCAGAAGCCTACTGGAAAAATTTAGTACAATGATCATTACAAAGCGCGGCGGAACTGCGGCCCAAGCATAATTTTGGCCGCGGTTCCGCGGCGGTATAGTAAGTTCAGGCGACCAAATTTTTACAGAATGATTAGAATTCCATGCACGTGTTTCTGAAACAACCTGAAAAACTTTTAGAGCCAAAAAAATTTCGACAGAAACCAAATGCACAAGAAAATACGGTTTTTGGGGGTTTATTATTCGATCGAGTTCTAAACATGCTAGAGCAAGCTAGGCATGGTTAATGGCGTGGCTCTGATACTAATGTAAGTCCGCGGCGGCGCCCCGGCCGTCGATCCGACGCCGGAAATGCGGAAACGAAAAACTTTGCGAAATAGCAAACCGGCACCACCGCGCACTTTTAACCCAGATCGGGCCATTAACCTAGTTACTAGCAAACTAAAAGATGGGTGAAGAGATATACCAAGCGATCCGTGTCCTTCGGTCTTCGTCTCCACTCCGATCTCCCGCGGAATCTCCGTCTGTCACCTCCTCGTCGGAAAGAGCACCACGTAGCCGGGTTCGTTTACGGGCTCCCACCTCTGGACCGAGGCAACTCGGGCGCGAAGTTGGCTAGCCGACGCGTCCAAGATATGCTGTAGGCAAGTGTAGAAACCATGTCTCTTGGGGGTTATAGAAGTTTCCATGGATGTGGAGGAGAAGAGAAAGAATGAACTTTGGAGTTTCTTATGGCATGTAGAGAAAAATGAGATCATGGAATTTTTCCTCTCCCTCTCCCAAATGAACCCTCAACTCCAACTCTCAAAAATAGGCCGGCCACTATTTTCTCATGGTGGAGGAAAAAGAATGGAATAATACAAGTGAGATATGAGTGTAGATAATGATCAAAAAATCACCTCCATTTCAAATCCAAAGCCAAATCAATAACCATCCAATAAATGCAAAGGAAGTGACTAGAAAAGGATCTCATGATGATGAGGCCACAAATATGCAAGAAACTCCTCCACAAAATGTTATTTGCAAACTGCAAATAACACCCTCCAGCGATAAAGTCCGGCCGTGAAGGAACAAAGGAAAACCGGCCGGAACGGAATGCAAACTGGCAACTTCAGAAAACTGATCCCGTAATAAATTACAAGAAAACCCCACTACTGCTTATACATGCCCGCATTTGTATTCCCACTGAACACAAATGCAAAGAGACAAAATCTACACTATCTAATACTAGGATCCGGCTTAAACCAAAGCCGGCTAGTAAAAACCGTCCGATCACGATCCGTGCAATACCGCACGTATCTGATTGAACCCTGCCATATCTCCATACGACCTCTACAGCGTTTCGCCCAAAACTTGAGTAACTGTGTGTGTGGTGGACTCTAAAGACTCATCAATACTATGGCTATGGATTTAAGCACTAACACGTCAGAGGTATCAGCCATACATGACGGGCCACCAGCTATTGACCAAAAGGGACGTCGATGAGCGAACTCATCCTGACACCCTACTGAGCCTGTCAGTGACAATATCCGTACAGTCCGGTCCGTTCGTCTATGAGCATCACATGGCGGGCCTAGGTGGTTGGTAAAAGTCAGACCCCCAAAAGCGGTACAAGTCGTGTTGGAGTGTAGCCCAGAACACCCTGAGATACTACTGGAATACCTACCAGCAAATCTCCTGCCTTGGCCAAGGACTTTTCATGTACTGGCTCTCCTAGACACAGCGCGACCTCACCCCTAATACCGGGAGAGACGAACCCCTGCAGATCCGCTCACTGCCTCCATGTGGCTCGGGACTGTACCCAACTAAAACCTGTTTGCATGACTCCTTTGAGCCGTGGTAGGGTAGTAATCAAAGCACAGTGGGAACTCACACGAGACAAATGACGATCTCAGGTCGATGAACTAACCTGTACACATGTCACCTGGGAACTGCTATCTGACGTCAGGTATAATACCAACTAGCAGGCTCCCGGCGAGTCCTGTCCGGTGTACTCATAACCCAATGAGCACCTGTATACATCTTAGGTGAACCAACTGACACCAGTGGCTTGTGAGACCGGCCACCGCCCCTCGTCGGGGTCTCGACTGTATACACTAGTCTACTCTGGAGAATCGATGCCCTGTCTCGAAACTCCCACGACTAGGGACCATTTAAGGATGTGCTTATTGACTCCAGCTCTCACGTATATGATCGCCCTCATACTGTTGGTAGTCAAGAAAGAATCCTAGGGGCTCTATCAACGTGTAATAGCGACTCATAAGGTCACCTAAAGCAGTACACGATGATAGAGATAAACCAGATAGCATACTATCATCTCGAGTAAGACTGTCCTACCGGCATAGGTCCTCCTCAATCATTGCAATCACGTGCCTGTGATCCAATAATTGACTCTGAGGGCACTATATCCAACAGCATGTACTGATTATTTTTAAACTGTGCTCGAGTGTTGAGCTCTTTAGGAAATTTTGGGTGTTTGTTGATTCGATCGGAATGTTTAACATCTTCTAGCTATCTGTGGAATGTGATACAACATTTGGAATCTACACTAATTAGTTTTATGAAAATTGATTAGTTGCTTGTAAATTTAACATTTCGGTCTCGGTAGGAATCGGGAATCTTGTTGAATTACCCTATTTCTTTTGAAAAGGTGTTTTCATGAGTGGGAACCAAATGTAAGTTTACAATGTTAGGCATGAAATTCGAAGTATGTGATATTCCGGGTTTATGATGTCTACGGGCTGTGTTGATTCCAACTGTTGTAGTTTGACATTTTCTTTTCTGCGACCGTATGTGTAATATGTGGTGTATCGCCGGTTTCGTTGCTATATGTCAACAACAATTAGGATATACATATTTACTTACGTTGATGACATGTGATGTTATGTGTTGCTGGGATATGTTATATTGGATCATCGTGTTTTGAATAGCCGGGTTTTTTATGTGATATGGGAGTTTTTCATTTTCATTCATGTAAAAACTTGTATGTAATATTATATTATTGGGGTACTTCAAAGTTGAGGATGATGTCACCATTGTTGTATATTATTTACTTTTCCGCATTAGACCCAAGGTGGGGAGCACAAGTAACCGGGTTCTAGAGTCCAGTGGGAGACCATCTCGAGGAGTCGAGTCCGGGTCTCCTAACTCTAGAATTGGAAGGGTTGCATGCCGCTCTCATAGGGGTCTAAGGATGTGGGTTTGGCTATTCGACGCGACCGTGAAATCCGTGTTTTTTACTGGCTTAATATAAAACATGGACCTCCTAGAATATCCAATATTTCATATGCTGTTTTCTGCTGCTGATATTCTGTGATGTTATCACTTTATATGTTTGAGACGAATGCTTTATTATTATATATATGATATATAAGAAACGTTGCTTATGTTTTGCACTCGCGCTAGTCCTGCCCCGCTATGCCGTTAGTTAAGTAACATAACGGTGTATAACGGGACACTGTGGCGAATGCGGATTGCATAAGCGCACGTTGTATTTTCGTTTCTTCTATGATGCTTAGGAAGCATTAATGATGGGACTTCATTAATGAGATTAAAGAAATAGAAAGAAACCTAAAGATGTAGAATCAGATTTTCATAAGGGGTAGCTCTAGTTTTTATTTTGCATAGCGGTATTCCATGTAGAATATCCAGCACCTCATTCGATGAAGAAAGAGCCGAGATCTCTTCACCCGGAGTGACATATTTAGAAAAAGATAGCAGATGCTACAACCCACTCGATTTTGTCTTTTGATTGCTTCTATAGTTCTTGCTTTACATAGCGGTGTTCCTTATAGAATATCCAGCACCTTATTCGATGAGGAAAGAGCCTAGATCCCTTCACCGGGAGTGACCTCTTTAGCAAAACTAGTAAAATCCTCAAAAACACTCCTTTTCAAAATCGCTCGATTCTACAACGATATCAAGTTCATTACGCAAAAGGTTTTTCTAAAAACCTGTCGTAGCCTTCCGTCATTTCAGATAAGTACTATTTAGTATCCGTGTTGTGTTTGTTGATCTCTGTCAAAGCGTAGTGTGCGGTAGCTGACTAGAGCTTATCTGCAAATCATGTGATGCGATTGGATTAGGTAGTCGTACGACCTTGTTGACCTCTGTCAAGGGTCGTGCTGGTGGGTTTAATTCAATCATTTAATGGCGGGTTGAACTTGACTAGCGCACTATGGTTTGTTAACCTCTGTCAAGGCCGTTGGACGCTAGGGGTAAAATATTATTGGGAATTTCATGTGTTGAAATTTGCAATGAGATTGCATACCTTCTATGAGATAGTTGGATCCTGATACCAACTGCGAGTAAGAGTTACTCCTTGGAGAGTTTTACACATCACAATTAGCCGATCAAGTAGGTGTCTAGAAAGGTGTTAACGGGGTTAAGCCCCTGGAAAAACGAGGTTTATTTTAATTAGGTCCATGCGAAAGCACGGGGAACCGCTCTCAAAGTACCGATACTGGCCTAGCTGAAAGATTGGTGAACTTATAAAGGTGTAATTAATCCCGGCTAGTCTTACCATTTAGGGTTTGAAGGAAGATTTGATAAAAATAGTGGGAGCCATCCTGATTAGATAAGATAATAACCGATCTAATCTTACAAGAGCATACGCTAAGTGTTTTCTTCTCTCTCTATCCAGGTAGCGACCATGTCAGGGCTTAATCAAGATAATAATATGGATGTATTGACCGAACCCGCTTGTTATACTGAGCTAGGGAACGTTGGTTCCGCTCCCACTTATAATTGTTATAAGTCCGAGCAGGAAATAGGGGAATATCCGGATTCCCACGTCACCCAAACGAAAAATAAGCATGTTGATGCATCTTCTTAGGATATGTTAGTTACCGAGAACTGTTTCTCAGTACACTCTACGTCCTGGATATTAGATACCGGATCAAGATCCCACATATGTAATATGTTGCATGGGCTAAGGAAAGGTAGAGAACTGGGTATAGGTGATCATTCTCTAAAAGTAGGGAATGGTGCAAGTGTTGCAGCCAAACCAGTTGGTGAATATCACCTTGTATTACCAAATGGCAATACTTTGATCTTGAATGACTGTTATTACGTGCCCTCTATGATATGCAATTTAATATCAATTTCTTTATTAGATAAAGAAGTATATAACTTTCCGGTAGAGAATAATGTTATGAACATTTACCTAAATCAAGTGTTGATTGGGTTTGGTGCGTTATGTAATGGTTAATACGTTTTAAATCAAAACACAGATCTTAACGTTCAGAACACACACAAGAGGAAGAATTCAGAAATGAACGAGTTCTTCTTGTGGCATTGTAGACTATGTCATATCAATGCGACACGACTAGCTAAGTTAAATAAGGATGGATATTTGAATCTGTTCGAATTATCATCTTATGAAACTTGCCAGTCATATCTCAATGGCAAGATGACCAAAACTCCGTTTACTGGACACAGAGAAAGAGTTAAGGAACTCTTGGGACTGATACATAGTGATGTATGCGGTCCTATGCCTACACATGCCAGGGATGGTTCCTCATACTTCATTACATTCACTGACGATCTCTCAAGATACGAACATGTATTCCTGCTGAAACACAAATCTGAAGCTTTTGAGAAATTCAAAGAATATAAGCATGAAGTTGAGAACCAGATGGGTAAAAGTATTAAAATCCTACGATCTGATCGGGGAGGAGAATACTTGAGCATGGAATTCTGTGACTATCTAAAAGAGAATGGGATTCTCTCTCAGCTTACTCCTCCGTATACACCACAGCACAACGGTGTATCGGAGCGGAGGAACCGCACCCTATTAGATATGGTGCGCCCTATGATGAGTACTGTTAAGTTGCCTATTTCCTTTTGGGGTTATGCGCTTGAGACAACAGCATACCTATTGAATCAAGTTCCATCTAAATCTGTGCCTACCACACCATATGAGAAATGGAGTAGGAAGAGACCATGTCTTAAACGAGTTAAGATATGGGGCTGTCCGGCCTATGTCAAAAGGCAAAATCCGGACAAACTCAAGGCACGATCAGTTCTTTGTAACTTTGTTGGATATCCTAAATATTCAAATGGATATCTATTCTACCAGAGAAAGGAACAAAAGGTGTTTGTTGCTCAACATGCCACCTTTTTAGAAACGGAATTTCTTGTAAAAGAAATTAGTGGCAAAGAGGTAGAACTGGAAGAAGTTCTAACCACACAGACTACAACTGAAGATTTAGTGAAACAAGAGGATTCGACAGTTCCCAACGAACCTCGGCCACTCTACCGATCTAGTAGGGTTCCTCATCCACTTGAGAGATACTACGGTTTTCTCATTGATGGTGGGAGCGAGGATTGCATCATGGAAGATGATGATCCAACTAGCTTCGAGCATGCCATCACGAGCGGGGACTCTGTGAAATGGCTAGATGCAATGCGATCTGAGATGGAATCCATGTACACCAACAAAGTATGGACTTTGGAAGTTTCTCCTGAAGGGGTAAAACCCATTAGGAGAAAATGGATCTTTAAGAAGAAACTTGGTGTAGATGGAAAAGTTGAGACTTTAAAAGCTAGACTTGTTGCAAAAGATTTTCGTCAACGACCAGGTGTGGATTATGATGAAACCTTTTCTCCAGTGGTTATGATTAATTCCATCCGGATCCTATTTGCCATTGCTGCATACCATGACTATGAAATCTGGAAAATGGATGTTAAGACCGCCTTTCTAAATGGTGATTTAGAAGAGAGCGTGTACATGACTCAGCCAGAGGGCTTCGTAGAAAGTGGGAGCAGGGGAAAGGTGTGCAAGCTGCTTAAATCCATCTACGGGTTAAAGCAAGCATTGCAGAGTTGGAATATCTGTTTTGATGTGGTAGTAAAAGAGTTTGACTCCATCAAAAACGTAAATGAACCTTGTATATACAAGAAGGTGGCAGAGAGTAAGGTTGTCTTTCTCGTATTGTACGTGGATGACATACTCTTTATAGGAAATGATGTTCCTATGCTGCGCTCGGTCAAGCTCTTCTTATCACAAAGATTCTCAATGAAAGATCTAGGTGATACCTCCTACATCATGGGGATTAAGATCTATAGAGATAGATCTAAATGGATACTGGGATTGTCCCAATCCAGGTACATAGACACCAAACTAAAAAGGTTTCATATGGAAGATTCCAAGCGTGGGAATTTACCCACGATCTTAGGACTCACCCTCTCCAAAGAGATGTCTCCCAAGAGTAATTTGGAAAGAGCTCGCATGCAAGGGATACCCTATGCTTCGGTAGTAGGCTCTATCTTGTACGCGATGTTATGTACCAGACCCGATATAGCATACTCAATAAGTGTAGTGAGTATGTGTCAAGAAGATTCTGGAGAGAATCATTGGACAGCTGTGAAGAACATTCTTAAGTACTTGAGAAGTACTAAAGAGATGTTCTTGGTGTATGGTAACAGTAAACTCCAAGTGGAGTCCTTTACCGATTCGAGATTCCAGAGTGATAAAGACGATTCTAAGTCGGTCTCGGGAAATGTCTTTACCCTCAATGGAGGGGCGGTTTGTTAGAGGAGTTCCAAGCAAGAAACCATGGCAGACTCGACGATGGAAGCTGAATACATCGCTGACAATGATACTGTTGTTTCCCCAAATCAGAGCAAAGCTCTGTTCAAATTCCAAGATTTGAAATGAAGCGACGCTTCTGCTTCCCCCAGTCAGAGCAAAGCTCTGTTTAAAAATTCAAAAGTCAAAAATTGAAGCAACGCTTCAGATCCAGCGCTCTGCGCTAGGCGCGCCACGTGTCAAACACAGGTGCGCTAGCGCAGTTGCGCTGTGCTCTGCGCTGCGCGCCACGTGTCAAACATAGGTGCGCTAGCGTAAGGTGCGCCAGCGCTGGAATTAAGAATTCCCCACCATCAGATCAAAAGATCTAGTAATAATAAGTCATTAATCAATTAGAATTAAAATTCTGTTATGGAAAGATCTTTCCGATCTTATTAAAACAAGAAGATTATCTTCTGCAAAACAGAAGCCTTAGGATCAAAGATCCAACGGTGGGAAATATTCCCAAATCAATCAGAGAAAGATCTCTTTAACTGATTTATCAAATCGATTTGCCCTATATAAAGGTCCCAAGACCTAAAGTCTGATATAGAAAAAAAACCCTACAAACTTTGAGAAAAACTTGAAGAGAATAAAAAGCAAGCTTTTAGCAAAAGAAGACCATTTTCTTCAAGGTAAAGAATATGATTCTTGAACACAGAGATGAAATCATCTCATAAAAAAAAGAACTATCTTCTAAAAAAGATCATAGATCTACAAAAGACCAACGTCTTTGATATAAAAAAGATCAAAAGATCTTATTATAAAAACAAAAAAAAGAAGAAGTATTTACTTCATTCACAGATCATTGATCTACAAAGGCAGTGCCCTTTTTATAAATAAGAACTTTTGTTCTAGAACCTTGAGGCAATGCCTCCTTTAAAAGAAGAACATAAACTTGTTCTCTGATCATAAGTTTGATCAAATGCGCTTTGCGCTACTGAAAAGTGCCTTGCACTCATGAACTGCGCTTTTGCGCTCATTAGACAGGCGCTCAGCGCCAAAGAATGCCACGTGGCAACCATAGACACAGTTTACGCTTTATGCTTCTGAAACAGCACACTGCGCCCATGAATCGGCGCTCAGCGCCAAGCGCGCTACGTGTCACTCACTGGTGCGCCATTAAACCAGCACAAAGCGCTCATAAATTAAAAGCGCAATGCGCTAATAAACTAGCACTTAGCGCTAAGCGCGACACGTGTCATCTTCATGTGCGCTATTTGGCAAAAGCACTATGCACTCTTTGATTGGCGCAAAGCGCCTGGCGCGCCACGTGGCGCACTGTCAGAACACACATTGTTCTGATGAATGCTACGCATTCAATACAAGACAAAAGATGTCAGAACCCAATGCTTACCATTATTAAAAGGGCCAAGCCCAAATAAAGGCTCAACAGCCAGAGCGATAAAATGTTAAACATTTTAAGTGGCCTTAGCCCAACATTGGCCGTAAGTCCTCAACTTATATTCAACTGAGCCCATCTGCTCACGAATATTCAACAAATCTTAGTCCCAAACTGGGCTATAGATTTTCTAATCAATCTACATCCGGTTCGAGGGTACATCTCTTTACTCCTCTAATATCTGTCGTTGTGATCCTTCAACGTCTTCAGAGAGGTGACGGGTCCCGACAACCACACATTTCTACGGACTTTGGGGTCCTTAAACTCATGGACTACGATGTCCTTAAACTTCATAGACTACGATGTCTCTAAACCGGACTGTGGGGTCCTTAAACTCATGGACTATGATGTCCTTAACCTGGGCTGTGGGGTCCCTTTAAACCCATGGACCGCAATGTCCTTAAACTAACATTGGACTGTAATGTCCTTAAACTAATCGACCGCAATGTCCCTAAACTAAAATACAAAGGCCGAATGCTTTCTTGTTGGATCTAAATGATCCTGTTAAGTTGATCTTAGTCTAGAAATTAGACTAACGTATCCTTAACAAACGTTTAAGTCGATCTTAGTCCTAAACGAGGCTAACATATCCTTAAACCTAACCCCTAAACCCAAATCTAAGAAGATACGGATTTGGACTAATCCACGCCCTACGGGAGACAACATAAATTAGTCTCCGTATACAATCCACGGGCAACCTAACACAAGAACAAACACCCACGACACGATGTGACCATCCGGAGAAGGAGAAAGTTGTTACCGTGATGCGGTAGCGTAATTAACTGCAGGGGCTTGCGCTTGCAGGGAAGAGCGTCCCCACAATCAAAACCCCCTCAAACGAGGGGGAATCTGACGATGTCTGCTACATCGGCCGCATCCGTTTAAACCTTCGATACATGGTGCCATAAATCAACTTGGCATCTTCGGAGAAGTGGATGGATAGCACCAATTAGCATCTGCCCCGAATTTCTGGCAAGACGTTCGTCTTCCCGGTTTCCGGTGGTAAACAGATTCTGGCATGCCCTGTGGGACCCTTTCCTCTTTTCACTCGACACTTCGTGTGTGGTGTTCGCGAACGAATCGCGGTTTGATATGGTTGCCCTTGGGTTCGAGGTATTAGGATTTGGTTTCTTGCTTGGCGCAGAAAGCGAAACATCAATGGCATCCACTTGTGAGAAGTGTTCCAACTGCAATTGCAACTCATGCTCTGCCTCATCTGGAGGCATAGCCGGGCCCCAAGCGGCCTCCTTATTCACGATGCCGGTAGACCAGGTGACTCAGGCCACCACCGGATTATTCTTTGGGACTATGCTCCCACCGATGAGCTTCAGCACCCCTGTACCAACACCAGAAGCTCCTAAGAAGTCGGTCTTTGATCGGCTTGCTACTACCGCGGTCCCTCTCAACGGGTCGTCCAGCTCCAACGCCTCAGTCTTCGCCAGATTGGGCCAAAGTTCATGTGGGCCCATGATGAAGCCTGCAATCCCAGAAAAGTTTGTTCCGAAGAGGATAGCCATCCCTGCTCCTGAAGTCGTCAAGGCGGCTTCTCCTACCAAAGGGTCGGTCTTTGCAAGACTGACTGTTCCAGCTCCCACTCCTATCCCTGCTCCAAAGTCTGTCTTTGACAGATTAGATACTGCTACTCAACGGACATCAGTCTTCAAGAGGCTGACGCCGGCAACAGCCCTTCTCCAAAACAGGGGGCACGACGAAGCCATTCCCATCGCTGAATCAATCCCAGCAGCTCGGCACGCTCGACGTCGCCACTGGCGCCGAGTAAGGAAAGCTGGAGGCAACTCCCCCTCTGGGCTAATTCCACCAGCCCCAACGGTGGAAGTCAATGCTTCTGTTCCAACCGGGAACAGCTTTGAATTGCTAAACAAGGTGCGCGGGAACTCTTCTACCACCGTACTGAAAAAATCTCCTCCACCCATGGAGAATGTTACAGGAATAAAGCCGGATCAGCCCTCTCAGCGGCTTTCTTCCAAAGTTTACAAAGTCTGGCGACGGGTCCAGGAGTCGGTGATCGATCAGGACTATTTCCACCAACAGAAGAAGCTGAGGGTTCAGCAGGAGGAGAACCGTCCTGGAAAGCCACAAAGGACGACAACCACCTGGGTGCCCGCTGCAACGGCCCCCTTAATGTCAACTGCTCAAAAGAAAAGGAGGCCAGTGAAAGCCCCTATGACTACGGCAAACTACAAAGACACTGAGCCCAAACGTCCCAAGTCTGGGGGCATAACGGTGCATACCGTTTACATGGCTTCCGGAAAAGAAGAAAGCCGCACTTCGACGGGCCATCGACCGCTCACCCGATCAATAACAAGGGCTCGGGAACAACAACAGCAGAAGCTTCAGGAGATGCTCACTGCAATGGCCGCACTCACCGGGCCAAAAGAAAGCCCGGAGGCATCATCAGAACAGCGTCACGAACAAGAAACCGATGCTGACTTCCTACGCAGATTCCTCGAAAAGATGGACAGAGAAGCAGCAAAACAAGTTGCCAACATAAAACAAATGGCTCTTGTTTTCCAAAACATGGTAGGGATGATGTTACAGCCGGATCCTCCAGCAGAAGACCCTCCGATCATTGTTAAAGACGATAGAGGGGAAATATCTAATCCTCCTCTGGCTCTTTCAGCAGCCAAGGAGGAAACCATTTCCAAGGCCACACTGGATGACTATATAGCTCAGCAAATAGGAGCTCACTAGGCGAATGAAGCGGCCGGCCAATTCGTTAAAACTGGGCGACCGTATCTAAGCTGGTATGACCAAATAAAATACCCGTCGGTATACACAATCCCCAAATTCCATGTGTACAAGGGGACAGGCAATCCTCACCAGCACGTTGCCCAGTTCAGAGCTTTTTGCGGCAACACCGGCGGCGATGATAAGCTTTTTCTCCGTCAATTCGTCGGCATCTTGTCGGAGACGGCCTTCGAATGGTACTCCGAACTTCCAAACGACTCCGTCAAGACATTTGCGGAAATGGAGGTGTTATTCACCCAGCGATTCGCGAGTGCTAGTGAACGCACCCCGATAACAGCATTGATCAATGCCAGGGTGAAGCCAGGTGAGACGTAGGTCCAATACGCAATACGATGGAGGAATCTGTGGTCAAAATGCGAACAACGCATCGAAGAAGCACCGGCGGTGGGTATGTTTGTGGGCACTTTAGACCCTCATGCAACTATCTCCCAGTTCATGATGTTCTTCAAGCCGACTACTATCCAGGCCTTGATCGACAAACTTGCCCAAATGGACCAGATGGGTCATAGACCGTCTCCTCCAAAGCCGGACTCTCGAAATGAAAAGGGAAAGGGGAAAGTGATCGCCGTCGCCAATGCTCAACAGCAGCCCGGCGGCCCAAGACCAGTTGATCGCCAAAATAACAGAACTCGATCCCTCGAAGATAAAATGAGTCGCCCTTACTCGTTCCCTCGAGACAAGACGAAGAGGTTATTCGAGCTTTCACTCCGCAACAGGCTCATTTCTTTGCCAGAACCAAGACGCCCAGCACAACCAGGCGACATTAGCAATCCTAACCACTGCCCTTATCACCGAATGTTGGGCCATCCGATCAAGGATTGTTACATCTTCAAAAGCTGGATAGAAGATCAATATCAGCAGGGTAAATTCGTATTATCTGAGAATTGGAAGGTGAACCCGCCTCGGCCACACACTCCTAAGAAAACGGATACACCGGGGGTATCATGCTCTTTCGTAAAAGAAGCTCCATGGGAGGTCGCTCTTTCGGCTAAGACGAAAAGAATGCTGAAGGATCTCCAAATGTGCCTGGCGATCAGGTGGAAAAATCCACTGGAACCTGAGATTATCGAGGGGATGCTGAAACCGCGTCCAACTCCAAAAATCAGTGGTGATAGCCAAAGCTCGCACACCCAGCCGTCAAAATCTTCGAAAAAGAAGAAGAAATCCAAGAAGCCTGTGAAACCTGGCGACAAGCGCACGGACCTGCAAAACCAGATTGACGTGCTGGAGGAGTATAACCAGAAGACACGGACTCCGGTCACACATCAACAGTTCCTCAGCCACGTCCTTGAGGACGGAGATGACGATAATGGAGAAGACTCGTCGGATGAATCTGAAGATTATGTGGCAAGTCGCCATGTGATCTCTCACTCATCGATAGACGATGAAGAGGCTCCTTGCACAAAGAAACTGGTGGCAGGTCCTGAGCCAGAACTTCTGGGGCCATCAGATGAAACAATTGATGCATTCCTGAATACAGCTCTTCTTAAAAGAAAAGCTGATCGGGAGCGTGAGATGGCCATATTTGAAAAGGCCAAATGCCGGCGACTGGACGAAAGGGTTGAAACACTTCCACCAGATCAAAGTACCCCCGCTGCAAATAAAAATAGGTTCAAGACGAGGAAGAGGTTCGCTAAAGCCATATCAATGGGAATGAAGCTACCATCCTCCGAAGCGAACGCCTTTGGTGAAGCAGAAACACATCCTAGCTACTGCTTATATCATCGAAAGACTGCGCACCTCACCGAGGAGTGCAACGCTTTTAAAAGATGGTGGCAGGGATACGTTGCTCACCAGGAACATTTCAAGCGGATGAAACGCAACACTCGTCCGGAGCAAAGAAATACGACCGAGGAGTATAAAAGAACTGCCAGCAACTGTCGCATGGTCAATGCCGGGGGATCGCAAATCCTCACCTTCGGGAGCGACTCTGACGAAGAAATGACTCTTGGCCCTCTCTTTAAAGAGTCCACCGTGGGAAAAGAGGAAGAACCGAAGACCTGTGAAAATATCCAGCTGCGCAATCGTACGCTGTCCGAAAAGAATCTTGGGCCCTCGAACAGTGAGTCAAATAGAAAAGATAAGGGAAAAGAAACAGACCCTGAGGATATCATCCTTGATGACCGAGCCGTCGAAAAGCTGACAACCAAGGACCCGCCAAAGAAAAGTAAGGTGGACTACAACGTTCTGGCACACTTGAGAAAGCTACCTTCGCAGTTAAGCATTCTCGACGCCCTTCTGCTATCCAAAGAGGTGAGAGATTCTTTAATCAAGGAACTGCAAGAGCCCGAGCAGTTCCAAACTTTCCTTGCCAAAGAAAAGATGAAGGACGAGATGGAAGAAGTACGCACAGCCGATATCACCTTCGGCGATGAAGATCTCCTACTTGGGACATGTGAACACAACCGTCCCCTATATGTCTCCGGGTACTGTCATGACATCAAGATAGGTAAAATCCTGGTCGACAATGGGTCCTCCGTCAACCTCCTTAACGTAAGGGTGTTAAAGGAAATCTGCATGAGTGTTCAACACCTCGCTCGGGATAAGATCACTATCTCCGGGTTCGACTCTCAGTCATCATGAACGCTTGGGTCCGTGATACTGACGTTACGCTTTGGGCTGCTCGTCACTGATATCAAGTTCCACGTCATTGACGCCAAGACATGCTACAACGCTTTGCTCGGCCGGTCCTGGTTACACGAGTACAACATCATTCCCTCTACACAACATCAGTTTATGAAATATTTCAAGGATGGTCTTGAGTATACTGTGACAGGAAAGCTAAACCCATTCTCCGTGAACGAAGTCCGCAAGTACGAAGATGCAACATACTTCTTACCAGACTTTGAGGACACAGAAAGATGTCACAAACCGGAGAACAAAGTTATCCCTACCATTCCGGTCTTTGGGAGTGATACCGAGGAGGAAGAGGAGATAGTTTACTCAGGTCCACCCCAGTACAACAAGCCGGGACCGTCCTCTCCTATGCTTATCTTCGGCAGCGACTCGGATGATGAGATCCATGCCATATTCTCTGCTCGGCCTTCAATACCAACCTTCGCTTGTGAAGAGCAAAGTTTGCAAGTTGCCATGGTTCCGTCCAAGCATCATAAAGAACTAGACGCACTTGATACCTACAATGTGGAAGAGTTGCAGACGTTCTATGTCCCTCCCAGGCGAGAAGTTGAAAAGGCGATCCTATTCTACCGATCCGGGGAAACCAAAGTGGAGAAAGAAATCTGGCACGGCATGGATTCTACACTCGACAGGCTCCAGCCCATCCGTTTGCCCAGATATTACACACAAGGACTAAAGAGGCTCTTGAGACGCCAAGGTGTACCCCTTAAGCAAACTGCGCAACAAGCACGGTTCTATAACAGGATCTGGAACGTTCCCGGAACTCAACAAAAGTTGCCCAACGGAAGAATGGAAACGACCGGACTTGGGTATGTTCAATCTAAGAAACGGGAGCTATTCTGCGACTGCTACGTTATACATGAGTTTGATGAAGAAGGAGACCACTGTGGGAAGATGCTAACCCTGAATCAGAACGAGCTCCCGCCGTGAAAATGCCTAGTCCGTTGTTCGAAGAACAAATGGATAAGCTTATAAGGGAAGCAAGTCAAAAGGTTCGAGACGACCATAATCGCAAAATGGCCATCTGCGAGAAAGACAGGACGCCACGCCTCCTTCAAAAGACTGCGAATAATGAAAATGCTCCTCCTTGTGAACCCGTTGTACAAAAGGCCCGACGCAGAGGCAGAAACAAACCAAAGAACGGGAAAGGCGTTCGACAGCGACAAAGCGGGTACAAAAAGCCACGCGGTCAAGAACCAGGCAGTCCGGATTCGTCTCTTATAAAGAAGATGGGTCGAGCATACTCCTTCGCCCAAGACAAGACAATGAAGATACTTGATCTTGCCATAAAACATCAAATGATTATCCTCCCAGAGTCCAAGCACCCCGAGCAAGCAGGCGAAGTCTCTCACCAAGACTATTGCTCCTATCATAGGGCAATAGGACATCCTATTGAAGACTGCTTCACCTTCAAGAACTAGGTTGAAGATCAATATCAATAAGGCAGGTTCGCTCTATCCAGCAGCTGGAGGGTAACCCCGCCGCAGAAGCATAAACCCAAATCTACGAGGGTAGAACCAGATCAACATCGGTCTTAGAAGCGAGCTCGTACCTGTCACGTGATAATGCTATCAAAAGAAGAACCTGAGAATATGGACGAACTCCCCTGGTGCTTCGAAAATGATGATGACGAGGTAATCTCAGAATTTCCACCGGCACCGAAAGAGCTGGAGGATGGATTACATACTGCTGCAGATAACCTCAAGAAAATTGATTTGGGGACGGAAAGTGACCCGCGGCCGACATTCGTCAGTGAGTTATTATCTGAAGAAAGGGTGTCTACTCTAAAGGACGTGCTCATGCAGCATAATGATTGCTTCGCATGGAACTATTCCGAGATGCCAGGATTAGATCCAGAGATTGCTGTGCACAAATTGGCGATATCCCTGGACGTCAAGCCCATCAAACAAGCGCCGAGAAGAATGCGGCTCGAGCTTGAGATGAGCATCAACGCCGAGGTCAAAAAGCTAATCGACTCCGGCTTCATCCAAGAGGTTCAATATCCTGACTGGATCGCTAACATTGTCCCGATGATGACGAAAAATGGGACGGTGCGCATATGTGTGGACTTTCGGGATCTCAATAAAGCCTGCCCGAAAAATGACTTCCCAGTACCGGTCACCGAGCTGATGATAGACAATACGTCCACTCATGAAGTTTTCTCCTTCATAGATGGCTCGTCAGGATACAATCAGATAAAGATGCATCCCGAAGACCAGAAGCATACCGCTTTTCGGACTCCTTTGGGCCTGTTCTGCTACAAAGTGATGCCCTTCGGTCTAAAGAACGCTGGCGCCACCTATCAGAGGGCCATGACGAAGATCTTCGATGACCTCATACATGAAATCGTCGAATGCTATATCGACGACATCGTAGTTAAAAGCAAATCATACGAGGAACATTTAGAGCATCTGAAGATCGTGTTTCAGCGCCTTCGGCAATACAACTTGAAAATGAACCCTCTCAAATGCACGTTCGGAGTCTCCTCGGGCAAATTCCTGGGATTCATCGACCGACATCGAGGCATCGAGATAGACCCATCGAAGATCAAGGCGATCATGGAAATGCCTCTGCCAAGGACTCTCAAGCAATTGCGGTCTCTCCAAGGGAAGCTCGCGTATATCCGGCGATTTATAGCCAATCTCTCAGGCAAGTGCCGTCCTTACAGTCACCTGATGAAGAAGGGAACCCCGTTCATCTGGGATCATAAATGCCAAAGCGCACTGGACGAAATCAAGCAATACCTGCAGAATCCGCCAGTACTGACCGCTCCGGTCAAAGGAAAACCTCTCGTCCTATACACAACAGCCCTCGAAGGTTCTTTAGGTGCGCTATGGGCACAAGAAAACGACCAAGGGAAGGAGAGAGCCCTCTACTATCTGAGTCGGGTTCTCCTGGGGGCAGAAAGCAATTACTCTCCCATTGAAAAACACTGCCTGGCGTTGATCTTTGCAATAACGAAGCTCAGACACTATGCGTTAGCACATGAGGTCCATCTCATATCAAAAGTGGATCCCCTCAAATACTTGATGTCGAAACCCATATTAACAGTACGACTCGCTAAATTGGCCTAGCTCTTGATGGAGTTTTCGATAACTTATCGGCCTCTCAAGGCAGTGAAAGGCTAGGCCATCGCCGATTTCCTCGTTGAGCATCCTATACCTGCTGATTCTCCTTTGAATTGCAAACTCCAGACGGACATGCGTTTGACACGATCGACGGTAGTGATACCCGGTGGGAACTTTATTTCGATGGAGCATCTTCCATGAAGAAGCGCAAACAAAGCACCCCTATAATCAAATCGGGGATAGGCCTCATCTTCGTAACTCCACGTAACTCCATAAGGGGGGATAATGCGCTTCGCCTTCTCCTTGATAGAGCCGAGGACGAACAATGAAGCCGAATACAAAGCTTTGATAGCAGGTCTTGAGATCGCTATCGACATGGGAATTGAAAATCTCCTCATATACGGAGATTCCCAACTGGTCGTTAGTCAAGTAAACGGCAACTATCGAACATGCAAGCCAGAATTGGTAAAGTACGGCGAGAGAGTACAGTGACCGCTGACTCAAATTCCTTCCTACAGCTTGGAAAGCATACCGCGTGCGGAAAATAGCAAAGCGGATGCATTAGCCAAGCTCGCTAAAGAACTGGTTGACGAAAACCTCGCTGACGTGAGGATCGTTGTTCAAAGCCGTCGGGTTCTCGCACCGGCAGAAATATCTCCGGAGTCGTCCGAAGAAAAGGGAGCGATCGAGCAAGCGACCCTACAAATAAAAGACCATGAAAAGGCTAATGATTGGAGGGGAGTCTTTATAGACTACTTCAAATCCCGTCGAACACCTGAAGATGCGTCCTCGAAACATTAGCTTAAGAAACGAGCTCTGTCTTTCGCTTTTGTCAATGATACTCTGTATAAGAGATCATTTGATTCTCTGTGGTTAAGATGCCTAGGACCAGACGAGGTAAGGAAAGTCGTCCAAGAAACTCACGACGGACTCTGCGGTTCTCACCAAGCCGGGCCGAAGATGAAGCTGAAGATCAAAAGAATGGGCTACTATTGGCCCACGATGATCCAAGACTGCCTCGAATACGCGAAGCAGTGCCACTCGTGCCAAATTCACGAAGACTTCATCCATCAACATCCAAATCCACTACATCCAACAGTGGCTAGCTGGCCGTTTGAAATGTGGGGGACTGACATAATCGGCCCCATCGAACCAACATCGTCCAGAGGACATCGATTCATCTTGGCGACAACTGATTACTTCTCCAAATGGGCAGAAGCAGTATCACTGAGGGAAGTGAAGACGGAAAATATACTCCATTTCTTCAAGACGCACGTCATTTATCTGTTTGGAACTCCACGAAGGATCATCTCCGATAACGGGCCAGCCTACAGAAGCCACAAGATCAGCCGCTTCGCACAACAGCATAACATAAACTGGAGTTGCTCCTCAGTCTATAATCCCCGAGCGAACGGTCTAGCTGAGGCTTTCAACAAGACCATGACGAAGATCGTAAAAAAGATGGTGTCTCGAAATAAGAAGGACTGGCGCGAGAGACTCCATGAAGCTCTCTAGGCGTATCGAACTACGTTCAAAACGGCCACGAACATGACGCCGTACACATTGGTATTCGGTACAGAAGCGGTACTCCCCCTCGAGATAGAGCTACCCTCTCTACAAGTGGCAGTTCATTACGAGCTAACGAACGAAAGGAATGCTCACCTTCGGCTTGAGGAGCTCGATGCCCTTGATGAAACCCGGCTCATAGCGCAACAAATTCTGGAGGCTTACAAAGCAAAGATGACGAGCTCTTACGAAAGATTGACTAGGCCGAGAACATTCCGCCAAGGCGAACTCGTACTAGTGGTCAAAAGACCTATGATCCCCAATCGTTCCAAACGGGGGAAATTCGAGCCGAACTATGAAGGCCCGTATATCATAGACAAGGTCTACCAGGGTGGAGCCTACCTACTCATGGACATGCATGGCGAAAGGCCCTTCAGGCCAATAAATGGTCGCTTCCTGAAAACGTACTACGCCTGACGAGTCACGGCCTAGGTAAATGATAGATGAAGACGACTATGTTCGCTCGCTATCTTCCTAAGCCTAAACTTTATAAGTAGTAGCCGACTAACGGACCGAAACGTCCTTAAACTAACAACGGACCGAAACGTCCTTAAACTAACAACGGACCGAAACGTCCATAAACTAAAGATGGACTGAAATGTCCTTAAACTAAAAGCGGACCGAAACGTTCTTAAACTAATGATGGATCACTATGTCCTAAAACTAGCTGTTGACCGAGATGTCAATAAACAATGGTGGATTGCAGCATCCAAGAGCTGATTAAAAAAAAAATAAAGAGACAAAAAAAAACGGTATGTCCATAAGCAAAATGGGCACGGATGAAAACCCGAAAGGGCTCCATGAGTAAAAACAGCAGGGCTACCGGCGAGTTTTGCAAAAACCCGAAAGGGCGCAACCTCGTTAGAAAAAAAAGGAAACGGTATGTCCATAAGCAAAATGGGCACGGATGAAAACCCGAAAGGGCTCCGTGACTAAAAATAGCAGGGCTACCGGCGAGTTTTGTGAAAACCCGAAATGGCGCAATCTCGTTAAAAGACACTTGCAAGGTCCTCTCGACTTTGTGAGGAGAAACCACCTGGGTGAGATCCTTACGACTCATAAGGGAGCAACACAATTAGGGATCCTCACGATTCCTAAGGTGAAATTACACTTGCGAGATCCTCACGACTCGTAAGGAGAACCCTCTTATGGGACCCTCACGGCTCATAAGATTCAAAAGTCTTAAGCTACAGGGATCTGAACCTGTTCTTAAGCAGCCACTACAACCTCCAATATTGCCCTACAAATGGCTCAATGCCGACCCTTGTATACAATCCACGGACGCGAATAAATATTTCCCTAACAAAGACCCATCCGTGACTAGGGATATGTTTGCACAGTGAACCCCCTTGTAAGCCCTCTCGGCTTATAAGGAGAAAATACTCTTGTATGATCCTTACGACTTACGAGAAGCCATAAACTTAGGATTCCTCATGATTCCTAAGGAGAAAACGCACCTACGAGATCCTCACGACTCGCAGGGAGAAAAATCTTTATGAGACCCTTACGGCTCATGATGTCAAAAGCCTTAGTCGACAGGATCCTAACCCTGTTCGCTAAGCCACCTTTGTTCGACATCGACAGAGGCAAATGATGATTCGCTCCCGGCAATATTCCAGTTGTAGCGGTGCTGATGCCGAAATTGGTGTCTAATTCCAGGCTTGCAGCGAGAAACTGGCGAGCCACACATGCATATGAAATAGCCGAAATGATGGGGCAACTTGCAACAAAATCAGCAAGTAAAAATGTATGCATGCAAAATAGCCGAAATGATTGGGCAACTCGCAATAAAAAGCAGCGAGTAAAAATAAAATAAATAACCAAAATGATTGGGCACCGTGAAAAATAGCCGAAATGATTGGGCAATCGTGACCTTCGCGATATAAAAGCTGAAATGATAGAGCATCGCGGAAAGAAATAAAAGAAAATGAAAATTATGCCCTACAGGTGATATCACATCAATCCCTGTATAGAATCCAGGGGCACAAACAAAGAAGGAATCACGCCTTCCCTCCCCAGGCTCCATAAGAAGAAGAAGCCAAATCTCAACGGTTCACAGACAACCTGGAGACCATTTCGATATTCGTCTCATTACAACAGACGTGACGTCATCCATATGATCCCGTTCGGAAATACGTCATCCACATGACCCTGTTTGGAAATACGTCACCAACATGACCCCGCTCGGAAATACGTCATCAACATGACCCCGTTCGGAAATACGTCATCAACATGACCCCGCTCGGAAATACGTCATCAACATGACCCCGCTCGGAAATACGTCATCAACATGACCCCGCTCGGAAATACGTCATCCACATGACCCCGTTAGGAAATACGTCATCCACATGACCCCATTCGGAAATACGTCACCAACATGACCCCGCTCGGAAATACGTAATCAACAAGACCCCGCTCGGAAATACGTCATCAACATGACCCCGCTCGAAAATACGTCATCAACATGACCCCGCCCGGAAATACGTCATCCACATGACCCCGTTCGGAAATACGTCATCAACATGACCCCGCTCGGAAATACGTCATCCACATGACCCCGTTCGGAAATACGTCATCCACATGACCCCGCTCGGAAATTCGTCATCCACATGACCCCGCTCGGAAATACGTCATCCACATGACCCCGTTCGGAAATACGTCACCAACATGACCCCGCTCGGAAATACGTCATCAACATGATCCCGTTCAGAAATACGTCATCAACATGACCCCGCTCGGAAATACGTCATCCACATGACCCCATTCGGAAATACGTCATCAACATGACCCCGCTCGGAAATACGACATCCACATGACCCCGTTTGGAAATACGTCACCAACATGACCCCGCTCGGAAATACGTCATCAACATGACCCCGCTCGGAAATATGTCATCCACATGACCCCATTCGGAAATACGTCATCCACATGACCCCGCTCGGAAATACGTCATCCATATGACCCCGCTCGGAAATACGTCATCCATATGACCCCGTTCGGAAATACGTCATCAACATGACCCCGCTCGGAAATACGTCATCAACAGGACCCCGCTCGGAAATACGTCATCCACATGACCCCGTTCGGAAATACGTCATCCACATGACCCCGTTCGAAAATACCTCATCCAGTTGACCCCGTTTGGAAATACGTCATCCACGTGACCCCGTCTCGGAAATACGTCATCCATATGACCCCGTTTCGGAAATACGTCACTTACATGTCAATCCCACTAAACTCTTATGGATCCTCTCGATCCGTGAGGAAGAAAAATCTCTTATAAGATCCTTACGACTTATAAGGGAAAACACACTTAGCAATCCTCACGATTCCTAAGGAGAAAATACAGCTACGAGATCCTCATGACTCGTAGAGAGAAAAATCTTTATGAGACCCTCACGGCTCATAAAATTGAAAAGTCTTAGGTGACAGATCCTAACCCTGTTTCCTAAGCCATCATCACCCTACAAAGAGTCCAAGATGGACAGTTATATACTATCTACAGGCCACACTTGCCAGAGGAACATGCCAACAACACAGCAAAGAGAAGAAAGCGACAGTAAGGAGAACATTTGATTCGCATTTGATTAAGCGTGCGAAGCATACCCGTTCACGCATGTGCAAAAGATTTAGTACATGAAATAAACCACGCTGAAATGAGGAATTTGCCATTCATACTTTGAAAAAGTTCTTACAATTATGAAAGCAGTAAACGAAAACATCATCAAAATGATTACAATGGTAAAACCTCAGATCCAGGGCATGGATTGAGGAATTCAAAAGTGAGGTTGTCTAGAATCTTTCTGGCCTTTCTGACCATTCTAATGTGCATCCTCTCGTGCTCACGAGTGTCGAGATCCTCGGCAATGTCCCCCTCCCTTTGATAAGAAGAGATTATCGTCGTCTGTTGGAAAACCTGATGCAGAATATCGATGAGGTTATCTCGCCGCTTCTTCGAGATCAGCCCCAACAGGTACACTGAATGCACCTTGTCTTCGGCATCATCCAACGCATTAAACGGCATGGCCTCGTGAAACCCAGGATGTGCTCTCCAAATTGCTCCCACTACGATCTTCAAGAGAGCGGAACAGCGAGGAAGCAGCCAACCGACGCGTGCATACATACGACCCATAATCTCCGCACATTGGGCATCTGTAAACTCTTGGTTTTGGCAACAGCCCCGCACACGGATATCCTCATAAGCGATGAACTCGTTCAGAATGTATAAATGAACAGCCATAGTACCTGAAAAGATCATTAAAAGATTAGTAATGAGGAAAAACAGGCACAGGGATTTAAACAGCTCTTGATATCCCCATGGAGAGAACAAATCCTAATTATGACGCCTAACAAATTTGAATTTGCGAGAAATCCTATAAAAAAAAGGGGAATCACATTTAATAAGCGACACCTTGGGTCTAGGAGTTAAGCTCCTCGAAAGCAATGCTCTGCAGACAGGAGTGACACCTGTCAAAGTCAATTATGAAAGAAAATTAAAGAAATTCCCCGAGAATGCTAGGAGCCTTCCTCTGAAAAATAAAAAAAAGATGATGATAAAAAGAAAGGACATCAGAAAAATTAAAATCAAATTTTTGTATATATATGAATTAAAATTCTAAGATCATCAAGATCCATGAATAAACTTTTAAGAGTTCTTCATGATTTGAAGAGAGCAAAGCTCTATTAATGAAACCATAAATAGGTTTTCTTTATATCAAAGATCTATGAAGAGCAAGGCTCTGTTAATGGGTAAAGCCCTAATTTAGTAAAAGCTTTAAACTTTACCTAAGTTCTAACAGAGTTTTGACTCTTAAAATGTTTTCAAACAAGAGAGCTATACTCTACGGGAGAACGAAATTCTCAGAAAACAAGAAGGAGATGAACAATGGTCATCTCAGAGGGAAAAGTCCTTATTTATAGGCATTGGGAGCCGTTTCAACTTCCAAAAAGTTGATCCAACGGCTAAGATGCTACCCCCGCCGCACTCACTTATGGGCCACTAAGCGCAATGGTGGGGGGCATTTGTTTCCCCCAATCAGAGCAAAACTCTGTTCAAATTCCAAGATTTGAAATGAAGCGACGCTTCTGCTTCCCCCAATCAGAGCAAAGCTCTATTTTAAAATTCAAAAGTCAAAAATTGAAGCAGCGCTTCAGATCCAGCGCTCTGCGCTAGACGCGCCACGTGTCAAATACAGGTGCGCTAGCGCAGTTGCGCTGCGCGTCACGTGTCAAACGTAGGTGCGCTAGCGCAAGGTGCGCCAGCGCTGGAATTAAGAATTCCCCACCATCAGATCAAAAGACCTAATAATAATAAGTCATTAATCAATTAGAATTAAAATTCTGTTATGGAAAGATCTTTCCGATCTTATTAAAACAAGACAATTATCTTCTGCAAAACAGAAGCCTTAGGATCAAAGATCCAACGGTGGGAAATATTCCCAAATAAATCAGAGAAAGATCTCTTTAACTAATTTATCAAATCAATTTGCCCTATATAAAGGACCCAAGACCTAAAGTCTGATATAGAAAAAAAAACTACAAACTTTGAGAAAAACTCGAAGAGAAAAAAAAACAAGCGATTAGCGAAAGAAAATCATTTTCTTCAAGGTAAAGAACATGATTCTTGAACACAGAGATGAAATCATCTCATAAAAAGAAGAACTATTTTCTAAAAAAGATCATAGATCTACAAAAGACCAAGGTCTTTGATATAAAAGAGATCAAAAGATCTTATTATAAAAACAAAAAAAAAACAAGTAGTATTTACTTCATTCACAGATCATTGATCTACAAAGGCAGTGCCCATTTTATAAATAAGAACTTTTGTTCTTGAACCTTGAGGCAAAGCCTCCTTTAAAAGAAGAACATAAACTTGTTCTCTGATCATAAGTTTGATCAAATGCGCTTTGCGCTACTGAAAAAGTGCCTTGCACTCATGAACTGCGCTTTTGCGCTCATTAGACAGGCGCTCAGTGCCAAAGCATGCCACGTAGCAACCATAGACACAGTTTGCGCTTTGCGCTTCTGAGACAGCGTACTGCGCCCATGAACCGGCGCTCAGCGCCAAGTGCGCTACGTGTCACTCATTGGTGCGCCATTAAACCAGCACAAAGCGCCCATAAATTAAAAGCGCAATGCGCTAATAAACTGGCGCTTAGCGCTAAGCGCAAAACGTGTCATCTTCGTGTGCGCTATTTGGCAGAAGCGCTATGCGCTCTTTGATTGGCGCAAAGCGCCTGGCGCGCCATGTGGCGCACTGTCAGAACACACATTGTTCTGATGAATGCTATGCATTCAATACATGACAAAAGATGTCAGAACCCAATGCTTGGCATTATTAAAAGGTCCAAGCCCAAATAAAAGCTCAACAGCCAGAGCGATAAAATGTTAAACATTTTAATTGGACTTAGACCAACATTGGCCGTAAGTCCTCAACTTATATTCAACTGAGCCCATCTGCTCATGAATATTCAACAAATCTTAGTCCAAAACTGGGCTATAGATTTTCCAATCAATCTACATCCAGTTTGAGGGTACATCTCTTTACTCCTCTGATATCTGTCGTTGTAATCTTTCCATGTCTTCAGAGAGGTGACGGGTCCCGACAACCACACATTTCTACGGACTTTGGGGTCCTTAAACACATGGACTACGATGTCCTTAAACTTCATAGACTACGATCTCTCTAAACCGGACTGTGGGGTCCTTAAACTCATGGACTACGATGTCCTTAAACTTCATAGACTACGATGTCTCTAAACCGGACTGTGGGGTCCTTAAACTCATAGACTACGATGTCCTTAACCTGGGCTGTAGGGTCCCTTTAAACCCATGGACCGTAATGTTCTTAAACTAACATTGGACCGTAATGTCCTTAAACTAACATTGGACCGTAATGTCCTTAAACTAATCGACCGCAATGTCCCTAAACTAAACAACAAAGGCCGAATGCTTTCTTGTTGGATCTAAATGATCCTGTTAAGTTGATCTTTGTCTAGAAATTAGACTAACGTATCCTTAACAAACGTTTAAGTTGATCTTAGTCCCAAACGAGGCTAACGTATCCTTAAACCCAACCCCCAAACATAAATCTAAGAAAATACGGATTTGGACTAATCCACGCCTTACGGGCGACAACATAAATTAGTCTCTGTATACAATCCACGGGCAACCAATCACAAGAACAAACACCCACGACACGAAGTGACTATCTGGAGAAGAAGAAAGTTGTTACCGCGATACGGTAGCGTAATTAACTGCAGGGGCTTGGGCTTGCAGGGAAGAGCGTCCCCACAATCAAAAACCCCTCAAACGAGGGGGAATCTGACGAAATCTGCTACATCGGCCCCATCCGTTTAAACCTTCGATACATGGTGCCATAAATCAACTTGGCATTTTCGGATAAGTGGACGGATAGCACCAATTAGCATCTGCCCTGAATTTCAGGTAAGACGTTCGTCTTCCCGGTTTCCGGCGGTAAACAGCTGCCAAAGAGGCTGTCTGGATGAAGAAGTTCATAACCGAACTTGGTGTGGTTCCGTCCATCGAGCATCCAATACCTTTGTATTGTAATAACAATGGAGCAGTGGCTTTGGACAAAGAACCCAGGTCCCATCAGCGATCCAGGCATATTCTGAGACGGTATCACCTGATCCGGGAGATAGTTGATTGCCGGGAGATCGAGGTCAGGAGAGTTGACACGAAGGAAAGCACGGCGGATCCACTCACAAAGGCCATACCCCAGATACAATTTGAAGGACTCTTCGGGATGTTGAGTATGAGATACTACAACAACTGGCCTTAGTGCAAGTGGGAGATTGTTAGTTATATGTATGCCCTAGAGGCCATTATTGTACATATGATGTATATTATGGTGGATGCTTGGACATATATAGAGAGGAATTTCTTGCTCGTCATGATCGTATGCTATCTGGTTGCACTTTTTCTTAACATGTAGACTTGTATTGTGATACTGTCTTGCTCTCACATGTTGATAAAGCCTTAGGATGTGTACTTGACTACCAGGACTATGATGGAGATCATACTTATGGGGCTAGGGTAGTCCACAAGTACATCCTTTAATTGTTCCTAGTCAAGGGTGTATCGAGATAGGGCATTGATATTTCAGAGTAGACTAGCGTATACGCTTCTTGACCCATATGATAGGCGATGGATGATCCCACATCCATTTATGTTTGACATCAAAGATGGTATTCGGGTGCTCAGTGTAGACTGGTACACTGAACAGGACTCGCCGAGAACTCCTAGTTGGTATTATACCTATCGTCAGATAGCAGTTCTATGATGACACTAGTACAGGTTAGTATGTAGACCCGAGATCCTCATAGAGCTTTGTGTGATTCCCACTGTGCTTTGATTTCCACCTTACAATGTTCAAGAGAACGTGCAAAACGGTGGCTTTAGGGTACAGTCCCGAGTCACATGGAGGCAATGAGCGATAGCAGGGGATTCGTCTCTCTCGGTATTGGGGGTTGATGTTGCGCTGTGCTCGATTGGCCATAACAGGAAGTCCCTGGCCAGGGCTGATACTGTAACACCCGAGCCCAATAGT
Organism: Agapanthus africanus; assembly: GCA_030015575.1. NCBI lineage: Eukaryota > Viridiplantae > Streptophyta > Magnoliopsida > Asparagales > Amaryllidaceae > Agapanthus > Agapanthus africanus. The sequence continues at coordinate 123,216,749 of CM057347.1, read as the reverse complement.
ACTATTCCTGTTACTAGTTGAGGGTTACACATTGCTTATTTCAATTATCCTGATTGTTTGGTGCTTATGGTTAAATTTTAACCGGTTAAGTCATTTTGGCACGTAACAAATTTTAACACCTAAAATGAAATTAAAATATCCATGTTGGCCTACTCGTCGCCACTAGTCGCGTGGTAGCGTCCGCGTGTCGAGATTTCTTCCCGTTCGGTTAAACGGGCAAGTTTGGACGGCTACGCGCGCGTACAAGTGTCCGACTTGGGGGTATGCATTTTAATCATTAAACACCCCTTTTCAAAATTTGGAACCCACTTAAAATCCTATAATTTGAATTTGGAACATTTGGGCGCAACCCGGGCGCGATTTGGAAATGTTTCATTTAGCGCCAAAATCCCAATTTAATTAATTATACTAAACTATAAAATATATTCGAAATATTAAACCGTTTAGGTTTTTAACCAATCAAATCTTTTCAATCTCTTTAAAAATTTCCTTTTATTATCCCAGTATTCTTTCCAGCCAATCACGAGGGGGGGTTTCACCCTCGTGGGCCCCATCCCTCTCTCCGTCTCTCTCTCTCTCTAACAAATCCTCTCTCTCTCTCCTCATCAAATCTCTCTCTCTCCCTCTATATTTTCCTCACGTCCTCAAGCTTCACGCGAGAAACCCATCGCGAAACCCTCCGAACCCTAACCCTAGCCCCTCGTGCTTGCGCCGCCGACCTCCCCACGACCTCGCCGTCGCCGTCCTCACCCCCGCAGCTTCGACCGCAGCCTCCTCCCTCCTCCTTCAGCGCCTGCCCCGACGCCACACCACCTGCGCGCTGTGCTGCCGTCGCCGCCTCCCATCGCTGCCGACCACTCCTCATCGCCAGCGCCATCTTCCCCTCTCCTCTGCGATCCATCCAAGCACTCGGGGCCCTGCAGTGCAACCCCAGACGAGCCAAACCCGAGCCCGAGCCTAGCACCAACCCCCGGGTCGCCGGAAAACGTGCCGACGATCCTCGCCGTCGTCACCAGAGCCACCTCCGTCTCCTCTCGATCACCAGAGCGGGCCAGCACCCCTCTACTCACCGCAGCACCCTCTTTCCAACGAACCCAGAAAATTCCAGCCATCGTTGTTCGCCGTCGCTGCCTCGCCGGCGTCCCATCACCGTCGAGCCCGTCGTGGTTGCCCTGGTTTCTCCTTGTAAGCATCCCTTTACTTTCCATTAGTGCCGGATTCCCCCCCCCCCCCCCGCTGATCTTTGTTACGTATATCGTGTTGCTAACTTCGTTGTCGATGACTTTTGCCGGATTCCGACCGTGCCGTCATTTGGACCCGACGCTCCAGCGAAGTACCCTGGTCCGTGTGGTCCCGCTGTTCGCTGTTGGGACTCGATCCGTGGCCCGTGCACCCGTCTCGTGTTTTCTGCCGACATTGCATCCGTGCTTTCCGGTTTGCGAAACCGTCAAGGCAAGATTTCTTGCTACATTCTACGTTAACTAATTAAATATTTGACTCATAAAACGTGCTGTTTTAACTAAGTATTGTTACATGTCCTCATTGGACGAAGGGTGCTATGCATTATAATACTGCCACCTAAATCGTATTTTGCCACCGTAACCTTAATGACAACTACCTGCTAATCATTTTACTATTTAGAGGATAATAGTCGCACACTTATATCTTTATTGTCTGCTGTTATTAATATTGCGCTACACTGTGATTATTGCACCCCAAGGGTGCTTGAACCTGGTAATAAGAGAATACAAAGCATCACTGTGTTTACATGGAATAATATTGTTATTTGCTGTTCCTGCTGTTGTTCCTTATTCGTTACTATACCTGTTATCAGCATACATTTGATTACATTACATATTGACCGATCTTGATACACCTGACACATGTACTGATACACCGGACATGACACCCTGTACATATCGACTCAACCTGTTGAAACGTGACCTGACCTGTTACCTGATTTCATGCTTAATGCCGACAAACCTGACCATTCCTGCTGTCTATCCAGACAGACCTACTTTTACCGGATTTTGTGTTGGCATTAGTCCTTGACTACTGAATACCTGACCTGACATACATAGCTTGGGGGTATGGGGAAATCAAAGGTGAAACCGACTTGTAACTCAACAGTTCGATACTTGTTCTGATCAGTCTTACGGGCTTGGCCAGCCCCGGAGTGGTGATGCTGACATCACTCGCCCATCTTGCTACCTTTTACTGCTTAGCGGCACGTCTCGGATTCAGCCCCGAGGACCTTGACCGTGGTCCCGGGCACGCACGGGATACTATTGAGTTACATCGACGATTCATCAATTGATTTCAAAGACTATAGAGTAGAAACCTGATAGGACAGTTTAGTCACCACTGCACATTACCCTGCTCTGTTATTTCTTAGTACTGCTTTATTCGTGTTCATACCTGCATTGCTTATTTCCATGTTTATATCACATTATTTGGTTGACATGACGCGCTGACGTCTGGGTTTTGCATGGCCCAGATTCCTTACCACTGTCGGCAACCGAGCAGGAGTCCTTCAGCCAGCAGGCTGAACTGTGAGTCCTTAGTGATTAGTTTATTTATTTTCATTCCATTTCCAGATGTGAGCCCGCATTATGGGACGTACTGTTTATTTATTGTATTGGATCATTTGCTTCCGCACTCATTGTTTATTGATTCTTGTTATTATGGATTTGGACATGTCTTAGATTAATTTATTATTTTGTTCTTGATATCTCTACAACCGTAATGTGACTGTGGATGGATATTTCCTACCCACAGGTAGCATGGTTGGCTATGTCACGTGCCCAATCTTGCGTACTCTGGGAAGCGGGGCGTGACATGGTTTTTTTTGGTATCAGAGACATAGGTTAGTTGGGTTGATTCTTTTTGTAGTTGGGTATGGTGCCCGATACACGAATCAGAATACCCGTGATTAGGAAACATGTCCTGCCACCTTGACCGTTTTACCATCCTTGAATCATTCTTCCGGATCATGTCGACATGCAAACTTACTTTGCATTGTCAACTCGAAAACCTAATTTCTTGTTATCTCTAGGACTTAGGCGACTTGGGTGGAGTTAAGTAATTGCGGCTATGATACCGCGGCATAGCTACAATGCAGTACTCTATTTAAGTATCTTAGAGTTCTAGCCTTGATCTATACCCAGAATCTATCATCATGCTAATGTTGGGTACTTTGATTTCCAGGAATATGGCCGGTACGAATTTGAAGATGGACCAAAGAAGTGCGGTCTTAGCCGCCAGGCGTAGAGTGATAAGGGGATTGCTGGAGAATCTAAAGGAACAGACCGAGCTGGGACCGGCATTTGCACTGAACCAAACGTCTGTACGTAGAAGTATTCCGGTGAACAGGCGCAGCGTAGCACCAATGAAGAAAACTAGTGTGGGTGATCGGAAAGGGAGCGTGATTTGTAACTACTGCCGTGTACCCGGACATGTGCGAAAGGAGTGTCGTAAGAAGCTGGGACTCTGTTTTAGGTGTGGAGCGGCAGATCACGCCGTTAATACTTGTCCGTCGAAGCTTCTCACGAAAGATGATATACAGAAGCCTCCGCAGAGACCATTCCAGGGGCAGAGACAGTTGACTCAAGGATCTAATCAGGCTCGAGTTTTCGCGCTGACAGCTGAGGAAGCTAAGGCATCAGGAGAAGTGGTTTCAGGTAATTTACTCGTTCATGGTTTTCCCGCATTGGCATTATTTGATTCCGGAGCATCCCACTGTTTTATGTCATCAAAATTTATAACTACACACTCGATTACCTGCACGACCCTGTCTAGTTTTTGGTACATACACACTGGGAATGGGAAAATCATTGCTAGTAAGGAATGTAGAGATTGTACAGTTATTGTTTGCGGACGAGATCTTTTTGCAGATTTCTTGGTGATAGATACGGGCAGTTATGAAGTAGTCTTGGGAATGGATTTTCTTGGCACTTTCCACGCCCACATTGATTGTAGGGCAAGGAAAGTAATTTTCCAGATTCCTAGACACCCTGAGTTTACCTTCACTGGAGGAAGCAGTTCTGTCGGGCCAGTCGAGTTTAGGGCTAGGCCGACAAACAGTGTTCTTGCAGCAATGGAAGTTGATAGTAATGAAGAGCCGGCAGTTGTTCGCGACTTTATGGATGTGTTTGAAGATATATCAGGCTTACCGCCGAAGCGAGATGTGGAGTTTGCGATTGACCTTATTCCTGGTGCAGCGCCAGTATCAAAATCTTATTATATGATGGCACCGGTGGAATTGGAAGAAGTTAAGAAACAAGTTGGTGAATTACTCGAGAAGGGATGGATGCGAAGCAGCAACTCACCTTGGGGAGCTCCAGTTCTTTTAGTAAAGAAGAAGGATGGCACGAGAAGGATGTGCATTGATTATCGAGAATTGAACCGGGTAACTATTAAGAACAAGTACCCGATCCCTCGCATTGGAGAACTTTTTGAGCAGCTTAGTGGCGCGAGGGTATTTCCGAACTGGATTTGCGATCAGGATATCATCAGGTCCGAGTGAAAGCAGAAGACATTTGCAAGACGGCGTTTCGAACTCGATATGGGCATTTCGAGTATCGAGTGATGCCCTTTCGGAGTAACGAATGCGCCGGCAATATTCATGGATTTGATGAACCGGGTCTTTTCACCATTCTTGGACCAGTTTATTGTGGTATTCATTGACGATATTCTGGTGTACTCGAAGAGTCCGGAGGAGCATGCTGAGCATTTAAAGATCGCACTGCAGACGCTGAGACAGGAGAAATTATTCGCGGAAATGAGTGAGTGCGAATTCTGGCTGGAAGAAGTGAAGTTTCTGGGGCATGTCGTGTCGGGCGACGGAATCGCCGTCGATCCCGAAAAGATTGCAGCAGTTCGAGATTGGCCTATTCCAAAGAATGTTGCGGAGATAAGAAGTTTTCTTGGTTTGGCCGGATGCTACAGGAGATTTGTGGAGAACTTCACTCGTTTGGCAGAGCCGTTAACCAAGCTTACGCGTAAGGAGGTACCGTTTGTTTGGACGAATGGATGTGCATTGGCATTCGAGACGTTGAAGCAGAAGTTGATAACCGCCCCTATCCTAACTGTACCGGATAATTCAGGAGGACTGGTGATTCACAGCGACGCATCCGGAAAAGGATTGGGATGTGTTCTGATGCAGAATGGGAAAGTCGTCGCTTACGCATCGAGACAACTGAAGACTCATGAGAAGAATTATCCGACTCATGACTTGGAGCTTGCAGCCGTGATCTTCACCCTGAAGATTTGGAGACACTACCTTTTGGGCGAGAGAGTCGAAGTCTTTACAGATCACAAGAGTTTGAAGTATGTATTCACTCAGAAGGAGTCGAACATGAGGCAACACAGATGGTTGGAGCTGATGGCCGACTACGACCTCGATCTTAAGTACCATCCGGGAAAAGTTAACGTCGTGCCAGATGCTCTAAGTCGGTTACCAGCAATTCAGGTATTGACTGCACAAAGGGAGATCATTGCGGATTTTCAGAGATTTGACTTGGAGGATGTGCTACCACATGCTACGGGACAGTTGATGCAGTTGCAAGTACAGTTGTCCTCAGTTGAGAAGATTAAAGCGGCACAATCGCAGGATCCTAGACTGCAAATGTTTCGAGAGCAGTTTGAAGTTGGACTGCGATCCGACTTATTGATCCATGAAGATGGGTCGTTGAGGTATGGTAGCCGTGTGGGTGTGCCAAAAGGAGATGTGCGTGAAGAGCTTATGAAGGAGGTACACAGTTCAGCTTACTCTGTACATCCAGGAGGGACAAAGATGTACCGAGATATTCGACAGCACTTCTGGTGGGAAGGTATGAAACGGGAAATTGCTCGCTTCGTGGCTAAGTGCTTGGTGTGTCAGCAAGTCAAGGCGGAACACCAAAGGGTTGCTGATTTGTTGCAATCACTCCCGATTCCTCAGTGGAAGTGGGAACATATAACCATGGATTTCGTGACGGCTTTACCGCGGAGTCCAAAGGGCAACAATGCAGTATGGGTGTTTGTCGATCGGTTGACCAAAGCAGCTCATTTTATTCCTTTTCGGATTGGTCAATCGACGGAGACTTTGGCAGAGCGATACATGCAGGAGATTGTCAGGCTGCATGGAGTACCGGTAAGCATCGTGTCCGATCGGGACACTCGGTTCTTGTCGCACTTTTGGAGGAGTTTACAAGAGAGTTTGGGGACTCGATTGAAGTTTAGCACCGCTTATCATCCTCAGACCGATGGACAATCGGAAAGAACGATCCAGACCCTTGAAGATATGTTGAGGGCTTGCATGTTGGACTTCAAAGGTTCTTGGGAGGATCATCTACACCTGGTGGAGTTTTCGTACAACAATAGCTTCCAAGCAACTTTTCAGATGGCTCCGTTTGAAGCATTGTATGGTCGTAAGTGCCGTTCACCTGTTTGTTGGGATGATGTTGGTGAACGAAGGTTACGAGGACCAGATTTGGTGGTACAGACAGTCGAGAAGGTGAATACAATCAGGAAGCATATGAAGGCAGCTCAAGACAGAAAGAAAAGTTGGGCCGACACGTCAAGAAGACCTCTAGAGTTCGCCGTGGGTGATCTGGTATTCCTGAAGATATCACCGACTAGAGGGATGATTCGCTTTGGAAGTCAGGGAAAGCTTAGTCCTCGATTCGTTGGACCCTTCGAGATATTGGAGCGTGTTGGAGAGGTAGCGTACCGTTTGGCGTTACCACAGTCTTTGGCAGGAGTGCACGATGTGTTCCATGTGTCTCAACTACGGAGGTATGTTCGTGATGAGACTCACGTCTTGGATCATTCGGAGTTGACCGTACGAGAGCACCTAACTTTTGAGGAGCGACCAGTTGAAATCAAGGATCGAAGAGAAAAGGTTCTTAAGAACAAGGTTATCCCTCTTGTGCTAGTTTCTTGGGGTAATCGATCGCATGGAGAATCCACATGGGAGCGAGAAGACGAGATCCGGCAGAAATTCCCTCACCTTTTCCAGTAGTTAGCTATCTTGCATTCTTGGAATTTCGAGGAAGAAATTCTTTTTGTAGTTGGGTATGATGTAACACCCGAGCCCAATAGTACTATTCCTGTTACTAGTTGAGGGTTACACATTGCTTATTTCAATTATCCTGATTGTTTGGTGCTTATGGTTAAATTTTAACCGGTTAAGTCATTTTGGTACGTAACAAATTTTAACACCTAAAATGAAATTAAAATATCCATGTTGGCCTACTCGTCGCCACTAGTCGCGTGGTAGCGTCCGCGTGTCGAGATTTCTTCCCGTTCGGTTAAACGGGCAAGTTTGGACGGCTACGCGCGCGTACAAGTGTCCGACTTGGGGGTATGCATTTTAATCATTAAACACCCCTTTTCAAAATTTGGAACCCGCTTAAAATCCTATAATTTGAATTTGGAACATTTGGGCGCAACCCGGGCGCGATTTGGAAATGTTTCATTTAGCGCCAAAATCCCAATTTAATTAATTATACTAAACTATAAAATATATTCGAAATATTAAACTGTTTAGGTTTTTAACCAATCAAATCTTTTCAATCTCTTTAAAAATTTCCTTTTATTATCCCAGTATTCTTTCCAGCCAATCACGAGGGGGGTTTCACCCTCGTGGGCCCCATCCCTCTCTCCGTCTCTCTCTCTCTCTAACAAATCCTCTCTCTCTCTCCTCATCTGATCTCTCTCTCTCCCTCTATATTTTCCTCACGTCCTCAAGCTTCACGCGAGAAACCCATCGCGAAACCCTCCGAACCCTAACCCTAGCCCCTCGTGCTTGCGCCGCCGACCTCCCCGCGACCTCGCCGTCGCCGTCCTCACCCCCGCAGCTTCGACCGCAGCCTCCTCCCTCCTCCTTCAGCGCCTGCCCCGACGCCACACCACCTGCGCGCTGTGCTGCCGTCGCCGCCTCCCATCGCCGCCGACCACTCCTCATCGCCAGCGCCATCTTCCCCTCTCCTCTGCGATCCATCCAAGCACTCGGGGCCCTGCAGTGCAACCCCAGACGAGCCAAACCCGAGCCCGACCCTAGCACCAACCCCCGGGTCGCCGGAAAACGTGCCGACGATCCTCGCCGTCGTCACCAGAGCCACCTCCGTCTCCTCTCGATCACCAGAGCGGGCCAGCACCCCTCTACTCACCGCAGCACCCTCTTTCCAACGAACCCAGAAAATTCCAGCCATCGTTGTTCGCCGTCGCTGCCTCGCCGGCGTCCCATCACCGTCGAGCCCGTCGTGGTTGCCCTGGTTTCTCCCTGTAAGCATCCCTTTACTTTCCATTAGTGCTGGATTCCCCCCCCCCCCGCTGATCTTTATTACGTATATCGTGTTGCTAACTTCGTTGCCGATGACTTTTGCCGGATTCCGACCGTGCCGTCATTTGGACCCGACGCTCCAGCGAAGTACCCTGGTCCGTGTGGTCCCGCTGTTCGCTGTTGGGACTCGATCCGTGGCCCGTGCACCCATCTCGTGTTTTCTGCCGACATTGCATCCGTGCTTTCCGGTTTGCGAAACCGTCAAGGCAAGATTTCTTGCTACATGCTACGTTAACTAATTAAATATTTGACTCATAAAACGTGCTGTTTTAACTAAGTATTGTTACATGTCCTCATTGGACGAAGGGTGCTATGCATTATAATACTGCCACCTAAATCGTATTTTGCCACCGTAACCTTAATGACAACTACCTGCTAATCATTTTACTATTTAGAGGATAATAGTCGCACACTTATATCTTTATTGTCTGCTGTTATTAATATTGCGCTACACTGTGATTATTGCACCCCAAGGGTGCTTGAACCTGGTAATAAGAGAATACAAAGCATCACTGTGTTTACATGGAATAATATTGTTATTTGCTGTTCCTGCTGTTGTTCCTTATTCGTTACTATACCTGTTATCAGCATACATTTGATTGCATTACATATTGACCGATCTTGATACACCTGACACATGTACTGATACACCGGACATGACACCCTGTACATATCGACTCAACCTGTTGAAACGTGACCTGACCTGTTACCTGATTTCTTGCCTAATGCCGACAAACCTGACCATTCCTGCTGTCTATCCAGACAGACCTACTTTTACCGGATTTTGTGTTGGCATTAGTCCTTGACTACTGAATACCTGACCTGACATACATAGCTTGGGGGTATGGGGAAATCAAAGGTGAAACCGACTTGTAACTCAACAGTTCGATACTTGTTCTGATCAGTCTTACGGGCTTGGCCAGCCCCGGAGTGGTGATGCTGACATCACTCGCCCATCTTGCTACCTTTTACTGCTTAGCGGCACGTCTCGGATTCAGCCCCGAGGACCTTGACCGTGGTCCCGGGCACGCACGGGATACTATTGAGTTACATCGACGATTCATCAATTGATTTCAAAGACTATAGAGTAGAAACCTGATAGGACAGTTTAGTCACCACTGCACATTACCCTGCTCTGTTATTTCTTAGTACTGCTTTATTCATGTTCATACCTCCATTGCTTATTTCCATGTTTATATCACATTATTTGGTTGACATGACGCGCTGACGTCTGGGTTTTGCATGGCCCAGATTCCTTACCACTGTCGGCGACCGAGCAGGAGTCCTTCAGCCAGCAGGCTGAACTGTGAGTCCTTAGTGATTAGTTTATTTATTTTCATTCCATTTCCAGATGTGAGCCCGCATTATGGGACGTACTGTTTATTTATTGTATTGGATCATTTGCTTCCGCACTCATTGTTTATTGATTCTTGTTATTATGGATTTGGACATGTCTTAGATTAATTTATTATTTTGTTCTTGATATCTCTACAACCGTAATGTGACTGTGGATGGATATTTCCTACCCACAGGTAGCATGGTTGGCTATGTCACGTGCCCAATCTTGCGTACTCTGGGAAGCGGGGCGTGACAGATACGGAGATTTACTGGTAAGTGTTATCATTAGTTTCTCGACCCGTTTTGAGCCTCATATTTGCACGACTTATCGGTTTTTGGGGTCTGACGTTTACTACCCCTAGACTAGATATGCGAAATATCAGACGAAAAGACCGGACTGCACAGTAGTGTTACTGACAGGCTTTGCGGGAGTTTAGACAAGTTTACTTGTTGATCTTCTGATCGCTTAATACCTGGGTAGCCGTTACATCCAGCTAGTACCGCTGAAGGCCTGTGGGTAAACTGATTTGATCATCACCTACTGCCGGCGTATTGACGAGTCTTTAGAGTCCTACACAGAGGTTTCCTGGCTCAGGCGAAACGAAGTAGGAGCACATATGTGATATGTGCGGGACTGAGATTAATACGTGTATGTGATACCGTATTCTATTCTTGCAATTTGTGATATCGGTCAGTTATATGTGGTATAGCCAGGTTATTGAATCAAAAGTTGATTCGATAAGTTGATACATATGATATTAGTCAGTTATATGTGATATAGCCGGATTATTGAATCATGTGTTGATTTAATAATTTAATGTATAATTATATATTTGATATATTAATTTACATTAACTACTATTAGCTCACTTGTGCATTTCTTTTTCTCACATGTGCACATTTAATATAAATGTGATATATATTAATTGTGTTTCTTTTGTGTCATGCTTGATGATACATGCAACATGGGTGTATGAGACTTACACCAAACTCATTTTAATGTAGGGTTTCTTTATTTAAAGTAAATCAATTAATTAGTTGGAAATTTGCTCATGGTTGAAGCTTGTGGAACCATTGACTTAGTTCACTAGTTTTGTTTTACTTATTATATTTACTAACCCAACCATTACCTTAAGCCATGGTTAAGTCTCTACATGAGTTAATATGAGATATTATCTCACCCATGGTTTCTATTCGCACACACAACATTATCTCTTACTCTTCTTCTTCATCAAGAGTGAGCCCTCTAGGTTTTTGATAGGTGAAAAAAAATTAGTGAGAAAATTAATTCTAAAGTGAGCAAAACTCCTAATTCATCATCCTCTACTATACTAGCCATTTAGTTTTGTCACGACTCGAAATGGCACGTGACTGGCACTTGAATCATATGAAGTCTATAGGATCCCATCTAATTCAAGTAAGCCAATATCCTAGAAATCTAAACCATTTTAAAGAAGAAGAGAAGAAAACTTGTTTAAAGCAAGTGGTTTTAATAATTAAGTGGCATTAAACAGTTAAAAGCAACGTCATATTTTCCAAAAAATTTCGGCAGAGTCTCCATTGTAAATACTAGCCCCAAACGGGTACAAACATGCATAATATACATAATGAATAAAGGCATCACTAAGCGGGAGCTAGTTCTTCGCCAAATGGCGGACACAACCACGCAAGAAAATAATATACAACGCCGAAGGGCGAGGACCAAAACTCAGAAAGAAAATCAATATTCTCAAGAAAAAACCATAATAATACAAGCGCGACTCTGAGGTCGAAAGAATATACACTGGTCTTCTAAGTCTATCAAATATACAGGTCTGGTTGATGGAGTTACTAGATACAATAGTATATAAATAAGTACAATGGTGGTCACGATGCAAGTGAACCCACCTACCCAAAGCAATCACCCGGAAAGAAGCAGTGTGTCAGCAAGCCGCAACGCAACCTGTACGGCAAAACCTGCAAGAAACTGTGGCACAACGGGGGTGAGTTGCCAACTCGTGAGTAGAAAATATCACCGAGAAGAAATCGCATGTATGACTCAATCCTAAGTCATACAATAATATCTTTATAAAATATAACCCTGAAATATGTACATATAAGTGTAATATCAAGTGCTCGTGTCAGTATCTCAGGTAGCAACATAATACATATATGATGTATGAATGCATGAAAACAGAATGCAACTGAATAAGAAAACTGTTTTCATATCTCAGTGAGATTTCTATATAAAAACCGATGCATCATCAATGAAATCACATAGAATCCGTGTCAAGCATCGACAAAAAACATATATTCCAATATCCAATATCTCGAGCTCCGGCAATCTGGACTGGCCCATATGATCAAATCTCACTATCTCGTGCTCCACATGATCAGGATCGACCCATATCCATCTCTCTCGTAACTCCAAACGGTATCCTTCGGATATCCGTCAAATTTCCATACAATCACCGGTCAGTAGTGCTCCCTTGCCGGGCTCAAACGCCTTTCTATACGATCTTCTTGCCCCGGGGTACCGCACCGGGTCCACCATGAACCCGTAGACGGTCCCTCCCCCTACCTCGAATCGGGTGTATGATACCACTCGAGAACCGAGAAAACACTTGGTGGACATCACAATATCATATCACGAGAAAACCACAAATTTCTATCTTTAGAAATGAAAATGAGTTTTATAAATCCTTGTGGTTTCTCCAAATCCAGAAATCTCATGGAAAATCCGAATCCCATAATCAAAAGTGAATAAACAGTGAATACCGGCAGTAAGCCCCATAATAATGCATGACAAATGAATATACACATGCGTGAGATATCACCGTAAATAAATGCAATGTCTAAACTAGCATATGAAAGCAAGCGCACTAGTACTATGTCGAAACTATCAGCTAGCAATTTATACTAATGAAGTGGTGTTTTCTAAAGTGCACGTGATATGAAAATTACCGACGATGATGTGTGTGAGCTGGCGAGCAGGTGTACGTAGAACATATACATCATCGGTAATGGTGCTGGTGTCCTGACAGCATGGGTTCATAGTAACTATAGAAAACGTATTTACAAGCATGCAATGCGATGAGAACATGAATATAACGGAGAATGAATAGTAAACGCAATATTGGAGAATATACATTTCTAAGTATGATTCATACAATTTGGCATTTGAAATACCACGAATCGTGGTTTTTAAAAAATAGGGCATGTCTTTAAAATACCCATGATTCGTCAATTTTGAAAATAAGTATGACTCGAGCCCAGTCTAACATCTATCCGATAAATTACAGGACTAAACTATGAGACTAGTCAAATGGGTAAGGAAATCCACCTAAGTCTGCGTCGATATATATATCTAGTAGTCGGTGATCCCGCCTCAATAGCGTCACGTACGATACAAAATATAATACGATATTCTCGAATCATGAGTGCGAATCTATCATAAATTATATATCTCGTACGGTAAAACCCTCGTACGGCATCCCATAATCAGGGTACGGGTCTGTTCATATGTCACGACAAGAAAAGTACGAAACATGACCGACACTTAAATTACGAAACGTCTCGAGTCGTACGTAATCTAAGTAAGCGAAAACCCAGAAATCCAAACCAAGTAAAGCAGTAGAGTGAAGAAAAACCATTTTAAAAGCAAGAAGTTTAACAACATAAGCCGAAATATGCATTTTTAAAATATCAAGTCTTTTCTGAAAATTTCGGCAGAGTTTCCTTTGTAAAAACTGACCCCAAAAGGGTACAAACCTGATAAAGCATATATAATGAATAAAGGCATCCCCAAGCGGGAGCTAGCTCTTCGTCAATCGACGGCCAAAACCACACAATACAATAATATATACAACACCGAAAGGCAAGGTTCAACTCAGGATAAACATCCAACATCATCAAGAAAACCAGATGAAACCATAATAGTACAGCGCACGACTCTAAGGTCGAAAGAATATACACTAGCCTTCTATGTCTATCAAATAATACAAGTCTAGTTGATGGAGTTTTACTAGATACAACTGAAATAACAAATATACAATAGTGGTCCTGATGCAAACGAACCCACCTACCAAAGCAATCACCCAGAAGGGGCAATGTGCCAGCAAAATCGCAACAAAACCTGTACAGCAAAACCTGCAAGAAACTGTGGCACAACGGGGGTGAGTTGCCAACTCATGAGTAGAAAACATCTACGAGTAGAAATTGCATGCATAACGCTATTCTAGGTCATATGAAGTAATATCCTCAAATAAATATCCTGGTCATCTATGTATAAGTGTAATACTACATCCTCGTGTCAGTACCTCAGATAGCAACATATAAGATATATGATGTATGAATGCATTACAAATGAAACAGAATACATCATGAATGAGACAACTGTTTTCTTTATTTTAATGAGATTTCTGTATGTATATAAATAGCGTATCATCAATGAAATCGACAGATAAAACAGTGTCCAGCATCGACACAAAACATAAATCTCAGTATCTCAATAGCTCAGGCTCCGGCTAGCCAGACTGGCCTGTATCATCAAATCTCAATATCTCAGTGTCTCAAGTCTCAATATCTCAGTAACTCGGGCTCCGTCTATCCGGATCGGCCCATATCATCAATCACACGACCACGAACGGTATCCTCCGGATATCCGCCGCGTCAGGTAAAATCATCGGTAGTCATTCTGCGCCTTCCAGGCTCATCGTCTACACCTCGAGCTTCTTACCTCGGGGTACCTTACCGGGTCCACCATGTACCCACAGACGATTCATTCAACTCCTCGTATCGGGTCTCGAAATGCATCTCATAACCGAGAAAACATCATGGTGGACGACTCATACATCACGAGAAAACCGCACTTTTCATTTTTAAAGAGAGTGAGAGAGAGAGAGAGAGAAGTTTATATATATATATTCTTACGGTTTTCTCCCAAATCCAGGAAATCTCATGAAAATCCGAAATCCAATCATCAATAGCAAGTAAATGGTGAATATCGGCATAAAACTCCATAATACTGCGTAATCAATGAATACATGAATGCATCTAATATCATGCAATGAATGCAATAGTTAAACTAGCATCTGAAAGCTATAACATATTGCAACTATCAACTTAGCAGGCTATGTCAAGGAGTAGTAGTTTCTAAAGTGTACGTGACATGGCAATTACCGATGAAGATGTGTGTGAGCCGGCAAGAAAGTGTATGTGGAGCATACGCATCATCGGTAATGGTGCTGGTGTCCTGACAGCATAGTTTCATAATAATTACAGATAACATGTGTATAAACATGCAATGCGATGAAACATCATGAATATACAGAAAGTGATGTAGTAAAAGCAACACTGAAAATATACCTACACAGTATACGAGTCATACAGTTGGTATTTAAAATACTCACGATTCTCCACTTTTGAAAAAGTTTATGAGTCGAGCCCAGTCAAAAGGGTAAGGGAACACACCTAAGTCTGAGTCGATCTATATACATAGCTAGTAGTCGGTGATCACACCTCAATGGTATCACGTACGACACAACAACTAATAAGACATTCTTGAGTCAAGAGTGCAGATCTATCCTCATAACTATATCTCATACGGTAAATCTATCGTACGGCATCCCAAATCTGGGTACGGGTCAAATATCATATTTATCTCATTATTCATCTGGCATCCTCATCATCACATATCGTGAGCATGGGTACTGATCTAAGTCTAGGACACTACTAATATCCTCAACAATATCATGCTCTGGCTACTGATCTAAAGTCTTGAATGATTCGTTTTCGTGTCGTGTTTAGAATGATTCACAACAAAAAAAATTTATACCGCAATCAATTTACGGTGTCTATTGTAGTTTCGTCAATGAGAACGGATCGTCCACTGAGAAAGTGTGATTTTCTCGCTATTGTTTTAGTTGAGTTGAAAATTAAACGGTAAAAGAAAATTGAAGTTTTGTTTCAAGAATCATTGGAAACTAGATCTAAAATCAAGAATTAATAAAGTTCAAGAAGATATCCAAATCGAATGAATTATCAAGATTTGTAAAGAGTCTTGTAGGAATCGATCCAATCGATAGAGATGATGAATACTTATGATTGCAAATTCTTATGTATTGAAGATTTGTTGCTAGATCGATGACAATCACGAGGTTTAGGGATCTATTGAAGAAACTACGGTTTCTTTATCATCATCCCTTGTCCTTTCGTTGATTAGCATTCAAATTCTAGCCTCTAGGAAATTCAGTCATCGATCGTTGATCTCTAATTAAGAGCGAAAACATTCAAGAAAGCATCTCGCTCGAAACTAGGTTGTCGATGATTCAATTTCCTAAAGTTTACAAAACTCATACGACTTAAGAATCGTTCAAGAATTTAGTCATCATCATCTACCTATTTTCTCGATTCCTCCACAAGCGGAGTTTTCACTCAAATATCATGAAAAGATAACAATCAAGAATCGATAACTTTTCATAATACTCAAATTTAAAGAAAAGCAAGATAATGAATTTTCACCTTTTATTATTCGATGTTTCGTTACAATTCACTCAAAGACTATAAGATTTTGAGGAGAGAACTCGACCGTCGAACTAGCTTCGCATCGTCTTCTTGAGTCACGGATCGTCGTGGATCACTTGCTCGGATGAAGATCGGCGTTGCTTCAAAAAGGCTTGTTGAATGCTTGCTTGAATCGGTACTCGATGATCTTGATTTGGATCGAATTGTGTCACTCAATTTGTGTAGAATTGATTTGGATCTTGCTACTATTTTTACCCTAATTGATGAACAACCGATCAACCTTTGTAATGAAGCCTTGGGTCCCCTTTTATAGTCTTCTCCTTTAGCTTCCCCTAGAAGCTTGATCTAGCTTCCTTTAGAAGCTAAGCTAGGTTTAGCTTCTCTTGTAAGCTTGGTAGTTATGAATGAAGCTTCTAGATTAAGGTAGTTAGATAACTTGCTTGAGAAGCTTGGTTGTTATGAAGCTTGCATAGGAAGCTAGGTAGTTGTTAAGCTTGCACAAATAGCTTGGCTACTAGAAGAAAAGCTTCTGGAGATCTCTAGGGACTGAAGTGTCTTGAAGAAGTTTTCCATTTGAAAGGAGACCTCGGAAGAAATGACCAACCCTCGATGAGTGTACGTGGCCACGGATCCGCGACGGATCGGCCAATTCTGCCGCGGATCCACGGCCGTTTGGTGGTATTGGTGCATGGAATCTTCAGGGTACTCTTGTGTTGGCTTTAGGGCTGTTTCCTGATGTCTGGAATCTTTTAATACTTTCTTGTTTGCTGCCAGATCACAAGTCTTGGACTTGGTGTATTTTTATCAACTCTTTTATAATTTCGGCTCTTTACTTGGCGAATTTCCTGCAAACAATCTCGAGACAAGTGTTGCGATATACAAAGATCATGCGTGCAATAATAAACACTCAATTTCCCTCAAAATGTCGGTTATAATGTATAACACATGTTATTTGATATTTTACAGACAAATTGCTAATATGTGCTATATTCATACCAAACACCTTTAGATGATTGCAAATAGTAGGGAAATTGATGTGTTAAAAATGCAATATTTTCGACTGATCAAATTCCCCCAAACTTAATTTTGGTCGTCTCGAGCAAACATCTTTTATTTAAGAGAAGGAGAAAATAAAGAAAAAGAAAATCTAACTAGCATACTTTCATAGGCAACACGATTGCACTGAGCACGTGCAACAAGCCTTTAAACCTCTAAGTGTCCCTAGTAGGAGGAGTGTTGTCTCCTGAGAGTTTTCAGTGGATTGCACCCACAAAATCCAATAATAAAAGGAAGACCGTGAAAGTTACATATAAAGATAAGAATTGTAAAAGAAAAACTTTGAAAATTAGAGTTTCCAACTATACTAGCTTTTTGGTTGTCATGAGCCCTATCTTAATAGTCATGAAAAGATGTTAGAAATCACATCATCCCTCAATAAAACATAGCCTTTATTCTTCATTCCTATCTTTCTTCCAAACATCGATCATATACCCTTACGTGTGTGTAAAAGACATCCCTACACTCGGAGAATTCAATTCAAGCTATCATACTCTTGTCCATCTACCTCAGTACTTTTTAATCAATGAATATTTAGATGGATTTGCTCACACATTTTTCATGCGACCGTTAATACTTCTTGAGGTACTAACCAACCGATTACTCATGTGCTTGCTTATTAGGTGTATTAGTATTTTCCTCGTCTTGCACCACCTAAGGCTTAACAGTGACTCCCAGACCAGTTGGTCTAAGGCACTAGGCGATGAAGCACCCTCGCTATATTTTTTTTATTGTTGCCTTGGCGATAACAAAACCAGTGTTCATTTTTCTTCACCATTTTATCTTTTATTCATTTTTTATTTCCTTCATACTTTGGCTTTTAGACAAGAGCATTTCAGGGTATCCTCTACTATCCCGAGGTTCAAGACGCGTGTAAGTGCGTATAGTAGGGTATCATCATTCAAATGTTTGGCTTCCAGAATAGGAACTATTTTTCAGACTTATTTTTATCCTCAGATTAGTGACTTCCTTCATCTTACTAACCCTTGGGACAACGTCTCATAACTACTTATTACTAGTTTGTTTAAGAAAACTTCTAATTTTCTTTGTTTTCTTAAATTTTTCCAATCTTTTGGATGTAATTTTTCACTATCTAATCTTTTATTATCTTATTTATGTGCAAAAAAAAATTTTATTTTCTTTATTTGTATTTTTATTTTTTTTATTATATGTTTTGTGCTTATGCAATGTATGATGCAAAGTGATGCGTAAATAAGCACAAACCTCCCCCAAACTTATTTACAACAGTGTCCTCACTGTTGTCATCTGCTGGATCACAAAAACCCGTAAGCTTGGGAGGAAATTTGTTAGCGGGGACATGGAAATATGATCATAAAAATCCTCCCCCAAACTTATTCTTTGGCTCACCATTTTGAGTAAAAATTTTATTTTCAAGAGCCAGCTTATACCCCCCCCCCCCAAATTTGAGTTAAATAATGTTAAGCTTTGAAAATCACAAGAGGGGGTCAAAGTTTTTAGTCAATACCAAGCTTTGCAAAGACCGAAAGTCAACACCAACTATTCGAAGATTTTATCAGTGTAGTGCACCGGTTGGTGGAAGAACAAGTTGAAAAGAGCCAAGAAGAAGTGGGGAAAAGATAAGTGGTGTGAAACAATGTGTTTGCGTCTCGTTTTGGAGAGACGACACAGTGATTGTGATGGATTACTCGCCTTCTCTTTATAGTCCAGAAGAAGGGGTGGAGATTTAATTTCTTTGTATTGAGGTGGATTCATCTCAACACCCGTGTCTTTTAAAAATGCGAGTTCATCAGCGAAAATTTCCTCGAAGCTTTCATCAATACCCCGAAGAATAATGTCATCAAAAAACGCCGGGTGATCTTCAGACTCCAAAAACGGTTCATAATCAGTGTTAGTTGTTGACCCGGACTACTCGGTGGAAGAGTCCGTATGCGTATGATACATAGTTGGGTCAAACAACAACATATGAAAAGAGTCAAGATCAGTATCATGAGACTGATCAAATTCGCTGCTGTCGACATCCATTAATTCTACAGAACAAACCTGAGCAGAAGGTTCGGAGGGTACACTTCCCAACTTGTAATGTTCACCTCAATTGACATCTTCCCGAAAGATAGGGTCATAGAGCCGTTACGACAGTTGATTATAGCATTGGAAGTGGCCAAAAAGGGTCAACCAAGAATCACCGGAATTTGATTCCGTGGGTTCATTACAGGCTGTGTATCGAGAACAATAAAGTCCACAGGGAATACAAATTCCCCGATTTTCATCAACACATCCTCCAGTTCACCCCTAGGTTTGGTGATTGATCGGTCGGCCATCTGGAGAGTGCAGTGAGCTGGTTTCAACTCTCCGACCCCTAGCTGCTCATAAACTGAGTAAGGAAGCAGGTTAACACTTGCACTAAGGTCAAGTAGAGCACGGTTAATGTGTTTATCCCCAATAGAAATAGAAATAGTAGGAAAGCCAGGATCCTTACGTTTCCTAGGTAATTGTTGAGGAAAAGCTGTGTCTACGGTCTTTGACATGAATACCTTATTTGGCACTTGAGTCTTCCTCTTCCTAGTGCACAAGTCCTTGAGAATTTTCGCATAAGCCGGGACTTGTTGTATAGCATCTAGGAGAGGGATATTGATGTTAACCTGTTTTAAGATTTCAGTGATCTTCTCCATTTGCGGACTTGGTCTGTTTCCCCTTAACCGATTCGGATAAGGAGCTTTAGCAATAAAAGCTGGGTCCAACATTGGAGAAGATCGTGTGGGTAGGAAAGATCCAAGAATAGGTGTGGGGATCGTCATTGGTGGACAAGAAGAGGTGTGCTGAGGGTTCGAGCCTTGGGGAAAACGGAGAATAGGCTCGGATGAAATTGGTGGGGCGGACGAACTGGGGTCAGAAGTAGAAGTAGAAATAGAAGGAAAGGTCTCAGCCAAGGTATTATCGATTGATTCTTCATTATTATCAATCTCTTCACCGACATGGTTGTCAAGCACTCTTTCAGATCTCAACATGGTGATAGCGTTCACATGATGTGAATAGCCAGGATTTGGTAAGGGCTGAGCTGGAAGTTTCCCTTTCTCTCTAGCACTCAATTCGGCATTTATACGGGTAATTTGTGCTTCCATCGATTTAATACTCTCACTTTGGGAGTCAGAGTTTTTCTGGAATTTATCGACGGAAGACTGAAAATTTGCCGTAACTTGCATGAAATTTGTCAGAAACAAATTCATGGTTTGCTCGAGTGAAGAGGAGTTATCTGAACCGACCGTTTGGAAAGAATTATTCCCAGGTATAGAAATTTGTGGCCGGATTTTGAAAAGTTTGTGTTTGGTAGGGGTGCTGACTCAGTTGAAGTGGTTGCTGTTGTGGTGGAGGAGCCCTTTGGAAATTGTTTTGATTTGGAACCGTGTTTTGAGTTTGTGATTGGTTCCAAGCAAAGTTAGGGTGATTCCTCCAACCCTGATTATAAGTGGAAGAATACGGACCGTTTCTAGGTCTTTGTTGGAAAGCAGCATTGGTATACTCTTGACCTTGAAATGGAGAATTCAATGGACATTCGTTCGTAAGATGAGATGGATCAGAACAGCATCCACAGACAGTTTTGGAGAGTGCCATCTGATTTAGGGAGGCTGCTAAAAATTTATGTTCCATAGCTTCGAGTTTCTTTTGCATTGCTGCCATTTCAGCTCTAACTCCTATGGAAACATCAATTTGGTGAATGCCACCCCTAGACAATGACTGGTTTACACTCTCCCACTGTGAAGATTTTTCAGCGAAATCTTCTAAGAATCTCCAGGCTTCACCATCATCTTTAGTCATGAAAGTGCCTTGACACATGGATTCAAGGTTCTGTTTTGTTGTAGGATTAATGCCCTCATATATAATTCTGCACAGATCCCATCTAGGAATTCCGTGATGTGGTCATTGAACTAACAGATCCTTGAAGCGTTCAAAACACTTCGAGAATGGTTCATTTGGAAGCTGGGTAAATTGATTTATTTCGCTACGGACTCGAACTGTTTAATGATTGGGGTAGAATTTCTTTAGGAAAGCTGCGACGAATTCATCCCAGTTTCAAATAGAATGTGCGGCTGTGTTATAAAGCCACTTCTCGGCTATATCGCACAAAGTAAATTGGAGAAGACGTAGACACATAGAATCCACGGGAAGCTGTGAAGTACCCATCATAGCGCATACATTTTCAAATTTGGTAATAAAGACATATGCGTCTTCAGACTCGAGACCATGATATTTTGGTAGAAGATTGATGTATTGTGGTTTGATTTCAAAATTTTCCCCATTGGCTGGTGGAATGGTAAGATAGGTCGAAAGAGGACCTCCCATAGGGTAACATCTCTCTTGGAGAGAGATGCGGGGTGGATTCTGCGCACCTGCAAACGGTGGCAGAGTAGTGTTAAAGAAGTTCGATGGAGAATTATCCATCGAAGTGGGTGTGGTGGTGGATAAAGAACAAGTAGACGTAGAAATACCGACTTCGGAGTCGATAGGAGGAACGCGGACAAGACGGGCACTAGAATCTCATGTCCAGCCGAGCATGCACTAAATGGTTTAGAACAAGTGGCAACGTTGTGATAATTAAGGAGAAGATGAGTTTGGTGTTTGTTTTTGAAAAAATACGGATTTTTTGAAAAAGACAAATCACAAACAATGTACAAGCAACCCTTAATCTAGTGGTCACCTAGGTCAAGTCTCTAGACCGCTCCTAGACTTCCAGAAAACAAGTCGCAAGATAGATCCTCTACTGCCTCTTTGCCCCTCCTGTGACCAGGTAAGTGCCCGGTAAGTGGGAGGTTCTCTACTACGTAAGTAGTGGGCCTAATTAAGTAACCACTTGCCTTAGACACACTTGCCTTAGACACCACTAAAGAAACGCAGATAAGCAATAGATTACCCACGACCTCCTTCTGTCCTAAGTGAGCGCAACAGTCCTTAAAGTCATGTCTAGATATTTTTTAGTTAATCAGGGTGATGCGGATGCAGTTTTGTGATTTTTGGGGCTTAGGAAGGGTAATGAACTTCCCACCAAATCTGAATTTGGTCTTTGCCCCTTAATTTCCGTATTAAAAATGCAAACAAGCAAGATCAAACATGCAACAAATTTTTCTTTTTAGCGGAGCTGCGAATTTTTACAAAGAAACCTGCAGAAATTGGTTAATGGACAGAGCAGGGAGGAGATAAGAAAGTCAGAAGAGGGCCTGTGAAGTTTGAAACAGTGAATCCCTAATCTCGCCGCACTTCCGCCGCAGTAAGGATCCAAAAACCGCAGTTCCTCCGCGTGACGAAGAGATCACTCTACAAAAATTTGTGCAAATGCTCCTGTTCACTCACTATACTCCCTGAGATGCTCTGAAAATTTTTCCTCTTGCTCCAGAGATTCCAGATTTCCTCGCAACAATTCACAACAAATTGTTAAGTATTTGTGCGAATTTTGATCTAAAAATTCTGATGGAATAATAAATTTTCCAACTCAAATTACAAAAACGAACAAATTAGCACACTATCCCCGGCAACGGCGCCATTTGATTGATTCGTTTCCATTTCGTGTTTAGAATGTTTCACAACCAAAGAAATTTATACCGCAATCAATTGAAGGTGTCTATTGTAGTTTCGTCAATGAGAACGGATCGTCCACTGAGAAAGTGTGATTTGCTCGCTATTGTTTTAGTTGAGTTGAAAATTAAAAGGTAAAAGAAAATTGATTCAAGATTTATGAAGTTTTGTTTCAAGAATCATCGGAAACTAGATCTAAAATCAAGAATTAATAAAGTTCAAGAAGATATCCAAATCGAATGAATTATCAAGATTTGTAAAGAGGCTTGTAGGAATCGATCCAATCGATAGTGATGATGAATACTTATGATTACAAAATCTTATCTATTGAAGATTTGTTGCTAGATAGATGACAATCACGAGGTTTAGGAATCTATTGAAGAAACTAGGGTTTCTTCATCATCATCCCTTGTCCATTCGTTGATTAGCATTCAAATTCTAGCATCTAGGAAATTCAATCATCGATCATTGATCTCTAATTAAGAGCGAAATCATTCAAGAAAGCATCTCGCTTGAAACTAGATTGTCGATGATTCAATTTCCTAAAGTTTACAAAACTCATACGACTTAAGAATCGTTCAAGAATTTAGTCATTATCATCTACCTATTTTCTCGATTCCTCCACAAGCGGAGTTTTCACTAAAACATCATGAAAAAGATAACAATCAAGAATCGATAACTCTTCATAATGCTCAAATGTAAAGAAAAGCAAGATCAAGAATTTTCACCTTTTATTATTCGATATTTCGTTACAATTCACTCAAAGACTACAAGATTTTGAGGAGAGAACTCGATCGTCGAAATAGCTTCGCATCGTCTTCTTGAGTCGCGGATCGTCGTGGATCACTTGCTCGGATGAAGATCGGCGTTGCTTCAAAAAGGTTTGTTGAATGCTTGCTTGAATCGGTACTCGATGATCTTGATTCTACATAAATTGTGTCACACAAATTGTGTCACACAATTTGTGTAGAATTGATTTGGATCTCGCTACTATTTTTTGCCTAATTGATGAACAACCGAACAACCTTTGTAATGAAGCCTTGGGTCCCCTTTTATAGTCTTCTCCTTTGGCTTCCCCTAGAAGCTTGATCTAGCTTCCTTTAGAAGCTAAGCTAGGTTTAGCTTCCCTTGTAAGCTTGGTAGTTATGAAGGAAGCTTCTAGATTAAGGTAGTTAGCTAGTTTGCTTGAGAAGCTTGGTTGTTATGAAGCTTGCATAGGAAGCTAGGTAGTTGTTAAGCTTGCACAAAAAGCTTGGCTGTTAGAAGAGAGGCTTCTGGAGATTTCTAGGGACTAAAGTGTCTTGAAGAAGTTTGCCATTTGAAAGGAGACCTCGGGAGAAATGTCCAACCCTCGATGAGTGTACGTGGCCGCGGATCCGCGGCGGATCGGCCAATTCGGCCGCGAATCCACAGCCGTTTGGTGTTATTGGTGCATGGAATCTTCAGGGTACTCTTGTGTTGGTTTTAGGGCTGTTTCCTGATGTCTGGAATCTTTTTATACTTTCTTGTTTACAGCCAGATCACAAGTCTTGGACTTGGTGTATTTTTATCAGCACTTTTATGATTCCGGCTCTTTACCTGGAGAATTTCCTGCACACAATCTCGAGACAAGTGTTGCGATATACAAAGATCATCCGTGCAATAATAAACACTCAATTTCCCTCAAAATGACGGTTATAATGTATAACACATGTTATTTGAAATTTTACAGACAAATTGCTAATATGTGCTATATTCACACCAAACACCTTTAGATGATTGCGAATGGTAGGGAAATTGATGTGTTAAAAATGCAATATTTTCGACTGATCAAGTCTCCTACAATCCGATGTCATCCACACATATCATCATATAGAAGTATACATCTCCCAAGTGATCGATTATAAATATCTTAACTCATATCTCGATCACATGTCAACTATCGTCATATATACCAACAATATAGTATCGTCGTCCAACGACCCGTTATAACATCATGACATATCTCGATCACACATTAAATATCTCACGGCATCATGCCCGATCAGATCGATTCATTCCTGAGTATCATATAACATTCTCGTCATCCAAGCATATGAATATACCAATATAAATATGTCCCCAATACGCACAAGGATATCAATGTATGCGAGTATGTTTATGTGCGTGTATGCAAATCTTTACCCTAGGGTTTTCGTGACTAAGAAATCGACTAAAGTCCTTCTTCAATTCTAGCTATCACTAACTCCTAATCTCCTAAAGCTTTCTTGCTAAGGTTCATATCACACCCTAACATAAAACAGTATATATATCATATCCCATCACTTCTCACAACTTTGCGGGGGTGCTATACGCCATCCACCCGACTTCTCCCCGTAGATATAAATATAATCAGCTTTGCTTGCCGATGCCGATGTTGCCACGTGCTTGCTCGTCGTCTCTAAGTCTTCACGAAGGCACCTACATATAATAAACAATCGCAATTGCTATTAACATCAAATCCAGAAACCAAAACGGCACACGGATTGCCTATGGGTCAAAACCTATAGCCCACGCGTGCAAAAACGACTAAACAACTCTTGTTGTTGATGTACAAACATGCAACAACCCAATACGAATCCAAATATCAAGAATTAACTTTTCAAAATACGAAAAACATAGCCAAAATCACACTAGAATGCTCCGAGACTTTGACTCAGGTCAAATAAAGCTAAGCAAACAAGTCTAGGGTGCTGTATATGATGTATATGAGCTGCTGGACCAACCCCGACACCCTACCCAACCAAGTGGCCGAGCCCTCTCCCATGCCAATCTGTGCTCGCCGGCCTTTGGTGCTCCCATGGTGTTCGTCTTGCTACAGGGGGTTCCTAGGGTCAAAAATGGGTCTCTGGTATTGTTTGCTTAACTCAAAACTATTCCAGGTCATCCCAGATTCACCTGCACGCTCTAATTCCTCACAAACCGACATGAAAGTTCTGTAATTCCGTATTTTGGGTTTCAGTTGGGCTTGGCCTGGATTTCTATCATTATATAGGGTCTAAGGTCCTCAATAAGGCTCAAGTTTACCAACACAACTCAAATAAAACCCTAACCCTCTCTAGAAATTTTCAAAGTCCACTAAACCGATCTAAATCACTTCTAAACATGCATAGGTGTTAAGATGAAAGAAAAACTATACTAATGGTACAGAGATTACTTCAATTGGCAACTCAAGAATTTTCTAGAGCTGCCCAAAGTCCTCAAAATTTGATTTTTCTTGGTCCAATGTGCTTCCCTTGAGCTTGTGGATGTTTTTAATGAAGTAGGGATGGACTTTTGATGTTGTTTTGGGGGTGTTTTGAGGGTTGAAGAGATGGGGGAGGGAAGGTGCTGCCATGGTGAGAAGAAGGGAGAGGAAAAAGATGAAGAGGGTGAATAATTGCAAGGGCCCTTGGTCAAAATTAACCCCTCACCCACTCGCACTCTCTCTCTCATGCCCATCCCTCAAGTCATCATTTCCTTTCTTTTTCCTTTTCTTTTCTTTTCTAAAGTCAACAACCATTCATGATAAATGAAGAAAAGACCATGATAAAATGTAGCAAGTGTAAAAAATGATATGGTGCATGTCATGTGCACAAAACACACTTAATACGCGATTAGCGATATTTAATCGCGATTAGCACTAAAAGTGAATCTAATAAATCATGAAAATTCATAGTTCGCCTAAATCACAATAAACACCCACTTTTTAGTAATTTCTATAATTTTCCAAATTTTTCCCAATTTATCGGTATTTAATTTTACCGCCCCATTAAAATATTCATTATATTTATTATTTAATTATAAAAATTCCCAAAAATAATATTTTATACATGTAAACATCTGAAGGAAATGCATGCCAAACCTTTTTAGGTCGCTGTGCGATGCGCATAACACTGCACAGAGGCGGACGTCTAATATAAGAAAATAACAATACATACATATATATTTATATATATATCCTTTGTTTAATATTTACGTCCCGCCGTTTTGAAAATAATTTAGAAGGGTTCCCTGGCTTTTAAACTTTTCGTGTCATATCAGACACGTAGGTAAATGCTGAGACTATAACTCCATGTTGGGAAATCCCTTCGATAACTCTCAATGCATGCAAAACATATCCAGGTACCGTCCTCTGACTAGTCCTTCTCAGAATGAAAACAAATAGCAACATCATAAAAACGTATTGCTCCTGAAGGAATCAATCCTAAAACATGCATATGAAAGTTACGTGCGTCTGGTGCGCACGGAGATCAAAATCCATGAATGTGCCATACATGTGCACAAAAACAACATCTACGTGCAACGGGTGTGCACGAAATACCTGTCAGAGACAACGTGGGTGCCTGACAGCAAAATCGGGTGTATCTAATATGCACGAAGAATCTCGATTTAGTGCATCTGGTGTGCACCAATATCGCATCAAGCGCCCAAATATGCGCAAGAATCCAAATCCAGTGCACAAGGTGCACGAAAACAATATCGAATATCTCAATCGAAATCGACGGTATACAACTTATCTCAATCAAAATCCAAATCAGGTATACCGTGGTATATAATCTCACAACCATGTGCATCAGCGTGCACAAAAGCAAATCAAAATACTAAAAGTGCATGAAAAATATGCCGAAAGCATAAGTCAAATCACACGCATGCCCTAGGCATGAAATCACAATCAATATCTCAAATGACATCAAAACGAAGTCCGGTGCAACTGTGGTGCAAAAAATCTCAATCATGCAAATAAATCGCTCGAAATATCAGGCATGAAATCGAAATCAACCTCAAGTGCAATAAATACGTACAACTCATAAATCAACACGACGGTGTATGAAAACACATCTCAAGTGCAATAACTATGCACAAAACGTAAATACCCAGTAGGTGCAACCATGGTGCACAAAAGCAAATATCATGAAATTCGGTCATCAAAACTCAACCATGCAATAGTCACCCAAAATACCGAAATCCAAAGTGACTGACACGTGATAGTCAACTCACGAAATCACCAATCGTAACTACTACCGTCGATATGTCCTTCCTTCAAGGTCGAAAAGGTGTCGGTGTATCCAATGCTAGCAGAGCAAGGTATCTACTGCCTCCTGATCATGGCCCGTCGTCTGGTGCCCTTAGGCTCTCGTATCTCACTGCAAATTGCTAAGCATATAGATCACCGGCTCAACGGTCCAATATAGAAACGATAATGGAGGTAGTCTGCTCTGTCACGTCCTCTAAAGATCTCTGGCAAATTCTTATGGTCACTCATAATATGTCCCGTCGACGATGCTGAACTCTGGCCTGCTGGGCATGTGCAATATGACTGATCCTTGGTCCAAGTCTTCTCGTGCATTATTCCAGAAAGGTCCTGTCGAGGTCTCTCCCAAATCTCGTCTCTGCCGAACTGTCCGGAAGTTATCATCTTTTATTATATCTGTTTCTTGTTCCGGAACGGCTGTATACTCATCGCGACTCCTTCTGGAAGATATATCAATATATAACGCCTCTGCATGCGTATCACATCTCTGATGTCGGCGGAGTGGAACGTCATCTCATCAAGATCTCGGACGAACCTCTTACTCCACTTTTCTCTACTGTCGACTGCTTCGGAATCGTCTCATCATGGCTGCATGAACTGCGCTCCAACGGCTATACTCGTATCTGGAGTCTCCTAAGAAATGCATCCCACCACATAGCATCCGAATGAAATCGAAACATTCGATCGATTCGTCAAAACCTCATAATCCCCCAAGAGCTCAACATCCTGGGTACGGTTTAATATTATCGAGTACATACCACAGCATCGGTGGACCAGCCGTAGAAGGGCAAACCCAAGCCTCACTAATGGCACCGTGGAACTTCCGCAAACCTTAAGGTTCAAAGGCTTTCACACGGTCATTATGTCGAGTTAGGGTTTCATTCTTCTAGAGGGTCCATAGAATTGCTTGCATGTCTTTCCGAATACTTTAAACTTGGAATATGGGTTTTTGACATTCGATGGCCTCTATCGACTCTCAACGTACCTGCATGAAGTCGTCTCTAGCTGGAATCAATCTATCTGATGACCTCGCATAGGGGAAAGCGAACGAACCACATGTCCTAGTCATTCATCCTCGGGTGACTGGTGACCTTCTATCATATCTCTAAGTACAACTCATACTGTAATAGCTCCAACATCTGGGACAATATCTCGTCGTTCGCAGCAACAACTGGCTCATTCATCTGCACGCTGGACAGTGCCTCAATCATCATGAATAAGCGATACATCAATGTTCATCACATTCTAGCTGACTTCTATCAGTGGCTCAATCCTCTGGTGCAAATCTGCACGTCCGAGAAATCTCATAACAGCGATCTACCAACGCTCATGGTGCGAAAACACAATAACACGGTGCACCTATGCAAATCGTATGTCCCTGGAATCATGCCCTGGTCAGTCCTCGTTCGTGACGAGCTCGTGCTGACCGCAACTCTGGTCGTAGCTCTCTATGCCCGTACAACCATGGTAACAAAACCATAACTGGTACCGATGAAACTAGATCATAGGAAGAAATATAATACTGTGCAAGAAAATGTACATCCTAAGGTTTCTTAAGCAGAGTAGCGTATCGTAAGTATGCCGCGGAACATACGTACGGTACGTCACTCTTCTCAAGCAACCTACTCTATCAACCAAGGGTCATCCTACACTCCGAAGGTAAAACCAAACGCTCTGATACAGACTTTGTCACGACCCGAAAAGTACAAAAAATGACCGGCACTTAAATTACGAAACGTCTCGAGGCGTACGTAATCTAAGTA
Source organism: Agapanthus africanus (assembly GCA_030015575.1). Classification (NCBI taxonomy): domain Eukaryota; kingdom Viridiplantae; phylum Streptophyta; class Magnoliopsida; order Asparagales; family Amaryllidaceae; genus Agapanthus; species Agapanthus africanus. The sequence continues at coordinate 123,187,183 of CM057347.1, read as the reverse complement.
AGTCAAAAACCAGAAATCCAAACCAAGTAAAGCAGTAGAGTGAAGGAAAACCATTTTAAAAGCAAGAAGTTTAACAACATAAGCCGAAATATGCATTTTTAAAATATCAACTTTTTTCTGAAAATTTCGGCAGAGTTTCCTTTGTAAAAACTGATCCCAAAAGGGTACAAACCTGATAAAGCATATATAATGAATAAAGGTATCCCCAAGCGGGAGCTAGCTCTTCGCTAATTGATGGGCAAAACCACACAATACAAAATAATATATACAACGCCGAAAGGCGAGGTTCAACTCAGGATAAACATCCAACATCATCAAGAAAACCAGATGAAACCATAATAGTACAGTGCACGAATTTAAGGTCGAAAGAATATACACTGGCCTTCTATGTCTATCAAATAATAGAAGTCTGGTTGATGGAGTTTTACTAGATACAATTGAAATAATAAATATACAATGGAGGTCCTGATGCAAAAGAACCCACCTACCAAAGCAATCACCCGGAAGGGGCAGTGTGCCAGCAAAACCGCAACAAAACCTGTACGGCAAAACCTACAAGAAACTACGGCACAACGGGGGTGAGTTGCCAACTCGTGAGTAGAAAACATCTACGAGTAGTAATCGCATCCATAACGCTATCCTAGGTCATATCAAGTAATATCCTCAAATAAATATCCTGGTCCATCTATGTATAAGTGTAATACTACATGCTTATGTCAGTACCTCAGATAGCAACATATCTGATATATAATGTATGAATGCATTACAAATGAAATAGAATACATCATGAATGAGACAACCGTTTTCTTTATTTTAATGAGATTTATGTATGTATATAAATAGCGTATCATCAATGAAATCGACAGATAAAATAGTGTCCACCATCGACACAAAACATAAATCTCAGTATCTCGATACCTCAGGCTCCGGCTAGCCGGACTGGCCTGTATCATCAAATATCAATATCTCAGTGTCTCAAGTCTCAATATCTCAGTAACTCGGGCTCCGTCTGTCCGTATCGGCCTATATCATCAATCACACGACCACGAACGGTATCCTCCGGATATCCGCCGCGCCAGGTAAAATCACCGGTAGGCAGTCTGCCCCTGCTAGGCTCATCATCTACACCTCAAGCTTCTTGCCCCGGGGTACCTTACCGGGTCCACCATGTACCCGCAGACGGTTCATCCAACTCCTCGAATCGGGTCTCAAAATTCATCTCATAACCAAGAAAAAATCATGGTGGACGACTCATACATCACGAGAAAACCGCACTTTTCATTTTTAAAAAGAGAGAGAGAGAAAGAAGTTTATATATATATTCTTGCGGTTTTCTCCCAAATCCAGGAAATCTCATGAAAATCCGAAATCCAATCATCAATAGCAAGTAAACAGTGTATAGCGGTATAAAACTCCATAATACTGCGTAATCAATGAATACATGAATGCATATGATATCATGCAATGAATGCAATAGTTAAACTAGCATCTGAAAGCTATAACATATTGCAACTATCAACATAGCAAGCTATGTCAAGGAATAGTAGTTTCTAAAGTGTACGTGACATGGCAATTACCGATGAAGATGTGTGTGAGCCGGCAAGCAAGTGTATGTGGAGCATACGCATCATCGGTAATGGTGCTGGTGTCCTGACAGTATAGTTTCTTAATAATTACAGATAACATGTGTATAAGCATGCAATGCGATGAAATATCATGAATATACAGAAAGTGATGTAGTAACAGCAACACTTAAAATATACCTACCCAGTATACGAGTCATACAGTTGGTATTTAAAATACTCACGATTCTTCACTTTTGAAAAAGTGTATGACTCGAGCCCAGTCAAAAGGGTAAGGGAATCCACCTAAGTCTGAGTCGATCTATATACATAGCTAGTAGTCGGTGATCTTGCCTCAATGGTATCACGTACGACACAACAACTAATAAGACATCCTCGAGTCAAGAGTGCGGATCTATCCTCATAACTATATCTCGTACGGTAAATCTATCGTACGGCATCCCAAATCTGGGTACGGGTCAAATATCACATTTATCTCATTATTCATCTGGCATCCTCATCATCATATATCATGAGCAGGGGTACTGATCTAAGTCTAATACACTACTAATATCATCAATAATATCATGCTCTGGCTACTGATCTAAAGTCTCCTACAATCCGATGTCATCCATACATATCATCATATAGAAGTATACATCGCCCAAGCGATCCATTATAAATATCTTAACTCATATCTCGATCACATGTCAACCATCGTCATATATACCGACAACATAGTATCGTCGTCCAACGACCCGTTATAACATCATGACATATCTCGGTCATACATTAAATATCTCATGGCATCATGCCCGATCTGATCGACTCATTCCCAAGTATCATATAACATTCTCGTCATCCAAGCATATGAATATACCAATATAAATATGTCCCCAATACGCACAAGGATATCAATGTATGCGAGTATGTGTATGTGCGTTATGCAAATCTTTACCCTAGGGTTTTCATGACTAAGAAATCGACTAAAGTCCTTCTTCAATTCTAGCTAACACTAACTCCTAATCTCCTAAAGCTTTCTTGCTAAGGTTCATATCACAGCCTAACATAAAACACAGTATATATATATCATATCCCATCATTTCTTACAACTTTGCGGGAGTGCTATACGCCATCCACCCGACTTCTCCCCGTAGATATAAATCTACTCACCTTTGCTTGCCGATGCCGATGACACCACGCGCTTGCTCGTCGTCTCTAAGTCTTCACGAGGGCACCTACATATAATAAAGAATCGCAATTGCTATTAACATCAAGTCCAGAAACCAAAACGGCACACGGATTGCCTATAGGTCAAAACCTATAGCCCACGCGTGCAAAAACGACTAAACAACCCTTGTTGTTGATGTACAAACATGCAACAACCCAATACGAATCCAAATATCAAGAATTAACATTTCAAAATACGGAAAACATAGTCAAAATCACACTAGAATGCTCACAGATTTTGACTCAGGTCAAATAATGCTAAGCAAACATGTTTAGGGTGATGTATATGATGTATATGAGCTACTGGACCAACCCCGACACCCTACCCCACCAAGTGGCCGAGCCCTCTCCGATGCCAATCCGAGCTCGCCGGCCCTGGGTGCTCCCATGGTGTTCGTCTTGCTATAGGGGGTTCCTAGGGTCAAAAATGGGTCTCTGGTATTGTTTTCTTAACTCAAAATTACCCCAGGTCATCCCAAATTCACCTGCACGCTCCAATTCCTCACAAACCGACATGAAAGTTCTGTAATTCAGTATTTTGGGTTTTAGTTGGGCTTGGTCTGAATTTCTATCATTATAGTGGGTCTAAGGTCCTCAATAAGGCTCAAATTCACCAACACAACTCAAATAAAACCCTAACCCTCTCTAGAAATTTTCAAAGTCCACTAAATCGATCTAAATCACTTCTAAACATGCATAGGTGTTAAGATGAAAGAAAAAATATACTAATGGTGCAGAGATTACCTCAATTGGCAACTCAAGAATTTTCTTGAGTTGCCCAAAGTCCTCAAAATTTGATTTTTCTTGGTCCAATGTACTTCCCTTGAGCTTGTGCATGTTTTCAATGAAGTAGGGATGGACTTTTGATGTTGTTTTGGGGGTGTTTTGAAGGTTGAAGAGATGGGGGAGGGAAGGTGCTGCCATGGTGAGAAGAAGGGAGAGGAAAAAGATGAAGAGGATGAATAATTGCAAGGGCCCTTGGTCAAAGTTAACCCCTCACCCACTCCCACTCTCTCTCTCTCTCTCTCATGCCCATCCCTCAAGTCATCATTTCCTTTCTTTTTTTCCTTTTCTTTTCTTTTCTAAAGTCAACAACCATGCATGATAAATGAAGAAAAGACCATGATAAAATGTAACAAGTGTAAAAAATGTTATGGTGCATGTCATGTGCACAAAACACGCTTAATACGCGATTAGCGATATTTAATCGCGATTAGCACTAAAAGTGAATCTAATAAATCATGAAAATTCATAATTCTCATAAATCACAATAAACACCCTTTTTTTAGTAATTTCTATAATTTTCCAAAATTTTCCCAATTTATCGGTATTTAATTTTACCGCCCTATTAAAATATTCATTATATTTATTATTTAATTATTAAAATTCCTAAAAATAATAATTTTTTTTTGAAATGTTACATCATATCAGAATTTTGCTTTATTATATCGCCCATTCTTAATTATATTACAAATAAATAGGTGCTTTTGATCCATGTCTGCTAAATAGTTGCAGGTTACAGGTTCTCAAAACAATACAGTAAAATTCATGAAAAAGACGCTACAAATGTGAGACTTCGACCAACAATAGAAGAATCCGTATGATACTGCCTAACAGTTCCAGGAACAAATGAAGATCAGTAAACAGTTCAATTGCACAAAGCACAAGGGCAACACAAGATTCAAGACTTCAATGCAAAGCTTACGGTAAAAGTCCACATAATTATGCACTGTTGGAAATCTGGAAGAAAGTAGAAAAGATTCTGAGAAACCAAGTGAAGAAAACATAAGGAAAAGGCAACTTGGAGCCTCCCTAAAGAACTGAGTCCAAAAGCTCAGCATATGGCCGCGGAACCGCGGCCAAATAGGGCATTCTGCCGCGGATCCGTGGCCATGCAGTGCACGTGTCAGTGGGTGTCGGTGCTTTGACCCGGCTTTCTTAGGGTAGTTCTATAAATTCAAATGTGGATCAGATGTAAAACCTAGGGTTTCTCTTATCTATAAATAGGAAAGCCTAAAGCCTAATTTGGCATGCCTTTTTTTATTTTTCTAGATTAAAATTTTCTTTCCTTGTAATCGTTGAAGAGGTTATCAATAAAAGTAAGTGTTTTTCATTTTATCTTGCATTCTTCTTAATTGAAATTTATTTTTCTGCAATTTTTTATCTGTCTTTATTTATCTGCAAGTTAATTAGTTTATTAAAAAGAAAAAAATCATTAAAATGAATTTCACTGTAACTTTCGTAATGAGTGAGTAATTCCTCACTTGTTAGAGTTAGGATAGGGAAGGCTTGAGAGATGGAAATCTCTCTCATTCCTTTCATTGCTCGTATAAATTAATTAATTAGAATTCTATTTAAATTAACCACACACCGCTCACTATGGTACCCTATCCTATGAGATAGCGGTGATTCCCTAGTTAGACCAGTTGTGGTTGATTTACATAGAGGTTAGGGCTAAGAGCCAAGAAAGGACGGACAAGGACCAAAAGGAAGAAACTACGTTTCTTCCTATTCGTGCTAATTCCCTTTGTTGACTATTACCCTAACACATATGTTCTTAACTAGGGCAAAGAAAGCAGTGAGTAGAATTCTTTTTCCAAACTAACCTAATCCTAACCCTAGCAAGACTTTAAATCAAATTAATTTCAATTTTAGATTTTTAAATCAAAACCTACCAAAAATAGGACTTAACTCGTAAGAAATTAAAGAAAGAACACGTTTTCCCTGAGGACCGACCCGTACTCGACCGGCTAGCTACCAAGCGACACCGTTATTGATTGCTGATTTTAAAAACACACAGGAAAAACACTCATACCAATCAAATTGCGCCATTGCCAGGGAAACGGTAGTTATTTTCTTTTTGTAATTTCGAGATAATTGAAATTGAAAAAAAATATAAAAATTGAAAAAATAAAAAATATAAAAAAAATTCATCTTGTTCATTTTGATCAGTTTTTGTACGACTTGTGCAGGAATGGAAGACGGACAGATTCAAATCTGGAAAAAGCCCAGTGAACAAATTAACAAACAGAAGATCTGAACATACAGAGGAGAACCACAATAGAAAACAGAAAAATTTTGGAGGCTTGAACTGGCTTATACACCGCGGAAACGCGGCATTAACAGGCAATTGGACGCGGAACCGCGGCTATTTGCTGACGTCAGCACTTCAAAAAGTCTCTGTAAGTATTTTTGTCTTCTCTTCTACCCTCTGTATTCCTCTAAAAAAATTTCTGCAGGGTTCTTTGCGCAAAACTTCTTCTCCCTCTCCAATAAATCATTTTTGTGCAGGATTCTTTGCGCCGCAAATAAAAATAAAAAATTTTGGCAAGTGTTTTAGATTTTATGTGTTAATTGCTTTGCATATTTAAAACGGAACTTAAGGGGCTATAACACCAATCAAGATTGGATGGGGATTTCATTACCCTTCTTAAGACCACAGAAATCACAAAAAGCATATGCATCAACCCTCGAGTTAATTAAAAAATATCTAAACTCAGCCAATTAAGGACTGTCGCGCTCATTAGGACAGAGGAAGGTTGTGGACATTCAGTCGTTTATCTAAACCTGACTTTGTGGTGCCTAGGCTAGACAAGTGAGAAAGGTAACTTTAAAAGGCCCGTCTCACGGTGATTCGTGAATGGAACCCTCCTTTCTTCACTTGTGCTTACCTGGCCACAATTGGAGGTGAAGAGGCGATTTGAGGGATATCTCACAACTTGTCGCTTTGGACCAGTTAGGAGCAGTCTAGTTGATTTAGGAGACCCTAGCTTTAGGCTTGATTATGCATGCTTAAATTGTGACTGTTTGAAAGTGTGTCATAGTTCCGTACAAAATCTTTTGCAAAACTCTTTATAAAAAAAACACAAAACAATTTTTTTACAAAAACAACTTGCCATTTGTCGCTAGAAATCCATTGCACCTCACTTTCACCCACATTTCCCCATTGACGTTTTCTTACCCTCACATTCTGCTTTTCGACTATACTGTAACTCTTTTAGTGTATTTCCGGTTGGACTAGGGACACTGGCGCCCGTTTAGTCCATGTCTCGTTAGTCGCTACTGACGACGAGTTCGACTCCGAAATCGAAATTCCCTCCACTTTTTTACCTTCATCTTCCCATTCATTATCTTCTAAGGAGATGTTAGGATTCAATCCTAACAACCCCTTACCTACCTCGGGACTGATTCCACCTCAACTGGGTGCGAATAACTCACAACACCCTCCCGTTGAAGCGCCCCAACGAATTGCGCTCTAGGATCTTTTCTATCCTACCCGCTCCGCACTTCCCACTTGTCTTTCACTTCCTCCGGCTAATGGGGATAATTTCAAAATTAAGCCCCACTTCATCAATATGTTTCCCAAATTTCACGGGATGGAATCCGAAGATGCCTATATCTTCATTAACAAATTCCAGAATATTTGTGCAATGATGAAGACGACCCAACTTTCCGATGATGCTATAGGGCTACGAGTCATTCCTTTCACTTTGTGTGACCTAGATGAAAAGTGGCTATATAGTACAGCATCGCATTCCATAAAAAGTTGGGAAGAGTTTGTTAAAATTTTTCTTAAAAAGTTTTACCACATCACAAGACCGCGAGAATTCGTAATGAAATTAATCAATTTTCCCAGCTTTCTTCCGAAACTTTTTGGAAGTGTTTCGAACGATTTAAGGACCTTCTTGTTCAATGCCCTCATCACGGTATCGAGAGATGGCAACTTTGCCAAACTTTATACGAAGGACTGAACCCAGCAACTAAGCAGTTGCTGCAAACCATTTGTCAATGTCACTTTCTTACCAAATCTGACGAGGAAGCTTGGCAATTTCTCGACGATCTTGCTGAACAAACACTTCAGTGGGAAAGCACTAGACAGACCACTTCGTCCACTGCATCTACTTCATCCGGTCCGTCTAGGGCAGGTGTTCACCAACTTGATATGTCAATTGCAATGAAAGCCGAAATGGCCTCAATTACACGAAAACTAGAAGCAATTGAGAGCACATTCTCATCGCCATCTCCTGCCCCCGCTTTACCCCCACGCACTATATGCGCTTGTTGTTCGGATTCGTCCCATTTGACTGAAGAGTGTCCTTACAACCCACCTGCTCAAGGACATGATCAAGTCAATGCTGCCTTTCAGCAGAGACAAAGAAATGATCCATACTCTTCAACTTATAATCCTGGTTGGAGAAGCCAGCCCAATTTTGCTTGGAATCAAAATCAACAACAATTCCAAGGCAATAACAATTTCCAGAGGCCTCCTCCACAACAACAAGCTCCTCAACAAATTCAATATCAGCAACCTTTCCAACCCCAACCTTATCAAAATCAAATGAACAATTTTGCAGCAAACAACTCTTTTCCTCAAAATAATTTTTTTCCACCAAATAATGATAAGGTTTCCTCGCTAGAACGAAGTCTGGATGCGTTTTTAAAACAATCTACTCAATCCTCAGCTAACATCCAATCTTCCATTCAGTCTTTGGTGCAACACACCGCATCACATGGGCAAAGTATCAAAACTATTGAAGCCCAAATTGCACAACTGAATGCTGCTTTAAGTGAGCGAGAGAAGGAAAAGCATCCATCTCAACCACTGCCAAATCCTGGTCACCCACAAAATGCACATGTTGCTCATGAGCAACAAAATCATAATGTGAGTGCCGTAACTACATTGAGATCTTGAAGGACGTTGCACAACAATGTTGGCATTGATGTTGACACCCCGGCCGCCGCTTCTTCTTCTTCTTCTTCTTCATCTTCATCTTCTTCGTCTTCAAAGCCTGTTCTCCATTCTTCGCAAGGCTCTACTTCTTCTACTACTCCGAACGGACCCACATCTCACTCCACGAAAACACCAACACTGGGATCCGTTCCAACTCCGCAATCTCCTCCACAAACATTGGACTCAACCAATTTTCAAAATATTCCATTTCCAAAGAGGTTGAGATCCAATAAACAAACTCCACAAATGAAGAAGATTGTGGAGTTATTTAAACTGGTTAGCATTAACATTCCCCTCTTGGATGCAATCCAACAAGTCCTTTCTTACGCAAAAATCTTGATGGACTTATACACCAAGAAGATGAAATCACAGGTACCAAAGAAAGTTTTCTTGGCTAGTGCAGTAAATGATGCTCTTACCCAACCTTTACCTCAAAAACGAAAGGAACCTGACTGTCCTACAATTTCAATAACTATTGGGGATAAGAACATCAACCGCGCACTATTAGAACTTGGTGTCAGTGTTAACCTGCTTCCTTATTCAGTGTATGAGCAATTAGGCGTTGGAGAGCTGAAACCTACACATTGTACTAACAAAATGGCCGATCGATCCATCACCCATCCTAAGGGTGAGTTAGAGGATGTGTTGATTAAAGAAGGGGACTTCATATTCCCCGTTGATTTCATTGTTATGGACACATAGCCTGTAGCTATCCCCCGGAGTCAAATTCCGTTGATACTCGGTCGACCATTCCTTGCGACTTCTAATGCGGTGATCAATTGTCGAAATGGTTCGATGAACCTATCTTTTGGAAACATGACAATTGAACTCAACATTTTTAAGTTGGGGAATCAGCCCTCCGAACCAAATGCTAATATACTTGATGTTTTCTCGATCCAAGAGATCACCCAGAAGGACTGTGAGCTCGAGAAATTTCTGTTCGATCACAACAATTTTGACGCCACTAGTGCGTTCTCCCTTGATTCTGATACTGCTTTCACGCCCGATAATGATTACGAGTGTTTCACTTTCACGAACGATCTTGAACCATCACCACCCAAGTTTGAATACTTTGAATTTTCATGTCACGACCCGAAGGTACGGAACGTGACCGGCACTTAGATTACGAAGCGTCTAGAGGCGCAACGTAACCTAAGTAAGCCGAAGCCCAGAAATCTAAACCATATAAAAGAAGAAGAAGTAAAGGAAAACATGAAGAAAACAAGTTTAAAAGCATCGTCCAATTTTCTCAAAAATTTCGGCAGAGTCTCCTCTGTAAAAACTGGCCCCAAACGGGTACAACAAGTTATAAATACATATAACAATAAAAAGACATCCCCAAACGGGAGCTAGCTCAACGCCAACAGGCGGAAACAACCACAACAAGCACAATAATATACAACGCCAAGGGGCGAGCCTCAAACTCAAAAGAAAACAAAACCACCAGATATCATAATAATACAAGCGCGACTCTAAGGTCGAAACAAAAATAACTGGTCCAGAAACTATCAAGTAATACAAGTTTGGTTGATGGAGCTTACTAGATACAAATAAAATAATAAAAATACAACGGCGGTCCAGATACAAATGAACCAACCTACCGTGCAAATCACCCTGAATGAAAAGATGTGCCAGCAAGCAGCCAAGGAACCCTGTACATCGAACTTGTAATAAAATTTGGCACAACGGGGGTGAGTTGCCAACTCGTGAGTAGAAGACATCTACGAAAAGAAATCGAATGCACGACGCTATCCTAGGTCATAATAATATACTAATATACTCCTAGTCATCAAGTAAGACATGATAATAAGCTACGTGTAAATGCAAATACTCCGTGCTCGTGTCAGTGCCTCATATAGTACTATGTCATATGAATGAGTATACATGCACCATGAATGTAAAATGACCAATCCTGAAATCTAGGTATATCTGTATAAGAAATCTTTAACTTTTATCATAGTAAAATGTGTATAGAAATCTGAAATATCAACAATGAAATCCATGGAAATCCATGTCAAGCATCGACACAAAGCATGTAAATCTCAAGTCTCGATACCTCATAATCTCAATGTCTCATAGTCTCAATATCTCGGGCTCCGTCAGTCCGGATCGGCCCATATCATCAAATCCCACGACAACGGTCGGTATCCTCCGGATATCTGCCGCGCCAGACATCACTGGTAGGTAGCCTTCCGCTGCCAGGCTCATCGTCTACAACTCGATCTTTTTGCCCCGGGGTACCATACCGGGCCCACCATGTACCCGAGACGGTTCATCCACTCCTCGAATCGGGTCTCGAAATCCAACAGAAAACATGAAATCTCATGGTGGACGACACATACATCACGAGAAAACTGCATCTTATGTTTTAAAAAGAGAGGAGGAGAGAGAAAGAAGTTTTTATATATTTTTACGGTTTTCCCCAAAATCCAGAAATCTCATAGAAAACAAAAATCCAAAAATCATGAGTAAGTATATGATAAGTGTCGGCATATGCCCATAATACTGCATGATAACATGGAAATATGAATGCATGAAATGTCTAAGTAATCAATGCCATGTCTATAATAACCCAAGAGAGCAATCACGATATTACATCAATCTAGCTGTTAGCCGGTTGCATCAATAAACGATAATATGATCTAAAGTGTACGTGGCATAGCAATTACCGATGATGATGTGTGTGAGCCGGCAAATAAGTGTGTGTGGAATATGCGCATCATCGGTAATGGTGCTAGTGTCCTAACAGGCAGAGTTTGATTCTAATTATAGAAACATATGTATGAACATGCAACATTATGATTACAGTATGAATGTAAAGACGGATGTGAATAACCACTCATCTGCGATATACAAGTACAACTACCACTATATGAATCGAACCTAAACTAGTGTACATCTAACCTCCTAAAGAACTAAACCTAAGAAACTAGTCAATAAAAAACAAGAGTCCACCTAAGGTCTGAATCCATATCTCTAATAGTCGGCGATCCAGCCTCAATAGCGTCACGTACGTAGTACAGCTTCCTCGAATCAAGAGTGCAGATCAATTATCATATCTATGCCTCGTGCGGTAAAATCCATCGTACGGCATCCCAATATCGGTGTACGGGTCAAGTATCTCCTAGGTGTCTCATCATTCGTATAATATCATCATCAACACATGTTATGGTCAAGGTGCTATACTGTAATCGCATACATCAATCATATATCATTGTCAGCATAAATATACATCGTTAATTTATCCTCAGAAATATCATGTCACATATATCATATCTTGATCAAGTCACATATGTCAAGTCGTGATTAAGTCACGCCTAAAAGATATCGAAATCAAGTTACACCTTTATGATATCGCAATCAAGTTACATCTATATGATGTCGTGATCAAGTCATACATATAATCATATCAGAATATCAATCACATGTTACGGTTTGGGTGCTATTTTAGAGTCCCATGTACCTCTATATCATCACCACCCTTTATTATCTATGTATACCTATTCATTATATCACTTTTTTAATGATCCGCTAACATCATAATACAACCGTATAGTCAAGAATCACGGCATCAAGCCCAGCTATACTGTTTCATTCCCGTGTATCATATCATATCATTGTATCCCATATAGGTGTTGTATATATATATATATATATATATATATATATATACCTACACCTAGTCCTATATATATACACACATACACATATACACCACGTCGAGTTTCAATGTGTGCGTGTGTGTATCTACCTGAAACCTACGAATCTCTTCCAAGGTATTCATTCTCTGGTATGGTCTTCCTAAATCAGTCTATTCTAGCCTAGGGTCATTACTAGGGTCCTACTCATTAAGAATTTAGGGTCACATCTGGCTTCCTAATGTCAATAAGTACTATTCCTATTCTACGTTGCGGGGGTGCTAAACGCCATCCACCCGACTCCCCCCCGTAGATATACATCTACTCACCTGGTCCATGTCTGCCGAAGACGGTGTCGCCATCCTCTTCTTCATCGCCCGCAGTCCATGTGAGGGGTACCTATACGCAAACATATATAGTATCGTAAACTAAATCACGGACAAAAGTCAAAACGACACACGGAACGCGCATAGGTTAAAACCTATGTCCCGTTCACGCAAAAGAACCAAATATCGCTCGATATCGGCGTACAAACTCCGATTAATCGAGGTAAACATCAACAAACAACTCATAGTTTTAAAACTCATTACTTATAATATAAAACATGATTTTATTCATCGAAACCCTAAAATCCATCAAATCGCCCGATTTCGTAAAACCCGAAAATGCCGATTTACCGTTTTTCTTCAAAACTTGACATTTAAATGAAACCAATGGTCATGATACTCAATAAATAGCATAACTAGACTATACAACCCATTACTATATTTTTATTACACAAATTTGTATTAATACAAAATTCTTAGTTTGCAACTTTTATAAATTTTCAAAATCTTACAAGCAAAATTCCACAATTCCACAACAAACTTGATTTTGCATGAATTAATGTATTAAACTATAATTTATAATGATAATGATATAATGAAACCATAATTTATATTTTAAATCTCATTTATTTAAGATTTTCCAAAAACTAGTTAGCAAAAATAGCATTTTTATTAGTATTTTTCAATTATCAAAAGAAACTAGTGACCAAACTAAGTTTTTCATTCCTTAAACATGTCAATATCCTCATTTAAACAACAATCTAATGTTACAAACATTAATTGGAATTTATCTCACCAAAATATACAATATGTATAAATCTAGTTTGCAAAACTGGTTTAATTTAACAATTTTCGATAAGCAATTTACAATCTATCAACCATGCATGATTTTCCATTTTCCAAAAGTGTTAAACTAGTTATTATAACCCTAATGAATTAATAAAAGCACAACTTGAATTTACAAACCCTAACTTGAATTTTAAAACTTGCAAATAGAATTAATTTAATAAATCTAATTATGCTTAAAAGAAACATCTAATAAAAATAAATCAAAAGAAAAAGATTTATACCTCCACAACATAAAATCCAAACATGAAAATGAGCCTCCAAAATGAGTGCTTTCCATCTCCAAAATCCATGCAAAGAAGAGCAAAGAATAGAGGGTATGAATTTATTAGGATTTTGTGGATTTTTTATTGGATTTTTTGATGAATTTTTAAGGATTTTTGAGACAAAATCAAGAGAGGAAAATGGGGGGCTGCTTGGGGGGGAGGCCGGCCACACCATGGAGAAGAGGGAGAGAAAGAAAAAGAGTGAGAATGATGTAGAAACTTCTCCACAACAACACCTCCTTTATGTCTTTTCATTAATTTCTTATTTAATAATTTTTCCTCTTCAAAATTTGATCCTAGAAAAATCTAGAATCATGAAAATGTTTGAGAAAGAATTTTACATAAAAACACTTGATTCTAATATTGCATGGCTCATTTTGTAAAATTAACCCATTTCAAATTTGAAATTTACACTAATTTAGTGCATAAATAAAGCTTATGTTAATATTTAAAATAATTAATTTAGGAAAAATATTTAATTAGACTAAAAATTTATAAGTGACTAAATAAACACCATTTACTAGTAATAACATAATTAAAATAGGTATTTTTAAATTTATAGTGAAAAATAATTACGGTTTAGTTTTACGAAAAATACGTTTTTGTTTACCGAAAACCATAAAATTCACTTAAACGATTTTATTTATTTAATTATTTTTAAAACGTTATATTTCGGATGAGTCAGCTGAACCATCCGACTCGATTGCTTACACTCGTTTTGAACCTCTGTTGGAATCCTTCGAGTTTGAGACAATTTCACCGATTTTACCTTCAATTGTTTCGTCTCCAACACTCGAAATAAAGCTATTGCCATCTCACCTTAAATACGCATACTTAGATGATAATGAGACCCTTCCTGTTATCATCTCAGCTTCTCTAGCCCCCGAGCAAGAGAAAGCCCTTTTAACGGTTTTACAAAGTAATCAGCAAGCGTCTGGCTGGACTATGGCGGACATCAAGGGGGTTAGTCCCCTAATTGTTGAACATCATATTCATATGATGGATGATGCTAAGCCAGCAAGGGATCCACAGAGACGACTCAACCCAATAATGAAGGAGCCTGTTAAAAAGAAGATTGTAAAATGTCTTGATAGTGGTATCTTTTACCCTATCTCTGATAGCCAGTGGGTTAGCCTCATTCACGTAGTCCTAAAGAAATCGGGCATAACGGTCATAACTAATGAGGCGAATGAGTTAATACCTACTCGCACCCAAACTGGGTGGTGAGTATGCATTGATTATAGAAAACTCAACGCCGTGACACGGAAAGACCACTTTCCATTACCTTTTATTGACCAAATGCTAGAATGATTGGCTGGGCATTAATTTTAATGCATTTTGGATGGCTACTCCGGCTATAATCAAATTCCCATCGCCAAAAAGGACCAAGACAAGACCACATTCACTTGTCCTTTCAGTATGTTTGCTTACCGTTGCATGCCCTTTGGGTTATGCAATGCACCCGTACCTTTCAGCGGTGTATGATGGGGTTTTTTTCTAACATGGTTGAAAAATTCTTGGAGATCTTCATGGATGATTTCTCCATTTTCGGCGACTCTTTTGATGAGTGTTTGCTACATTTAGACGCAGTCCTTACCCGGTGTAGGGATAAGAACCTTACATTAAATTGGGAGAAGTGCCACTTTATGGTACGAGAAGGTATTGTCTTAGGACATATCATCTCGCAAAATGGCATTGAGGTAGATAAAGCTAAGATTGAGGTCATTTCTAACCTTCCTCCTCCCAAATGCGTCCGAGACATTCGAGCCTTCCTTGGCCATGCCGGTTTCTATAGACGGTTCATCAAGGATTTTAGAAAGATAGCTAAACCCTTGACTCTTTTGTTGGCTAAGGACACCACATTTGATTTCGACTCAGGCTGTATGAAAGCGTTCGAGTCATTGAAAAACTCACTTACTTCCGCTCCCATTCTTTCGTCTCCTGACTGGACGCATCCATTTGAGATTATGTACGATGCATCTGATTTTGCCATTGGTGTTGTCTTTGGGTAGCACATTAATAAGATGCCGCATGTAATTTATTACGCTAGCCGAACCTTGAACGAGGCCCAATTAAATTACACAACAACCGAGAAGGAATTCTTAGCTGTTGTGTTTGCATTAGAAAAGTTCAGGCCCTATTTAATCGGCTCTCTAGTCATCGTTTACACTGACCACTCAGCTCTTCGCCATCTTTTTGCGAAGAAGGACTCTAAATCTCGGTTGATACGTTGGATCCTCTTATTATAAGAGTTTGACCTTGTCATCAGAGACAAGAGAGGATGCGAAAACGTAGTCGCCGACCATCTTTCATGCCTCCCTTCTTCGCCAACGCTTCAAATTCCTATAAAAGACGTTTTTCCAGATGAGCTGCTCTTGACTGTGTCATGCGAACCTTGGTTCGCAGATATTGTAAATTATTTGGCCACCGGACTTATACCAAATGAATGGTCGAATCAGGATAGACTCAGATTTCTATCCCAGGTAAAACATTTTTACTAGGATGAACAATATCTATTCAAATACTGTCCCGACCAAATCATTCGTCGGTGTATCCCCGACAATGAGTTTAAGAGCATGCTGTCATTCTGCCACGATCAAGCTTGTGGCGGGCATTTTGGCCCTAAAAAGACAGCTGAAAAGATCTTGCAGTGTGGTTTCTATTGGCCACAACTTATTAAAGACGCACATGATTATTGCAAGACATGCTCCCTGTGCCAACACTTGGGCTGGATTTCTAGGAGAAATGAAATGCCGATCTAATCGATATTGGTTGTGGAAATTTTTGATGTTTGGGGATAGATTTTATGGGACCGTTTCCAAATTCTTTTGGGAACGTATACATTCTCCTCGCTGTTGACTATGTTTCAAAGTGGGTCGAGGCTGTGCCCAGCCGAACTAATGACAATAAGGTTGTTGTTAGATTCCTCAAAGAAAACATTTTTTCTCGGTTTGGGCACCCCCGCGCAATCATCAGCGATAATGGAACTCATTTTTGTAATAGGACTTTCGAGTCCTTAATGCAGAAATATTCCATTAATCACAAGCTTTCAACAACCTATCATCCCCAAACTTGTGGGCAAGCCGAGATTTCAAATCGGCAAATTAAACAGATATTGGAGAAAACGGTTTCCAAAAACCGTAAGGATTGGTCGTCAAAACTTATTGATGCCCTTTGGGCATTTAGAACTGCCTATAAGACCGATCTTGGCATGTCTCCGTATAGACTTGTTTATGGAAAGGCTTGCCACCTTCCAGCTGAAATTGAGCATAGAGCATTTTGGGAAATAAAAGAGTTGAATCTATCTCTAGAAGATGCGGGAAGCAATAGAAACCTGCAGTTGAACGAATTGAACGAGCTTCGGGATGAAGCCTATGAAAACGCAGTAGTCGTCAAAAACCGAACGAAGGTATTCCACGATAAACACCTTATGCGCAAAACTTTCAAATCTGGTCAACAGGTTTTACTTTACGACACTCGGTTACATTTCCATCCCGGCAAGCTCAGATCTCGATGGAAAGGGCCATTTTTGGTACGCACCGTATATCCACACGGTGCGGTCGATCTAGAAAATCCGGAGGACGGTTCACTATTTAAAGTGAACGGACATAGACTTAAACCGTTCCTTACTGCGGACCCTTCGGAGGAGCTCTTGCTTTTGCAGGAGCCGATTTACATTGACTGATCTTCCTCCATCTACCCCTAAATTTCGATTATCCAGCCAAAACACTATTTCAAATAAATTTGGGGGTACGTATCACTTGTAACTATATAAAAACAAAAAAAAATTTAAAATAAAATAAAAAATTTCAATTTTTAGGGGTATTTTTGTAAATTTCCAGTTTTAATAAAAAAATAATAAAATAAATATTTTAGTTACAAATAATTTCCTCTTTTTAAGAGGGGCTTTTTGCAAATAACCAAAACATTCCCCCCTATAAATAGAACTCGATCCCTCTCTGATTTTATCAAACCCTAAAGCATTCGTCTCAGAAAACCCTAGCTGCCGCAGCAACAGCGCAGGGAGATCTGCCCGCGCTGCCGCCCTTCCGCCTCAAGAAGCAGGTTATGGCCGTGCATCCGCCGCGTGTTGGTGACGTCGCCCTCTGAAATCTTCAGAGGAGGTTTGCAGTTCTCTTTCCTCTCTGTTAAAAATTAATTTTTTTTCAATTTACTCTTTGTGATGGCACCAACCCTACAATTTGAGAGGGACTTTTCATAAATGTTTGCACACACAATCTACGGTAGCTATTTCGGTGAAGAGATCCGGAGGCGAGGGTGGAATTTCTTACTTTTTAATCATCCAAACTCCTTCGCTCTTCCAAATCTCGTCACACGATTTTATAAATGCATGGAAGATGGATGCCTTTCACAACACGGATATATTAGGCTTATTTTGGGGGATAAGGAAATCATAATTGATAGGGACTTCATCCATGAAGTCACCTTAATTTCTAGGCTACCTACCCATGACCAACCCCTTCAATTCGCGGATTACTTACCCTTGATGGGTAATGACTGTTCGAGAGAGCCACGTAAGGGCATCTAGGCTAGAACCCTCTTTGCGAATGTACTCACTATGTGCCGTTGGACACAAAATAACATTTTTGGTAGTTCGCACAATACTACATTTTTCACACCATCCCTTCATATCGTGCACAACTTGATGACTAGGAACCCCAGCTATGATATGTGCACGGTATTACTTCATTCAATTGGTATGGGCAAAAGGGCTGCCAATTATCCATGCCCTATATTAGTGATACAACTGTGTTGCTATTTCCTCCCTATGGAGGAATTTGAGTTTTATATGCTTGGAGGTATCCCCATTAGACATCTTGTTGAGGGCGTATCCGCGTCCTACACACGCTTAAATGATATATGGTCGCGCACTGAGCCGACCGAGAATGTACCCGCCAAGACACCAAGCTCCAGCTCGACCGCGAGTGAGGAAGAGCTTACCCCTGCAGCACATGCACATTTGCTTAGGAAAGCCACTAGGGGGATAGACCGAGTGACGGAAATAGAGCATGGCATGACCACTCTGCTGGTGAGAGAGGAACATTCCCATTCATGTTCGAGGGGACGGCGAGGGCATGAGCTGTGAGGGCACTACTTTTGATAAGTTTGGGGGTGGAGGTGGTTTGTAAATAGTTATCATTGCATTGCATATTTTTTTTTTTGTACATATTTGTTTTTTTCTTTCTTTGCATATTTAATTCCGCATTGCATCTTTATAAAAAAATATAAAAACTAAAAAAAATTAAAATATAAAATCAAATGAAAAATTGAAAAATTTTAAAAATTATAAAAATTGAAAATTCAATTTTGGTCATATTTGACTTAAGTTCGATAAGACGGTTGAATAGTAGGGAAAAACTAGATCCTAAACTTAGTAAGTTAAAAACCTTAAAAATAACCTTTCTTAAATTTAAACTGTAGAAAATATATGTCCTTGTGGTATATTTAGAAATAGGCAAATTTTGAGTTCAGTTCTTGGGCTAAGTCAAAATAAGAGAAGAGTATTGAAATTTTTATATGAAATGTAAGCCTTAAAAATAATTCCGAACCTTAAGACTAAATCCTGAAAATATATACCCTACAACTCGCACAAACACGCACTTTGAAACTTCGGATAGTAAAGGATACCTTGAAATTCTCTTGTCTAAAATCCTTAGTATGAAGGAAAATAAAATAAAAGTATAAGCATGAATAAAAAAATGAACACTGGTTTTGTAATTACTTAAGGCTGCATAAATAAAAAATATACCGAGGGTGCTTTATTACCTAGTGCCTTAGACCAACTGGTTTGGGAGTCACTGCTAAAGCCTTAGGTATTACAAGACGAGGAATTACGCCTTAATGCGCGAACACATTTTGTAATCGGTCGTTAGTACCTCAAGAAGTATTAACGATCACATGAAGGATGTGCGAGCAATTTCATCTAAAATTCACCAACTAAAAGTACTTTGGACGATGGACAAGAGTATGATAGCTTGAATTGAATTTCCAAGTGTAGGGGTGATACATACACACATGTAGGGGTATATGATTGGGGTTTGGATGAGAGATAGGAATGAAAGATAGGGCTTATACCTTCAGTAGAGATGATAAAAATTCCTAAGTTGAGACGGAACCTTAGAAGGAAAATTCAAGACATGATGAAAGCTGAATAAATTTGCAGAACATATATGAATCTTAAGTTAAATGATAAGTGAGTGTGAAAATATGGGTTGATGATTTCTAAGTTGAAGATCATATAATTTCTTGCTAGAATACCAAACTGAAGAATGAAAGTCGACAGGCCAAATTGATCGGATTTTGTGGGTAGTATCCGCTGAAAACTCTCAGGAGACAACACTCCTCCTACTAGGGACACCTAGAGGTTTAACGGCTTGTTGCACAAACTCAGTGCAATCGCGATTCCCTGCGAATGTGAGGTTAGGATTTTTCGAGAATAAATTGGCTTTGCTTGGGACGAGCTAAATATAAGTTTGGGGGGATTTGTTCATATCAGAATTTTGCATTATTATATCGCCCGTTCTTAATCATATTATAAATAAATAGGTGCTTTTGATCCATGTCTGCTAAATAGTTGCAGGTTACAGGTTCTTAGATCAATACAGTGAAATTCATGAAAAAGACGCTACAAATGTGAGACTTTGACCAACAATAGAAGAATCCGTAAGATGCTGCCTAACAGTTCAAGGAACAAATGAAGATCAGTAAACAGTTCAATTGCACAAAGCACAAGGGTAGCACAAGATTCAAGACTTCAACGCGAACCTTGACGACTTCTGGAGCAGGGGTGACTGTCTTTCTCGGGACGGCTATTTCAGGGTTCATGGGCTTCCTGGCGGGCCCATCATGGTTCTGGCTCAGCCTGGCAAAGACAGAGGCTGCCGGTTTGATATTGGACGACCCGTTGAAAGGGGCCGTTGTAGCAGTGAGCCGATCGAAAACTGACTTCTTGTTCGCTTCTGGTGCGGGCACTGGCATGGTGAAGCTTGCAAGCGGGAGCATGGTCCCGAAAAACAGACCGGTGGTGGACTGGGTCACCTGGCCCACCGGCATGGCAAGGATGGAGGCCGCTTGAGGCCCATAGGCTACACCTCCAGGTGAGGTGGAGCGTCGGTTGCACTAGCACTTTGAGCAGCTCGAGCAGTTGGAGGCCATTGATGCTTGATTTCTGCGCCAGGCAAAAGACCAAATCTTAGTAACTTGAAATCCAAAGGCAACCATTAACAAACCGTGATTCGTTCAAGAAAGACGACACACGAAGTGTGGAGTGGAAAGAGGAAAAGGTCCCACCGGGTGTGCCAGAATCTGTTCCCCACCGAATGACGCGCACAAGACTGCGATGTCCTGGTGCTGAGATTCGGGGCAGATGCTAATTGGTGCTATCCGTCCACCTCTCCGAAGATGCCAAGTTGATTTATGGCACCATGTATCGAAGGTTTAAATTGATGCGTCCGATGTAGCAGACTTCGTCAGATTCCCCCTCGTTCGAGGGGTTTTTGATTGTGGGGACGCTCTTCCCTGCAGGCGCAAGCCCCTGCAATTAATTACGCTACCGGATCGCGGTAACAACTTTCTCCTTCTCCAGAATTTCACTTCATGTCGTGGGTGTTTGTTTTGTTTGTGGTTGCCCGTGGATTGTATACGGAGACTAAGTTATGCCGTTGCCCGTAGGACGTGGATTAGTCCAAATCCGTATTTACTTAGATTTAGGTTTGGTGTTTTATTTTAAGGATACGTTAGCCATATTGAGGCTAAGATCAACTTAAACGGGATCGTTTAGATCCGACAAGAGAGCAATTGACTCTATTGTTTAGTTTAATGACGTTGCGGTCGATTTCCAGTTTAGGGACATGGTGGTCCATCATTCCCATTTAGGGACGAACATTAGTTTAAGGACATTTCGGTCCAACATTCCCATTTTGGGACGAATATTAGTTTAAGGACGTTTCGGTCCACGAGTTTAAGGACCCCGCAGTCCGTATCGATGTGTGGTTGTCGGGACCCATCACCTCTCTGACGTCGTTGAAGGATTACAACGATAGGTGTCAGAGGAGTTCAGAGATGTACCCTTGAACCGGATGTAAATTGATTTAAGGGAGCAATCTTGCTCAGTCAATTTAATTTGAGGACTTACGGCCATGATTGGGCTAAGTCCAGTTGAAGATGTTCAACGTTTTTATCTTTGGCCTATTAGGCCTATGCTAGGGCTTTGCCCCTGTTTAATAATGCACTGCATTTTATTCTGGCCTGCTAGGCCTTTTTGATTTGGGCTCTGTCCCTCTTAAATAATGCACAGCATTTTTTTTTGTTTGGGCTCTGACCT
This sequence comes from Agapanthus africanus, assembly GCA_030015575.1. NCBI lineage: Eukaryota > Viridiplantae > Streptophyta > Magnoliopsida > Asparagales > Amaryllidaceae > Agapanthus > Agapanthus africanus. Next base: position 123,165,240 of record CM057347.1, on the reverse strand, counting down.
TTATTAAAATAATGCATTGCATTTTATTAGGCCTGTTAGGCCTTTTTTTTTAATTGGGCTTGGCCCTTCTGTAAATAATGCAATGCATTAATCAAACTGACAGTAGCCATGTGGCCTGTCAGGCGCTTCGCGCTAATTATGGAGCACAAGCGCATATGGAGGTGACACGTGTCATGCTCAGGTGAGCGCAAGCGCAACAGCGCAGTGCGCTGCGCCAGTACGCTGCGCTGTTGCGCTGCTGACACGTGGCGCGCTCTGGTGAGTTGCGCCAACTTCAGAGAGCAATGCTCTATCTTAACAACGCACAGCGCAAGTGGTCTTGGAGCTGATACGTGGCGCTCTCTGGTGGCTTGCGCCAACCCAGGAGCGCAACAGTGCAGATTTTGCAAGTGCAAGGCACTGTTCAATGACTTGATCCAATTTTGGATTCAAGAAAAGAATCTTTAAGATTCCAGAACCAATGGTTCATAAAAAAGTGTAAGGCACTGATATTATTTTTTAATTATTGAAGATCATTGATCTTGTTCTTAGATCAATGATCTATTCAGAAGAAATTCTTCTTTTTTTATAAAGGTTTTTACCTTTTTTCTCTTCTTGAGTTTTTTCTCAAAATTCTTCAGAGTTCTCTCTGTTCTCTGTTCTATTGTTTTTGATCTTGATGTTCTTGATGATTGAATTGGGGTCTAGAGGCCTTTATATAGTGCCCATTAATTTGTTAAATTTGTTAAAGAGATCATTCTCTGAGCGATTTTGGGAATTTTCCCCACCGTTGGATCTTCGATCCAAGGGCTTCTGTTTTACAGAAGACAATCTTCTTGCTTTAACAAGAACAGAAAGATCTTACTGGAATTTTAATTCTGTTTGGCGTAGATGCACCAGCGCTTGACACGTGTCGCGCAGCACAGAGCGCAGCACCACTGCGCAAGCACAACTGCGCTGCCACGTGTCGCGCAGCGCTAGCGCAACTGCGCTGCCACGTGTCGCGCAGCGCAGAGCGCAGCGCAACCGCGCTAGCGCAACTGCGCCGCCACGTGTCGCGCAGCGCAGAGCGTAGATCATCTGAAGCGTTGCTTCATTTATTTTAACTTTAATTTTCACTTCAATTTTAAAACAGAGCTTTTCTCTGATTGGGGGAAACAGAAGCGTTGCTTCGTCTCCCGTCTTGGAATTTGAACAGAGCTTTGCTCTGATTGAGGTAAACAAAGACTTCGAGAAAGCCCGTTCCTTTCTTGAAGTAGAGCCCTAGAAGAGTTCAAGGGACGACTACTTGGAGCATTTGAACTCAAGGACTCGGCTACAATGGTTGTAGCTCCTCTTCACTAAGATTAGATCTCTTGTTTACTTTCTTTATAACCCTAAACTTTTAGTTCGATTCTCGTCTGTAAACTTAGCCCTCTAGATTTTTAAAATTGCATACTTGATATTATTAAAACCCTCGTAGAGGTGCTAGGATCTACTTTCACCTACAATCTTCATATAAATGCAAGCTTCATCTACATTTTCGATAAAATCAAACTTTTCGATCGTATCATCAAAGCAGATTTTCTAACTCCGTGATACCTTCTTTAATCCATAAATGGATTTAAGCAACTTGCATACCTTTTCGCAGCTCCTACTGCCAATGAAGCCCTCTGGCTAATCCATAAAAACGCATTCTTCTAAATCACTAATTAGAAATGCAGTTTTAACATCCATCTGCCAGATTTCATAGTTATAGAAAGCAGCAATAGAATGTAGGATCCGAATGGATTTAAGCATAGCTACTGGATAAAAGCTCTCATCATAGTCCAATCTTGGTCTTTGACGAAAATCTTTCGGTACAAGTCTAGCTTTGTAGGTCTCCACCTGTCCATCCATACCAATCTTTTTCTTAAAGATCAATTTGCACCTTACGGTTTTTACTCCAGGAGGTGCAACTTCCAAAGTCCATACTTTGTTGGTATGCATGGATCCCATTTCAGATCGTATAACATCCAGCTACTTCACCAAGTCACTACTCGTGATAGCCTGCTGAAAACTAGTAGGGTCATCATCTTCTATCATGCAATCTTCTATATTAGCATCAATGAGGAAACCGTAGTATCTCTCTAGTGGATGAGAAGACCTACTAGATCTACGGAGTGGCTGAGACTCGTCGGGTTTTATCGAAGTTTTAGGTTCAACCAAATCGTCGGTAGCAGTTTGTGGCTCTGGAATTTCTTCTAGTTCTACCGTATTACTAATAGTGTCATTTGTAAAAAAGTCATTTTCTAAAACAGTGGCATACTGAGAAAAAAATACTCTTTGTTTCTCCTTGTGGTAGAATAGATATCCATATGAATATTTAGAATATCCCACAAAGTTGCACAAAACCGATAGTGTCTCGAATTTGTCTGGATTCTTCTTTTTAACAAAAACAGGACAACCCCATATTCTAACTCATTTAAGAGATAGTCTCTTCCTACACCATATCTCATATAGAGTGGTAGGCATGGATTTTGTCAGAACCCTGTTTAATAGATATACTGCCGTTTCTAATGTATACCCTCAGAAGGAAAGTGGTAACTCAGCATCACTCATCATAGAGCGTACCATATCTAATAGAGTATGATTCCTCCTCTCCGACACACCGTTGGGTTGTGGTATGTACAAAGAAGTGAGCTAACAGAGAATCCAATTCTCTTTTAGGAAATTAAGGAACTTCATACTTAAGTACTTTCCACCTCAATCTGATCGAAGTTTCTTGATGCTCAATCCAGTTTTTTTCTACTTCAATTTTATACTCCTTAAATTTTTCAGAAGTTTCGGACTTATGTTTCAGCAATAATACATGTCCGAACATCGAGAAATCATCAGTTAAAGTTATGAAGTATGAATAATCGATTCTTGAATGCTTAGACATTGGTACATATACATCACTATGTATGAGTCTTAAGAGTTCAGTAGCTCTCTCTCCGTGTCCAGTAAACAGAGTTTTGGTCATTTTACCCTTGATACAAGCCTGACAAGTCGCATAAGATTTATATTCAAAAGGATTCAAATATCCATCTTTATGTAGTTTGGTTAGTCTTGTTTCGTTATTATGACCAAGTCTATAATGCCATAAGAATGCTTCATTTATGTCTGAAATCTTTCTTTTGTTTGTGTTGGATGTTGAAAACTGTATGTTGATTCAGGACGTAGATTCTGTTATTTAGTGTACCATACCTAATCAACTGTTGATTTAGGTTAATGTTCATAACATTACTTTGCAACACAAAATGGTATCCTTCATTGTCTAATAAAGATATAGATATTATATTACATAATATAGTTGGTACAAAATAATATGGATTCAAAATCAATATACACCCTCAAGGCAATCCTAGGTGATACTCTCCCACTGATTCAACATCAACAATTGAACCATTCCTAACGCGGAGAGTATGATCACCCTTTCTCAAAACCTTACTATTTCGCAACCCCTGCACACAGTTACAGATGTGGGAACCTGAATCGGAATCTAATACCCAAGATGCAGAGTTTATTGAAAAACAGTTTTCATTGATAAACACACCTGAAGCTGAAGAATCATGATGCTTCTTCTTAAGATCGGCAAGGTACTCAATGCAATTCTTTTTCCAATGCACCATTTGGTGACAATAGAAGTATTCACCCTTCCCTAATCCCGCAGCCCCAGATTTGTCATTCCCTTTCGTGGTTGATTTAAAAGTTGATACTTCTTTTCTAGATCTAGATTTAATTTGTTTTCTATTAATCCTATAAAAGTATAGGTTAATTTAATGTTATTAAAGTTAACCTATCACATATAAAAATATCATTTAGATGGCAATATTAGAACATTTTTTCTAGTTAATTAAAAATAATCCATGTTTAATTTTCGATTAATAGCGGCAAGTGATCAATCTACTTCTATCATCTTATCAAATAATTTAGATCACCCATAATTACCTATTTTTAATTTGTTTTAATTAAACTCGTCTCTTACCTTCCATCATTAAATGTCGAGGGCGTCAACCTATCATTTAAGCTAATGAGTTTCTTGGTGTTATCATTTTCTCCTAATCTTATTTTTAGACATCAACTATCATTAAAAAGATTAGCTTTTTAAATGATAAACATAATGATAAGAATTTAAATTACAAGAGATTAACCATTATGAATAAGAAAAGAAAGTAATAAGAACATCGAACCAAATAGAGTAAATAAACACAACCCTTAATCTTATTTCTAGGCATCACTTTGTAACGTTCTAAAAATCGTTTAGGTTAATTGTACGATAATTTGTAATACAACACGCATTTTCTGTAAAACCTAGTTATAATTATTGTTCCAAATAAACATAATTAAACCTACTTTAATTATGTAATGGTTTATGTATTGGTGTTTTGTTAGTTACTTATTTAATTGCTAGTTTATTTAATTATTTTCCTTAAGTAATTATTTTAAATATTATTTTAATCATGCACTTGCACATTTAATTAGTGTTAATTACAAATTAGAATGGGTTAATTATACATTTGTGCACCATGACAACTTAATACTTAGTTTGTAACATATTCTTTCTTCTAAATTATTCTCCATGGTTGTAGATAATTCTTGGAGAAAACTAAGAAATAAAATGAATAAGAAAATGAAATATTAATGAGAAAAGAAAGATAAGATGTTGATGTGTGTGTGTGGGGGGGTATGGTTGCCTCTCTCTCCCACTCACCTCACTCCCTCCCCTCACTGGCCGAGAATAGGAGCAACCCCCTTCTCCAATTTCATCTCCTTTTCACTTCTAAAAGCCTACAAAACTCACTCAAAAACACATAAAAATTAACTCTAATTCCTATCAAAATTATCACAAGCATTCTTTGTTCAAATCTAAGCTTGGATCTTGAAGTAAGTTAGCATTTTGGGTGGTCAATGCTAGCAAGTTTGATCTTCTAAAATCCTTGATGTATAAAACCAAATCCTAGTTGCTTTGTTAATTAATTGCTTTATTCTAATTTTAATTAGGTGTTAATATAGTTTTAATTTCAAATTTTGAGTTTTAAAGAGAAGGGTTTGGGTTAAAGTTAGGGTTTTTACACTAAATTAAGTTAGCTAAGTGTAGTTTACTATCTAATGGTTTTACAAAGCTAATCTAGTTAATTACCTTACTAAAGTGACTTTTAATTATCCTAATTAAGTTTTTATGCAAATAAATTTCATGATTAGTGTGTGTTTGTGTGAGATTATATTTAATTAGTGAAGCATAGCTTAATTAAGATATTTACTTGTGATTGTGGCCACTAGGTTGCTAATCCATCTATTTTGCACTAAAATTGCTTTAGGTTGCTTACAAGGTTTTTAAAAGAAAAGGGTTTTAATTAAGTTTGAGCTTGTGATGATCTACAACCTATTTCCTATAATATTTAGTGTGATGTGAATGTGGGATTAGTATGATTAAATTCTAGTTGGGGTGTTTGCTACGCATAGCAACCGTTAGTTGTTGTTCTGGCGATGCCGCGCGCGTTTTGTGCACCAAGTGCATGCACGTCTAGTTAGTACGCATTGTTTGTCTTGTATCGTTATGTGTCCGCGTTTATTTAAATGTTTAACCTCATATATACTATTTGTGCGATTCTAGGATCGGTTGCGGAGACGTCGGACGCGGTAAGGAAAGGAAAGGCTGTGATTGGATCAGATTAGTTGAGGCGTCCCGGTGAGTGGATGTACACATCCATAGGGGGATCGTCTGGATGGCGCAAGGAGGCCGATAGTTAGGATTTTTAGTAGTTCTTGCATCTATATGCGTAGCCTCAAAGCATTCATAGCATGGCATTGCATCTTCTTACACATGATGTTGTTACTTAGGACACTTGCACCATTACCATTGGTTAATACCGCACGTGCACTATTTATGCGAACACACACGCCATTGATAATTGCTATGTCACGAATACTGTAGAACTTGCTTAAATCAGTGTGTGAGTATTTGCATCATATATGATATATAAACTTATAGTTGTATATTCATTTTATCAGGATGGATACGTAGGATTTCAAGTCATATATATACCTCATTGCATCATCATTCATACATAGTTTTCTAGTCGTACATCGCATGGCATATTATTGATATCATAGACATTCATCATTACCGACATGTTCATATATTGTGATTCTTCTTGGAGATTTCAGTGTTTATGAGATTTATGGATTTTGGAGAAAAACTGCAATAATTTTATGAACCTATTATCATTTTAAAAATGCAAGTTGCGGTTTTGTCGTGATATGATGTATGTGGAGTCCACCATGAGTTTTCCTGATTTGAGTTGGTTTTCGAGACCCGATTCGAGGAGTAGGATGAACCGTTTCGGGTACATGGTGGACCCAGTGAGGTACCCCGGGACGAGAAGCTCGAGTTATAGACGATGTGCCCGGCAGGGGAGCATGACCTACCGGTTATGATTATTGGCTCGGCGGTTATCCGGAGGATACCGATCGAAGTCGTGAGATGTGACAGATTGAGAGCCAATCTGAAAGAAGGCTATTGAGATATTAAGATTTTGAGGTATTGAGATATTGAGATGCATACATTGTGTCGATGCTTGACACAGATTTTCTGTCGATTTCATTGATGATACTCCAGCTATATTATACAAAGGTTTTACTGAGATATGGATATGGATTTTCTCATACCAGATATATCCGGATTTCATGTTGATTATCCATTCATGCCGCATTCATACTAATGCATCGCATCTTAATTTTATATGTAAGGTTGTGACGCATTTGCGTGCATGCTTACGAGTGCCTTATTAGATGTTACTTACTACTCACGAATTGGCAACTCACCCCCGTTGTGCGACAGTATCTTGCAGGTCCGACCCGTCAGTATAGTAGCGGCAGGCACATTTCTCCTTCTGCTATCTTTGCATCGACTTGCTTATAGGTGGGTTGTGAGGATATTCTATGATTCCACCATGTACATTTCTTTTGTATCTAGTATGCTCTATCTACCCTTGTATATTAGACTAGACAGTGAGACAGTGAGACTTGTACTTTTGGTATCTGGTGTCGAGCTCGTGTGAGCCGACTTATATTTTTGGTTTCTGCTTTTTGCTTTTAAATGTTGGTTTCATTCTTGGATGATATATCTTACTTTTGGTTGTGATTCCGTCGTTCGGCGAAGAGCTAGCTCCCGCTTGGGAATACCTTTGTTCATTACTTGTATATATATTCATGTTTGTACCCGTTTGGGGCCAGTATTTACAAAGGAAACTCTGCCGAAATTTTTATAAAAACTTGAGCTTATTACAAAGATTTTCAAATTGATTTTCTATGTGAACTTAACTTTTAAATGAGTTTTCCTTTATTCTATTTTCTTTAAAAGGTTTAGGTTTCTGGGCTTTGGCTTACTTAGATTGCGTTACGCCTGTAGACATTGCGTAATTTATGTGCCAGTCACGTTCCACATATTCGGGTCGTGACAAAGTTGGTATCAGAGCGATATGTTTTACTTTTCTGAGTGTAGGATGACTTTTGGTAGATGGAGTAGGTGACTTAAGCAGAGTGACGTAGTGTGTGTATGTTTCACGGCATACATACGATACGATACTCCGCCTAAGTGACCTTAGGATATATATTTGGTTGTACTACCTTCCTTGATTCCAAATATCCTTTGATTCGATTGCAATGTTTTTATCAATCCTATTTCATGTTCCAGCCACTATGCCGCCGAAGACTACGAGGGCCCAGAAGGCTGCCGCCAGGGATGAGATTAGACGGGCTCGTCTGAGACGAGGACCGATCAGGACGGTATGCCTACCCCTCAGGGACAGGGTGATCTGCCATCTACAGAACGGATAGCTAGGCTGGAGTTGAGTATTTAGGACTTACGACAAATGGTTGGATTGTCAGTCGAGGCTAGCCGAGCTCCGAGATGCGAGGATGTTCCTCCCTCTACACAGACTATGATTGTACCTGCTGCTTAGACATCTATTCCTACTGTTACCGAGAGTATCCCCGTATCCTTGCAGGAGTTTATGAGGCTGAAGCCTCCAGATTTTACCGGCACAGATGCAGCGGAGGATCCACAGACATTCCTCGACAGGATGACTAGGATTTGTCATTCACAGAGATGTTCTGACGAGAGATGAGTTGAGCTTGCGAGTTTTCGTCTAGAGGGTCTTGCTCAGACGTGGTACGAGTCGGTGGAGAGAGGCCGAGCTGCAGGTCTAACTCCTATGACTTGGGGATGAGTTCGCCGCTATATTTCTTGCTCGTTTCCTTCCGTAGAGCGTTCGAGATGATCGAACTCATAGTTTTGTTTCTTTGCGCAAGACTCCAGTGATGAAAGTGTCCGAGTACGACATTCAGTTTACTCAGCTATCCCGATATGCTCCTTACCTGGTGGACACTGAAGAGAAACGGATAAAGAGGTTTGTGCGGGGACTGGACATGCAGTTATTTATTTCTATCGGCGCCCAGCATTTTGACACTTATGCAGCTGCTATGGACGCGGCCTTACTATTGGAGGAGCGTATTTCTGAGACTTCGGTCGTTTCTGGACCGAAGCGGATTCGTACCAGTATGCCAGCTCAGAGGCGGTTAGGTAGACACCGTGACAGGTTCTTTCCGGGAGATGGTTGTGGTAGAGGATGGAGGCGAGGTCAGTTATATGGCACTTACCCACAGGGTCAGCAGTCGTCACCAGGTTGTTTTCGGTGCGGGAGTCAGTACCGCCGTATTAGAGACTGTACTGTAGGGCACCAGGGCGCAGCGACTGTTCCACATATAACTTTACCACCTTCACCCCCTCCTTAGAGAGCCTTACTTCGTACCCTGATGATGTTCCATGCCAGGCAGATGCTCCTAGAAGCCATGGGCGTAGCAGTCCTATTCTGAGAGGATGAGGGGGCAGAGGCAGAGGCAGAGGACAGCCGGCTACTGGTAGAGGACAGGCCCGAGTGTTCACTTTGACTCCACGGGATGCGCAGGCATCCAATGCCGTTGTGATAGGTACTCTTCCAATATGTTCTTTCAACGTGCGTGTATTATTCGATCCAGGTTCCACACATTCTTATGTATCTATACACTTTGCACCGAGGTCGGGCAGAGAGTCGACTTCGCTAGATCAACAACTGGTAGTTATTACTCCGGTAGGCGAGTCTTTTGTTGCTCGATATGTGTTTCGTTTGTGTCCCATTCATATCGAGGAGAGAGATTCTTCGATTGATTTGATTCTCCTCGATATGTTGGATGTCAATGTTCTTCTGGGCATGGATTGGCTAGCCATGAGCTATGCGTCCGTGGACTGCCGCGAGAAGGTAGTCAGATTTAGTTTTCCGGGTGAGCCAGTTCTTGTTATTCAGGGAGACCGTAGCTCCACCCCCAGTTTGATTACTTCCCTTCACGCTAGTTAGCTCTTGAGAAAAGGATTGTAACGTTTTGAAAATCGTTTCGGTGAAATTTCGAAAAAACGGTAAAAATAAGGGGGTTTTCTGTAAAAAGTCAAAATGCAAATATCTTTATTATAAAATTAAATATACATATTCTAGCTATGTAATTGCTAGTATTTGGTGTATATTGAGCCACTAGTGAAATTTCAAATTTTCTGAAAAATTTTCCGAAATTAATTATTTTAATATTATTTTAAGCCGTCACTAATACATTTAATTAGGAAAAATTACAAATTGGAATGGGTTGAAACAAATTTTGTGCATCATAACATATTAAACTAACCTGTAAGATATTTTTTTTGTAATGAAAAGAAGTTGTTAATATGGTGTTAGAAAATATAAAAGAAAAAGGCTTTTTTTGTGAAAATAAGTTAAATAGAATTGAGGTTTGGTATTTATCTTCTTGTGTGTGCTCCCACTCACTCACCTACACTCACACACCCCACAAATTTCAGCTTGGCCGAACCCATGGCTGCCACACACACACACACCTCACATGTAATGATAAAAAGAAAGGTAATTGGAAAAAAAAAAGAATGAACATGAAACTATAATTAAGGAAGTATGGGTTTTGTTTGACTTTTGCCACAAACCCCATTCTCACTCTCTCTCCTCACTCATTCAAACCCCATCCTGGCCGAGAGCTTCCCATGAGCAGCCCCCCCCCCCCAATTTTCCCACTTCATTTCCACACAAAATTCCTCACAAATTCAACAAAAAATCAAAATAAAACCTCACAAATCCCAAATCCAACATTTACCCATTATTCTTTAACCAATCTAGCTTGGATCTTGGAGCATGGAAGCAAGTTTGTGAGGCTAGGTTGCATGTTTGATTCAAGTTTGGTGAGGTATAAATATTTGTCTCATGGTTTGATTTTTGATTAGTTACTTAATTGTTGCTATAATACTTCCGTATTATCTAATTAGATGCTTAATTAGGTTTTAATTTGAAAACTTGGGAATTCTAGAATGGGGTTAATTGCTAGTTAGGGTTTTGGGTAAGGAGATTATGATTGTGTGATGTATTAGACATATTAATGTTATGCAAAAACTAATTTAGTTGCAAGTTTGCAATTTGTTAATTTAAATTTGTAATAATTATATATATTGCAAACTAGGTTTTTAAAATATATATATTTTGGTGAGATAAAATTTCAATTAGTTTTTCATGACATCATTAACATTATAATGAGTGGTTTAATATCTTAGGTTATGCAAAACTAAGCTTAATGGTTGAATTGTGAATTTTGCTTTAAAAGGTGTTAAAAATTGATATTTTTGCAAACTAGGATTTTGGAATTTATGCAAATTGATAAGAATAAATTATAGAAATGGTTTATATGAATTAGTTATGATATTTACTGGATATTGTGGCAGCTAGTTTTGTTTAAATATCGAGTTTTGTACTAAAACGGTTAATTTTGCCTGCTAGGTTTTCGGAAAAATAGCTTTTAAAGTGAGTTTGAGGTTTTTGTGAGTTTTAACCTATTTTATATTAAAATTAGTGTTCGTGAATGTGCAAATGAGTGTATTTGGGTTTTTCTCGATGGTCTGGCGTTTGTACACCGACGTCGAGAGTTTTTGGGTCGATTTGTGAAAGCAACCATAGATTTTGACCTATGTGGGATTCGTGCGTCGTTTTGGTCATGAGTCGGATTTTAATGTGATATGGTGCGTTATGATATGTAGGTACCCCATGTGGATCGAGACGACAAGCAAGCGCGTGGCGACGTCGGCACCGGCGAGCGAGGACCAGGTGAGTAGATTTATATCTACGGGGAGAAGTCGGGTGGATGGCGTATAGCACCCCCGCAGTCCGTGGTGGTGTATACGGATGCGTATACACACCAACAATTATTATATGTTATTTGGGATTAATAACGATTTTTAGGATGGATATTGGTGTGTTGGATTATTTTCGTGTTGCGAACCCTAGGGTAGTGTTGCACTACACATACACACATACATACTTGCATACATTCCTATTTATATGTGCTCATGGGATTCTTTATAGTTATGTGTTCACATGGGTATGGGACTATGTGTTCACATACGGATTTGAGGATGATACTTGGGATTGAGCTGAGTCGATGAGATTTGTTTTGTGGTCGTGATATCGGTGATATGGCAGGATTCGTACTTGAGGTACGTCCTGGTGCTATAGCGGATCTTGGGACGGCGATACGGGTGAATAGTGTTATGAATAAAATGGTCGACATATGATCGTGATATGAGGCATGATATGCTAGGATATTGATATTAGGCCGTATCGGGCGATGTATACCCCTTGATGATGATATGTGCTGACGATATCGGTTTGTACGAGATTGTCGATCAGTAGTCAGATCATGAGTATATTGAGGATATTAGTATTGTACTAGACATAGGTCTGTACCCTAGACTATGATCTTGCATAAAGAGGATACCAGAGGAATAGTGTGATGAATATGATATTGACCCGTACCCAAATTTGGGGATGCCGTACGACGGATTTACGTACAAGCTATATTTTGATGATTGATCCGCACTTTTGACTTGGGATGTCTGATTATAGATATGGTATCGGATATGATATTATTGAGGCGGGATCACCGACTAATATATATAAGGTATGTATATATATCGACTCAGATGTTAGGCGGTTTCCTTATCTGTAGTCCAGCTTGTTAGCTTAGCCTTTTAGTTTAGTTTAGTTGTTAGATTAGATTCGACTCCTACCTATTTCAAAAGCTTACGAATCATGGGTATTTCAAAAGACAGGTCAAGGGATTCTACGAATATTTTAAAAGAAGTATCTTTTCTTAAAAACACCGCAACCCTTATTTTCAAAACACCGCGATTCGTGTTATTTCAAAAGGAACTATTGTAGGACTTATATTAGGATAATGCAGATTAGTTATAGTTGCGTCAAGTATTCAGCTCCCGCTCATTATTGTGGTTCGCTTCGCATCGCATGCTTATATTATTTTTCATACTCCATTATTGATATCATGTTGTTAGGACACCAGCACCATTACCGATGATGCGTATGTACCACGTACACTTACTTGCCGGCTCACACACATCTTCATCGGTAATTGCCATGTCACGTACACCTTAGAAAATATTATTGCTTGACATAGCGTACTTGCCTTATATGTTAGTTTAGACATTGTAGTTATTACCTGCTACTTCATGCATACTATTATTCATTGTTATGCCGCATTCATGGATTCTCATGCATATATTCACTATTTTACGTGTTATTGAGGTTTTGGGTTCGGATTTCCATGAGATTTTCTGGATTTGGAGGAAAACCGCAAAAACATAAATAAACCTTTTCTCTCTTTTAAAATAAAAAGTGCTGTTTTCCCATGATGTATGAGTCGTCCACCATGTGTTTGCTGATGGTTTTCGAGACCCGATTCGAGGAGTGGAGGAACCGTTTCGGGTACATGGTGGGCCCGGTGTGGTACCCCGGGACAAGAGGAATATGTTGTTGACGTTGAGCCCGGCAGGGGAGCACTACCGACCGGTGATATTACCCGACGCGTCGGATATCCGGAGAATACCGTCATGGTCTTGAGATGGATGGTAGGGGCCGGTCTGGATTGACGGCGCCCTAGATATTGTGATAGAGATATTGAGATTTTGAGATATTGAGGTACAGAGATTGTGATACAGAGATATCGAGATATTTGGACACTTGTTTTGTGTCGATGCTGGGCATTGTTTTATGCTGATTTCATTTATGGTACCTCACTTTTAAAATACAGAAATCTCACTGATTTATGAAAGCAATTTTCGTCAGTACATGCATTCTGTTCCATGCATTCATACCTCATTCATATGATCTATTGCTACCTGAGGCACTGACACGGGCACTTGAGATCACACTCGGGTTAGATATTACCCTAGCCATTATTATAGGCTGCATGTTATTCATATATTTGAGGATATGTTATGATCATTGACCTAGGTTGCGTTATTTATACGATTTCTGTGCGTAGATGTTTTTCTATTCACGAGTTGGCAACTCACCCCCGTTGTGCCCCAGTTTCTTGCAGGTTTGCCGCACAGGTTTCATTACGGCTTGTGGGTATAGTTTCCTTCGGGTGATTTGCTAGTAGGTGGGTTTACTTGTATCGTACCCCCCATTATATAACTTGTATAGTATTACTCTGTTGTATCTAGAAGTTCCATCAACCAAACATGTATTTATTTTGAGATAGAGACCAGCAATGTTATTCCTTCGACCTTAGAGTCGCGCGTTATATTTCTGTGGTTTTCTTGTGGTTTTGAGTTTCTTTTGAATTTTGATCCTCGCCGTTGGCGTTGTATATTATATTGCTTGTGTGGTTGTGACCGTCGATTGACGAAGAGCTAGCTCCCGCTTGGAGATGCCTTTTTATTGATTTCGTATACTATTTATGTTGTATCCCGTTTAGGGGCAAGTATTTACAAAGGAGACTCTGCCGAAATTTTCAGGAAATTTTTGATGTTTTTAGAAACCCGCATAATTCGGCTTATGCTATTAAAACTACTTATTTAAATTGGTTTTCCTTCACTCTACTACTTTTCTTGGTTTGCATTTCTGGGTTTTCGGCTTACTTGGATTACGTACGCCTCAAGACGTTTCGTAGTTTAAGTGCCGGTCATGTTCCGTACTTTCGGGACTTGACAAAATTGGTATCAGAGCGTTAGGTTTTACCTTCGGAGCGTAGGATGACCCTTGGTTGATGGAATAGGTGACTAAAGTAGAGTGACGTACCGTAGGTATGTTCCGCGGCATATTTACGATACGCTACTCCACTTAAGAAGCCTTAGAATGTACATTTCTTTGCTCAGTATTATATTCATTCCGATCTAGCCTCATCAGTACCAGTTATGGTTTTGCTGCCACGACTACGGGCAGGGAGGACTACGGCTAGAGTTGCGGTCAGCATGAGCTCGTCAAGAACGAGGACTGACCAGGGCATGATTCCGGCGACACACGATTGCAGAGATGTGTCTTTTCATTGTGTCTTCGCGCCACGAGTGTTGGGTGGATTGCTGTATGAGATTACTCGGACGTGCCGATTTGCACTAGAGGATTGAGCCACTGATAGAGGCCAGCCAGATTTTGATGACCATTGAAGTATTGCGTACTCCTGATGATTGAGGCACCGTTCAGCATGCAGACGAGCGAGCCAGTTATTACTGCGAACGACGAGATATTGCCCCAGATGCTGGAGTTAGTGCAGAATGAGTGGTACTAAGAAATGATAGAAGGTCGCTAGTCATCGAGGATGAATGACTAGGACATGTGGATCGTTCGCCTACCCCGATGCGAGGTCATCAGATAGATTGATTCCAGCTAGAGACGACTTCACGCGGAGACGTTGGGAGTCGACAGAGACGATCGAATGTCAGAAACCTATTATTCCAAGTTTAAAGTAGTCGGAAAGACATGCAGGCAATTCTATGGTACCTCTAGAAGAATGAAACCCTAACTCGACTTAATGACCGTGTGAAAGCCTTTGAACCTTCGGGTTTGCGGCAGTTCTACGGCACCATTAGTGAGGCTTGGGTTTGCCCTTCTACGGCCGGACCACCGATGCTGTGGTATGTACTCGATACTATTAAACTGTGCCCAAGATGTTGAGCTCTTGGGGGATTATGAGGTTTTGACGACTCGATCGGATGGCTCGACTTAATTCTGATGCTAGGTGGTGAGATGCATTTCTTGGGAGACTCCCGATACGAGGATAGCCGTTGGAGCTCAGTCCATGCAGCCACGACGAGACGATTCCGAAGCGGTCGACATTAGAGAAAGGTGAAGTAAGAGTTTCGTACGAGGTCTTGATGAGACGACGTTCTACTCCGCCGACATCAGAGATGCGATACGTATGCCGAGGCATTGTACTTGGGTATACCTTCCAGAAGGAGTCGCGTTGAGTATGCAGCCGTTCCAGAACGAGAACAGGTCTAGTAAGGGACGATGACTTCCGGACAGTTCGGCAGAGACGAGATTTGGGAGAGACCTCGATAGGACCTTTCTAGAATAAATTACGAGAAGACTTGGACCCAGTAGTGGTCATGTTATGCACACCGGCATGCCAGAGTTCAGGATCGTCGACGAGACATGCTATGAGTGATCACGGCAGTTGGCCAGAGATTTTTGGAGGATGTGTTTGAGCGGGACTATTCCGCCATACTCGATTTGCGTATTTTGGGCGATTTATTCGCATGATTGATTTTGATGATTGAGTTTCATGATATTTGTCTTCATGGACCATGGTTGCACCTGCTGAGTGTTTACGATTTTTGCACGGTTGTTGCACTTGATATCGTTTTCGTGCCTTGGTTCTCATGTTTGTGATTATATGGATTTCATACAGTTGAGTTGATTGTGCGTATATACGCACACGATTTGGTTTTTGCACTCGGTATAGTTCATATATGCTTGCAGTGCAGTGTTACGTATGTTGTGCTTTTAGATGCCCTGGACTTCGATTTCGATGGTGATGTTTAATATTTGTTTTGTGCACCTTGTGCACCTGATTGGATTTTGCGTATATTTGACACTTGATATTGGATTTCATGATTTCGTGCACGATGGATGCACCTGATTTGGATTTTCGCGCATGTTGGGCGCATGTTTTGAAGTGTGATTTTGGTGCACACCAGATGCACTAAATCGAGATTTTTCGTGCATGTCAGATGCACCTGATTTTGCTGTCAGGCACACACGTTGCCTACGACAGATGCTTTGTGCACACCCGATACACTTAGATCTTGTTTCTGTGCACTTGTATGGCATGTATATGGATTTTGATTTCCGTGCGCACCAGACGCACGTAGTATTCATACGCGTATTTTGGGATTGATTTTTCTTATAAAGCAGTATGTTTTTATGATATTTGCTATGTGTTTTCGTACTGGGCAGGACTAGTCAGAGGACAGTATCTGAATATATTTGGCATTCATTTCCTTAAGATATTTACATATATAGGTTTGATATTTACGTGTATAGTTTCGAGTTATATCATATTGGTTTTGTATTGGATTTGACATTCGTGTCTTCACCTTGACTCCGATGATTGCGGGATGCTTGATGGAGTTTTGATTTCGAGTTATCTACTCATTACTCATGCGCATGCATTGCGCTATGATGTGTTTATGTATTTATGATTTCGGAGCCCCGGCGATTTGATGGTTTTGGCGGAAATATTTTAGTATTTAGGGGGGAGTTTTAATTTAAATTCGGGGACCGAATTTCTTTAAGTTGGGAAGATTGTAACGTTTTGAAAATCGTTTCGGTGAAATTTCGAAAAAACGGTAAAAATAAGGGGGTTTTCTGTAAAAAGTCAAATGGCAAATATCTTTATTATAAAATTAAATATACATATTCTAGCTATGTAATTGCTAGTATTTGGTGTTTATTGAGCCACTGGTGAAATTTCAAATTTTCTGAAAAATTTTCCGAAATTAATTATTTTAATATTATTTTAAGCCGTCACTAATACATTTAATTAGGAAAAATTACAAATTGGAATGGGTTGAAACAAATTTTGTGCATCATAACATATTAAACTAACCTGTAAGATATTTTTTTTGTAATGAAAAGAAGTTGTTAATATGGTGTTAGAAAATATAAAAGAAAAAGGCTTTTTTTGTGAAAATAAGTTAAATAGAATTGAGGTTTGGTATTTATCTTCTTGTGTGTGCTCCCACTCACTCACCTACACTCACACACCCCATAAATTTCAGCTTGGCCAAACCCATGGCTGCCACACACACACACACCTCACATGTAATGATAAAAAGAAAGGTAATTGGAAAAAAAAAAGAATGAACATGAAACTATAATTAAAGAAGTAAGGGTTTTGTTTGACTTTTGCCACAAACCCCATTCTCACTCTCTCTCCTCACTCATTCAAACCCCATCCTGGCCGAGAGATTCCCATGAGCAGCCCCCCCAATTTTCCCACTTCATTTCCACACAAAATTCCTCACAAATTCAACAAAAAATCAAAATAAAACCTCACAAATCCCAAATCCAACATTTACCCATTATTCTTTAACCAATCTAGCTTGGATCTTGGAGCATGGAAGCAAGTTTGTGAGGCTAGGTTGCATGTTTGATTCAAGTTTGGTGAGGTATAAATATTTGTCTCATGGTTTGATTTTTGATTAGTTACTTAATTGTTGCTATAATACTTCCGTATTATCTAATTAGATGCTTAATTAGGTTTTAATTTGAAAACTTGGGAATTCTAGAATGGGGTTAATTGCTAGTTAGGGTTTTGGGTAAGGAGATTATGATTGTGTGATGTATTAGACATATTAATGTTATGCTAAAACTAATTTAGTTGCAAGTTTGCAATTTGTTAATTTAAATTTGTAATAATTATATATATTGCAAACTAGGTTTTTAAAATATATATATTTTGGTGAGATAAAATTTCAATTAGTTTTTCATGACATCATTAACATTATAATGAGTGGTTTAATATCTTAGGTTATGCGAAGCTAAGCTTAATGGTTGAATTGTGAATTTTGCTTTAAAAGGTGGTAAAAATTGATATTTTTGCAAACTAGGATTTTGGAATTTATGCAAATTGATAAGAATAAATTATAGAAATGGTTTATATGAATTAGTTATGATATTTACTGGATATTGTGGCCGCTAGTTTTGTTTAAATATCGAGTTTTGTACTAAAACGGTTAATTTTGCCTGCTAGGTTTTCGGAAAAATAGCTTTTAAAGTGGGTTTGAGGTTTTTGTGAGTTTTATCCTATTTTATATTAAAATTAGTGTTCGTGAATGTGCAAATGAGTGTATTTGGGTTTTTCTCGATGGTCTGGCGTTTGTACACCGACGTCGAGAGTTTTTGGGTCGATTTGTGAAAGCAACCATAGGTTTTGACCTATGTGGGATTCGTGCGTCGTTTTGGTCATGAGTCGGATTTTAATGCGATATGGTGCGTTATGATATGTAGGTACCCCATGTGGATCGAGACGACAAGCAAGCGCGTGGCGACGTCGGCACCGGCGAGCGAGGACCAGGTGAGTAGATTTATATATACGGGGAGAAGTCAGGTGGATGGCGTATAGCACCCTCGCAGTCCGTGGTGGTGTATACGGATGCGTATACACACCAACAATTATTATATGTTATTTGGAATTAATAACGATGTTTAGGATGGATATTGGCGTGTTGGATTATTTTAGTGTTGCGAACCCTAGGGTAGTGTTACACTACACATACACACATACATACTTGCATACATTCCTATTTATATGTGCTCATGGGATTCTTTATAGTTATGTGTTCACATGGGTATGGGACTATGTGTTCACATACGGATTTGAGGATGATACTTGGGATTGAGCTGAGTCGATGAGATTTGTTTTGTGGTTGTGATATCGGTGAGATGGCAGGATTCATACTTGAGGTACGTCCTGGTGCTATAGCGGATCTTAGGACGGCGATACGGGTGAATAGTGTTATGAATAAAATGGTCGACATGTGATCGTGATATGAGGCATGATATGCTAGGATATTGATATTAGGCCGTATCGGGCGATGTATACCTCTTGATGATGATATGTGCTGACGATATCGGTTTGTACGAGATTGTCGATCAGTAGTCAGATCATGAGAATATTGAGGATATTAGTATTGTACTAGACATAGGTCAGAACCCTAGACTATGATCTTGGATAAAGAGGATACCAGAGGAATAGTGTGATGATCATGATATTGACCCGTACCCAGATTTGGGGATGCCGTACGACGGATTTACGTACGAGCTATATTTTGATGATTGATCCGCACTTTTGACTTGGGATGTCTGATTATAGATATGGTATCGGATATGATATTATTGAGGCGGGATCACCGACTAATATATATACAGGTATGTATATATATCGACTCAGATGTTAGGCGGTTTCCTTACCTGTAGTCCAGCTTGTTAGCTTAGCCCTTTAGTTTAGTTTAGTTGTTAGATTAGATTCGACTCCTACCTATTTCAAAAGCTTACGAATCGTGGGTATTTCAAAAGACTGGTCAAGGGATTCTACGGATATTTTAAAAGAAGTATCTTTTCCTAAAAAGACCGTAACCCTTATTTTCAAAACACCGCAATTCGTGTTATTTCAAAAAGCACTATTGTAGGACTTATATTAGGATAATGCAGACTAGTTATAGTTGCGTCTAGTATTCAGCTCCCGCTCAGTATTGTGGTTCGCTTCGCAACGCATGCTTATATTATGTTTCATACTCCATTATTGATATCATGCTGTTAGGACACCAGCACCATTACCGATGATGCGTATATACCACGTACACTTACTTGCCGGCTCACACACATCTTCATCGGTAATTGCCATGTCACGTACACCTTAGAAAATATTATTGCTTGACATAGCGTACTTGCCTTATATGTTAGTTTAGACATTGTAGTTATTACCTGCTACTTCATGCATACTATTATTCATTGTTATGCCGCATTCATGGATTCTCATGCATATATTCACTATTTTACGTGTTATTGAGGTTTTGGATTCGGATTTCCATGAGATTTTCTGGATTTGGAGGAAAACCGCAAAAACATAAATAAACCTTTTCTCTCTTTTAAAATAAAAAGTGCGGTTTTCCCATGATGTATGAGTCGTCCACCATGAGTTTGCTGATGGACTTCGAGACCCGATTCGAGGAGTGGAGGAACCGTTTCGGGTACATGGTGGGCCCGGTGCGGTACCCCGGGGCAAGAGGAATGTGTTGTTGACGTTGAGCCCGGCAGGGGAGCACTACCGACCGGTGATATTACCCGACGCGTCGGATATCCGGAGGATACCGTCGTGGTCTTGAGATGGATGGTAGGGGCCGGTCTGGATTGACGGCGCCCTAGATATTGTGATAGAGATATTGAGATTTTGAGATATTGAGGTACAGAGATTGTGATACAGAGATATCGAGATATTTGGACACTTGTTTTGTGTCGATGCTGGGCACTGTTTTATGCTGATTTCATTTATGGTAACTCACTTTTAAAATACAGAAATCTCACTGATTTATGAAAGCAGTTTTCGTCAGTACATGCATTCTGTTCCATGCATTCATACCTCATTCATATGATATATTGCTACCTGAGGCACTGACACGGGCACATGAGATCACACTCGGGTTAGATATTACCCTAGCCATTGTTATAGGCTGCATGTTATTCATATATTTGAGGATATATTATGATCATTGACCTAGCTTGCGTTATTTATACGATTTCTGTGCGTAGATGTTTTTCTATTCACGAGTTGGCAACTCACCCCCGTTGTGCCCCAGTTTCTTGCAGGTTTGCCGCACAGGTTTCATTACGGCTTGCGGGCATAGTTTCCTTCGGGTGATTTGCTAGTAGGTGGGTTTACTTGTATCGTACCCCCCATTATATAACTTGTATAGTATTACTCTGTTGTATCTAGAAGTTCCATCAACCAAACATGTATTTATTTTGAGATAGAGACCAGCAATGTTATTCCTTTGACCTTAGAGTCGTGCGTTATATTTCTTTGGTTTTCTTGTGGTTTTGAGTTTCCTTTTGAATTTTGATCCTCGCCGTTGGCGTTGTATATTATATTGCTTGTGTGGTTGTGACCGTCGATTAACGAAGAGCTAGTTCCCGCTTGGGGATGCCTTTTTATTGATTTCGTATACTATTCATGTTGTATCCCGTTTGGGGGCCAGTATTTACAAAGGAGACCCTGCCGAAATTTTCAGGAAATTTTTGATGTTTTTAGAAACCCGCATAATTCGGCTTATGCTATTAAAACTACTTATTTAAATTGGTTTTCCTTCACTCTACTACTTTTCTTGGTTTGCATTTCTGGGTTTTCGGCTTACTTGGATTACGTACGCCTCGAGATGTTTCGTAGTTTAAGTGCCGGTCATGTTCCGTACTTTTGGGACGCGACAAGGATGTTAGGGATTCTTGGCGTATGTTTGCGATGTTAAAGCCGTAGAGGTCCCATTGGACCAGGTCCCGATTGTGAGAGATTTTTCCGTTGTCTTCCCCGATGAGCTGCCGGGTTTACCACCTGAGCACGATATTGAGTTCTGCATTGACCAGATCCCTGGCAAGGGGCCTATTTCTATACCGCCTTATCGGATGGCCCCGGCGGAGCTTAAAGAGCTGAAGGATCAGTTGCAAGACTTGTTGGGTAAGGGGCTTGTTCGCCCGAGTGTTTCACCTTTGGGTGCTCCTGTCCTGTTTGTCAAGAAGAAAGACCGCAGTTTGCGTTTGTGCATCGATTATCGTCACTTGAATCAAGGGACTGTGCAGAACAGCTATCCCCTATCTCGCATTGACGATTTGTTTGATCAGCTCCAGGGTGCGGGGCACTTCTCGAAGATTGACTTGCAGTCAAGTTACCATCAGTTGCGGGTTCGGAAGGATGATATTCCGAAGACTGCTTTTCGCACGCGCTATGGGCATTATGAGTTCTTGGTGATGTCGTTCGGACTCACCAATGCCCAGCAGCGTTTATGGATTTGATGAACCGTATATTCAGGCCGTTTCTTGATCAGTTTATCATCGTGTTCATTGATGACATCTTAGTATACTCCCGGAGTCGAGAGGAGCACAAGCAGCATTTGAGGATCACATTGCAGACGTTGAGGGAGCATCAGCTATTCGCTAAATTCTTCAAGTGCGCCTTCTCGCTAGATAGTATTGATATCTTGGGTCATGTGGTAACGAGAGATGGCATACGTATGGACCCAAAGAAGATTGAGGCCGTTCAGCACTGGCCCAGACCCGTAACAGTGATGGAGGTTCGAAGCTTCTTGTGTTTGGCCGGATACTATCGACGTTTCGTACAGGATTTTTCTCATATAGCTGCACCGTTTACCGGGTTGACCCGGAAGGGAGTTCCATTTCTTTGGACCGAGGCATGCGAGCAGAGCTTTCAGCAGTTGAAGACTCGTCTGACTACTGCGCCAGTATTATCTTTGCCATTAGGTTCTGGCGATTTTGTTGTTTATTGCGATGCTTCACGAGTAGGTTTAGGCTGTGTGTTGATGCGGCACGGCAGGGTCGTCGCTTATGGTTCTCGGAAGTTGAAGAAGAACGAGAAGAATTATCCCACTCATGATTTAGAGATGGCTGCGGTGGATTTTGCACTTAAGATCTGAAGACACTACTTATACGGCGAGTCATGTCAGATATTCATGGACCACAAGAGCTTAAAGTGTTAGTAATATGTATGCCCTAGAAGCCATTATTGATGATATAGTGGATGCTTGGACATATATATAGAGGACTTTCTTGCTCGACATGATAGCATGCTATCAGGTTACTTTTATCTTAATATGTAGACTGGTATTTATACTCTCTGTCTCTTATATGTTGATAAAGCCCTAAGGATATGTACTTGACTACCAGGACTATGATGAGATCATACTAGTGGGGCAAGGGTAGTCCACAAGTACATCCTTTAATCAGTTCTTAGTCTTGGGAATATCGAGAAAAGGGCATCGATATTCCAGTGTAGACTAGTGTGTACGTTTCTTGTCACTTAGAGGGCGATGGTTGATCCCACAACCATTGGTGTGTGACATCAAAGATTGTACACCGATGCTCACTGAAGAATGGGTACACCGAACAGGACTCGTCGAGGACTCTTATATCGTAGTATACCTATCGTCAGATAGCAGTCCTCTGGTGACACTTGTACAGGTTAGTCTGTAGACCCGAGATCGTCATAGAGTCTTGTGTGGCTCCCACTGTGCTTTGATTTCCTCCCTACCACGGCTCAAAGGAGTTGTGCAAACAGGTGGATTTTGGGTACAGTCCCGAGTTACATGGAGGCAATGAGCGATAGGAGGGGTTTCGTCTCTCCCGATAATGGGGGTTGATGTTGCGCTATGCTCGATTAGCTATAACTGGAAGTCCCTGGCCAAGACCGCTGCCGAGATTTACTGATAAGTGTTATCAGTAGTTTCTCAAACCGTTATAGGCCAGACATCGGCATGACTTATCACGTTACTGGGGACTGACGTTTACCACCCCTAGACATGATATGCGACAAATCAGACAAAGAGACCGGACTGTACGGTAATGTTACTGATAGGCTTCATGGAGAGTATAGATGAGCTTGCTTGTTGATCTTCAAATCGCTGAATACCCGGATAGCCGTAACGTCCAGCTAATACCACTGACTGCTTGTATGTGATTAATGTGATCATCACCTACTGCTGGCGTATTGACGAGTCTTTAGAGTCCCACACAGAAGTTTTCTGGTTCAAGCGAAATGAAGTAGGGCACATATGTTGATATGTGCATGGGCTTGATTAAATATAAGTATGTGATACCGTATTGTAATCTGGAAGTTATTTGTTATCGGTTCGGTTATATGTGATATAACGAGATTGTCGAATCAAGTGTTGATTTGATAATATGATATACAGATGAATGATATTAGTCGGTCATATGTGATACAACCAGATTATTAAATCTACTGTTGATTTAATAATGTGATATATATTATATGTGATATAATTATATCTTAACTAATATCATTAGCTCACTAATTATTCTTCATTATATATATATATATATATATATATATATATAATGAAGCATGGCTTGATTTTCTGTTTTTGAGAAAAATAGAAATGAGGTGGAAAATGAGAGCATGGTTGCAAACATGGGCTTTATTCATAGTTTATTCATCTTGACTCACTATTCAAGCATGGTTGCAATTTTATATTACAAAATTTCATGCTTGAATAAGCGAGGGTCAAGAGTTGCCATTCATTCTTTGCTCATTCTCAACACTTAGCCATTTTGCTTGCTTTGCTCCCATGGTTGCTCTCTAGCTTCTTCTTCTTCCTCAGTCCCATAGTTCAACCTTCAGCCCTCACATGTGATGTGAACCATGAATCTTGAACACAAACTAGTGAGCAAATTAAATCCCTATTTCACCATCACACATTAGATTAGCAATTTGATGTGGAGTGTTGCCTTCACTAATGAGATTAGTGAAGAGTTAGCTTGAGCTTGTGGACTGCGGGTGGATCGTCTTTGGCTTGCTAAAGCTTATGGAATGGAAGATTGATTTCAATTTACAAGCTGACCAGACCAAGAAGTTCTCTTCGGCACCTGCCGTTCCGTAAGCTTGACATTATAAGTTCCGACCTCTGATCAGCTAGCACGAAAGGAAGTCAAAAGCGAATGGCAAAGATCACGAAGGAGGTTCGTTCAACTCGAAGAGGAGCCTAGAAGAGTCGCATAGACTTAAACCCAGAGCTATTGAAGAGAAGGACTCGAACTACAAAGGTTGTATGCTCTTTTCTTCTCTTGAGTTAATCACATCACAAAGGCAAACCCTTAATAATCTAGTAAAGATCTTGTTAGTCTAACTTAGCACCTAATAAAAATTAAAATTTGGCATGCTTGATGCCGTTAGAACTTCATGGTGGTGTTAAGATAGACTTTTATGGTATCAGAGCCAAGCTAGAATATTAGGGTAACTTGTAGCGACGTTAGAAATCCGCCGTTTTTGTCGCGCAAAAACTGCCGATAAAAACAGTATTCCAAAATGATGTTTTGAGTTGTTTGCACACCCCGCGGGCTCACGGTTTGAACCGAGAAGCCGCGAGGTGGAGCATGCGCACATCGGGGACACCCCGGGGGGACCGAACGGATGGGCCCACTCTCCAAGACCACCACAAGGTTGTCTTGGCGATGGGGACCGGAAACTGCCCCACCTTATGCAGTTTCGGGTCTGCCTCACCCCCTGGCCACCTCGTGGTGGCCTCGGTGGTGGGGTACCGCCTATAGGCCCCCATTCGATAGTTAATTTTGGTATCTTCGCCTCCGTGAAGATTCGGGCAGGTTTCAAATTCGTTTCGACTCCCGGATTGGCTTAAAACGATCGGTTTTGGAACTTTAGCTCACTGGATTTTTCGTATCTTGGAAAAATTGTTTAAGTTTGCTAATTGCATGAGGAATTCTAATGTCGCGGTTACTTTACAAGCTTTGTGATGTGTCTAATACAATTATTAGAATCCGGATTAATTAGTTTTATGAAAACTAGTTAGTATAATGTAAACCTAGCCGTTTAGCCTCAATTGATCGATTGCCATGAAGTTTTGATTCGGATCAAAACTACATTGCAATTATGTATTGTACGCGATCACTAAGTCGGGAATCTTATTGAATTATCCGACAACCAATTGAAAAGATTTTTCAATTTGAGACTAAAATGCAAGTTTTATAAGTTAGGCATGAAATCCAGAATATGAGATATTTCGGGTTTATGATGTCTAAGGATATTGCGGATTCTAATTTTTGAAGTTTTCTGTTTTCTTTTCTGCGACCGTAAGTGTAATATGTGGGGTATCCCAATCTCGTTGCTATATGTCAACAAGTTTTGGGGATACACATATTTGCTTACGTTGATGATATGTGATATCATGTGTTGCTGTTGATATGATTTATTGGATCGTCGTGAAAGAATAGCCGGGGGTTTTATGTGAGATGAGGGTTTTTTATTTTCATTCATGTAAAATCTGTATGTAATATTCTTTTATTGGGAAACTTCCGGGTTAAGGATGATGTCACCCCTGTTGTATATTATTTCCTTTTCTGCATTAGGACAGACTCAAGGCGGGGAGCACAAGTAACCAGGTTCTAGAGTCCAGTGGGAGACTATCTCAAGGAGTTTAGACCGGGTCTCCTAACTCAAGAATTGGCAGGGTTACTTGCCGCTCTCGTAGGGGTCTAGGGATGTGGGTTTGGATATTCATCACAACTGTGGAATCCGTGTTTTACATAATTGGCTAAATTTAAAACACGGACATCCTAGTATATCCAATATTTCATATGTTGCTTCTGCTGCTTGATTCTGTGATGTTGATCATATAACTGCGTGAGTCGAATGTAATATTATATATATGATATTTAATAAACATTGCTTATGTTTTGCACCCACGCTAGTCCAGCCCCTGCTCTGCCGGTAGTTAAGTAACCTAACGGTGCATGACGGGGCCATGTGGCGAATGCAGATGGCA
Organism: Agapanthus africanus; assembly: GCA_030015575.1. NCBI lineage: Eukaryota > Viridiplantae > Streptophyta > Magnoliopsida > Asparagales > Amaryllidaceae > Agapanthus > Agapanthus africanus. The sequence continues at coordinate 123,138,788 of CM057347.1, read as the reverse complement.
TAAGCGTACGCTCTATTTTCTTTTCATTTTTATGTGATGTTTAGGAAACATTAATTGATGGGGCTTCATTAATGAGATTAATGAAAAGAAAGAAACCAAAAGATGTTGTAGAATCAAATTTTCAAAAATGGCAGCTCTAGTTTTTGCTTTGCATAGTGGTATTCCTTGATGAATATCCAGCACCTCATTCGATGAGGAAAGAGCCGAGATCCCTTCTCAGGGAGTGACCTCTTTAGCGAAACTAGCAAATACTACAACCCACTCGGAGTTGTCTTTTGACTGCTTCTCTAGTTCTTGCTTTGCATAGTGGTATTCTTGAATATCCTGCACCTCATTCGATGAGGAAAGAGCCGAGATCCCTTCACCGGGAGTGACCTCTTTAGCGAAGCTAGCAAAAGCCTCAAAAGAACTCCTTTTCTAAGTCACTAGATTCCACAATGATATCAAATTCATTACGCTCATGGTTTTCTTTAAAATGTGTAGCCCTCCATCATTTCAGATAAGTACTATTTAGTATTCGTGCTACGTTTGTTGACCTTATCCAAGACGTAGTATGCGGTAGCTAATTAGTGCTTGTCTGCGGCATGTGATGCGATTGGATTAGGGTAGTCATGCGGCTTTGTTGACCTTAGCCAAGGGTCACACGGCTGGGTTTAAATCAATCAAGAAATGACGGGTTGAACTTGGCTAGCACTTATGATTTTTTGACCATAGCCAAGGTCATAAATTGCTAGGGGTAAAACCATTATCGAGAATTTCAAGTGTTGAAATTTTCAATGAGATTGCATACCTTCTATATGATAATTGGATCCCGATACCTACTGCGAGTAAGAGTTACTCCTGGGAGAGTTTTGCACTTTACAATTAGCTAATCAAATAGGTATCTAGAAAGGTGTCAACGGGGTTATGCCTCTAGGGAAACGAGGTTTATTTTAATTAGGTCCGTGCGAAAGCATGGGGAACCTCCCTCGGAGTACCGATAGCTGCCTGGCCGAACGATTGGTGAAGCTGTAAGGTGTAATTAATCCCGACTAATCTTACCTTTTAGGGTTTGAAGGAAGATTTGATAAAAACAGTGGGAGCCATCCTGATTAGATAAGATAATAACCAATCTAATCTGCAAAGAGCGCACGTAAAGTGATTATCCTTCTCTCTCTCCTGGTAGTGACCAATGAAATTCCTTAATTAAGATAATAATATGGATGTATTGACCGAACTGTAGGGTTCTTAGGCACAACCACAAGGTTCCACAAGGCATCAAACATGCCGTATTTAAAAATTTAGTGTGCCAAACAACCGTAACCTAGGATCGATCCAGAGTTTTAGGAGCAAAACAAGAAAGTAAACAACTTTAAATCTAAGTGATAATGGAATACAACCTTTGTAGACCGGTCCTTCACTTCAATAGCTCCTTGTAGTAGTCCCTTCGCTGCAATCATGGAACTCCCGGACTCTTGCATGGCTTCTCAAGGTGAAAGGAATGATCTTGCTTGAAGTCTTCGAGGCCGAAGATGATCTACGTCGAGGAGACACTAACTCAAGCTACTACTTCACTAATAAGAGATTAGTGAAGCTAACACCCTATACTAAAGTGCTAATTTAGTAGAGGATGAAGAAGTAGGTGATCAAGAGATGCGAATGAACTAATGAGGTGAGAGAATCAACCATGGATGAGTTTGTATCATATAGCTAACTCATGTAGAGACATAACCATGGCTAAATTATAATGTTTAGGTTAATAAATATCTTAAGTAAAATAAAACTAAAGGACTAATTCAATGCATCCACAAGCTTCTACAAGCTTCAATGCATGTAGCTAATTATCCACTAATTTGGAATTACTTTAAATATTAAAACCGTACATTATAATTAGTATCTAGTAAGTCTCATACACCCATGTAGCGTTTATCAACAACCTTGACACAAAATAAAACACAATTAATATATATCACATATATATTAAGTGTGCACATGTGAGAAAATAAATGCTTAAGTGAGCTAATATTAGTTAATATAAACTAGTATATCAAATATACAATTATACACTAAATTATCAAATCAACACTTGATTTAATAATCCGGCTATATCACATATAACCGACTAATATTATATGTACCAACTTATCGAATCAACACTTGATTCGATAACCCGGCTATATCACATATAACCGACCGATACAAATATCGCGAGAATAGAATACGGTATCACATACTCGTATTATTCTCCGTCCCGCACATATCATATATGTGCTCCTACTTCATTTTTCCTGAGCCAGTAAAACCTCTATATAGGACTCTGAAGACTCGTCAATACGCCGGCAGTAGGTGATGATCACATCAAGCACCCACAAGCCGTCAGCGGTACTAGCTGGACGTAACGGCTACCCAGGTATTGAGCGATTAGAAAATCAACAATCACGCCCGCTCTAGCTCATGTAAAGCCTGTCAATAACACTACCGTACAGTCCGGTCTCTTCGTCTAATATGTCGCATATCAAGTCTAGGGGTGGTAAACGTCAGACCCCAATAACTCGATAAGTCATGCCGATACAAGGCTCATAACAGGTCGAGAAACTACTGATAACACTTACCAGGAAATCTCTAAATTAGCCTTGTCCAGGGAATTCCCTGTTATGGCCAATCGAGCACAGCGCAACATCAACCCCCAATACCGGGAGAGACGAAACCTCTCCTATCGCTCATTGCCTCCATGTGGCTCGGGACTGTACCTAAAAACCACCGTTTTGCACGTCCTGTTGAACATGGTAAGGTGGAAATCAAAGCACAGTAGGAATCACACAAGATTGTATGACGATCTCGGGTCTACAGACTAACCTGTACCAGTGTCACCAGAGAACTGCAATCTGACGATAGGTATAAAACCAATTAGGAGTTCTCGGCGTGTCCGTCCAGTGTGCCCAGTCTCCACTGAGCATCCGTATACCATCTCTGATGTCAAACACCAATGGATATGGAATCATCCATCGCCCATCTCATGGGTCGAGAAGCGTATACGCTAGTATACTTTGGTATATCGATGCCCCGTCTCGATACACCCACGACTAGGAACATTAAACGATGAACTTATGGACTACCATGGCCCCACTAGTATGATCCACATCATAATCCTGGTGGTCAAGTACACATCCTAAGGGCTTTACTAACATGTAACCACAAGACAGTATCAAGAGACAAGTATACATGTTGAGATAAAGAGCAACCAGATAGCATACTATCATGCCGAGCAAGAAAGTCCTCTCTATATATGTCCAAGCATCAACTATAATATACATCATATGTACAATAAGGCATACATACAACTAACAATCTCTCACTTGCACTAGGGCCAGCTGTTGTAGTATCGCATACCCAACATTCCGAAGAGTCACTCGAACTGTATCTGGGGAATGGCCTTCATGAGTGGATCCGCTGTGTTGTTCTTCATGTCAATTCTCCTGACCTCGATCTCCCGGCGATCAACTAACTCTCGGATCAGGTGATACCGCCTCAGAATATGCCTAGATCGCTGATGGGACCTGGGTTCCTTGGCCAAAGCCACCGCTCCATTGTTACCATAATACAAAGATATTGGATACTCAATGGATAGAACCACTCCAAGTTCAGTTATGAACTTCTTCATCCAGACAGCCTCTTTGGCAGCATCGTTGGCAGCGATGTGTTCAGCCTCCATCGTCAAGTCTGCTACGGTTTCATTCTTGGAACTCTTCCAGCATACCGCCCCTCCATTGAGGGTAAAGACAAATCCCGAGTGCGACTTAGAGTCGTCCTTATCACTCTGGAAGCTTGAATCCATAAAGGACTCCACTTGGAGTTCTCCGTTACCATACACCAAGAGCATCTCTTTAGTCCTTCTCAAGTACTTAAGAATGCTCTTCCCAGCTATCCAGTCACTCTCCAAGATCTGCTTGATACCTACTCACTACACTTAGTGAGTGTGCTACATTGGTTCTGGTACATAGCATCGCGTACATGATAGAGCACACTGCCGAAGCATAGGGTATCCCTTGCATGCGAGCTCTCTCCAAATCAGACCTGGGAGACATCTCTTTAGAGAGAGCGAGTCATGAGATTGTGGGTAAAAACCCACGCTTGGATTCTTCCATACTAAACCTCTTTAGTATAGTGTCAATGTACCTGGATTGGGGCAATCCTAGTATCCTTTTAGATCTATCTCTATAGATCTTAATCCCCAAGATATAGGAAACATCCCCTAAATCTTTCATTAAGAATCTTTGTGATAAGATAAGCTTGACTGATTGCAGCATAGGAATGTCATTTCCTATTAAGAGTATGTCATCCACGTACAATACGAGGAAGACAACCTTACTCTCTGCCACCTTCTTGTATATACAAGGTTCATCTACATTTTTTACGAAATCAAACCTTTGATAATGACATCAAAACAGATGTTCCAACTCCGCGATACTTGCTTTAACCCGTAGATGGATTTAAGCAGCTTGCATACCTTTCCGCTGCTCCCACTGTCTACGAAGCCCTCTGGCTGAGTCATGTATACACACTCTTCCAAATCACCATTTAGAAAGGCGGTCTTAACATCCATTTGCCAGATTTCGTTGTCATGGTATGCAGCAATGGCAAGTAGGATCTGGATGGACTTAAGCAAAGCCACTGGAGAAAAAAGGCTTCGTCATAATCCACACCTAGTCGTTGATGAAAACCCTTTGCAACAAGTCTAGCTTTGAAAGTCTCAACTTTTCCATCTACACTAAGTTTCTTTTTAAAGATCCATTTGCTCCCAATGGGTTTTACCCCTTCAGGAGCAACTTCCAAAGTCCATACTTTGTTGGTGTACATGGATTCCATCTCAGATCGCATTGCATCCAGCCATTTCATAGAGTCCCCACTCGTGATGGCCTACTCAAAGCTAGTTGGGTCATTATCCTCCATAATACGATCCTCGCTTCCACCATCAATGAGAAAACCGTAGTATCTCTCAGGTGGATAAGGAACCCTACTAGATCGGCGGAGAGGCTGGGATTCGTTGGGAACTATCGAATTCTCGGGTTCTACTAAATCTTCAGTTTCAGTTTGTTTAGCCGGAATTTCTTCCAGTTCTACCTCGTTGCGACTAATTTCCTTTGCAAGAAATTCCTTTTCTAAAAAGGTGTCATGTCGAGAAACAAACACATTTTGTTCCTCACCATGGTAGAAAAGATATCCATGTGAATGTTTGGGATATCCCACAAACTTGCAAAGAACTGACCGTGCCTCGAGTTTGTCCGGATTTTGCCTTTTGGCATAGGCCGAACAACCCCATATCTTAACTCGTTTAAGATATGGTCTCTTCCCACTGCATATCTCATATGGTATGGTAGGTACAGATTTAGATAGAACTTGATTCAACAGGTATGCTGCTGTCTCAAGCGCATAACCCGAAAAGGAAATAGGTAACTCAGCGGTGCTCATCATAGAGCGCACCATATCTAATAGGGTGCGATTCCTCCGCTCCGATACACCGTTGTGCTGTTGTGTATACGGAGGAGTAAGCTGAGAGAGAATCCCATTCACTTTTAGATAATCCAAAAACACATTGCTTAAGTATTCTCCTCCTCGATCAGATCGAAGAATTTTAATACTTTTACCCGTTTGGTTCACGACTTCGGATTTATATTCCTTGAATTTCTCAAAAGCTTCAGACTTATGTTTCAACAGGAACACATGTCCGAATCTTGAGAGATCATCAGTGAATGTAATGAAGTACGAGGAACTATTCCTGGCATGTGTAGACATGGGACCACATACATCACTATGTATCAGTCCCAAGAGTTCACTAGCTCTTTCTCTGTGTCCTGTAAATGGGGTTTTGGTCATCTTGCCTTTGAGACATGACAGGCAAGTGTCATAAGATGAAAATTCGAACGGATTCAAATATCTATCCTTATGAAACTTAGCTAGCCGTGTCGCATTAATATAACCTAGTCTATAATGCCATAAGAAGGATTCGTTCATTTCTGAACTCTTCCGCTTATGTGTGTTTTGTACATTAAGAACTGTAGTTTGATCTAGAACGTATATGCCATTATTTAACGAGCCTGGTCCAATCAACTTTTGATTCAGGAAGATGTTCATAACATTATCATGTACTACAAAATTATATCCTTCTTTACTTAGTAAAGAAACTGATATAAGATTGCATATCAGGGTCAGAATGTAATAGCATTTGTTTATCATCAATGTATTACCATTTGGTAATACAAAGTGATATTCGCCAACTGCTTTGGCTGCAACATTTGCATCATTCCCTACTCTTACGGAATGATCACCCATTCCCAGTTCTCTACCTTTCCTTAGCCTATCTAATATATTACATATGTGGGATCCTGATCTGGTATTTAATACCCAGAACGTAGAGTGAACTGAGAAACAGTTCTCAATAACTAACACACCCGAAGAAGATACATCATCATGCTTATTCTTCATTTAGGTGGTGTGGGAATCCGGATATTTCCCTATTCCCTGTTCAGTCTTATACCAATTATAAGAAAGAACGGAACCAACGTTCCCCTGCTCAGTATAACAAGCGGGTTCGGTCAATACATCCATATTATTATCTTGATTAAGGCCTGACATGGTCGCTACCTGGAGAGAGAGAAGAAAACACTTTAGCGTATGCTCTTGCAAGATCAGATTGGTTATTATTTTATCTAATCAGGATGGCTCCCACTGTTTTTATCAAATCTTCCTTCAAACCCTAAAAGGAGAGACTAGCCGGGATTAATTACATCCTACAATTTCGCTAATCTTTAAGCCAAGCCAGGGTTGGAACTTTGAAAGAGGTTCCCCGTGCTTTCGCACGGACCTAATTAAAATAAACCTCATTTTCCCAGAGGCATAACCCTGTAAACACCTTTTTAGACACCTACTTGATCGGCTAATTGTCTTGTGTAAAACTCTCTCAGGAGTAACTTTTACTCGCAGTGGGTATCGGGATCCAACTATCTCATAGAAGGTATGCAATCCATTGCAAATTTCAACACTTGAAATTCCTGATAATATTTTGCCCTTAACCGCCTGTGACCTTGACAAAGGCCAACAAATCATAGGATGCTAGTCAAGTTCAACCCGTCATTTCCTTATTGAATTAAACCCACCTGCACGACCCTTGACAAAGGCCAACAAGATCGTACGACTACCCTAATCCAATCTGCATCACATGCATAAGCAGATAAGTACCATTCAACTACCGCACACTACGCCTTGACAAAGGCCAACAAACGCAGCACGAATACTAAACAGTCCTTATCTGAAATGACGGAGGGCTACGAAAGGTTTTTTAGAAAACCTTTTGCGTAATGAACTTGATATCATTGTAGAATCGAGTGATTTTGAAAAGGAGTGTTTTTTAGGCTTTCACTAGTTTTGCTAAAGAGGTCACTCCCAGTGAAGGGATCTCGGCACTTTCCTTATCGAATAAGGTGCAGGATATTTCACAAATACCACTATGCAAAGCAGAAACTATAAAAGCAATCAAAAGAAAAACCGAGTGTTGTAGCATCTGCTAGCTTTTGCTAAAGAGGTCACTCCCGGTGAAGGGATCTCGGCACTTTCCTTATCGAATAAGGTGCTGGATATTCTATAATGAATACCGCTATGCACAGCAAAAACTAGAGCTACCCTTTTTGAAAATTTGATTGTACAATATCTTTTAGATTTCTTTTCTTTCATTAATCTCATTAATGAAGTCCCGTCATTTATGCTTCCTAAGCATCACAGAAGAAACGAAAATACAACGTACGCTTATGCCTTCCCCATTCGCCACAGTGTCCCGTTATGCACCGTTAGGTTACTTAACTAACGACATAGCGGGACGGGACTAGCGCGGGTGCAAAACATAAGCAACGTCTATTATATATCATATATACAATAATAAAGGATTCGTCTCATGCATATAAAATGATCACATCACAGTATATCAGCAGCAGATGATAACATATGAAATATTGGATATACTGGGAGGTCCGTGTTTTATTTTGAGCCTATATAAAACACGGATTCCATGGTCGTGATGAATAGACAAACCCATATCCCTAGACCCCTACGAGAGCGGCAAGCAACCCTACCAATTCTAGAGTTAGGAGACCCGGACTCGACTCCTCGAGTTGGTCTCCAATTGGACTCTAGAACCCGGTTACTTGTGCTCCCCTCCTTGGGTCTATCCAAATGTGGAAAAGTAAATAATATACAACAATGATGACATCATCCTCAACCTGGAAGTGCCCCAATAAAAGAATATTACATACAATTAATTTTACATGAATGAAAATAAAAACTCTCATCTCACATAAAACCCCCGGTTGTTCAAAACGCGACGATCCAATATAACATATACAGCAACACATAACATCACATGTCATCAACGTAAGTAAATATGTGTATCCCAATTGTCGTTGACGTATAGCAACGAAACCGGCGATACACCATATACTACACTTACGGTCGCAGAAAAGAAAATGAAAAACTACAACAATTGGAATCGTAACTGCCCCTAGACATCATAAATCCGGGATATCTCATATCCAAAATTTCATGCCTAACAATGTAAAGCTCGCATTTACGTCTCACCCATGAAAACACCTTTTCAAAATAAGTCGGACAGTTCAACAAGATTTCCGATTACATCCAAGACCGAAATGTTAGATTTACATGCAACAAATATATTTGTGGATTCCAATTATTGTATCTCATTACAGAAAGCTAGACGATGTTAAACAATTCGATCGAATCAACGAATTCCCAAAATTCCCAGACAACTCAACACTTAAGCAAAATTAAAGATGCCCAGAAGCATGCCCCACTACCTACGGACCAACAGCTGAAGGGCCCGACCCAAGCCTCTCAAGTAGCGTCGCGGATCCGCAGCCAAAACCATCTCTTCGTTTAATATGTCGCATATCAAGTCTATGGGTGGTAAACGTCAGACCCCAACAACTCGATAAGTCATGCCGATACGAAGCTCATAACGGGTCGAGAAACTACTGATAACACTTACCAGTAAATCTCTAAATCATCTCTGGCCAGGGACTTCCCTGTTATGGCCAATCGAGCACAGCGCAACATCAACCCCCAATACCGGGAGAGACGAAACCCCTCCTATCGCTCATTGCCTCCATGTGACTCGGGACTGTACTCAAAAACCACCGTTTTGCACGTCCTCTTGAACGTGGTGAGGTGGAAATCAAAGCACAGTGGGAATCACACAAGACTTTTTGACGATCTCGGGTCTACAGACTAACCTGTACCAGTGTCACCACAGAACTGCTATCTGACGATAGGTATAATACCAACTAGGAGTTCACGGCGAGTCCGTCCAGTGTACACAGTCTCCACTGAGCACCCGTATACCATCTCTGATTTCAAACACCAATGGATATGGGATCATCCATCGCCCATCTCATGGATCGAGAAGCGTATACGCTAGTCTACTCTAGTATATCGATGCCCCGTCTCGATACACCCACGACTAGAAACATTAAAGGACGAACTTATGGACTACCATGGCCCCACTAGTATGAACTGCATCATAATCCTGGTAGTCAAGTACACATCCTAAGGGCTTTACCAATATGTAACCACAAGACAGTATCAAGAGACAAGTATACATGTTAAGATAAAGAGCAACCAAATAGCATACTATCATTTCGAGCAAGAAAGTCCTCTTTATATGTCCAAGCATCCACTATAATATACATCATATGTACAATAATGGCCTCTAAGGCATACATATAACTAACACGAACCTACTTATTATACTGGGCTAGGTTCCGCTCTACCTTATGATTGTCATAAGTCTGAGTAAGGAATAGGCGAATATTCAGATTCCCACACCATCCAAACGAAGAAAAAGCATGTTGATGCATAGTGTTCGGGTGTGTTCGTTACCAAGAACTGTTTCTCAGTTATTTCTACGTCCTGGGTATGTGATATCGGATCAGGATCCCATATATGTAATTTGTTACATGGGCTATAAACAGGTGGAGAAATGGGAAAGGGTGATATGTCTCTAGTAGTAGAGAATGGTGCAACTGTTGCAACCAAAGAAGTTGGCAGATATCACATGGTGTTACTAACTGGTAATACATTGATTCGTAGCGACTGTTATTTCGTACCAATATATATTATGAATATTTTCCTAAATCAAGTGTTGATTGGGTAAGGTATGTTGTATAACAGTATACATGTTCTAAATCAAACTACAGTTCCAAACGTACATAACACACACAAGAGGAATAGTTCAGAAATGAACGAAGTCTTCTTGTGGCATTATAGACTAGGTCATGTCGATGAAACAAGACTAGCTGAAGTTCCATAAGGATGCATATTTGAATCCGTTCGAATTTACATCTTATGAAACTTTCCAGTCATGTCTCAAAGACTGGGTGACCAAATCTCCGTTTACTGGAAATGGAGAAAGAGCTACTGAACTCTTGGACAGATACATAGTGATATATACGGTCCTATGTCTACAGATGCCAAGGAAGGTTCCACGTACTTTATTATATTCACTGATGTTCTCTCAAGATACGGACATGTGTTCTTGTTGAAACACAAAATCTGAATCTTTTAAGAATTTCAAGGAAGATAAGTACGAAGTTGAGAACCAAATGGGTAAAGGTATTCAAATGCTTCGATATGATCGGAGAGTTGAATACTTGAGCAAGGAATTCTAAGACTATTCAATAGAGAATGAGATTCTCTCTCAGTTTACTCCTCCGTATAAACCACAGCACAACGGTATATCAGGGTAGAGGAATCGCACCCTATGAGATATGGTGCGCTCTATGACGAGTACTGCTGAGTTACCTATTTCCATTCATGGACATGCACTTGAGAAGCTGCATACCTATTGAATAGAGTTCCGATCAAATCTGTTTCTTACCACTCCATATGAGATATGGAATGGGAAGAGACCATCTCTTAAACGAGTTAAGATATGGAGTTGTCCGGCCAATGTTAAAAAGCAAAATCCGGACAAGCTTGAGGCAATGTCAGTTCTGTGCAAGTTTGTAGGATATCTCGACCATTCGCGAGGGTATATCTTCTACCACACCGAGGAACAAAAGAAGTTTTGTTTCTCGACATGACACCTTTTGGCAAAAGGAATTTCTTATGGAAGAAATTAGTGACGATGAGGTAGAACTGGAAGTAGTTCCAGCAAACACAAACCATAACTGACGATTTGGTGGAACCCGAGGATTCAATAGTCCCTGACGAATCGAAGCCACTCCGCAGATCTAGTTGGGTTCCTCATCCACCTGAGAGATACTACGGTTTTCTCATAGACGGTGGAAGCGAGGATTGCATCATGGAGATGATGACCCAACCAGTTTCGAGCAGGCCATCACAAGTGGAGACAATATGAAATGGCTGGATGCTATATGATCTGAGATGGAATCCATGTACACCAACAAAGTATCGACTTTGGATGTTGCTCCTGAAGGGGTAAAACCCATCGGGAGCAAGAGGATCTTTGAGAAAGATAATTTGGTGTAGATGGAAAAGTTGAGACTTTCACAGCTAGACCTGTAGCAAAAGGTTTTCGTCAACGACCTGGTGTCGACTATGATGAAACCTTTTCTCCTGTCTCTATGCTTAAGTCCATCAGGATCCTACTTGCCATTGCTGCATACCATGACTACGATATCTGGCAGACTGCGCGTCAAAACTGCTTTTCTAAATGGTGATTTAAAAAAGAGTGTGTATATAAAAATGCCAGAGGGCTTCGTAGACAGTGGTAGCAGCGGAAGCATATGTGCAAGCTGCTTAAATCTATCTACGGTTTAAAGCAGGCATCGCGGAGATGGAACATCTGTTTTGATAAAGCTGTCAAAGAGTTTGACTTTATTAAAAAGGTAGATGAACCATGTAGAAATAAGAAGGTTGTAGAGAGTATAGAAGTCTTCCTCGTATTGTACGCGGATGAGATACTCTTGATAGGAAAGGGTGTTCCTATGCTACACTCGGTCAAGCACGTCTTATCACACAGGTTCTCCATGAAAGATCTAACTGATGCCTTCTACATCCTAGGGTTATAAATCTATAGAGATAGATCTAAATGGATTTGGGATTGTCCCAATCCAGGTACATAGACACCATGCTAAAAGGGTTTTAGTATGGATGATTCTAAGCGTAGTAATGTACCCTCTTGTTCAGGAATCACTCTCTCTAAAGAGATGTCTCTCGAGACTGATTTGGAAAGGGCTCGCATACAAGGATACCCTATGCTTTGGCAGAAAGGTCAATCATGTATGCGATGTTATGTACCAGACCAGATGTAGCTTACTCACTAGGTGTAGTGAATAAGTATCGAAAAGATCTTTGGGAAAACCACTGGACAGCTGAAGAACATTCTTAAGTGCTTGAGAATGACTAAAGAGATGTTCTTGGTGTATGGTAACGGTGAACTGCAGATGGAGTCCTTTACCGATTCGAGCTTCTAGAGTGATAAGGATGACCGAAAGTCGGTCTCGGGTTTTGTCTTCACCCTCAGTGGAGGGACGGTATGTTGGAAGGGTTCCAAGCTATATACCGTAGCAGACTCGTTGATAGAGGCTCATTACATCGCTACCAACGATGCTGCCAAAGAGGTTATCTAGATGAATAGAGTTCATGAGATGAACTAGGTTCCTAACATTGGGCATCCAATACCTGTGTATTGTGATGACAATGGAGTTGTGGCTTTGGCCTAGGAACCCCGATCCCGTCAGCGATCTAGACGTATTCTTAGACAGTATCACCTGATCAGGGAGATAGTTTTATATCCGGGAGATCAAGTTCAGGATAGTTGACACAGAGGATAACACAGCTGATCCACTCACCGAGGCCATCCCCCAGATGCTATTCGAGAGACTTTTTGGACGTTGGGTATGAGATACTACAACAACTGGCCATAGTGCAAGTGGGAGATTGTTAGTAATATGTATGCCCTAAAGGCCATTATTGATGATATAGTGGATGCTTGGACATATATAGAGAGGACTTTCTTGCTTGACATGATAGTATGCTATCAGATTACCTTTATCTTAACATGTAGACTGGTATTTATATTGTCTGTCTCTTACATGTTGATAAAGCCCTTAGGATATGTACTTGACTACCAGGACTATGATGAGATCAAACTAGTGGGGCAGGGTAGTCCACAAGTACATCCTTTAATCAGTTCCTAGTCATGGAAATATCGAGACCAGGGCATCGATATTCCAGTGTAGACTAGTATGTACGTTTCTTGTCCCTTAGAGGGCAATGGTTGATCCCATAACCATTGGTGTGTGACATCAAAGATTGTACACAGGTGCTCATTGAAGAATGGGTACACAGAACAGGACTCGCCGAGTACTCCTATATGGTAGTAGACCTATCATCAGATAGCAGTCCTCTAGTGACACTGGTACAGGTTAGTCTGTAGACCCGAGATCGTCATAGAGTCTTGTGTGGCTCCCACTGTGCTTTGATTTCCTCCCTACTACGGCTCAAAGGAGGCGCGCTAACAGATGGATTTTGGGTACAGTCCCGAGTCACATGGAGATAATGAGCGATAAGAGGGATTTCGTGTCTCACGGTATTGGGGGTTGATGTTGCGTTATGCTCGATTGGCTATAATTGGAAGTCCTTAGCCAGGGCTGCTGCCGAGATTTACTGATATGTGTTATTAGTAGTTTCTCGAACCGTTATAAGCCAAACTTCAGCATGACTTATCATGTTATTGGGGACTGACGTTTACCACCCCTAGACATGATATGCGACATATCAGACGAATAGAATGGACTGTACGGTAGCGTTACTGATAGCTTCATGAAGAGTATGGATAAGCTTGCTTGTTGATCTTCATATCGCTTAATACCCGGGTAGCCGTTACGTCCAGCTAGTACCGCTGACAGCTTGTAGGTGATTGATGTGATCATCATCTACTGCTGGCGTATTGATGAGTCTTTAAAGTCCCACAAAGAAGTTTCCTGGTTCGAGCGAAACGAAGTAGGGCACATTTGTTGATATGTGCGTGGGCCTGATTAAATATGAGTATGTGATCCCGTAATATAATCTGGTAGTTATCTATAATCAGTTCGTTTATATATGATATAACCAGATTTTCGAATCAAGTATTGATTTGATAATGTGATATACAGATAAATGATATTAGTCGATCATATGTGATATAACCGGATTATTAAATCAAGTGTTGATTTAATAATGTGATATATATTATATATGATATAATTATATCTTAACTAATATCATTAGCTCACTAATTAATCTTCATTATATATATATTAATATATATGATATATATATATAATAATGAAGCATGGCTTGATTTTCTATTTTTGAGAAAAATAGAAATTAGGTGGAAAATGAGAGCATGGTTGCAAACATGGGCTTTATTCATAGTTTATTTATCTTGACTCACTATTCCAGCATGGTTGCAATTTTATATTGCAAAATTCCATGCTTGAATGAGTGGGGGTCAGGAATTGCCATTCATTCTTTGCTCATTCTCAACACTTAGCCATTTTGCTTGCTTTGCTCCTATGGTTGCTCTCTACCTTCTTCTTCTTCCTCAATCCCATGGTTCAAGGTTCAACCCTCACATGTGATGTGAATCATAAAACTTGAACACAAACTAGTGAGTAAATTAAACCCCTACTTCACCATCACACATTAGATTAGCAATTTGATGTGGAGTGTTGCCTTTACTAATGAGATTAGTGAAGGGTTAGCTTGAGCTTGTGGACTTCGGGTGGATTGTCTTTGGCGCGAAGATCACGAAGGAGGTTCGTTCAACTCGAAGAGGAGCCTAGAAGAGTCGTGTGGACTTCAACATGGAGCTATTGAAGAGAAGGACTCGAAGCACAAAGGTTGTATGCTCTTTTCTTCTCTTGAGTTAATCACATCACAAAGGCAAACCCTTAATAATCTAGTAAAGATCTTGTTAGTCTAACTTAGCACCTATTAAAATTTAAAATTTGGCATGCTTGACGCCTCTAGAAACTCATGGTGGTGTTAAGGCAGACTTTCATAAAGTACATTTTTCAGCAGTGAGATCTGAATTTGAGGCAGCGCCGTTGGTTGGAGATAGTGAAATACTATCACTACGAGATTCTTTATCATCCGGGTAAGGAGAATGTTATGGAAGATGCTTTAAGTCGGTGGCCCGGAGGTAGCTTGTCTTGTTTGAGCGCAGTTCAGAGACAGTCGACTGCAGATTGGCACATTCTATGTAACAACCGAGTAAAGTTCGAGTTTACGTTGACCGTGGGACAACTTGCCCATGTCCATGCAAGTCCACAGTTACTTGACCGTATCCGCGAGGCACAGCCAAGCGATGCCCGTTTGTCAGAGATCATAGAGCAGGTTCGACAGGGCAGAGATTCAAAGTTCGTGATCGATGATCAAGGAGTACTACGATTTGAGACTCGACTATGTGTGCCAGATTCTAAGGGACTGAGACCCAGGATTTTAGAGGAGGCACATCAGTCGACCTATAGTGTTCATCCAGGTTCTACCAAGATGTACCATGACTTGAGAGATGTCTTCTGATGGGAAGGGATGAAGAGAGATGTCACAGATTTTGTTTCGAGATGCCTGACTTGTCAGCAAGTCAAGGCTGAGCATCAGAGGCCAGCAGGAGAATTACAGCCTTTGCCCATTCCGGAGTGGAAATGGGAGAAGATCTCTATGGATATTATCGTGGGACTACCTAGGACCAGTCGAGGGTATGACTCTATTTGGGTGATCGTCGACCGATTGACGAAAGTGGCTCACTTTCTGCCAGTGAAGACCACTTTCGAATTCTCTCAGTACGATCAGATTTATATCAACGAGATTGTGCGACTACATAGAGTTCCGACTTGCATCGTCTCCGACAGAGGCACTCAGTTCACCAGTCGCTTTTGGCAGAAACTTCGGGAGGCTTTGGGCACCCGATTGAGTTTAAGTACAGCTTTCCATCCGCAGACAGACGGTCAGTCCGAGCGGACCATACAGACTCTTGAGGACATGCTCCGAGCTTACGTTCTAGATTTCTGTGGCAGTTGGGATGGTCGTTTGCCCCTTGATAGAGTTCTCCTATAATAACAGCTTCCAGGAGACAATTCAGATGGTACCCTTCGAGGCTTTATATGGGAGGAGATGTCGATCACCGGTTTGTTGGACAGAGCTCATTGAGAGCGATGTTTTGGGGGCCCAGATTGTGCAGGAGATGACCGAGAAGATCAAGTTAATTCGGGATAGGATGAGAGCGGCCCATAGCAGGCAAAAATCTTATGCTGATCGACATCGGCGCAGACTCGAGTTCGCCGTGGGAGATCATGTCTTCTTGCGGGTTTCCCCAATGAAAGGCGTGATGATATTCAGAAAGAAAGGGAAGCTTAGTCCCAGATTTGTAGGTCCCTTTGAGATTCTCGAGCGTGTCGGCACAGTTGCTTATCGTTTGGCTCTTCCACCCAGCTTCCCAGATGTTCACCCCGTGTTTCACGTATCGATGCTCCATAAGTACCTTCATGACCCCTCTCACGCAATTCAGCACCAGACGATCCAGCTGGAGCGCGATCTTTCCTTCATTGAGCAGCCGATAGTCATTCTGGATCGGCAGGTAAAGAAACTGAGGTCTAAGGTCATACCGTCCATAAAGATTCTTTGGCGTGACCCGAACAGCGAAAAGGTCACGTGGGAAACCGAGGACGATATGAGAAAGAAATATCGACATCTCTTCGAAGGTACGTGTGGTTAAATTTTAAATTTGGGGACCGAATTTCTTTAAGGGGGAAAATTGTAACGTTCTAAAAATCGTTTGAGTTAATTGTACGATTATTAGTAATACAACACGCGTTTTCCTTAAAACCTAGTTATAATTATTTTTCTACATAAACACAATTAAACCTAATTTAATATGTAATGGTTTATGTATGGGTGTTTTGCTAGTTACTTATTTAATTGCTAGTTTATTTAATTATTTTCCTTAAGTAATTATTTTAAATATTATTTAATCATGCATTTTCATATTTAATTAGTGTTAATTACAAATTAGAATGGGTTAATTACACATTTGTGCACCATGACAACTTAATACTTAGTTTGTAACATATTCTTTCTTCTAAATTATTCTCCATGGTTCTAGATAATTCTTGGAGAAAACTAAGAAATAAAATGAAGAAGGAAATGAAATATTAATGAGAAAAGAAAGATAAGTTGTTGATGTGTGTAGGGGGTATGGTTACCTCTCTCTCTCACTCACCTCACTCCTTCCCCTCACTGGCCGAGAATAGGAGCAGCCCCCTCTCTCCAGTTTCATCTCCTCTCTCCAGTTTCATCTCCTTTTCACTTCTAAAACCCTACAAAACTCACTCAAAAATCCACAAAAATTAACTCTAATTCCTATCAAAATTATCATAAGCATTCCTTGTTCAAATCTAAGCTTGGGTCTTGAAGTAAGTTAGCATTTTGGGTAGCCAATGCTAACAATTTTGATCTTCTAAAATCCTTGAGGTATAAAACCAAATCCTAGTTGCTTTGTTAATTAATTGCTTTACTCTAATTTTAATTAGGTGTTAATATAGTTTTAATTTCAAATTTTGAGTTTTAAAAAGAAGGGTTTGGGTTAAAGTTAGGGTTTTTACACTAAATTAAATTAGCTAAGTGTAGTTTACTATCTAGTGGCTTTACAAAGCTAATCTAGTTAATTACCTTACTAAAGTGGCTTTTAATTCTCATAATTAAGTGTTTATACAAATAAATTTCATGATTAGTGTTTGTTTGTGTGAGATTATATTTAATTAGTGAAGCATGGCTTAATTAAGATATTTACTTGTGATTGTGGCCACTAGGTTGCTAATCCATCTAGTTTGCACTAAAATGGCTTAAGGTTGCTTACTAGATTTTTAAAAGAAAAGGGTTTTAATTAAGTTTGAAGTTTTGATGATCTATAACCTATTGTTAGTTATATGTATGCCCTAGAGGCCATTACTGTACATTCGATGTATATTGTAGTGGATGCTTGGACATATATAGAGAGAAATTTCTTGCTCGACATGATAGTATGCTATCTGGTTGCACTTTACCTTAACATGTACACTTATTGTCTCTCTTTACTACATGTTGATAAAGCACTTAGGATGAGTACTTGACTACCAGGATTATGATGCAGATTATACTAGTGGGGCAGAGATAGTCGGTAAGTACATCCTTAGATTGTTCCTAGTCGTGAGAGTATCGAGACAGGGCATCGATACTCCAGAGTAAACTAGCGTATGCGCTTCTCGACCCATGAGATGGGCGATGGATGATCCCACATCCATTGGTGTTTGACATCAGAGAAGGTATACGGGTGCTCAGTGGAGACTGGGTACACTGAACGGACTCGCCGAGAACTCCTAGATAGTATTATACCTATCGTCAGACAGCAGTTCTCTAGTGACACTGGTACAGGTTAGTCTGTCGATCCGAGATCGTTATAGAGTCTTGTGTGATTCCCAATATGCTTTGATTTCCACCATACTAAGGTCAAGAGATCGTGCAAAAAGGTGGTTTTTGTGTACAGTCCCGAGTCACATGGAGGCAATGAGCGATAGGAGAGGATTCTTCTCTCCCGGTATTGGGAGTTGATGTTGCGCTATGCTCTATTGGCCATAACATGAAATCTCTGGCCAGGGTTTCTGAGATTTAATGGTAAGTGTTATTAGTAGTTTCTCAAACCGTTATGGACCTTGCATCAGCATGACTTATCAGGGTATTGGGGTCTGACGTTATACCACCCCCAGGCTATGATATGCGACATATCTGACGAACAGACCGGACTGTACGGTAGTGTTACTGATTGGATTCGCAGGAGTATGAGCAGGATTGCTTGTAGATCTTCTGATCGCTCAATACCTGGGTGGTCGTTATGTTTAGCAGACCGCTTGCGGCTTGTGGGTGTTTGATGTGATCATCACCTACTGCCGGCGTATTGACGAGTCTTTAGAGTCCTACATAAAGGTTTCCTGGTTCATGTGAAACGAAGTAGGAGCACATATGTGATATGTGCGGGACCGGGATTATTGCGCGTATGTGATACCGCATTCTATTCTCGCGATATGTGATATCGGACGGTTATATGTGATATAGCCGGGTCATCGGATCAAGTGTTGATTCGATAGGATGTTACATTAGATATTAGTCGGTTGTATGTGATATAACCGGATTATTAAATCAAGTGTTGATTTGATAATTTAATGTATAATTATATATTTGATATATTAACTTACATTAACTAATATTTGCTCACTAAGTATTCTTTTTCTCACTTGTGTGCATAAAGTATATATGTGATATATATTAATGTACATTTTATTGTGTCATGCTTGATGATACATGATACAGGGGTGTATGAGACTCACACCATGCTTGATATAATGTTGGGTTTTATTTATCCAAAGTTAATCAAATTAGATGGTAATTAGTCACATAGTTCAAGCTTGTAGAAGCTTGTGGAACCATTGACTATGTCCACTCATTTGTTTTATTTGTAGATATTTATTAACCTAACCATTATAGTTAGCCATGGTAAACTCTCTACATGAGTTAGTGTATGACACTAACTCACCCATGGCTCATATTCTCACCTTATGAGTTCATTCTCTCATTCTTCTTCACTTGAGCTTCTTCTTCCTAAAAACAAAAAGCTTGCTAGCATTTTCTAATGTGATGAAATATTGTGAGAAAAAGAAATCTAAAGAGTGCCCACTTCCTACTTCATCATCCTCTACTATTAGCCATTTAGTTTAGGGTGTTTTCTTCACTAATTCATATATTAGTGAAGAGATAGCATGAGCTTGAGTCTCCTCGACGTCGATCATCTACGGCCTCGAAGACTTCGAGCAAGCTTGTTCATTTCTTCATGTGGACCCTTACTTGAGTTCAGATGTTCACTACTTGGAGCGAAGGGACTACTACACGGAGCTTTAGAAGTGATGGACCGGTCTACAAAGGTTGTATTCCTCATTCACTTGCTTGCAAAGTTGTTTGCATGATGTTTCGTTTAAAACTCTTGTTAAGATTCTAGGGTCAGGGTTATTTAGAACGACAAATTTTTGAAAACGGCATGGACGATGCCTCCCGAAACCTTGCTGCCGCGCTAAGTAACCCTACACTTATTTCCTATAATATTTAGTGTGATGTGAATGCGCGATTAGTGTTATTAAATTCTAGTTGGGGTGTTTGCTACGCATAGCAACCCTTAGTTGTGGTTGTGGCAATATCGCGCACGCGTTTTGTGCACCAAGTGCATGCGCGTTTAGTTAGTTCGCGTCTATTTTAATGTTTAACCTTATATATACTATTTGTGCGATTCTAGGATCGGTTGCGGAGACGTCGGACGCGGCAAGGAAAGGAAAGGCTATGATTGGATCAGATTAACCGAGGCGTCCCGGTGAGTGGATGTACACATCCATGGGGGATCGTCTGGATGGCGCAAGGCGCCCGATAGTAGGGATTTTTAGTAGTTCATGCATCTATATGCGTAGCCTCAAAGCATTCATAGCATGGCATTGCATCTTCTTACACATGATGTTACTATATAGGATACTTGCACCATTACCATTGGTTCATGCCGCACATGCACTATTTATGCGAACACATACGCCATTGGTAATTGCTATGTCACGAACACTATAGAACTTGCTTAAATCAGTATGTGAGTATTTGCATCATATATGATATATAAACTTGTAGTTGTATATTCATTTCATCAGGATGGATACGTAGGATTTGAAGTCATATATATACCTCATTGCATCATCATTCATACACGGTTTTTTAGTCATACATTGCATGGCATATTATTGATATCATAGACATTCATCATTACCGGCATGTTCATATATTGTGATTCTTCTTGGAGATTTTAGTGTTTATGAGATTTATGGATTTTGGGAAAAACCGCAAGAATTTTATGAACCTATTATCATTTTTAAAATGCAAGTTGCGGTTTTCTCATGATATGATGTATGTGGAGTCCACTATGAGTTTTCCTGATTTGAGTTGGTTTTCGAGACCCGATTCGAGGAGTAGGATGAACCATTTCGGGTACATGGTATGTTGGAGATAGTGCCCTCATAGTCAATTATTGGATCGCAGGTACGTGATTGCAATGATTGCGGAGGACCTATCCCGGTAGGACAGTCTTACTCGAAATGATAGTATGCTATCTGGTTTGCCTTTATCAGTCGTGTTCATGTTCAGGTGACTGATTGCATGTTACACTTTGATAGAGCCCTTAGGATCTTGCTTTACTACCAACTGTATGAGGGCGATCATATACGTGAGAGTTGGGTAGTTTATATGCATATCCTTAATTGTGGTCCCTAGTCGTGGGAGTTTCGAGACAGGGCATCGATACTCCGGAGTAGACTAGTGTGTACAGTCGAGACCCCGACAAGGGGCGGTGGCCGGTCTCACAAGCCACTGGTGACAGTTGGATCACCTAAGATGTATACAGGTGCTCATTGGGTTATGAGTACACCGGACAGGACTCGCCGGGAATCTGCTAGTTAGTATTATATCTACCGTCAGATAGCAGTTCCCTGGTGACATGTGTACAGGTTAGTTCATCGACCTGAGGTCGTCATTTGTCTCGTGTGAGTTCCCACTGTGCTTTGATTTCTACCCTACCACGGCTCAAAGGAGTCGTGCAAACAGGTAGCTTTTGGGTACAGTCCCGAGCCATATGGAGGCACGTGAGCGGATCGGCAGGGGATTCGTCTCTCCCGGTATTGGGGGCGAGATCGTGCTGTGTCTAGGAGAGCCATTACACAAAGTCCATGGCCATGGCAAGAGATTTACTGGTAGGTACTCCAGTAGTATCTCAGGGTGTAATTGGGCTTCACTCCGACACGACTTATACTGCTTCTGGGGGTCTGACGTTACTAGCCCCCTAGGCGGATATGCGATACTCATTGACGAACGGACCGGACTGTATATACATTGTCACTGTTAGGCTCAGTAGGGTTTTCGGAGGAGTTCGCTCATCGGTCTCCCTTGAGTTCGCTCCTCGGCCACCCTTGAGGTCAGTCCGTGGGCAGCCGTTACGCATTGCTAGTGCCGCTGACGGTTTGTGGTTAAACCCACTGCCAGGGTGCTGACGAGTCATTAGAGTCCCCCACAGGCAGTTTCCCAAGTTCGGGCGAAACGTTGTAGAGGCCGTATGGTTTTATGGCAGGGTTCGGAAAATGCACGTGCGTTTACGCACGTGTTATTTTTCGGGCAGATAATACTGGTCGGCTTTGGTTTAAGCCGGATCCGAGTATTATATTGAGTAGGTATAATATCTTTGTCTCAGTTGCATTTGTATTCGGTCGTAATATAAATGCGGGTATATTTATACAGTTTCGGGGTTGTCCTGAAATTCGTTTCAGGATCACTTTTGGAAGTTGCCAGTTTCCAGTTTTCTATCAGCCGTCTTTTAACATTCGGTTAAAGACGGATTTATCTTTTCTTCTGATATGAGTGAGTCATCATTCTAGAAGCTTCTAGAAGTGATGATGAGGCTAATAGGTGTTATGTTTTCATTGGTTGCAATTAAAGCATGATGAGGTGTATATGTGAGTCATGCTTTAGGTTTAATGATTCTTGTTTTGGTTAAGATATTTCTTCTTGATCTTTTAAGTGAGAAGCTTTCCTATGTTCACCCCCCCTCTCCTACGGTCACCTCCCTCATTCTATAAAGAGGCCGGCCCCTCTCTCTCTCTCTCATGGTTGTTGATTTCATCGGTTAGAAAAGATATGATAGTTTGGGGTGTATGGAATTTACAGTTCATTTCATTCCATCACCCGATTTCCACGGCAACTTCATTAACCGATCGTCCACGGATTTGGACGAAGTGAGATAAAGTCATCTACTCATTATCTACATCAATCTTGGTCGTCTCTTTTAGCAAACTTGACGATCGAGTTGCCTCGAGTCAGAGGCGGGAGCCCGTTTAATGAACCGATCATGTGGTGTCACCTCGACGAAGGAATCGGAGATCGACGAGATCGGAGCAGCCGCAACGGAGCGTGGGATGATGGTTGAAGAACGAAGGACTCGGATCGTTCGGTATAACCATTCTACACTCTTTACAGTTTGTTAGTTTAGCAATAATGGCAGATCCGGGTTAAAGTATACGATAGCGCCAAGTTTAAAAGTTTTGTTCCGCATTTTGGCGTCTGTAGACTGCCGGGGCGCTAGCGTAGACTTACAGTGGTATCAGAGCCTAACCATTTTGCTATACTAACTTGTGCTAACGTGTTCAAAACATCGACCAAACCGAAACTCAAAAACGACAAAATCCTAAATTGACAGTTTCTGTTGTTTTTAAACGGTCTCAAAATTGATTTCTGGATGTCTTAAAAATCCGTGCAGAGAATTATAAGACCCACGACGAAATTTGGAGTCGTGACTCCTCCAAGTTGCCGCGGAAGGGCGGCCAAACCCATGGTTTGGCCGCGCTTCCGCGGCCATGTGAGGAGCACGTGCTCCAATTTTTTTTCAGTGGGTTCTGTTTGGGATTTTGGGGTTTTTGGTTTATAAAGTTTTGGCCCAGATTTTGTTACTGTTCACCAGTAAGCCTTGGGGCCCACTTTTTGAAATTTGGTCTTTGGTCGATCGAAATTTAAACACGTTAGTTTACAGTGCTTACATTATATCTCCGACCGGGAATGTCATTTGATCGGTAAACCGCGTTTAATTGCTATAGTTCTTTTAGACGGGTTTGCGAACGTGACATTCGCGTTGATGTTCTGTGTTGTGCTGTATTGTTGCGGATTTGTCGTGGTGGATAGCAGTGTGCAATGGTAGTACAGTTTGAGTTTATTTGTACATTTGATATTGCGGGGCGAGCGTCCAACATGTGGATAGCCGTCACTGCCTGTTGTATAATATTCTTTTGGGGCACGACCAGGTTGCGGTCGATGTACCTATTGTACTATTTTTCATTTCTGTACTAGGTTTTACCCCGCGACGGAGTGCACGGATAGCCGGGTTCGGGAAAGCAACGGGTCCGCATCTCATGGCTTTGAGAGGCAGAGGGGCCCCACTTCAGAATTGGCAGACTATTCGCCGCACTCGTAGGGGGTACAGGTTGACCCAAGGAGGGGTGCCCAAGATTACCGGATTCTGTGAAGTGCCGGGTGTTCCATTCACTATGCTGTGGGGACTGCCTCGCTTCAAGTTTTGGCGGGTAACTTGCCGCACCCGTAGGGGTCTAGGTTTCATTGCACAGGCTATCCACACGACAAGGGAACGTCGAGTTTCAGCAGCGGCTCTGTGAAACTCGGGGATCCCAGATATCTGTATTGTTTTGTGATGCTTATTACTTTTCTGTAATGTTGCATATTATCACGCCTGGAGCGATTATGTATATTGGTTTATATACTATTAGATGTTGTATATGTTTTACACCCGCGCTAGTCCAGTCCCCGCTCTGTCGTTAGTTAAGTAACCTAACGGGTGATGACGGGACCCAGTGACGAATGCGGATGGCATATACGTAAATTTTATTTTCGTTCTTTTCTGGTGTGATTGATTGATGGGACTGCATTGATTCTGATCAATGCAAAGTAAAACAAACCTGTTGAGTTGTTGGAACAATTTAAAAAGTGTTATTGCAAAGACGTTTCCTTTTGTTATGCATAGCGGTATTCGGTGTGAATATCCAGCACCTCATTCGACAAGGCAAGGGCTGATATCCTTTCACCGGGAAAGACCCCTTGGACAGAAGTTTGCGTCAGGGTAATAACTTTACTATAGTCGATTACAAGTTGCTTTGCATAGCGGTATTCAGTGGAATATCCTGCACCTCATTCCACGAGGAAAGAGCCGAGATCCCTTTACCGGGAGTGACCTCTTTAGCAAAAGGTTTTCGCCACTATATTTTAAAAAAAAAGCTATCAGGTTCCTTCAGCGATATCAAGTTCACTACGCTAAAGGTTTTTCGCCAAAAACCAGTCGTAGCCCTCCGTCACTTCTTTTGGGTATTCAGTAGTATTCAAGCTATGTATTTTGACCAACGCCAAGGCATAGTGTTTGGTAGCTGCTGGGTATTCAATTGTTGCATAGATAGATGAGTTAGTTTGGGACAGTCGTTCTGCCATTTTGGCCAACGTCAAGGGCATGTGCGGGTGGGTTCAAATTGACAAGATAGTGACGGGTAGAACTTGGCATGTGACTTATGACATTTTGACCAACGCCAAGGTTATAAGAGCATGGGGCAAGAAAAAGATATCGGGAGTTTCTAAAGAAACTGAAACTTGCCAAGTATGCGCATACCTTCTGGAGTATGAATAACGTGGATGCATTCCATCACGTTAACATGCGATGAGAGTTGGATCCCGATTCCCACTGATGAGTTGGTTTACTCTTCGGATGATCCCGATTGATTCTTCTTTAGGTTTGGAGGAGAATTTGACAGGACAGTGGGAGGTTTCCGGATTAGATAAAGTGATGACCATTCTGATCTAGGTTAGAGTGCACGCAGAGTGTTTCTTTTCTCTCTCTCTCTTTGGCAGCGACCTTTGACCGACCCTAGACTATGACTCAGTGACCAGGTTGACCGAACCTTCTTAAAATACTGGATTTTGGATTGTCTGAGTTGCATAAGTCATTGCCACTCCTTCTTTTACCCTTTGAATTTCTCAGAACACCCGTATTACTACGGATATCCACTTCCATTGGATAGATCCATCGTATGGTTATATACGAACTCGAAGGGACTTCTTCGGGGATGGATCCAGGTTCAGGAGAAATAGAATTGGTTTATTCAGTTGTCTTTTATTATCACCTTCTCTCAGGTTGCGAGAGCTCCTTGGTTTAGGAGAGTACACCTATTACGCTTATTGGATAGTCTTATTCCAAACCATAGGCTGGTGCCGAAAGGTAGGGAATGAAGAAAACCAATTAGCCTAAGTAGGGTGTGCAGAAGGTAATATGTAAAGACAAAATAAAAGGATTAGAAAGAGGGCAAAGTAAATTGCGACTGATATCATTCACGACCAAAACCGCGTACTTCATCGCCACTCCTATTTCACCTTTAAAAGAATAAGGTATTATTCAGTTGTCTTTTATCATCACCTTCTCTCAGTTGCGAGTACTCCTTGGTTTAGGAGGGTACACCTATTATGCTTACTGGATAGTCTTCTTCCAAACCATAGGCTGGTGCCGAACGGTAGGGAAGGAAGAAAACCATTTAGCCTAACGATGGTGTACAGAAGGTAACGACTAAAGACAAATAAAGGGGATTTGGAGAGATGGCAAAGAGATATACGGTTGAAGTCATGAATTGGATTATGGAAGAGGCATTGCTATGAATACCAGGATACCCCTACGAAACATTTTCATGTTTCAGTGCATTGTTAAAGAAAAACTGTTTTCCCGATTAGATACTTACTCCAAGGGTATGTATTTACCAGGTTTCATTTTCATATCTGTATGGTTTTACAGATGATGAGTGGGAGTAAGATATTGGGAATTAGGTGATCATCCTCATTATATCGGAATTCGTTGTAATTGGTGATATTTGAGGAAATCGCCAGGGTACAGTTTTCTACCTACGACGCACAGGTTTTGAGTTGTTTAACTCAGCGGACTTATACAGAGTATTGTATGTTGTCCAAGTGTCCTTCAGGACAAAGGGGTAGGTCCTCGTACTTTGTTCTGTTTACTTATAACTTCTCTAGTATTTAGACGAGTGTTTCTTAGAAATACAAGGTCTAAGTTTTGAGAAGTTGTGGGTATAAGAATAAAGTGGAGAACCAGGTGTCACAAGTATCGGGATTCTTCAAAGAGATCGAAGATGTAGATTCTTGTGATTGGTATTCAGATGATAGTGATGGTTTTGAGAAACGTGTTTCTTTTTCAGGTTACTCATAATTGGATGGTTTCCTAAGTTGAGTAATGCTGAATAGCCTCTTTCCATTAAGTTGATATGCACTGGAGACAGCTGCATGTTTTGAATATGGTTCCAATTAAATAAGTGCCAAAGTTTCTGTATTGGATATAGAATGGATCGTACCTTAAAAGAAATTAAGGTATGGGGAGTTGTCCAGCTTATGCTTAAAACCAGACTCTGGATAACTCAGGGCACGTTTCTGTAATGGCTGTTTTGTGGGTTGACCCTGGCTATGACGAGGGTTGATATTCTACCATTTGGAAGATCAATAGTGATATTGTTCTTGACTCGCCACAGTTTTAGTAAAATGGATCTTTTTCAGAAAACAGTAGTGGGAGTATGGTAGAACTGGAAGTGATTCCAGAACCGCGAACGATTACGGAAAATTTAATAGGACCTATACATTCAATCAGGTTTGACATTCCAATAGCCACTCCGCAGATTTGGTAGGTAACCTCAGACACCCGAGAGGTACTTCGGTAGCCTCAAGGACGGTGACAGGGAGGTTCTTATCTACCCAGACTTGACACTACTGTTGTTCCAGGATATGAGACCCGGTAGAAGGGTTGTCGTAGTCAGTGGGAGCAGCGGAAGCATAGTGGGCAAGATGCTTATATCTATTTATAGACTTGAGCAGTTATAGCGGAGATAGATCATCTAATTTTGATGTGACAGTCATGGGTTTGACTTCAATCAGGATAGGGGATGGATCTGTTAAGAAGGCAGTAGGGTGTGATGTCATGGTATCAGGATGACATACACAGAGTGGGAAGCAAAATTCCTATACTACAATCGGTTGTACTGTGGTCGTCACACAGTTGTTTCTCCAGACAAGACATGGATATAATATTAGACATTCTGGTTTCTGGATCTATGGTTTTAGATCTAGATTTGGGTGGTTTCCCAATATGGGTACTTTGACAGATATTCTAATGGTTTTTAGAATAGTTGACTCCTAGCATGGTAGAGTACCTGCAGGTGATGGAGTCACCCTCTCTAAAGGTGTCGTATAGACTAAAGGGGAGAGGGATGTGCATGATTGGCAGATCACTTGCTTAGGCAATTGAGTCAATCATGAGATGTCAAGTACCGCACCAAATGTTGTTTTTGCACTAGATGCAATAAGTTTGTATTAATCCAATCCTGGAGAAACATAAGGAAGCAGTTTTAGAACACTAGTACATGTTCTACGGATTTGATAACGGCAGCCTCTTTCGGGAGACGGTTATCATTCCATGCTTCAAAGGTGACATGGATGACAGAGTGATTGTCAGAGTTTTAGTTTTCCCTCTGACGAGAGACAGTATTATGGACAGGTGGTCCAAAGGATACTGTGGGTGGCATAGTGCCCGATACTGATTAGGTTCAGTGATCGATACAGTCTAAGAAGTTTGGATATGGTGTTCATTTATGAACTAAGGTCCCATCAGATATCCAGACATATTCTAAGACAGGTACTACTCAATTCGGGAGATGGTTTTCTCCGCGAACTTGAGATTATGAGAGATACAGAAAGAAACTTCTAGGCGGATCCACTCACTGAGGCTATTTTCTCGAACACAATAGTTTTACAAACGGGCTTTGTGAAACTGATTAGTAGAGGAGTTGGATGTTCGGTTTCACACGGGCTGTGAGTAGTCGACATCGCAATATTAGCCTTGAGTGCAAGTGGGAGATTGTTGGAGATAGTGCCCTCATAGTCAATTATTGGATCGCAGGTACGTGATTGCAATGATTGCGGAGGACCTATCCCGGTAGGACAGTCTTACTCGAAATGATAGTATGCTATCTGGTTTGCCTTTATCAGTCGTGTTCATGTTCAGGTGACTGATTGCATGTTACACTTTGATAGAGCCCTTAGGATCTTGCTTTACTACCAACTGTATGAGGGCGATCATATACGTGAGAGTTGGGTAGTTTATATGCATATCCTTAATTGTGGTCCCTAGTCGTGGGAGTTTCGAGACAGGGCATCGATACTCCGGAGTAGACTAGTGTGTACAGTCGAGACCCCGACAAGGGGCGGTGGCCGGTCTCATAAGCCACTGGTGACAGTTGGATCACCTATGATGTATACAGGTGCTCATTGGGTTATGAGTACACCGGACAGGACTCGCCGGGAATCTGCTAGTTAGTATTATATCTACCGTCAGATAGCAGTTCCCTGGTGACATGTGTACAGGTTAGTTCATCGACCTGAGGTCGTCATTTGTCTCGTGTGAGTTCCCACTGTGCTTTGATTTCTACCCTACCACGGCTCAAAGGAGTCGTGCAAACAGGTAGCTTTTGGGTACAGTCCCGAGCCATATGGAGGCACGTGAGCGGATCGGCAGGGGATTCGTCTCTCCCGGTATTGGGGGCGAGATCGTGCTGTGTCTAGGAGAGCCATTACACAAAGTCCATGGCCATGGCAAGAGATTTACTGGTAGGTACTCCAGTAGTATCTCAGGGTGTAATTGGGCTTCACTCCGACACGACTTATACTGCTTCTGGGGGTCTGACGTTACTAGCCCCCTAGGCGGATATGCGATACTCATTGACGAACGGACCGGACTGTATATACATTGTCACTGTTAGGCTCAGTAGGGTTTTCGGAGGAGTTCGCTCATCGGTCTCCCTTGAGTTCGCTCCTCGGCCACCCTTGAGGTCAGTCCGTGGGCAGCCGTTACGCATTGCTAGTGCCGCTGACGGTTTGTGGTTAAACCCACTGCCAGGGTGCTGACGAGTCATTAGAGTCCCCCACAGGCAGTTTCCCAAGTTCGGGCGAAACGTTGTAGAGGCCGTATGGTTTTATGGCAGGGTTCGGAAAATGCACGTGCGTTTACGCACGTGTTATTTTTCGGGCAGATAATACTGGTCGGCTTTGGTTTAAGCCGGATCCGAGTATTATATTAAGTAGGTATAATATCTTTGTCTCAGTTGCATTTGTATTCGGTCGTAATATAAATGCGGGTATATTTATACAGTTTCGGGGTTGTCCTGAAATTCGTTTCAGGATCACTTTTGGAAGTTGCCAGTTTCCAGTTTTCTATCAGCCGTCTTTTAACATTCGGTTAAAGACGGATTTATCTTTTCTTCTGATATGAGTGAGTCATCATTCTAGAAGCTTCTAGAAGTGATGATGAGGCTAATAGGTGTTATGTTTTCATTGGTTGCAATTAAAGCATGATGAGGTGTATATGTGAGTCATGCTTTAGGTTTAATGATTCTTGTTTTGGTTAAGATATTTCTTCTTGATCTTTTAAGTGAGAAGCTTTCCTATGTTCACCCCCCCTCTCCTACGGTCACCTCCCTCATTCTATAAAGAGGCCGGCCCCTCTCTCTCTCTCTCATGGTTGTTGATTTCATCGGTTAGAAAAGATATGATAGTTTGGGGTGTATGGAATTTACAGTTCATTTCATTCCATCACCCGATTTCCACGGCAACTTCATTAACCGATCGTCCACGGATTTGGACGAAGTGAGATAAAGTCATCTACTCATTATCTACATCAATCTTGGTCGTCTCTTTTAGCAAACTTGACGATCGAGTTGCCTCGAGTCAGAGGCGGGAGCCCGTTTAATGAACCGATCATGTGGTGTCACCTCGACGAAGGAATCGGAGATCGACGAGATCGGAGCAGCCGCAACGGAGCGTGGGATGATGGTTGAAGAACGAAGGACTCGGATCGTTCGGTATAACCATTCTACACTCTTTACAGTTTGTTAGTTTAGCAATAATGGCAGATCCGGGTTAAAGTATACGATAGCGCCAAGTTTAAAAGTTTTGTTCCGCATTTTGGCGTCTGTAGACTGCCGGGGCGCTAGCGTAGACTTACATGGTAGACCCAGTGAGGTACCCCGGGACGAGAAGCTCGAGTTGTAGACGATGAGCCTGACAGGGGAGCATGACTTAACGGTTTTGATTATTGGTTTGGAGGTTATCCGGAGGATACCAACCGGAGTTGTGAGATGTGACATATTAAGAGCCGATTTGAGAGACGGTTATTGAGATATTGAGATTTTGAGGTATTGAGATATTGAGATTTTGAGGTCTTGAGATATTGAGAATTGAGATACATACATTGTGTCGATGCTTGACACGGATTTTCTGTCGATTTCATTGATGATACTCTAGCTATATTATACAAAGGTTTTATTAAGATATGGATATGGATTTTCTCATACCAGATATATCCGGATTTCATGTTGATTATTCATTCATGCCGCATTCATATTAGTGCATCGCATCTTAATTTTATATGTAATGTAGTGACGCATTTGCGTGCATGCTTACGATAGCTTTATTAGATATTACTTACTACTCACGAGTTGGCAACTCACCCCCGTTGTGCCACAGTATGTTGCAGGTCCGATCCGTCAGCATAGTAGCGGCGGGCACATTTCTCCTTCTACCGTCTTTGCATCGACTTGCTTGTAGGTAGATTGTGGGGATATTCTTTGATTCCACCATGTATATTTCTTTTGTATCTAGTATACTCCATCTATCCTTGTATATTGGACTAGACAGTGAGACTGTGAGACTTGTACTTTTGGTATCTGGCGTCGAGCTCGTGTGAACCGACTTATATTTTTGGCTTCTGTTTTCTTGCTTTTAAATGTTGGTTTCATTCTTGGATGATATATCTTACTTGTGGTTGTGATTCCGCCATTCGACGAAGAGCTAGCTCCAGCTTGGGGATGCCTTTGTTCATTACTTGTATATATATTCATGTTTGTACCCGTTTGGGGCCAGTATTTACAAATGAAAGTCTGCCGAAATTTTTATAAAAACTTGAGCTTCTTACAAAGAATTTTAAAGTGATTTTCTATGTGAACTTAACTTTTAAATGAGTTTTCCTTCATTCTATTTTCTTTAAATGGTTTAGCTTTCTGGGATTTGGCTTACTTATATTACGTTACGCCTCTAGACGTTGCGTAATTTAAGTTTCAGTCACGTTCCACATATTCGGGTCGTGACACAACTATCATTAAAAAGATTAGATTTTTAGATGATAAACATAATGAGAAGAATTTAAATTATAAGAGATTAACCATTATGCATAAGAAAAGAAAGCAATAAGAACATCGAACCAAATAGTGTAAATAAACAAAAACCTAGAAAAGAAAATTAGTTACGGTTCATATTAAGAAAAAGTAAAATTTATTCATAACAAAATCACTTACAATGGTGTTGATCTAACAAAAAAAACCCTAAAATTTATAGCCAAGAGAGAAATATGAAACCCTAATACTATATAAGTGCTTTTATAGTCTTTTATGAGACTTGGAACAAACTCCTAAAGATAAACAAAGAAGTCAAATACACCCTAAAAATCCGAAACTCCAACTCCACTAAATTTCGGTTAATATTGATTTTTTGATGAATTCGGCCGAATTTTTAGAGGGTGAGAAGATTTGGAAAGTTCCAAAAAATTTGTCTTTATCTCATGATTTCCGGACTTTGTTTCAAATATTCTAATTTGTTCTCAAATTTTTGATTTATCTCTAATTTGATTTCCATCGTACGTACGTGATCTTCTATTATTTTGTGATTATCTTCCCGAAGCGCAATCTACGCACGTGATCTTTGTTAGTTATATGTGTGCCCTAGAGGCCATTACTGTACATACGATGTATATTGTGGTGGATGCTTGGACATATATAGGGAGGACTTTCTTGCTCGACATGATAGTATACTATCTGGTTGCTCTTTTTCTTAATATGTACTCTGATTGTCTCTATGTTACATGTTGATAAAGCCCTTAGGATGTGTACTTGACTACCAGGACTATGATGCAGATCATACTAGTGGGGACAGAGTAGTCGCTAAGTACATCCTTCAAATATTTCTAGTCGCAGGTGTATCGAGACAGGGCATCGATATACTAGAGTAGACTAGTGTATAGCTTCTCGACCCATGTAGATGGGCGATGGATGATCCCATATCCATTGGTGTTTCACATCAGAGATAGTATACGAGTGCTCAGTGGAGAATGGGTACACGGGACGGACTCGCCGAGAACTCCCAAATGGTATTATACCTATCGTCATATGGCAGTTTTCTGGTGAAACTGGTACTGGTTAGTCTGTAGACCCGAGATCGTCATAGAGTCTTGTGTGATTCCCACTGTGCTTTGATTTCCACCTTACCACGTTCAAGAGAACATGCAAAACGGTGGCTTTTGGGAACAGTCCCGAGTCACATGGAAGCAATGAGCGATAGGAGGGGATTCGTCTCTCCCGGTATAGGGAGTTGATGTTGCGCTGTGCTCGATTGGCTATAACAGGAAGTCCTTGGCCAAGGCTGCTTCATAGATATACTGGTAAGTGTTATCAGTAGTTTCTCAACCCGTTATGAGCCTCATATCGGCATGACTTATCGAGTTACTGCGGTCTGACGTTTACCACCCCTAGACGAGATATACGACATATTAGACGAAGAGACCGGACTGTATGGTAGTGTTACTGATTGGATTCGCCGGAGTTTGTATAAGCTTGCTTGTTGATCTTCTGGTCGCTCAATACCCGGGTGGCTGTTACGTTTAGCTGACCGCTTGCAGCTTGTAGGTGTTTGATATGATCGTCACCTACTGCCGGCGTATTGACGAGTCTTTAGAGTCCTACACAGAGGTTTCTTGGCTCAGGCGAAACGGAGTAGGAGCACATATGTGATATGTGCGGAGACCGAGATTAATACGATATGTGATACCGTATTCTATCCTCGTGACATATGATATCGGCTGGTTATATGTGATATAGCCAGGTTAATGGATCAAGTGTTGATTCGAGAAAATGATATATATATATATATATTATATGCTCACTTAAGTATTTATTATTCTCACTTGTAATACATTTAACATATATGTGATATATGTTTATTGTATTGTTTTCTTTTTTTACATAAATATTATATATGTGATATATAATATTGTAGCATACTGGTTATACATGCAACATGTATGTATGAGAATTATACCATGCTATATGTAATGTTTGGGTTTAAATATCTAAGTAATTCAAATTGTGGAAATGAGTCATGGATGAAGTTTCATGAAGCTTGTCGATTACCATTGACCAAGTCCACCCTTTTTGTTTTGCCCTAGATATTTCTAACCTAACCATAACACATAGCCATGGTTAACTCTCTATAATGGTTAAGGATGATATACTTGACCCATGGTTGCATTTCTAACCTCACTCTCATTCATTCTTATTCTTCTTCCTCATTCTCATTTTACTTTCTTGCTTTTGAGATCAAGAAGAAAATAGTGAGAAATGAAATAATAAAGTGAGCAAAATTCCTACTTCGTCATCCTCTTCAATACTAACCATATAGATTAGTGTGTTATCTTCACTAATTCATAATTAGTGACGTCATAGCTTGAGTTCGTGTTTCCTCGAAGTAGATCATCTTGGATTTCGAAGTCTTCAAGTAAGCATGGATCATTCGATTTGTGGAGCCTCTCTAGAGTCCGGGAGTTCATGGATCGCGGCGAAAGGACTACTACTCGGAGCTTATGAAGCGAAGGAACAGACCACAAAGGTTGTAATCCCTCACTCTTAGATGTAAAGTTGTTTACATGCAAAGTTAACCCTAATTCTTTAATTAAGATCTTGGTTAGGGTTTCATAACACCCCAAAAATTATCAATATGGCATGTGTGATGCCTTCCTAAACCTAATGGTGGTGTTATGCAACCCTACAGTGGTATCAGAGCCAAACTAGAGCTTTAGGCGTTGTCTAGACGAAGTTTAAAGTTCGATCGAACCCCGAAAACCCAAACGAGACTCCTTCTCTAGAAATTTTTTCAAAAGTTGAAATTTTTCATATTAAAAATACTTAGAAAATCATGCAGGGAATTATATAGACCCACCTGAAGAACGAGTCCTTAACTCGCTATAGTGACCGTGCAACCGCGGCCAAAACTTGGTTTTGGCGGCGGTTCCGCGGCGCCACTGTGGAGGCTTGGGAAGGGCCCTTCAGCGACGGTCCATTGGTATTGGGGCATGCTACTGGGAATTTTTTTTATTTCTGCTCAAGTGTTGAGCTCACTGGGGTATTTTGGGAATTCGTTTAATCGATCGAATTGTTTAACTTCGCCTAGATATCTGTGTTGTGATGCAATATATGGAATTCATTTAGTTAGGCATGAAATCCGTAATATGTGATATTTCGAGTTTACGATGTCTAAAGAGATTGTGGATTCCAAATATTGTAGTTTTACATTTTCTTTCTGCGACCGTAAGTGTAATATATGCTATATCGTCGTTTTCGTCGCTATAGATCGACGACAATTGTGATAGGCATATTTACTTACGTTGATGACATGTGTTGTTATGTGTTGCTGTGATATGTTATATTGGATCGTCGTGTTTTGAATAGCCGGGGGTTCTATGTGAGATGAGAGTTTTCTTTTTCATTCATGTAAAATTCATTGTATGTAATATTCTTTTATTAGGGCACTTCCGGATTGAGGATGATGTCACCATTATATATTATTTACTTTTCCGCATTAGGATAGACCTAAGCTGGGGAGCATAAATAACCGGGTTCTACGGTCCAGTGGAAGACCATCTTGAGGAGTCGAGACCGGGTCTCCTAACCCGAGAATTCGGAGGGTTACTTGCCGCTCTCGTAGTGGTCTAGGGATATGGGTTTGGCTATTCATCGCGATTGTGGAATCCGTGTTTTATACAGGCTCAAAATAAAACACAAACGTCCTAATATATCCAATATTTCATATGTTGACTTCTGCTGCAATGTTCTGTGATGAGATCATATTACTTCCTGAGACGAATGCTTATACTATATATATGTTATATAAATATTACAGTTTTCGTTTCTTCTGTGATGCTTGTGAAGCATAATAAAATGGGACTTCATTAACGAGATAATGAAATAAAAGAAACCTAAAAGATATTGTAGAAACTTGTCTCGAAAACTGGTAGCTCTAGTTCTTGCTTTGCATAGCGGTATTCTTTGTAGAATATCCAGCACCTTATTCGATAAGGAAAGAGTCGAGATCTCTTCACCGAGAGTGACCTCTTTAGCGAAATTAGCAGATGCTACAACCCTCGGTTTGTCTTTTAATTGCTTTTATAGTTTTTTCTTTGCATAGCGGTATTCCTTGTAGAATATCCAGCACCTTATTCGATAAGGAAAGAGCCGAGATCCCTTCACCGGGGGTGACCTCTTTAGCGAAACTAGAAAAGCCTAAAAAACTCCATTTAAAATCACTCGATTCTACGACGATATCAAGTTCATTATGCAAAAGGTTTTCTTAAAAACCAGTCGTAGCCCTCCGTCATTTCAGATAAGTACTACTTAGTATTCATGCTGCGGTAGTTTGGCATTCGTCAAGGCGTAGTGTACGGTAGCTAACTAGTGCTTATCTGCTAGCATATGATGTGATTAGATTAAGGTATTCGTACGGCGTTGTTTGGCTTTCGTCAAGGGTCGTGCGGGTGGATTTAATTCAATCAGGAAATGTACGGGTTGAACTTGACTAGCGGACTATGGGTTGTTTGGCATTCGTCAAGGTCATAGCACGTTAGGGGTAAAATATTATCGGGAATTTCAAATGTTGAAATTTGCAATGAGATTGCATACCTTCTATGAGATAGTTGGATCCCGATACCCACTGTGAGTAAAAGTTACTCCTGAAAGAGTTTTACACATTACAATTAGCCGATCAAGTAGGTGTCTAGAAAGGTGTCAACAGGATTACGCCTCTGGGAAAATGAGGTTTATTTTAATTAGGTCCGTGCAAAAGCATGGGGAACCTCCCTCAAAGTACCGACACTAGGCTGGCTGAAAAATTGGCGAACTTGTAGGGTGTAATTAATCCCGGCTAGTCTTACCTTTTAGGGTTTGAAAGAAGATTTGACTAAAACAGTGGGAGCCATCCTGATTAGATATATTAATAACCAATCTAACCTTGCAAGAGCGCACGCAGAGTGTTTTCTTCTCTCTCTCTCCAGGTAGCGACCATGTCACGCCTTAATCAAGATAATAATACGGATGTATTGACCGAACTCGCTTGTTATACTGAGCTGGGGAACGTTGGTCCCTCTCCAACTTATAATTGTTATAAGACTGAGCAGGAAATAGGGGATTATCAGGATTCCCGTGCCGCCCAAACGAAGAAAGTGCATGCTGATGCATCATCTTCGGATGTGTTCATTACAGAGAACTGTTTCTCAGTATCCTTTACGTCCTGGGTATGCTGATACCGGATCAGGGTCCCATACATGTAATCTGTTACATGGGCTATAGATAGGTAAAGAACTGAGAACGGGTGATAAGTTTTAAGAGTTAAAAATGGTGCAAGTGTTGCAGCTAAGTATGTTGGCAGTTATCACCCAGTATTACCAAATACATTAATTCTGAACAAATGTTATTAAATACCGAACTTGATATACAATATCATATCAGTCTCTTTATTTAGTAAAGAAGGATATAATTTTGTATTGTTGGATAATCTTTTGAACATTTCCTATATCAAGAGTTGATTGGTTCAGGCACGTTATCTAAAAGCATATACGTTCTAAAATCAAACTACAGTTCTTAACGTACAAAACACACACATGAGGAAGAGTTCAGAAATGAACGAATCCTTCTTGAGGCATTGTAGACTAAGTCATATTAATGCGACCCGACTAGCTGAAGTTACATT
Organism: Agapanthus africanus; assembly: GCA_030015575.1. Taxonomy (NCBI): domain Eukaryota; kingdom Viridiplantae; phylum Streptophyta; class Magnoliopsida; order Asparagales; family Amaryllidaceae; genus Agapanthus; species Agapanthus africanus. The sequence continues at coordinate 123,101,195 of CM057347.1, read as the reverse complement.
TAGATGCATATTTAAATCAGTTTGAATTTACATCTTGTGAAACTTGCCAGTCATGTCACAAAGATAAGATGACCATAGCTCCGTTTATTGGAAACAGAGAAAGAGTTGGTAAACACTTGGCATTGATACATGCTGATTTATGAAGGCCCCTTGTCTATACATGCCAGGACTGGTTCTTTATACTTTATTACATTCACTGATGATCTCTTAAGATTCGGACATATGTTCTTGTTGAAATACAAGTCTGAACCTTTTAAGATATTCAAAGAATATAAGTTAGAAGTAGAGAACCAAAACGGGTATAATTATTATGTCCTATGATGAGATCAGGGAGGAGAATACTTGCGCACGGAGATCCTGAACTATTCTAAAGGAGAATGAGATTCTCTCTCAGCATTACTCCTCCGTATACACCACAGCATGTTGGTATATCGGGGCAGAGCAATTGCACTCTATGTGATATGGTGTGCTCTATGATGAGTTCTACGAAGTTGCCTATTTCTTTTTGGGGGTTATGCACTTGAGAAGCTGCATACCTATTGAATATGGTTCTAATCAAATCAGGTGCCTACCACTCTATATGTGATATGGTATGGGAAGAGCCCATCTCTTAAGGATGTTAAGATTTTGGGTTGTCCGGCCTATGTCTAAAAGCAAAATCAGGACAAGCTCGAGGCAAGGTCAGTTCTGTGGAAGTTTGTTGGATATCCCAAGCATTCGCAAGGGAATATCTTCTACCACACTGAGCAGAAAAATGTGTTTTGTTTCTCTGCATGCTACCTTTTGGAAAGGGAGTTTCTTATGAAGAAATTAGTGGTTATGAGGTAGAACTGGAAAGAGTTCCAGCTATACAAACTACAGCTGATGATTTGGTAGAACCGAAGGATTCAATGGTTCCCAACGAATCTCAGCCTCTTCGCCGATCTAGTAGGGTTCCTCACCTGCCTAAGAGATACTTCGGTTTTCTCTATGACAGTAGGAGCGAGGATTGCATCATGAGATGATGACCCAACTAGTTTCTAGCAGGCTATCAGGAGTGGTGACTCTGTAAGAATGGCTGGATGCTAAGCGATCTGAGATGGAATCTATGTACACCAACAAAGTTTGGACTTTGGTTGCTTTATCTGAAGGGTTAAATCCCCATCAGGAGCAAGTATATTTTGAGAAGATTACTTACTGTACATGGAAAAGTTGAGACTTTCATAGCTATACTTAAGTCCATCCAGATCCTACTTGCCATTGCTACATACCATAACTACGATATCTGGCGGTTGGGTGTCATGACTGCTTTTGTAAATAGTGATTTAGAAGAGAGCGTCTATAAGTACACAGCTAGAGGGCTTCGTAGATAATGGGAGCAGCGGAAATGTGTGCAAGTTGCTTTATAGGATAAAACAGGCAACGCGGAGTTGGAACATAAGTTTTGATGTAGTAGTCAAAGAGTTTGACTTCATCAAAATAATAGATGAACCTTGTATATACAAAAAGGTAGTAGGGAGTATGGTAGTGATCCTCGTATTGAACATGGATGACATACTCTTGATAGGAAAGAAGTTTCCTATGCTACACTTGGTCAATCTTTTCTTATCACAATGATTCTCCATATAGGATCAACATGATACCTCCTAAATCCTGGATTTTGGATCTACGAGATGGATTTAAGTGGATGTTAGGATTCTCACTAGGTGTAGTGAGATGGTATCAATCGATCCTGGGGAGAATCACTGGATAGCTTCCAGGGTGATAAGGTCGACTGAATGTCAGTCGCGGGTATTGTCTTTACCCTCAGTAGAGGGACGGTATGTTGGAAGAGTTCCAAGCTAGATACCGTGGAAAACTAGACGATAAAGGATTGATACATTGCTACCAAGGATGCTACCAAAGAGGCAGTCTGGGTATATATAAGTCCATGAGATGAACTTCATTTCTACTATTGTGAGACAATGGAGTTGTGGCTTAGGCCTAGGAACCCCGTCCCATCTATGATCCATACATATTCTTAGGCAGTATCACCTGATCATGGAGATGGATGATCTCCAGGGAGATCGAGGTTTAGGAGAGTAGACACGGAGGAGAACAGGGCGGATCCACTCACAAAGGCCTATGCCCAGGAGAGACTTTTATGGGATGGTTGATCCAGACATGTATTGTTATGTGTTGCTGTGATATGTTATATTGGATCGTCGTGTTTTGAATAGCCGGCGGTTTTATGTGAGATGAGAGTTTTCTTTTTCATTCATGTAAAATTCATTGTATGTAATATTCTTTTATTTGGGCACTTCCGGGTTGAGGATGATGTCACCATTGTATAGTATTTACTTTTCCGCATTAGGATAGACCCAAGCCAGGGAGCACAAGTAACCGGGTTCTACGGTCCAGTGGGAGACCATATCGAGGAGTCGAGACCGGTTCTCCTAACCATAGAATTGGGAAGGTTACTTTGTTGGGATACCTACAACAGGAGCAAGGTTTCGGGAGGCATCATCCATGCCAAGATAAAATTTTGCCATTATAGATAACCCTAAACCTAGATCTTTAACTAGAGAATCAAAACAAACAAGCATGTTAAACACTTTAACACCTAAGAGTTAGGAATTACAACCTTTGTAGTCCGTTCCTTCGCTTCATAAGCTCCCTGTTGAGGTCCCTTCGTTGCGATCATCAAGTACCCGGACTCTAGAGAGGCTCCATGAAGAGAAAGATGCAAGCTTGCTTCCAATCTTCAACAACTAAGATGATCTACCTTGAAGAAACTCAAACCCAAGCTCTTGCTTCACTAATCAAGTATTAGCAAATCAAACACCCTAATATAAGTGGCTAGAATAGATGAGGATGATGAAGTAGGAATTTTGCTCTCTTTTGTTTTCAATTTCTCACTAAAAATCATCACAAACCCAAAAGCTAGTATGCTTTCAAGAGGAAGAAGAAGAAGAAATCCATTTGTGATGAATAATGAATTATTGTTGTGGTTACAAATCAACTATGGGTTAAGAAAGAAAGGATTAACCCTTGTAGAGAATAAACTAGACTTAAGGTTTTGGGTTGGGTTAAATAATATCTACACAAAATATCAAAGGATGAAGACAAAAGGAAAGCTTCATCCAAAAGCTAACCCAAATCCAAACCCTAACTTGGTTTAAACTCAACAACCATGTTGTATTTGTAACCCTAACATGTTGCAATATTATATATCACATCTACAATATATTTTGTAACAAAAAGAAATAATACAATTAACATATATCGCATATACATCAATGTATTATCCAAGTGAGAAAAATAATCTTTAAGTTAGCTTATATTAGTTAATGCAATGTAATATATCATATATATATATAATTATACATTAAATTATCGAATCAACACTTGATCCGATAATCCGGCTATTTCACAAATAACCGACTAATATAAAATGTATCAGTTCATCGATTCAACACTTGATCCGATGACCCGGCTATATCACATATACCCGGCCAATATCACATATCGCGAGAATCTAATACGGTATCGCATACACGTATTATTCTCGGTCCCGCACATATCACAAAAGTCCTCATACTCCGTTTTGCCTGAGCTAGGAAACCTCTGTGTAGGACTCTAAAGAATCGTCAATACGTCGGCAGTAGGTGATGATCATATCAAACGCCCACAAGCTGCAAGCGGTCAGCTAAACGTAACAGCCACCCAGGTATTGAACGATCAGAAGATCAACAAGCAAGCCTATACATTCTCCTGCGAATCCAATCAGTAACACTCCCGTACAGTCCGGTCTCTTCGTCTGATATGTTGCATATCTTGTCTAGGGGTGGTAAACGTCAGACCCCAGTAACCGATAAGTCGTGTCGATATGAGGTCCATAACAGTTCGAGAAACTAATAATAACACGTACCAGTAAATCTCAGTAACCCTGGCCAGGGATTTCCAGTTATAGCCAATTGAACACAGCGCAACATCAACTCCCTATACCGGGAGAGACGAAACCCCTCCTATCGCTCGTTGCCTCCATGTGATTCGGGACTGTACCTAAAAGCCACCATTTTGCACGCCCTCTTGGACATGGTAAGGTGGAAATCAAAGTACAGTGGGAATCACACAAGACTCTATGACGATCTCGGGTCTACAGACTAAGTACCAGTGTCACCAGAGAACTACCATCTGACGTAAGGTATAATACCATCTGGGAGTTCTCGGTGAGTCCGTCCAGTGTACCCAGTCTCCACTGAGCACCCGTATACTGTCTCTGATGTCAAACACCAATGGATATGGGATCATCCATCACCCATCTGTATGGGTCGAGAAGCTATACGCTAGTCTACTCTGGTATATCGATGCCCCGTCTCTATACACCTACAACTAGGAACATTTGAAGGATGTACTTAGCGACTACACTGTCCCCACTAGTATGATCTGCATCATAGACCTGGTAGTCAAGTACTCATCCTAAAGGCTTTATTAACATGTATCATAGAGGCAATCAGAGTACAAGTTAAGATAAAGAGCAACCAGATAGCATACTATCATGTCGAGCAAGAAAGTCCCACTATATATGTCCAAGCATCCACTACAATATACATCGTATGTACAGTAATGGCCTCTAGGGCAAACATATCACTAATAATCTCCCACTTGCACTAGGGCCATCTGTTGTAGTATCTCATACCCAACAATCAGCTGTGGTTGAAGTATCTCATACTCAACCATCCCATAATAGTATCTACTAGGAAATAGGCCTTTGTGAGTGGATCCGCGCTGTTGTCCTCTGTATCTACTCTCCTGACCTTGATCTCCCTGGAGATTAACCATCTCCATGATCAGGTGATACTGCTTAAGAATATTTTTGGATCTCTGATGGGACGGGGGTTCCTAGTCATAAGCCACAACTCCATTGTCACACAATGGTAGGAACGAAGTTCATCTCATGAACTCATGTATATCCAGACTGCATCTTTGGTAGCATCCTTGGTAACGATGTATCTTGCCTTTAATCGTCTAGTATGTCACGGTATCTAGCTTGGAACTCTTCCAACATACCGTCCCTCCACTGAGGGTAAAGACAATGCCTGTGACTGACATTCAGTCGACCTTACCACCCTGAAAAATTTCCAGTGATTCTCCCCAGGATCGCTTGATACCATCTCACTACACTTAGTGAGAATCCTAACATCCAATTAGATCTATCTTATAGATCCAAAACCCAGGATTTAGCAGGTATCAACTTGATCCTTTATAGAGAATCCTTGTGATAAGAGGTGATTGACCGAGCGTAGCATTGGAAACTCCTTTCTTATCAAGAGTATGTCATCCACGTACAATACGAGGATCACCACCATAGTCCCTACTACCTTTTTTGTATATACAAGGTTCATCTACCATTTTGATAAAGTCAAACTCTTTGACTACCACATCAAAACAGACGTTCCAACTCCGTGATGCCTGATTTATCCCATAAAACAATTTGCACACGTTCCCGCTGCTCCCACTGTCTACGTAACCCTCTGTTTGTGAACTTATAGATGCTCTTTTCTAAATCATCATTTAGAAAAGATGTCATGACACCCAATCGCCAGATATCATAGTCATGGTATATAGCAGTGGCAAGTAGGATCTGGATGGACTTAAGTATAGATTTGAAAGTCTCAACCTTTCCATGTACACCAAGTAATCTTCTCAAGATATACGTGTTTCCCCCAATCAGAGCAAAGCTCTGTTTTGAAATTCAAAATTCAAAAATTGAAGCAACGCTTCAGATCCAGCGCTAGGTGCGCTGCGCGCCACGTGTCAAACACGGATGCGCTCGCGCCAGGTGCGCTGCGCCATAGGCAGCGCACCCCCAATCAGAGCAAAGCTCTGTTTTAAAATTTAAAATTTAAAACTTGAAGCAACGCTAGGCGCGCTGCACGCCACGTGTCAAACACGGGTGCACTAGTACAGTTGCGCTGCGCTCTGCGCTGCGCGTCATGTGTCGAACGTAGGTGCGCTAGCGCAAGGTGCGCCAGCACTGGAATTAAAAATTCCCCATCATTAGATCAAAAGATCTAATAATAATGATAAATCATTAATTAATCAGAATTAAAAAAAATTTATGAAAAGGTCTTTCCAATCTTGTTAAAAACAAGAAGATTGCCTTCTGTAAAACAGAAGCCTTAGGATCAAAGATCCAACGGTGGAAAATATTTCCAAATCAATCAGAGAAGGATCTCTTTAACTGATTTAACAAATCAATTTTCCCTATATAAAGTCCCCTAGACTTCAAGTCTCAGAGATATACAGAAAGATAGAGAAACCCACCTAAAAAAACTTTGAGAAAAACTCAATGAGAAAGAAAAGAAAGTTTTTAGCGAAAGAAGATCATTTTCTTCAAGGTAAAGAACATGATTCTTGAACACAGAGATGAAATCATCTCATAAAAAGAAAAACTATCTTCTAAAAAAGATCATAGATCTATAAAAGACCAAGGTCTTTGATAAAAAGAGATCAAAAGATCTTATCATAAAAACAAAAGAAGTATTTACTTCATTCGCAGATCCTTGATCTACAAAGGCAGAGCCTTTTTATAAACAAGAACTTTTGTTCTTGAATCTTGAGGCAAAGCCTCCTTTAAAAAGAGGACATAAACTTGTTCTCTAATCATAAATTTGATCAAATGCGCTTTGCGCTATTGGAAAGTGCCTTGCACTCATGAACTGCGTCTTTGCGCTCCTTGGACCGGCACTCAGCGCCAAAATATGCCACGTGTCAACCACAGACACAACTTGCGTTTTGCGCTTCTGAAACAGCGCACTGCGCTCATGGGCTGGCACTCAGCGCCAAGCGCGCCACGTGTCACTCACTGGTGCGCCACTAAACTACATCAAGGCGCTCATAAATTGAAAGCGCAATGCGCTAATAAACTGGTGCTTAGCGCTAAGCGCGACACGTGTCATTTTCGTGTGCGCTATTTAGCAGAAGCGCAATGCGCTCTTTAATTGGTGCAAAGCGCCTGGCGCAACACGTGGCGCACACATTGTTCTGATGAATGCTATGCATTCAATACAAGACAAAAGATGTCAGAACTCAATGCTTAGCATTATTAAAAGGGCCAAGCCCAAATAAAGGCTCAATAGCCAGAGTAATAAATTGTTAAACATTTTTTTGGACTTAGCCTAATATTGGCCGTAAGTCCTCAACTTATATCGAACTGAGCCCATCTGCTCACAAATATTTCAACAGATCTTAGTCCCAAATTGGACTACAAGTCTTTTAATCAATCTACATCCGGTTCGAGGGTACATCTCTTTACTCCTCTGATATCTGTCGTTGTAATCCTTCAACGTCTTCAGAGAGGTGACGGGTCCTGACAACCACACATTTCTACGGACTGTGGGGTCCTTAAACTCATGGACTACGATGTCTCTAAACCTTATAGACTACGATGTCTCTAAACCGGATTGTGGGGTCCTTAAACTCATGGACTATGATGTCCTTAACCTGGACCGAGACGTCCTTAAACTAATAATGGACCGTAATGTCCTTAAACTAATCGACCGCAATGTCCCTAAACTAAACAATAGAGTCCAAATGCTCTCTTGTTAGATCTAAACGATCCTGTTAAGTAGATCTTAGTCTAGAAATTAGACCAACGTATCTTTAACAAACGTTTAAGTTGATCTTAGTCTCAAACGAGACTAACGTATCCTTAAACGAAACCCCCAAACCCAAATCTAAGAAAATACGAATTTGGACTAATCCACGCCCTATGGGCGACAACATAAATTAGTCTGCGTATACAATCCACGGGCAACCACAAACAAAACAAACACCCACGACACGAAGTGACCATCTGGAGAAGGAGAAAGTTGTTACCGCGATACGGTAGTGTAATTAACTATAGGAGCTTGCGCCTGCAAGGAAGAGCGTCCCCACAATCAAAAACTCCTCAAACGAGGGGGAATCTGACGAAGTCTGCTACATCGGACGCATCCGTTTAAACCTTCGATACATGGTGCCATAAATCAACTTGGCATCTTCGGAGAGGTGGACGGATAGCACCAATTAGCATCTGCCCCCAGATTCAGGCAAGACGTCCGTCTTCCCGGCTTCCGGCGGTAAAAAGATTCTGGCACGCCTGGTGGGACTCTTTCCTCTTTCCACTCTACACTTCGTGTGTCGTGTTCGCGAACGAATCGCGGTTTGATATGGTTGCCCTTGTGTTCGAGGTACTAAGATTTGGTTTCTTGCTTGGCGCAGAAAGCGAAATATCAATGGTATCCACTTCCGAGAAGTGTTCCAACTGCAATTGTAACTCGCGCTTCGCCTCATCTGGGGGCATAGCCTACGGGCCCCAAGCAGCCTCCCTGTTCACGATGCCGGTAGACCAGGTGACTCAGGCCACCACCGGATTGTTCTTTGCGACTATGCTCCTACCGATGAGCTTCAGCACCCCTGTACTAACACCAGAAGCTCCCAAGAAGTCGGTCTTTGATCGGCTTGCTACTACCGTGGCCCCTCTCAATGGGTCATCCAGCTCCAGCGCCTCAGTCTTCACCAGATTGGGCCAAAGTTCATGTAGGCCCACGATGAAGCCTACAATTCCAGAACAGGTTATTCTGAAGAGGATAGCCATCCCTGCTCATGAAGTCGTCAAGGCGACTTCTCCTGCCAAAAGGTCGGTCTTTACAAGATTAACCACTCTGGCTCCCGCTCCTAAGTCTGTCTTTGACAGATTAAATACTACTACTCAACGGACCTCAGTCTTCAAGAGGCTAACGCCAGCAACAGCCCTTCTCCAAAGCAGGGGGCAAGACGAAGTCACCCCTCAAGCTCAAACCATCCCAAAAGCCCGACGCGCTCGATGTCGCCATTAGCGCCGAGTAAGGAAGGCTGGGGGCAACTCCTCTCTGGACTAACTCCACCATCCCCAACGGTGGAAGTCAGTGCTGCTGTTCCAACCGGGAACAGCTTTGAATTGCTGAATAAGGTGCGCAGGAACTCTCCTACCGCCATACTGAAAATATCTCCTCCACCGGTGGAGAATGTTACAGAAATAAATCCGGATCAGCCCTCTCAACGGCTATCCTCCAAAGTTTACAAAGTCTGGCGACGGGTCCAAGAGTCGGTGATTGATCAAGATTACCCTCGCCGACAGAAAAAGGTGAAGGTTCAGCAGGAAGAGAACCGTCCTGTCAAGCCGCAAAGGAAAACAACTATCTGGGTGCCCGCTGCAACGGCCCCCTTGACGTCAACTGCTCAAAAGAGAAGGAGGCCAGAGAAAGCCCCTGTGACTACGGCAGATCGCAAAGACGCTAAGCCCAAACGCCCCAAGTCTGGTGGCATAACGGTCCATACTGTTTACATGGCTTTCGGAAAAGAGGAGAGCCGCGCTTCGACGGGTCACCGACCGCTCACCCGATCCGTGACCAAAGCCCAGGAACAACAGCAGCAAAAACTTCAAGAGATGCTGACTGCAATGGCCGCACTCACCGGGCCAAAAGAAAGCCCAGAGGCGTCATCAGAGCAGCGTCACGAACAAGAAACCGATGCTGACTTCCTCCGCAGAGTCCTCGAAAAGAAGGACAGAGAAGCAGCAGAACAAGCTGCCAACATAAAACAAATGGCGCTTCTCTTCCAAGACATGGTAGGGATGATGTTACAGCCGGACCCTCCAACTGAAGACCCTCCAATCATTGTTGAAGACGATATAGGGGAGACATCTAATCCTCCTCCAGCTCTTTCAGCAGCCAAGGAGGAAACCATTTCCAAGGACGCACTGGATGATTATATAGCTCAGCAAATACAGGCTCATCAAGCAAATGAAGCAACTGGCCAAGTCATCAGCACTGGGCGACCATATCCTGGATGGTATGATCAGATCAAGTATCCACCAGGATACACGATTCCTAAGTTTCACGTATACAAGGGGACGGGTAATCCCCATCAACATGTCGCTCAGTTTAGAGCTCTTTGCGGCAATACCGGAGGTGACAAAAAATTGTTACTTCGTCAGTTTGTCGGCAGCTTGACGGAAACAACCTTTGAATGGTATTCGGAGCTGCCCAACGACTCTGTCAAAACATTTGCAGAGATGGAGCCGCTGTTTACACAGAGGTTTGCAAGCGCTAGCGAGCGCACCCCGATCACCGCATTGATCAACGCCAGGGTAAAGCCAGGCGAAACGTGGGTACAATACGCGATACGGTGGCGGAATTTATGGTTGAAATGCGAGCAGCGCATCGAAGAAGCTCCTGCGGTAGGCTTGTTCGTGGGTACTCTTGATCCGCAGGCGACCATCTCCCAGTTCATGATGTTTTTCAAGCCGACCACTTTTCAGGCCTTGATTGACAAGCTGGCTCAAATGGACCAGACGGGCCACAGGCCTTCCTCTTCGAAGCCAGAGCCGCGAAACGAAAAAGGGAAGGGGAAAGCAACCTTCGTTGCCAACACTGAACAACAGCCGAGCAACTTAAAGACGGTTGTTCGCCAAAAAAACGTGCGTCCACACCCTTCCCATGAGGAGAGACTGGGACGTCCTTACTCGTTTCCCCAGGATAAAATGAGGAGACTATTCGAGCTGGCAGTGCGCAACAGACTCATCAATCTGCCGGATCCAAAAAAACCGTTGCAACCTGGCGAGGCTAATAGTCCCAATTATTGCCCTTAACATCAAACGGTAAGCCATCCAATTGAGGATTTCTTCGTCTTTAAAGGCTGGATTGAAGATCAATACCAACAGGGCAAATTTGCCATGTTCGAGAATTGGAAGGTGAACCCACCACAGCCACACGCTCCTAAGAAGACAGACACGCCGGGGGCATCATACTCTTTCATTGAAGAAGCTCCATGGGAGGTCGCTCTTTCAGCAAAAACTAAAAGAATGTTGAGGAATCTCTAAACATGTCCGGCAATCAGGTGGAAGAATCCGCTGGAATCCGAGATTATCGAGGGAATGCTGTGTTAGTTATATGTATGCCCTAGAGGCCATTACTGTACATTGGATGTTTACTGTAGTGGAAGCTAGGACATATATAGGTAGGACTTTCTTGCTCGACATAATAGTACGCTATCTGGTTGCTCTTTATCTTAACATGTATACTTTCTGTCTCTCTGTTACATGTTGATAAAGCCCTTAGGATGTGTACTCGACTTCCAGGACTGTGATGCAGATCATACTAGTGGGGCCTGGGTAGTCCATGAGTACATCCTTCAATGTTCCTAGTCGTGGGAATATCGAGACGTGGCATCGATATTCCAGAGTAGACTGGCGTATACCTTCTTGACCCATGTGATGGGCGATGGATGATCCCATATCCATTGGTGTTTGACATCAGAGATGGTATGCGGGTGCTCAGTGTAGACTGGGTACACTGAACGGACTCGCCGAGAACTCCCAGATGGTATTATATCTCACGTCAGATAGCAGTTCTCTGGTGACACTGGTACAGCTTAGTCTGTTGACCCGAGATCGTCATAGAGTCTTGTGTGTCTCCCACTGCGCTTTGATTTCCATCCTACCAGGGCTCTACTGAGTCGTGCAAACAGGTGGTTTTTGGGTACAGTCCCGATTCACATGGAGGCAATGAGCGATAGGAGGGTGTCACGTCCCGAGAGTACGGAACAAGACCGGCACTTAAACTACGAACGTCTCGAGGCGTACGTAATCTAAGTAAACCGAAACCCCAGAAATCCAAACCAAGAAAAGTAGTAGAGTGAAGGAAAACCAATTTAAAACAAGTAGTTTCAATAGCATAAGCCGAATTATACGGGTTTCTAAAAACATCAAAAAATTCCTGAAAATTTCGGCAGAGTCTCCTTTGTAAATACTAGCCCCCAAACGGGATACAACATGAATAGTATACGAAATCAATAAAAGGCATCCCCAAGCGGGAGCTAGCTCTTCGTCAATCGACGGTCACAACCACACAAGCAAAATAATATACAACGCCAACGGCGAGGATCAAAAATCAAAAGGAAACTCAAAACCACAAGAAAACCACAGAAATATAACGCGCGACTCTAAGGTCGAAGGAATAACATCACTGGTCTCTATCTCAAAATAAATACATGTTTGGTTGATGGAACTTCTAGATACAACAGAATAATGATATACAAGATATATAATGGGGGTACGATACAAGTAAACCCACCTACTAGCAAATCACCCGAAGGAAACTATACCCGCAAAGCCGTAATGAAACCTGTACGGCAAACCTGCAAGAACTGGGGCACAACAGGGGTGAGTTGCCAACTCGTGAATAGAAAAATATCTACGAAAAGAAAAAGCATAAATAACGCAATCCTAGGTCAATGATCATAATATATCCTCAAATAAATAACCAGCAACCCATAACAATGGTTAGGGCAAATATCTAACCCAAGTGTAAATCCATGTGCCGTGTCAGTGCCTCAGGTAGCAATGTATGAATGCATGAAACAGAATGCATGTACTGAAGAAAATTGCTTTCATAAATCAGTGAGATTTCTGTATTTTAAAAGTGAGGTACCATAAATGAAATCAGCATAAAACAGTGCCCAGCATCGACACAAAACAAGTGTCCAAATATCTCGATATCTCTGTATCACAATCTCTGTACCTCAATATCTCAAAATCTCAATATCTCAATCACAATATCTAGGGCGCCGCCAATCCAGACCGGCCCCTGCCATCTATCTCAAGACCACGACGGTATCCTCCGAATATCCGACGCGTCGGGTAATATCACCGGTCGGTAGTGCTCCCCTGCCAGGCTCAACGTCAACAACACGGCCTTCTCGCCCCGGGGTACCGCACCGGGTCCACCATGTACCCGAAACGGTTCATCCAACTTCTCGAATCGGGTCTCGAAATCCATCAGCAAACTCAGGGTGGACGACTCATACATCATGGGAAAACCGCATTTTTATTTAAAAAGAGAGAAAGCAGTTTATATATGTGTTGCGGTTTTCCTCCAAATCCAAAAAATATCATGGAAATCCGAATCATCAATAGCATGTAAAACCATGAATATAAGCATGAAAATGAATAACAGTATGAATGAAGCGACAAGTAATAACTACAATATCTAAGCTGGCATATAAGGTATGTACACTAATATTATGTCAAACTACTGGCTATCAAGCTAAGTTAAGCAATAATATTTTCTAAGGTGTACGTGACATGGCAATTACCGATAAAGAAGTGTGTGAGCCGGCAAGTAAGTGTATGTGGTACATACGCATCATCGGTAATGGTGCTGGTGTCCTAACAGCATAATGTCAACAATGCAATATGAAATAACAATGTAAATATGCGATGCGGAGCGAGCAACTAAAATGAGCGGGAGCTAAATATTAAACAATGGTGCCATTTGAAATAACACGAATCGCGGGGTTTTGAAAATAGGGGCTACGGTGGTTTTTAAGAAAGGATACGTCTTTTGAAATATCCGTAGATCCCTTGACCTGTCTTTTAAAATACCCACGATCCGCTAGTTTTGAAATAGGTAGGAGTCTAATCTAATCTAACAACTACACTAAACTATACGGCTGAACTAACAAGATGAACTACAGGTAAGGAAACCGCCTATCATCTGAGTCGATACATATACATAGCTGGATATATACAGTCGGTGATCCCGCCTCAATAATATCATATCCGATACCATATCTATAAGCAGGCATCCCAAGTCAAGAGTGCGGATCAATCATCAATATAGCTCGTACGTAAATCCGTCGTACGGCATCCCAAATCTGGGTACGGGTCAATGTCACATTCATCATACTATTCACCTGGTATCCTCTTTATCAAATATCATGATCGGGGTACTGATCTACGTCTAGTACAATACTGATACCGCCTAAGTATGCATGCTCGTGTGTGAAACACTACGTCAAGACCCGTTACAACGTCATGTCGTATCTCAAATACGAACCCTGCTATATCACCGATCTCACGGCCTCAAATCAAATCTCATCGACTCATCTTAAATCCCAAGTACATCCTTATCATCCATGCAAGTGTATATGAATGTACATATGCATAGTCCCATACCCACGCATATATACATATATACACATCCCAATCGGCGCACAAGAAAGTAATGTATGCAAGTATGTGTGTGCGTATGTGGGTATAAAACTACTCTAGGGTTTCGCAACTAACACAAAGCTAATCCATGAACACATAATCATAACATGAATAAACATTCCCGTATCATAAAACACCTATATAAACATATATATATGAGCTACACTACGGACTGCGGGGGTGCTATACGCCATCCACCCGACTTCTCCCCGTAGATATAAATCTACTCACCTGGTCCTCGCTAGCCGGTGCCGACGTCGCCACGCGCTTGCTTGTCGTCTCGAAGTCCACATGGGGTACCTACATAGCATAACGCACCGTGTCGTATTAAAATCCGACTCATGACCCAAAAACGACACGTGAATCCCACATAGGTCAAAACCTATGGTTGCTTTCACAAATCAACCCAAAACCCTCGACGTCGGTATACAAACGCTAGACCATCGAGAAAAACCCAAATACACTCATTTTCACATTCACGAACACTAATTTTAATATAAAATAGGTTAAAACTCACAAAAACCCCCAATTTCACTTAAAAAGTCATTTTTCTGAAAATCTAGCAAGCACAATTCGCCGTTTTTGTACAAAACATGATGTTTTAAGAATTCTAGTGACCAAGATGATAACTTAATATTTTAATTATGCCATAGAAACCATTACGTAAATTTTAAACCCACAATTTAATTCGATTTCAAAAACCTAGTTTGCAATATTAACCAATTTTAACAATTTTATAGCAAAAATGAACAAACTACAATCTAGCTTGGATTTTCATGAACTAAAGTATTAAACCACTCAATATAATATTTATAATGACATGAAACCTAAATTTGAATTTCCTCTCACAAGAATATAATTATTTAAAAAACCTAGTTTACCAATTATATAATTATCACTTTTAAATTAACAAATATGCAAACTAGCAACTTAAATTGGATTTAGCATAACATTAATATGTTAATTATATCACATAAACTAAATCTCACAACACAAAATACCAATTTGAAATCAAACTCCTCCCTTGAATTTTAAATCATGCACCTAGAACTAATTAAAAACCTAATTAAACAATTAATTAAGCTAACATAAGCAATTAACAACACATTAAGCAAAAAGGTTAGAATTTATACCCAAATAATTTGAAGCTCCCACAAGCACACTTAGCCACCCAAATTAAAATCTAAATCCCTCGATCCATGCTATGGTAGCCAAGGAAAAATGGGTATAGCTTGGATTTTGAATTTGCATGGATTTTTGAAGCATTTTAATGGATTTTTGAGGCAAAATGGTGTGGGATTTTGGTGGAGGGCTGCTGCTGTGGGGGGTTCAGGTTTGGGCCAGAAATGGAGGGGGTTTGGGTGAGGGAGGAAAGAGAGTGAGGTGAAGAAAGTAATATCTAGTCAAAGTCCACCCTTTTTCTATCATTTTCTTTTCTTTTCTTTTCTTTTCTTGGTGATTGGAGAGAGAGGGGGGGAGGGTTGTCATGGTGGGGCCGGCCATATGGGGAGGGGAAGAGAGGGTGAGGTGTGGGTGTGTGGGTTAGGAAAAAAGATAAATGTATTACCCCAATTCCCATTAACACTAATTTCACCGAAAAAAGCCTTTTTCTTCGATATTTTTCTAAACCATTTTGGCAAACCATTTCTTTTCAAAAACCACATGATAAAATTTTGTTTAATGTTTTATGATGCACAAAATTTGTTTCAACTCATTCCAATTTGTAATTTTCCCTAATTAAATATATTAGTGACGGCTAAAAATAACATTAAAATAATTAATTTCGGAAAATTTTTCAGAAAATTTGAAATTTCACCAGTGGGTCAATAAACACCAAATACTAGCAATTACATAGCTAGAATATGTATATTTAATTTTATAATAAAGATATTTGTATTTTGACTTTTTACCGAAAACCCCCTTATTTTTCCGTTTTTTCGAAATTTCACCGAAACGATTTTCAAAACGTTACAGAGGGGATTCGTCTCTCCCGGTATTGGGGGTTGATGTTGCGCTATGCTCGACTGGCCATAACAGGAAATCCCTGGCCAGGGTTGCAGTGATATACTGGTAAGAGTTATCAGTAGTTTCATGATTGTTATGGACCTTACGTCAGCATGACGTATCAAGCTACTGGGGTCTGACGTTTACCACCCCTAGGCGAGATATGCGACATATCAGACGAACAGACCGGACTGTACGGTAAGTGTTACTGGTTGGATTCACAGGAGTGTGAGCGGGCTTGCTCGTCGATCTTCTGATCGCTCAATACCCGGGTGGCCGTTACGTTTAGCAGACCGCTTGCGGCTTGTGGGTGTTTGATATGATCATCACCTGCTGCCGGCGTATTGATGAGTCTTTAGAGTCCTACACAGAGGTTTCCTGGCTCAAGCGAAACGAAATAGGAGCGCATATGAGATATGTGCGGGACCGAGAATAATGCGTGTATGTGATACCGTATTCTATTCTCGCGATGAATGTATCGATTGGTTGTATGCGATATAACCTAGTTATCGAATCAAGGATTGATTCGATAAGCCGATACATTGGATATTAGTCGGCTATATGCGATATGACCGGATCGTTAAATCAAGTGTTGATTTAATGATTTAATGCATAATTATATATTTGATATATTACTTTACATTAACTAATATTTGTTCACTTAAATTGGATTTTCTCACTTGATGTGCACATTGTATATGTGATATATTTTTGTGCACTTGATTGTATCTTGTTTGACGATACATGCAAACTTGGTTAAGTGTATGATTAAACCATGGTTATGTAATGGTTAGGGTTTTGATTTTATTAACTATTTAATATTTATTCTTCATTTGGAAAGAAAATGAAATGGTTGCTTCTTTTGTTCTTTTCCTTGAAGCTTCAAGAAGCTTTGACCATTTGGTCTTCATCTCCAAAACCTAACCATTCACCTAACCCTAGTTTATTCTCTACACTTAATCATGGTTGAAAATATGATAAGTATCATATTATTTTCTATTTGAAAATAACTTATCATATTCTTATTCTTCTTATTCTTCAACAAAGAAGAAAACTTGCAACCATTAATGGCAACATGAGAAAAAGAGTGAGAAATCCAATTCTAAAGTGAACCCACTTCCTATTTCTTCATCCTCTACCACTTGCCAAGAAGTATAGGGTGTTTTCTTCACAAGTTTCATGACTTGGTGAAGTTGGAGCTTGATCTTGAGTTGCCTCGACGTAGATCATCTTCGGTATCGAAGTCGGCGACCTAGCCCGATCTTTTCTCTGATGAAACCACCGCAAGAGTGTAGGATTTCGATTGGTACGGCGGAGGGACGTCTACGCGGAGCTATGGAGGTGGAGTACCGGATCTACAAAGGTTGTAGTCACTTTCCTTTTAGTTAAAGTTGTTAACTTGCATTGCATCGCCTATACATCTAGTTAACGATCCGTATTAGGGTTTGTAGGCACATGAAAAAAATTTGAATTGGTCATGTTTGATCACTTGTAGAACCTCATGGGTGTGCCTAGGAACCCTACAGTGGTATCAGAGCCTAGCTAGAGCCTTAGGCGATGCGTAGACGGAGTTAGAAGTCCGATCGACCCGAAACCCTAATTCAAAATGGCTCTCTGGACATTTTCTGGATTTGTGGATTTTTATGAATTAAAAATTCTCAGAAAATAGAGCAGGAAATTCTAAGGGTTACTGTTGAAAACGAACCCCTAACTCCAATAAACCGCCGCGGAACCGCGGCATTAGCATGCTATTCGCGGCGGTTCCGCGGCCGTATATACAGATTAGAGGTTAATTTTTATACAGTAATGCCCTTATCTGTTTCCTCTATTCTCTGGGAAGTTTTAATCTGCACTCAAGAGTTGAGTTTTCTGGGTTGTATTGGGGACTCGGTGTTTCGATCGGATTGTCTAATTTTGTCTGTGTGTTTTTCTGGATAATTTTAGAATATGTTAAAAAGTTCGACCGGATGTAAATACCCACTTTTTCCCCTGCCGGGAAATTTCCAATTGTTGGACTTTTCCATAGTTTAATGACGTTCTAAGTAGTGCAAGTAATGCGATGGTCCCTCTAGAAGACAACAAACCTTAACTCGATTATGTGACCGTCTTGAACTGCCCTTTGAACCTTAGGGTTTGGGACAGTACGGCGTGCCACATGTGAGGCGTTGGCTTGACCCTTCTACGGCTGGACCATTGGTACTGAGGCATGAAGTGAATGTTTTTAAACTTATTTCATGTGTTGAGCTGTTTCGGGAAAACTTGGGTGTTCGATTGTTCGATCGGAAAGTTTAACATTTTTCTATTTATCCGGAATGTGATACAATATTTGGAATTCACAAATAGTTATGAGATAACTGAATGAATGTTATAAACATAGCACTTTAGTCTCACTTGATCGGTTGCCACGGAATTTTGATGCGATCAAAAGTCCGTCGCAATCACGTAGCGTACGCGGATACACGCCGGATAAACTTAATAGACAGCTACACCCCTTATCCCCGACCAAGTGACTGTAGGAGAACACCATTGCCGAAAGCATCCGTTCGGGTGCTCGCGGTAGCGGTGTTCCGCCTTGGTGCACTTCGTCGACGGTATCGGGGGTGCGGCCGTCTACTAAAGTTTGCGACGAGTATTCGGTCAGAATGCCGGGAATCCTGTTGAATTGCCCGACTTTACATTGAAAAGTGTTTTCGATAATGAGACTAAAATGCGGGGTTTATAATTGTTAGGCATGCGATGTCTAAGGAATTCATTTGATTAGGCATGCGATGTCTAAAGAGGTTGCGGATTCCAACTGTTGTAGTTTTACACTTTCTTTTCTGTGACCGTAAGTGTAATATGTGATATCCCCGGTTTCGTTGCTATATGTCAACGACAATTGGGATACGCATGTTTACTTACGTTGATGACATGTGATGTTATGTGTTGCTGGATATGTTATATTGGATCGTCGTGTTCGAATAACCGGGGGGGGGGGGTTTATGTGAGATGAGTGTTATTCATTTTCATTCATGTAAAAACTTGTATGTAATATTCTTTTATTGGAGCACTTCCAGGTTGCGGATGATGTCACCATTTGTATATTATTTACTTTTCCGCACTAGGATAGACCCAAGGAGGGGAGCACAAGTAACCGGGTTCTGAGGTCCAGTGGGAGGCCATCTCGAGGAGTCGAGTCCGGGTCTCCTAACCGTAGAATTGGTAGGGTTGTTTGCCGCTCTCGTAGGGGTCTAAGGGTGTGGGATTGGCTATTCATCACGACCGTGGAATCCGTGTTTTATACTGGCTCGTATTAAAAACACGGACGTCCTAGTATATTCAATATTTCATATGATATTTTCTGCTGCGTTATCTGTGATGTGATCATGAGATATGTTCAGATGGATACTATATAGAGTATATATGATATATTATATAGACGTTTCTTATGTTTTACACCCGCGCTAGCCCTGCCTCACTCTGGCGTTAGTTACCTAAGCTAACGGTGCAGACGGGACATCGAGGCGAATGCGGATGGCATAAGCGTACGTTATATTTATCTGTGATGTTTAGGTGGACTTAAATGATGGGATATTCATTAATGAGATTAATGAAAGAAAATAAACCTAATTGATGTTGTGGAATCGAATTTCAAAATAAAAACAGGTAGCTACAGTTCTTGCTTTGCATCGCGGTGTTCCTTGTAGAACATCCTGCACCTTATTCGATGAGGAAAGGACCGAGATCCCTTCACCGGGAGTGACTCCTTTTGCAATAACTGGCAGATGCTACACACTCGGTTTTTCTTTTGATTGCTTCTATAGTTTCTGCTTTGCACAGTGATATATATGATATATCCCGCACCTCATTCGACGAGGAAAGGGCCGACGATCCCTTCACTGGGAGTGACCCCTTTAGCAAAACTAGAAAAGCTTCAAAATCACTCCATTTAAAAACCATTTGATTCCGCAACAAGATCAAGTTCAAAGCGTTAAAGGTTATCATAAAAACCATTCGCAACCCTCCGTCATTTTAGGAAGTAGAGTACTTTGTATTCGTGCTGTGTTTGTTGACCATAGTCAAGGCACAGTGTACGGTAGCTAAGTGGTGTCTTCCTACACCGCATATGATGCGATTAGTTAGGACAGTCGCGTGACTTTGTTGACCTTAGTTAAGGTCATGTGGGTGGGTCTAATTAATCACGAAATGACGGGTAGAACTTGACTAGTACTTATGATTTTTTGACCATAGTTAAGGTCATAGGTGCTAGGGGTAAAAACCTTTATCGGGAGTTTCAAGTGTTGAAATTTGCAATGAGATTGCATACCTTCTATGTGATAGTTGGATCCCGATACCCACTGCGAGTAATTGTTACTCCTGGGAGAGTTTTGCACTCTGCAATTAGCCGATCAAGTAGGTGTCTAGAAAGGTGTCAACGGGGTTACGTCTCTGGGAAAACGAGGTTTACAGTGATTAGGTCCGTGCGAAAGCACGGGGAACCTCCCTCAAAGTACCGACACTGGCCTGGCTGAAAGATTGGCGAACTTGTAAAGTGTAATTAATCCCGGCTAGTCTTTCCTTTTAGGGTTTGAAGGAAGATTTGATAAAAATGGTGAGATCCATCCTGATTAGATAAAATATATAACCAATCTAATCTTGCAAGAGAGCACGCAGAGTGTTTTCTTCTCTCTCTCTCCAGGTAGCGACCATATCATGCCTTAATCAAGATAATAATATGGATGTATTGACCAAACCCGCTTGTTATACCGAGCTGGGGAACGTTGGTCCCGCTCCAACTTATAATTGTTATAAGACAGAGCAGGAAATAGGGAAATACCAGAATCCCTATGCCGCCCAAACGAAGAAAGTGCATATGATGCATCTTCTTCAGGTGTGTTCGTTACAAAGAACTGTTTCTCAGTATTCTCTGCATCCTGGGTATTTGATACCGGATCAGGATCCCAGATATGTAATCTGTTACATAGGGCTACAGAAAGGTAGAAAACTGAGAACGGGTGATAAGTTTCATGAGACAGAAAACGGGGCAAGTGTTGCAGCCAAGTCTGTTGGTCACTGTCACCCTGTATTACCAATACATTGATTCTGAACGAATGTTATTAGATACCGAACCTGATATACAAAATCATATCAGTCTCTTTATTAGTAAAGAAAGGATATAATTTTGTATTGTTGGATAATGTTTTGAACATTTCCTATATCAAAAGTTGATTGGTTCAGGCACGTTATCTAAAAGCATTGATGTTCTAAATCAAACTACAGTTCCTAGTATATAGAACACACACAAGAAGAAGAGTTCAGAAATGAACGAATCCTTCTTGAAGCATTGTAGACTAGGTCATATCAATACGACCCGACTAGCTGAAGTTACATTTTAGATGCATATTTAAATCAGTTTGAATTTACATCTTGTGAAACTTGCCAGTCATGTCACAAAATTAAGATGACCATAGCTCTGTTTATTGGAAACAGAGAAAGAGTTAGTAAACTCTTGGGACTGATACATGATGATGTATGCAAGGTCTCCTGTCTACAAATGCCAGGACAGGTTCTTTGTACTTCATTACGTTCTCTGATGATCTCTCAAGATTCAGACATATGTTCCTGTTGAAACATAGGCCCGAAGCTTTTGAGATATTCACAGAATATAAGTTAGAAGTAGAGAACCAATAACCGGGTATAAGTATTATGTCCTATGATGAGATCAGGGAGGAGAATACTTGTGCATGGAATTCCTGGACTATTCTAAAGGAGAATGAGATTCTCTCTCAACATTACTCCTCCGTATACACCATAGCACGATGGTATATCGGGGCGGAGCAATCACACCCTATATGATATGGTGCGCTCTATCATGAGTACTACTGAGTTTCCTATTTCCTTTTAGGGAGTTATGCACTTATGAAGTTGCATACCTATTGAATAGGGTTCGAATCAAATCAGTGCCTACCACTCCATATAAAATATGGTATGGGAAGAGCCTATCTCTTAAATAAGTTAAGATTTGGGATTGTCCGGCCTATGTCAAAAGCAAAATCCGGACAAAATCGAGGCAAGGTCAGTTCTGTAGAACTGGAAAGGTTCCAGCTATACAAAACTGCAGCTGATTTGACTGGACCAAAGGATTCTATAGTCCCCAACGAACCTCAAGCCTCTCCGCCGATCTAGCAGGGTTCCTCACCTGCCTGAGAGATACTTCAGTTTCTCGATGACAGTGGGAGCGAGGATTGCATCATGAGATGATGACCCAACTAGATTCGAGCAGGTCATCAAGAGTAGGGACTCTGTAAGAATGGCTGGATGCTTAGAGATCTGAGATGGAATCCATGTACACCAGCAAAGTATGGACTTTGGTTGCTATATCTGAAGGGTTAAATCCCCATCAGGAGCAAGTATATATTGAGAAGATTATTTGGTGTAGATGGAAATGTTGAGACTTTCAAAGCTAGACTTGTTAAAGGTTTTCGTCATCGACCAGGCGTGGATAATGATGATACCTTTTCCAGTGGCTATGCTTAAGTCCATCCGGATCCTACTTGCCACGGCTACATACCATGACTACGATATCTGGCAGTTGGGTGCCATGACTACTTTTCTAAATAATGATTTAGAAGAGAATGTCTATAAGTACACAGCCAGAGGACTTCGTAAACAGTGGGAGTAGCGGAAACATGTGCAAGTTGCTTTAAAGGATAAAGCAGGCATCGCGGAGTTGGAACATCTGTTTTGATGTTGTAGTCAAAGAGTTTGACTTCATCAAAATGGTAGATGAACCTTGTATATACAAAAAGGTAGTAGAGAGTAAGGTAGTCATCCTCGTATTGTACGTGGACAACATACTCTTGATAAGAAAAGAGTTTCCTATGCTACGCACGGTCAATCTCCGCTTATCACATGGATTCTCCATATAGGATAAAGATGATACCTCCTAAATCCTGGGATTTGGGTCTATGAGATAGATCTAAATGGATGTTAGGATTCTCACTAGCTATAGTAAGATAGTATCAATCGATCCTGGGGAGAATCACTGGAAGTGTTCCAGGGTGATAAGGACGAATGAATGTCAGTCACAGGCATTGTCTTCACCCTCAGTGAAGGGATGGTATGTTGGAAGAGTTCCAAGCTACATACCGTGGCAAACTAGACGATAAAGGCTGGTAACATCGCTATTAAAGATACTACCAAAGAGGCAGTTTGGGTGTATATTGGTTCATGAGATGAACTAGGTTCCTACCATTGTATGACAATGGAAGTGTGGCTTCGGCCCAGGAACCCTGGTCCCATCAGTGACCCAGACATATTCTGAGGCAGCATCACCTGATCATGGAGATAGTTGATCTTCAGGGTGATCGAGGTTGGGGGAGTAGACTTAGAGGACAACACAGCGGATCCACTCACAAAGGCTTTTTCCCAGAGAGAGACTTATATGGGATGGTTGAGTATGAGATACTGCAACCACTGCTATAGATGGCCCTAGTGCAAGTGGGAGATTGTTAGTTATATATATGCCCTAGAGGCCATTACTGTACATTGGATGTATACTGTAGTGGATGCTGGGACATATATAGGTAGGACTTTCTTGCTCGACATAATAGTACGCTATCTGGTTGCTCTTTATCTTAACATGTATACTTTCTGTCTCTCTGTTACATGTTGATAAAGCCCTTAGGATTTGTACTCGACTTCCAGGACTGTGATGCAGATCATACTAGTGGGGCCTGGGTAGTCCATAAGTACATCCTTCAATGTTCCTAGTCGTGGGAATATCGAGACGGGGCATCGATATTCCAGAGTAGACTGGCGTATATCTTCTCGACCCATGTGATGGGCGATGGATGATCCCATATCCATTGGTGTTTAACATCAGAGATGGTATGCGGGTGCTCAGTGGAGACTGGGTACACTGAACGGACTCGCCGAGAACTCCCAGATGGTATTATACCTAACGTCAGATGGCAGTTCTCTGGTGACACTGGTACAGCTTAGTCTGTTGACCCGAGATCGTCATAGAGTCCTGTGTGTCTCCCACTGTCCTTTGATTTCCACCCTACCACGGCTCTACTGAGTCGTGCAAACAGTTGGTTTTTGGGTACAGTCCCGATTCACATGGAGGCAATGAGCGATAAGAGGGGATCCGTCTCTCCCGGTATTCGGGGTTGATGTTGCGCTATGCTCGACTGGCCATAACAGGAAATCCCTGGCCAGGGTTGCAGTGATATACTGGTAAGAGTTATCAGTAGTTTCATGATTGTTATGGACCTTACGTCGGCATGACTTATCAAGCTACTGGGGTCTGACGTTTACCATCCCTAGCCGAGATATGCGACATATCAGACGAACAGACCGGACTGTACGATAAGTGTTACTGGTTGGATTCACAGGAGTGTGAGCGGGCTTGCTCGTCGATCTTCTGATCGCTCAATATCCGGGTGGCCGTTACGTTTAGCAGACCGCTTGCGGCTTGTGGGTGTTTGATATCATCACCTGCTGCCGGCGTATTGACGAGTCTTTAGAGTCCTACACAGAGGTTTCCTGGCTCAAGCGAAACGAAATAGGAGCGCATATTAGATATGTGCGGGACCGAGAATAATGCGTGTATGTGATACCGTATTCTATTCTCGCGATGAATGTATCGATTGGTTGTATGCGATATAACCTAGTTATCGAATCAAGGATTGATTCGATAAGCCGATACATTGGATATTAGTCGGTTATATGCGATATGACCGGATCGTTAAATCAAGTGTTGATTTAATAATTTAATGCATAATTATATATTTGATATATTACTTTAGATTAACTAGTATTTGTTCACTTAAATTTGATTTTCTCACTTGATGTGCACATTGTATATGTGATATATTTTTGTGCACTTGATTGTATCATGTTTGATGATACATGCAAACTTGGTTAAGTGTATGATTAAACCATGGTTATGTAATGGTTAGGGTTTTGATTTTATTAACTATTTATTTATTTATTCTTTATTTGGAAAGAAAATGAAATGGTTGCTTCTTTTGTTCTTTTCTTTGAAGCTTCAAGAAGCTTTGACCATTTTGTCTTCATCTCCTAAACCTAACCATTCACCTAATCCTAGTTTATTCTCTACACTTAATCATGGTTGAAAATATGATAAGTATCATATTATTTTCTATTTGAAAATAACTTATCATATTCTTCTTCTTCTTCTTCTTCTTCAACAAAGAAGAAAACTTGCAACCATTAATAGCAACATGAGAAAAAGAGTGAGAAATCCAATTCTAAAGTGAACCCACTTCCTATTTCTTCATCCTCTACCACTTGCCAAGTAGTATAGGGTGTTTTCTTCACAAGTTTCATGACTTGGTGAAGTTGGAGCTTGATCTTGAGTTGCCTCGACGTAGATCTTCTTCGGCATCGAAGTCGGCGACCTAGCCCGATCTTTTCTCCGATGAAACCACCGCAAGAGTCTAGGATTTCGATTGGTATAGCGGAGGGACGTCTACGTGGAGCTATGGAGGTGGAGCACCGGATCTAGAAAGGTTCTAGTCACTTTCCTTTTAGTTAAAGTTGTTAACTTGCATTGCATCGCCTATACATCTAGTTAACGATCCGTATTAGGGTTTGTAGGCACATGAAAAAAATTTGAATTGGCCATGTTTGATCACTTGTAGAACCTCATGGGTGTGCCTAGGAACCCTACATGCTGAAGCCGCGCCCAATTCCAAAAAATGGTGGTGATAGTCAAAGCGCTCATACCCAGCCGTCAAAGTCTTTCAAGAAGAAAACCAAGAAGCCCGTGAAACCTAATGACAAACGCACGGACCTGCAAAAACATATTGACGTGCTGGAAGAATATAATCAGAAGGCACGGACCCAAGTCACACTCCAAGAATTCCTCAGCCACGTCCTTGAGGACGGAGGTGATGATAATAGAGAAGACTTGTCAAATGAACCCGAGGATTATGTGGCAAGCTGCCATATGATCTCTCACTCGTTAATAAACGGTGAAGAAGCTCCTGATGCAAAGAAATTAGGGGCAGATCCTGAGCCGGAACTTCTAGGACCATCAGACGAAATGATTGATGCATTCCTGAACGAAATCCGTCTTAAAAGCAAAGCTGATCGAAAGCGTGATATGGCTATATTTGAAAAGGCCAAACGCCGGTGACTGGACGAAAGGGTTAAAACACTTCCCCCAGGTCAAAGCACTTCATCTACCGCAAATAAAAGAAGGTTCAAGACGAGGAAAAGGTTCGCCAAAGCCATATCGATGGGAATGAAGCTGCCCTCTTTTAGAGAAAATTCTCCTGGCAATATACGCCTTAATGATGTGGATGCGCATCCTAATTACTGTTTATATCATCAAAGGATTGCGCACCCCACCGAAGAGTGCAACGCCTTTAAAAATTGGTGGCAAGGGTATGTCGCTCACAGGCAGCATTCAAGAGGATGGAGCGTGAAACTCGTCGACAGCAGAAAAATGCGACAGACGAATGAGAAAGAGCTGCCGATAACTGTCACATGGTTGATAGCAGGGGATCGCAAGTTCTCACCTTCGGGAGCAATTCTGAAGAAGAAATTACTCTCAGCCCTCTCAACAAGGAATCCACCTCAGGAAAAAAGGAAGTAACGAAGAGCTGCGAGAACATTCCGCTACGCAATCGCACGCTACCTGAAAAGGATCTCGGACCCGCAAACAAGGGATCAAGCAAAAAGGATAAGGGGAAGGGAAAAGCGACCTTTGTCGCCAACGCTCAGCAATAGCTGAGTAACCCGAGACCGTCTGCTCGTCCAAGCAACAAGCCGCGATCCCTTGATGAGAAGTTGAAACGTCCTTACTCATTTCCCAAGGATAAAACAAGTAGACTTTTCGAACTGGCAGTACGCAACGGGCTCATCACTCTGCCAGATCCAAAACATCCGTCGCAACCGGATGACGTTAACCATCCTAACTATTGTCCTTACCACAGAGTAATGGGCCACCCACTCGAAGATTGCTACGTCTTCAAAGGCTGGATTGACGATGAATACCGAAAGGGCAAATTCGAGTTTTCTGACAACTGGAAGGTGAACCCGCCACAACCACATGCTCAAAAAAGGATGGACACGCCGGGGGAATCATGCTCTTTTATAGGGGAAGCTCCATGAGAAATTGTTTTTTCCGCAAAAAACTAAAAGAGTGTTGAATGATCTTCAAACATGTCCGACCTATGAACCAAAGACCAAAACGTCGTTAAACTAACAATGGACCACTATGTCCTGAAACTGGATATTGACCGAGACGTCGATAAACTACTACAGACCGCAGCATCCCAAGGCTGATACAAAAAAAGAGACAATAAAAAAAAGGAGAAAAAAGAAAACGGTATGTCCACAAGCAAAATGGGCACGGATGAAAACCCGAAAGGGCTCCGTGAGTAAAAACAGCAGGGCTACCGGCGAGTTTTGTGACCGAAAGGGCGCAACCTCGTTAGGAAAAAAAAGAAAGAGAATTAAAAAAAACGGTATGTCCATAAGCAAAATGGGCACGGATGAAAACCCGAAAGGGCTCCGTGAGTAAAAATAGCAGGGCTACCGGCGAGTTTTGTGAAAACCCGAAAGGGCGCAATCTCGTTAAAAGACACTTGCAAGGTCCTCTCGACTTTGTAAGGAGAAACCACCTGCGTGAGATCTTTATGAGTCACAAGGGAGCAACACACTTAGGGATCCCCACGATTCCTAAGGAGAAATTACACTCGCGAGATCCTCACGACTTGTAAGGAGAACCCTTTTATGAGACCCTCACGGCTCATAAGATTTGAAAGTCTTAAGCTACAGGGATCTAAACCTATTCGTAAGCAACCGCCACAACCTCCAATATTGCCCTACAAGCGGCCCAATGCTGACCCTTGTATATAATCCACGGTCACGAATAAACGTTTCCCTAACAAAGTCGCATCCGTGACTAGGGATATGTTTACACGGTGAACAGCCCTTGTAAGTCCTCCCGACTTATATGGAGAAAACACTCTTGTAAGATCCTTACGACTTATAAGAGACCATGCACTTAGGAATCCTCACGATTCCTAGGGAGAAAACGCACCTACGAGATCCTCATGACTCGGAGGGAGAAAAACCTTTATGAGACCCTTACGGCTCATGAAGTCGAAAGCCTTAGTCGACAGGATCCTAACCCTGTTCGCTAAGCCACCTTTGTTCAACATCGACAGAAGCAAATGATGATTCGCTCCTGGCAATATCCCAATTGTAGCGGTGCTGATGCCGAAATCGGTGTCTAATTCCAAGCTTACAGCAAGAAGTTAGCAAACCACACATGCATACGAAACAGCCGAAACGATGGGGCAACTTGCAAAAAAATAAGCAAGTAAAAATATATGCATGCAAAATAGCCAAAATGATTGGGCAACTCGCAATAAAAAGCAGTGAGTAAAAATAAAATAAATAGCCGAAATGATTGGGCAATCGCGACTTTCGTGATATAAAAGCTGAAATGATGGAGCATCGCCGAAAGAAATAAAAAGAAAATGAGAAAAGTAAAACTTTTTGCCCTACAGGTGATATCATATCAATCCCTGTATGCAATTCAGGGGCGCAAACAAAGAAGGAATCACACCTTCCCTCCCCAGGCTTCATTAGAAAATGAAGCCAAATCTCGGCGGTTCAGGAATAGCCTAGAGATCATCAACAGCGTTCCTCCCCATTCCAGCAAGATTCAGACGCTGTAATCAACCCTGGAGCTACGACAAAGCCCCTACTCCAAATCTCAATGGTTCCCAGAAAACCTAGAGACCACCTTGACATTCGTCTCGTTACAGCAGATGCAACGTCAGCAAGGCGGAGTGATGGCGAAATCCTAACTCCATCCCAGCATTCGTCACGTTACACTAGACGCAATGTCAACAACGACGTTCCTTCTCAGTCCAGCAGGATGCAGATGCAACGTCAACGAAAGACCTCACGGTCAAAACAAGGCAGAGTGATGGCGAAATCCCAACTCCATCCCAGCATTCGTCTCGTTACACTAGACGCAGTGTCAACAACGACGTTCCTTCTCAATCCAAAAGGATGCAGATGCAACGTCAACGTAAGACCTCACGGTCAAAACAAAGCGGAGTGACGAAAAAATCTCAACTCTATCTCAGCATTCGTCTCGCTACAGTAGATGCAATGTCAACAACGACGTTCCATCTCAATCCAGCAGGATGCAGATGCAACGTCAACGAAAGACCTCACGGTCAAAACAAAGCGGAGTGACAGCAAAATCTCAACTCTATCTCAACATTCGTCTCGCTACAGCAGACGCAATGTCAACAACGGCGTTCCTTCGCAGTCCAGCATGATGCAGATACAACGTCAACAAAAGACCTTATGGTCAAAACAATGGAGCCATGGCGAAAGTACCTAGTTCCAAGTCCCGACGGCCACATCTACATCCTGGAGACCCACAACAGCGTTCCTCCTCATTCCAGCAGGATTCAGATGCCACATCACCAAGCGGAGCCACGGAAGAATCCCTAGTTCCAAACCTCAACGGTTCACCAGCAACCTAGAGACAACCGCGACATTCGTCTCGATACAGTAGGCACAATACCAGCAAATGAAGCGAAGGCCAAATTCCTAGCATCAGGGTCTTGACGGCAACTCATATAAAACCTGAAATACTATCGGAGATCATCCCACACCAGCGCGGAGTGGTCACCACCTCGATGTTCGTCTTGATACAGCAGACGAAATGTCACTACAGCGTCCTTCCTCTAATAGGATTCGGACACACCAAAACAAACGAAGCGAAGGCCAAATTCCTAGCTTCAGGGTCTTGACGGTAACTCATATAAAACCTGAAAGACTATCGGAGATCATCCCACACCAGTGCGGAGTGGTCACCACCTCGACGTTCGTCTCGATACAGCAGACGAGATGTCACCACAGCGTCCTTCCTCCAACAGGATTCGGACACGCCAAAGCAAACGAAGCGAAGGCCATACTCCTAGCTTCAGGGTCTTGACGGTGACTCATATAAAACATGAAAGACTATCGGAGATCATCCCACACCAGTGCGGAGTGGTCACCACCTCGACGTTTGTCTCGATACAGCAGACGAGATGTCACCACAGCGTCCTTCCTCCAACATGATTCGGACACGCCAATGCAAACGAAGCGAAGGCCATACTCCTAGCTTCAGGGTCTTGACGGTGACTCAAATAAAACCTGAAAGGCTATCGGAGATCATCCGACATCAGCACGGAGTGGTCACCACCTCAACGTTCATCTCGATATAGCAAAAGAAGTGTCACCACAGCGTTCTTCCTCTAGCAGGATTCAAATGTGACAATCAAACAAGCGAAGCCACGGAAAAATCCCTAGTTCCAAACCTCAACGGTTCACCGGCAACTTAGAGACAACCGCGACAATTGTCTCGATATAGCAGACGCGATACCAACGAACGAAGCGAAGGCCAAATTTCTAGCTTCAGGGTCTTGACGGCAACTCATATAAAACCTGAAAGACTATTGGAGATCATCCCACACTTGCGCGGAGTGGTTATGACTCATCGGGGCATTCCAAAATGGGCCTAACCTCAAGTAAAAAGCGACATGGCAAAATTCCTGACGCTTGCTCTTCCGACGGTCAAACTGCCTGGGAGGATTCCTTGAAGACGTCTTGTCCAGCCCCCGAAGGGATCAGAGACACGACAGTCGCAAGGCTACTCGAACAAGCAAGATTGCCTATCAAGGAATACATCAGCCAACGCGACGGTATGATAGACAAAACCCTAGTACCACAAACCCTAACGGACCTTTGTCGTAAAGAGCAGAGGTTAACTGTGACGTTAGAATATCTTTGCGAGAAATGCTCGATTCGTCTCGACTCGTAGGGAAAAGCCTTAGGCAATCGGGATAAGAACCGGTTTCCTAAGCACTGAGGCCCTGCAAGTCAGTTCAAAATGGAATCCTGCATACTATTCATGGACCACACTCTCCAAAGTCGAACCTCGACTAGGAGGGAAACAACCACTTACGAGTCCTCTCGACTTGTAAGAGGGATAATTCTCTTGTGAGATCCTTACGACTCTCAAGAGAAAACGCACTTAGGAATCCTCACAACTCCTAAGGAGAAAATACACCTACGGGATCCTCTCGACTCGTAGGGAGAAAAGTCTTTATGAGACAATCACGGCTCATAAAGTTGAAAAGTCTTAGGCAGCAGATCTGAACCTGCTTTCTAAGCCATCACTACCCCTCGAAGAAGCTGAAAAAAGATACTCACCCTATCATCTGCCGGCTATGTTTGCTAAGGTGACATACTGATAACAAAAGAAAGGAGAAAGCAGAGAGATGACACAAGGCATTACAAAAAATGTGTATCTTTTATTCATGAATTCAATTGGGTACAAAATATATCATATGAAAGAATAAAAGAACGAAGACATTTTATTCAAAATTACAATTGGTACGAAAAAATTATTGAGAGGGAAGCACTTTCAATAATCTAATCAGCCGCTCGCGCACTTCCTTCAGCCCCTCTTCTTGATCAGCTGCTATGGCCAACTCTGCTTCGACCTGGGATCGCTGCTGCAAGTAAGACAAAAGTTGTTCCTCAACGGCCCGCTGAGTTGCTTCACGATCTTGTGCATCCCGCTCGACGACGTCGAGCTTCTGCCTCAATGTTAACCCATCAGAAATGCATCGCAGAAGGCCTTCGAAGATAACTTTCAACTGAGCAGCATTCGCATCAACCTGAGCATGCAGTCGAGCATATTCGATTGAAGTTTCTTTACATTCCTTCTGCTTTAAAGCCACTTCTTGTTCAAGGTGACGGAAATAAGAAATGCTCTGCTCGATCCATGCAGTCCGTTGAGTGCTCAGAGCCAGAATCTCAGGTGTAGGATGCCTAAGCTCAAGCTCATGCAGGCAAACCTCGATTTCCTTGCAGCGATTAACCTAAGACTCAACGACGCCCTCACCATGAAAGTTCATGAGCGTCGGCAACATAGGGTTAACCTCCGCGGCAAAATCCACAGCAGATGTGGGAGTCTCCGCGTTAAGCTCCTCGATATATTCGCTCAGCATGCGCAGACTGGTCACAGCACCTTTGGAGGATGGACGTCTGGAAAAGGGCCCGGCCGGCATCATAATGCGAGACTCGAACTGGGCTGGAGTCGATATGATTGCTACAAAATAGATCATAATCAGATGTCGGCTCAGGAAATAAAGAAAATACACGAAAAGTAGAGTCTACTATACCGGCTGCAACAGGAGGCAGAGCTGGGAATACTGGTGGCGCAACGACAGCGTCGTCCCCTCCTTCAATTTGTAAGGCTACAAGCAATATAAAGAAGAGTTAGCAATAATGCGACTGCCCGTTAAAGAAAGGACGTCGTTTAGAAAAGATACTCACCGACACCAGCAGGCGGACTAATCTCTGACAAGAAGGAGAAGTGTGGGTGCAGCACCTGATACAGGTGGTCAAAAAGGACTCCTGCAAGGATGCAGTAATGCAACGTCAGTACATAAGTTATACAGCTTAAAAATAAGACTGATGGGTCACGAATCCGCACCTTCCAACATCTGAGATGGTATGAGAGAGGGTAGAGGAGGTGTCACCGTCAAAGCGGTAGCTGATGGCGCTGCCTCGGGTAGCGCGACCTCAGCGCTCGCCACACCTGCATTAGAAACGAGATAAATACTGTCAGGAAAGATTGAAAAGGATTACAGAATAAAAAGAAAAGCAATGACCCAAAATCTACCTGATGAGTCGCCAGTCGGAACCGCGACGAGGGCGCCACTTGATACAGTGACGGCTTCTTCATCCTCCATCGGGATGGTCTCACCTCCCGTCGCCTCATCCCCTAACTCTACAAGAGCCATCATAACGCTTGCGACGCCAGGGGACGGCAAGGAGCCACAGGAGGAAAGAGCAATGATCGGGGCGGTGCCCGACTTTTGAGAGGGAGCGGCCACCTCAGGCTCAGCAATTATGGCTATTTCACCTACCGCCATCTCAGGCTCGGCGATCGTGACTGTCCCACCTGCCGCTACCTCGAGTCCGGCAATGGTGGTCATCTCACCTACCGCCATCTTAGGCTCGGCGATCGTGACTGTCTCACCTGCCGCTTCCTCGAGTTCGGCGATCGCAGCCATCTCTCCTACCGCCGCCTCGGGTTCGGCAATCACGGCTACCTCCTCTACCGCTACCCCGGGCCCAGCAGTCGCCGCCACTTCTTTGGTAAGACTCGGCCCTGCAAGATAAGATATATGAGAACTGGTAGTTATAACTTCGACAACGGAACCCCTTTATCATATTACCTTGAGTTGATCTTCCGTTTGCTTCCCGAGCCGCACGTGTTGCCCGTCTATAGGCAGTGGACAAGGCAGCCTAAGATTCCTCTGAGGGAGTAGGGGCAGGGGTAGCGGTGCTCGAACCCGCACCCGTGGCTAAGGCAGTACTACGCTCCCTCGCCGCGCGCATTCGGCGCTTCCTTTCTGCCTGGGCCGTAAAAGCAGACCTTCTAGATGCCTCCAGCAGCAGGACGTCATCGCCCGCACCAAGGGTTACTTCTGGAGCCGTCAAGGCACCCGTCATCGGTCGTTTGAGTAAGGCCTCTTTCGGCTATGCCGAAGAGGCCGGGACTTCGGTGGCTGGCCCGGGATGAATTTCCGCATCACCTTGCGAGATTGGCATTGTGGTCCCTGTAATAAGATAAAGAAAGGGTCAGATTGTCTATAAGAAAGGAGAATGAAGATGCAATAAGCCGAGACATACAAATGCCCATTAAAGCGCGGTTCCTCTCCTCCTCCTCGAAGGTCCTGAGGGAAGCCGCCAGAGCCTCTTCAGTGGTAAAGCCGGTTACAAAAGGAAAAATGTCAGTCAAGGCAAGATAATAAAAATAAAGATATAATGGAATAACAAGGTGCGACTGATGTTTACTTGATTGCACGAGGGTGGCTATTTCCGCTTGGTGGGTTGCGGATCGCACAGAAGCTGCAATAGCGGCCGCGAGATCAGTATCTTCCGGCGCTATGAAGAGACCTTCGTTGGTCCCATATTCGCTCCGGCCTTCATTATAAGGAGCCTGAGGCGCCAGGCCGAGTACAGCATCTAGAGAGAGGACTGAATTCTTTTTCCTCTTCTACGCACGAACTCCAGTCGCAGCAAGCACGAGCTTACGCTTGGTGGGCACCTTGGGGCGACGAGTCCCGATATCTGAGCCCACACCAGATTCGGGGGAAGCTAAATTTACCGTTTCCGCAGGAGCACGGGGCACTGATGGTACATCCACTGTCTCCACAGGAGCACGGGGCAACCCGCGCGTAGGGCTTAGCACACGTGGAGGCTCAACTGCAGCGACCTCTCTTAGCGGAGGGGGGACAGTGGTCCGTCGCTTCAAAGGAACGTTACGATCGCCAGCAGGAGGTGCACTTTTGCGATCGAGTAGCAGCCGCCTTTCTTCCTTAATGACGGCGCCCATCGAATGCTGGTACCATGCCGTTTACACATTAAGGATCTTCGGGATGCAACTCAGCTCGCTGATAAAGAAGTGAGAGCCCGTATTTAAGCGCATGAAGTGATGCAGCGCGTTCTGCATTCCCTCTTCAGTAGCAGTAGGTTCTAGCAAGAAAGCCTCCAGCGACACTCCTTGATTATAGCTCAATTGTTGGGCAAAACAATGCGGATTGTATCTCATGAAAAGCGCCGCATCATTTTGCCTAAACACTAGGAAGCCCGATTTGATAGAATATAAATGGAGGATCTCCCGAGCTTTCAAAACTGAGGCTCTATCTTTCAAAATGTCCTGCAATGACCGCACCGTTGTGGCGGACTCTTTTCCGATGGTTAAAACCTTATCGGTGAAGGTCATGCCGTCTCCAACCATACGGGGACGAAGTAGCAAACCTCTAGCATCCCGCGGTGACGGATTTACAATTGATGCGCCGACTAATTGCATAATCCGGGGGAAGCTGCACCGGTCATAAAATGAAGGCCTTTTGTGAATGCCAAAATTGCCAAGTGCATGTAGCGCGAGCCATGACATGATGTAATGCATCGAGAAGTTCACATGCCGCACTCCAGGCTTAGTGGTATCCGCCGCTTGACCAAGGCCATAATACAAATGGGCTAAACCGGTAACCCCGACAGCCACTTTCACCCCAATAGTCATTCGGTGAGCCGGATAAAAGACAGACGGCCTCATACGACAAAGGTGCATCGAGAGCGCGAACCAGCTCAACCATAGCCCAAGAAATCCTAAGAAGAATGTTTCCTTATCAATCC
Organism: Agapanthus africanus; assembly: GCA_030015575.1. NCBI lineage: Eukaryota > Viridiplantae > Streptophyta > Magnoliopsida > Asparagales > Amaryllidaceae > Agapanthus > Agapanthus africanus. The sequence goes on along the minus strand of CM057347.1, from coordinate 123,065,902 downwards.
CAGGGACTGCAATCTCCGCAAAAGGAACAACTGGAGAGTTGGGAAGGAAGAAACCCTTCAGATCTACCTCCGTCGTTGGCAGGTTGTCCAAACCTAAGCCGAAAGGGTCGTCAAGCGTGGAGAATTTAGCGGCCTCCTTTGAGAGGACTTTTGGGTGAAGGAAGCGAGCGATGAAATCCTCGAAACTAACCCCGCGGCTCCCAGATTCGAGAAAAAGGCCCTCGTAGATATTCAACACTTTGATCAAACTAGGAAATTGGTGTTGAACGGCATTCACCGGAGTAAGGCCCGTTATCACTGGCTTGGCACCGAAAACATATTCATCCGTGGGAAGCAGCTCCTCATAATGCTCCCCTATGACCGGTAAGTCAGAAACTTCTGCAAATTCCTCTAAGGAGATTGATACTTCTCGGTCCAGCGAAAGGAAGGTGTGGGTAGGAATGTTCCACTGCTCCAGAAATGCCTTAACCCACCAGGTGGGAAGCCTAGGATACTGGAAGAGAGAAGCATAAATAGCGGGATACAACCCAAGCCTCAACAACTGCGACTTCTTCGCTGACAGAATGTAACGGGCCCATTGCAGATAACCGGTCGGATGACGAGGAATCAGACCTATATTATATGGTTGCCAACATGGCCGTGCCTCGCCTTGACAAATACGTCGTCCCAAGGTATCTAAAGCCATGGGGGGCTGAACGGGTATCGACGCTATAGCTGGATGAAGAAGCCCTTCTGAAGTCCAATTAACCATCTCCACGGCATAGTTCACCGGGGGTGAGTTGGCGTAGTGGATCGCCATGATAGGCTCCGAGGGTACCGCGCACGAAAAGCTTTGTCGACCCTTAATAATCTGGTTGTACCACGTCCCCCAGAGGTGAAATTTCTTACGTTCCAGGTCATGATCTTTGATAAAAGCTGGGACTTTTCGATCTACAGGTGCTCAAGGGAATCCTCCCTCTGAATGAACAAACGGAAACGAAGCATCGAAAAACATGTTGCCTGCAAAAAGAGGGACAGAAGTCAACTGTCAGTACTATAATTTAATTTTAACGGTACTTTAAAATTTGTACCACACTGCAATGCAGTGGAAAGGGGACCAAAGGGGACCCACAAAATATAGATGACAATTCAACAATTGATAATTAATAAAACAGCCTCATCATTGGATGAGACTATTAATTAATGTGGAAATCCTCAAGAAAATTCTCATTGAATGAGAGATCTCTCGGGAAAAGGAGAAAATCACCTTGTGAGAGCAAAGCTCTATGACAGAGTGACACTTGTCAAACTCCGGCAGGCACTCTGTTAATTAATGAGGAAATCCTCAAAAAAATTCTCATTGAATGAGAGATCCCTCGGGAAAAGGAGAAAATCTCCCTGTGAGAGCAAAGCTCTATGACAGAGTGACACTTGTCAAAGTCTAAAGAGCAAGGCTCTGTTCATGGGCTAAGAAACCCCAAGAAAAGATCTTTTTTAGATCTATGGATTCAGAAGAGCAAAGCTCTGTTAATGAAACCCTAAATGGTTTTTCTTTAGATCAAAGATCTATGAAGAGCAAGGCTCTGTTAATGGGTAAAACCCTAGTTTATTAAAAGTTTTAATTTTTACCTAAAATTTTAACAGAGTCTTTACTCGTGAAGAAGTTCTTAAACAGGAGACAAGGCTCTGAGTGAAAATTCTTAAGAAGAAGATGATAATCATCTAGAGGACCAAAGATCCTATTTATAGGCGTTAAGCCGCCTCTTCAACTTCTGAGTTGATCTAAGGGCTCAGATGTTGCCACCGCTGCGCTCACGTGTGGGCTACTTAAGCGCAACGGTGCGGGGGCATTTGTTTCCCCCAATCAGAGCAAAGCTCTGTTTTTAAATTCAAAATTCAAAAATTAAAGCAACGCTTCAGATCCAGCGCTAGGTGCGCTAGGTGCCACGTGTCAAACACGGATGCGCTAGCGCCAGGTGCGCTGCGCCCTAGGCAGCGCATCCCCAATCAGACCAAAGCTCTGTTTTAAAATTCAAAATTTAAAACTTGAAGCAACGCTTCAGATCCAGCGCTAGGCGCGCTGCGCGCCACGTGTCAAACATTAGTGCACTAGCGCGGTTGCGCTGCGCTCTGCGTGTCGAACGTAGGTGCGCTAGCGCTGGAATTAAAAATTCCCCATCATTAGATCAAAAGATCTAATAATAATGATAAATCATTAATTAATCAGAATTAAAATTCTGTTATGAAAAGATCTTTCCAATCTTGTTAAAAACAAGAAGATTGCCTTCTGTAAAACAGAAGCCTTAGGATCAAAGATCCAACGGTGTGAAATATTCCCAAATCAATCAGAGAAGGATCTCTTTAACTGATTTAACAAATCAATTTGCCTTATATAAAGGCCCCTAGACTTCAAGTCTCGGAGATATACAGAAAGATAGAGAAACCACCCTAAAAAACTTTGAGAAAAACTCAAAGAGAAAGAAAAGCAAGCTTTTAGCGAAAGAAGATCATTTTCTTCAATGTAAAGAACATGATTCTTGAATACAGAGATTAAATCATCTCATAAAAAGAAGAACTATATTCTAAAAAAGATCATAGATCTATAAAAGGCCATGGTCTTTGAAAAAAAAGAGATCCAAAGATCTTATCATAAAAACAAAAGAAGTATTTCCTTCATTCGCAGATCCTTGATCTACAAAGGCAGAGCCCTTTTATAAACAAGAACTTTTGTTCTTGAATCTTGAGGCAAAGCCTCCTTTAAAAAGAGGACATAAACTTGTTCTCTGATCATAAATTTGATCAAATCCGCTTTACGCTATTGGAAAGTGCCTTGCACTCAAGAACTGTGCCTTTGCGCTCCTTGGACCGGCGCTCAGCGCCAAAATATGCCACGTGTCAACCACAGACACAGCTTGCATTTTGCGCTTCTGAAACAGCGCACTGCGCTCATGGGCTGGCGCTCAGCGCCAAGCGCGCCACTTGTCACTCACTGGTGCGCCACTAAACTAGAGCAAGGCGCTTATAAATTGAAAGTGCAATGCGCTAATAAACTGGTGTTTAGCGCTAAGCGTGACACGTGTCATTTTCGTGTGCGCTATTTGGCAGAAGCGCAATGCGCTCTTTAATTGGTGCAAAGCGCCTGGCGCGCCACGTGGCGCACACAATGTTCTGATGAATGCTATGCATTCAATACAAGACAAAAGATGTCAGAACTCAATACTTAGCATTATTAAAAGGGCCAAGCCCAAATAAAGGCTCAATAGCCAGAGTAATAAAATGTTAAACATTTTTATTGGACTTAGCCCAATATTGGCCGTAAGTCCTCAACTTATATCGAACTGAGCCCATCTGCTCACAAATTTTTCAACAGATCTTAGTCCCAAACTGGACTATAAGTCTTTCAATCAATCTACATCCGGTTCGAGGGTACATCTCTTTACTCCTCTGATATCTGTCATTGTAATCCTTCAACGTCTTCAGAGAGGTGACGAGTCCCGACAACCACACATTTCTACGGACTGTGGGGTCCTTAAACTCATGGACTACGATGTCCTTAAACCTTATTGACTTCGATGTCTCTAAACCGGATTGTGCGGTCCTTAAACTCATAGACTACGATGTCCTTAATCTGGACCGAGACGTCCTTAAACTAACAATGGACCGTAATGTCCTTAAACTAATCGACCGCAATGTCCCTAAACTAAACAATAGAGTCCAAATGCTCTCTTGTTAGATCTAAACGATCCCGTTTAGTAGATCTTAGTCTAGAAATTAGACTAACGTATCCTTAACAAATGTTTAAGTTGATCTTAGTCTCAAACGAGACTAACGTATCCTTAAACCAAACCTCCAAACCCAAATCTACGAAAATATGGATTTGGACTAATCCACGACCTACGGGAGACAACATAAATTAGTCTCCGTATACAATCCACGGGCAACCACAAACAAAACAAACACCCACGACACGAAGTGACCATCTGGAGAAGGAGAAAGTTGTTACCGCGATGCAGTAGTGTAATTAACTGCAGGGGCTTGCGCTTGTAGGGAAGAGCATCCCCACAATCAAAAACCCCACAAACGAGGAGGAATCTGACGAAGTCTGCAACATCGGACGCATCTGTTTAAACCTTCGATACATAGTGCCATAAATCTGTAAGTCTACGGTAGCGCCCCAGCCGTCATTCTGATGCCAAACGCGGAACAAAATTTTTTCTAACTGGCGCTATCGCATAATATAACCCGGATCTGCCATTAACGCTAAACTAACAAGCTGTAAAGAGGTAGAAAGGCTATACCGAACGATCCGAGTCCTTCGGTCTTTAAACATCATCCCACGCTCCTTAGCGGCATCTGCGATCTCGCTCGATCTCCGGTCTCCTCGTCCAGGTGGCACCACGTCAACGGATCTTTATACGGGCTCCCGCCTCTGAACCGAGGCAACTCGGACATGAAGTTTGCTAGTCGACATGTCCAAGATTGATGTAGAGATAGAGTAGAATACTTTGTCTTGTTTCATCCAAAACCATGGATAAATGGTTAATGAAGTTGCCTTTTCAAGTAATGAGAAATGAGCTATATCTTTTTTAATCAAATCAACTCAACTTCCTCCAAAATGGGGCTCGGCCAAATATAGGGCTGAAAATGGAGTGGGGTGGTGAGTGTAGGAGCAAGGGTGACCATAAGTAATGCTTATCACAACTCAAAATATCCTAAGCATTACCAAAAGACATTAATGGAATGAATGAGTCATATAACACCTCTCTAAACCATTTAATGCAAACAATGAGTCATAAAACCTAGTCATCAATTCTAGAAGCACCCTCATGACTCACCCACATGACTCACCCAAAAGAAGAAGATAATTCCGCATTAAACCGAATGTTTAAGACGGGCGATAGAAAACTGGCAACTTCGAAAAGCGATCCCGAAATGAATTTCAAGATAACCCCGTAACTGTATATACATACCCGCATTTGTATTACGACTGAATACAAATGCAACTGAAACAAAGATATTATATCTACTCAATATAATACTTGGATCCGGCTTTAACAAAAGCCCACCAGTATTATCTGCCCGAAATATGACACGTGCGCAAACGCACGTGCATTTTCCGAACCTTGCCATAAAACCATACGGCCTCTACAACGTTTCGCCCGAACTTGGGAAACTATCTGTGGGGGACTCTAAAGACTCATCAGTACCCTGGCAGTGGATTTAACCACAAGCACGTCAGCGGCACTAGCTTTGCGTAACGGCTGCCCATGTACTGACCTCAAGGGAAGCCGATGAGCGAACTCATCCTGGAACCCTACTGAGCCTAACAGTGACAATATACATACAGTCCGGTCTGTTCGTCTATGAGTATTGTATATTGGGCCTAGGGGCTGGTAACGTCAGACCCCCAATAGTGGTATAATTCGTGTCGGGGACAAGCCCTGAACACCCTGAGAAACTAATGGAATACTTACCAGTAATTCTCACCTACCTTGGCCAAGGACTTGGTGTAATGGCTTTCCTAGACACAACGCGATCTCACCCCCAATACCGGGAGAGATGAGTCCCCTGCCGATCCGCTCACTTGCCTCTATGTGGCTCGGGACTGTACCCAAAAAAGACCTGTTTGCACGACTTCTTTGAGCCGTGGTAGGGTAGAAATCAAAGCACAGTGGGAACTCGCACGAGATAAATGATGACCTCAAGTCGATGAACTAACCTGTACACATGTCACCAGGGAACTGCTATCTGACGCTAGGTATAAATACCAACTAGCAGGTTCCCGGCGAGTCCTGTCCGGTGTACTCATAACCCAATGAGCACCTGTATACATCTTAGGTGATCCAACTGACACCAGTGGCTTGTGAGACCGGCCACCACCCCTCGTCGGGGTCTCGACTGTATACACTAGTCTACTCCGGAGTATCGATGCCCTGTCTTGAAACTCCCACGACTAGGGTCCACTATTAAGGATGTGCTTATAGACTACCCAACTCCCACGTATATGATCGCCATCATACTGTTGGTAGTCAAGCAAGATCCTAAAGGCTCTATCAACGTGTAATAGTGATCAGTCACCTGAACCTGTACACAACTGATAAAGGCAAACCAGATAGCATACTATCATCTTGAGTAAGACTGTGCTGCCGGTATAGGTCCTCCTCAATCATTGCAATCACGTAACTGCGATCCAATAATTGACTTTGAGGGCACAATATCAAACAATCTCCCACTTGCATTTAAGGCTAATTATTGCGATGTCGCATACTCACAGCCCGTGTGATACCGAACACCCAACTCCTCTATTAATCAGTTTCACAAAGCCCGTTTATAAAACTTTTGTGTTCGAGAAATAGCCTCAATGAGTGGATCCGCCCTGATGTTCCTTTCTATGTCTCTCTTAATCACAAGTTCGCGGAGAAAGCCATCTCCCGAATTGAGTAATACCTGTCTTAGAATATGTCTGGATATCTGATGGGACCTAGTTCATAAATGAACTCCAAATCCAAACTTCTTAAACTGTATCGACAACTGAACCTAATCAGTATCCTGCACCATACCTCCCACAGTATCCTCTTAGACGACCTGTCCTTAATACTGTCCCCTTTGTCATAGGGAAAACTATAACTCTGACAATCACTCTGTCATCCATGTCACCTTTGGATGCCTGGAATGATAACCGTCTCCCGAAGGAGGCTGCCGTCATCAAATCCGTAGAACATTCACTTATGTTCTAAAACTGCTTCCTTATGTTTCTTTAGGATTGAATTAATATAAACTTATCGCATCTAGTGCAAAAACAACATCTGGTGTGGTACTTGACATCTCATGATCGATTCAATTGCCTAAGCAAGTGATCTACCAATCATGCACATCCCTCTCCCCTTTAGTCTGTAAGACACCTTTAGAGATGGTGACTCCATCACCTGCAGGTACACCACCATGCCAGGAGTCATCTATTCCAAATACTTTTAGAATATTGTCAAAGTACCGACATTGGGAAACTACCAAACCTTGATCTACTAACCAGAATGTCTGATATTATATCCATATCCTGTGTGGAGAAACAACTGTGTGACAACCACAGTACAACCGATCGTAGTATAGGAATTTTACTTCCTACTCTGTGTATGTCATCCAAATACCAAGACATCACACCCTACTACCTTCTTAACAGATCCATTCCCTATTCTGATGAAGTCAAACCCATGACTGTCATATCAAAAATAGATGATCTATCTTCGCTATAACTGCTTAAGTCTATAAATAGACATAAGCTACTTGCCCACTATCCTTCCGCTGCTCCCACTGACCACAACAACCCTCTGGCAGAATAATATATGCGTGCACTTCTAAAGCTAGCTTAAAACGACGCTATACTTAACCTCCTGCCGGGTCTCATAGCCTGGAACAACAGTAGTTTCAAGTCTGGGTAAACAAGAATCTCCCTATCACTGTCCTTGAGGTTACCGGAGTACCTCTCGGGTGCCTGAGGTTACCCACCATATCTGCGGAGTGGCTAATGAAATGTCAAACCTGATTGAATCTTTAGGTCCTATTAAATTTTCCGTAATCGTTTGCGGTTCTTGAATCACTTCCAGTTCTACCATACTCCAACTACTGTTTTCTGAAAAAATCCATTTTACTAAAACTGTGGTGAGTTAAGAACAATATCACTTATTGATCTTCCAAATGGTAGAAAGTCAACCCTCAACATAGCCCGAGTCAACCCACAAACTGCCATTACAGAAACGTGCCTTGAGTTATCCAGAGTCTGGTTTTAATCATAAGCCGGACAACTCCCCGTACCTTAACATTGTTAAGTTATGAACCATTCTATATCCAATATAGAAACTTTTGCACTTATTTAATTGGAACCAGATTCTAATCATGCAGCTGTCTCCATTGCATATCAACTTAATAGAGAGAGGCTAATCAGCATTACTCAACCTAGGAGTCCATCCAATTATGAGTAACCTGAAAGAGAAACAAGTTTCTCAAAAATATTACTATCAACTGAATACCAATCACAAGTATCTACATCTTCGATCTCTTTGAAGAATCCCGATACTTGCGACACCTGGTTCTCTACTTTATTCTTATACCCACAACTTCTCAAAACTTAGACCTTGTATTTCTTCGAAACACTTGTCTAAAAACTAGAGAAGTCATAAGTAAACAGAACATGGTACGAGGACCAACCCCTTTGTCCTGATGGACACCGGACAACATACAATACTCTGTATAAGTCCGCTGAGTTGAATAAATCAAAACATGTGCATCGTAGGTTGAAAACTGTACTTATAGTTAAGAACTACTCCGCTGTTCAATGCTCCTTACCCAATCGTCAACTGATATAGGTAAATGTCACGGACATAATTTCAAAAAGTTATATCTCACTTTATAAAAATAAACGTATAGATATATCATTTCGAAATTGGTGCACAACAACGGATACTCAAAACCAAATACATGCCGTCCGGCAATAACTTAGGCGACTTCCTCAAATATCACCAATTACAACGAATTCCGATATAATGAGGATGACCACCTTATTCCCAATAACTCACTCTCACTCATCATCTGTAAAACCATACAGATGTGAGAATCATACCTGGTAAATACATACCCTGGAGTAAGTATCTAATCGGGAAATCAGTTTTCCTTTAACAATGCACAGTGAAACTGAAACATGAAAATGTTTCGTAGGGGTATCCTGGTATTTCTAGTAATGCCTCTTCCATAATCCAATTCATGACTATTAACCGTATATTTCTTTGCCATCTCTCCAAATCCCTTTATTTTTCATTATTCATTTCCTTCTGTACACCCCTTTAGGCTAAGTGGTTTTCTTCCTTCCCTACCATTCGGCACCAGCCTATGGTTTGGAAGAAGACTATCCAGTAAGAATAATAGGTGAACTCACCTAAACCAAGGAGTACTTGCAACTTGAGAGAAGGTGATGATAAAAGACAACTGAATAATACCTTATTCTATTTCTCCCGAACTGGGGAAAAAAGCAAAGGTGAAGTAGGAGTGGCAATGAAGTACTCGGTTTGGTCATGAATGATAGCAGTCGCAATTTACTTTGCCCTCTTTCTAATCCCTTTACTTTGTCTTTAGTTATTATCTTCTGTACACCCTACTTAGGCTAATTGGTTTTCTTCATTCCCTACCTTTCGGCACCTGCCTATGGTTTGGAAGAAGACTATCCAATAAGCGTAATAGGTGTACTCTCCTAAACTAAGGAGCCCTCGCAACCTGAGAGAAGATGATGATAAAAGACAACCGAATAAACCAATTCAATTTCTCCTGAACCTGGATCCATCCTTGAAGAAGTCCCTTTGAGTTCGTATATAACTATACGATGGATCAATCCAATGGAAGTGGATGTTCATAGTGATACGAGGTGTTCTGAGAAATTCAAAGGGTGAAAGAAGGAGCAGCAATGACTTATGCAACTTAGACAATCCAAAAGCCAGTATTTTAAGAAGGTTCGGTCAACTTGGTCACTGAGTCATAGTCTAGGGTCGGTCAAGGGTCGCTGCCAAAGAGAGAGAGAAAAGAAACACTCTGCGGGCACTCTAACCTAGATCAGAATGGTTATCACTTTATCTAATCAGGAAACCTCCCACTGTACTGTCAAATTCTCCTCCAAACCTGAAAGAAGAATCAATCGGGATCACCCGAAGAGTAAACCAACTCATCAGTGGGAATCGGGATCCAACTATCATCGTATGATAACGTGAAGGAATCCACTCATGTTATCACACTCCAGAAGGTATGCGCATACTTGGCAAGTTTCAGTTTCTTTAGAAATTCCCGATATGATTTTTGCCCCATGCTCTTATGACCTTGACTTTGGCCAAAATGCCATAAGTCACAGGCCAAATTCAACCCATCATTATCTTGTCAATTTGAACCCATCCGCACATGCCCGTGACTTTGGCCAAATGGCAGAACGACTTCCCCAAACTAACTTATCTATCTATGCAACAGAAGAATACCCAGAAGCTACCAAACACTATGCCTTGGCTTTGGTCAAAATACATAGCTTGAATACTACTGAATACCCAACTGAAATGACAGAGGGCTACGGCTGGTTTTTGGCGAAAAACCTTTAACGTAACGAACTTGATATCGCTGAAGGAACCTGATAGCTTTTTATAAAAATATAGTGGCGAAAACCTCTGCTAAAGAGGTCACTCCCGGTGAAGGGATCTCGGCTCTTTCCTCGTGGAATGAGGTGCAGGATATTCCAACTGAATACCGTGATGCAAAGCAACATGTAATCGACTATAGTGAAGTTATTATCCTGACGCAAATTTCTGCCCAAGGGGTCACTCCCGGTTAAGGGATCTCGGCCCTTGCCTCCTCGAATGAGGTGCAGGATATTCCAACTAAATACCACTGTGCAAAACAAAAGAAAACGTCTTTGTAATAACACTTTTTAAAACTGTTCCAACAACGTCCTAACAGGTTTATTTTCCTTTGCATTGATCAGAATCAACGCAGTCCCATCAATTAATCACACCAGAAAAGAACGAAAATAAAATGTACGTATATGCCATCCGCATTCGTCACTGGGTCCCGTCATTACCCGTTAGGTTACTTAACTAACAACAGAGCGGGGACTGGACTAGCGTGGGTGTAAAACATATACAACATCTACTAGTATATAAACCAATATACAATAATCGCTCCAGGCGTGATAAATGCAACATTACAGAAGAGTAATAAGCATCACAAAACAATACAGATAATCTGGGATCCCCGGGTTTTCACAGAGCCCCTGCAGAAACCCGACGTTCCCCTGGTCGTGTGGATAGCCTTTGCAATGAAACCTAGACCCCTACGGGTGCGGCAAGTTACCCGCCAAAACCTGAAGCGAGGCAGCCCCTACAGCAAAGTGAATGGACCACCATGTACTTCACGGAATCCGGTAACTTGAGTACCCCTCCTTGGGTCAACCTGTACCCCCTACGAGTGCGGCGAATAGTCTGCCAATTCTAGAGTGAGGCCCCTCTGCCTCTCAAAGCCATGAGATGCGGACCCGTTGCCCACCAGAACCCGGCTATCCGTGCACTCCGTCTCGGGGTAAAACCTTGTACAGAAATGAAAAATATGTACAACGGGTACATCGACCTCAGCCCGGTCGTGCCCCAAAAGAATATTATACAAACAGGCAGTGATGGCCGTCCACATGTTGGACGCTCACCCCGCAATATCAAAAGTACAAATAAATCCAAACTGCACTACCATTGCACACTGCTATCCACCACGACATATCTGCAACATCACAGCACAACACAGAACATCAACGCGAATGTCACGTTCGCAAACCCGTCTAAAAGGACTATAGCAATTAGACACGATTTACCGCTCGAATGACATTCACGGTCAGAGATATAATGTAAGTACTGTAAACTAACACGTTTAAAATTTTGATCGACAAAACTTCCTGAAGTGGGCCCCACGTTCATCTGCAGTACACAAACAAAATCTGGACCCAAAAGAAATATTTCAGAAACCACAATTTTACATGCAGAACACACTATAGAAATAGGGTTTACTGTTCCCACAAACTGGCGGCGGAACCGCGGCCAAACCCTGGTTTGTGCGGCAGTTCCGCGGCAGTACTGTACGGCCAGTCGACCAAATTTCACCAGAATTCTTAAAAAAGCCTGCTTGATTTTCTGAGATGCTCAAAATGATTTTTAGACCTGTTTAAAAATTCGACAGAAACTTTAGCCAGAAAATTGCGGTTTTGGAAATTTCGTTCGATCGGTGTTTTAAACGCGTTAGAACAAGTTAGTAAAGGTTAATGGCGTGGATCTGATACCATGTAAGTCTACGGTAGCGCCCCGGCCGTCATTCTGACGCCAAGCGCGGAACAAAACCTTTTATAACTGGCGCTATCGCATTCTATAACCCGGATCTGCCATTAACGCTAAACTAACAAACTTTAAAGAGGTAGAAAGGCTATACCGAACGATCCGAGTCCTTCGGTCTTTAGCCATCATCCCACGCTCCTTAGCGGCATCTGCGATCTCGCTCGATCTCCGGTCTCCTCGTCCAGGTGGCACCACGTCAACGGATCTTTATACGGGCTCCCGCCTCTGAACCGAGGCAACTAGGACATGAAGTTTTCTAGCCGACATGTCCAAGATTGATGTAGAGATAGAGTAGAATACTTTGTCTCGTTTCATCCAAAACCATGGATGAATGGTTAATGAAGTTACCTTTTCAAGTTATGAGAAATGAGCTATATCTTTTTTAATGAAATCAACTCAACTTCCTCCAAAATGGGGCTCGGCCAAATATAGGGCTGAAAATGGAGTGGGGTGGTGAGTGGAGGAGCAAGGGTGACCATAAGTAATGCTTATCATAACTCAAAATATCCTAAGCATTACCAAAAGACATTAATGGAATGAATGAGTCATATAACACCTCACTAAACCATTTAATGCAAACAATGAGTCATAAAACCTAGTCATCAATTCTAGAAGGACCCTCATGACTCACCCTCATGACTCACCTAAAAGAAGAAGATAATTCCGCATTAAACCGAATGTTTAAGATGGGTGATAGAAAACTGGCAACTTCGAAAAGCGATCCCGAAATGAATTTCAGGATAACCCCGTAACTGTATATACATACCCACATTTGTATTACGACCGAATACAAATGCAACTGAAACAAAGATATTATATCTACGCAATATAATACTTGGATCCGGCTTAAAACAAAGCCCACCAGTATTATCTTCCCGAAATATGACACGTGCGCAAACGCACGTGCATTTTCCGAACCCTGCCATAAAACCATACGGCCTCTACAACGTTTCGCCCGAACTTGGGAAACTATCTGTGGGGGACTCTAAAGACTCATCAGACCCTGGCAGTGGGTTTAACCACAAGCACGTCAGCGGCACTAGCTGTGCATAACGGCTGCCCATGTACTGAACTCAAGGGGAGCCGATGAGTGAACCATCCTGGAACCCTACTGAGCCTAACAGTGACAATATACATACAGTACGGTCCGTTCGTCTATGAGTATCGCATATCGGGCCTAGGGGGCTGGTAATGTCAGACCCCCAATAGCGGTATAAGTCGTGTCGGAGAAAAGCCCTGAACATCCTGAGAAACTACTGGAATACTTACCAGTAATTCTCACCTGCCTTGGCCAAGGACTTGGCGTAATGGCTTTCCTAGACACAGCGCGATCTCACCCCCAATACCGGGAGAGACGAATCCCCTGCCGATCCACTCACTTGCCTCCATATGGCTCGGGACTGTACCCAAAAAAGACCTGTTTGCACGACTCCTTTGAGCCGTGGTAGGGTAGAAATAAAAGCACAGTGGGAACTCACACGAGACAAATGATGACCTCAGGTCGATGAACTAACCTGTACACATGTCACCAGGGAACTGCTATCTGACGCTAGGTATAAATACCAACTAGCAGGTTCCCGGTGAGTCCTGTCCGGTGTACTCATAACCCAATGAGCACCTGTATACATCTTAGGTGATCCAACTGACACCAGTGGCTTGTGAGACCGGCCACCGCCCCTCGTTGAGGTCTCGACTGTATACACTAGTCTACTCCGGAGTATCGATGCCCTGTCTCGAAACTCCCACGACTAGGGACCACTATTAAGGATGTGCTTATAGACTACCCAACTCCCATGTATATGATCGCCATCATACTGTTTGTAGTCAAGAAAGATCCTAAGGGCTCTATCAACGTGTAATAGTGATCAGTCACCTGAACCTGTACACGACTGATAAAGGCAAACCAGATAGCATACTATCATCTCGAGTAAGACTGTGCTACCGCTATAGGTCCTCCTCAATCATTGCAATCACGTACCTGCGATCCAATAATTGACTTTGAGGGCACAATATCCAACAAAATCAACATGGCATCTTCGGAAAGGTCGACGGATAGCACAAATTAGCATCTTCCCCCAGATTCAGGGAAGACGTTCGTCTTCCCGGTTTCCTGCGGTAAACAATACTTGCTCCTGATGGGGATTTTACCCTTCAGATAAAGCAACAAAAATCCATACTTTGTTGGTATATATGGATTCCATCTCAGATCGCTAAGCATCCATCCATTCTTACAGAGTCCTCACTCTTGATGGCTTGCTCGAAACTAGTTGGGTCATCATCTGATGCAATCCTTGCTCCTACTGTCATAGAGAAAAACCGAAGTATCTCTCAGGTGAGTGAGGAACCCTACCAGATTGGCAGAATGGCTGAGGTTCGTTGGAAACTATTGAATACTCAAGGTTTACCAAATCATCAGCTGCAGTTTGTATAGCTGGAACTCCTTCCAGTTCTACCTCATGCCCACTAATTTCTTCACAAGAATTCCCTTTCCAAAAGGTGGCATGCTGAGAATCAAAACACCTTTTGTTCCTCGGTGTGGTAGAAAATATTCCCTTGCGAATGCTTGGGATATCCAACAAACTTCCAAAGAACTGACCTTGCCTCGAGCTTGTCTCGATTATGCTTTTAGACATAGGCCGGACAACCCCAAATTTTAACATCCTTAAGAGATGGGCTCTTCCCATACCATATCGCATATGGAGTGGCAGACACCTGATTTGATTGGAACCCTATTCAATAGGTATGCAGCTTCACAAGTGCATAACTCCCAAAAGGAAATAGGCAACTCAGTAGCACTCATCATAGAGCACACCATATCACATAGGGTGCGATTGCTCCGACCCGATATACCAACGTACAGTGGTGTATATGGAGGAGTAATGCTGAGAGAGAATCTCATTCTCCTTTAGAATATTCCAGGATCTCCGTGCTCAAGTATTCTCCTCCCTGATCACATCAAAGGACATAATACTTATACCCGTTTTGGTTCTCTACTTCTGAAGTATAAAGAACAAGTCCTGGCATATGTAGAAAGGGAAACTCATACATTATCATGTATCAATCCCAAGAGTTCACTAACTCTTTCTCTGTTTCCAATAAACGGAGTTGTGGTCATCTTAACTTTGTGACATGATTGGAAAGTTTCATAAGATGTAAATCCAAACTAATTTAAATATACATCTAAATGTAACTTAGCTAGTCGGCTCACATTGATATGACCTAGTCTACAATACCTCAAGAAGGATTCGTTCATTTCTGAATTCTTCCTCTTGTGTATGTTCTGTACATTAAGAACTGTGGTTTGATTTAGAACGTCTTTGCTTTTAGATAACATGCCTGAACCGATCAACTCTTGATATAGGAAATGTTCAAAACATTATCCAACAATACAAAATTATATCCTTCTTTATCTCAATAAAGATACTAATAGATATTTGTTAGTTATGTATATGCCCTAGAGGCCATTGTTGTACATATGATGTATATTATGATGGATGCTTGGATATATATAGAGAGGACTTTCTTGCTCGTCATGATAGTATGCTATTTGGTTTCACTTTATCTTAACATGTTGACTTGTATTGGTTTACTGTCTTTCTCTCATATGTTGATAAAGCCCTTAGGATCAGTACTCTACTACTGGGACTATGATGAGATCATACTAGTGGGGCCATGGTAGTCGATGAGTACATCCTATAACTGTTCCTAGTCGAGGGTATATCGAGACAGGGCATCGATACACCAGAGTAGACTAGCGTATACGCATCTTGACCCATATGATGGGCGATGGATGATCCCATATCCATCGGTGTTTGACATCAAGGATGGTGTACGGGTGCTCAGTGGAGACTGGGTATACTGGACGGACCCGTCGAGAACTCCCAGATGGTGATATACCACACGTCAGATGGCAGTTCTCCGGTGACACTGATACAGGATAGTCTGTAGACCTAAGATCGTCATAGAGTTATGTGTGATTCCCACTTTACTTTGATTTCCACCTTACCACGTCCAAGACGGTGTGCAAAACAGTGGCTTTTGGGTGCAGTCCTGAATCATATGGAGGCAATGAGCGATAGGAGGGGATTCGTTTCTCCCGGTATAGGGAGTTGATGTTGTGCTGTGTTCTATTGGCTATAACTGGAAGTCCCTGGCCAGGGCTGATATAGAGATTTACTGGTAAGTGTTACCAGTAGTTTCTCGACCCGTTATGAGCCACACATCGACACGACTTATCGGTTACTGGGGTCTGACGTATACCACCCCTAGACTTGATATGCGACATATCAGACGAAAAGACCGGACTGTACGGGAGTGTTACTGATTGGATTCACAGGAGAACATACTGGCTAGCTTGTTGATCTTCTGATCGCTCAATACCTGGGTGGCTGTTACGTTTAGTTGACCGCTTGCAGCTTATGGGTGTTTCATATGATCATCACCTGCTACCGGCGTATTGACGATTCTTTAGAGTCCTACACAGAGCTTTCTTGGCTCAGGCAAAACGGAGTAGAGGCACATATGTGATATGTGCAGGACCGAGGATAATGCGATATGAGATACCGTATTATATTCTCGTGATATTTAGAAATGAACCGGGTCATCGGATCAAGTGTTGATCCGATGAATCGGTACATGATATATTAGTCGGTTATATTCGATATAGCCGGATTGTCGGATCAAGTGTTGATTCGATGATTTAATGTATAATAATATATATGATATATTTTATTACATTATCTAATATTGGCTCGCTTTATTATTTCATTTTCTCACCGGATAATACATTGATATATGTTAATTGTATTATTTTCTTTTGTTGCAAATATATAATATATATGTGATATATATTATTATAACATGATATGATTAATAATGGAACTTGATTAGTGGAGATTAAGCAAGGTCAGGGTTTGATTAGGGTTAGCTCCTTCTTTCACCATCTAAAAGCTTTCCTTTTGTCAAGTGTAAGATATTATGGTTGATATTATCTTATGACTCATTCTTTAACCTAACCAAACCCTTGCCCTAGTTTATTCTCTACAAAGGTTAACCTTCTCATCCTTGACCATGGTTCCATAATCAATCATATATTCTTTTCCCTATTCATCACAAAAGGATTATTCTCATTTTCATCATCTTCTTCTCTCTTTAGCTTTGAGAAAGCTTACTAGAATTTTCTTTTGTGATGATTTCATGTAAGATTATGATATAAAAAGATAGCATAAATACTACTCCATCATCCACATCTAATCTAGCCCATTAGATTAGGGTGTTCACCTCATTAGAGTGAGATAGCTTGAGTTATAGCAACTTTGACGTAGATCATCGGAGAAACGGAACACTACAAGCTAGCATGGATCGTTCGAGTCGTGGAGCTTCTCTTGAGTCCGGGAGATCGTGGATCGCGGCAAAGGGACTTCTACATGGAGCTTATGAAGCGAAGGAGCGGACTACAAAGGTTGTAATCCCTCACACTTAGTAGTAAAGATGTTTACTTGCATGTTAAACCCTAATAATCTAGCAAAGATCCCGGCTTTGGGTTGTTCGGCACATCTAAAATTTTATTCGGGCATGGTTAATGCCTTATGAACCCTCACAAGAGTGCCTAGGAACCCTACAGTGGTATCAGAGCCTAGCTAGAGCATTAGGCGACGTGTATACGAAGTTAAAACCCCGAAACGACATTTTAAACCCCTCTCTGGATAATTTTTAAAAACTGTGATTTTTCAGAATTAAAATTGCTTTAAAATACCAACAGGAAAATATAAGCACCACTGTGAAACACGTGTTAATGATCCGTACAATCCACCGTGGAACCGCGGCAATACCTTGCTCCTGTCGCGGATCCGCGGCCGTACAGACATATTGTTGACTCGTTTTTCCACGGTTATATCCGTAGGTGATTATGTATTTTTCTGGGTACTTTTAATCTGACTCAAGTGTTGAGTATTCTGGGGTTTATTTTGTAATCGTTGATTCGATCGGAAAATTTAATTTTGTGATGTTTTCCGGATATTTAGAAACTGTTAAAAAGTTCAAGCGGATATCATTAACTCACTTTTTCCCGACACGAAAAACTTTCAAGTGTTGAATTTTTATCGGGTTTAAATCTTTCGGAAAATTGTGCAAGTAATGCGGTGGACCCTCTAGAAGACAACAAACCTTAACTTGATTATGTGACCGTCTTGAACTGCTTCTAAATCTTAGGGTTTGGGGCAGTACGGCGTGCCACATGTGAGGCGTTGGCTTGACCCTTCTATGGCTGGATCACCGGTACTGTGACATATTCTGGGATTATTTAAACTCCGCCCAAGTGTTGAGCTATTTAGGAAATCCTGGGTATTTGATTATCTGTTCGGAAAGTTTAATACTGTCTATTTATCTGGAATGTAATATAATATGTGGAATCCATAATGTTAGGCATGAAATGCGAAGTATGTGATATTTCGGATTTACGATGTCTAAAGTGATTATGGATTCCAAATATTGTAGTTTTATAATTTCTTTTCTGTGACCGTAAGTGTAGTATGTAGTTGTATTGCCGGTTTTTTGTTGCTATACGTCAACGACGATCGGTGTATGGATACTTACTTACGTTGATGATATGTGATATTATATGTTGCTGTGATATGTTATATTGGATCGTCGTGTTCAGAATAGCCGGGGCTTTTATATGAGATGAGGGTTTTTATTTTCATTCATGTAAAATTCATTTGTATGTAATATTCTTTTATTGGGGCACTTTCAGGATGAGGTTGATGTCACCATTGTATATTATTTACTTTTCCGCATTAGGTAGACCCAAGGAGGGAAGGACAAGTAACCGGGTTCTAGGGTCCAGTGGGAGGCCATCTCGAGGAGTCGAGACCGGGTCTCCTAACCATAGAATTGGCAGTGTTACTTGCCGCTCTCGTAGGGGTCTTAGGATGTGGGTTTGGCTATTCGTCGCGACCGTGGAATCCGTGTTTTATACAGGCTCGTATTGAAAACACAGACGTCCTAGTATATCCAATATTTCATATATGTTCTTCTGCTGCAATGTTCTGTGATGAGATCATATTATTGCCTGAGACGAATGCTTATACTATATATATATATATGCTGATATATAAATATTACTGCTTTCGTTTCTTCTGTGATACTTAGGAAGTATAAGCTGATAGGATTTTATTAATGAGATTAATAAAAGGAAAAGAAACCTAAAAGATGTTGTAGAATCATAACTTTATAAAAAAAGGTAGCTACAGTTTTGCTTTGCATAGCGGTATATATGATATACCCTGCACCTTATTCAATGAGGAAAGAACCGAGATCCCTTCACTGGGAGTGACCTCTTTAGCGAAACTGGCATATGCTACAAACTCGCGGTTTAGTTTTTGACAGCTTATATAGTTCTTGCTTTGCACAGTGATATATGTGATATATCCTGCACCTTATTCGATGGGGAAAGAGCCGAGATCCCTTCACCGGGAGTGACCTCTTTAGCGAAACTAGAAAAGCCTCAAAAACACTCCTTTTTCAAAAACTACTCGATTCTACAACGATATCAAGTTCATTACGCTCATGGTTTTCTAAAAAACCTGCGTAGCCCTCCGTCATTTCAGATAGATATTATTTAGTATTCGTGCTATGGTTGTTGACTTAGTCAAGGCGTATTGTGCGGTAGTTAAATAGTGTTTATCTGCTATAGCAAGAGATGTGATTAGATTAGGATAGTCGTACGGCCTTGTTGACTCAGTCAAGGGTCGTACAGGTGGGTTTAATTCAATCGGGAAATGTACGGGTTGAACTTGACTTGCGATTTATGGTTTGTTGACTTAGTCAAGGTCATAGATCGCTAGGGGCAAAATTTTATCGGGAATTTCAAGTGTTGAAATTTGCAATGAGATTGCATACCTCCTATGAGATAGTTGGATCCCGATACCCACTGCGAGTAAGAGTTACTCCTGGGAGAGTTTTACACAGGACAATTAGCCGATCAAGTAGGTGTCTAGAAAAGTGTTAATGAGGTTACGCCTCTGGGAAAATGAGGTTTACTTTAATTAGGTCCGTACGAAAGCACGGGGAACCTCCCTCAAGTACCGACACTGATCTGGCAGAAAGATTGACGAAATTGTAGGGTGTAATTAATCCCGGCTAATCTTACCTTTTAGGGTTTGAAGGAAGATTTGATAAAAACAGTGGGAGACATCCTGATTAGATAAGATAATAACCCATCTAATCTTGCAAGAGCAAACGCTAAAATGTTTTCTTCTCTCTCTCTCCAGGTAGCGACCATGTCAGGGTATAATCAAGATAAAAATATGGATGTATTGACTGAACTGGCTTATTATACCGAGCAGGGGAACGTTGGTCATGTTCTTTCTTATAAGAGTTATAAGACTGAACAGGAAACAGGAGAATATCTAGATTCTCACGCCGCCCAAATGAAGAACATGCATGTTGATGCACCTTCTTCGGGTGTGTTAGTTATTGAGAACTGTTTCTCAGTTCACCCTACGTCCTGGGTATTAGATACCGGATCAGGATCCCACATATGTAAATTGTTACATGGGCTACGGAAAGGTAGAGAACTGGGAAAAGGTGATCATTCCGTTCAAGTAGGGAATGGTGCAAGTATTGGAGCCAAAGCAGTTGGCGAATATCACCTAGTATTACCAAGTCGTAATATAATGATTCTGAATGAATGCTATTATATACCGAACATGATGTGCAACATTATATCAATTTCTTTATTAAGTAAAGAAGGATATAATTTTGTAATACAACATAATGTTATGAACATCTTCCTAAATCAAAAGTTGATTGCATCAGGCTCGTTACATAATGGCATATTCATTCTCAATCAAAATACAGTCCTCAATATACAAAACACACACAAGAGGAAAAGTTCAGAAATGAACGAATCCTTCTTGTGGCATTGTAGACTTGGCCATATCAATGGGACACGGCTAGCTAAGTTACATAAGAATGAATATTTGAATTCATTCGAATTATCATCTTATGATACTTGCCATTCATGTCTCAAAGGAAAAATGACCAAAACTCCGTTTAGTGGACACGGAGAAAGAGTTACGGAACTCTTAGGACCGTTACATAGTTATGTATGCGGTCCTATGTCTACACACGCCAGGAACGGTTCTTCCTACTTCATTACATTCACTGACGATCTCTCTAGATATGGGCTTGTGTTCCTGTTGAAACACAAGTCTGAAGCTTTTGAGAAATTCAGAGAATATAAGCACGAAGTAGAGAACCAAACGGGCAAAAGTATAAAGATTCTTCGATCTGATCGAGTAGGTGAATACTTAAGCAATGAGTTCCTAGATTATCTAAAAGAGAATGGGATTCTCTCTCAGCTTACTCCTCCTTATACACCACAGCACAACGGTGTATCGGAGCGGAGGAATCGCACCCTATTAGATATGGTGCGCTCTATGATGAGCGACGCTGAGTTACCTATTTCCTTCTGGGGGTATGCGCTTGAGACAGCCATATACCTATTGAATCTAGTTCCATCTAAATCTGTACCTACCACACCATATGAGATATGGAGTGGGAAGAGACCATATTTTAAACGAGTTAAGATATGGGGTTGTCCGGCCTATGTCAAAAGGCAAAATCCGGACAAACTCGAGGCACGATCAGTTCTTTGCAAGTTTATGGGATATCCAAAGAATTCTCAAGGATATTTTTTCTACCACGCTGAGGAACAAAAAGTTTTTGTTGCTCAACATGCCACCTTTTTGGAAAAGGAATTTCTTGCAAAAGAAATTGGTGGCAAAGAGCTAGAGCTGGAAGAGGTTCCAGCACCACAAACTACAACTGATGATTTGTTGGAACTAGAGGATTCAGTACTAACCGACGAACCCCAGCCTCTCCGCCGATCTAGTAGGGTTTCTCGTCCACCAGAGAGATACTACGGTTTTCTCATTGATGGTGGAAGCGAGGATTGCATCATGGAAGATGATGACCCGACTAGTTTCGAGCAAACTAGCAGGCCATCACGAGTGGTGACTCTGTGAAATAGCTGGATGCAATGCGATCTGAGATGGAATCCATGTACACCAACAAAGTATGGACTTTGGAAAATGCTCCTGAAGGGGTAAACCCATTGGGAGCAAGTGGATCTTTAAAAAGAAATTTGGTGTAGATGGAAAAGTTGAGACTTTCAAAGCTAGACTTGTAGCAAAGGGTTTTCGTCAACGACCAGGTGTGGATTATGACGAAACCTTTTCTCCAGTGGCTATGCTTAAGTCCATCTGGATCTTACTTGCCATTGCTGCATACCATGACTACGAAATCTGGCAAATGGATGTTAAGACCGCCTTTCTAAACGGTGATTTAGAAGAGTGCGTGTACATGACTCAGCCAGAGGGCTTCGTAGATAGTGGGAGCAGCGGAAAGGTGTGCAAGCTGCTTAAATCCATTTATGGGTTAAAGCAAGTATCGTGGAGTTGGAACATCTGTTTTGATGTTGTAGTCAAAGAGTTTGACTTCATCAAAAATATAGATGAACCTTGTATCTATAAGTAGGTAGCAGAGAGTAAAGTTGTCTTCCTCGTATTGTACGTGGATGACATACTCTTGATAGGAAATGATATTCCTATGCTGCAATCAGTCAAGCTCTTCTTATCACAAATATTCTCAATGGAAGATCTAGGTGATGCTTCCTGCATATTGGGAATCATGATCTATAGAGATAGATCTAAACGGATACTGGGATTGTCCCAATCCATGTACATTGACACCATACTAAAGAGGTTTAGTATGGAAGAATCCAACCCACGATCTCTGGACTCACTCTCTCCAAAGAGATGTCTCCCAAGACTGATTTGGAGAGAGCTCACATGCAAGGGATACTCTATGCTTCGGCAGTAGGCTCTATCATGTATGCGATGCTATGTACCAGACCCGATGTAGCATACTCTCTAAGTGTAGTGAGTCGGTATCAAGCAGATCCTGGAGAGAGTCACTGGACAGCTGTGAAGAACATTCTCAAGTACTTGTGAAGGACTAAAGACATGTTCTTGGTGTATGGTAACGGAGAACTCCGGGTGGAGTCTTTTACCGATTCCAGCTTCCATAGTGATAAGGACGACTCTAAGTCGTACTCGGGATTTGTCTTTACCCTCAATGGAGGGGCGGTATGTTGGAAGAGTTCCAAACAGGATACCGTTGCAGACTCGACGATGGAGGCTGAATACATCGCTGCCAACGATGTTGCCAAAGAGGCTGTCTGGGTAAAGAAGTTTATTAGTGAACTTGGTGTGGTTCCATCCATTGAACATCCAATACCTCTGTATTGCGATAACAATGGAGCCGTGGCTTTGGCCAAGGAACCCAGGTCCTATCAGAAGTCCATACATATTCTGAGGCGGTATCACCTGATCAGGGAGATAGTTGATCGCCGGGAGATCGAGGTCAGGAGAGTAGATACGAAGGACAACACTGCGAATCCACTCATGAAGGCCATTCCCAAGATACAGTTTGAAAGATTATTCGAGATGCTAGGTATAAGATACTACAGCAGCTGGCCTTAGTGCAAATGGGAGATTGTTAGTTATGTATATGCCCTAGAGGCCATTGTTGTACATATAATGTATATTATGATGGATGCTTGGATATATATAGAGATGACTTTCTTGCTCGTCATGATAGTATGCTATTTGGTTTCACTTTATCTTAACATGTTGACTTGTATTGGTTTACTGTCTTTCTCTCACATGTTGATAAAGCCCTTAGGATCTGTACTCGACTACTGGGACTATGATGAGATCATACTAATGGGGCCATGGTAGTCGATGAGTACATCCTATAACTGTTCCTAGTCGAGGGTATATCGAGACAGGGCATCGATACACCAGAGTAGACTAGCTATACGCATCTTGACCGATATGATGGGCGATGGATGATCCCATATCCATCGGTGTTTGACATCAAGGATGGTGTATGGGTGCTCAGTGGAGACTGGGTACACTGGACGGACTCGCCGAGAACTCCCAGATGGTGATATACCACACGTCAGATGGCAGTTCTCCGGTGACACTGGTACAGGGTAGTCTGTAGACCCGAGATCGTCATAGAGTCTTGTGTGATTCCCACTGTGCTTTGATTTCCACCTTACCATGTCCAAGAGGGCGTGCAAAACGGTGGCTTTTGGGTGCAGTCCCAAATCACATGGAGGAAATGAGCGATAGGAGGGGATTCGTCTCTCCCGGTATAGGGAGTTGATGTTGTGCTGTGTTCGATTGGTTATAACTGGAAGTCCCTGGCCAGGGCTAATATAGAGATTTACTGGTAAGTGTTACCAGTAGTTTCTCGACCCGTTATGAGCCACACATCGACACGACTTATCGGTTACTGGGATCTGACGTATACCACCCCTAGACTTGATATGCGACATATCATACGAAGAGACCGGACTATACGGGAGTGTTACTGATTGGATTCACAGGAGAACGGACAGTCTAGCTTGTTGATCTTCTGATCGCTCAATACCTGGGTGGCTGTTACATTTAGCTGACCGCTTGCAGCTTGTGGGTGTTTGATATGATCATCACCTCCTACCGGCATATTGACGATTCTTTAGAGTCCTATACAGTGGTTTCTTGGCTCAGGCAAAACGGAGTAGAGGCACATATGTGATATGTGCAGGACCGAGGATAATGCGATATGAGATACCGTATTATATTCTCGCGATATTTAGAAATGAACCGGGTCATCGGATCAAGTGTTGATTCGATGAATCGGTACATGATATATTAGTCGGTTATATTCGATATAGCCGGATTGTCGGATCAAGTGTTGATTCGATGATATAATGTATAATAATATATATGATATATTGTTTTACATTATCTAATATTGGCTCGCTTTATTATTTCATTTTCTCACCGGATAATACATTGATATATATGCGATATATGTTAATTGTAATATTTTCTTTTGTTGCAAATATATAATATATATGTGATATATATTTTTGTGACATGGTATGATTAATAATGGAACTTGATTAGTGGAGATTAAGCAAGGTTAGGGTTTGATTAGGGTTAGCTCCTTCTTGCACCATCTAGAAGCTTTCCTTTTGTCAAGTGTAAGATATTATGGTTGATATTATCTTATGACTCATTCTTTAACCTAACCAAACTCTAGCCCTTGTTTATTCTCTACAAAGGTTAACCTTCTCATCCTTGACCATGGTTCCATAATCAATCATATATTGTTTTCCCTATTCATCACAAAAGGATTATTCTCATTTTCATCATCTTCTTCTCTCTTTAGCTTTGAGAAAGCTTACTCGAATTTTCTTTTGTGATGATTTCATGTGAGATTATGATATAAAAAGATAGCATAAATACTACTCCATCATCCTCATCTAATCTAGCCCATTAGATTAGGGTGTTCACCTCATTAGAGTAAGAGAGCTTGAGTTATAGCAACTTCGACGTAGATCATCGGAGAAACGGAACACTATAAGCTAGCATGGATCGTTCGAGTCGTGGAGCCTCTCTTGAGTCCGGGAGATCGTGGATCGCGGCAAAGGGACTTCTACTCGGAGCTTATGAAGCGAAGGAGCGGACTACAAAGGTTGTAATCCCTCACACTTAGTAGTAAATATGTTTACTTGCATGTTAAACCCTAATAATCTAGCAAAGATCCCGGCTTTGGGTTGTTCGGCACATCTAAAATTTTATTCGGGCATGGTTGATGCCTTATGAACCCTCACAAGAGTGCCTAGGAACCCTACAATATTGTATATCAGGTTCGGTATCTAATAACATTCATTCAGAATCAATGTATTTTGGTAATACAGGGTGATAACTGCCAACTGCTTGGCTTGCAACTCTTGAAACTTATCACCCATTCTCAGTTCTCTACCTATCTGTAGCCCAAGTAACAGATTACATTTGTGGGATCCTGATCTGGTATCTCATACCCAGGATATAAAGAATACTGAGAAACAGTTCTCGGTAATGAACATACCCGAAGAAGATGCATCAGCATGCACTTTCTTCGTTTGGGCGGCACGGGAATTCTGGTAATCCCCTATTTCCTGCTCAGTCTTATAACAATTATAAGTTGGAGCGGGACCAACGTTCCCTAGCGCAGTATAACAAGCGGGTTCGGTCAATACATCCGTATTATTATCTTGATTAAGACGTGACATGGTCGCTACCTGGAGAGAGAGAAGAAAACACTCAGCGTATGCTCTTGCAAAATTAGATTGGTTATTAATATATCTAATCAGGATGGCTCCCACTATTTTAGTCAAATCTTCCTTCAAACCCTCAAAGGAAAGACTAGCTGGGATTAATTACACCCTACAAGTTCGCCAATCTTTCAGCCAGGCCAGTGTCGGTACTTTGAGGGAGGTTCCCCGTGCTTTCGCACAGACCTAATTAAAACAAACCTCGTTTTCCCAGGGGCGTAACGCCGTTGACACCTTTCTAGACACCTACTTGATCGGCTAATTGTAATGTGTAAAACTCTCCCAGGAGTAACTCTTACTCGCGGTGGGTATCAGGATCCAACTATCTCATAGAAGGTATGCAATCTCATTGCAAATTTCAACACTTGAAATTCCCGATAATATTTTACCCCTAACCTCCTATGACCTTGACAAAGGCCAACAAACCATAGGATGCTAGTCAAGTTCAACCCGTCATTTCCTGATTGAAAACCCACCCGCACGACCCTTGACAAAGGCCAACAAGGTCACACGACTACCCTAACTCAATCGCATCATATGCTTATACAGATAAGCAGTATCAGCTACCGCACACTACGCCTTGACAAAGGCCAACAAACACAGCACGAATACTAAATACTACTTATCTGAAATGACGGAGGGCTACGACAGGTTTTTAAGAAAACCCTTTGCGTAATGAACTTGATATCGTTGTAGAATCGAGTGATTTTAAATGGAATGTTTTTTAGGCCTTTTCTAGTTTTGCTAAAGAGGTCACTCCCGATGAAGGGATCTCGGCTCTTTCCTCATCGAATAAGGTGCGGGATATTTCACAAATACCACTATGCAAAGCAAAAACTATAGAAGCAATCAAAAGACAAACCGAGTGTGTAGCATCTACTAGTTTCGCTAAAGAGGTCATGATCAGTCGAAAATACTGCATTTTTAACACGGCAATTTCCCAATCATTTGCACTCATCTAGAAGTGTTCGGTATTCATATTGCACATATTAGCATAACATCTCTGAAATACCAGATTGCATGTGTTAGACTTTAAAATCGGCACTTTTAGGGAAATTGTGTGTTTATCATGGCATCGCATCATTCTTGTATAGCGCAACTCTTTTCTTGGAGTCTATGCAGGAAATTCCAGAAGCAAAGCCCAAAATTGGGAAAAGAGCTGATAAAAGATACGCCAACTCCAAGATGTAAGATCTGGTAGTGATACAGAAGACCAAACAAAATTCAACATATCAGAAGCAGGCCCAAATGTCAGCCCAAATCTTTACCAGAAATCTCAAGCCCCAAGGCCCTCAAAGGACCGTGGATCCGCGGCCCAAACCCCCTTGGCGCCGCGGATCCGCGGCTTGGTGATGTGATCAACGCTCCAGATTTTGTACACGTGTCTCCTCTAATGGCCAAAGCTTCCAGAAGACCCCAGAAGCTCCATGTGGCGCATCGAGAAGGCTTGGCTTAACAAACTATTTCTAGAAGGCTCTCTTAACAAACTTTTGGAGGGAAAATTCAAATTTCAAATCCTAGATCTAGGGTTTTGAGATCTATAAAAAGGAACCTAGATCTAGGGTTGAGGTGGTTCAAGAATCACCCATCATCTTCTACCCACAAGTTGAGTGACACAACTTGTGCCTTAAACCCTAACCCTAATTCCAATTCAAAATCAAGATCAAGATCCCGAGTGCAATTCATGCAACAGAGCCTTCAACCTTTAGAAGCGACGCTAGATTTCAACGGAGCAAGAGATCCAAGCCGATCCACGACTCAAGGAGCCGAGCGAAGCCGAAATTGACGATCTAGTTCCATCCTTTTGTAAATTCAAGAGAGTTGTAACGAAATTTGTCGATAAATAAAGGTGAAATTTCTGTATCTTGCTTATCTTTTAATTCAAGTATTTTGATTAGATCTCAATTTGTGATCATGATATTTGAGTAATCTCCGCTCGTATAGGAGTTGTGACGATCGATAGATGATGATGATTTAGACACTTTTACAATTCTTAAATCCTATAATGTTTGGAAATTTTAGTGAATCAAATTATTAATGACCTAGTTTCGAGATGATGCTTTCTTGATCGTGTTCACTCGAAACTAGGGAACAACTATTGATCATTTGATTAACTAGAAGCTAGAATTTGAATGAGATTCATCGAAAGGACAAAGGATGAGTTGCGGAATCCCTAATTTCCTCACAAGATCCTTAACCCTCGGTAAATTCTCATCGATCTAGTATCAATTCGTTAATGGATAAGAATGAGTAATCATTAGATCTCATCACATCTATAGATCCGATCTACTCCTACGAGCCATACTTCTAATCTTGATTGTTGGTTGGAAATTATCACACATCTCAATTCTTGTTTTTAATGTTTTTTTTCTAGA
This sequence comes from Agapanthus africanus, assembly GCA_030015575.1. Lineage (NCBI taxonomy): Eukaryota > Viridiplantae > Streptophyta > Magnoliopsida > Asparagales > Amaryllidaceae > Agapanthus > Agapanthus africanus. The sequence goes on along the minus strand of CM057347.1, from coordinate 123,037,436 downwards.
TCTAGATTTTTCTAATTCTTGAAATTCAATTACAAATCATGAATTGTTTTCTTTTCTTTTCCTTAAATTTTCAACTCATCTAATTCGGAAATTGAACGGATCTCACTTTCCCTGTGGACGATCCGCACTTACTAACGCGCTATATCCGACACCGTTATTGATTGCGGTCAAAATATTTTTGGTTGTGATTTCTACATACAATTTTCTAAAAACATACACAGTCGGGAATCAAACATATTCAATCAAATGGCGCCGTTGCCGGGGATCGTGTGCTAATTTGTTCATTTTTTTTGAAATTTGAGTTGAAAAGTTTATTCCATCAATATTTTTTAGATCAAAACTCACGCAAAACACTAAACGAGTTGTTGTGGTTAATTGAAAGAAAATCTGGAGCTTGCTGTGCAATTGGAAAATTATTTGGAGAATTCCACAGTGCTCAGGAGTTGAACAGGAACAGTACCAAATTTTTCTGTGCAGAGAGGAGCTTGAAGCGCGGCGGAACTGCGGCATTACTTGACTCCTGCGGCGGAATCGCGGCAGTTCAGGAGGATCTTTGTACTATTTTTCTCAGGTAACCTCTATCTTTCTTATCTCTTTCCTAAATCTGCTCCAATAAACAAATTTATTGCAGGCTTCTTTGCAAAAATCGCAGCGCCGCAAAAAGAAAATAAATTGCGCTTGTTTTTGATTTTTTGGTAGTTTGCATAATTAATACGGACATTAAGGGGCACGGCCAAATCCAGATTAGGTGGGGAGTTCATTACCCTTCCTAAGCCCCAAAAATCACAAACTTGCATCCGCATTTACCCTCATTAACTAAAAAATATCTAGAGATGACTCTAAGGACCGTCGCGCTCACTTAGGACAGAAGAAGGCCGTGGGTAATTCATTGCTTATCCGCTTTTCATTTGTCGTGTCTAAGGCAAGTGTGTCGAAGGTTAGTGGTTACTTAATTAGGCCCACTACTTACGTAGTGGAGAACCTCCCACTTACTTGGCACTTACCTGGCCACAGGAGAGACAAAGAGGCAGTGGAGGATTGATCCTGCGACTTGTCTTTTGGAAGTTAGGAGCGGTCTAGAGCTTTGACCTAGGTGACCATAGATTTTAGGGCTGCTTGTTGCATTTGTTGTGATCACATCATATTTTCAAAATCCGTATCATTTTTCAAAACAAACACTGCATTCATTCATTTCCCTAATTATAAACCACGCTGCCACTTGTACTAACCCTTTTTAGTGCAAGATAGGCTGGACACGGGATTCTAGTGCCCGACTTGTCCGCGTCCCCTCGATCGACTCCGAAGTCGGTATTTCTCTATTTACCTCTCTTTTACCCACTACCACACCCACACCGATGGATCCGTCTCCATCGAACCTCTTTACCACTGCTCTGCCGCCGTCCATTGGTGCGCAGAATCCACCTCGCATCTCTCTCCAAGAGAGGTGCTATCCTTTGCAAGGTCCTCTCTCGACCTGCTTATCCATTCCACCAGCCAACGGGGATAACTTTGAGATTAAACCCCAGTACATCAACCTTCTACCCAAATTCCACGGTCTCGAGACTGAAGACGCATACGTTTTTATTACCAAATTTGAAAACGTATGCGCGATGATGGGTACGTCACAACTTTCTGTGGATGCCATGCGTCTACGACTTCTTCCATTTACCTTGTGCGATATAGCCGAGAAGTGGCTGTATAACACCACCGCACATTCCATCACGAATTGGGAAGAATTCGTTGCGGCATTCCTTAAGAAATTCTACCCTATGCAAAAGACAGCTCGAATCCGTAGCGAACTATATCAATTCACCCAGCTTCTAGCTGAACCATTCTCAAAATGCTTTGAACGATTCAAGGATCTTTTGGTTCAATGCCCACATCATGGCATCCCGAGATGGGACCTTTGCCGAATCATATATGAGGGCATTAACACTACCACTAAACAAAACCTTGAAAACATGTGTCAAGGCACCTTTATGACCAAGGATGATGGGGAAGCTTGGAAATTTTTAGAAGAGCTCGCCGAAAAGTCCTTACAGTGGGAGAGTGGAACCCAGCCATCGAGTAGGGGTGGCGTACACCAAATAGATGTGTCCATAGGTGTTCAAGCTGAGATGGCAACAATGCAAAAAAAGCTCGAAGCTATGGAACACAAATTCTTAGCAGCCTCCCTAAACCCGATGTCGCTCCCCAAAACTATATGTGGGTGATGTTCTGATCCTTCTCACTTAATGGAAGAATGTCCATTAAACTCTTAGTTTCAAGGTCTCGAGCATACCAATACCGCATTTCAAAGACCTAGAAACGATCCTTTTTCTTCCACATACAATCAGGGTTGGAGGAATCACCCGAATTTTGCTTGGAACCAATCCCAAAACACGGTTCCAAACCCGAATCAATTCCAAAGGGTCCTTCCTCCACAGCAGCAACCATTTCAACTCACCCAGCACCCCTACCAGTCACAAAATTTCCAAAACCAGGTCAACCCTCCTACACCGTCTAATCCTATGCAGTCGACCTATTCTGACGAGTTCTCTCAATTCGCTCAAACCATGAAATCACTCCTGTCAAATTTAATGGATGTGTCGGCCGAGGTTAGGTCATCCGTCGGTGAGATAAAGAAAAACTCAGCGTCCTAAGCTGAGAGTATCAGAACGATGGAAGCTAAAATTGCACAACTTAAGGCCTAAATGAGTGCAAGAGATAAAGGGAAACTTCCGTCTCAACCCCTACCGAATCCTGGGCATTACAATGTAAATGCCGTCACAACGTTGAGATCAGGAAGAGTGCTGAATAATCATACTGGGGAAGAAGTTGATGATATTGAAAATCTTATCAATACCCCGGTTGAGACCTTTCCTCACACACACACTTCTACATCTGATTCTTGTTCTTCTACCCTACCGCCTTCTCGCGAGCCTATTCTCCATTTCCCTCTAGGCTCGACACCTCAGCAACCCTCTTCTAGTTCTCCACAGACGATCCCCACACCTCTTTTAGGATCACGTCTACCCCCACTTCCTTCTCTTATGATGGACCCAGCACTCATTGCTAAAGCACCTTACCCGAATCGGTTAAGGGCTAACAAATTGAGTCCACATATGGAGAAAATTATGGAAATGTTCGAACAGGTTAACATCAACATCCCTCTCCTAGATGCGATTCAACAAGTCCCCGCTTATGCGAAAATTCTTAAGGACTTGTGCACTAGGAAGAGGAAGACTCAAGTGCCGAAGAAGGTCTTCATGTCTAATAACATTTGCACTGCTTTTATCCCTCAGCTACCAAAGAAACATAAGGACCCAGGATGTCCTACGATATCGATTTCTATTGGGGGTAAAAACATCAACCGTGCTCTTTTAGACCTTGGCGCAAGTGTTAACCTACTTCCATACTCTGTCTATGAGCAGCTAGGGATTGGAGAGTTGAAACCTGCTCACTGCACTCTCCAAATGGCAGACCGTTCAATCACCAAACCTCGAGGTGAACTAGAGAATGTGTTGATAAAAGTCGGGGAATTTGTATTCCCTGTAGACTTCATTGTTCTCGATACACAACCTATAGCGAACCCCCGGAGCCAAATTCTGGTGATTTTGGGTCGACCTTTCCTTGCCACTTCCAATGCTGTCATTAACTGTAGAAATGGTTCAATGAACTTATTATTTGGAAATATGACCATTGAACTAAACATCTACAAAATTGGAAGTCAGCCATCAGAACCCTCTGCTCATATCCTTGATGTGTGCTCTGTCCACGAGATTGCTCCTGAAAGTTGAGAAACTTTGCTTTACAGATCTCGACGACACTACCACATCACCGTTTGACCTGGCACATGATCTTAGTGAGGACACCATTTCCACGCTTGAGTCTGCCACTCCTGACTCATCACCATCCGAGTCTATATCTTTTACAGGCTATGAGCTTCTTTGTGACTCCGAAAATCATTCGATGATCCCACCTTCTATTATTTCTCCGCCAGCATTAGATCTCAAAATTTTACCTTCTCATCTTAAATATGCATATTTAGGTGAGAATGAATCTTTACCGGTTATCATTTCCGCTTCTCTAACATCAGAGCAAGAGAATGCACTCTTATCAGTATTGAGATCTAATAAGGAGGCTTTGGTTGGACCATGGCGGACATCAAAGGGATTAGTCCCTTGATTGTAGAACATCATATACATGTGATGAATGATGCCAGACCAACCCGAGAACCACAGAGACGGTTGAACCCCGTCATGAAGGAAGCGGTGATGAAAGAGATCGTCAAATGCCTTGATAATGGTATCATATACCCAATCTCCGATAGCCAATGGGTGAGTCTAATACATGTCGTCCCTAAGAAATCTGGCATCACTGTTATTACCAATGAGGCAAATGAGTTGATTCAGACACGCGCCCAAACTGGGTGGCGTGTATGTATTGATTACCGAAAACTCAACGCCGCCACGAGGAAAGACCACTTTCCTCTACCTTTCATTGATCAGATGTTGGAACGCTTAGCTGGACGTGCGTATTATTGCTTTATGGACGGATACTCTGGCTATAATCAGGTCCCCATAGCCAAAAAGGATTAAGATAAAACTACTTTTACTTGTCCTTTTGGTACCTTTGCTTATAGACGCATGCCTTTTGGGTTATGCAATGCTCCCGCTACCTTTCAGCGGTGTATGATGGGGATATTCTCTGACATGGTAGAGAATTTCTTGGAGATTTTTATGGACGATTTCTCAATTTTCGGAGACTCTTTTTCCGACTGCCTAACGAATCTTGACGCAGTTCTTACTCGTTGTAAAGAGAAGAACTTAACCTTGAATTGGGAAAAATGCCACTTCATGGTCCAAGAGGGAATTGTGCTTCGACATGTTATTTCACGGAAAGGCATTGAGGTTGACAGAGCTAAGATAGATGTCATTCAAAACCTTGCTCATCCCAAAAGCGTCAAGGATATCCGATCATTTCTTGGCCATGCGGGCTTTTATAGGAGATTCATTAAGGATTTTAGCAAGATTGCTAGACCTTTAAGTCTTCTCCTGACCAAGGATACGACCTTCCACTTTGACTCGGATTGTGAGACAGCATTTGACTCACTCAAACACTCCCTCACTACAGCCCCCGTTCTATCGTCTCCAAATTAGGACTACCCTTTTAAGCTTATGTGTGATGCATCAGATTTTGCAGTTGGTGCAGTCTTAGGACGGCACATTGAAAAGATGCCACACGTGATATACTATGCGAGTAAGACCCTGAATGATGCTAAAATCAATTATACAACCACCGAAAAGGAACTTTTGGCGGTTGTATTTGCATTAGAAAAATACAGGCCTTACTTGATTGGTTCACCTATAGTTGTGTACACTGACCATTCCGCCTTAAAACATCTTCTGGCGAAGAAAGATGCAAAAGGTAGGCTAATACGTTGGATCCTTCTATTACAAGAATTTGATCTTGTTATCAAAGATAAGAAAGGATGTGAAAACGTTGTAGCCGACCATCTTTCACGCATCTCTTCTTCCCCTGTGACCCTGCCGATCAATGATTCTTTCCCAGATGAACAACTCTTGAGCGTATCCAATGAACCTTAGTTCAGGGATATTGTGAACTATCTTGTCACAGGACTGATACCCAGCGATTGGTCAAAATAGGACAAATACTGTTTCCTATCCCAAGTAAAACACTTTTACTGGGATGATCCCTATCTGTTTAAGTATTGTCCTGACCAGATCATGCGCCGGTGTGTTCCGAATGAGGAGTTCAAGAGTGTTCTATCTTTTAGTCATGATCAGGCCTGTGGGGGTCACTTCGGTCCTAAAAAGACGGCGGAGAAGTTTTTGCAATGCGGTTTTTATTGGCCGACCTTCTTCAAGGACGCATTTGATTATTGCAAAACCTGTACACAATGTCAGTACACGGGTAGGATTTCCTGGAGAAATGAAATGCCTCAGCAACCCATCCTAGTGGTTGAAATTTTCGATGTTTGGGGCATTGACTTTATGGGTCCCTTTCCCAACTCCTTTGGGAATTTGTACATACTGCTTGCGGTTGATTATGTCTCGAAGTGGGTTGAAGCCATTCCATGTCGTACTAATGACAAGAAGGTTGTCATTAAGTTCTTAAAAGAAAACATCTTTTCGCGATTTGGACACCCACGCGCTATCATTAGCGATAACGGGACACATTTCTGCAACAAGTCTTTCGAGACTCTGATGCGCAAATACGGAATCAACCACAGACTTTGAACACCCTATCATCCCCAAACGAGCGGGCAGGCTGAGATTTCGAATAGACAGATCAAACAAATCCTGGAGAAGACTGTTGCTAAGATAGAAAAGATTGGTCGACCAAACTGACGGATGCTCTTTGGGCATTCCGAACTGCATTTAAAACCGACCTAGGGATGTCTCCATATAGGTTAGTGTTTGGGAAGGCATGTCACTTGGCAGTCGAGATAGAGCATAAAGCATTGTGGGCTATTAAGGAAATCAACTTTGACTTAAACCAAGCCTGCAACTTTCGGAAGCTGCAATTGAATGAGCTAAGCGAACTCCGCGATGAAGCTTATAATAACGCTGTAATCGTAAAGAATAGGACCAAGGTTTTTCATGATAAAAATATTTTGAGGAAAACATTTTCACCTGGTCAGCAAGTCCTTCTTTATGATTCACGACTATACCTTCACGCGGGTAAGCTTCGATCTCGGTGGAAGGGACCTTTTGTTGTGCGTTCTGTATACCCGCACAGGGCAGTAGAGGTAGAAAATGTTAAAAACGGCACATTTTTCAAAGTGAATGGACATAGACTACAGCCGTATTTTTCCACTGACCCCACGGAGGAGCTCCTGTTCTTACAGGAGCCAGTTTATCTTGATTAAAATTCCTCCGTCTCACCTCCATGTCCTGTATATTACTGCATCATTTTTTGAATGGAGGTGAGTGAAAAGAATAAGTTTAGGGGAGGATCTTCACTTATATATTTTGCCCCCACTAATAAATTCCTCCCAGGCTTACAGGTTTTGTAGATATAGCGGTTGGCAACAGTAAGGACACTGTTGAAAACAAGTTTGGGGGAGGTTTGTGCTTACTTTTGCATCATGTGTATATCATTTGCATAAACACAAAACATTTCTTTAAAAAAAACCATAAAAATTTTAAAAATTTTAAAACCAATAAAAATTTTGTGTAAAAAGTTTTGGCTCATCATATTGTAAACAATTTTTCAAAATCCATAAAAATTTAAAAATTTTCAAAACCTATTAAAATTTAAAAATTTTGAAAATATAAAAATATTTAATATTTAAGATAATAAAAGATTAGATAGTGAAAAATTACATCCATGAGATTAGAAAAATTTAAGAAAACCAAGAAAATTAGAAGTTTTCTTATACGAACTAGTAATAAGTAGTTATGAGCCGTTGTCCCAAGGGTTAGTAAGATGAAGGAAGTCACTAATCTGAGGATAAAAATAAGTCTGAAAAATAGTTTCTATTCTGGAAAGCCAAACATTTTGAACGTTGATACCCTGCTATTGGCTCTTACACACGTCTTGAAGCCCGGGATAGTAGAGGATACCTTGAAATGCTCTTGTCTTAAAGCCGATGTATGAAGGAAATAAATAAAAAAAATGAAGAAAATATAAAGTGGTGAGAAAAATGGGCACTGGTTTTGTTATCGCCGAGGGCCATAAAAAATTATATAGCGAGGGTGCCTCTTCACCTAGTGCCCTAAGGCCAACTGGTCTGGAAGTCACTGCTATGCCTTAGATGGTGCAAGACAAGGAAAATACACCAAATAAGCAAGCACATGAGTAATCGGTCGGTTAGTACCTCAAGAAGTATTAACGGTCGCATGAAAGTGTGTGAGAACATCTAAATATTCATTAATTAAAAAGTACTGAGGCTGATGGGCAAGAGTATGATAGCTTGAATTGAATTCTCCGAGTGTAGGGATGTCCTTTACACACACGCAGGGTGATATGATCGATGTTTGGAAGAAAGATAGGAACGAAGAATAAGACGATATTTTATTGAGGGAGGACGTGATTTCTGACATCTTTTCATGACCATTAAGATAGGGCTCATGACAACCGAAAAGCTAGCCTAGTTGGAAACCCTAATTTTCAAGGCTTTTCTTTTACAATTCTTTTCTTTAAATGTAATATTCATGATCTTTCTTTTATTATTGGATTTTGTGGGTGCAATCCGCTGAAAACCCTCAGGAGTCAACACTCCTCCTACTAGTGAGACCTAGAGGTTTAAAGGCTTGTTGCACGTGCTCAGTGCAATCGTGTTGCCTACGAAAGTGTGCTAGTTAGTTTTTCACATTCTTTATTTTCTCCTTCTCTTTTTAATAAAACAATTCGATCGAGACGATCGAAAATAAGTTTGGGGGAATTTGATCAGTCGAAAATACTGCATTTTTAACACGGCAATTTCCCTATCATTTGCACTCATCTAGAAGTGTTCGGTATTCATATTGCACATATTAGCAAAACATCTCTGAAATACCAGATTGCATGTGTTAGACTTTAAAACCGGCACTTTTAGGGAAATTGTGTGTTTATCATGGCATCGCATCATTCTTGTATAACGCAACTTTTGTCTTAGAGTCTATGCAAGAAATTCCAGAAGCAAAGCCCAAAATTGGGAAAAGAGCTGATAAAAGATACGCCAACTCCAAGATGTAAGATCTGGTAGTGATACAGAAGGCCAAACAAAATTCAACATATCAGAAGCAGGCCTAAATGTCAGCCTAAATCTTTACCAGAAATCTCAAGCCCCAAGGCCCTCAAAGGACCACGGATCCGCGGCCCAAACCCCCTTGGCGCCGCGGATCTGCCGCTTGGTGATGTGATCAACGCTCCAGATTTTGTACACGTGTCTCCTCTAACGGCCAAAGCTTCCAGAAGACCCCAGAAGCTCCACGTGGCGCATCTAGAAGGCTCGGCTTAACAAACTATTTCTAGAAGGCTCTCATAACAAACTTTTGGAGGGAAAATTCAAATTTCAAATCCTAGATCTAGGGTTTTGAGGTCTATAAAAAGGAGCCTAGGTTGAGGTGGTTCAAGAATCACCCATCATCTTCTACCCACAAGTTGAGTGACACAACTTGTGCCTCAAACCCTAACCCTAATTCCAATTTAAAATCAAGATCAAGATCCCGAGTGCAATTCAAGCAAGAGAGCCTTCAACCTTTAGAAGCGACGCCGGATTTCAACAGAGCAAGAGATCCAAGCAGATCCGCGACTCAAGGAGCCGAGCGAAGCCGAAATCGACGATCTAGCTCCATCCTTTTGTAAATTCAAGAGAGTTGTAACGAAATTTGTCGATAAATATAGGTGAAATTTCTATATCTTGCTTATCTTTTAATTCAAGTATTATGATTAGATCTCAATTTGTGATTGTGTTTGTGATCATGATGTTTGAGTAATCTCCGCTCGTATAGGAGTTGTGACGATCGATAGATGATGATGATTTAGACACTTTTACAATTCTTAAATCCTATAATGTTTGGAAATTCTAGTGAATCAAATGATTAATGACCTAGTTTCGAGATGATGCTTTCTTAATCGTGTTCACTCGAAACTAGGGAACAACTATTGATCATTTGATTAACTAGAAGCTAGAATTTGAATGAGATTCATCGAAAGGACAAAGGATGAGTTGCGGAAACCCTAATTTCCTCACAAGATCTTTAACCCTCGGTGAATTCTCATCGATCTAGTATCAATTCGTTAATGGATAAGAATGAGTAATCATTAGATCTCATTACATCTATAGATCCGATCTACTCCTACGAGCCATACTTCTAATCTTGATTGTCGGTTGGAAATTATCACACATCTCAATTCTTGTTTTTAATGTTTTTTTTTCTAGATCTAGATTTTTCTAATTCTTGAAATTCAATTACAAATAATGAATTGTTTTCTTTTCTTTTCCTTAAATTTTCAACTCATCTAATTCGGAAATTGAACGGATCTCACTTTCCCTGTGGACGATCCGCACTTACTAACGCGCTACATCCGACACTGTTATTGATTGCGGTCAAAATATTTTTGGTTGTGATTTCTACATACAATTTTCTAAAAACATACACAATCGGGAATCAAACGTATTCAATCAGGTCACTCCCGGTAAAGGGATCTCGGCTCTTTCCTTATCGAATAAGGTGCTGGATATTCTACAAGGATTACCGCTATGCAAAGCAAGTACTAGAGATTCTAGTTTTCGAGACAAGTTTCTACAACATCTTTAGGTTTCTTTTATTTCATTAATCTCATTAATGAAGTCCCATTTTATTATGCTTCACAAGTATCAGATATGAAACAAAATCAACAATATATAATATAAACATTCGGCTCAGGCAATAATATGATCTCATCACAGAACATTGCAGCAGAAGAACATATATGAAATATTGGATATACTAGGTTGTCCGTGTTTTAATGCGAGCCTGTATAAAACACAGATTCCACGGTCGCGATGAATATCCAATCTCACACCCCTAGACCCCTACGAGAGCAGCAAGCAACCCTACCAATTCTACAGTTAGGAGACGCGGTCTCGACTCCTCGAGATGGTCTCCCACTGGACCCTAGAACCCGGTTACTTATGCTCCCCTCCTTGGGTCTATCCTAATGCGGAAAAGTAAATAATATACAATGGTGATAACATCCTCAACCCAGAAGTGCCCCATTAAAAGAATATTACATACAATGAATTTTACATGAATGAAAATGAAAACTCTCATCTCACATAAAACCCCATCTATTCAAAACACGACGATCCAATACAACATATCACAGCAATACATAACATCACATGTCATCAACGTAAGTAAATATGCGTATCCCAATTGTCGTTGATGTATAGCAACGAAAGCGGCGATACACCACATATTACACATACGGTCGCAGAAAGAAAAGTGTAAAACTACAACAGTTGGAATCCGCAACCTCCTTAGACACCACATGCCTAACCAAATCAATTCCTTATACATCGCATGCCTAACAATTATAAACCCCACATTTTAGTCTCAATATCGAAAACACTTTTCAGTATCTAGTCGGGCAATTCAACAAGATTCCCGACATCCAGATCGAATGCTCGTCGGAAACTTTAGTAGACGGCCGCACCCCCGATGCCGTCGACGAAGTGCACTATGGCGGAACACCGCTGCCGCGAGCACCCGAACGGATGCTTTTGGCGACGGGGTTCTCCTATAGTCACTTGGTCAGGGCTATAGGGCGTGGCTATCTATTAAGTTTACATGGCGAGTATCCGCGTACACTACGTGATTGCAACGGACTTTTGATCGCATCAAAATCCCATGGTAACCGATCAACTGAGGCTAAACTGCTAGATTTATAACATTCAAATTAGTTATCTCATAACTACATGTGGATCCCAAATATTGTATCACATTACAGAAAAAGTTAGACGGCGTTAAACATTCCGATCGAATCAACAAACACCTAAAATTTCCCTTTTTGCTCAACACTTTAACTTAGTTTAAAAGCATCCATCACACGCCATAGTACCAATGGTCTAGCCGTAGAAGGGTCAAACCAACGCCTCACATGTGGCAACGCCGAACTGCCACAAACCCTAGGGTTTAGAGGCGGTTCTGACGGTCACATAATCGAGTTAAGATTTCGTTCTTCTAAAGGGTCCACCGTGTTACTTGCACGACTTTGAATGTTCTTTAACTAAGGAAAAATCCAACACTTGGAAATTTTCCGGCAGGGAAAAAAGTGAGTTATTAATATCCGTTCGAACGTTTTAACACTGTCTAAATAATCATGAAACCAAGCTAGAATTGCGAATACGAAACACACCGAATTACCTTTTGAGTAAATAAACATCTCATGCAAATTTAGCCAAAATAAACAACACCAAAAATACCAAACCCCAGAGACTTGACCATGACCCAAACCTGGAGCCCAAAACCCACAGGGGGGCCGACCTGCTCGGAATTTTTGGCCAAGTGATCGGCCAAAATCCGAGCAGGAGGGGTAGGGTTTGGGCCATGTTCATAAAGTATCACATACATGATTCTGCACTTGTTTGGAAAATTTTTAGAGCTTATTTTAAAATCGACAGAAACAAGGGTTTGGCATCGGGTGTTTCGGAGTTGTTTCGGTTTCGTAATCCTACACTTATCCGTCTAATTCTCTAGCTAGGCTCTGATACCACTGTTGGGATACCTACAACGGCAGCAAGGTTTCGGGAGGTATCATCAATGCCAAGTTAAAATTTTGCCATTATAGATAACCCTAAACCTAGATCTTTAGCAAGAGAATCAAAACAAACAAGCATGTTAAACACTTTAACATCTGAGAGTTAGGGATTACAACCTTTGTAGTCCATTCCTTCACTTCATAAGCTCGGTGTTGAGGTTCTTTCGCTGCGATCATCAAGTACCCGGACTTTAGAGAGGCTCCATGAAGAGAAAGATGCAAGCTTGCTTCCAATCTTCAACAACTAAGATGATCTACCATGAAGAAACTCAAACCCAAGCTCTTGCTTCACTAATCAAGTATTAGCAAAGCAAACACCCTAATCTAAGTGGCTAGAATAGATGAGAATGATAAAGTAGGAATTTTTCTCTCTTTTGTTTTCAATTTCTCACTAAAAATCTTCACAAACCCAAAAGCTAGTAAGCTTTCAAGAGGAAGAAGAAAAAGAAATCCATTTGTGATGAATAATGAATTATTGTTGTGGTTACAAATCAACCATGGGTTAAGAAAGAAAGGCTTAATTCTTATAGAGAATAAACCAGAGTTAAGAGTTTGGGTTGGGTTAAATAATATCTACACAAAATATCAAAGGATGAAGACAAAAAGAAAGCTTCATGAAGCTTCATGAAAGCTTCATCCAAAAGCTAAGCCAAATCCAAACCCTAACTTGGTTTAAACTCAACAACCATGTTGCATTTGTAACCCTAACATATTACAATATTATATATCACATATACAATATATTTGGTAACAAAAAGAAATAATACAATTAACATATATCGCATATATGTCAATGTATTATCCAAGTGAGAAAAAGAATCTTTAAGTGGGCTTATATTAGTTAATGCAATGTAATATATCATATATATAATTATACATTAAATTATCGAATCAACACTTGATCCGATAATCCGGCTATTTCACAAATAACCGACTAATATAAAATGTTTCAGTTCATCGAATCAACACTTGATCCGATGACTCGGCTATATCACATATACCTGTCCGATATCACATATCGCGAGAATCTAATACGGTATCGCATACACGTATTATTCTCGGTCCCGAACATATCACATATGTGCTCCTACTCCGTTTAGCCTGAGCTAGGAAACCTCTGTGTAGGACTATAAAGAATCGTCAATACGCCGGCAGTAGGTGATGATCATATTAAACACCCACAAGTTGCAAGCGGTCAGCTAAACGTAACAGCCACCCAGGTATTGAGCGATCAGAAAATCAACAAGCAAGACTGTACATTCTCCTGCGAATCCAATCAGTAACACTGCCGTACAGTCTGATCTCTTCGTCTGATATGTCGCATATCTGGTCTAGGGGTGGTAAACGTCAGACCCAGTAACCGATAAGTCGTGTTGATATAAGATCCATAACAGTTCGAGAAACTACTGATAACACTTACCAGTAAAATTCAGCAACCCTGGCTACGGATTTCCAGTTATAGCCAATCGAACAGAGTGCAACATCAACTCCCTATACCGAGAGAGACGAAACCCCTCCTATCGCTCATTGCCTCCATGTGATTCGGGACTGTATCCAAAAGCCACCGTTTTGCACGCCCTCTTGGACGTGGTAAGGTGGAAATTAAAGTACAGTGGGAATCATACAAGACTCTATGACGATCTAGGGTCTACAGACTAACCTGTACCAGTGTCACCAGAGAACTGCCATCTGACGTAAGGTATAATACCATCTGGGAGTTCTCGGCGAGTCTGTCCAGTGTACCCAGTCTCCACTGAGCACCCGTATACTGTCTCTGATGTCAAACACCAATGTATATGGGATCATCCATCGCCCATCTATATGGGTCGAGAAGCTATACGCTAGTCTACTCTGGTATATCGATGCCCCGTCTCGATACACCTATGACTAGGAACATTTGAAGGATGTACATAGCGACTACACTGTCCCCACTAGTATGATCTGCATCATAGTCCTGGTAGTCAAGTACTCATCCTAAGGTCTTTATCAACATGTATCATAGAGACAATCAGAGTACATGTTAAGATATAGAGCAACCAGATAGCATACTATCATGTCGAGCAAGAAAGTCCTCACTATATATGTCCAAGCATCCACTACAATATACAACGTATGTACAGTAATGGCCTCTAGGGCATACATATCACTAGCATACCAGCCGCTCTCGTAGGGGTCTAGGGATGTGGGTTTGGCTATTTATCGCGACTGTGGAATCCATGTTTTATACAGGCTCAAAATAAAATACGGACGTCCTAGTATATCCAATATTTCATATGTTGACTTCTGCTGCAATGTTCTGTGATGAGATCATATTACAGCCTGAGATGAATGCTTATACTATATATATGATATATAAATATTACGATTTTCGTTTCTTCTGTGATGCTTAGGAAGCATGAATGTTGGGATTTATTAATGAGATTTATAAAAGAAAAGAAACCTAAAAGATGTTGTAGAATCAAATTTTCAAAAAGGGTAGCTACAGTTTTTGCTTTGCATAGTGGTATATGTGATATACCCTACACCTTATTTGATGAGGAAAGAGCAAAGATCCCTTCACCGGGAGTGACCTCTTTAGCAAAACTGGCAGATGCTACAAACTCATGGTTTAGTTTTTGATTGCTTCTATAGTTCTTGCTTTGCACGGCGGTATTTGTGGAATATCCAGCACCTTATTCGATAAGGAATGAGCCGAGATCCCTTCACCGGGAGTGACCTCTTTAGCGGAACTAGTAAAAGCCTCAAAAAAACTCCTTTTTCAAAACCACTTGTTTCTACAATGATATCAAGTTCGTTACGACAAAAGGTTTTCAGAAAAACTTGTTGTAGCCCTCCGTCATTTCAGATAAGTACTACTTAGTATTCGTGCTGCGTTTGTTGGACTGCGTTAAGGCGTAGTGTGCGATATCTAACTAGTGCTTATCTGTAACATAAGATGTAATTGGATTAGGGTAGTCGTATGACTTTATTGGCCTGCGTCAAGGGTCGTGCGAGTGGGTTTAATTCAATCAGGAAATGACGGGTTGAACTTGACTAGCGGACTATGGTTTGTTGTCTGCGTCAAGGTCATAGCACGCTAGGGGCAAAAGCATTATCAGGAATTTCAAGTGTTGAAATTTACAATGAGATTGCATACCTGCTATAAGATAGTTGGATCCCGATACCCACAGCGAGTAAGAGTTACTCCTGGGAGAGTTTTACACATCACAATTAGCCGATCAAGTAGGTGTCTAGAAAGGTGTTAACGGGGTTATACCTCTGGGAAAACGAGGTTTATTTTAATTTGGTCCATGCGAAAGAACGGGGAACCTCCCTCAAAGTACCGAAACTGGCCTGGCTGAAAGATTGGCGAACTTGTAGGGTGTAATTAATCCCGGCCAGTCTTTCCTTTTAGGGTTTGAAGGAAGATTTGACTAAAACGGTAGGAGCCATCCTGATTAGATATATTAATAACCAATCTAATCTTGCAAGAGCATACGCTGAGTGTTTTCTTCTCTCTCTCTCCAGGTAGCGACCATGTCACGCCTTAATCAAGATAATAATACGGATGTATTGACCGAACCCGCTTGTTATACTGAGCTGGGGAACGTTGGTCCCGCTCCAACTTATAATTGTTATAAGACTGAGCAGGAAATAGGGGATTACCAGTATTCCCGTGCCGCCCAAACGAAAAAAGTGCATGCTGATGCATCATCTTAGGGTGTGTTCATTACAGAGAACCGTTTCTCAGTATCCTTTACGTCCTGGGTTTACTGATACCGGATCAGGATCCCATACATGTAATCTGTTACATGGGCTATAAATAGGTAAAGAACTGAGAATGGGTGATAAGTTTTAAGAGTTAAAAATGGTGAAAGTGTTGCAGCCAAGTATGTTGGCAGTTATCACCCTGTATTACCAAATACATTGATTCTTAACGAATGTTATTAGATACCGAACCTGATATACAATATCATATCAGTCTCTTTATTTAGTAAAGAAGGATATAATTTTGTATTGTTGGATAATGTTTTGAACATTTCCTATATCAAGAGTTGATCGGTTCAGGCACGTTATCTAAAAGCATATACGTTCGAAAATCAAACTACAGTTCTTAACGTACAGAACACACTCAAGAGGAAGAGTTCAGAAATGAACGAATCCTTCTTGAGGCATTGTAGACTAGGTCATATCAATGCGACCCGACTACCTGAAGTTATATTTAGATGCATATTTAAATCAGTTTGAATTTACATCTTGTGAAACTTGACAGTCATGTGACAAAGAAAAGATGATCATAGCTCCGTTTATTGGAAACAGAGAAAGAGTTAGTGAACTCTTAGGATTGATACATGCTGATGTATGAAGGTCCCCTGTCTACACATGCCATGACTGGTTCATTATACTTCATTACATTCACTGATGATCTCTTAAGATGTGGACATATGTTCCTGTTGAAACACAAGTCTGAACCTTTTAAGATATTCAAAGAATATAAGTTAGAAGTAGAGAACCAAAACGGGTATAATTATTATGTCCTAAGATGAGATCTGGGAGGAGAATACTTGAGCACGGAGATCCTGGACTATTCTTAAGGAGATTGAGATTCTCTCTCAGCATTAGTCCTCCATATACATCACAGCATGTTGGTATATCGGGGTAGAGCAATTGCACCCTATGTAATATGGTGTGCTCTATGATGAGTACTACGAAGTTGCCTATTTCTTTTTGGGGGTTATGCACTTGAGAAGCTGCATATCTATTGAATAGGGTTCTAATCAAATCAGATGCCTACCACTCTATATGTGATATAGTATGGGAAGAGCCCATCTCTTAAGGATGTTAAGATTTGGTGTTGTCCGACCTATGTCTAAAAGCAAAATCAGGACAAGCTCGAGGCAAGGTCAGTTCTGTGGAAGTTTGTTGGATATCCCAAGCATTCGCAAGGGAATATCTTCTACCACACTGAGGAGCAAAAGGTGTTTTGTTTCTCAGCATGCCACCTTCTGAAAAGGGAATTTCTTGTGAAGAAATTAATGGTTATGAGGTAGAACTGGAAAGAGTTCCAGCTATACAAACTACAGCTAATAATTTGGTAGAACCGAAGGATTCAATGGTTCCCAACGAAACTCAGCCTCTCCGCCGATCTAGTAGGTTTCCTCACCTGCCTGATAGATACTTCGGTTTTCTCTATGACAGTAGGAGAGATGATGGCATCATGAGATGATGACCCAACTAGTTTCGAGCAGGCCATCAGGAGTGGTGACTCTGTAAGAATGGCTGGATAATAAGCGATCTGAAATGGAATCTATGTACACCAACAAAGTATGTACTTTGGTTGCTTTATCTGAAGGGTTAATTCCCCAACAGGAGCAAGTATATCTTGAGAAGATTACTTGGTGTACATGGAAAAGTTGAGACTTTCAAAGCTATGCTTAAGTCCATCCAGATCCTACTTGCCATTGCTACATGCCATTGCTACATACCATTACTACGATATCTGGCGGTTGGGTGTCATGATTGTTTTTCTAAATAGTGATTTAAAAGAGAGCGTATATAAGTACACAGCCAGAGGGCTTCGTAAACAGTGGGAGCAGCGGAAACGTGTGCAAGTTGTTTTATAGGATAAAACAGGCATAGCGGAGTTGGAACATCAGTTTTGATGCAGTAGTCAAAGATTTTGACTTCATCAAAATAATAGATGAACGTTGTATATACAAAAAGGTAGTAGGGAGTATCGTAGTGATCCTCTTATTGTACGTGGATGACATACTCTTGATAGGAAAGGAGTTTGCTATGCTACACTCGGTCAATCTCCTCTTATCACAATGATTTTCTATATAGGATCAACATGATACCTCCTAAATCCTGGATTTTGGATCTATGAGATAGGTCTAAGTGGATGTAAGGATTCTCACTAAGTGTAGTGAGATGGTATCAATCGATCCTGGGGAGAATCACTGGATAGCTTCCAGGGTGATAAAATCGACTGAATGTCAGTCGCAGGCATTGTCTTTACCCTCAGTGGAGGGACGGTATGTTGAAAGAGTTCCAAGCTAGATACCGTGGAAAACTAGACGATAAAGGCTGGATACATTGCTACCAAGGATGCTACCAAAGGGGCAGTCTGGATATATATAAGTTCATGAGATGAACTTCATTCCTACCATTATGAGACAATGGAGTTGTGGCTTAGGCCTAGGGACCCCCGTCCCATCTATGATCCAGACATATTCTTAGGCTGTATCACCTGATCATAGAGATGGATGGTCTCTAGGGAGATCGAGGTTTAGGAGAGTAGACACGGAGGAGAACAGGGCGGATCCACTCAGAAAGGCCTATTCCTAGGAGAGACTTTTATGGGATGGTTGAGTATGAGATACTTCAACCACTGCTGATTGTTGGGTATGAGATACTACAACAGATGGCCCTAGTGCAAGTGGGAGATTGTTAGTTATATGTGTGCCCTAGAGGTCATTATTGTACATACAATGTATATTGTAGTGGATGCTTGGACATATATAGGGAGAACTTTCTTGCTCGATATGATAGTATGCTGTCTAGTTGCTCTTTATTTTAACATGTGCTCTGATTGAATCTATATCACATGTTGATAAAGTCCTTAGGATGAGTATTTGACTACCAGGACCATGATGCAGATCATACTAGTGGGGATAGAGTAATCGCTAAGTACATCCTTCTAATGTTCTTAGTCGCAGGTGTATCGAGACAGGGCATCGATATACCAGAATAGACTAGCGTATAGCTTCTCGACCCATGTAGATGGGCGATGGATTATCCCATATCCATTGGTGTTTGACATCAGAGATAATATACGGGTACTCAGTGGAGACTGGGTACACTGGACGGACTCGCCGCGAACTCCCAGATGGTATTATATCTATCGTCAGATGGAAGTTCTTTGGTGACACTGGTACAGGTTAGTCTGTAGACCCGAGATCGTCATAGAGTCTTGTGTAATTCCTACTGTGCTTTGATTTCCACCTTACCACGTTCAAGCAAACATGCAAAACGGTGGCTTTTGGGTACAGTCCCGAGTCACATGGAGGCAATGTGTGATGGGAGGGGTCTCGTCTCTCCCGGTGTAGGGAGTTGATGTTACGCTGAGCTCGATTGGCTATAACAGGAAGTCCTTGGCCAAGGCTGCTTCAGTGATATACTGGTAAGTGTTATCAGTAATTTCTCAACCCGTTATGTGCCTCATATCGGCACGACTTATCGAGTTACTGGGGTCTGACGTTTACCACCCCTAGATGAGATATGCGACATATCAGACGAAGAGACCGGACTGTATGGTGGTGTTACTGATTGGATTCGCAGGAGTATGTAAAGGCTTACTTGTTGATTTTCTGGTCGCTCAATACCCGGGTGGCTGTTACGTTTAGCTGACCGCTTGCAGCTTGTAGGTGTTTGTTATGATCATCACCTACTGCCGGCGTATTGACGAGTCTTTAGAGTCATATATAGAGGTTTCCTGGCTCAGGAGAAATGGAGTAAGGAACACATATGTGATATGTGCGGGGACCGAGATTAATAAGATATGTGATACCGTATTCTATTCTCGTGATATATGATATCGGTCGGTTATATGTGATATAGCCGGGTTAATGGATCAAGTGTTGATTCGAGAAAATGATATATATATATATATATATTATATGCTCATTTAAGTATTTATTATTCTCACTTGTAATACATTTAACATATATGTGATATATGTTCATTGTTTTGTTTTCTTTTGTTACATAAATATTATATATGTGATATATAATATTGTAGCATGGTAGGTTATACATGCAACATGTATGTATGAGAATTATATCATGCTATATGTAATGTTTGGGTTTAAATATCTAAGTAATTCAAATTGTGGAAATGAGTTATGGATGAAGTTTCATGAAGTTTGTAGATTACCATTGACCAAGTCCACCCTTTTTGTTTTGGCCTAGATTTTTCTAACCCAACCATGACACATAACCATGGTTAACTCTCTACAATGGTTAAGGATGATATACTTGACCCATGGTTGCATTTCTAACCTCACTCTCATTCATTCATTCTTCTTCTTCCTCATTCTCATTTTGCTTTCTAGCTTTTGAGATCAAGAAGAAAATAGTGACAAATTAAATAATAAAGTGAGTAAAATTCCTACTTCATCATCCTCTTCTATACTAGCCATATAGATTAGTGTGTTAGCTTCACTAATTCATAATTAGTGAAGTCATAGCTTGAGTTCGTGTTTCCTCGAAGTAGATCATCTTGGATTTCAAAGTCTTCAAGCAAGCATGGATCATTCGACTTGTGGAGCCTCTCTAGAGTCTGAGAGTTCATGGATCGCGACTAAGGGACTACTACTCAGAGCTTATGAAGCGAAGGAACGGACTACATAGGTTGTAATCCCTCTCTCTTAGATATAAAGTTGTTTACATGCAAAGTTAACCCTAATTCTCTAGTTAAGATCTTGGTTAGGGTTTCATAGCATCCCAAAAATTTTCAATATGGCATGTGTGATGCCTTCCTAAACCTTATGGTGGTGTTATGCAACCCTACAATCTTTATTTTAGCGCATCTTTCCGTCTTTTTGCAATTAAGTCCTGTTATCTGTAATAATTCACAAAAGCACCCAAACTAGCATAAAATATGAAATATAAACTGATAAATGTGATATAAAATTGTGCAATAAATTGCAACAATCATGTACTTAGATTACTACCCTACCATGGCTCAAAAGAGTCATGCAAACATGTTTTAGCTGGGTACAGTCCCGAGCCACATAGAGCAGTGAGCGATCGGAAAAGATTTATCTCTCCCGGTATAAGGAGTCAATACAGCGCTGTGTTCGGTTGGCCATCACCATAAGTCCCTGGTCAGGGCGGATGAGATTTACAGATAGGAGATCAGTAATTTCTCTTTTGGTAATAAGCTTTACATTGGCATGACTTATCAAATTATTAGGGGTCTGACGTCATCCAACCCTAGACCCGGTACGCGACACTCTTAGAAGAAGAGACCGAACTATATGGAGATTGTCACTTACATGCTCGGTAGATTACAGACGGACTTGATTGTCGACCTCCCTTTCGACATATACCTAGGTAGTCGTTACGTACAGCTAGTGCCGCTGACGTGCTTGTGGTTATGGATTTATCGGTAACTCGCTGCCAGAATATTGTCGAGTGTTTAGAGTCCCATATAGAGGTTTTTCCCAGTTCAGTCGATACGATGTAAAAGACTTACGTTAATACGTGCAGGAGTCCAATTAAATATGTCTATTGGCTACACGGACTTTAATCGGACGTTTGATAACACTAGCCGGATTAGCTTTAAGCCGGATTATTAAATCAAGTATTGATTTAACCGATTAATGTATTGATTTAATAATATACATATATATATTGATATATATTCTTGTATTATGTTAACTATTCATTTTCTCTCTCTTTGGTTATTCGTATTTTTATATGGATATACGTATATGTATTTGATACATATACCGGGGTTGTATTTTGTTTTTATACGGAATATTTCTAGAAGGAGGACACCTCATTTGTAGAATTTTTCTTTTTATAAAAGGAGAAATGATGTGGAGGGGTGAGGTGTAAAGGAAGGATGGGAGAGAGGGATGGGCTCCTATGCTATTTGGAAAATTGGATGGCATATTTTTTTAAATGGTTGGAAAATACTCTCTTTCTCATGGTTACATTCTCTCTCCTTTCCTCTCCTCTCCTTTCCTTCTTCCTCATGATTTTTGAGAGCACTTTTGAGTTTGGTAAATGAGAGAAAATGAATAGTGATAATTCTTACATCCCTCACACTTTATTTCTAGCAAACTTAGAGCGTCGGTTGCTTCCTCAAATTCATTTGGAACAAAGATGGAGCTTGGATTGGTTTCCCTTGGGTGGATCATTTTCGGCAAGAGCGATCGTCTTTCAAGCTCGTTCCCGACGGCCTACGGAGCTTGTGGGAGTCTTCCACGATTGGGTGGACACGCTACAAAGGTTGTAATCCCTATAATTTAGTAGCTAGATATCTTATTTAGTTTGCTAGTTTAGTGTTTAGAAAGATTTCTAGGGTTGCAGTTTCCTCGTGCCCGCATGAAAATTTCTGTTTTGTATTCTGCCTCTGTTTTTTCGCTTCCGTTGCGCGAGCGCTAGAAACCTAGCAGTATCTCGAATGATTATGAGTTCAATATCTTATGACTTATTAGGTTATTAAGGGTCTGACTGTTTCCACCCCCAAACCCGGTATGCGACACTCTTTGACGAAAAGACCGGACTGTACGGTAATTGTCACGAATAGGCTTTATTGGGTTCGGATGAGTTTGCTTGTCGACTTACCTTTTGATCAATATTTGGATAGCCGTTACGTATAGCTAGTGTCACTGAGATGCTTGTTAGTTAACCTAATAGGAGATTGATCTGAAGTTGTTTCAGATTCAATCGGATATGATCCTATTAACTTACTGCCACCTTATTTTCAAGTCTTTAAAGTCCCACACAGAAAGTACCCGCTCAAGTAAAACGATGATGTGGATTAGTATTGTGAGTATAGTTGATACATGCGGGAGTTCGATTAAACGCGTGTATATCATACACGTATATTAATCGGACGTTTAAAAATACTAACCGATTTATTTATAAGCAGTATTATTAAGTCAAGTGTTGACTTAATATCCATACATGTAATATGGTTACTAGTATTGTGTAGATGACATACATTCACATATACAATGTCTCTTTTTAGTATATGATACTAATGATTTTATTGTTAGATATATATGCCCTAAAAGCAATTATTGTAATTGTTGGACATATATATGTATATGATAATCTTTTTCAATATGATAGTATACTATTTTGTTTGAATTTATCATTCATGTGTATGGTTCTACTTGTTATTACTGTCGCTAATACATATTGATAAAGCCCCTAGGTTCTTTGCTTGATTACCAGGATTGTGATGCAGGTCATACTAGTAGGCCCTGGGTAGTCTATAAGCATATCCTTAAATGTTCCTAATTGTGGGGATATCGAGACATGATATCGATGTCCCAGAGTAGACTAGTATATACATTTCTTAACCCTGTATGGGGGCGATGGATGATCCTATATCCATTGGTGTTTAACACCAAATATTTTACACAAGTGCTCATTAAAAAGTGAGTACACCGAAGGACTCTCCGAGAACTCCTATATAGTATTATATATACTGTCAGATAGCAGTTCTCTAGTAATATGAGTATAGTCTGTAGACCTGACATCGTTATAGTGTCTTGTGTGTTTCCCACTGTGCTTTGATTATTACCTTACCACAGCTTAAAGAGCCGTGCAAAAAGGTTTTAGTTTGGTACAATCCTGAAACACATGTAGACAATTAGCAATTGGAAGGGTTTCGTCTCTCCCAATATAGGGAGTAAATGTCGTGTTGTGCCTGATTGACTGTAACCATAAGTCCCTGGCTAAGCGGATGAGATTAACTAATAAGTGTTATCAGTTGTATCTATTGTGGTTATAGGTTACTGATTGGCATGACTTATTAGTTATTGGAGGACTGATGGATACCACCCTCCAGACTTGATATGCCACACTTTCAATCGAAAAGACCGGACTGTACGGAGACTGTCATTATAAGGCTCTGTTGAATTTCAGATGGGCTAGCCTGTCGATCTTCCTATTCGCTTAAAACCTGGGTAGTCGTTACGTGCAGCTAGTACCGCTGACGTGCTTATAGGGTTTTGATATGATCATATCCTACTGTCAGCGTATTGACGAGTCTTTAGAGTCCCACACAGAGGTTTCCCAGCACAAGCGAAACGATGTAGGGCACGTATGAGGATACGTGCAGGAGCTTGATTATGCACGTGTATATGATACATTATTATAATCGGATGTTTATTAATATTAGCCGGATTATATGTGGTATAACCGGATTATTAAATTAAGTGTTGATTTAATAATTAAATGTGTGTGTGTGTATTAATATCATGCTCTCTTTATTCTTCTCTTTATTATATATTTACATGTGATATAAATGTGTGTGTGTGTGTGTTTGTCATGGTTGATGATACATGATAGATGGATGTATAAGAATCACAAAGGATTCATGGTAAGAATAAAGAGATTTATCTTTTATCATTTTAAAGGTAAAGAGGAATGACTCATTTTATTTAGAGCTGTATAGATCAATGAGTCATTCTTGTTTTATTTTGAAAGGACAATCATGGCTAAATCCAATTCATTCTCATCACAATTCTAAGTTGATTCTCTTTGTTCATCTTCTTCGTCTCTTTTCTTAAGTTTCTTTCAAAAGAAAAGAGAAGAGAAGAAATATAAAGGGCTAAAATTCCTACATCATCCATCTAATCTTTTTTAGTAAACTAGTTTAGATAGTTCCTTCACTTTCTTTTTAGTTTGTGAAGTGATAGCTTGTGCTTGTGTAATTTCAATGTGGATCATCTTAGGCCCAAGAAGATCACTTCAAGCTCGACAAAGGATAAGAAAAAATACTTCTTCCTAACTTTTGAGGATGTAAGCAAACCCTAATTTAGAATGAAGCTCTTCTTTCTTATTTAGTAGTGGCTTCAAGTCTAATATTTTAGTCAAGTTCCTATTTTCAAGTTAGTAGCTCTCCAGTTTTTTGAAAACACTATGTTTGCATGCTTACTATTTGTAGTAAAGAGACTGTCACTCCTAACATAGTATCAGAGCCAAACTAAAGTGTTAGATTTGTTATTATAATTTTTAGAATCAAGTTAATCCAATTTTTGGAAAACTTGTTTTGGAAATCGCCTAAAAATCAACTTTTCGCTTATGTCGGAGCCACTGGATTCTTGGTTCGGACCAAGAGTTTTGTATACAATTATGACTGCCTAATACCTATAAAAATTTTGCTCCGTTCGGCCCCAAAATGGGGCCAAACCGAGGCCGAATCAGCTCCGGATGGGGGCTGGACAGCCACTAGATCAGCCCCGTTTCAGGGCTGTTGCAGCCCCTATCCGGAGCTATTTCCACCCTAGATTCGGGGCCGAATCAAGGCTCAAAAGGTGTGGGAAGTTTGGGGGTTAACGGGTATCGATTCGTGACTTTTTTCGAACTCGTTTCGAGGAAAAAAGTGTGAATTTTTTGGTTTTGGCATGATATTATGAGATAATATGAACTTGATGTCTGGATTCTAAATATTATGATTCTTATGTTCTTTTATCCGACCGTAAGTACAATATGTGATGGTATTCTCCAGTCTCCTTGTTACACGTCAACGATATTGGGGGTACACATATTTACTTACGATGATGATCGTTGATGGTTACTTGATGGTATGAGATATTGTGATCGTCGTGATTGAATAGCCGGGGGTTATGTGAAATGAGTGTTTTTAATATTCATTCATAAAATTTTATTTATATGTAATATTCTTTTTATTGGGGCGCATCCGCAGAGGGGATGTAGTGACCTTGATATATATTATTTACTTTTCTACATTAGGATAGACCCATGGCAGGGTGCGCATGTGACCGGGTTCTAAAGTCCAAACGGTGACCATCTCGAGGAGTAGAGACCGGTCACCTAACTTTAGAATTGGTAGGATTGCTTACCGCACTCGTAGGGGTTTAGAGGTGTGAGCTTGGGTATTCATCATGACCGTGGAATCCATTATTTCAATGTTGGCTAAATCGAAACGCGAAATACTTGTGATGCTCTTTTATTGCCTAAGACGAATGTTATATATATATATATATATATATATATATATATATATATATATATATCAGTAGAACCTATACATGTTTTTCATCCGCGCTAGTCCTGACCCTGTCCTGCCGTAAATTAAGCAACCTTATGGTGAAAACTCGGGTCCCTGTGGTGAATGCAAATGGCATATATGTGTCTTTTATTTTCGTTTCTTCTGTGATGTTAGGAGCTTAAATGATGGGACGATTTTAATGAGATTAAAGTTAAGAAAAAGAAATCTAAAAGAAGTGTAACCAAATTTGAAATCTACTCGATTTTTTCGTGAAAAAGCAATTATTTCAAATTCGGAGCTTAAACCACTCTTTTACAAGTCACTCAGTTCTACAATGATATCAAGTTCAATACGTTAAAGGTTTTCATCAAAACCATTCGTAGCCCTCTGTCATTTTAGAAACTAGAGTATTTAGTATTTATGCTACACTTGTTGACTATAGTTAAGGCGTAGTGTGCGGTAGCTGAGTGATGTCTTCA
Organism: Agapanthus africanus; assembly: GCA_030015575.1. Lineage (NCBI taxonomy): Eukaryota > Viridiplantae > Streptophyta > Magnoliopsida > Asparagales > Amaryllidaceae > Agapanthus > Agapanthus africanus. The sequence goes on along the minus strand of CM057347.1, from coordinate 123,010,980 downwards.
TATAATACATTTGATGTGATCTGTTAGGACATTCGTACGACTTTTTTGACTATAGTTAAGGGTTATAAAAATGGGGCTAAATCAATCAAGAAATGAAGAGGAGAACTTGACTCGCACTTATGATTTGTTAACCATAGTTAAGGTCAGAAGCTGTTAGGGGTAAAAACAAATATCAGGAATTTTAAGTGTTAAAAGTTGCAACGAGATTGCATACCTTCTATATGATGGTTGGATCCCGATCCCACTTTGGGTAAATGTTACTCTCGGAAGAGTTTTAAACTTTAAAATTAGCTAATCCAGTAGGTGTCAAAAAAGGTGTTAACGGGGTTATGCCTCTGCGGAAACGAGATTTACTTTAATTAAGTTCGTACGAAACCATGGGGACCTCCCTCGGAGTACCAACACTAGCCTGGCTGACCGGTTAGAAAACTTGCACAGTGTAACTAATCCCGACAAATTTTCTTTTTAGGGTTTAAAGGAAAAGTAGATAAAAACAGTGGGAACCATCGATTAGATAAGACAATAACCAATCTAATCATGCAAGAGTATATGCTGAGTGTTTTCTTTTCTCTTTCCTAATGGCAAATACAAATGACGGGACTTAAGCTTCTGTTGGAGAAAAACAAACTGACGGGACCGAATTATACTGACTGGCTAAGAAACGTGACGATTGCCCTTATCTATGATAAGGTTGCATGTGTCCTCACTACCCCCGCCCCTCCATCTCAGGCCCTGATTCCTATGTTGCGGATAAGGAGATCCACAAAACATGGGTTATCGACTACGCCACAGCAAAGTGCCTCGCGTTGGTTTCGATGGACAATGTGCATCGGAAGCAACACGAGAAGATGTATGTGCAATCCATTTTTCTCCATACAAAGGAGTTTTATGGGCAGAAATCTCGTACTCTTCGTTACTAGGCCTCATGCAAATTGTTTCAAATGAGGATGGCTGTTGGTAAATCTATAGGAGATCATGTCCTAAAAATGATAAGCCTTCTTGAAGAGCTTGAGGACCTGGGATAGACTATGGATAATGAACAATATATTGATATCATTCTACAGTCTCTCCCCCCGCCAATACTCAGTTTGTAGTGAACTTCAACATTCACGACATGGAGATGTCACTTCCCAAACTCCTCAATATGTTGAGATGTGTGGAGAGCACGCTCAAGAAGGAGAAAACTCCTGCTCTATTTGTTGGGCAATCTTCCTCCTCCATCCCAAAAGCAAAAGAGAAGAGAAGGAATAAGAAGATCACATTACCCCTTTGTTTCAAAACTTCACCTCCATTATTTTCCTAAAAAGGTTTAGATTTCTGGGCTTTCGGCTTACTTGGATTGCGGTGGGGTCATATAGACCTCACGTGATTCAAGTGCCGGTCATGTGCCAATTCCGGGTTCGTGACAAGTTCTTTGGTGACATGAGTATATGGTAGTCTTTAGACCTGAGATCATCATTTGTCTCGTGTGAGTTCCCACTGTACTGATAGGGATTTTTTATAATCTCCAAATTAAACCGTAAGTATACAGCTATAACGCAGTAGTACTTGAGGATCGTTCCGACGAAGAGATGTGTTAACTACTTTTAAACTAAGTTAAAGAGATAGATTTTTTAAAGTGCATTTAAATAATGCAAATAAAAATAAAAGTGGGCTTTTTATGAATATAGAAGAATCCAGGGTTATGTATTTATTTATCTCCATAGCCTATATATACACACACCATTGGTAATTGCTATGTCACGTACACTATAGGACTCATATGATACCTTGCATTGCATTGCATCTTATTGATAGATAGATCCTCGCATTATTCATCTAGCTTGCATCATATTAACATCATGTACATTACCATCATCGCCATTTTCATATATTATGAAGTTTGTGAGATTTCTGTTTTCATAAGATTTCTCGATTTGAGAAACCGCAGATACATTTTGAAAAACTTATAATTGTTTTAAAAATGCGATTTCTCTTGATATGAAGTTTGGCAACCACCATGAATTTTCTCGGTTCTGAGTTATGTGTATACCCGATTCGAGGAGAAAGGAGGCACCGTATGCAGGTACATGGTGGACCCAGTACGGTACCCAAGGACAAGAAAATCGTATAGAGAGACGTTGAGCCTGGCAGGGGAACAATACCTACCGGTGATAGTTTGGACTCGGCGGATGATCGCACGCTTTTGGCGTGTCGGATGTTCAAAGTTCTAAAGTTATAACCGCGATCAGGACGGTGTCGCTATGCAGCTAGCTGGTTGAGCACGGGTCGATCCACAGGGAGATGGTTGTATGTCCGTTCGAGTCTTAGACGAGTTAATAAAGAATGTGTATATGTTTGTTCAAGTCTAACCTATGTGTTTTATATGCAAGTATAAAGTTGTTAAGAAAAAGATACGAAAGTGTAAGCTAAAGAAATCCGCACTCAAAACCTTTGAGCCGAGTCTTGACCAATTGAAGCTAGAGCAATTGGCAACAACGTGGATTAGGGGATTTAAGCACGGTATTCGTGGAATCCGGCTTAATGACCCTTGTCCTTCCATTCTTGTCTCTTGCTTTCGCCTCCGGCCAAACCGAACGCAACCGGTCGTGGTTAGGAATCACTGTTACCTTAGTAGGGTAGGGTGCCTAACGGAGCGCTTGCGTAATATTTGGGCGGAGTTCAAAGGAAAATAACGGGAAAAGGAAATGAGGAATGAAACATTAACTTACAATATTGTATTTATTCTTAACAACAACATATTAAAACCATTCACAAAACGAACCAAAAAGTGCAAAAGAAAAGATAAACAAAGAAAAGAAAAGAATATAAGCAAGTAATTAAAATTGCATGGAATTTAAGTGCATGAATGTAAAGCATGAATGTAAAGCAAGTAATAAAATGTAAGAAAGAAATAAGTAATAAAGAGAACTAGAAACCATGAAACAAGTTACACACCATGGGTTTAATAACCCAAACTTAATCTTGCAAGCTCAATTAAGAGGTTGCAAGATCAAGAGAGAGCTAAAAACCTAAGGCAAAATGAAGCACAAAAGAGATTTTATTCCTTCCAAAATGATACAACCCTTGAGATCAAATACCAACCCTTAAACCTTCAAGCTCAATGAAGAGGTTGAAAGATCAAGAGAAAGCAAGGATCTCAAGGGGAAGCTAAGCAAAAGAATGATACAAAATAACCCTCATCTTCATTTAACATCCACTCAAAAGCTCTCACAACAATTTAATGGAGGAAAGATGATGAAGAAGAAGAAGTTAAACTAAAACCTAACAAAAAGTGGGCATAAGAATTCATCCCTTACAATGGCTCAAAACCGGGGTATTTATAGGAAGAGAGTTGAAACCCTAGGGCAATATTCTGGCCCCAAATGAAATGACAAAGCTACCCCCAAAATTTGGTCAGATGATGACACAAAACCGCGGCGGATCCGCCGCGGAAACCCACATTTGGCGGCGGTTCCGCCGCGTTTTTGTGGAATTGTGGTCTCGAATTTTCTGGGTTTCTTTGTGTTTCCATCTTATGTTGTTCTACATGTACCAAATTGCAAATTTCTTCCACAATTGTTTCAGATCTGCAACGGTCCAAAATGGCATCAAAAATAATACTTTTGACCTTTTCTCCCTCGAGCTCCGCACACCCATTGATTCTTGTGCTGCCCCCCTCATGCTCTGTGCTTGTCCGAGACACGAATGACCACTGTCATAAGTTTTGTCTCTGGAACCGGTACGCGGTACTGGACGGATACGGATGACCGTAACCCGGCTTTTATCTGATGTCAACAGATGTTTTATATTTTGGCGTAACAGTGGAGATTTTGGATCAATTGCGTTATTTTAAACTAGGAACCTGTAGCCTGTAAATATGTAGCAAACACGGATTAAAAGCACCTACCTATAAACAAACGAGCGTAAGAATGGGCGTTATTAAATGCAATATTCTGGTATGAACAAATACCCCCAAACTTAAATTTTGCTCGTCCCGAGCCAAACCAATTATTCACAAAAAAGTCCTAACCGCACTATCGCAGGGAACGCGATTGCACCGAGCACGTGCAACAAGCCGTTAAACCTCTAGGTGTCCCTAGTAGGAGGAGTGTTGTCTCCTGAGGGTTTTCAGCGGATTATACCCACAAAATCCCGTCAAGCTAGTGTCATGAGTTAATATCGATTCTACTCCTACAGTTTAGTATTTACGTTAGAAACTCTATCATCCTAAGTTAGAAATAACCAACCCTTATTTTTCACACCTCTTATCTATTTAACCTTGGATCCTATATGTTCCAAAAAAGTTTAGAAAGATGTTGGTATCTCCTGAGTTTTCCTGCTAAAGTACGGTCTTAAATTAGGGATTTTTATCAACTTTACAGAAAACATAAGTCTTAATCTTCATTTCTATCTTTTACCCAAACATCGATTGTATACCCCTACGTGTGTGTAAATTTGCACCCCTATACTCAAGAATTCAATTCAAGCTATAATACTCTTGCCCTAATACCTAATACTACTTCTTTTCATTAAGGATGGACGGATTTGCTCACACACCTTTCATGCGACTATTAATGCTTCTTGAGGCACTAACAGCCAGTTACTGAATGTGTGAGCTTAAAGCGTAAATAGCAGTTTGCAGGTCTTGACTTTAATCTATTTTTCTTTTTCTTTTTTTCTTTTTCTTTTTCAAGACCGGATATATTTTTCAATAATGCTCTTTTGGTGTTTAGCTTTAAATACCGTTTTTTCTTTCATACTAGGTTTTCAGGCAAGAGTATTTCTTGGTATTCTTTACTATCCCAAGTTTCAAAGTGCGTGTAAGTGCAGTTTGTAGGGTGTATACTTTCTAAATTTGAACTCAAGAAAAGAAACTATTTTTCAGACTTATCCTTCAGTAAAGCTTCAATACTTTCCTCTTATATTGACTTAACTTAAGAACTGAACTTAAGATTACCTATTTCTCAAAAAAAAACTGTAAGGACGTATACTTACCAAAGTTAGACAGAATGAGGGTTATTTTTAGGGTTTTCAATTCCTAAGCCTAGAATTTAGTTATTTCTAACATATCAACTAAACTTTCAGAATAAAAATCTAAGTTACCCTATTAGCTAACTTGACGACAAAGTTTTTATATTTTTTGGAAAATTTTCGATTTTTATGAGTTTTTAATAAGGTATGCAAATGCAAAATATACAAATGAATGCGAAGGAAGAAAGCTTACCGAGCACACCCCCAAACTTAAACTTGACAGTGCCCTCACTGTCAGGCTACACCAAGAGGGTCAAAATTGTCGGCGCTCCCTAAAAACAAATTATATACAAAACAAAAAGGAAAACAAAAATTATATACAAAAAGGTTCCCCTCAAACTTAAGTGAAACGGTGTTTCCACTATTTAAGCGGTGAAGTTCAGGATTAGGGGGAAAGAAAACAGTTTCAAACTATACAAGGCTTTACACAGGACAAAAGTGAGCACCGACCATTCAAAGATTTTATCGCTATAATGTACAGGTTGGTGGAAGAAGGCGTAGAGAAAAGAGAGGGAGAATACGCGAGACCGTATGGAGATAGAAGTGGTATACGGTCTAGGTATATGAGAAGAAGAATGGCGGAAGGGAGAAAGAAGTGGAATACGAACTTGAGGGTGGAAATGGATTGAATAAATTAGTACAATCTGTAATGATCGATGTGAAAAGATGGATTGTACTAATCTATCAATATAGCGAGAAATTGGGTCAAATCCCTCAAGATTCGTGAGAAACCATGGGTACGCCGAACTTGGTAAACCAGACATAAGAAATGAAAATGATACGGTTTCTTGTAAGGTCGGAACGATGGAAAGGATGGAGGTAGGTGATTGAGGAAGGTTATCGGTTAAAGGTTCAGGAGGGTGTACACAGTCAGTGAAAGGGATAGGATGAATTGGAAAATCCGACTCATCAATTATAACTGGTTCATCCTCAAAACTTTCCTCAAAAGTCTCCTCAAAAATTATTTCATCCATGCAAATTTCATCAAAATCCAGACGCATATGGCGTTCGGGAAAAACAGTTAATGACTCGGGATGATGAATTGATGAGAAAAACTCAGCCAATTCTTTGGGTTCATCATCCAAAATATTCCCAGCGTTAATATCCTCAATCAAGTGAAAATCAATATCCTCAGACACCTCATCAAAAGCATGGATTTCAATCGATTCTGGTTCTAAGATGGAGGTGTCGAGGTTAAAAGGATTGGGTGTGGTTTCACTCAAAAGGGACCCTTCACAATCGGGCAAATCAAACACTACAAAGTCGCACAACTCATTATCTGTTCTATCATTAATCAATGAATCGTTTGGAACACTAGATAGACATTCAAAACCAGAGTTGTGGGATTCAAGTTGAAACGGGTAGGCTTGATTCGGAAGGGGGTACAACTCACTCTCTCCACTCAAATTCTCAACCTGTCCTACCGCCTCTTCATACATTGGAAAATTTGGAGCTAGTTGAAAACTAGCTACCGGGTCACTAGGTTGTATGAGGGCGGCCATGGACGCATTCACATCCATCATCTGTTGGTACGACGCTATCCTAAAGTCTTCCAATGACTGTTCCAGACTACACATGGGTTGTGAAGGAGTTTCAGTAAAAGATTCAAAGTTGTTTGGATACTGGAAACTCCCAAAAGGCTGTTCAGAAGTAATGTCTAGGGAAGGTGCAAAAGTCGGGTAGGACTGGTAGGAATTGAATAGTTGGACAGGAGTAGGATCAACATTTGGATAAGAAGGTGAATGAAATTGTTGATCCCACGAATTTGAAGTGGTGAAAGGAGTGAAAGATCGGCTATGAGATTGTTCAATATGTTCAGCGATGGACAAAGGACGACTTGCAAAAGGGGTATCAACATAAGAGGGTGTGGGAGGTTGAAAAGGTTGATACAAAGTGGAATGCGGAATGCAAGTGTTTGTCCTAGACGCTTCTATGCGATCTTTCAGTGAAATTTTGGGCATGGAGGGGTCGTTCGAAATTCGACCGAAGCAAGAACCGTAGGAAGTTATGTCTGGTTGTGGGTACCAAAGTTCGGCAAGAGTTTTGTGAGGTGGGGTACCCATGATATGAAGAGAGAAAGTAAGAAAGGCAGAGAAAAGGAGGGAAAAAAAAGAATGTGATTTTTTTAATGATTTTTTAGTTAGTTATTAACGAAAGAATGAAATATACACACAAAAAGAATCTGGAGAAAAACAATCACGATACAAAAATACCACACACCTAATCGTTCTAGAGTTCACCTAGGTCAACTAGACCTGCTCCAGAACTTGATTGTCGAAGTAAAACTGTGTCGAGAAACGGGCCCAAGATACACTGATCACGAGGCCAGGTAAATGCAGAGATAAGGGGAGGTTTTCGGACGCTTTCGCGAAGGTCCTTAATTAAATAACCCTTTCTCTTTTGGCGGTTTCGCCGTTAACACTTTCCTAGACACCCCGTAAACAATATACCGTTAAGCGAGATTCTAAACACAGTTAACTTTTCCTAGTGAGCGCGAAGTCCTTAAGGCTTAAAGTCTAGTTTCTTTTAAAGTTTGTGCGGGTAAACGTTATGCTCAAGTTCGTGATTTGTGGGCCACGGAAAAAGTGATGAAATCCTTTACCGTATGTTATGGGGTTCGCTTTCCCTTAAGTCAGTATTAATGTATGCAATGCGCAATTCAATAAAAATTCTATAAAGAATCAAACAATCATTTTTTAGTTTAAGCACGGCACTGCTGTTAGTTATATGTATGCCCTAGAGGCCATTACTGTACATACGATGTATATTGTAGTGGATGCTAGGACATATATAGGGAGGACTTTCTTGCTCGACATGATAGTATGCTATCTGGTTGTACTTTATCTTAACATATACTCTGATTGTCTCTATATTACATGTTGATAAAGCCCTTAGGATATGTACTCGACTACTGGGACTATGATGAGATCATACTAGTGGGGCCACGGTAGTCGACGAGTACATCCTATAACTGTTCCTAGTCGAGGGTGTATCGAGACAGGGCATCGATGCACCAGAGTAGACTAGCGTATACGCATCTTGACCCATATGATGGGCGATGGATGATCCCATATCCATCGGTGTTTGACATCAAGGATGGTGTACGGGTGCTCAGTGGAGACTAGGTACACTGGACGGACTCGCCGAGAACTCCCAGATGGTATTATACCATACGTCAGATGGCAGTTCTCCGGTGACACTGGTACAGAGTAGTCTGTCGACCCGAGATCGTCATAGAGTCTTGTGTGATTCCCACTATGATTTGATTTCCATCATACCACGTCTAAGAGGGCGTGCAAAAAGGTGGCTTTTGGGTACAGTCCCGAATCACATGGAGGCAATGAGCGATAGGAAGGGATTCGTCTCTCCCGGTATAGGGAGTTGATGTTGTGCTGTGTTCGATTGGTTATAACCGGAAATCCCTGGCCAAGGTTGCTGAGATTTACTGGTAAGTGTTATCAGTAGTTTCTCGAACTGTTATAGACCTCATATCGACACGACTTATCGAGCTACTGGGGTCTGACGTTTACCACCCCTAGGCGAGATATGCGACATATCAGACGACGAGACCGGACTGTACGAGAGTGTTACTGTTTGGATTCGCAGGAGAATGTACAGGCTTGCTTGTTGATCTTCTGAGCGCTCAATACCTGGGTAGCTGTTACGTTTAGCTGACCGCTTGCAGCTTGTGGGTGTTTGATATGATCATCACCTACTGCCGGCGTATTGAAGATTCTTTAGAGTCCTACACAGAGGTTTCTTGACTCAGGAAAAACGGAGTAGGGGCACATATGTGATATGTGCGGGACCGAGGATAATGCGATATGTGATACCGTATAATATTCTCGCGATATTTGATATCAGTTGGGTCATCGGATCAAGTGTTGATTCGATGAATCGGTACGGATAAATATTAGTCGGTTATATGCGATATAGCCGGATTGTCGGATCAAGTGTTGATTCGATAATTTAATGTACAATAATATATATGATATATTAAATTTCATTAACTAATATTTGCTCACTAAAAGATTCTTTTTCTCACTCGGGTAATACATTGATATATATGCGATATATGTTAAATGTATTATTTTATTATGTTACGATAAATATTATATATGTGATATATAATATTCTAACAAGATATGATAACTAATGCAACTTGTTTAGTGGAGTTTAAACATGATTAGGGTTTGGATTAGGGTTAAGCTTTCTAGATGTTTCTAGAAGCTTTTCTTTTTGTCATGATAAAGATATTTTCAAGTGAGTCATGCTTTAACCCAACCCAAACCCTAACCCTAGTTAATTCTCTACAAAGGTTCACTTGACCATGGTTGCATAATTCTATCATATTATTCTTTTCCTATTCATCACAAAAGGATTCTATTATTGTTCATCATCTTCTTCCTTCTTCTTCTTTGCTTGAAATGGTTTCTTGCTTTGATTTTTGTGATGGATAAATATGAGAAAAAGATAAATAAAGAGAGCAAAAATCCTACTTCATCATCCTCATCTTCCCTTGCCATTTAGATGAGGGTGTTCACATCATTTCATGAGTGTTAGCTTGTGTTAAAGAAACTTCAAGGTAGATCATCTTAGTATCGAAGATCGGAAGCAAAGGTTGCGTCTTTCTCTTCGTGGAACCTCTCGAGAGTCCGGATCCCGATGATCGCAGCGAAGGGACCACAACACGGAGCATATGAAGTGAAGGACCGGATCTACAAAGGTTGTAATCCCTCTCTCTTAGTGTTAAAGTGTTTAGCATACTTGTTTTCGCCTAATCTCTAGTTTAAAGTTCCGTATTCGGGTTGTTCGGCATGGCTAAAATTTTAATCGGGCATGGTTGATGCCTCGTAGACCCTTGTGCGCGTGCCTAGCAACCCTACAGTGGTATCAGAGCCAAGCTAGAGCTTTAGACGAAGTCTAGACGAAGTTTGAAACCCGATCGAACCCGAAACCCCAATTTTACGAGCTCTCTGGACTTTTTCTAAAAACTGGGATTTTTCAACATTAAAAATGCTTAAAAAATTCAGCAGGGAATTATAAGAATTACGGTGCAAAAAGTTTTCGATGAACAGTATAAAGCGCGGTGGAACCACGGCAGAAGCATGCCTTTTGCGGCGGTTCTGCGGCGCAATGATGACGTCATCATCCCCTGTTTGCACAGTAACTCCTATTTTATTATGCTGGATTTTCTGGGAATTTTTAATATTTATTAAAAAGTTGAATTTTCTGGGGTTGTTTTGGGGATTCGATGTTTCGACCGGGATGTCTAATTTTGTCTATGTGGTTTTCCGGATAATTTTTAGAAACTGCTAAAAAGTTCGAACGGATATCAATAACTCACTTTTTCCCCTGTCGGAAAATTTTTCAAAAGTTGGATTTTTCCTCGTGTTTAAGAACGTTCTAAGTCATGCAAGTAACGCGGTGGACCCTCTAGAAGACAACAAACCTTAACTCGATTATGTGACCCTCTTGAACTGCCCTATGAACCTTAGGGTTTGGGGCAGTACGGCGTGCCACATGTGAGGCGTTGGCTTGACCCTTCTACGGCTGGACCATTGGTACTGTGGCATGTAATGGATGTTTTTTAAACTGATTTCAAGTGTTGAGATATATTGGGGAAATCTTGGGTGCTTGATGATTCGATCGGAAAGTTTAACTTTTTCTATTTATCTGGAATGTGATACAATATTTGAAATCCACAGGTAGTTATGAGATAACTAATTTGAATATTATAAACATAGCAGTTTAGTCTCAGATGATCGGTTGCCACGGAATTTTGATGTGATCAAAAGTCCGTCGCAATCACGTAGAGTACGCGGATACTCGCCGGGTAAACTTAATAGACAGCTACACCTCTTAGCCCTGACCAAGTGACTGTAGGAGAACCCCGTCGCCGAAAGCATCCGTTCGGGTGCTCGCGGCAGCGGTGTTCCGCCTTAGCGCACTTCGTCGACGGCATCTGGGGGTGCGGCCGTCTACTAAAGTTTGCGACGAGCATTCGATCAGGACGTCGGGAATCTTGTTGAATTGCCCGACTTGATATTGAAAAGAGTTTTCGATAATGAGGCTAAAATGCGGGGTTTATAATTGTTAGGCATGCGATGTCTAAGGAATTCATTTGGTTAGGCATGCGATGTCTAAAGAGGTTGCGGATTCCAACTGTTGTAGTTTTACACTTTCTTTTCTGTGACCGTAAGCGTAGTATGTGGTGTATCGCCGGCTTCGTTGCTATACATCAACGACAATCGGGATACGCATACTTGCTTACGTTGATGATATGAGATATTATGTGTTGATGTGATATGTTATATTGGATCGTCGCGTTTTGAATAGCCGGGGTTTTATGTGAGATGAGAGTTTTTTCTTTTTCATTCATGTAAAATTCATTTGTATGTAATATTCTTTTATTGGGACACTTCCAGGTTGCGGAAGATGTCACCGTTGTATATTATTTACTTTTCCGCATTAGGTAAACCCAAGGCGGGGAGCACAAGTAACCGGGTTCTAGGGTCCAGTGGGAGACCATCTCGAAGAGTCGAGACCGGGTCTCCTAACCCTAGAATTGACAGTGTTACTTGCCGCTCTCGTAGGGGTCTAGGGATGTGGGTTTGGCTATTCATCGCGACCGTGGAATCCGTGTTTTATACAGGCTCGTATTGAAAACACGGACATCCTAATATATCCAATATTTCATATATGTTCTTCTGCTGCAATGTTCTGTGATGAGATTATATTACTGCCTGAGACGAATGTTTATATTATATATATGAGATATATGTTATATTGCAGATTTCGTTTCAAAAGAGATGCTTGTGAAGCATATTAAAATGGGACTTCATTAATGAGATTAATAAAATAAAAGAAACCTAAGATGTTGTAGAAACTTGTTTATAAAAACTGGTAGCTCTAGTTCTTGCTTTGCATAGCGGTGTTCCTTGTAGAACATCCAGCACCTTATTCGATAAGGAAAGGACCGAGATCCCTTCACCGGGAGTGACTCCTTTAGCAATAACTGGCAGATGCTACAAACTCGGTTTGTCTTTTGATTGCTTCTATAGTTCTTGCTTTGCACAGCGGTATATATGATATATCCTGCACCTTATTCGATGAGGAAAGGGCCGACGATCCCTTCACCGGGAGTGACCCCTTTAGAAAAACTAGAAAAGCCTAAAAAACACTCCATTTAAAATCACTCGATTCTACAACGATATCAAGTTCATTACGCAAAGGGTTTTCATAAAAACCTGTCGTAGCCCTCCGTTATTTCAGATAAGTAGTAGTTAGTATTCGTGCTACGTTTGTTGGCCTGCGTCAAGGCGTAGTGTGCGGTAGCTAACTAGTATTTATCTGCTTATGCATATGATGCAGATTGAGTTAGGGTAGTCGTGCGACTTTGTTGGCCTGCATCAAGGGTCGTGCGGGTGGGTTTAATTCAATCAAGAAATGACGGGTTGAACTTGACTAGCGCACTGTAGTTTGTTGGCCTGCGTCATGGCCATGGGACGCTAGGGGTAAAATATTATTGGGAATTTCAAGTGTTGAAATTTGCAATGAGATTGCATACCTTCTATGAGATAGTTGGATCCCGATACCCGCTGCGAGTAAGAGTTACTCTTGGAAGAGTTTTACACATTACAATTAGCCGATCAAGTAGGTGTCTAGAAAGGTGTTAACGGAGTTACGCCCCTGGGAAAACGAAGTTTATTTTAATTAGGTTCGTGCGAAAGCACGGGGGACCTTTCTCAAAGTACCGACACTGGCCTGGCTGAAAGATTGGCGAACTTGTAGCGTGTAATTAATCCCGGCTAGTCTTTCCTTTTAGGGTTTGAAGGAAGATTTGACTAAAACAGTGGGAGACATCCTGATTAGATATATTAGATAACCAATCTAATCTTGCAAGAGCATACGCTGAGTGTTTTCTTCTCTCTCTCTCCAGATAGCGACCATATCACGCCTTAATCAAGATAATAAAACGGATATATTGACCGAACCCACTTGTTATACTGAGCTGGGGAACGTTGGTCCCGCTCCAACTTATAATTGTTATAAGACAGAGCAGGAAATTGGGGAATACCAGATTTCCCGTGCCGCCCAAACGAAGAAAGTGCATGTTGATGCATCATCTTCGGGTGTGTTCATTACACAGAACTGTTTCTCAGTATCCTTTACGTCCTGGGTATGTGATACCGGATCAGGATTCCGTATATGTAATCTGTTACATGGGCTACAGATAGGTAGAGAACTGAGAACGGGTGATAAGTTTCATGAGATAGAAAACGGTGCAAGTGTTGCAGCCAAGTCTGTTGGTCACTGTCACCCTGTATTACCAGAATACATTGATTCTGAACAAATGTTATTAGATACCGAACCTGATATACAAAATCATATAAGTCTCTTTATTAGTAAAGAATGGATATAATTTTGTATTGTTGGATAATGTTTTGAACATTTCCTATATCAAGAGTTGATCGGTTCAGGCACGTTATCTAAAAGCATTGTCGTTCTAAATCAAACTACAGTTCTTAGTATACGGAACACATACAAGAGGAAGAGTTCAGATATGAACAAATCCTTCTTGAGGCATTGTAGACTAGGTCATATCAATGCGACCCGACTGGCTGAAGTTACATTTAGATGCATATTTAAATTAGTTTGAATTTACATCTTGTGAAACTTGCCGGTCATGTCACAAAGATAAGATGACCACAGCTCTGTTTGTTGGAAACAGAGAAAGAGTTAGTGGACTTTTGGGATTGATACATGCTGATGTATGAAAGTCTCATGTCTATACATGCCAAGACCGGTTCTTTGTACTTCATTAAATTCTCTGATGATCTCTCAAGATTCAGACATATGTTCCTGTTGAAACACACGTCCGAACCTTTTGAGATATTCACAGAATATAAGTTAGAAGTAGAGAACCAACTACGGGTTTAAGTATTATGTCCTTTGATGAGATCAAGGAGGAGAATACTTGAGCACGGAATTCCTGGACTATTCTAAAGGAGAATGAGATTCTCTCTCGGCATTACTCCTCCGTATACACCACAGCACGTCGGTGTATCGGGGCGGAGCAATAGCACCCTATGTGATATGGTGTGCTCTATGATGAGTACTACTGAGTTTCCTATTTCCTTATGGGAGTTATGCACTTGAGAAGCTGTATACCAATTGAATAGGGTTCAAATCAAATCAGTTACCTACCACTTCTTATGTGATATGGAAAGGGAAGAGCCCATATCTTAAGCTTGTTAAGATTTGGGGTTGTCCGGCCTATGTCTAAAAGAAAAATCCGGACAAGCTCGAGGCAAAGTCTGTTATGTACAACTGGAAAGGTTCCAACTTTAAAAAATGCAGCTGATGATTTGGTAGAACCAAAGGATTCAATAGTTTCCAACGTACCTCAGCCTCTCCGCCGATCTTGTAGGGTTCCTCACCCACCTGAGAGATACTTCGGTTTCTCTATGACAGTGGGAGCGAGGATTGCATCATGAGATGATGACCCAACTAGTTTCGGGCAGGCCATCAGGAGTGAGACTCTGTAAGAATGGCTGGGTGCTTATCGATCTGAGATGGAATCCTTATACACCAACAAAGTATGGACTTTGGTTGCTTTATCTGAAGGGTTAAATCCCCATCAGGAGCAAGTATATCTTGAGAAGATTACTTTGTGTACATGGAAAAGTTGAGACTTTCAAAGCTAGACTTGTTAAAGGTTTGCATCATAGACCAGGTATGGATTATGTTGAAACCTTTTCTAAGGATCTATGCTTAAGTCCATCCAGATCCTACTTGCCACGGCTACATACCATGACTACGATATCTGGTGGTTGGGTGTCATGACTGCTTTTCTAAATGATGATTTAGAAGATAGCGTCTATAAGTACACAGCCAGAGGGCTTCGTAGACAGTGGGAGCAGAAGAAACGTGTGCAAGATGTTTTATATGATAAAACAGGCATCGCGGAGTTGGAACATCTGTTTTGATGTGGTAGTCAAAGAGTTTGACTTCATCAAAATGGTAGATGAACCTTGTATATACAAAAAAGGTAGTAGGGAGTATGGTGGTGATCCTCGTAGAGTACGTGGATGACATACTCTTGATAGGGAAGGAGTTTCCTATGCTACGCTCGGTCAATCTCCGCTTATCACAAGGATTCTCCATATAGGATCAAAATGATACCTCCTAAATCCTGGGTTTTGGATCTATGAGATAGATCTAATTGGATGTTAGGACACTCACTAGTTGTAGTGAGATGGTATCAATCGATCCTGGGGAGAATCACTGGAAAGGTTCCAGGCTGATAAGGACGACTGAATATCAGTCGCAGGCATTGTCTTTACCCTCAGTGGAGGGACGGTATGCTGGAAGAGTTCCAAGCTAGATACTGTGACATACTAGACGATTAAAGGCAAGATACATCGTTACCAAGGATGCTACCAAAGAGGCAGTCTGGTGATATATATAAGTTCATAAGATGAACTTCGTTCCTACCATTGTATGACAATGGAGTTGTGGCTTCAGCCAAGGAACTACCGTCCCATCAGAAATCCAGATATAAATCTTAGGCAGTATCACCTGATCATGGAGATGGTTGATCTCCAGGGAGATCGAGGTTAGGAGAGTAGACACAGAGGACAACAGCGCGGATCCACTCACGAAGGCCTTTTTCCCAGTAGAGACTTTTATGGGATGGTTGAGTATGGGATACTTCAACCGCAGCTAATTGTTGGGTATGCGATACCATAACAGATGGCCCTAGTGCAAGTGGGAGATTGTTAGTTATATGTATGCCCTAGAGGCCATTACTGTACATACGATGTATATTGTAGTGGATGCTAGGACATATATAGGGAGGACTTTCTTGCTCGACATGATAGTATGCTATCTGGTTGTACTTTATCTTAACATGTACTCTGATTGTCTCTATATTACATGTTGATAAAGCCCTTAGGATATGTACTCGACTACTGGGACTATGATGAGATCATACTAGTGGGGCCACGGTAGTCGACGAGTACATCCTATAACTGTTCCTAGTCGAGGGTGTATCGAGACAGGGCATCGATGCACCAGAGTAGACTAGCGTATATGCATCTTGACCCATATGATGGGCGATGGATGATCCCATATCCATCGGTGTTTGACATCAAGAATGGTGTACGGGTGCTCAGTGGAGACTGGGTACACTGGACGGACTCGCCGAGAACTCCCAGATGGTATTATACCATACGTCAGATGGCAGTTCTCCGGTGACACTGGTACAGAGTAGTCTGTCGACCCGAGATCGTCATAGAGTCTTGTGTGATTCCCACTGTGCTTTGATTTCCATCATACCACGTCCAAGAGGGCGTGCAAAAAGGTGGCTTTTGGGTACAGTCCCGAATCACATGGAGGCAATGAGCGATAGGAGGGGATTTGTCTCTCCCGGTATAGGGAGTTGATGTTGTGCTGTGTTCGATTGGCTATAACCGGAAATCCTTGGCCAGGGTTGCTGTGATTTACTGGTAAGTGTTATCAGTAGTTTCTCGAACTGTTATAGACCTCATATCGACACGACTTATCGAGCTACTGGGGTCTGACGTTTACCACCCCTAGGCGAGATATGCGACATATTAGACGACGAGACCGGACTGTACGGGAGTGTTACTATTTGGATTCGTAGGAGAATGTACAGGCTTGCTTGTTGATCTTCTGAGCGCTCAATACCTGGGTAGCAGTTACGTTTAGCTGACCGCTTGCAGCTTGTGGGTGTTTGATATGATCATCACCTACTGCCGGCGTATTGACGATTCTTTAGAGTCCTACACAGAGGTTTCTTGACTCAGGCAAAACGGAGTAGGGGCACATATGTGATATGTGCGGGACCGAGGATAATGCGATATGTAATACCGTATTATATTCTCGCGATATTTGATATCAGCCGGGTCATTGGATCAAGTGTTGATTCGATGAATCGGTACGGATAAATATTAGTCGGTTATATGCGATATAGCCGGATTGTCGGATCAAGTGTTGATTCGATAATTTAATGTATAATAATATATATGATATATTAAATTTCATTAACTAATATTTGCTCACTAAAAGATTCTTTTTCTCACTCGGGTAATACATTGATATATATGCGATATATGTTAAATGTATTATTTTATTTTGTTACGATAAATATTATATATGTGATATATAATATTGTAACATGATATGATAACTAATGCAACTTGTTTAGTAGAGTTTAAACATGATTAGGGTTTGGATTAGGGTTAAGCTTTCTAGATGTTTCTAGAAGCTTTTCTTTTTGTCATGATAAAGATATTTTCAAGTGAGTCATGCTTTAACCCAACCCAAACCCTAACCCTAGTTAATTCTCTACAAAGGTTCACTTGACCATGGTTGCATAATTCTATCATATTATTCTTTTCTTATTCATCACAAAAGGATTCTATTATTGTTCATCATCTTCTTCCTTCTTCTTCTTTGCTTGAAATGGTTTCTTGCTTTGATTTTTGTGATGGATAAATATGAGAAAAAGATAAATAAAGAGAGCAAAAATCCTACTTCATCATCCTCATCTTCCCTTGCCATTTAGATGAGGGTGTTCACATCATTTCATGAGTGTTAGCTTGTGTTAAAGAAACTTCAAGGTAGATCATCTTAGTATCGAAGATCGGAAGCAAAGGTTGCGTCTTTCTCTTCGTGGAACTTCTCGAGAGTCCGGATCCCGATGATCGCAGCGAAGGGACCACAACACGGAGCATATGAAGTGAAGGACCGGATCTACAAAGGTTGTAATCCCTCTCACTTAGTGTTAAAGTGTTTAGCATACTTGTTTTCGCCTAATCTCTAGTTTAAAGTTCTGTATTCGGGTTGTTCGGCACGGCTAAAATTTTAATCGGGCATGGTTGATGCCTCGTAGACCCTTGTGCGCGTGCCTAGCAACCCTACAGTGGTATCAGAGCCAAGCTAGAGCTTTAGGCGAAGTCTAGACGAAGTTTGAAACCCGATCGTACCCGAAACCCCAATTTTACGAGCTCTCTGGACTTTTTCTAAAAACTGGGATTTTTCAACATTAAAAATGCTTAAAAAATTCTGTAGGGAATTATAAGAATTACGGTGCAAAAAGTTTTCGATGAACAGTATAAAGCGCGGTGGAACCGCGGCAGAAGCATGCCTTCTGCGGCGCGGCGCAATGATGACGTCATCATCCCCTGTTTGCACAGTAACTCCTATTTTATTATGCTGGATTTTCTGGGAATTTTTAATATTTATTAAAAAGTTGAATTTTCTGGGGTTGTTTTGGGGATTCGATGTTTCGACCGGGATGTCTAATTTTGTCTATGTGGTTTTCCGGATAATTTTTAGAAACTGTTAAAAAGTTCGAACGTATATCAATAACTCACTTTTTCCCCTGTCGGAAAATTTTTCAAAAGTTGGATTTTTCCTCGTGTTTAAGAACGTTCTAAGTCATGCAAGTAACGCGGTGGACCCTCTAGAAGACAACAAACCTTAACTCGATTATGTGACCGTCTTGAACTGCCCTATGAACCTTAGGGTTTGGGGCAGTACGGCGTGCCACATGTGAGGCGTTGGCTTGACCCTTCTACGGCTGGACCATTGGTACTGTGGCATGTAATGGATGTTTTTTAAACTGATTTCAAGTGTTGAGATATATTGGGGAAATCTTGGGTGCTTGATGATTCGATCGGAAAGTTTAACTTTTTCTATTTATCTGGAATGTGATACAATATTTGGAATCCACAGGTAGTTATGAGATAACTAATTTGAATATTATAAACATAGCAGTTTAGTCTCAGATGATCGGTTGCCACGGAATTTTGATGTGATCAAAAGTCCGTCGCAATCACGTAGAGTACGCGGATACTCGCCGGGTAAACTTAATAGACAGCTACACCTCTTAGCCCCGACCAAGTGACTGTAGGAGAACCCCATCGCCGAAAGCATCCGTTCGGGTGCTCGCGGCAGCGGTGTTCCGCCTTAGCGCACTTCGTCGACGGCATCTGGGGGTGCGGCCGTCTACTAAAGTTTGCGACGAGCATTCGATCAGGACGTCGGGAATCTTGTTGAATTGCCCGACTTGATATTGAAAAGAGTTTTCGATAATGAGGCTAAAATGCGGGGTTTATAATTGTTAGGCATGCGATGTCTAAGGAATTCATTTGGTTAGGCATGCGATGTCTAAAGAGGTTGCGGATTCCAACTGTTGTAGTTTTACACTTTCTTTTCTGTGACCGTAAGCGTAGTATGTGGTGTATCGCCGGCTTCGTTGCTATACATCAACGACAATCGGGATACGCATACTTGCTTACGTTGATGATATGAGATATTATGTGTTGCTGTGATATGTTATATTGGATCGTCGCGTTTTGAATAGCCGGGGTTTTATGTGAGATGAGAGTTTTTTCTTTTTCATTCATGTAAAATTCATTTGTATGTAATATTCTTTTATTAGGACACTTCCAGGTTGCGGAAGATGTCACCGTTGTATATTATTTACTTTTCCGCATTAGGTAGACCCAAGGCGGGGAGCACAAGTAACCGGGTTCTAGGGTCCAGTGGGAGACCATCTCGAGGAGTCGAGACCGGGTCTCCTAACCCTAGAATTGGCAGTGTTACTTGCCGCTCTCGTAGGGGTCTAGGGATGTGGGTTTGGCTATTCATCGCGACCGTGGAATCCGTGTTTTATACAGGCTCGTATTGAAAACACGGACATCCTAGTATATCCAATATTTCATATATGTTCTTCTGCTGCAATGTTCTGTGATGAGATTATATTACTGCCTGAGACGAATGTTTATATTATATATATGAGATATATGTTATATTGCATATTTCGTTTCAAAAGAGCTGCTTGTGAAGCATATTAAAATGGGACTTCATTAATGAGATTAATGAAATAAAAGAAACCTAAGATGTTGTAGAAACTTGTTTATAAAAACTGGTAGCTCTAGTTCTTGCTTTGCATAGCGGTGTTCCTTGTAGAACATCCAGCACCTTATTCGATAAGGAAAGGACCGAGATCCCTTCACCGGGAGTGACTCCTTTAGCAATAACTGGCAGATGCTACAAACTCGGTTTGTCTTTTGATTGCTTCTATAGTTCTTGCTTTGCACAGCGGTATATATGATATATCCTGCACCTTATTCGATGAGGAAAGGGCCGACGATCCCTTCACCGGGAGTGACCCCTTTAGCAAAACTAGAAAAGCCTCAAAAACACTCCATTTAAAATCACTCGATTCTACAACGATATCAAGTTCATTACGCAAAGGGTTTTCATAAAAACCTGTCGTAGCCCTCCGTTATTTCAGATAAGTAGTAGTTAGTATTCGTGCTACGTTTGTTGGCCTGCGTCAAGGCGTAGTGTGCGGTAGCTAACTAGTATTTATTTGCTTATGCATATGATGCAGATTGAGTTAGGGTAGTCGTGCGACTTTGTTGGCCTGCGTCAAGGGTCGTGCGGGTGGGTTTAATTCAATCAAGAAATGACGGGTTGAACTTGACTAGCGCACTGTGGTTTGTTGGCCTGCGTCAAGGTCATGGGACGCTAGGGGTAAAATATTATTGAGAATTTCAAGTGTTGAAATTTGCAATGAGATTGCATACCTTCTATGAGATAGTTGGATCCCGATACCCGCTGCGAGTAAGAGTTACTCCTGGGAGAGTTTTACACATTACAATTAGCCGATCAAGTAGGTGTCTAGAAAGGTGTTAACGGGGTTACGCCCCTGGGAAAACGAGGTTTACTTAATTAGGTTCGTGCGAAAGCACGGGGGACCTTCCTCAAAGTACCGACACTGGCCTGGCTGAAAGATTGGCGAACTTGTAGCGTGTAATTAATCCCGGCTAGTCTTTCCTTTTAGGGTTTGAAGAAAGATTTGACTAAAACAGTGGGAGACATCCTGATTAGATATATTAGATAACCAATCTAATCTTGCAAGAGCATACGCTGAGTGTTTTCTTCTCTCTCTCTCCAGATAGCGACCATATCACGCCTTAATCAAGATAATAAAACGGATATATTGACCGAACCCACTTGTTATACTGAGCTGGGGAACGTTGGTCCCGCTCCAACTTATAATTGTTATAAGACAGAGCAGGAAATTGGGGAATACCAGATTTCCCGTGCCGCCCAAACGAAGAAAGTGCATGTTGATGCATCATCTTCGGGTGTGTTCATTACACAGAACTGTTTCTCAGTATCCTTTACGTCCTGGGTATATGATACCGGATCAGGATCCCGTATATGTAATCTGTTACATGGGCTACAGATAGGTAGAGAACTGAGAACGGGTGATAAGTTTCATGAGATAGAAAACGGTGCAAGTGTTGCAGCCAAGTCTGTTGGTCACTGTCACCCTGTATTACCAGAATACATTGATTCTGAACAAATGTTATTAGATACCGAACCTGATATACAAAATCATATCAGTCTCTTTATTAGTAAAGAAAGGATATAATTTAGTATTGTTGGATAATATTTTGAACATTTCCTATATCAAGAGTTGATCGGTTCAGGCACGTTATCTAAAAGCATTGTCGTTCTAAATCAAACTACAGTTCTTAGTATACGGAACACACACAAGAGGAAGAGTTCAGATATGAACAAATCCTTCTTGAGGCATTGTAGACTAGGTCATATCAATGCTACCCGACTGGCTGAAGTTACATTTAGATGCATATTTAAATTAGTTTGAATTTACATCTTGTGAAACTTGCCGGTCATGTCACAAAGATAAGATGACCACAGCTCTGTTTGTTGGAAACAGAGAAAGAGTTAGTGGACTTTTGGGATTGATACATGCTGATGTATGAAAGACTCCTGTCTACACATGCCAAGACCGGTTCTTTGTACTTCATTACATTCTCTGATGATCTCTCAAGATTCAGACATATGTTCCTGTTGAAACACACGTCCGAACCTTTTGAGATATTCACAGAATATAAGTTAGAAGTAGAGAACCAACTACGGGTTTAAGTATTATGTCCTTTGATGAGATCAAGGAGGAGAATACTTGAGCACGGAATTCCTGGACTATTCTAAAGGAGAATGAGATTCTCTCTCGGCATTACTCCTCCGTATACACCACAGCACGTCGGTGTATCGGGGCGGAGCAATAGCACCCTATGTGATATGGTGTGCTCTATGATGAGTACTACTGAGTTTCCTATTTCCTTATGGGAGTTATGCACTTGAGAAGCTGCATACCTATTGAATAGGGTTCAAATCAAATCAGTTGCCTACCACTTCATATGTGATATGGAAAGGGAAGAGCCCATATCTTAAGCTTGTTAAGATTTTGGGTTGTCCGGCCTATGTCTAAAAGCAAAATCCGGACAAGCTCGAGGCAAGGTCTGTTATGTACAACTGGAAAGGTTCCAACTATACAAAATGCAGCTGATGATTTGGTAGAACTAAAGGATTCAATAGTTTCCAACGTACCTCAGCCTCTCCGCCGATCTAGTAGGGTTCCTCACCCACCTGAGAGATACTTCGGTTTCTCTATGACAGTGGGAGCGAGGATTGCATCATGAGATGATGACCCAACTAGTTTCGGGCAGGCCATCAGGAGTGAGACTCTGTAAGAAAAGCTGGGTGCTTATCGATCTGAAATGGAATCCTTATACACCAACAAAGTATGGACTTTGGTTGCTTTATCTGAAGGGTTAAATCCCCATCAGGAGCAAGTATATCTTGAGAAGATTACTTGGTGTACATGGAAAAGTTGAGACTTTCAAAGCTAGAGTTGTTAAAGGTTTGCATCATAGACCAGGTATGGATTATGTTGAAACCTTTTCTAAGGATCTATGCTTAAGTCCATCCAGATCCTACTTGCCACGGCTACATACCATGACTACGATATCTGATGGTTGTGTGTCATGACTGCTTTTCTAAATGATGATTTAGAAGATAGCGTCTATAAGTACACAGCCAGAGGGCTTCGTAGACAGTGGGAGCAGAGGAAACGTGTGCAAGATGTTTTATATGATAAAACAGGCATCGCGGAGTTGGAACATCTGTTTTGATGTGGTAGTCAAAGAGTTTGACTTCATCAAAATGGTAGATGAACCTTGTATATACAAAAAAAGGTAGTAGGGAGTACGGTGGTGATCCTCGTAGAGTACGTGGATGACATACTCTTGATAGGGAAGGAGTTTCCTATGCTACGCTCGGTCAATCTCCGCTTATCACAAGGATTCTCCATATAGGATCAAAATGATACCTCCTAAATCCTGGGTTTTGGATCTATGAGATAGATCTAATTGGATGTTAGGACACTCACTAGTTATAGTGAGATGGTATCAATCGATCTTGGGGAGAATCACTGGAAATGTTCCAGGCTAATAAGGACGACTGAATGTCAGTCGCAGGCATTGTCTTTACCCTTAGTGGAGGGACGGTATGCTGGAAGAGTTCCAAGCTAGATACCGTGACATACTAGAAGATTAAAGGCAAGATACATCGTTACCAAGGATGCTACCAAAGAGGCAGTCTGGAGATATATATAAGTTCATAAGATGAACTTCGTTCCTACCATTGTGTGACAATGGAGTTGTGGCTTCAGCCAAGGAACTACCGTCCCATCAGAAATCCAGATATAAATCTTAGGCAGTATCACCTGATCATGGAGATGGTTGATCTCCAGGGAGATCGAGATTAGGAGAGTAGACACAGAGGACAACAGCGCGGATCCACTCACGAAGGCCTTTTTCCCAGTAGAGACCTTTATGGGATAGTTGAGTATGGGATACTTCAACCGCAGCTAATTGTTGGGTTTGCGATACCATAACAGATGGCCCTAGTGCAAGTGGGAGATTGTTAGTTATATGTATGCCCTAGAGGCCATTACTGTACATACGATGTATATTGTAGTGGATGCTAGGACATATATAGGGAGGACTTTCTTGCTCGACATGATAGTATGCTATCTGGTTGTACTTTATCTTAACATGTACTCTGATTGTCTCTATATTGCATGTTGATAAAGACCTTAGGATATGTACTCGACTACTGGGACTATGATGAGATCATACTAGTGGGGCCACGGTAGTCGACGAGTACATCCTATAACTGTTCCTAGTCGAGGGTGTATCGAGACAGGGCATCGATGCACCAGAGTAGACTAGCGTATACGCATCTTGACCCATATGATGGGCGATGGATGATCCCATATCCATCGGTGTTTGACATCAAGAATGGTGTACGGGTGCTCAGTGGAGACTGGGTACACTGGACGGACTCGCCGAGAACTCCCAGATGGTATTATACCATACGTCAGATGGCAGTTCTCCGGTGACACTGGTACAGAGTAGTCTGTCGACCCGAGATTGTCATAGAGTCTTGTGTGATTCCCACTGTGCTTTGATTTCCATCATACCACGTCCAAGAGGGCGTGCAAAAAGGTGGCTTTTGGGTACAGTCCCGAATCACATGGAGGCAATGAGCGATAGGAGGGGATTCGTCTCTCCCGGTATAGGGAGTTGATGTTGTGCTGTGTTCGATTGGCTATAACCGGAAATCCCTGGCCAGGGTTGCTGAGATTTACTGGTAAGTGTTATCAGTAGTTTCTCGAACTGTTATAGACCTCATATCGACACGACTTATCGAGCTACTGGGGTCTGACGTTTACCACCCCTAGGCGAGATATGCGACATATCAGACGACGAGACCGGACTGTACGGGAGTGGTACTGTTTGGATTCGCAGGAGAATGTACAGGCTTGCTTGTTGATCTTCTGAGCGCTCAATACCTGGGTAGCTGTTACGTTTAGCTGACCGCTTGCAGCTTGTGGGTGTTTGATATGATCATCACCTACTGCCGGCGTATTGACGATTCTTTAGAGTCCTACACAGAGGTTTCTTGACTCAGGCAAAACGGAGTAGGGCCACATATGTGATATGTGCGGGACCGAGGATAATGCGATATGTGATACCATATTATATTCTCGCGATATCTGATATCAGCCGGGTCATCGGATCAAGTGTTGATTCGATGAATCGGTACGGATAAATATTAGTCGGTTATATGCGATATAGCCGGATTATCGGATCAAGTGTTGATTCGATAATTTAATGTATAATAATATATATGATATATTAAATTTCATTAACTAATATTTGCTCACTAAAAGATTCTTTTTCTCACTCGGGTAATACATTGATATATATGCGATATATGTTAAATGTATTATTTTATTTTGTTACGATAAATATTATATATGTGATATATAATATTGTAACATGATATGATAACTAATGCAACTTGTTTAGTGGAGTTTAAACATGATTAGGGTTTGGATTAGGGTTAAGCTTTCTAGATGTTTCTAGAAGCTTTTCTTTTTGTCATGATAAAGATATTTTCAAGTGAGTCATGCTTTAACCCAACCCAAACCCTAACCTTAGTTAATTCTCTACAAAGGTTCACTTGACCATGGTTGCATAATTCTATCTTATTATTCTTTTCCTATTCATCACAAAAGGATTGTATTATTGTTCATCATCTTCTTCCTTCTTCTTCTTTGCTTGAAATGGTTTCTTGCTTTGATTTTTGTGATGGATAAATATGAGAAAAAGATAAATAAAGAGAGAAAAAATCCTACTTCATCATCCTCATCTTCCCTTGCCATTTAGATGAGGGTGTTCACATCATTTCATGAGTGTTAGCTTGTGTTAAAGAAACTTCAAGGTAGATCATCTTAGTATCGAAGATCGGAAGCAAAGCTTGCGTCTTTCTCTTCGTGGAACCTCTCGAGAGTCCGGATCCCGATGATCGCAGCGAAGGGACCACAACACGGAGCATATGAAGTGAAGGACCGGATCTACAAAGGTTGTAATCCCTCTCACTTAGTGTTAAAGTGTTTAGTATACTTGTTTTCGCCTAATCTCTAGTTTAAAGTTCCGTATTCGGGTTGTTCGGCACGGCTAAAATTTTAATCGGGCATGGTTGATGCCTCGTAGACCCTTGTGCGCGCGCCTAGCAACCCTACAACTGCAACAAATACGGGTTAGTCAATTTTTAGCGTTTGCTAGCGAACTTGCAAAGAATCCTGCAAAGAATAGTATATTGGATGCATCGGATTTGAGAAGAAGGTGTTTAAGAAATACGTACCGTTAAGTTTTAGGGTTAGCAAAACCCCCCGTTCAATCAAATCTGGTAAGCTTGAAAAGTTCGCTTGCGCGGGTCAAACTACCCGGATCTTTGGCACTGTACTTTGCAATCATCTTAGCCTTGAACGTACACTTTGCTCCCCACAATCGCAGTTCGCAAATCCGCAAAAATCTGCAGAAAATACAGTATGGTGGAATTCACAGAGAAGATAAAAGAAAAGAAAAAGGGGTGGAGAAAAAATTGGGCACAGAGGCCTCAATGGGACCGCGGAACAGCCGCTCAAGGCACCTTTTGACCGTGATTCCGCGGTCAAAATGTTGACTTGGGGATTTGTCTTTGGTCAACGAACTCCACTTCTTCTCTTCTCCAAAATAAAAACCTCTGTTTTCTTTTTGGATTACTGTACTTTCTCCAGATTAGCCTGCACACTTGCACACAAAAATTATCAAAAATAACAAAAAGATTTAATTTTTTTATTTATAAATGTATACAAAAAGAATATTAACCCGAATAACAAGAAAGAAAATACGCTACCGTCTCCCCGGCAACGGCGCCATTTGATCGCATGCTTTTGGCGTGTCGGATGTTCAAAGTTCTAAAGTTATAACCGCGATCAGGACGGTGTCACTATGCAGCTAGCCGGTTGAGCACAGGTCGATCCACAGGGAGATGGTTGTATGTCCGTTCGAGTCTTAGAAAAGTCAATAAAGAATGTGTATATGTTTGTTCAAGTCTAACCTATGTGTTTTATATGCAAGTATAAAGTTGTTAAGAAAAAGATACGAAAGTGTAAGCTAAAGAAATCCGCACTCAAAACCTTTGAGCCGAGTCTTGACCAATTGAAGCTAGAGCAATTGGCAACAACGTGGATTAGGGGATTTAAGCACGGTATTCGTGGAATCAGGCTTAATGACCCTTGTCCTTCCGTTCTTGTCTCTTGCTTTCGCCTCCGGCCAAACCGAACGCAACCGGTCGCGGTTAGGAATCACCGTTACCTTGGTAGGGTAGGGTGCCTAACGGAGCACTTGCATAATGTTTGGGCAGAGTTCAAAGGTAAATAACGGGAAAAGGAAATGAGGAATGAAACATTAACTTACAATATTGTATTTATTCTTAACAACAACATATTACAACCATTCACAAAACGAACCAAAAAGAGAAAAAGAAAAGATAAACAAAGAAAAGAAAAGATTACAAGCAAGTAATTAAAAGTGCATGGAATTTAAGTTCATGAATGTAAAGCATGAATGTAAAGCAAGTAATAAAAAGTAAGAAAGAAATAAGCAAGAAAGAGAACTAGAAACCATGGAACAAGTTACACACCATGGGTTTAATAACCCAAACTTAAACTTGCAAGCTCAACTAAGAGGTTGCAAGATCAAGAGAGAGCTAAAAACCCAAAGCAAAATGAAGAACAAAAGAGATTTTATTCCTTCCAAAATGATACAACCCTTGAGATCAAATATCAACCCTTAAACCTTCAAGCTCAATGAAGAGGTTGAATGATCAAAAGAAAGCAAGTATCTCAAGGGGAAGCTAAGCAAAAGAATGATACCAAATAACCCTCATCTTCTTTTAACATCCACTCAAAAGCTCTCACAACAATTTAATGGAGGAAAGATGAAGAAGAAGAAGAAGTTAAACTAAAACCTAACAAAAAGTGGGCATAAGAATTCGTCCCTTACAATGGCTCAGAACAGGGGTATTTATAGGAAGAGAGTTGAAACCCTAGGGCAATATTCTGGCCCCAAATGAAATGACAAAGCTACCCCCAAAATTTGGTCAGATGATGACAAAAAACCGCGGCTGATCCGCCGCGGAAACCCACATTTGGCGGCGGTTCCGCCGCGCTTTTGTGGAATTGTGGTCTCGAATTTTCTGGGTTTCCTTGTGTTGCCATCTTATGTTGTTCTACATGTACCAAATTGCAAATTTCTTCCATAATTGTTTCAGATCTGCAACGGTCCAAAATGGCATCAAAAATAATACTTTTGACCTTTTCCCTCTCGAGCTCCGCACACCCATTGATTCTTGTGCTTCCCCCCTCGTGCTCTGTGCTTGTCCGAGACAGGAATGACCACTGTCATATATTTTGTCTCTAGAACCGGTACGCGGCACTGGACGGATACGGATGACCGGAACCCGACTTTTATCTGCTGTCAACAGATGTTTTGTATTTTGGCGTAACAGTGGAGATTTTGGATCAATTGCGTTATTTTGGACTAGGAACCTGTAGCCTGTAAATATGTAGCAAATACGGATTAAAAGCACCTACCTATACATAAACGAGCGTAAGAATGAGCGATATTAAATGCAATATTCTGGTATGAACAGCGGATATCCGGAGGATGCCGACCAGAGTCGTGTGATTAGATGAATTTGAGGGCCGATCTGAGAGATGGCACCTGATATATTGAGGTTTTTGAGTGTCGATGTTTGACACAGGATTTATATTGTTTTTATTGATGATACTTTTGGTTCTATTATATTGAAATTAATTAAGACAAACTTAGTTTTTTATAGCTGCTATACCCCAGATTTCATACTTCGCTCACTTATTCATGTTGCATCTATACTAGTACACCGCATCATAAATCATACTCAGGATCTGTCGTTGTTACATACATACTTGTGATTGCCACTTATGATGTTACTTACTACTCACGAGCTGGCAACTCACCCCCATTGTGCCACAGTGTCTTGCAAGATCGATCCATCAATATAGTCACGGCGGGGCATATAGGGTTCCTAGGCACTCTAACAAGGTTCAATAAGGCATCAACCATGCCCGATTCAAAAAAAATAGCCGTGCCGAACAACCCTAACCAAGATCGTATACTAGAGATTATGCGAAAACTAGCAAGTTAAACATTTTAACTACAAGTGAAAGGGATTACAACCTTTGTAGATCCGGTCCTTCACTTCTAAAGCTCCTTGTTGACGTCCCTTCGCTGCGATCATCGGGATCCCGGACTCTAGCGATGGTTTTTTCGGAGAAATGAGCGGGCTAGGTCGTTGACTTCGAGGCCGAAGATGATCTACGTCGAGGAGAATCAAACTCAAGCTCCATCTTCACTAGGTCAAGAACTTTCTGAAGAGAACACCCTAAACTAAATGGCAAGTAGTAGAGGATGATGAAATAGGAAGTGGGTTCACTTTGTATTGGATTTCTCACTTTGTTTCTTCACATGAAAATTTTTCTAGCAAGCTTTCTTCTTCTTGAAGAATAAGAAGAAGAAGAAAAGAATAAGAAAGAAAAATGAATTATTTAAAATGAATAATCAAGTGAAGTCTATCATAATGCAACCATGGGTGAGTTAACCTTTGTAGAGACTAAACTAGAGTTTAAGTTAATGGTTAGGTTAATGAAAATCTCATGCAAAACAAAATGGTTAGACTTTGTCAAAAATGCTTGAAAGCTTCATGAAGCTTCAAGCAAAGACAAAGAACACCACCATTTTGTTTTACCAAAACAAATAAAAACCTAAACCATTAACCTAAACATGGTGTAAGTCATACACACACCTAAGTTTTCATGTATCATCAATCATGATACAAACTAGTGCACAAACATATATCACATATACAACTTGTGCACATCAAGTGAGAAAATCAATCTTAAGTGAACAAATACTAGTTAATGTAAAGTAATATATCAAATATATAATTATACATTAAATCATTAAATCAATACTTGATTTAATGATCCGGTCATATCGCATATAACCGACTAATATCAAGTGAATCAATATATCGAATCAACATTTGATTCGGTAACCCGGCTATATCTCATATAACCGTCCGATGATACAAATCGCGAGAATAGAATTCAGTATCACATACTGGTATTATTCTCGGTCCCGCACATATCTCATATGCGCTCCTATTTCGTTTTGCTTGAGCCAGGAAACCTCTGTGTAGGACTCTAAACACTCGTCAATACGCCGGCAGTAGGTGGTGATCATATCAATCTCCCACAAGCCGCAAGCGGTCTGCTAAACGTAACGGCCACCCGGGTATTGAGCGATCAGAAGATCAACGAGCAAGCCCGCTTACACTCCTGCGAATCCAACCAGTAACACTTACCGCACAGTCCGGTCTGTTCGTCTGATATGTCGCATATCTCGCCTAGGGGTGGTAAACGTCAAACCCAGTAGCATGATAAGTCATGCCGATGTAAGGTCCACAACAAGCGTGAAACTACTGATAACACTTACCAGTAAATCACTGCAACCCTGGCCAGGGATTTCCAGTTATGGCCAGTCGAGCATAGCACAACATCAACCCCCAATACCGGGAGAGACGAATCCCCTCCTATCGCTCATTGCCTCCATGTGAATCGGGACTGTACCCAAAAACCACCTGTTTGCACGACTCAGTAGAGCCGTGGTAGGGTGGAAATCAAAGCACAGTGGGAGACACACAAGTCTGTATGACGATCTCGGGTCAACAGACTAAGTTGTACCAGTGTCACCAGAGAACTGCCATCTGACGTGAGGTATAATACCATCTGGGAGTTCTCGGCGAGTCCAATCAGTGTACCCAGTCTTCACTGAGCACCCGCATACCGTCTCTGATGTCAAACACCAATGGATATGGGATCATCCATCGCCCATCACATGGGTCGAGAAGATATACGCTAGTCTACTCTGGAATATCGATGCCCCGTCTCGATATTCCCACGACTAGGAACATTGAAGGATGTACTCATGGAGTACCCAGGCCCCACTAGTATGATCTACATCATAGTCCTGGAAGTCGAGTACACATCCTAAGGGCTTTATCAACATGTAACAGAGAGACAATAAGTATACATGTTAAGATAAAGAGCAACCATATAGCGTACTATCATGTCGAGCAAGAAAGTCCTACCTATATATGTCCCAGCATCCACTACAATACACATCTCATGTACAGTAATGGCCTCTAGGGCATACATATAACTAACAATCTCCCACTTGCACTAGGGCCATCTGTAGCAGTGGTTGCAGTATCTCATACTCAACCATCCCATAAAAGTCTTTCTCTGGGAAAAGGCCTTTGTGAGTGGATCCGCCGTGCTGTCCTCTGTGTCTACTCTCCTAACCTCGATTACCCTGGAGATCAACTATCTCCATGATCAGGTGATGCTGCCTCAGAATATGTCTGGGTCACTGATGGGACCGGGGTTCCTGGGCCAAAGCCACACTTCCATTGTCACACAATGGTAGGAACCTAGTTCATCTCATGAACCAATATACACCCAAACTGCCTCTTTGGTAGTATCTTTGATAGCGATGTCACCAGCCTTTATCTTCTAGTTTGCCATGGTATCTAGCTTGGAACTCTTCCAACATACCATCCCTCCACTGAGGGTAAAGACAATGCCTGCGACTGATATTCAGTCATCCTTATCATCCTGGAACCTTTCCAGTGATTCTCCCCAGGATCGATTGATACCATCTCACTACATCTAGTGAGAATCCTAATATCCATTTAGATCTATCTCATAGATCCAAAGCCCAGGATTTAGGAGGTATCACCTTTATCCTATACGGAGAATCCTTGTGATAAGTGGAGATTGACCGTGCGTAGCACAGGAAACTCTTTTCATATCAAGAGTATGTTGTCTACGTACAATACGAGGATGACCACCTTACTCTCTACTACCTTATTGTATGTACAAGGTTCATCTACTTTTTTGATGAAGTCAAACTCTTTGACTACCACATCAAAACAGATGTTCCAACTCCGCGATGCCTGCATTATCCCATAAAACATCTTGCACACGTTTCCGCTGCTCCCACTGTTTACAAAGCCCTTTGGCTGTGTACTTATAGACGCTCTCTTCTAAATCAGTATTTAGAAAAATAGTCATGACACCCAACCACCAGATATCGTAGTCATGGTATGTAGCAATGGCAAGTAGGATCCGGATGGACTTAAGCATAGCTACTGGAAAATGATTCATCATTATCCACGCCTGGTCAATGACGAAAACCTTTAACAAGTCTAGCTTTGAAAGTCTCAACTTTTCCATCTACACCAAGTAATCTTCTCAAGATATACTTGCTCCTGATGGGGATTTAACCCTTCAGATATAGCAACCAAAGTCTATACTTTGCTGGTGTACATGGATTCCATCTCAGATCGCTAAGCATCCAGCTATTCTTACAGAGTCCCTACTCTCGATGGCCTGCTCGAAACTAGTTGGGTCATCATCTCATGATGCATTCCTCGCTCCCACTGTCATCGAGAAACTGAAGTATCTCTCAGGCGGATGAGGAACCCTGCTAGATCGGCGGAGAGGCTGAGGTTCGTCGGGGACTATAGAATCCTTTGGTTCTGTCAAATCATCAGCTGTAGTTTGTATAGCTGGAAATCCTTCCAGTTCTACGGAACTGACCTTGCCTTGATCTTGTCCGGATTTTGCTTTTGACATAGGCCGGACAACCCCAAATCTTAACTTGCTTAAGTGATGGGCTCTTCCCATACCATATCTCATATGGAGTGGTAGGCATTGATTTGATTCGAACCCTATTCAATAGGTATGCAGCTTCTCAAGTGCATAACTCCCAAAATGAAATAGGAAACTCAGTAGTACTCATCATAGAGCACACCATATCATATAGGGTGCTATTGCTCCGCCCCGATATACCATCGTGCTATGGTGTATTCGGAGGAGTAATGCCGAGAGAGAATCTCATTCTCCTTTAGAATAGTCCAGGAATTCCTTGCTCAAGTATTCTCCTCCTTGATCTCATCAAAGGACATAATACTTATACCCGTATTTTGGTTCTCCACTTCTAACTTACATTCTGTGAATATCTCAAAAGGTTCGGACTTGTGTTTTAACAGGAACATATGTCTGAATCTTGAGAGATCATCAGAGAATGTAATGAAGTAAAAAGAACCGGTCTTGGCATGTGTAGACAGGAGACTTTCATACATCAGCATGTATCAATCCCAAGAGTTCACAAACTCTTTCTCTGTTTTCAATAAATGGAGCTGTGGTCATCTTATCTCTGTGACATGACTGGCAAGTTTCACAAGATTTAAATTCAAACTGATTTAAATATGCATCTAAATGTAACTTAGCCAGTCGGGTCACATTGATATGACCTAGTCTACAATGCCTCAAGAAGGATTCGTTCATTTCTGAACTCTTCCTCTTGTGTGTGTTCTGTACATTAAGAACTGTTGTTTGATTTAGAATGTATATGCTTCTAAATAACGTGCCTGAACCGATCAACTTTTGATATAGGAAATGTTCAAAACATTATCCAACAATACAAAATTATATCCGTTCTTTACTAATAAAGAGACTGATATGATGTTGTATATCAAGTTTGGTATCTAATAACATTCGTTCATAATCAATGTATTCTGGTAATACAGGGTGATAGTGACCAACAGACTTGGCTGCAACACTTGCACCGTTTTCTGTCTCATGAAACTTATCACCCGTTCTCAGTTCTCTACCTATCTGTAGCCTATGTAACAGATTATATTTGCGGGATCCTGATCCGGTATCTAATACCCAGGACGTAGAGGATACAGAGAAACGGTTCTTTGTAATGAACATACCCGAAGAAGATGCATCATCATGCACTTTCTTCGTTTGGGCGGCATGGGAATTTTGGTAATCCCCAATTTCCTGATCTGTCTTATAACAATTATAAGTTGGAGCGGGACCAACGTTCCCCAGCTCAGTATAACAAGTGGGTTCGGTCAATACATCCATATTATTATCTTGATTAAGGCGTGACATGGTCGCTACCTGGAGAGAGAGAGAAGAAAACACTCTGCGTGCGCTCTTGCAAGATTAGATTGGTAATATATTTTATCTAATCAGGATGGCTCCCACCGTTTTTATCAAATCCTCCTTCAAACCCTAAAAGGAAAGACTAGCCGTGATTAATTACACACTACAAGTTCGCCAATCTTTCGGCCAGGCCAGTGCCGGTACTTTGAGGGAGGTTCCCCTTGCTTTCGCACGGACCTAATTAAAATAAACCTCGTTTTCCCAGAGGCGTAACCCCGTTGACACCTTTCTAGACACCAACTTGATCGGCTAATTGTAAAGTGCAAAACTCTACCAGGAGTAACAATTACTCGCAGTGGGTATCAGGATCCAACTATCATATAGAAGGTATGCAATCTCATTGCAAATTTCAACACTTGAAACTCCCGATAAAGGTTTTTACCCCTAGCACTTATGACCTTAACTATGGTCAACAAATCATAAGCATTAGTCAAGTTCTACCCGTCATTTCGTGATTAATTAGACCCACCCACATGACCCTTAACTAAGGTCAACAAAGTCACGCGACTGTCCTAACTAATCGCATCATATGCGGTGTAGGAAGACATCACTTAGCTACCGTACACCGTGCCTTAACTAAGGTCAACAAACACAGCACGAATACTAAGTACTCTACTTCCTAAAATGACGGAGGGTTGCGGATGATTTTTAAGAAAACCTTTAACACTTTGAACTTGATCTCATTGCGGAATCAAATGGTTTAAAATGGTGTTTTTTAGGCTTTTGCTTGTTTCTCTAAAGAGGTCACTCCCGGTGAAGGGATCTCGGCTCTTTCCTCGTCGAATGAGGTGCAGAATATTCACAATACCGCTATGCAAAGAAAGAACTAGAAAAGCAATCAAAATACAAACCGAAGGTTGCAGCATCTGCTAGTTATTGCTAAAGAGGTCACTCCCGGTGAAGGGATCTCGGCTCTTTCCTTATCGAATAAGGTGCTGGATGTTCTACAAGGAACACCGCTATGCAAAGCAACAACTAGAGCTGCCTGATTTTTGAAATTCGATTCCACAACATCATTTAGGTTTATTTTCTTTCATTAATCTCATTAATGAATGTCCCATCATTTAAGTCCATCTAAACATCACAGATAAATACAACGTACACTTATGCCATCCGCATTCGCCTCGATGTCCCGTCTGCACCGTTAGGTTAGGTAACTAACGGCAGAGCGGGGCAGGGCTAGAGCGAGTGTAAAACATAAGCAACGTCTATATAATATATCATTTATACTATATTGAGTATCTATCAGAACATATCACATGATCACATCACAGATAACGCAGCAGAAAATATCATATGAAATATTGGATATACTAGAACGTCCGTGTTTTATTTTGAGCCTATATAAAACACGGATTCCACGGTCGTGATGAATAGCCAATCCCATACCCGTAGACCCCTACGAGAGCGGCAAGCAACCCTACCAATTCTAGAGTTAGGAGACCCGGACTCGACTTCTCGAGGTGGTCTCCCACTGGACCCTAGAACCCGGTTACTTATGCTCCCCTCCTTGGGTCTATCCTAAAGCGGAAAAGTAAATAATATACAATGGTGACATTATCCTCATCCCGGAAGTGCCCCAACAAAAGAATATTATATACAATGAATTTTACATGAATGAAAATGAAAAACTCTCATCTCACATAAAAAAACCCGGCTATTCAAACACGACGATCCAATATAACATATCCAGCAACACATAACATCACATGTCATCAACGTAAGTAAATATGCCCATCCCAATTGTCGTTGACATATAGCAACGAAACCGGCGATATCACATATTACACTTACGGTTGCAGAAAAGAAAGTGTAAAACTACAACAGTTGGAATCCGCAACCTCCTTAGACATCTCATGCCTAACCAAATGAATTCCTTAGACATCGCATGCCTAACTCTTATAAACCCTGCATTTTAGTCTCATTATCGAAAACCCTTTTCAATATCATGTCCGGAAATTCAACAAGATTCCCGACATCCTGATCGAATGCTCGTCGCAAATTTTAGTAGACGGCCGCACCCCCGGATGCCGTCGACGAAGTGCACTAAGGCGGAACACCGCTGCCGCGAGCACCCGAACGGATGCTTTTGGCGACGGGGTTCTCCTACAGTCACTTGGTCGGGGCTATGGGGTGTAGCTGTCTATTAAGTTTACCCGACGAGTATCCGCGTAGGCTACGTGATTGCGACGGACTTTTGATCACATCAAAATTCCGTGGCAACCGATCATCTGAGACTAAACTGCTAGGCTTATAAAATTCAAATGTTGTTGATTCCAATTATTGTATCACATTCCAGATAAATAGACAATATTAAACTTTTCGATCGAATAATCAAACACCCAAGTTTTCCCAAATAGCTCAACACTTGAAATAAGTTTAAAAACATCCATTTCATGCCACAGTACCAACGGTCCAGCCGTAGAAGGGTCAAGCCAACGCCTCACATGTGGCACGCTGTACCGCCCCAAACCCTAAGGTTCAAAAGGCAGTTCAAGACGGTCACATAATCGAGTTAAGGTTTGTTGTCTTTTAGAGGGTCCATCAAGTAACTTGCATGATTTGGAACGTTCTTAAACTACGGAAAAATCCAACACTTGGAAATTTTCCGGCACGGGAAAAAGTGAGTTATTGATAACCGGTCGAACTTTTTAACACGATCTAAAAATTACCCGGAGAAACTAAACAAAGTTAAATTATCCGATCGAATCAACAAGTCCACAATACAACCCTAAGAAAACTCAACACTTGAGTGGAATTAAAAAATTCCCAGAAAAAATTGACAAGAAAGGACCTAAGAATAAATATATGAAGTATGAGGGACTAAGTCATAATTTGGGCCGCGGAACCGCCGCCAAACCCTTGGTTTGGCCGCGGTTCCGCGGTCATATAGACGAATCAGTGGTCCGTACTTCACAGTAATTCTTAGTTTTTCCTGCTTAATTTTCTGAGCATTTTTAATTCATAAAAAATCACAGTTTTGAAAATTGTCCAGAGAAGGGTATTCGTCGGGGTTTACGGGTTCGATCGGACTTTAAACTTCGCCTAGACTTCGCGTAAAGCTCTAGCTTGGCTCTGATACCACTATAGGGTTCCTAGGCACTCTAACAAGGTTCTACAAGACATCAACCATGCCCGATTCAAAAAAAAATAGCCGTGACGAACAACCCTAACCAAGATCGTATACTAGAGATTATGCGAAAACTAGCAAGTTAAACATTTTAACTACAAGTGAAAGGGATTACAACCTTTGTAGATCTGGTCATTCACTTCTAAAGCTCCGTGTTGACGTCCCTTCGCTGCGATCATCGGGATCCCGGACTCTAGCGATGGTTTTTTCGGAGAAATGAGCGGGCTAGGTCGTTGACTTCGAGGCCGAAGATAATCTACGTCGAGGAGAATCAAACTCAAGCTCCATCTTCACTAGGTCAAGAACCTTGTGAAGAGAACACCCTAAACTAAATGGTAAGTAGTAGAGGATGATGAAATAGGAAGTGGGTTCACTTTGGATTTGGATTTCTCACTTTGTTTCTTCATTTGAAAATTTTTCTAGCAAGCTTTCTTCTTTTTGAAGAAGAAGAAGAAGAAAAGAATAAGAAAGAAAAATGAATTATTTAAAATGAATAATCAAGTGAAGTCTATCATAATGCAACCATGGGTGAGTTAACCTTTGTAGAGATTAAACTAGAGTTTAAGTTAATGGTTAGGTTAATGAAAATCTCATGCAAAACAAAATGGTTAGAATTTCTCAAAGATGCTTGAAAGCTTCATGAAGCTTCAAGCGAAGACAAAGAACACCACCATTTTGTTTTACCAAAACAAATAAAAACCTAAACCATTAACCTAAACATGGTGTAAGTCATACACACACCCAAGTTTGCATGTATCATCAATCATGATACAAACTAGTGTACAAACATATATCACATATACAACTTGTGCACATAAAGTGAGAAAATCAATCTTAAGTGAACAAATACTAGTTAATGTAAAGTAATATATCAAATATATAATTATACATTAAATCATTAAATCAATACTTGATTTAATGATCCGGTCATATCGCATATAACCGACTAATATCAAGTGTATCAATATATCGAATCAACATTTGATTCGGTAACCCGGCTATATCTCATATAACCGTCCGATGATACAAATCGCGAGAATAGAATTCAGTATCACATACTGGTATTATTCTCGGTCCCGTACATATCTCATATGCGCTCCTATTTCGTTTTGCTTGAGCCAGGAGACCTCTGTGTAGGACTCTAAAGACTCGTCAACACGCCGGCAGTAGGTGGTGATCATATCAATCACCCACAAGCCGCAAGCGGTCTGCTAAACGTAACGGCCACCCGGGTATTGAGCGATCAGAAGATCAACGAGCAATCCTGCTCACACTCCTGCGAATCCAACCAGTAACACTTACCGCACAGTCCGGTCTGTTCGTCTGATATGTCGTATATCTCGCCAAGGGGTGGTAAACGTCAGACCCCAGTATTTTGATAAGTCATGCCGATGTAAGGTCCACAACAAGCATGAAACTACTGATAACACTTACCAGTAAATCACTGCAACCCTGGTCAGGGATTTCCAGCTATAGACAGTCGAGCATAGCGCAACATCAACCCCCAATACCGGGAGAGACGAATCCCCTCCTATCGCTCATTGCCTCCATGTGAATCGGGACTGTACCTAAAAACCACCTGTTTGCACGCCTCAGTAGAGCCGTGGTAAGGTGGAAATCAAAGCACAGTAGGAGACACACAAGACTCTATGACGATCTCGGAACAACAGACTAAGTTGTACCAGTGTCACCAGAGAACTGCCATCTGACGTGAGGTATAATACCATCTGGGAGTTCTCGGCGAGTCCGTTCAGTGTACCCAGTCTTCACTGAGCACCCGCATACCGTCTCTGATGTCAAACACCAATGGATATGGGATCATCCATCGCCCATCACATGGGTCGAGAAGATATACGCTAGTCTACTCTGGAATATCGATGCCCCGTCTCGATATTCCCACGACTAAGAACACTGAAGGATGTACTCATGGACTACTCAGGCCCCACTAGTATGATCTACATCATAGTCCTGGAAATCGAGTACACATCCTAAGGGCTTTATCAACATGTAACAGAGAGACAGTAAGTATACATGTTAAGATAAAGAGCAACCATATAGCGTACTATCATGTCGAGCAAGAAAGTCCTACCTATATATGTCCCAGCATCCACTACAATACACATCTCATGTACAGTAATGTCCTATAGGGCATACATATAACTAACAGGGCACACTACTGCTACTGCGTTTGCTGTGACTTTTTGGACATGATATTTTGTAGGTGGGTTGTGAGTATTCTTTTATCTTCTACCTTGTACACTTTCTCATTGTATCTATTATACTCCATCTACCATATGTATATTCGACTTAAAGACGAGACTGAGAAATATTGTATTAAATTTGACTTTAGGTGCCATGCTCATGTGAGCTGACTTTTATGTTTTGTTGTGGATATTTTTTTCTTTTCTTATTTCATCGTTTCTTCGCCTATGGCGCCGTATATCTTGCTTGTGATTGTGTTCGGCCAGATGGCGTTGAGATAGCTCCTAAGTGGGGATATATATCTCTATCTATCTATCTATATATATATATATATATATTA
This sequence comes from Agapanthus africanus, assembly GCA_030015575.1. Classification (NCBI taxonomy): domain Eukaryota; kingdom Viridiplantae; phylum Streptophyta; class Magnoliopsida; order Asparagales; family Amaryllidaceae; genus Agapanthus; species Agapanthus africanus. Next base: position 122,971,359 of record CM057347.1, on the reverse strand, counting down.
TGCTTATATATCGGTTTGGATCAGTTTTTACAAAGGAGATGCTTCCAAAATTTTCAAAATTACTTGATCATCAAAAAGGTTTTGATATAACTCTTTTGCACCTTAAATTAACATTTTTAAACAATGATTTTTTACCACTCTATTTTAAATTACGGTTTTGATTCTGGATTTTTGGCTTACTTGAATTACGTTACACGTTTAGACGTTGCGTGGTTTAAGTGCCGGTCATGTTCCACATTTAGGTCGTGACAGATTCTATTCTTCATTCTCCTTCACCTTCTTCTCCCACATCATCGACGCTGACGGAGCAGACGATCATAAAGTAACGAGAAGTCTCATTGCAGGATAGATGTTATCCTCAACGTTCAACCCAACCCTCGTCCATAGTATTGCTCGCGATCGTAGCAAATAACTATGAAATCAAACCGCAATTCATTCCGCTACTCTTAAAATTCCACGGACTCAAGTCCGAAGATGCTTACCTTCTAATCAGTGAATTTGAGGGAGTGTGCACTATGATAAAAATCCAAGGAGTGAGTGAGAATGTTGTTAAGCATAAGTTCATTCCCTTTGCACATAAGGACAATGCGAAGAATTGGTTAAATAGTTCGCCAGCTCGATCGATTACGATGTAGGAAGACTTTGTGAAAGTATTTTAAATTTTTTTTACCCTATTCATAAAACTGTGCGAATTTGAAACGAAATCCACAATTTCAAACAAAAAGAGGGTGAAATCTTTTGGAAATACTTGGAAAGATTCAAGGATATTTTAATCAAATGTCCCCACCAAGGTTTAGAATAATGGCGACTTTGTCAGATAGTCTATGAAGGTTTAAACTCCAGCTCACGTATGATGTTAGAATCCATATGTCAATGCAAATTCTTAAGCTATGGTGATAAAAGCGCATGGAACTTTTTAGAAGAGCTAGCTGACAAAACTATTCAGTGGGCGAGTGTGAGCGAGAAATCATCATCATCGACTAGGGGTGGAGCACACATAGTTGAAACCTCTATAGCAGCCGAAGCAAAAATCGTCGCTCTTGTATGGCAAATGGAAGCTTTAGAGGGCAAAAATTCACCGTCACTAGTCAACCAAGTTTCTCAACCGAAACGTATAATCCTGATTTGAAGAACCATCCCGATTTTGCTTGGAATCAGGCACCTTTTCAAAACAACAATTCAAACCCGTCATTCCAACAATTTCAAAACTCAAATTTTCAAAATCAAAAATTAGGATATTCTAACAACCAGCCCCAACAGCCGAATTGGCCCAACCAAACCTTTGCACCACCCAGGTTCGTCCAAGACGACAAGAGGGTGTCGACCATTGAAAAAGGGTTGGAAGCTCTGATTAAAACGTCCACGCAGACTACATCTAGTCTAGTTACTTATACAAACCTCTGGTCAGTTGCATAGTGCTAACACACAAGCCATAGCCAGGCTAGAAATTCAATCAATCGACTCGCGGCCACCGTGATCGAAAGAGAGAAGGGAACATTTCCTTCCCAACCGGTGACGAACCCGAGAGAAAAAAGGAACCACAACGCTCATGTTGTTCAACAGAACAACGTCGAGAATGCAAATGCCATCACCGTCCTAAGATCAGGACACACAATTGAAAACAAGGCTGTCAAACCGAACGATACATCCAAACGTGCGGTTGTCGATTCGCTGGCACATGTTTCATCACCTGTTCCATCTTCCGGTCCATCCACTTCTCTGTCTTCACCTTCATCTTCTTCTTCGACGCCGGCTGCAACTCCATCGAAAAAACATGACGCAATGCCACAAATTCGCCCAACAGCACTAGCACGAACAATCACGCCTTCTGCACCTACTCCATCTGCACCTACCTTCTTCGAACCAAATTTTTAAGCCTAAAGCTCCCTAACCCAATAGGTTAAGATCAAAGAAGCCCTCTGCAAGTATGGAAAAGGTGTTAGAAGTCTTCAAACATTGTGAAGTCAACATTGTTGGATATGGTGCCCTTAAAGAAATTTTATAATTGCAGGCACGCGATTATGATAATTGAGAGAGGACCTATACAGGTAGAACAATTTTACTCGAAATGATAGTATGCTATCTGGTTTGTCTTTATCATTGATGTGTACACGTTTTACTTGTTGTTACGTGTTTCTATGTAACGCTTTGAAATTCGTTTAGGTTAATTTCGCGTTAGTAATGATGTGTGTTTTTCATAAAAACCCGTAAATCTTATTTTCCTTTTTAAACTCGAATAAAACTAGTTCTAATTGTGATGAGAAGTGTTTTTATATATAAATGGGTTTTGTTGATTATAATTTAGCTTGTGTTCACCTTAATTAGATATTTTCCTTAATTACTTTTCCTAAGCTAGGTTTGTGTGGCAAGCATGCACACTTATCACTTTTTTTTGTAACTTAAGTTAACTGTTAGCATGTAACCCTTTTTCTTTTTGGTATGGTTCATATTTTTCCCAAATAAACCAAGTTAAACCCTCATTTTAAAATAAAATTTAAAGGAATGGGAGGTATGGTGGGTTAGGTGAAATTGGAGATTGAATTTGACCATTTTCTCACTCATTTATCCCTCTCCCTCTCATTTCTGCTTCTCCAGCAGAGATAGCAGCAGCAGCAGCAACATCATCATCATTTTCTTCTTCTTTTGCTTCTCTTTTGATCCAAACACAAACCCTACACAAAAATCCCTTTTTTCTTCACAAAAACCTTTAGATAAATGGCTCTTTTGAGGATTTTGGTAGCAAATCAGTGACTTTGAAGGAAAGGGCGGGAAGTTAGGTTTCCCTAAGGTCTTTTGGAGGTATTAAACTCACCCATATCACTTTAGTTCTTAACTTGTAGTTTATTTAGCTAAAAATCATTTTTTTGTGCATTTTTGTGCTAATGAAGGGAAATTAGTGAAGTTTATGTTAAGTTAGCATTTTTAGGGCTTGTTTAACTTAATTAGGTGTTGTTAGTATTGTTTTAACCAAGGATTTGTTTCAGGTTGCACAAAAACACCATAATGTTTTAGTTTAGTGTTAAATTAGCTTTTTAACTAGGTTTTGTGCTCTGTTGTGATCTGCTTGTAACCCGATTGCTCCAGGCAAAAATTGCATTTACTGGAGCATGTACACTAGATTTAGAGAACACACACGAAGCACGGGTGCCCAACTCCCTAGGTTGGCCGCCGGAATAATCATTCTGGTCTCAAATTGCGGCCAGATGGGGGACCTGGGTGTTGGGATTTGTTTTGTTGGTGTCTGCTACATTTTTAAGGCCTGTGGTATATGCAACTTTGTAAAATTCTACTTATACAAAAATCTGGAACCAATTAACCTATTTCCTATACTTTTAACTTTCGCGACACGTGTGATGCGTGTGTGGGTTTAGGGATTTTCTTCGTTTCGCGACGTGTCGGGGTAGCTTCAGGCGCTTAATCACACGTTTTAGCGTATCGGACACACACGCGTTTAGTTCGCGGCGCGAGTTTCACGTTTGGTTTCGACATCACATTTTATAGGGTTTTAGCTTATGCTTATTCCTTGTGTAATTCTAGGTTCGCAGGCGAGTACGACGGACGCCGCGAAAAAGGGGAAGCAAGTCGTTGGCTACACTTAGCACGAGACCATGGTGAGTAGATTTAACATCTACGGGGAAATCGCCCGTATGGCGTTATGCGTCAAGGCTTGATACGCTATTGTAGCTGCATATTTGCATTCATATACCTTGGTTGCATACTATATTTCCAGCTATATGTATATATATGGACTTAGAATTAATAACACACTGCACTGTTACTAACGGTTTATGTTGCACGAGCACTAATCTGCATGTTACACACACACCATTAGTAATTGCCATGACACTCACACTATAGAATTACCATGAACAATATATTGTAGCTCACCTCCTATATGATTCGACATGATTATGTTACTTGTGCACATACTCATTTGCATATCCATACTTATGCATATACAATTGTACCGGCCTAGATAAGCTGATTTTTGGTAAAACTGGGTACCGCATGATACCATTTAAAAACTGAATCTACATAGAGAGCGGTTTCTCCCTTTTACTCATAGTACGACTTATGATGCATATATCACATCGCATGGATTTACGCATTGGCTTTGGATTTCATGTGATTTCTGGATTTGAAAACCGTGGAAATTTTCAAGAAAGCATGCATTGTTTTAAAAACTCGATTCCTCTTGATATGATATTTTGGTGCGTCCACCACGCGTTTTCTCGGTTCTGAGACGTGTGCTTGAGACCCGATTAGAGGAGTTGGATGATCCGTTTGCGGGTTCATGGTGGACCCGGTATGGTTCCCCGGGGCGAGAAATGTTTTTTTTGGAGCAGACGATGAGCCTGGCAGGGTGGCTAGTACCAACCGGTGATTGGTTAGACCTGGCGGTTATCCGGAGTATACTGACCAGAGTCGATAGATGGATACGGGATGACCTGTACTACCGGGGCCGAGGGCCGATTCCACAGATGGAGGCCGTGGGCCGATCCGGACTGACGGAGCCCGATATATGAGGATTTGCATGTCGATGCTGGACATGATTATTTCATGATATTTTCGAGTGCCGATGTTGGCCACTCACGATTCTCAGAGATTTACAGGATTTGAGGGCCGATGAGGGTGACGGCGCCTGAGTTTTATTGGGATTTGGGTGCATTGATACACACCGGTTATTTTTCCACGTTGACATTCCGTGTAGATGTCATTTTATCCCATGCTCAGCATTCATTATTATGCATCTCATCTTGTAGTCGTATTACCTGATAGAGTACTTATGCATGATTATTGTATATCCTGCTCATCGCATATAGATGTTATCTGCTGGCATAAGTTAGAGTGTCGCAGTTCGTGCATACTCGTGATTACCTTTATATGTTATATTCTATTCACGAGTTGGCAACTCACCCCCGTTGTGCCACGGTGCTTGCAGGTTGCCCCTCAGAGTCGTCGCGGCAGGCTGCTTTCTTGTATCTTTTTGGCTACGGGTACCACGGCAGTTGGTGCGTGAGCTGTTTGCTGCTAGGTGGGTTTGTGGTATCCGGTTACTTTCCATTTGTACACACTTTTGCATCTAGTACTCTCCATCTACATTTTCATGTATTGACTTAGAGACCAGTATGAGGACGATGATGTATATTTTTGTACTCTGGTGTCGAGCTCGTGTGAGCCGACTTTCCTTACTCAGTTTTTATCATTTGTGTTGTTTTTCACTTATTGCTCATTTCTTCGCTACGGCGTCGTATATTACTCTTGTGGTGATTGTTTCCCACGTTGGGCGTGATTGCTCCCATTTGGGATGCTTTATTCTTATTGTGTATCATTTTACTCATATCTTGCCATGTACCCGATTTCGGAGTTAGTTTTTACAAAGGAAATGCTGCCAAAATTTTTAAGATAATAACTTGAACTTTAAAGAAAGTTACTAAACTACTTAAGGTTTTCCAAATGTTTTTAAACAAATGTTTTCAACACTCACTACTTTTAATGGTTTTGATTTCTAGGTTTAGGCTTACTTAGTCGCGTAACGCCTGTAGACGTTACGTGGTTAAGTGCCGGTCACGGGTCGAATTTCGGGTCGTGACAAAGTTGGTATCAATGTGCAGGTTTTACCTTTCGGAGTGTAGGATGACCCTGGTATGATGGAGTAGGTAGCTGAAGCAGAGTGGCGTAGCGTGTGTATGTTCCGCGGCATACTCACGACACGGTACTCCGCCTAAGTGACCTTAGGACTTATTGATTGAAATTCCTTCATGGTTATATACATTCTTGTGATTCGATTTCCGTATCCTTATCGAATCCTATTTTCTTTTCAGCCATTATGCCGTCTAAGACTACGAGGGCACAGAGAGCGGCCGCGAGAGCCGAGATTAGAGTTGATTCGTCTGAGACGAGGACAGACCCGGGCAGTACACCAGTTGTACCAGAGCAGACTGTTCCTCCTTCAGCATACCAGATCGCTATGGTAGGGGCCGGTATGCAAGAGATGCGCCAGATGATGGGATCTCTAGTTGAGACGCTTCGAGCGCAGTGACCAGAGGTAGTCCCACCCATTGCAGGGACCGTGATGGCACCTATGGTGCATGCAGTTGCCCCTACAGCTACAGAGGTCATTACAGTATCGCTATCCGAGTTTATGAGGTTGAAGCCTCCGGTCTTCACAGGAACCAATACAGCCGAGGACCCACAGTCTTTCATTGATATGATGGCCCGGATATGTCGTTCACTCAGATGCTCAGATGCGAGATGGGTAGAGTTCGTGAGCTTTCGCCTGGAAGGTCTTGCGCAGAAATGGTGTGAATCGGTCGAGAAGGGCAAAGCAGCAGGTCTTCCTCCTATGACCTGGACTGAGTTAGTGACAGTGTTCCTTGCCCGCTTCCTTCCACAGAGTGTCAGAGATTCTAGAGCGCGCAGGTTCAAGTCTTTACGTCAGACTCCGGAGATGACAATGGCAGAATACGACGTGCTGTTCACCGAGTTATCTGTCTATGCCCCATATTTAGTAGATACTGAGGAGATGCAAGTCAAGAGGTTTGTTCGAGGCTTGCTTACCCCATTATTTCTTGCGATCAGCGCACAGCATTGCGAGACCTATGCAGCAGCTGTAGATGCAGCCTTATTAGTCGAGGAGCGTCTTGCTGAGACATCGGTAGTCCCAGAGCCGAAGAGACTTCATACTGGTATATCAGCACGAAGACAGACATTTAGACGCCGCGACAGGTTTCGTTCAGGAACGAGGAGTAGCAGAGATTCGGGACGAGGCCAGATATTTAGTTCGTATCCACGGGAGGGTCAGCAGTCTTCGGAAGGGTGCTTTAGGTGCGGCAGTCTACTTCACCTCGTTAGAGATTGTCCTGAGATACACCGAAGGGAGGCAGTAGTACCTCATATCACATTACCACCTTCTCCACCTCAGAGGGCATTGCCTATTGTACCTACTGTTGCTCCGCGTCAGACTTACGCACAGAGAGGTTGTGGCCGCGGAGGGTTCGTTCAGAGAGGACGGGGTGACCGAGGCAGAGGACAGTCAGTCGCAGGTGGAGGACATGCACGGTTTTTGCTTTGACGCATCAGGACGCGCAGGCGTCCAATGCAGTGGTCTCAGGTATCCTTTCCGTATGTTCTGTTGACGCACACAAGTTGTTTGATCCGGGATCCACACACTCGTATGTTTCCACACACTTCATGCCGAGTTTGGGTAGAGAGTCCAGTTTGCTTGATCAGCCGCTTGTTGTGACCACCCCTGTGGGTGAGTCGTTTATTGCTAGACACGTGTTCCGATCCTGTGATGTCCGTATTGGCGAGAGAGCGTTTCCTGTCGACTTGATCCTTCTTGAGATGTTGGACTTCGACGTTCTTTTGGGCATGGATTGGTTAGCCACATGCTATGCGTCTGTGGACTGCCGCGAGAAGACAGTTAGGTTTTGTTTTCCCGGCGAGTCGGCTTTTGTTGTGAAGGGGGACCATGGTGCCGCCCCTCACAGTTTGATTTCTTCTCTTCGCGCTAGACAGCTTTTGAGGAAGGGATGTCAGGGATTTCTAGCTATGTTTGCGATACTAGAGCTACAGAGGTTCCTTTGGATCGGGTTCCTATTATTAGCGAGTTCCCTGATGTATTCCCTGACGAGCTTCCTGGGCTACCGCCTGAGCGCGATATTGCCTTCTGTATTGATTTGATTCCCGGCACGGGGCCTATTTCTATACCGCCTTATCGGATGGCCCCGGCGGAGCTTAGAGAGTTGAAGGGTCAGTTGCAAGATTCGCTGGATAAGGGACTTATTCGACCCAGTGTGTCTCCTTGGGGTGCTCCAGTCCTGTTTGTCAAGAAGAAGGACGGCAGTTTGCGTTTGTGTATTGACTACCGCCAGCTGAACAGGGTTACCGTGCGGAACAGGTATCCTTTGCCACGCATCGACGACTTATTCGACCAGCGTCAGGAGGCAGGATACTTTTCGAGGATCGATTTACGATCAGGCTACCATCAGTTGCGGGTTCGACAGGAGGATATTCCGAGGACAGCTTTCCACACGCGCTACGGCCATTATGAGTTTTTGGTGATGTCGTTCGGACTCACCAATGCCCCAGCAGCATTCATGGACTTGATGAACCGTATTTTCAGGCCGTATCTTGATATGTTCATCATCGTATTCATTTACGATATTTTGGTGTATTCCCGGAGCCGAGAGGAGCACGAGCAGCACCTACGGATCACACTGCAGACCTTGAGGGAGCACCAGCTTTTCACAAAATTTTCTAAGTGCGCATTCTGGCTTGACAGTGTAGACTTCTTGGGTCACGTGATTACACGAGATGGTATATGTGTGGACCCGAAGAAGATCGAGGCCGTTCAGCATTGGCCCAGACCCACATCAGTTACGGAGATCCGCAGCTTTCTAGGACTGGCCGGCTACTACTGACGATTTGTACAGGACTTCTCCCGCATTGCTGCACCGTTGACCGGGTTGACCCAGAAAGGAGTTCATTTCGATTGTACGGAGGAGTGTGAGCATAGCTTTCAGCAGTTGCGGACTCGTTTGACTACGGCGCCGGTGTTATCATTGCTTTCAGGATCGGGCGGATTTATGGTCTTTTGTGATGCTTCTCGAGTGGGGCTAGGGTGCGTATTGATGCAGCATGACAGGGTGATCGCGTATGCTTCACGGCAGTTGAGGAAACATGAACATAACAACCTCACTCACGATTTAGAGATGGCTGTAGTGGTCTTTGCACTCAAGATCTGGCGACATTACCTGTACGTCATGTCGTGCCAGATATTCACTGATCACAAGAGCTTACAGTATATATTTCATCAGCGAGACCTGAATCTTAGACAGCGCTGTTGGATGGAACTAGTAAAGAACCATGATTGCGAGATCTTGTATCACCCGGGCAAGGCGAACGTAGTGGCGGATGCTTTGAGCAGGAGACCCGAGGTAGTCTATCTTGTCAGAGCGTAGTGTAGAGGAAGTCGTCGGTAGATTGGCAGATTTTATGCGACAGCCGAGTGCAGTTTGAGTTTACGCCGATCGGGGTACAGCTTGTGCATGTTCGTGCACGCCCACAGTTGCTTGACCATATACATGAGGCACAGTACAGTGATGACCGTTGTTCAGAGATCATGGCACAGATTGGACAGGGTAGATTTTCCGAGTTTGTGATCGATGATTAGGGGATACTGCGATTTGGGACTAGACTGTGCGTACCAGATGCTGAAGGACTACGGCGTGAGATTCTTGAGGAGGCACATCGATCGGTGAACAGTGTTCATCAGGGTTCCACCAAGATGTACCATGATATGAGAGATGTTTAATGGTGGGACGGGATGATGAGAGACATCACAGACTTCGTGTCGAGATGCCTGACTTGTCAGCAAGTCAAGGCCGAGCACCAGAGGCCCGCGGAAGAGCTACAGCCGTTACCCATTCCGAAATGGAAATGGAAGCAGATTTCTATAGACTTCATCGTGGATCTACCCAGGACTAGTCGAGGGTATGACTCCATTTGGGTGATTGTGGATCGATTGACGAAAGCGGCTCACTTCCTGCCGGTGAAGACCACTTTCGGTTTTACTCAGTACGCCCAGATATACATCGACGAGATTGTACGACTGCATGGAGTCCCGACATGTATCATGTCCGACCGAGGCACCCAGTTTACCAACCGACTATAGCAGAGGCTTCAGGAGGCTTTAGGCACCCGCTTGAGTTTCAGCACAGCATTTCATCCGCAGACCGACGGCCAGTCAGAGCAGACTATTCAGACTCTCGAGGACATTCTCCGAGCGTGCGTCTTAGACTTCGGAGGTAGCTGGGATCATCATTTACCCTTAGTAGAGTTCACCTACAACAACAGTTTCCAGGAGACCATTCGAGGCTCTATATGGGGGGAGATGCAGATCGCCCGTCTGTTGGACAGAGCTCAGCGAGAGCAGTATTTTAGGCCTGCAGATTGTTGAGGAGATGACCGCGAAGATCCATTTGATTCGCGATAGGATGAGAGCAGCCCCAGAGCAGGCAGAGATCTTATGCGGACCGTCGTCAGCGCAGACTTGAGTTTTCTGTTGGCGATCATGTTTTCCAGAGGGTCTCCCCAATGAAAGGTGTGATGAGATTTGGGAAGAAGGGGAAGCTTAGTCCCAGATACGTGGGCCCCTTCGAGATCCTCAAGCGTGTAGATCCTCAAGCGTGTTGGTGCAGTTGGGTATCGGTTAACCCTTCCGCCCAGTTTCCCAGATGTTCACCCCGTATTTCACATTTCGATGCTCCGCAAATATCTTCATGATCCTTCACATGCGATTCAGCACCCGACGATCCAGCTGGAGCACGACCTTTCTTTTGCAGAGCAGCCGGTGGTCATCTTGGATCGACAGGTGAAGAAATTGAGATCGAAGGTTATACCGTCCGTCAAGGTTCTTTGGTGTGGCCCGAACAGCGAGGAGGTCACTTGGGAGACCGAGGGCGAAATGAGGAAGAAATATCCCCATCTCTTTTAAGGTACGCGTAGCTAGATTTTTAAATTCGGGGACCGAATTTCTTTAAGGGGGGTAGATTGTAACGCTTTGAAATTCGTTTAGGTTAATTTCGCGTTAGTAATGATGCGAGTTTTTCATAAAAACCCGTAAATCGTATTTTCCTTTTTAAACTCGAATAAAACTAGTTCTAATTGTGATAAGAAGTGTTTTTATATATAAATGGGTTTTGTTAATTATAATTTAGCTTGTGTTCATCTTAATTAGAAATTTTCCTAAATTACTTTTCCTAAGCTAGGTTTGTGTGGCAAGTGTAAGTCGATGTAGTACACCCCAGTACTTGTGGGGAGGCGGATTTTAAAAAAACGATCAAGTTTAAGGAACGAACATCGACTAACCGCTTAAATCGAAGCTAAACTCTAAATAACCGTATTCTATGAGTTTCTTTTCACAAGTGATTAGGGATTATACCTAATGAAACCGGTCCTTCTTCTTTACGTCCTCCTTTGTTCTCCTCGACCTTCTCTAGGTAGTAGACGATCCACCCGAGAGCGAAACTCCAAGCTAAACCTCTAACTTGAGGTAACTAATCAACTTTGATTGCTAATCAAAGATGAAAGGATGATGTAGAGTGTAGGTTATGGATGCTTAAGTCTAACTAAACCTTTGTTCTCAACACATGAGGATTAAGGTTAGTATCTTGAAGATGAGAGCTTGAGGAGAGAGAATATGAGATAAGATAATGAGAGAAGAGAGAGAGTGTATCATAATATTATGAAGCATTCTTATTTTCAACAAATGAATAAAAGAAATGAATAAGCATGCTTCATAAAATATCTTGTGATGATTCATTAGCATGAGTCATTAAGCAATAAATGTGCATTAATGAAGTGAATGAATCACCACCATGACTCACTCTCTTATCCAAAAGAAACCTCCTTAGTCACATCTTCTAGAAGCTTCTCGAGTAATTACGAGAACGCCCCTCGATCCGTAAAAATACGGAAAAACTTTAGACTGTAATAATCCAATAACCGGATACCAGTAACTGGCTTAAACCAAAGCCGACTGGTAAAAACTGTCCGAAAGTCATACGTGCGTAAACGCACGTATGCGTCCGAACCCTTTGTCGCAAAACCATGCAACCTCTATATCGTTTCGCCTGGAGTAGGAAACTCTCTGTGTGGGACTCTAGAGACTCGACTACTACGCTGGCAGTGGGTTTAACCACAGACCGCAAGCGGCACTAGCTGTACGTAACGGTCCCCAGGTAGTTGTCGATAAGAAGGCCGATGAGAAAACCCATCCGAACTCCTACTGAGTCTGATGTGACAATCTCCATACAGTCCGGTCCGTTCGTCCAAGACTATCGCATATCGGGCCTAGGGGGGCGGCAAGCGTCAGTCCCCTAATAGCGGTATAAGTCGTGTCGGAGTGAAGCCCATTACTCCCTGAGAAACTACTGGAACCTACCAGCAAATCTCGCTTGCCCTGGCCAGGGACTTTGCGTAATGGCTCTCTGACACAGCACGATATCTACTCCCAATACCGGGAGGGACGAATCCTGTCTAACCGCCACTGCCTCCAAGTGCTCGGGACTGCACCCAACTGCTACCTGTTTGCACGACTCCTTTGAGCCGTGGTAGGGTAGCAATCTAAGAACAGTGGGACACACTCGAGGCGAAGTAGCAGTGTCAAGTCTGCGGACTACGCTGTACTCATGTCACCTGGGAACTGTTCACTGACGACTGGTATCAAACCAACCAACAGTTCCCTGTGAGTCCTGTCCGGTGTACCCGTAACCTAACGAGCACCTGCATACTATCTCCAGTACGACGTACTGACGGCTGTGGGACAGACCATCTCCCCAACTGGGATGAGAAGCGTACACACCAGTCTACTCCGGAGTATCGATGCTCTGTCTCGATAATCCAACGACCAGGGACCTGAATAAGGATGTGCTTGTAGACTACCCAGCCCCCACTAGTGTGACTGCCATCACAACGCTGGTAGACAAGCAAGATCCTAAGAGCTCTATCAATACGTACACTCACATATTAAGATAGAAAAACCAAGTAGCATACTACCATGTTAAGCAAGACTGTTATATACATGTGAATATCCCAAGCTTCCATTAAGTAATATACAAGCTAGTATGATACAGTAATGGCCTTCTAGGGCATAAACACTAACAATCTCCCACTTGCACTAGGGCCATGTACTGGCATATCGTAGACCAATGATCTCGAGCAGCCTCTCAAACTGAATCTGAGGAAGGGCCTTCGTGAATGGATCAGCAATGTTCTCTTCTGAAGCAACTCTCCGAACCTCGATCTCCTGACGATCAATGAACTCCCTGATCAGGTGATACCGCCTCAAGATGTGTCTGGACTTTTGATGGGACCTTGGTTCCTTCGCTAAAGCTATAGCTCCGTTGTTGTCGCAATACAGAGGTATTGGATCAACTATGGTAGGAACAACCTGAAGTTCTGTTAGGAACTTCTTCATCCAGACTGCTTCTTTTGCGGCATCGCAAGCAGCTATATACTCCGCTTCCATCGTCGAGTCAGCAACGGTGTCCTGCTTGGAGCTCCTCCAGCACACCGCCCCTCCATTGAGGGTAAAGACATAACCCGACATGGACTTGGAATCGTCCTTATCACTCTGGAAGCCGGAATCAGCAAAGGCCTCCAACCTGAGGTCTTTAGCGCCGTAAACCAAGAACATCTCCTTAGTCCTCCTCAGGTACTTGAGAATGTTCTTTACTGCTATCCAGTGTTTCTCCCCTGGGTCTGACTGATACCGGCTTACCACGCTCAGTGCGTAAGCTACATCTGGTCTGGTACACAACATCGCATACATTATAGAGCCTACCGCAGAAGCGTAGGGTATAATAGACATGCGTTCCCTTTCCAAATCAGTCTTGGGAGACATTTCTTTGGAGAGGGTGATTCCGTGACAAGCCGGTAGATTACCGCGCTTAGAATCTTCCATACTGAATCTTTTCAGTACAGTGTCGATATACCTGGACTGTGAAAGTCCCAACATCCTCTTGGATCTATCACGATAGATCCGGATCCCCAGAATGTAAGAGGCATCACCCAGGTCTTTCATGGAGAACCTTTGTGACAAGAATCCTTTGACAGATTGTAGCATAGGAATGTCATTTCCTATCAATAGAATGTCATCCACGTACAAGACGAGGAATACGACACTTCTGGCCACAGCTTTACTATATATGCACGGTTCATCTGGATTTTTGATAAAGTCATATTCTTTGACTGTCTCATCAAAACAGATGTTCCAACTCCGCGATGCCTGCTTTAGTCCATAAATAGACTTAAGCAGCTTGCATACTTTCCCGCTGCTCCCACTCTGATTGAAACCCTCTGGCTGATCCATATAGACGCTCTCTTCTAAATTTCCATTCAGAAAAGCCGTCTTTACGTCCATCTGCCAGATTTCATAATCATGGAAGGCAGCAATAGCAAGAAGGACCCGAATGGATTTGAGCATAGCCACTGGAGAAAAAGTTTCGTCATAGTCCAAACCAGGTCTTTGACGAAAACCCTTTGCAACAAGTCTAGCCTTATAGGTTTCCACCTGTCCATCTACACCAATCTTTTTCTTGAAGATCCATTTGCATCCTATGGGTTTTACCCCATCTGGAGCAAAGTCCAAAGTCCATACTTTGTTGGTGTACATGGACTCCATCTCGGTCCGCATTGCATCTAGCCATCGTACCGAGTCGCCGCTCTGGATGGCCTGCTGGAAGTCAGTAGGTTCATCATCATCTATGATGCAATCCTCTCTATCCCCGTCTATGAGAAAACCGTAGTATCTCTCAGGCGGATGAGACGGCCTACTACTCCTGCGGAGGGGTGCGGGAATGATCTGTTCTTCTTGAACCTCTGGTTCTACCAAACTTTCAGTAGCAGTTTGTGGTTCTGGAATTTCTTCCAGTTCTATTTCGCTCCCACTTGATTCCTTTTCTAAATACTGATGTTCTAGAAAATGGGCATTACGAGAAACAAATACCTTTTGTTCCTCTGCGTAATAGAATAGATATCCCCTGGAGTGCTTTGGATATCCCACAAACTTACACTTTACTGATCGTGCCTCGAGCTTGTCCACATGCTGCTTTTTAACAAAAGCTGGACATCCCCAAATTTTTATATACTGTAGATGGGGTTTCTTCCCGCTCCACATCTGATATGGAGTGGTAGGCACAGTCTTGGTAGGAACCATGTTCAAAAGATATGCCGCTGATTCTAGCGCATGTCCCCAGAAAGATCGCGGTAACTCAGCATTACTCATCATGGATCGTACCATATCCAATAGGGTTCGATTCCGTCTCTCCGATACACCGTTATGCTGTGGAGTGTACGGAGGAGTAAGCTGAGAGAGAATTCCTTTCTCTTTTAGGTAACCTAGGAACTCGGCACTCAAGTATTCACCACCTCGATCAGATCTAAGTGTCTTAATACTTTTGCCGGTTTGGTTTTCTACTTCATTCTTATACTCTTGGAATTTCTCAAAAGCCTCGGATTTATGTTTCATCAGATAAATGAATCCGTATCTTGAGTAATCATCCGTGAAAGTAATGAAATAGGAAAAACCACCTCTCGCATGTGTAGACATTGGACCACATACATCACTGTGTATGAGTCCTAAGAGCTCGCTCGCTCTTACTCCTTGTCCAGTAAATGGAGTCTTTGTCATCTTACCTTTGAGACAAGATTGACAAGTGTCATAGGATTGATATTCAAACGTGTCCAAATATCCTTCTCTATGCAACTTAGTTAACCTTCTCTCATTGATGTGACCCAGTCTACAATGCCATAAGAAAGCTTTATTTAAATCTGGAGACTTTCTTTTTAGTGTGTTCTGGACATTGAAAATTTGGAGTTGGTTTAAAACATATATGCCGTTATTTAGAGTACCGGACCCAATCAAACCATGATTAAGGTGGATGTTGACAACATCTCTTACAAACGTGAAATCATAACCTTTATTTGATAACAAGGAAACTGATATGATATTACACGTTAAGCTGGGTACAAAATAACAGTTATGCAAAACCAAAATATGTCCACTCGTCAATCCTAGGTGATAATCCCCGACGGACGCAGCTCCCACGCTAGCTCCGTTAGCAACCCTGAGGATCATATCACCTTCCTTCAGCACTCTACGGTTTCTCAGTGCCTGCAATGAATTGCAAATATGAGATCCTGATCCGGTATCCAATACCCAGGAAGTAGAGTTGATCGACAGACAATTCTCAATTACAAACACACCTGAAGTCGAAGCCACAGCTTGCTTCGGTTCCTGGTTCTTGGCGTTCCACGCCTTGCAATCCTTCTTCCAGTGCCCTTTTCTGTGACAATGAAAGCACTCATCCTGACCAACTATCGGTACTGCTTTCTTTATCTTTCCCTTCCCTCTCACCTTACTAACACCTCCTCTAGGTTTGGGTGCGGCCTTCTTCTTCCTTCCTTTGGCCCTAGCCTTGGACCCTGAAGAAGATGAACCGCCAACAAACATAGCGGGTGTTTCCCTTACCTTCTGTAAGGTGCCCTCTGCACTGCTTAACATGTTCAGGAGTTCCGCAAGTTCAACTTCTTTTCCTTGAAGGTTGAAGTTGAGGATAAACTGGGCGTAGGTGGGAGGAAGGGACTGGAGAATAAGGTCTGTATAGAGCTCATTATCCAAAGTCGTCCCAAGGTCTGCGAGCTCCTCAATATAGCCGATCATCTGTAGGACATGTTCACCTACCGATGACCCGACAGCCAACCTCGCTCGAAATAATTTCTTCGAGGTCTCGTATCTTGCAATACGAGATTGCTCTCCATAAAGTTCCTTTGTATGGAGAAATATGCCTTCTAGGGACATATCCTCGTGCCTCCTCTGATGTTCATTGTTCATCGAGGCAAGCACGATGCACTTGGCTCTCGCGCAATCTAAATCCCAGGTTTTGCGGATTTCCTTATCCGCATTGCTGGATTTGGGACCAGGGACAGCAGGTGCCGTAGCGGTGAGGACGTACCCCAATTTGTCATAGGTCAAGGCCATCTTGACATTCCGCAGCCAATCTTTATAGTTTGGCCCCGTCAGTATATTCTTTTCTAAAAGTAACTTAAGTCCAGTCATTTTCAGGGTCGCTGCAATTAGGAGAGAGAAAAGAAAACACTTTAGCACGATGCTCTTGCAAGTTTAGAGTGGTTTTTAGTTTATCTAAACTGGATGGCTCCCACTGTTTCTCGAATCCTTCCTCAAACCATAAAAGAAGAATTAGCCAGGACTATTCTCACCGTACAATACTTGCTTAACCGTTCAGCCAGGCCGGTGTCGATACTTCGAGGGAGGTTTTCCAACGCTTTCGCGAAGTTCCTTAATTAAATAACCTCTTTTCTCTGGAGACGTAACCCCGCTGACACTTTTCTGGACACCTACTAGGTTTATAGCATTGATCGTTAAGTGACGAATATCCTGATAAGTAGCATATACTCACAGTAGGATCGGGATCCAAATATCATCGTCTGATAATGTTGTAGGAATGCTACCAACATTCATCAAACTCAAAATGGTATGCATCTCTTTGCAAATTTCAGTTTCTTTTGAAATTCCCGATATAAGTTTTTGCCCCATGCTCTTATAACCTTGGCGTTAGGTCAAAATGTCATAAGTCACATGTCAAGTTCTGCCCATCATTATCTTGTCAATTTGAACCCATCCGTATATATCCTTGACGTTCGGCCAAAATGATAATACGACTGTCCCAAACTAACTCATCTATCTATGCAACAAATGAATACCCAGTAGCTACCAAACACTATGCCTTGGCGTTAGGTCAAAATACATAGCTTGAATACTACTGAATACCCAGATGAAATGACGGAGGGCTACGAATGGTTTTGGCGAAACCGTGAACGTAGTGAACTTGATATAACCGAAGGAACCTGATAGCTTTTAAAAGGAGTGGTTAAATCTCCGCATTTAAAAATATCTGTTTTAAAAATAACCGAGTGGTTTCTTTTAAATTGTTCCAACGATTTAAACTTTGGTTTGTTTTCTTTGCATTACAGATAATGCGTCCCATCATTAACCTATCATTGCAGAAAACAACGAAAATACAACGTCCTCTTATGCCATCCGCATTCGCCACGGGGTCCCGTCATCACCCGTTAGGTTACTTAACTAACGACAGAGCGGGGGCTGGGCTAGCGCGGGTGTAAAACATAAGTGACGTCTAAATAGCTACAATAAATATAGATATTTTACATTCGTCTGACGCAATGATATTCATTCCAGAACACAGATAAACAATATTGGATATGCAAGCAATCTGTATTTCTTTTGAGCCTGCAAGAAAAGACAGATTTACACAGTTGTGATGAATAGCCGTTACCCCACCCTCGACCCCTACGGGTACGGCAAACTACCCACCCGGCAGTCTGTGTACCCCACCTTGGGTCAGTCCTAGGAGCAAAAACAGTAAAATGAAATAATACAACGGTGGCTACGACCGCAACCTGGAAGTGCCCCGCAAAAATAATATTACAACAAATTACATTTACAACAAATGAATTAATCAATAACCCATTGCAAACCCCGGCTATACACCACAACAGTCCAATACAGTTTATATGCACAAACAGATATAACCATTTCAGAAATGTGCAACCCCCTGCCAACCGTCATACTAGCAGTTGGGGGAGGTTTACGAACACATCAAACAATCACAGATATAATCCAATACGCAAATACTGTACAATTCGATCGAATAAACAACATCAATATTGCTCCAAAATCTGCTCTGTTAAACAGTAACCTGAGCAATAATTAAATATTCCAGAAAACCCTAAATTTCACAGAGAAGCAACAGAAGAAAAATCGGTCGCTGACTCGCCAACTCGGCGGCGGAAGCGCGGCGACTCAGTAGGCTGAGGCCGCGCTTCCACGGCGAGATGGTCGATTCAGTCGACTGTTTTTCTTGGGTGTTCTCCTGGTGTCATGTAAAGCTCTCTGAACTCACCTGAAAAATTTTCTGACATCGTTTTAAATTCGACAGAAACATGACAGAATTAGGGTTTTTCGGCTTCGTTTTTCCGTTCGAAATTCGTACAAATTTGCAATTAAGTTATTTAGTGTTTAGCGAGGCTCTGATACCACTGTAAGTCGATGTAGTACACCCCAGTACTTGTGGGGAGGCGGATTTTAAAAAAACGATCAAGTTTAAGGAACGAACATCGACTAACCGCTTAAATCGAAGCTAAACTCTAAATAACCGTATTCTATGAGTTTCTTTTCACAAGTGATTAGGGATTATACCTAATGAAACCGGTCCTTCTTCTTTACGTCCTCCTTTGTTCTCCTCGACCTTCTCTAGGTAGTAGACGATCCACCCGAGAGCGAAACTCCAAGCTAAACCTCTAACTTGAGGTAACTAATCAACTTTGATTGCTAATCAAAGATGAAAGGATGATGTAGAGTGTAGGTTATGGATGCTTAAGTCTAACTAAACCTTTGTTCTCAACACATGAGGATTAAGGTTAGTATCTTGAAGATGAGAGCTTGAGGAGAGAGAATATGAGATAAGATAATGAGAGAAGAGAGAGAGTGTATCATAATATTATGAAGCATTCTTATTTTCAACAAATGAATAAAAGAAATGAATAAGCATGCTTCATAAAATATCTTGTGATGATTCATTAGCATGAGTCATTAAGCAATAAATGTGCATTAATGAAGTGAATGAATCACCACCATGACTCACTCTCTTATCCAAAAGAAACCTCCTTAGTCACATCTTCTAGAAGCTTCTCGAGTAATTACGAGAACGCCCCTCGATCCGTAAAAATACGGAAAAACTTTAGACTGTAATAATCCAATAACCGGATACCAGTAACTGGCTTAAACCAAAGCCGACTGGTAAAAACTGTCCGAAAGTCATACGTGCGTAAACGCACGTATGCGTCCGAACCCTTTGTCGCAAAACCATGCAACCTCTATATCGTTTTGCCTGGAGTAGGAAACTCTCTGTGTGGGACTCTAGAGACTCGACTACTACGCTGGCAGTGGGTTTAACCACAGACCGCAAGCGGCACTAGCTGTACGTAACGGTCCCCAGGTAGTTGTCGATAAGAAGGCCGATGAGAAAACCCATCCGAACTCCTACTGAGTCTGATGTGACAATCTCCATACAGTCCGGTCCGTTCGTCCAAGACTATCGCATATCGGGCCTAGGGGGGCGGCAAGCGTCAGTCCCCTAATAGCGGTATAAGTCGTGTCGGAGTGAAGCCCATTACTCCCTGAGAAACTACTGGAACCTACCAGCAAATCTCGCTTGCCCTGGCCAGGGACTTTGCGTAATGGCTCTCTGACACAGCACGATATCTACTCCCAATACCGGGAGGGACGAATCCTGTCTAACCGCCACTGCCTCCAAGTGCTCGGGACTGCACCCAACTGCTACCTGTTTGCACGACTCCTTTGAGCCGTGGTAGGGTAGCAATCTAAGAACAGTGGGACACACTCGAGGCGAAGTAGCAGTGTCAAGTCTGCGGACTACGCTGTACTCATGTCACCTGGGAACTGTTCACTGACGACTGGTATCAAACCAACCAACAGTTCCCTGTGAGTCCTGTCCGGTGTACCCGTAACCTAACGAGCACCTGCATACTATCTCCAGTACGACGTACTGACGGCTGTGGGACAGACCATCTCCCCAACTGGGATGAGAAGCGTACACACCAGTCTACTCCGGAGTATCGATGCTCTGTCTCGATAATCCAACGACTAGGGACCTGAATAAGGATGTGCTTGTAGACTACCCAGCCCCCACTAGTGTGACTGCCATCACAACGCTGGTAGACAAGCAAGATCCTAAGAGCTCTATCAATACGTACACTCACATATTAAGATAGAAAAACCAAGTAGCATACTACCATGTTAAGCAAGACTGTTATATACATGTGAATATCCCAAGCTTCCATTAAGTAATATACAAGCTAGTATGATACAGTAATGGCCTTCTAGGGCATAAACACTAACAGCAAGCATGCACACTTATCAATTTTTTTTGTAACTTAAGTTAAAGTGTTAGCATGTAACCCATTTTCTTTTTGCTATGGTTCATATTTTCCCCAAATAAACCAAGTTAAACCCTCATTTTAAAATAAAATTGAAAGGAATGGGAGTTATGGTGGATTAGGTGAAATTGGGGATTGACTTTGACCATTTTCTCACTCATTTTTTCCTCTCTCCCTCTCATTTCTGCTCCTCCAGCAGAGATAGCAGTAGTAGCAGCAACATCATCATCATTTTCTTCTTCTTTTGCTTCTCTTTTGATCCAAACACAAACCCTACACAAAAACCCTTTTTTCCTTCACAAAAACCTTTGGATAAGTGGCTATTTTGAGGATTTTGGTGGCAAATCAGTGCCTTTGAAGGCAAGGGCTGGAAGTTAGGTTTCCCTAAGGTCTTTTGGAGGTATTAAACTCACCCATATCACTTTAGTTCTTAACTTGTAGTTTATTTAGCTAAAAATCGTTTTTTGTGCATTTTTGTGCTAATGAAGGGAAATTAGTGAAGTTTATGTTAAGTTAGCATTTTTAGGGCATGTTTAACTTAATTAGGTATTGTTAGTGTTGTTTTAACCAAGGATTTGTTTCAGGTTGCACTAAAACACCATAATGTTTTAGTTTAGTGTTAAATTAGCTTTTTAACTAGGTTTTGTGCTCTGTTGTGGTCTGCTTGTAACCCGATTGCTCCAGGCAAAAATTGCATTTACTAGAGCATGTACACTGGATTTAGAGAACACACACGAAGTACGGGAGCCCAACTCCATAGGTTGGCCGCCGGAATAATCATTCTGGCCGAAAATTGCGGCCAGATGGGGGACCTGGGTGTTGGGATTTGTTCTGTTGGTGTCTGCTACATTTTTAAGGCTTGTGGTATATACAACTTTGTAAAATTCTGCTTATACAAAAACCTGGAACCAATTACCCTATTTCATATACTTTTAACTTTCGCGACACGTGTGATGCGTGTGTGGGTTTAGGGATTTCCTGCGTGTCGCGACGTGTCGGGGTAGCTTCATGCGTGTAATCACAAGTTTTAGCGTATCGGACACACATGCATTTAGTTCGCGGCGCGAGTTTCACGTTTGGTTTCGATATCACATTTTATAGGGTTTTAGCTTATGCTTATTCCTTGTGTAATTCTAGGTTCGCAGGCGAGTACGACGGACGCCGCGAAGAAGGGGAAGCAAGTCGTCGGCTACACTTAGCACAAGACCACGGTGAGTAGATTTAACATCTACGGGGAAATCGCCCGTATGGCGTTATGCGTCAGGGCTTGATAGGCTATAGTAGCTGCATATTTGCATTCATATACCTTGGTTGCATACTGTATTTCCTGCTAGATGTATATATATGGACTTAGAATTAATAACACACCGCACTGTTACTAACGGTTCATGTTGCACAAGCACTAATCTGCATGTTACACACACACCGTTAGTAATTGCCATGACACTCACACTACAGAATTTCCATGAACAATATATTGTAGCTCACCTCCTATATGATTCGACATGATTATGTTACTTGTGCACATACTCATTTGCATATCCATACTTATGCATATACAATTGTTCCTACCTAGATAAGCTGATTTTTGGAAAAACTAGGACCGCATGATACCTTTTAAAAACTGAATCTACTTAAAGAGCGGTTTCTCCCTTTTACTCATAGTACGACTTATGATGCATATATCACATCGCATGGATTTACGCATTGGCTTTGGATTTCATGTTATTTCTGGATTTAAGAACCGTGGTATTTTTCAAGAAAGCATGCATTGTTTTAAAAACCCGGTTCCTCTTGATATGATATTTTGGTGCGTCCACCACGCGTTTTCTCGGTTCTGAGACGTGTGCTTGAGACCCGATTCGAGGAGTTGGATGATCCGTTTGCGGGTTCGTGGTGGACTCGGTATGGTTCCCTGGGGCGAGAAATGTTTTTCGTGGAGTAGACGATGAGCCTGGTAAGGTGGCTAGTACCTACCGGTGATTGGTTGGACCTGGCGGTTATCCGGAGGATACTGACCAGAGTCGATAGATGGATACGGGATGACCCGTACTGCCGGGGCCGAGGGCCGATTCCGCAGACGTAGCCCGTGGGCCGATCCGGACTGACGGAGCCCGATATATGAGGATTTGCGTGTCGATACTGGACACGATTATTTCATGATATTTTCGAGTGCCTATGTTGGGCACTCACGATTCTCAGAGATTTACAGGATTTGAGGGCCGATTAGGGTGACGGCGCCTGAGTTTTATTGGGATTTGGGTGCATTGATGGACACCGTTTATTTTTCCATGTTGACATTCCGTATAGATGTTATATTATCCCATGCTCAGCATTTATTATTATGCATCTCATCCTGTAGTTGTATTACCTGATAGAGTACTTATACATGATTATTGTACTTCCTGGTCATCGCATATAGATGTTATCTGCTGGCATATGTTAGAGTGTCACAGTACGTGCATACTCGTGATTACCTTTATATGTTATCTTCTATTCACGAGTTGGCAACTCACCCCCGTTGTGCCACAGTGCTTGCAGGTTGCCCCTCAGAGTAGTCGCGGCAGGCTGCTTTCTTGTATCTTTTTGGCTACGGGTACCACGGCAGTTGGTGCGTGAGCTGTTTGCTGCTAGGTGGGTTTATGGTATCCGGTTACTTTCCATTTGTACACACTTTTGTATCTAGTACTCTCCATCTACATTTTCATGTATTGACTTAGAGACCAGTGTGAGGACGATGATGTATATTTTTGTACTTTGGTGTCGAGCTTGTGTGAGCCGACTTTACTTACGCGGTTTTTATCATTTGTGATGTTTTTCACTTATTGCTCATTTCTTCGCTACGGCGTCGTATATTACTCTTGTGGTGATTGTTTCCTCCATTGGGCGTGATTGCTCCCATTTGGGATGTTTTATTCTTATTGTGTATCATTTTACTCATATCTTGCCATGTACCCGATTTCGGGGTTAGTTTTTACAAAGGAAATGCTGCCAAAATTTTTAAGATAATAACTTGAATTTTAAAGAAAGTTACTAAACTACTTAAGGTTTTCCAAATGTTTTTAAACAAATGTTTTCAACACTCACTACTTTTAATGGTTTTGATTTCTGGGTTTCGGCTTACTTAGTCGCGTAACGCCTGTAGACGTTACGTGGTTAAGTGCCGGTCACGGGTCGAACTTCGGGTCGTGACACTCTATTACATAATGATGAAGCCTATAGGATTCTTTCTTGACTACCAGCATTATGAAGACGATCATATACGTGAGAGTTAGGTAGTCTATAAGCACATCCTTAAATGTCTTTAGTCGTGAGAGTATCGAGGCTGGGCGTCGATATTCTGGAGTAGAATAGTGTATACATTTCGAGACCCCGACAAGGGGCGGTGGCCGATCTCATAAGCCATTGGGGTTATGTCACCTAAGATAGTAAACAGGTGCTCATGGGAGGTGAATACACTGGAAGGACTCGCCTAGAACTTCTAGATGGTATTATATCTATCGTCAGATGGAAGTTCTCGAGTGGCATTATTACAGGTTTGTCTTTTGACCTGAGATCGTCATTTTTCTTGTGTGAGTTCCCACTGTACATTGATTACTATCCTACCACAGATCAAAGGAGTCTTTCAAACTGGTTTTAGTAGGGTTCAGTGCCGAACCACATGGCGGCAGTGAGCGATTGTCGGGGATTCATCTCTCCTGATATTACGAGTCAATTCCGTGCTGTGTTCGGTTGGCTATCACCTTAAATCCGTGGCTACGGTAGATAAGATTTAATGATATGAGTGTAAGTCTACGGTAGCGCCCCGGCCGTCATTCTGACGCCAAACGCGGAACAAAAACTTTTATAACCGGCGCTATCGCATACTATAACCCGGATCTTGCCATTAACGCTAAACTAAAAAACTGTAAAGAGGTAGAAAGGCTATACCGATCGATCCGAGTCCTTCGGTCTTTAGCCATCATCCCACGCTCCTCACGGCAACTCCGATCTCCGTCTCCTCGTCGAGGTGGCACCACATCAACGGATCTTTAAACGGGCTCCCACCTCTATACTGAGGCAACTCGGACATAAAGTATGCTAACCGACATGTCCAAGATGAAGTAGAGAATGAGTAGAATATTTTGTCTCAAACACCCTAGGGTTCTCATCACATGAGAGGGATAGAGTGGAGGTTGAAGAAGATGCAAAGAGTTGGAAATTGTGAACTCAAGAATAATCTAGTGAGCAAAATAACCAAGCACCAAAAATTGCCTTGGCTGCCCAAAATAATAGTGATGATATATATAAGGTTTTGTGATGAAATATCAAGGAAAATATCCTACCAAAATATCTCCAACTCAACCCTAAAATATCACACCCAAAACAAAAGACATTAATTCTTCATGACTCACTAGATGACTCATTAACATGAGTCATTAGTGAACATGCTAGAATCAATGACTCATTAACATGAGTCATTAGTGAACATGCTAGAATCAATGACTCATTAACATGAGTCACACTTTCCAAAACATTAATCATTTAAACCAAAATGATTAACCTAAAAAGAAATGCATCTTCTAAAATATTCTCGTAGCGGATTACAAGAATACCCCTCACCTGTATATACATACCTATATCCGTATTCCGACCGAATACGAATACGAGAGACTAAAATATTCCGACTCAATATAATACTTGGATCCGGCTTAAACCAAAGCCCACCAGTATTATCTGTCCGAAATATGACACGTGCACAAGTGCACGTGCATTTTCGAACCCTGCCATAAAACCATACGGCCTCTACAACGTTTCACCCGAACTTGGGAAACAATCTGTGGGGGACTCTAAAGATTCGTCAGTACCCTGGCAGTGGGTTTAACCAAAAGCACGTCAGCGGCACTAGCTGTGCGTAACGACTGCCCATGTACTGACCGAAAGGGATGCCGATGGGCGAACTCATCCTAGAACCCTATTGAGCCTATCAGTGACAATATCCATACAGTCCGGTCCGTTCGTCTATGAGCATCGCATATCCGGCCTAGGGGGCTGGTAACAACAGACCCCTAATAGCGGTATAAGTAGTGTCGGAGAGTAGCCCTGAACACCCTGAGAAACTATTGGAATACTTACCAGTAATTCTCACCTGCCTTGGCCAAGGACTTGGTGTAATGGCTCTCCTAGACACAGCACGATCTCACCCCCAACACCGGGAGAGACGAATCCTCTGCGGATCAGCTCACTGCCCCTATGTGTCTCGGAACTGTACCCAACTAAAACCTGTTTGCACGACTCCTTTGAGCCGTGGTAGGGTAATAATCAAAGCACAGTGGGAACTCACACAAGACAAATGACGACTTCAGGTCGATGAACTAACCTGTACACATGTCACCAGGGAACTACTATCTGACGCTAGGTATAAAACCAACTAGCAGGTTCTCGGCGAGTCCTGTCCAGTGCACTCATAACCCAATGAGCACCTGTATACATCTTAGGTGATCCAACTGATACCAATGGCTTGTGAGACCGGCTACCGCCCCTCGTCGGGGTCTCGACTGTATACACTAGTCTACTTCGGAGTATCGATGCCCTGTCTCGAAAATCCCACGACTAGGGACCAATTTTAAGGATGTGCTTATGGACTACCCAACTCTCACATATATGATCGCCATCATACTGTTGAGAGTCAAGCAGGATCCTAAGAGCTCTATCAACGTGTAATAGTGAACAGTAACGTCACCTAAAGCTGTACACGACTGATAAAGGCAAACCAGATAGCATACTATCATCTCGAGTAAGACTGTCCTACCGGTACAGGTCCTCCCTCAATCATTGCAATCACGTACCTGCGATCCAATAATTAACTTTGAGGGCATTATATCCAACAATCTCCCACTTGCACTTAAGGCTAATTATTGCGATATCGCATACTCACAGCCCGTGTGATACCGAACACCCAACTCCTCTACTAATCAGTTTCACAAAGCTCGTTTGTAAAACACTTGTGTTCGAGAAATAGCCTTAGTGAGTGGATCTGTCCTAATGTTCCTTTCTTTGTCTCTCTTAATCTTAAGTTCGCGGAGAAAGCCATCTCCTAAATTGAGTATGTCTTAGAATATGTCTGGATATCTGATGGGACCTAGTTCATAAATGAACTCCAAATCCAAACATCTTAGACTGTATCGACAACTGAACCTAATCAGTATTCTGCACCATGCCTCCCACAATATCCTCTTGGACCACCTGTCCATAATACTGCCCCCTTCGTCAGAGGGAAAACTATAACTCTGACAATCACTCTGTCATCTATGTCACCTTTGGAACCCTGGAATGATAACCGTCTCCCGAAGGAGGCTGCTGTCATCAAATCCCTAGAACATGCACTTTTGTTTTAAAACTGCTTCCGTATGTTTCTTCAGGATTGGATTAATATAAACTTATTGCATCTAGTGCAAAAACAACATCTGGTGTGGTACTTGACATCTCACGATTGACTTAATTGCCTAAGCAAGTGATATGCCAATCATGCACATCTCTCTCCCCTTTAGTCTGTAAGACACCTTTAGAGAGGGAGACTCCATCACCTGCAGGTACACCACCATGCCAGGAGTCGTCCATTCTAAAATACTATTAGAATACTGTAAAAGTACCCACTTTTGGAAAACTACCCAAATCTAGATCTAAAACCATAGATCTAGTAACCATAATGTCAGATATCATATCTATATCCTTTGTAGAGAAACAACTGTGTGACAACCACAGTATAACCGATCGTAGTATAGGAATTTTACATCCTACTCTGTGTATGTCATCCAAATACCAGGACATCACACCCTACTACCTTCTTAACAGATCCATCCCCTATTCTGATGAAGTCAAAGCCATAACTATCACATCAAAATTAGATGATCTATCTCCGCTATATCTGCTCTAGTCTATAAATAGACATAAGCTACTTGCCCACTATGCTTCCGCTGCTCCCACTGACCACAACAACGCTCTGGCAGAATAATATATACGTACACTTCTAAACCTAGTTTAGAACT
This sequence comes from Agapanthus africanus, assembly GCA_030015575.1. Taxonomy (NCBI): domain Eukaryota; kingdom Viridiplantae; phylum Streptophyta; class Magnoliopsida; order Asparagales; family Amaryllidaceae; genus Agapanthus; species Agapanthus africanus. The sequence goes on along the minus strand of CM057347.1, from coordinate 122,943,763 downwards.
ACGCTATACTTAACCTCCTGCCGGGTCTCACGGCCTGGAACAACAGTAGTGTCAAGTCTGGGTAAACAAGAACCTCCCTGTCACTGTCCTTAAAGCTACTGGAGTACCTCTCGGGTGCCTGAGGTTACCAACCATATCTGCGGAGTGGCTAATGGAATGTCAAATCCGATTGAATCTATAGGTCCTATTAAAATTTTCGTAATCGTTTGCGGTTCTGGAATCTCTTCCAGTTCTACCATACTCACACTACTGTTTTCTGAAAAAATCCATTTTACTAAAACTGTGGCGAGTCAAGAACAATATCACCATTGAACTTCCAGATGGTAGAAAATCAACCCTCGTCATAGCCTGGGCCAACCCGCAAACTGCCATTACAGAAACGTGCCTTGAGTTATCCAAAGTCTGTTTTTAAGCATAAGACGGAAAATCCCCGTACCTTAACAACGTTAAGATATGAACCATTCTATATCCAATATAGAAACTTTGGCACTTAATTAATTGGAACCAGATTCAAATCATGCAACTGTCTCCAATGTATATCAACTTAATGGAAAGAGGCTAATCAGCATTACTCAACTTAGGAATACATCCAATTATGAGTAACCTGAAAGAGAAACAAGTTTCTCAAAACCATTACTATTAACTGAATACCAATCACAAGTATATACATCTTCGATCTCTTTGAAGAATCCCGATACTTACGAAATCTAGTTCTCTACTTTATTCCTATAACCACAACTTCTCAAAACTTAGACCTTGTATTTCTACGAAACACTTGTCTAAAAACTAGAGAAGTCACAAGTAAACAGAACATAGTACGAGAACCAACCCCTTTGTCCTGATAGACACTGGACAGCATACAATACTTTGTATGTCCCCTGAGTCGAATAACTCAAAACATGTGCATCGTAGGTTGAAAACTATACTTATGGTTAAGAACTACTCCGTTGTTCAATGCTCCTTACCCAATCGTCAACTGATATAGGTAAATGTCACGGACATAATTTCAAAAAGTTATATCTCACTTTATAAAAATAAACATACAGACATATCAGTTTGAAATTGGTAGACAACAACGGATACTCAAAACCAAATACTTACCGTCCAGCAAAAACCCAAGCGACTTCCTCAAATATCACCAATTACAACGAATTCCAATATAATGAGGATGATCACCTTATTCCCAAAAACTTACTCTTACTCATCATTTGTAAAACCATACAGATGTGAGAATCATACTTGGTAAATACATACCCTGGAGTAAGTATCTAATTGGGAAATAAGTTTTCCTTTAATAATGCACAGAGAAACTGAAACATGAAAATGTTTCGTAGGGGTATCCTGGTACTCCTAGTAATGCCTCTTCTATAATTCAATTCATGACTATAACCGTATGTTTCTTTACCATCTCTCCAAATCCCTTTATTTGTCTTTAGTCGTTACCTTCTGTACACCATCGTTAGTGTTGGGTTCCGGCAGTGCCCCGGCCGTCGAAACGCGGCCAAAATGCGGAACAAAAATTTATTAAACCGGCGCTACCGCTACCCGAATCCCGGATCGACCTTAAACCCTATCCTAGCGAGCTAACTAAGAGTTAGAAAGGTTATACCGAGTTTATCCGTGTCCTTCGATCTTCATTCCAAGCTCCTAGTGATCCTTTGATGAAGTTTGATTGCCGGTCTTCCTCCATCTCCAATGATCCACCCGAGAGAAACGGCGCAAACTCCAACCTCGTCGAACGAGGTAACCGACGCTCCAAAGTCGCTAGCGATAGAGAGTGGGGGTGTATGAAAGTGTCACTACATTTTTCTTTCAAACCATGAGCTCAATAAGAAACTCAAGAAGAAGATGAAAGAAGGATATGCACTTTTGCTATGTCTTTTTGGGTGAAGCATGAGAGTGAGAGAGAGAGGAGGCTAGTGTAATGTTTCATATCAAAAACCTAAATGAAATTAACCCCCCACCCCCACCCCAATAGTGGCCGGCCCCTTCTCTCTCTCCCATCAAAAGAAAATCATTTCCAATTTCAAATAAACAATTGCACACCATACTTAAAGACCATGCTTTGACCCATGCCTTTGCCACATTATTCCTTCCACCTCATTTATAAAACAAATGATTTTCCAAAAAGGGAAATCAAATAAATGAGGTGGCAACTTCTTCTAGAAACTATTCCATAAAAAATACGGAATACTTCCCGGTACATGTACCGAAATACATATACGCGTATTCGTACCAAAATACGAATAGCCGAGAGAGAAAATGAATAGTGAACAATAATACTAGAATACGTATATACAAATACATATATAAATTATTAAATCAAAACCTGATTTAATAAACTGGCTTAATCCTAAGCCGCTAGTATTATCAACCGTCCAATTAAAGTCTGCGCAGCAAGTGCACATATTTAATCGGACATCTATATGTATCAACATACCTCATGTACACCATATCGCCTGAACCGGGAAAACTCTCTCTGTGGGAATCTAAAGACTTGTCAATACGCTGGCAGTGGGTTTAACCACAAGCACGTCAGCGGCACTAGCTGTACGTAACGACTACCCAGGTATTGAGCGAAAGGGAGGCCGACGAGAAAACTCATCCTGAACCCCTACTGAGCCTGTCAGTGACAATATCCGTACAGTCCGGTCTGTTCGTCTAAGAGTATCGCATATCGAGTCTAGGGGGTGGATAAAGTCAGACCCCCAACAACGCGACATTTAGTGTCGGTATGAAACCCATCACCACCTGAGAAACTATCGATCCTGGATCGATAATTTTCTCTTCCACCGTGGCCATGGATTTATGGTGATGGCCATCCGTACACAACGCGACATCAGCCCCCAATACCGGGAGAGACGAATCCCCGACGATCCGATCACTGCCTCCATGTGGCTCGGGACTGTACCCAACTAAAACCTGTTTGCACGACTCCTTTGAGCCTTGGTAAGGTAGTAATCAAAGCACAGTGGGAACTCACACGAGACAAATGACGATATCAGGTCGACAGACTAATCTGTACACATGTCACCTGGGAACTGGTTTCTGACAATAGGTATAATACCAACTAGCAGGTTCCCGGCGAGTCCGTCCAGTGTACTCATATCCCAATGAGCACCTGTATACTATCTTAGGTGAACAAACTAACACCAATGGCTTGTGAGACCTGGCCACCGCCCCTCGTCGGGGTCTCGATCAGTATACACTAGTCTACACTGGAGTATCGATGCCCGGTCTCGATACTCCCATGACTAAGGATATTTAAGGATGTACTTATAGACCCCCAGCTCCCACGTATATGATCGCCATCACAATGCTGGCAGTCAAGCAAGAATCCTATGGGCTCTATCAACATGTATATGATGATAAAGACAAACCAGATAGCATACTATCATCTTGAGTAAGACTGTTTCATCGGTATAGGTCCTGCCTTAATCATCATAATCACAAGTCCGTGACTATGATAATTGCCTTGAGGACACTATAGCCAACAATCTCCCACTTGCACTTAAGGCCAATTATTACGATGTCGCATACTCACAGCCCGTGTGATACCGAACACCCAACTTCTCTACTAATCAGTTTCTCAATGCCCGTTTGCGAAAATGATTGCGTTCGAGAAATAGCCTCAGTGTGTGGATCCGCTCCAATGTTTTTTTCTGTGTCTCTCTTAATCTCAACTTCGCGGAGAAAGCTACCTCCCGAAATGAGCAATACTTGTCTTAGAATTTGTCTGCATATCTGATGGGACCCAGTTCGCAAATGAACTCCAAATCCAGCAAACTACTTAGGCTTTTTCGTCCACTGAATTTAATCAGTATTCTGCGCCATGCCTTTCCTCAGTATCCGCTTGGACCACCTGTCCAACATACTGACCCTCAAAAGAAGGAAAAACTATAACTCTGACAATCACTCTGTCATCCAGGTCACCTTGGAAGCCTGAAATGATAACCGTCTTCCGAAGGAGGCTGCCGTAATCATTTCCCAAGAACATTCACTTATGTTCAATAACTGCTTCCCAATGTTTCTCCAGGATTGGATTAATATATCTGCTTATTGCATCTAGTGCAAAAGCAATATCTGGTGTGGTACTTGACATTTCATGATTAACTTAATTGCCTAAGCAAGTGATATGCTAATCATGCAGGTCTCTCTCCCCTTTAGTCTGTAAGACACCTTTAGAGAGGTTGACTCCATCACCTGCAGGTACACCACCATGCCAGGAGTCGTCCATTTAATATCAAAGTACCCTGATTAGGATACTTCCCAAATCTAGATCTAAAACCATAGATCTAGCAACCAGAAAACCTGATATTATATCCATATCCTGTATGGAAAAACAACTTTGTGACAACCATAATATAACCGATCGTAGTATAGGAATGTCCCTTCCAATCAAGTGCATGTCATCCAAAATACCTGGACATCACTCTCTACTACCTTCTTACCAGATCCATCTCCTATTCTGATGAGGTCAATGCCTATGACTGTCACATCAAAAATAGATAATCTATTTCCACTATACCTGCATTAGTCTGTAAATAGACATAAGCTACTTGCCCACTATGCTTCTGCTGCTCCCACTGACTACAACAACCCTCTGGCAGAATCATATATACGTGCACTTCTAAAGCTAGTTTAGAATGACGCTATACTCATCCTCCTGCCGGGTCATATAGTCTAGAACAGCAGCAATGGCAAGTCTGGGTGAACAAGAACCTCCTTGTCACCGTCTCTGAGAAGACCGAAGTACCTCTCGGGTGCCTGAGGTTACCCACTAAAATCTGCGGAGTGGATAATGGAACATCAAATCCAATTGAATCCATAGGTTCTATTAAATTTCCAGTAATCGTTTGTGGTTCTGGAATAACTTCCAGTTCTACCATACTCCCACTTCTGTTTTCTGAAAAAATCCATTTTATTAAAACTGTGGCGAGTCAAGAACAATATAAATATTGATCTTCCTGATGGTAGAAAGTTAACCCTCGTCAAAGCCCGGGATAACCCACAAGCAGCCAATACTGAAACGTGACTAGAGTTTATCCGGATTCTTGTTTTAAGCATCAGCCGGACAACTCCATATACCTTAACATCGTTAAGATATAAATCGATTCTATATTAATCTAATATAGAAACAAAAGCACTAATCTAATTTGAACCAGAATCAAAATCATGCAGCTGTCTCCAGTGCATATCAACCAAATGGAAAGAGGACAATCAGCATTACTCATCTAGGAGTGCATCCACATATGAGTAACCCGAAAGAGAAGCAAGTTCTCAAATCCATTACTATCAGCGGAATACCAAACACAAGTATCTACATTTTCGACTTCATCGAAGAATCCTGATACTTACAACAAATGGTTCTCTACTTTATTCTTATACCTATAACTTCTGAATATCTGGTCCTTGCATTTCAACGAAATACTTGTCCATAACTGGAGAAGTCACAAGTAAACAGAATATAGTACGAGTACCAACCCTATTGTCCTAACGGACACTGGACAACATACAATACTTTGTATAAGTCCCCTGAGTCCAATAACTCAAACTCTGTGCGTCGTAGGTTGAAAAACTGTACTTTGGTTAAGAGGAGTTACACCGCTGTTGAATGCACCTTACCTAATCACCAGCTGATATAGGTAAATGTCACAAACATAATATCAAAAAGTTATATCTCACTTAATAAAATAAATGTACAGATATATCAGTTTGAAATTGGTGCATAACAACAGATATTCAAAACCAAATATTTGCCATCCGGCAAAATCCAGATGATTTCCTCAAATATCATCAATTACAATGAATTCCGATATAATGAGGATCTAATCACCCAATTCCCAATATCATACTCCTACTCACCATCCGTAATAACATGCAGATGTGAGAAACTGATCTGGTAAATACATACCCTGGAGTTAGATTCCAATTGGGAAAACAGTTTTCAATTTACATCGCACAGTGAAACTGAAACATGAAAATGTTTCAAAAGGGGTTAACTGGTATTCCTAACAACGCCTCTTCCATTATCCTGAATCATGACAGTAACCATATACTTACCTGCCCTCACTACAATCCCTTTAATATGTCTTTACTTATTACCTTCTCTACACCTCCTTTACGCTAATTGGTTTTCTTCATTCCCTACCTTTCGGCACCAGCCTAAGGTTTGGAAGAAGACTATCCAATAAGCGTAATAGGTGTACTCTCCTAATCCTAGGAGCCCTCGCAACCTGAGAGAAGGTAAAGAGAAAAGACATCTGAATAATCCTATCCAATTTCTCTTGAACCAGAATCCATCCTCGAAAAAGTTCCTTCGAGTTCGTATATAACTATACGATGGATTTATCCAATGGAAGTGGATATCCGTAGTGATACAGAGTGTCCTAGAGAAATGGAAAGTGGATGTAGGAGTGGCAGGGGTATACCCGGTCTTTATTGTGAAAGATGGTGGTCGCAATTTCCTTTGCCATTATTCTAATCCCTTTATATGTCTTTACTTATTACCTTCTATACACCACACTTAAGCTTAATTGGTTTTCTTCCTTCCCTACCGTTCGGCACCTGCCTATGGTTTGGAAGAAGATTATCCAATAAGCTCAATAGGTGCACCCTCTCCTAATCCTAGGAGCCCTCACAACCTGAGAGAAGGTAAAGAGAAAAGACAACCGAATAATCCTATTCAATCTCTCCAGAACCATAATCCATCCGTGAAAAAGTTCCTTCGAGTTCGTATATAACCATACGATGGATTTATCCAATAGAAGTGGATATCTGTAGTGATACGGGGTGTTCTGGAGAAATGCAAAGGTGATATAGAAGTGGTAATGATGTATGCGACACCGTGACATTCCAAAAGCCAAAGTGTTTTAAGAAGGTTCGGTCAACTTGGTTTCATGAGTTTTAGTTTAGGGTCGGGTCATAGTTATAGCCAGAGAGAGAGAGAAGAAACACTCAGCGTGCACTCTAACCTAGATCAGAATGGTTAATCATTTTATCCAATCAGGATGGCTCCCACTGTTTCCTCGAATTCTCCTCTAAACCCAAAAGGAGAATTAGTCGGAATCACCCGAGGAGTAACCCTACTCATCAGTGGGAATCGGAATCCAACTATCATCGCATGATAACTTGATGGAAGCCACTCAAGTCACCACACTCCAGAAGGTATGCGCAAGCCTAGCAAGTTTTCTGTATGTTTGAAACTCCCGATGTGTGTTTTTACCCCAAGCGGCTTATGACCTTGACAGAGGTCAACATATCATAAGTAGCAGGTCAAGTTCAACCCGTCATTGTCCTGAATTAATTTAGACCCACCCGCACGAGCCCTTGACAGAGGTCAACATGACCGTGCGACTGTCCTAAATAATCGCATATCTATGCAACAAACAAGCATTACCCAGCTACCAAGCACTGTGCCTTGACAAAGGTCAACATACACAGCATGAATACTAAGTAATACCTGTAAGAAATAACGGAGGGTTACAGATGGTTTTTGGCAAAAAACCTTTAACGTAATGAACTTGATATCGTTGAAGGAATCCAACTGGTTTTACAAATATATAGTGGTGAAAACTCTTGCTAAAGAGGTCACTCCCGGTGAAGGGATCTCGGCTCTTTCCCCGTCGAATGGGGTGCAGGATATCCCAAACTGAATACCACGATGCAAAGCAGAAGAATCGACTATAGTAGAGTTATTACATTGACACAAACTTTTACTCAAGGGGTCACTCCCGATGAAGGGATCTCAGCCCTTGCCTCGTCGAATGAGGTGCAGGATATTCCAAATGAATATCACGATGCAAAGCAAAAGAGAACGTCTGTAATGTCAGTTTTTTAAAAAACTTGGTTCCAACAACATCAAATATAGGTTTGTTTTATCCTTGCATTGATAAGAATCAACACAGTCCCATCAATTAATCACACCAGAAAAGAACGAAAATAAAATGTAGGTATATGCCATCCGCATTCGCCACTGGGTCCCGCCATCACCCGTTAGGTTACTTAACTAACGACAGAGCGGGGACTGGGCTAGCGCGGGTGTAAAACATATACAACATCTACTAGTATATATAAATATATATATAACATTCATCCCAGGCATGATATAAAGCAACATCACAGAAACATCACAGAAGCAACACAGAATGGTGGATAATCTGGAGCCCCGGGTTTCACTTGAGCCGCAAGTGAGACCCGACGTTCCCTGTCATGTGGATAGCCTGTGCAATGAAACCTAGACCCCTATGAGCGCGGCAAGTTACCCGCCAAAACCATAAGCAAGGCAACCCTATTCAGCAACGTGAATAGACCACCCAGCATTTCACGGAATCCGGTAACTTGAGCACCTCCCCTGGGTCAACCCCCTACGAGTGCAGTGAATAGCCCGCCAATTCTAGAGTAAAGTCCCCTCCGTCTGAATGCCTTGAGATGCGGACCAGTTGCCCTCTAGAACCCGGCTATTCATGCACTCCACCTCTGGGTAATCTTAGTACAGAAAATAAAATAATACACAAGGGTGACATCGACCTCAGCCCGGTCGTGCCCCAAAAGAATAATATACAAACTGGCAGTGACGGCAGTCCACATGTCGGACGCTCGCCACGCAATATCAAATGTACCAATGAAATTAAAACTATACTATCATTGCACCACTGGCTATCCACCACGACGATCCAACCAACATCACAGCACAACACAGAAGATCAACGTGAATGTCACGTTCTCAAACCCGTCTAAAAGACATATAGCAATTAGACGAGTTTACCGATCAAGTGACATTCACGGTCGCAGAATATAATGTATGTACTGTCAAACGCACACTTAAATTATCGATCGACTAAGTTCCAAATTGGCCCCAATAGCAAAACCAATACTGCACAGAAACCTGGGCCAAAACAGAATATCTCAAAAATCACAATTTCACATCAGGGGGCTACAGGAAAAATGTTGAAGCCCGTCGCCACTAAATAGCCGCGGATCAGCTGCCACTGGGGGCTAATGTGGCGGTTCCGCGGCGCTTTAGAGGCTACAGGGGCTCAAATTTTTTCTGTACCCTTAGAATTGCCTGCACGGATTTTTAAGCTACTGCAAATAATTTTTTGACCACTTTTGAAAATCGACAGCAACTGTGAAAATGGAATCGTGATTTCGGAAATTTCCGTCGATCAATCATTCAAGCACATTTAAACAAGCTAGTAAGGGGTTTAAAACCTGGCTCTGATACCATGTTGGGTTCCGGCAACGCCTCGGCCTTCGAAACGCGGCCAAAATGTGGAACAAAAATTTATTAAACCGGCGCTACCGCTACCTGAATCCCGGATCGACCTTAAACCCTATTCTTGCGAGCTAACTAAGAGTTAGAAAGGTTATACCGAGTTGATCCGTGTCCTTCGGTCTTCATTCTAAGATCCTAGTGATCCTTTGACGAAATTTGATTGCCGGTCTTCCTCCATCTCCGATGATTCACCCGAGGGAAACGGCGCAAGCTCCAACCTCGTCGAACGAGGCAACCGACGCTCCAAAGTCACTAGCGATGGAGAGTGGGGGTGTATGAAAGTGTCAATACATTTTTCTCTCAAACCATGAGCTCAATAAGAAACTCAAGAAGAAGATGAAAGAAGGATATGAACTTTTGCTAAGTCTTTTTGGGTGAAGCATGAGAGTAAGAGAGAGAGGAGGCTAGTGTAATGTTTCATATCAAAAACCCAAATGAAATTAACCTCCCACCCCCACCCCAATAGTGGCCGGCCCCTTCTCTCTCTCCCATCAAAAGAAAATCAATTCCAATTTTCAAATAAACAATTGCACACCATACTTAAAGACCATGCTTTGACCCATGCCTTTGCCACATCATTCCTTCCACCTCATTTATAAAACAAATGATTTTCCAAAAAGGGAAATCATATAAATGAGGTGGCAACTTCTTCTAGAAGCTATTCCGTACAAAATACATAATACTTCCCGGTACATGTACCGAAATACATATACGCGTATTCGTACCAAAATACGAATAGCCGAGAGAGAAAACGAATAGTGAACAATAATACTAGAATACATATAGACAAATACATATATAAATTATTAAATCAAAACCTGATTTAATAAACTGGCTTAATCCTAAGCCGCTAGTATTATCAACCGTCCAATTAAAGTCTGCGCGGCAAGTGCACATATTTAATCGGACATCTGTATGTATCAACATACCTCATGTACACCATATCGCCTGAACCGTGAAAGCCCTCTGTGTGGGACTCTAAAGACTCGTCAATACGCTGGCAGTGGGTTTAACCACAAGCACGTCAGCGACACTAGCTGTACGTAACGGCTACCCAGGTATTGAGCGAAAGGGATGCCGACGAGCAAACTCATCCTGAACCCCTACTGAGCCTGTCAGTGACAATATCCGTACAGTCCAGACTGTTCGTCTAAGAGTATCGCATATCGAGTCTAGAGGGTGGATAAAGTAAGACCCCTAACAACGCGACATTTAGTGTCGGTATGAAACCCATCACCACCTGAGAAACTATCGATCCTGGATCGATAATTCTCGTCCATCGTAGCCACGGATTTATGGTGATGGCCATCCGTACACAACTTGGCATCAACCCCCAATACCGGGAGAAACGAATCCCCGACGATCCGATCACTGCCTCCATGTGGCTCAGGACTGTACCCAACTAAAACCTGTTTGCACGACTCCTTTGAGCCGTGGTAAGGTAGTAATCAAAGCACAATGGGAACTCACACGAGACAAATGACGATCTCAGGTCGACAGACTAACCTGTACATATGTCACCTGGGAACTGCTATCTGACAATAGGTATAATACCAACTAGCTGGTTCCCGACGAGTCCGTCCAGTGTACTCATATCCCGATGAGCACCTGTATACTATCTTAGGTGAACAAACTAACACCAATGGCTTGTGAGACCTGGCCACCGCCCCTCGTCGGGGTCTTGATCAGTATAGACTAGTCTACACTGGTGTATCGATGCCCGGTCTCGATACTCCCACGACTAGGGACATTTAAGGATGTGCTTATAGACCCCCAGCTCTCACGTATTTGATCGCCATCACAATGCTGGCAGTCAAGCAAGAATCCTATGGGCTTTATCAACATGTATATGATGATAAAGACAAACCAGATAGCATACTATCATCTTGAGTAAGACTGTTTCATCGGTATAGGTCCTGCCTCAATCATCATAATCACAAGTCCGCGACTATGATAATTGCCTTGAGGGCACTATAGCCAACAGTTAAGCTAAATGGTTTTCTTCCTTCCCTACCGTTCGGCACCAGCTTACGGTTTGGAAGAAGACTATCCAATAAGCATAATAGGTGTATACTCCTAATCCTAGGAGTACTCGCAACTTGAGAGAAGGTGATGATAAAAGACAACTTGAATAAATCTTATTATATTCCTCCTCAACTGGAGAAAAGCAAAAGGTGAAGTAGGAGTGGCGATGAGATACTCGGTTTGGTCGTGAATGATAGCAGTCACGGTTTACTTTACCCTCTTTCTAATCTCTTTATTTGTCTTTACTTATTACCTTCTGTACACCACACTTAAGCTAATTGGTTTTCTTCATTCCCTACCTTTCGGCACCTGCCTATGGTTTGGAAGAGGACTATCCAATAAGCGTAATAGGTGTACTCTCCTAAACCAAGGAGCCCTCACAACCTGAGAGAAGGTGATGATAAAAAACAACTGAATAAACCAATTCAATTTCTCCTGAACCTGGATCCATCCTCGAAGAAGTCCCTTCGAGTTCGTATATAACCATACGATGGATTTATCGAATGTAAGTGGATGTTCATAGTAATACGAGGTGTTCTGGAGAAATGTAAATGGTAAAAGAAGGAGTGGCAATGACTTTATGCAACTCAGACAATCTAAAAGCCAGTAGTTTAAGAAAGTTCGGTCAACTTGGTTACTAAGTCATAGTCTAGGGTCGGTCAAAGGTCGCTGCCAAAGAAAGAGAGGAAAAAAACACTCTGCGTGCACTCTAACCTAGATCAGAATGGTTATCACTTTATCTAATCAAGAAACCTCCCTCTGTACTGTCAAATTCTCCTCCAAACCTGAAAGAAGAATCAAACGGGATCACCCGAAGAGTAAACCAACTCATCAGTGGGAATCGGGATCCAACTCTCATCGCATGATAACGTGAAAGAATCCACTCATGTTACACACTCCAGAAGGTATGCGCATGCTTGGAAAGTTTCAGTTTCTTTAGAAACTCCCGATATGATTTTTACCCCATGCTCTTATGACCTTGACGAAGCCCAACAAATCATAAGTCACATGTCAAGTTCTACCCGTCATTATCTTGTCAATTTGAACCCACCAGTGCATACCCCTAACATTGGCCAAATGGCAGAACGACTGTCCCAAACCAACTCATCTATTTATGCAACATGTGAATACCCCAGCAGCTACCAATCACTATATCTTGACTAAGGGCCAAAAAAACATAGCTTGAATACTACTGACTTTTCATATGAAATGAAGGAGGGCTACGACTGGTTTTTGGCGGAAAAACCCTTAACGTAACGAACTTGATATCGCTAAAGGGACCTGATAGATTTTATAAAAATATAGTGGAGAAAACCTTTGCTAAAGAGTTCACTCCTGGTGAAGGGATCTCGGCTCTTTCCTCGTGGAATGAGGTGCAGGATATTCCAACTGAATACCGCGATGCAAAGCAACAAGTAATAGACTATAGTGAAGTTATTACCCTGACACAAACTTCTGCCCAAGGGGTCACTCCCGGTGAAGGGATCTCGGCCCTTGCCTCGTCGAATGAGGTGCAGGATATCCCAACCGAATACCACTATGCAAAACAAAAGAAAACGGCTTTATAATAGCACTTTTTAAAATTATTCCAACAACGTCCAAACAGGTTTGTTTTCCTTTGCACTGATCAAAATCAACGCAGTCCCATCAATTAATCACACCAGAAAATAACGAAAATAAAATGTACGTATATGCCATCCGCATTCGCCACTGGGTCCCGTCATCACTCGTTAGGTTACTTAACTAACGACATAGCGGGGACTGGACTAGCGCGGGTGTAAAACATATACAACATCTACTAGTATATATACCAATATACAAAAATCACTCCAGGCATGATAAATGCAACATTACAGAAAAGTAATAAGCATCACAGAACAATACAGATAATCTGGGATCCCCGGGTTTCACAGAGCCGCTATTGAAACCCGACGTTCCCCTGGTCGTGTGGATAGCCTGTGCAATGAAACCTAGACCTCTATGGGTGTGGCAAGTTACCCGCCAAAACCTGAAGCGAGGCAGCCCCCTACAGCAAAATGAATGGACCACCCTACACTTCACGGAATCCGGTAACTTGAGCATCCCTCCTTGGTTCAACCTGTACCCCCTACGAGTGCGGCGAATAGTCTGCCAATTCTAGAGTGAAGCCCTCTTCCTCTCAAAGCCATGAGATGCGGACCCGTTGCCCTCCAGAACCCGGTTATCCGTGCACTCCGTCGCGGGGTAAACCTAGTACAGAAATGAAAAATATGTACAACGGATATATCGACCTCAGCCCGGTCGTGCCCCAAAAGAATATTATACAAACAGGCAGTGATGACAGTCGACATGTTGGACGCTCGCCCAGCAATATCAAATGTATAAATAAAACCAAACTGCACTACCATTGCACACAACTATCCACCACGACAAATCCGCAACATCACAGCACAACACAGAACATCAACGCGAATGTCACGTTCGCAAACCCGTCTAAAAGGACTATAGCAATTAGACACGATTTACCACTCGAATGACATTCACGGTCAGAGATATAATGTAAGTACTGTAAACTAACACGTTTAAAATTTAGATCGAAAATACTTCCCGAAACCACAATTCCACATGAAAAACACCCAGAAGAAAAATGGTACACTATTGCTTCAAAACGGCGGCGGAACCGCGGCCAATACATGGCTTATGCGGCGGTTCAGCGGCGTTCTTGAAGCTTCAGTCGACCAAATTTCTTCCAGAGTCTTAAAAAAGCCTGCTCGATTTTCTGAGATACTCAAAATGATTTTTAGACCGTTTAAACAATCGACAAAAACTTTAACATGAAAAGTGCGGTTTTGGAAATTTCGTTCGATCGATATTTTAAACACGTTAGAACAAGTTAGTAAAGGTTAATGGCGTGGCTCTGATACCATATAAGTCTACAGTAGCGCCCCGGCCGTCATTCTGACGCCAAACGCGGAACAAAAACTTTTATAACCGGCGCTATCGCATACTATAACCCGGATCTTGCCATTAACGCTAAACTAACAAACTGTAAAGAGGTAGAAAGGCTATACCGATCGATCCGAGTCCTTCGGTCTTTAGCCATCATCCCACGCTCCACTCGGCAACTCCGATCTCCTGTCTCCTCGTCGAGATGGCACCACGTCAACGGATCTTTAAACGGGCTCCCGCCTCTATACCGAGGCAACTCGGACATGAAGTATGCTAACCGACATGTCCAAGATGAAGTAGAGAATGAGTAGAATACTTTGTCTAAAATACCCTAGGGTTCTCATCACATGAGAGGGATAGGGTGGAGGTTGAAGAAGATGCAAAGAGATGGAAATTGTGAACTCAAGAATAATCTAGTGAGCAAAATAACCAAGCACCAAAAATTGCCTTGGCTGCCCAAAATTATGGTGATGATATATATAAGGTTTTGTGATGAAATATAAAGGAAAATATCCTACCAAAATATCTCCAACTCAAACCTAAAATATCACACCCAAAACAAAAGTCATTAATTCTTCATGACTCACTAGATGACTCATTAACATGAGTCATTAGTGAACATGCTAGAATCAATGACTCATTAACATGAGTCACACTTTCCAAAACATTAATCATTTAAACCAAAATGATTAACCCAAAAAGAAATGCATCTTCTAAAATATTCTCATAACGGATTACGAGAATACCCCTCACCTGTATATACATACCTGTATCCGTATTCCGACCGAATACGAATACGAGAGACTAAAATATTCCGACTCAATATAATACTTGGATCCGGCTTAAACCAAAGCCCACCAGTATTATCTGTCCGAAATATGACACATGCACAAGTGCACGTGCATTTTCGAACCCTGCCATAAAACCATACGGCCTCTACAACGTTTCGCCCGAACTTGGGAAACTATCTGTGGGGGACTTTAAAGACCCGTCAGTACCCTGGCAGTAGGTTTAACCACAAGCACGTCAGTGGCACTAGTTGTGCGTAACGGCGCCCATGTACTGACCGAAAGGGAAGCCGATGAGCGAACTCATCCTGGAACCCTACTGAGCCTATCAGTGACAATATCCATACAGTCCGGTCCGTTCGTCTATGAGCATCGCATATCCGGCCTAGGGGGCTGGTAACGTCAGACCCCCAATAGCGGTATAAATCGTGTCGGAGAGTAGCCCTGAACACCCTGAGAAACTACTGGAATACTTACCAGTAATTCTCACCTGCCTTGGCCAAGGACTTGGTGTAATGGCTCTCCTAGGCACGGCACGATCTCACCCCCAACACCGGGAGAGACGAATCCCCTACCGATCCGCTCACTGCCCCTATGTGGCTCGAGACTGTACCCAACCAAAACCTGTTTGCACGACTCGTTTGAGCCGTGGTAGGGTAATAATCAAAGCACAGTGGGAACTCACACGAGAAAAATGATGACCACAGGTCGATGAACTAACCTGTACACATGTCACCAGGGAACTGCTATCTGACGCTAGGTATAAAACCAACTAGTAGGTTTCCGGCGATTCCTGTCCGGTGCACTCATAACCCAATGAGCACCTGTATACATCTTAGGTGATCCAACTGATACCAATGGCTTGTGAGACCGGCCACCGCCCCTCGCCGGGGTCTCGACTGTATACACTAGTTTACTCCGGAGTATCGATGCCCTGTCTCGAAACTCCCACGACTAGGGACCAATTTTAAGGATGTGCTTATGGACTACCCAACTCTCACGTATATGATCGCCATCATACTGTTGGTAGTCAAGCAGGATCCTAAGGGCTCTATCAACGTGTAATAGTGAACAGCAACATCACCTAAAGCTGTACATGACTGATAAAGGCAAACCAGATAGCATACTATCATCTCGAGTAAGACTGTCCTACCGGTATAGGTCCTCCCTCAATCATTGCAATCACGTACCTGCGATCCAATAATTGACTTTGAGGGCACTATATCCAACAATGAGTTCAGTAGTTTCTCGGTTGCTGATGAGCTTGACTCCGACACGACTTATCGGGTTATTAAGGGTCTGATGTTTCAACCCCTAGACCTGGTATGCGATACTCTCAGATGAAGAGACCGGAATGTATGGAGATTGTCGCATTCAGGTTCGGTGGGGTTCAGACGGACCTGATTTTCGACCTCTCTTTCGACAGATACCTGGGCAGCCGTTACATACAGCTATTGCCACTGACATGCTTGTGATTTTTGGATTTATCCAGTAAATCACTGCCAGCGTATTGTCGAGTCTTTAGAGTCCCAAACAGAGGGTTTTTCCACTTCAGGCGATATGATGTAGATAACGTATGTTGGTGCGTACAGGTCTTCCGATTAAATACATGTACAGGTTACACGGATTTTAATCGGATGGTTGATAATACTAGTAGTTTAAGATTAAGCCGGACTATTAAATCAGAATTTGATTTAATAATTTATATATATATTTTTAATATGTATATTCTAGTATTATTGTTCATTATTCATTTTCTTTCTCGGCTATTCGTATTTTTTGTACGAATACGCGTATATGTATTTTGATACTTATACCGGGTTGTATTCCGTATTTATACGGGGTTTGTTCTAGAAGATGGACACTTCATTTCTTGATTTTCCTTTAGAAGAAAATCATGAATAAGGTGGAGGATGAGGTGTTAAAAAACACGGTAG
Source organism: Agapanthus africanus (assembly GCA_030015575.1). Taxonomy (NCBI): domain Eukaryota; kingdom Viridiplantae; phylum Streptophyta; class Magnoliopsida; order Asparagales; family Amaryllidaceae; genus Agapanthus; species Agapanthus africanus. Next base: position 122,926,808 of record CM057347.1, on the reverse strand, counting down.
AGAGGGATGGCCTTGATTATTATATTGTATAATCATTTGAATTTACTATTGTGGCATGGTTGCAAAAAATCAAGCTATTCATTCTATGCTTGGTAGTTTTCCTTCACAAAAATACTTAGCCGTTTTCCATGGCTTATTCTTCTTCACCTACTCCTCCTCCTCCTTCTAGGTAGCTCACTTGAGCTTAGAAAAGAAAGAGAAAAATAGTGAGAATATTCCTACATTTCCACTCTCCATTCGTAGTGAGCTTGGAGCGTTGGTCGCTTCACTAGGTGAAGCCAGAACTTGGATTGGTTTCCCTCAGGTGGATCTTTTTCGGCAAGGCAGTCACCACTTAAGCAAGATCCGGACAACATACATGGGGCTTGGATGGGTCTTCCACAATTAGGTGGGCACGCAATAAAAGTTGTAGTTTGTCAACCCTTATTTTTCTAGTTAGCTAGTTTAAGTTTTTGGATCGTATCTTGGGTTTTACAGGTGTTTGGTGCTCGCAAAAGTTTTTGTTTTCGCTTCCGCCTCGGCCGCGGCCTCCGCGGCTCGGGCACCGAACCCCAACAAACATCCCACTGTTAGACATAGTCCAACAAGTCCCAGCGTATCTAAAATTCCTCAAGAATTTGTGCATGCAGAAACGATGCATGAATGTGCGTATAAAAGTCTTCTTAGCCGCCACTTTAAACGATATCTTGTCCAAATCCATTCTGGTGAAATATAAGGACCCTGGTTGTCCTACTATTTCTTACACTGTCGAGGACAAGCAAATCAATCGATCCTTGTATGACTTAGGTGCAAGCGTGAATCTGCTCCCTTACCCAGTTTAAAAACAGCTGGGTTTAGGAGAATTGAAGCCGACCAAAGAGACTCTGCAATTGGCAGACCGATCCACAAAGATACCGAGGGGAGAGATCGATGATATTCTAATTAAGGTCAAGGAATTCATATTCACCATAGATTTCATCATTTTAGAAACTGAAGCCATCCCCAATCCCAGTGATCAGATTCCAATCATATTGGGGTGGCCTTTCTTAGCCACATCCAACACGTTGATCAATTGTCGTAACGGATCAATAAAACTCTCTTTTGGGAATATGACGGTTGAGCTCAATATTTTTAGTCTAGGAATCCAAGAAAGTGAACAACCAGATGGAACGTATGAAGTCAACGTTGTACAAGATATGTCTGAGGAGGAGACATTTGACTTCAACGATGAGTGCCTTGAAGAAACTTTTGAAGAACTGTTTTCTGAGGAACTGAAAGTCGACCTTAGAACTACCATGAGGTTCTAGAGGCATCAAGCATGCCAAATTTTAATTTTATTAGGTGCTAAGTTAGACTAACAAGATCTTTAATAGAATATTAGGGTTTGCCTTTGTGATGTGATGAACTAAAGAGAAGAAAAGAGCATACAACCTTTGTAGTTCAAGTCCTTCTCTTCAATAGCTCCGGGTTATGGTTCACGCGACTCCACTAGGCTCCTCTTCAAGATGAAAGAACCTCCTTCGTGATTTTCGCGCTAAATACGATCTACCTGAAGTCCACAAGCTCAAGCTAACCCTTCACTAATCTCATTAGTGAAGGCAACACTCCACATCAAATTGCTAATCTAATGTGTAATGGGGAAGTAGGGGTTTAATTTGCTCACTAGGGTTTTCACAAGTTCAATGATTCACATCACATGTGAGGGTTTGAACTTGAAAGTGAGGTGAAGAAAATTGTACAGAGCAAGAAGAAGCAAGAGCTCAAGAAAATGGCTAAGGCATGAAGAATGAAAATGATGAGAGTAAAACTCAAATGGCTCTCTCTTTCCTCACTTATTCAAGCATGGAATAAAATTGCAGTTCTAAATTGCAACCATACCTGAATAGTGAGTCAAGACTAATATACAAATAATAAAACCCAAGCCTTGCCCATTCCACAAATATCTCCACAATTTACACCTCATTTTTCTATTTTCTCAAAATAGAAAAACATGCCATGCTTCATATAATAATATATATTTATATAGATCAAATATACATTAATATATATATATAAAGCAATTAGTGAGCTAATGATATTAGTTAAGATATAATTATATCACATATAATATATATCACATAAAATACATATCACATTATTAAATCAACACTTGATCTAATAATCCGGTTATATCATATATAACCGACTAATATCATTAATCTGAATATCAAATTATCAAACCAACACTTGATTCGATAATCCGGTTATATCACATATAACCTAACCGACATCAGATAACTGCCAGATTACAATACGGTATCATATATACGTATTTAATCTGGCCCATGCACATATCACATATGTGCCCTACTTCGTTTCGCTCGAACCTGGAAACTTCTGTGTGGGACTCTAAAGACTCGTCAATACGCCAACAGTAGGTGATTATCACATCAATCACCTACAAGCCATCAGCGGTACTAGCTGGGCGTAACGGCTACCCAGGTATTGAGCTATATGAAGATCAACAAGTAAGCTCGTCCATACTCTCCATGAAGCCTATCAGTAACACTACCGTACAGTCCGGTCTCTTCGTCTGATATGTCGCATATCATGTCTAGGGGTGGTAAACGTCAGGCCCAGTAACGTGATAAGTCATGCCGATATCTGGCCTATAACAGTTTGAGAAACTACTGATAAATCTTATCAGTAAATCTCAGCAGCAGCCCTGGCCAGGGAATTCGAGTTATAGCCGATCGAGCATAACGTAACATCAACCCCCAATATCGGGAGAGACGAAACCCTTCCTATCGCCCATTGCCTCCATGTGACTCGGGACTGTACCCAAAATCCACCTGTTTTCACGACTCCTTTGAGCCGTGGTAAGGAGAAATCAAAGGGCAGTGGGAGCCACACAAGACTCAATGACGATCTCGGGTCTATAGACTAACCTGTACCAGTGTCACTAGAGGACTGCTATCTGACGATAGGTATACTACCATATAGGAGTCCTCGGCGAGTCCTGTTCGGTGTACCCATTCTCTAATGAGCACCTGTGTACAATCTTTTTTGTCACACACCAATGGTTGTGGGATCAACCATCACCCTCTAAGGGACAAGAAACGTACACACTAGTCTACACTGGAATATCGATGCCTTAGTCTCGATATTCCCACGACTAGGAACGGATTAAAGGATGTACTTATGGACCATCCTAGCCCCACTACTATGATCTCATCATAATCCTGGTAGTCAAGTACATATCCTAAGGGCTTTATCAACATGTAAGAGACAGACAGTATAAATACCAGTCTACATGTTAAGATAAAGGTAACCTGATAGCATACTATCATGTTGAGCAAGAAAGTCCTCTATATATATGTCCAAGCATCCACTATATCATTAATAATGGCCTCTAGGGCATACATATTACTAACAATCTCCCACTTGCACTAAGGCCAGTGGTTGTAGTATCTCATACCCAACGTCCCAGAAGTCTCTCGAATAGCATCTGGAGGATGGCCTCGCTGAGTGGATCCGCTATGTTATCCCCTGTGTCAACTCTCCTAACCTTGATCTTGTTGGAGATAGTGCCCTCAGAGTCAATTATTGGATCACAGGCACATGATTGCAATGATTGAGGGAGGACCTATCCCGGTAGGACAGTCTTACTCAAGATGATAGTATGCTATCTGGTTTATCTTTATCGTGTACTGCTTTAGGTGACCTGATAGGTCGCTATTACACGTTGATAGATCCCCTAGGATTCATGCTTGACTGCCAGCAGTATGAGGACGATCATATACGTGGGAGCTGGTAGTCTATAAGCACATCCTTAAAAGGTCCCTAGTCATGGGAGTTTCGAGACAGGGCATCGATACTCCAGAGTAGACTAGTGTATACAGTCGAGACCCCGACGAGGGGCGGTGGCCGGTCTCACAAGCCACTGGTGTCAGTTGGTTCACCTAAGATGTATACAGGTGCTCATTGGGTTATGAGTACACCGGACAGGACTCACCGGGAATATGCTAGTTGGTCTTACACCTGACGTCAAATAGCAGTTCCCTGGTCACATGTGTACAGGTTAGTTCATCGACCTGAGGATCGTCATTTGTCTCGTGTGAGTTCCCACTGTACTTTGATTACTACCCTACCACGCTCAAAGGAGACGTGCAAACAGGTTTTAGTTGGGTAAAGTCCCGAGCCACATGGAGGCAGTGAGCGGATCTTCAGGGGTTCGTCTCTCCCGGTATTGGGGGTGAGGTCACGCTGTGTCTAGGAGAGCCAGTACATGAAAGTCCTTGGCCAAGGCAGGAGATTTACTGGTAGGTATTCCAGTAGTATCTCAGGGTATTCTGGGCTACACTCCGACACGACTTGTACCGCTTTTGGGGGTCTGACTTTTACCAACCCCCTAGGCCCGCCATGCGATGCTCATAGACGAACGGACCGGACTGTACGGATATTGACACTGACGGGCTCAGTAGGGTGTCAGGCCGAGTTCGCTCACAGATGTCCCTTTTGGTCAATACCTGGTAGCCCGTTACGTATAGGCTAATACCTCTGACGTGCTAGTGGTTAAATCCACAACCAATGTATTGACGAGTCTTTAGAGTCCCCCACAGACCAGTTTCTCAAGTTTCGGGCGAAACGTTGTAGAGGCCGTATGGAGATATGGCAGGGTTCGATCAGATACGTGCGGTATTGCACGGATCATGATCGGACGGAAAATACTAGCGGGCTTTGGTTTAAGCCGGATCCTAGTATTATACAGTGTAGATTTTGTCTCATTGTATTTGTATTTCGGTCGGAATACAAATGCGGGTATGTATATACAGTAGCGGGGTTTTCCTGTAATTTATTACGGGATCAGTTTTTTGGAGTTGCCAGTTTGTTTTCCGTTTCAGCCATATTTCTTTGTATCTTTCATTGGCCGAAGATTGGTGGAGGAGGGCTTATTTGCATTTGTGCAAATAAGAATTTTGGAGGGTGGTCTTTGCATATAGTGGTATCATGATAATTCTACCACCCTTGACTTTTGCTTCATGATGGTTTTCTTGATGGGTGTAGCTTTCCTTGACTTTCTTCATTGCTTGACTTTTGGTTCATCATGGTTGTTGATGATGGGAGTGGTTTTGGATTGGATTGTGATCATCATTTCATATGATAATCATTTTCCTTTTTGCTTGTATGAGTTGCTTTCCTACCCTTTGACCTTTGCTCTCTTTCTCTCTCCATTCCTCACTCCCACCATGAGCTATGGCCGGCCAAGCAAGGAGGAGGGGCTGCCCATACTTTTGTGGTGGGATTTTTGGTCTTTTGGCTTCACAAAAATCCCAAAGTTTGGTCTCCAAAAAGTCTTAGTTCATTTCTTCCACCGAAAGCAACTTCCAATACCCCAAATGAGACATAGAGCACTACACGTTTTGTACAGCAAATCTTGGGCACGTCGGCTCGCCAACTTTGTGCCCGAGTTGCCTCGGTTCAGAGGTAGGAGCCCGTAAAAGAAGCCGCGACGTGGTGCCCTTCCGGCGAGGAGGTGGAGACCGAACATTCCGCGGGAGATCGGGACGACGACGAGAAGACCGGATAACACGGATCACTCGGTATATCTCTCTACCCCCTTCTCTTATTAGCTAAGACTAGATTAATGGTACGATCTGGGTTTTTAGTGCGCGGTGGTGCCGGTTTAAAAGTTAAAGTAAATCATCGCTTCCGCATTCCGGCGTCGGATTGACGGCCGGGGCACCGCCGTGCACTTACAGTGGTATCAGAGCCATGCCATTAAGCTAGTCTAGCTTGGTCTAATGTGTTTACATTTCCGATCGAACAAAATTCCAAAACCGCATTTTCAAAAGAATCAGGTTTCTGTCGAAATTTTTTTGGCTCCAAAATTTTTTCAGGTTGTTGCAGAATACTGTGCAGGGAATTCTAAGCACTCTGTGAAAATTTGGTCGCGTGATATCACTATATCACTGCGGAACCATGGCCAAACCCATGCTTTGGCCGCGGTTCCGCTGCCATTTAGCCTCCTCACTGGTCCAATTTTTTACAAAGGGTCTTGGACAGGGAAATTAGGGTTTTGGCATATTCTTTTTGGACCCAGAATTTCTTTAAGTGCTACAGTAGTGCTTGGGGGCCGACTTGGGTAAATTTGATCAATCGAAAATGTTAAACACATTAGTTCACAGTATTTACATTATATCTGCGACCGTGAATGTCACTTGATCGGTAAATCATGTCTAACTGCTATAGCCCGGTTAGACGGACTTGCGAACGTGACATTCACGTTGATGTTCTGTGATTGTGCTGTGATGTTGCGGATTGGTCGTGGGGGATAGCCTGGATGCAATGCTAGTACAGTTTTTGTTGTATTATGTACATTTGATATTGCGGGGCGAGCATCCGACATGTGGACTGCCGTCGCTGCCTGTTTGTATATTATTCTTTTGGGGCACGACCAGGTTGCGGTCGATATACCCGTTGTATGTATATTTTACTTTCTGTACTAGGATTGCCCCGCGGAGGGGTGCACGGATAGCCGGGTTCTAGAGGGCAACGGGCCCGCATCTCATGGTGTTGAGATGGAGGGTCCTCACTCTAGAATTGGCGGGGAATTCGCCGCACTCGTAGGGGGTACAGGTTGACCCAGGAGGGGTGCCCATGTTACCGGATTCCGTTAAGTGCTGGGTGGTCCATTCACGTTGCTGAAGGGGGCTGCCTCGCTTCAGATTTTGGCGGGTAACTTGCCGCGCCCGTAGGGGTCTAGGATTTCATTGCACAGGCTATCCACATGACCAGGGGAACGTCGGGTTTCAGTAGCGGCTCTGTGAAACCCGGGGATCCCAGATATCTGTATTGTTCTGTGATGCTGTACATTTCTGTGATGTTGCATTTTATCACGCCTTGAGCAAAATATTATATATTGATATATATACTAGTAGATGTTGTATATGTTTTGCATCCGCGCTAGTCCAGTCCCCGCTCTGTCGTTAGTTAGCTAACCTAACGGGTAATGACGGGACCCAGTGGCGAATGCGGATGGCATATACGTACGTCATTATTTTCGTTCTTTATTGGTGTGATCAATTGATGGGACTGCGTTGATTTGGATCAATGCAAGTTAAAACAAACCTATTCTGATGTTGTTGGAACAATTTTTCAAAAAGCTGTTATTGCAAGGACGTTCACTTTTGTTTAGCACAGTAGTATTCAGTTGGAATATCCTACTCCTCAGTCGACGAGGCATGGGCCGAGATCCCTTCACCGGGAGTGACCCCTTGGACAAAAGTTTGCGTCAGGGCAATAACTTCACTATAGCCGATTACTTTTGCTTTGCATCGTGGTATTCAGTTGGAATATCCTGCACCTCATTCTACGGGGAAAGAGCCGAGATCCCTTCACCGGGAGTGACCTCTTTAGCAAAGGTTTTCGCCACTATATTTTTATAAAGCTATCATGTTCCTTCAACGATATCAAGTTCATTACGTTAAAGGTTTTCGCCAGAAACCATTCGTAGCCCTCCATCATTTCAGTTAAATATTCGGTAGTATTCAAGCTATGTATTTTGACCTCACGCCAAGGCATAGTGATTGGTAGCTGCCGGGTATTTATCTGTTGCATAGATAGATGCGTTGGTTTGGGACAGTCGTACTACTATTTTGGCCTACGTCAAGGGTATGTACGGGTGGGTTCAAATTAACCTGGATAATGTTGGGTAGAACTTGACATGTGACTTATGATATTTTGACTTCACGCCAAGGTCATAAGAGCGTGGGGCAAAAATCACATCGGGAGTTTCTAAAGAAACTGAAACTTGCCAGATATGCGCATACCTTCTGGAGTGTGATAGCGTGAGCGGATTCCGTCACGTTATCATGCGATGATAGTTGGATCCCGATTCCCACTGATGAGTTGGTTTACTCCTCGGGTGATCCTGACTAATTCTTCTTTCAGGTTTGGAGGAGAATTTGACGGTAGAGTGGGAAGTTTCCAGATTAGATAAATTGGTAACCATTCTGATCTAGGTTAGAGTGCACACTGAGTATTTCTTTTCTCTCTCTCTTTGGCAGCGACCATTGACCCGACCCTAGACTATGACTCAGTGACCAAGTTGACCGAACCTTCTTAAACACTGGCTTTTGGATTGTCAGAGTTGCATACCACATTGCCACTCCTACTTTTACCTTTTTCTCCAGGACACCCCGTATTACTACGAACGTCCACTTCCATTGGACAAAACCATCGTATGATTAGATACGAACTCGAAGGAATTTATTCGAGGATGGTTTCCGGTTCTGGAGAAAACGAATAGGACTATTCAGTTGTCTTTTCCTTTTTACCTTCTCTCAAGTTGCGAGTACTCCTTAGTTTAGGAGATAGTACACCTATTACGCAAATTGGATAGTCTTCTTCCAAACCATAGGCAGGTGCCGAACGGTAGGAAATGAAGAAAACTAATTAGCCTAAATGGTGTACAGAAGGTATTATGTAAAGACAAAGAAAGGGATTAGGAGGAGGGCAAAGTAAATTGCGACTGCTATTCACGACCAAACCAAGTATTTCATTACCACTCCCACTTCACCTTTACATTTCTCCAGGACACTCCGTATCACTACGAAGATCTACAGTTTATTGGATATTCCATCGTATGGTTATATACGAACTCGAAAGGAACTTGTTCCAGTTCGGGGATGGATTCTGGTTCAGGAGAAATAGGAATAAGGTTTATTCAGGTGTCTTTTATCTTCACCTTCTCTCGCATTGCGAGTGTTCCTAGGATTGGGACAGTACACCCATTATGCTTATTGTATAGTCTTCTTCCAAACCTTAGGCTGGTGTCGAACGGTAGGGAAGGAAGAAAACCATTTGGCCTAAAGGGGTGTGCAGAAGGTAATGACTAAAGACATATGAAGGGATGTGGAGAGGTGGCAAAGAAATCTACGGTTACAGTTGTGAATCTGGATAATGCAAGAGGCATTACTAGGAATACCAGGATACCCCATCGAAACATTTCAATGTTTCAGTTTCACTGTGTACTGTTAAAAAAAACTGATTTCCCAATTAATCCTTGCTCTAGGGTATGTATTTACCAGCTATGATTCTCACATCTGTGTGGTTTTACAGATGATGAGTGGGAGTAAGTTATTGGGAATTAGGTGATCATCCTCATTATATCGGAATTCTTTGTAATTGGTGATATTTAAGGAAGTCACCTGGGTTGTTTGCCGGACGGCAAATATTTGGTTTTGAATATCCGTTGTTGTGCACCAATTTCAAATTGATATATCTGTACGTCTATTTTTATAGAGTGAGATATACCTTTTTGAAATTATGTCTATGACATTTACCTATATCAGTGGATGGTTAGGTAAGGAGCATTGAACAGCAGTGTAATTCTTCTTAACCATAAGTACAGTTTTCAACCTACGACACACAGGGAGTGAGTTATTAGACTCAAGGGACTTGTACAGAGTATTGTATATTGTCCAGTGTCCATTAGGACAGAGGGGATGGTCCTCGTACTATATTCAGTTTACTTATGACTTCTCTAGTTCTTAGACAGGTGTTTCGTAGAAACACAGGGTCCAAGTTTTGAGAAGTTATAGGTATATGAATAAAGTAGAGAACCAGATATTGCAAGTATCGGGATTCTTCAAGGTGATCGAAGATATAGATACTTGTCTATGGTGTTCAGTTGATAGTAATGATTAAGAGAACTTGCTTCTCTTTCAGGTTACTCATAATTGGAAGCATTCCTAAGTTGAGTAACGCTGATCGGCCTCCTTCCATTTAGTTGACATGCACTGGAGACAGCTGCATGATTTGAATCTGGTACAATTAAATCAGTGCCTCTGGTCCTATATTGGATATAGAACAGTTCGTGTCTTAACGATGTTAAGGTACGGGGAGTTGTCCGGCTTATGCTTAGAACCAGACTCTGGATAACTCAAGGCACGTTTCTGTAATGGCTGTTTGTGGGTTGACCCAGGCTATGACGAGGGTTGACTTTCTACCATCTGGAAGATCAATAGTGATATTGTTCTAGACTCGCCACAATTTTAATAAAAATGGTTTTTTTTTCCAGAAAACAGTAGTGGGAGTATGGTAGAACTGGAAGTGATTCCAGAACCACAAACGATTACTGAAGATTTGATAAGAACCTAAAGATTCAATCTCATTTGACATTCCATTGGCCACTCCGCAGATACGGTGGGTAACCTCAGGCACCCGAAAGGTACTCCGGTAGCCACAAGGACGGTGGTAGAGAGGTTCTTGTTTACCCAGATTTGCCATTGCTGTTGTTCCAGACTGTGAGACCCGGCAGGAGGATGAGTATAGCGTCGTTCTAAACTAGCTTTAGAAGTGTACGTGTATATGACTCTGCCAGAGGGTTGTCGTAGTCAGTAGGAGCAGCGGAAGCATGGTGGACAGGTGGCTTATGTCTATTTATAGACTAAAGCAGATATAGCGGAGATAGATCATCTATTTTTGATGTGACAGTCATAGGTTTGACTTCATCAGAATAGGGGATGGATCTGTTAAGAAGGTAGTAGGGTGTGATGTCCTGGTATTTGGATGACATACACAGAGTAGGAAGTGAAATTCCTATACTACGATCGATTATACTTTGGTTGTCACACGGTGGTTTCTCCACAAAGGATATGGATATTATATCAGACATTCTGGTTACTGGATCTATGGTTTTAGATCTGGATTTGGGTAGTTTCCTAATCAGGGTACTTAGACAGCATTCTAAGAGTTTTTAGAATGGACGACTCCTGGCACGGTAGTGTACCTACAGGTGATGGAGTCACCCTCTCTAAAGGTGTCTTACAAACTAAAGGGGAGAGGGATGTGCATGATTGGCAGATCACTTGCTTAGGCAATTGAATCAATCATGAGATGTCAAGTACCACACAAGATGTTGTTCTTGCGGTAGATGCAATAAGTTGATATTGATCCTATCCTGGAGAAAAATCGGAAGCAGTTTTAGAACATAAGTGGATGTTCTAGGGATATGATAACGACAGCCTCATTCAGGAGACAGTTATCATTCCAGGCTTCCAAGGTGACATAGACGACAGGGAGGTTGTCAGGGTTATAGTTTTCCTTCTGACGAGGGGCAGTGTTTTGGACAGGTGATCCAAGCAGACACTGAGGGAGGTATTACGCGGGATACTGATTAATTTCAGTTGTCGATACAGTCTAAGAAGTTTGGATTTGGAGTTCATTTATGAACTAGGTCCCATCAGACATCCAGACACATTCTAAGACATGTATTGCTCATTTCGGGAGATGGCTTTCTCCGCGAACTTGAGATATAGAGAGACATAGAAAGAAACATCAGAGCGGATCCACTCACTGAGTCTATTCCTCGAACGCAATAGTTTCACAAACGAGATTTGTGAGACTGACTAGTAGAGGAGTTGGGTGTTCGGTATCACACGGGCTGTGAGTATGCCACATCGCAATAATTAGCCTTGAGTGCAAGTGGGAGATTGTTGGAGATAGTGCCCTCAGAGTCAATTATTGGATCACAGGTACGTGATTGCAATGATTGAGGGAGGACATATCCCGGTATGACAGTCTTACTCAAGATGATAGTATACTATCTGGTTTATCTTTATCATCGTGTACTGCTTTAGGTGACCTGATAGGTCGCTATTACACGTTGATAGTGCCCCTAGGATTCATGCTTGACTGCCAGCAGTATGAGGGCGATAATATACGTGGGAGCTGGTAGTCTATAAGCACATCCTTAAAAGGTCCCTAGTCGCGGGAGTTTCGAGACAGGGCATCGATACTCCAGAGTAGACTAGTGTATACAGTCGAGACCACGACGAGGGGCGGTGGCCGGTCTCACAAGCCACTGGTGTCAGTTGGTTCACCTAAGATGTATACAAGTGCTCATTGGGTTATGAGTACACCGGACAGGACTCGCCGGGAACATGCTAGTTGGTCTTATACCTGACGTCAGATAGCAGTTCCCTGGTCACATGTGTACAGGTTAGTTCATCGACCTGAGGATTGTCATTTGTCTCGTGTGAGTTTCCACTGTACTTTGATTACTACCCTACCACGCTCAAAGGAGACGTGCAAACAGGTTTTAGTTGGGTACAGTCCCGAGCCACATGGAGGCAGTGAGCGGATCTTCAGGGGTTCGTCTCTCCCGGCATTGGGGGTGAGGTCGCGCTGTGTCTAGGAGAGCCAGTACATGAAAGTCCTTGGCCAAGGCAGGAGATTTACTGGTAGGTATTCCAGTAGTATCTCAGGGTGTTCTGCGCTACACTCCGACATGACTTGTACTGCTTTTGGGGGTCTGACTTTTACCAACCCCCTAGGCCCGCCTTGCGATGCTCATAGACGAACGGATCGGACTGTACGGATATTGTCACTGACAGGCTCAGTAGGATGTCAGGCGGAGTTCGCTCAAAGACGTCCCTTTTGGTCAATACCTGGTAGCCCGTTACGTATAGGCTAATACCTCTGACGTGCTAGTGGTTAAATCCACAACCAATGTATTGACGAGTCTTTAGAGTCCCCCACAGACTAGTTTCTCAAGTTTCGGGTGAAACGCTGTAGAGGCCGTATGGAGATATGGCAGGGTTCGATCAGATACGTGCGGTATTTCACGGATCATGATCGGACGGAAAATACTAGCGGGCTTTGGTTTAAGCCGGATCCTAGTATTGTACAGTGTAGATTTTGTCTCATTGCATTTGTATTTCGGTCGGAATACAAATGCGGGTATGTATATACAGTAGCGGGGTTTTCCTGTAATTTATTACGGGATCAGTTTTTTGGAGTTGCCAGTTTGTTTTCCGTTTCAGCCATATTTCTTTGTATCTTTTATTGGCCGAAGATTGGTGGAGGAGGGCTTATTTGCATTTGTGCAAATAAGCATTTTGGAGGGTGGTCTATGCATATAGTGGTATCATGATAATTCTACCACCCTTGACTTTTGCTTCATGATGGTTTTCATGATGGGTGTAGCTTTCCTTGACTTTCTTCATGGCCTGACTTTTGGTTCATCACGGTTGTTGATGATGGGAGTGGTTTTGGATTGGATTGTGATCATCATTTCATATGATAATCATTTTCCTTTTTGCTTGTATGAGTTTCTTTCCTACCCTTTGACCTTTGCTCTCTCTCTCTCTCCATTCCTCACTCCCACCATGAGCCATGGCCGGCCAAGCAAGGAGGAGGGGCTGCCTATATTTTTGTGGTGGGATTTTTGGTCTTTTGGCTTCACAAAAATCCCAAAGTTTGATCTCTAAAAAGTCTTAGTTCATTTCCTCCACCAAAGGCAACTTCCAATACCCCAAATAAGACATAGAGCACTACACGTTTTCTACAGCAAATCTTGGGCACGTCGGCTCGCCAACTTCGTGCCCGAGTTGCCTCTGTTCAGAGGTGGGAGCCCGTAAAAGAAGCCGCGACGTGGTGCCCTTCTGGCGAGGAGGTGGAGACCGGACATTCCGCGGGAGATCGGGACGACGACGAGAAGACCGGAGGACACGGATCGCTCGGTATATCTCTCTACCCCCTTCTCTTGTTAGCTAGGACTAGATTAATGGCACGATCCGGGTTTTTAGTTCCCGGTGGTGCCGGTTTAAAAGTTAAAGTAAATCATCGCTTCCGCATTCCGGTGTCGGATTGACGGCCGGGGCGCCGCCGTGCACTTACAGATCTCCTGGAGATCAACTATCTCCTTGATCGGGTGATACTGTCTAAGAATATGTCTAGATTGCTGATGGGACTGGGGTTCCTAAGCCAAAGCCACAGCTCCATTGTCATCACAATACACATGTATCGGATGCCCAATGGTAGGAACCTAGTTCATCTCATGAACTCTATTCATCCAGACAACCTCTTTGGCAGCATCGTTGGTAGCGATGTAATTAGCCTCTATCAACGAGTCTGCTACGGTATATAGCTTGGAACCCTTCCAACATACCGTCCCTCCACTGAGGGTGAAGACAAAACCCAAAACTGACTTTCAGTCGTCCTTATCACTATGGAAGCTCAAATCGGTAAAGGACCCCATCTGGAGTTCACCGTTACCATACACCAAGAACATCTTTTTATTCCTTCTCAAGCACTTAAGAATGTTCTTCACCTGTCTAGTGGTTTTTCCAAAGATCTTTTCGATACTTATTCACTACACCTAGTGAGTAAGCTACATCTGGTCTAGTACATAACATCACATACATGATTGACCCGTCTGCCAAAGCATAGGGTATCCCTTGTTTGCGAGCCCTCTCCAAATCAGTCTTGAGAGACATCTCTTTGGAGAGAGTGATTCCTGAACAAGCGGGTAGATTACCACGCTTAGAATCATCCATACTAAACCCCTTTAGCATGGTGTCTATGTACTTGGATTGGGACAATCCCAAATCCATTTAGATGTATCTCTATAGATCTATATCCCTAGGATGTAGGAGACATCAGTTAGATCTTTCATGGAGAACCTGTGTGATAAGAGGTGCTTGACCGAGTGTAGCATAAGAATACCCGTTCCTATCAAGAGTGTGTGATCTGTGTATAATACGAGGAAGACAACCATACTCTCTACAACCTTCTTATTTATACATGGTTCATATACCTTTTTGATGAAGTCAAACTCTTTGACAGCTTCATTAAAACAGATGTTCCATCTCCGTGATGCCTGGTTTAACCCGTAGATGGATTTAAGCAGCTTGCACATGCTTCCTCTACTCCCACTGTCTACGAAGCCCTTTAGTAGTGTCATATAAACGCTCTCTTCTAAATCACCATTTAGAAAAGCGGTTTTGACGTGCAGTCTGCCAGATTTCGTAGTCATGGTATGCAGCAATGGCAAGTAGGATCCTGATGGACTTAAGATAGCTTTGAAAGTCTCAACTTTTCCATTTACACCAGATTATCTTTCACAAAGATCTTCTTGTTCCCGATGGGTTTTGCCCCTTCAGGAGCAATATGAAAAGTCAACACTTTGCTGGTGTACATGGATTCCATCTCAGATCGCATAGCATCCAGCCATTTCACATTGTCTCCACTTGTGATGGCCTGCTCGAAACTAGTTACGTCATCATCTCCATGATGCAATCCTCGCTCCCACTGTCTACGAGAAAACCGCAATAACTCTCAGGTGGATAAGGAACCAACTAGATCTGTGGAGTGGCTTTGGTTCGTCATAGACTATTGAATCCTCCGGTTCCACCAAATCATCAGTTATAGTTTACTTTGCTGGAACTTCTTCCAGTTCTACGTCATTGCCACTAATTTCTTCCACAAGAAATTCCTTTTCTAAAAAGGTGGCATGTCGAGAAACAAAACATCTTTTGTTCCTCGGTGTGGTAGAATATATACCCTCGCGAATGTTTGGGATATCCTACAAAATTGCACAGAACAGACCATGCCTCAAGCTTGTCCGGATTTTGCTTTTTAACATAGGCCGGACAACCCCATATCTTAACTCATTTAAGAGATGGTCTCCTCCCATTCCATATCTCATATGGAGTGGTAGGCAACAGATTTGATCAGAACTCTATTCAATAGGTATGCAGCTTTTCAAGTGCATGTCCCTGAAAGAAAATAGGCAACTCAGCAGTACTCATCATAGAGCACACCATATCCCATAGGGTGTGATTCCTCTACCCCGATATACCATTGTGCTGTGGTTTATATGGAGGAGTAAACTAAGAGAGAATCTCATTCTCTTTTAAATAGTCTCGGAATTCCGTGCTCCAGTATTCTTCTCCCCGATCATATCGAAGGGTTTGAATAACTTTACCTATTTGGTTCTCTTCTTCGTACTTATATTCCTTGAAATTCTCAAAAGATTCAGTTTTGTGTTTCAACAAGAACACATGTCCGTATCTTGGGAGAACATCGGTGAATGTAATAAAGTACGCGGAACCATCCCTGGCATATGTAGACATAGGACTGCATACATCACTATGTATCTATCCAAGAGTTTAGTAGCTCTTTCTTCGTTTCTAGTAAACGGAGAATTGGTCACCTTGGTTTTTGAGACATGACTGGCAAGTTCCATAAGATGTTAATTCGAACGGATTCAAATATGCATTCTTATGGAACTTTAGCTAGTCTTGTTTCATCGATATGACCAATCTACAATGCCACAAAAAGGCTTCGTTCATTTCTGAACTGTTCCTCTTGTGTGTGTTCTGTATGTTTAGAACTGTAGTTTGATCCAGAACGTGTTTAATGTTATACAACGTACCTTACCCAATCAACACATGATTTAGGAAAATATTCACAATATTTATTGGTACGAAATAACAGTCGCTAAGAATCAATGTATTACCAGTTGGTAACACTAGGTGATATTTTCCAACTGCTTTGGCTGCAACAATTGCACTATTCTCTACTGCTAGAGACATATCACCTTTTCCCAGTTCTCCACCTGTCTACAGCCCATGTAACAAATTACATGTGTGGGATCCTGATCCGGTATCCAATACCCAGGATGTAGAGGTAACTGAGAAACAGTTCTTGGTTATGAACACACCCGAGGACAATGTATCAACATGATTTTTCTTCGTTTGGGTAGCGTGGGAATCCGAATATTCCCCTATTCCTTACTCATACTTATGACAATCATAAGGTAGAGCGGAACCTAGCCCGGTATGATAAGTAGGTTCGGTCAAAACATCCATATTATTATCTTGATTAAGGCATTTCATTGGTCGCTACCAGGAGAGAGAGAAGGATAATCACTTTGCGTGCGCTCTTTGCAAGATTAAATTGGTTATTTTATCTAATCAGGATGGCTCCCGCTATTTTTATCAAATCTTCCTTCAAACCCTAAAAGGTAAGATTAGCCGGGATTAATTACACCCTACAGGTTCGCCAATCGTTCGGCTAGGCAAGTATCGGTACTCCGAGGGAGGTTCCCCATGCTTTCGCAGGGACCTAATTAAAATAAACCTCATTTCCCTAGAGACATAACCTCATTGACACCTTTCTAGACACCTACTTGATTAGATAATTGTAAAGTGAAAAACTCTCCCAGGAGTAACTCTTACTCACAGTGGGTATCGGGATCCAACTATCATATAGAAAGTATGCAATCTCATTGCAAATTTCAACACTTGAAATTTCATATAATGTTTTTACCCCTAGCCACTTTTGACCTTGACAAGGTCAACAAACCATAAGTGCTAGTCAAGTTCCACCCATTATTTCTTGATTGAATTAAACCCACCCGCATGACCCTTGACAAGATCAACAAGGATGCATGACTATCCTAACCCAATCGCATCTCTTGCTGGCAGATAAGCAATAATCAGCTACCGCACACTACGCCTTGACAAGGTCAACAAACGCAGCACGAATACTAAATAGTACTTATCTGAAATAACGGAGGGCTACGCAGATTTTTAAGAAAACCATGAGTGTAATGAACTTGAAATCGTTGTAGAATCTAGTGATTTTGAAAAGGAGTGTCTTTTAGGATTGTCTAGCTTCGCTAAAGAGGTCACTCCCGGTGAAGGGATCTCGGCTCTTTCCTCATCGAATGAGATGCTGGATATTCATGAATACCACTATGCAAAGCAAGAACTAGAGAAGCAGTCAAAAGACAAAACCGAGTGGATTGTAGCATTTGCTAGTTTCGCTAAAGAGGTCACTCCCGGTGAAGAGATCTCGGCTCTTTCCTCATCGAATGACGTGCTGGATATTCATCAAAGAATACCACTATACAAAGCAAAAACTATAGCTACCCTTTTTAAAAGTTTGATTCTACAACATCTTTTGGTTTCTTTCTTTTCATTAATCTCATTAATGAAGTCCCATCATTTAATGTTTCCTTATGCCATCCGCATTATAGAAAAGTGAAACGAAAATAGAACGTACGCTTATGCCATCCGCATTCTCCATTGGGCCCCATCATACACCGTTAGGTTACTTAACTACCGGCAGAGCGGGTGCAGGACTAGCGCGGGTGCAAAACATAAGCAACATTTATTATATATCATATATATAATAGTACATTCGTCTCATGCAGTTATATGATCAACATCACAGAATCAAGCAGCAGAAGCAATATATGAAATATTGGATATACTAGGATGTCCATGTTTTAAATTTAGCCAGTAATGTAAAACACGGATTCCATGGTCGTGATGAATAGCCAAACCCACATCCCTAGACCCCTACGAGCGCGGCAAGTAACCCTGCCAATTCTAGAGTTAGGAGACCCGGTCTCAACTCCTTGAGATGGTCTCCCACTGGACTCTAGAACCCGGTTACTTGTGCTTCCTGCCTTGGGTCTATCCTAATGCAGAAAAGTAAATAATATACAACAATGTTGACATCATCCTCAACACGGATGTGCCCCAATAAAAGAATATTACATACAGATTTTACATGAATGAAAATAAAAAACCCCATCTCACATAAAAACCCCCGGCTATTTTTTCGCGACGATCCAATAAATCATATCAACAAAAACACATGATATCACATATCATCAACGTAAGCAAATATGTGTATCCCTAAAACTCGATGACATATAGCAACGAGATTGAGATACCCCACATATTACACTTATGGTCGCAGAAAAGAAAACAGAAAACTATAATAATTAGAATCCGCGATATCCTTAGACATCATAAACCCGGAATATCTCATATTCCGGATTTCATGCCTAACTTATAAAACTTGCATTTTAGTCTCAAATTGAAAACACTTTTCAAATGGTTGTCGGATAATTTAACAAGTTTCCCGACTTAGTGATCGCATACAATACGCAATTGCAACGGAGTTTTGATCCGAATCAAAACTTTATGGCTATCGATCAATTGAGACTAAACGGCTAGGTTTATAATATACTAACTAGTTTTCATAAAACTAATTAATCCGGATTATAATAATTGTATCACACATCACTAAGTAACCGAGACATTAGAATTCCGCACGCTATTAGCAAACTAAACCAATTTTTCTAAAACTTTGAAAAATCCAGTGAGCTAAAGTTCCAAAACCGATCATTTTAAGCCAATCCAGGAGTCGAAACGAACTCAAATCCCGTCTGAATCTTCACGGAGGAGAAGATCCCAAAATTAAGTATCGAATGGTGGGCCTCGAGGGGGTAACCAATCCCAGGGGCCACCACGAAGTGGCCCTAGGGTAGGCAAACCCGAGAGCATCCAGTCGGGGTGCTCTCAGATCACCCACACCTAAGGCCACCTTGTGGTGGTCTTGGGGTGTGGGTCCGGCCTCTGGTCCCCCTCGGGGTGTCCCCGGGATGAGCATGCTCCACCCCACGGCTTCTTGGTTCAAACTGTGAGCCCACGAGGTATGCAAACAACATAAAACGTCATTTTTGAAACTGTTTTTATCAGCAGTTTTTGCGCGACAAAAACGACGGATTTCTAACGTCCCTATAAGCTACCCTAATGTTATAGCTTCGCTCTGATACCCTGAAAGTCGACCTTAGCACCATCATGAGGTTCTAGAGGCATTAAGTATGCCAAATTTTAATTTTATTAGGTGCTAAGTTAGACTAACAAGATCTTTACAAGAATATTAGGGTTTGCCTTTGTGATGTGATGTACTAAAGAGAAGAAAATAGCAAACAACCTTTATAGTTCAAGTCCTTCTCTTCAATACCTCCGGGTTGTGGTCCACACGACTCCACTAGGCTCCTCTTCAAGATGAAATGTAACAACCCTAATTTTCTTATACACTTTTTCCTATACAAATTTTTTTCAAATATTTTTTTAAAAAAAATCCATAAAGGGGTATTTATTGCCTGAGCACAAGACTTAAATAATTGATTAGCAATTTAATTACAAGAAGGAGCTTGTAACTCATTGGTAATACCTTGCACTGCTGAATCAAGCCACCAGAGTTCAAATCTCATCCCCCACATTATTTTTAATATTTAATTTGTTTTAAATTTTATGAAAACCCAACAGTCCACACAAGATAACTCTAGATTTTCCCACTACACTTTAAAAACTAAATATACCAGAGGCTACACTAGACGAACCCCCACCTCCCCATGCCCTGACTCGGCCCGACTCGGGCCGGCGCCGCCGGCCAGACTCGTCCGGACGGCCGAGTTCCCTTCTTCAATATTATGTCTCTTCATCTTCTAAAACCCCCTGTACACTTCAAATTCCTAGATCGGTTTCAGAGACCTTTGAAATCCCTATTTACTCCATTTTATTGATTTTTTAATACATGTTTACATTAAAACCTTTCATATACCCTATTTACTCCAATTTTTAATGCATTTTCTATATTTTTTTTATTTAAAAACCCTTCACCTACCCTACCCCTAGACTACCCTATAAATACAACCCCTCCCCTCTACCCTCTCATCCCAAAATCCTAAGCTCACTCTCTCAAAATCTTCTCAAGAGTTGTGTACTTTGAAAACAAGTTCGCGGCGAAGCTCCGACGAAATTTCGGCGGAAATTCCGGCGACGTTTTTAGGAACAACCGGCGATGAAGCAACGCCTCGGCAAGCTCTCTAGTCCCCCTTCACTCCTTTGCCTAATCGAAACCCGTAAGTCCCATTCTATCTCCCTTTCTATTTCTCAAAAATACGAAACCTAACGGAATCGGAACAAATCCGATTTCTGATTCGATTTTCTATAAAAATTCACTTCTAATCAATTCATTCTTGCCTAAATACCTTTATCTTGACTATTAAACTTGTAAAAATCAATTTGAACAAGTTTTCTCACATGAAATGATAACCTTTTCAATTTTCCGTATTTTTTTCACTTTAATACCACAATATTTCGATTTCACATTTAACCCCTTAACTTTGCTATACATTTAAAGTAGAGCACGAGATAATGACCTATCTCCACACACACGCAAATACAACCCTAAAACGATATCATCAGAACTTAGAATACGATAAAACAGAATTTTCATTTAAATACCATATTCTTAATAAAACCATTCTTAAAAGTTTTAGATTTGGTACACTTTTAAATAAATATCTCTTATTAGGAAAACACGATAAGTTGTGGATATCGATCGTTTATCTAAACCTGACTTTGTGGTGTCTAGGCTAGGCAAGTGAGCAAAGGTAACTTTAAAAGGCCCGTCTCACGATTCGTGAGCGGATTCCTTCTTTCCTCACTTGTACTTACCTGGCCACAATTGGCGGTGAAGAGGTGATTTGAGGCTTCTAATGACTTGTCGTTTAGACCATTTAGAAATAGACTAGTTGACTTAGAAAACCCTAGAATCTAAAATACGGAAAATTTACACTTTTGCAAATAAATACCTTTTACTTTATAAAACCGTTTTCTAAAGGATTAGTATTTTACAATCTTTGCAAAGCGCCGCTACAACCCATTTTTGGGGAACCCGTTAGGGATTGTACGGTTTATCGTGCACCCTCGGGCCAGTAGTGCGAGATTCAGACCTCCGCAAGGAGCATTCGGTCTCGAAAGGTTTAAAATACGACATCTTAAGAAAATGTGATTTTTGGAATATAAAATATTTATTAAAATTATTTTTGTATAAACATATGTATATTTATCATTTAAATATCTATTTTATTATAATATAAATTTTCCACCTTTTTCTAAAAATCACAATAATAACTTTTACACTAAAATACCATGAACTTCAAATAATCAATATTACAGATAAATACCTAAAACTAGGATATTCTCACTAGAAATGTCACAATATAAAATCCACCCTCATTATAACTCTAAAGACGAACAATAAATACTTGAGGTGTATTTTGAAAAGTATATAAAAGTATTTTTACATAAAAACCCCTTAAGTTTTATAACTTACCCTAAGAACCCTAGCAATTATAAGACTTCGATTCACATTTCTGATTGTCTGACTCGGGCTTGAGTCTGATTAATCTGACTTGAATATGATTCAAGTCAATCTACAATCTACAATATTCCAATTCAATATGAACACATGAATCCATGAATCGAATTATTAATTTATACAACTTGACTTAACCAAACCATGGATATATTCCTTTTACATGATTCTCAGTTATTCCATTTACATGACTCTACGGTTATAACCATTTCCTGATATCATGGTTTTGGTCAGTCAGTCAATCACTCATACAATTAATACAATTTACAAGACAAACAATATAATCAAAACACTGCGGGGTTTAAGGGGTGGACTGGTACAGAATATGTTAAAAGGTGGCACGAGGTGGTCACTTAAGACGTAATTACATCCATACCGTTGTTCCGTGGTATTATCGACGGAGCCTTGTACTACAGGTTACCAAGATCCCCGGTGTAAGTGGGACTCCCCTCGTATACACTGGCATCTTCTGTACCAGGCTACAAACAACAGCGTTAATACAACATTACAATATTATAATACAACATTAAAAGCTACTCTCTCTCTCTTACTCTCTATCTATTTCTCCCTTATCTTTGGGACTTACCGAGCGACATGTTCGCTGACGACATTCTATTTCTTTCTTCTTTGAATGTCGTCAGGAGATTTAGACCCGGCAGAGATCGAGCCATCTCAAGAAGACTTGGAGCAGTTTGCCGAAGACCCTGCACTTTAGTTTTCATTGTACACTTTTCCTTTCTGTACTTTTCATTTCCTGTTATGCCACTGTTTAGGCACCTTTTTATTTCAGTTGTAATTCCTTTCATGCATTGTACAAAGAATGTTAATAAATAAAAGTTGATGTTCTTTATATATCTTGTCTCTTGTGTATTTTATATTGCTTAGATACGCTTAGCGTATGTACTTCTGAGTATATACGTAGCGGACCTCATCGCGTCCACTTCGCCGTACACTGGGAAGCGGGGCGTGACATGAAATAACCTCCTTCGTGATCTTCGTGCCAAAGACGATCTACCCGAAGTCCACAACCTCAAGCTAACCCTTCATTAATCTCATTAGTGAAGGCAACACTCCACATCAAATTGCTAATCTTATGTGTAATGGTGAAGTAGGGGTTTGATTTGCTCACTAGGGTTTTCATAAGTTCAATGATTCACATCACATGTGAGGGTTTGAACTTGGAAGTGAGGTGAAGAAAATTGTAAAGAGCAAGAGGAAGCAAGAGCTCAAGAAAATGGCTAAGGAATGAAGAATGAAAATGATGAGGGTAAAACTCAAATAGCTCTCTCTCTTTCCTCACTTATTCAAGCATGGAATAAAATTGCAATTCTAAATTGCAAACATGCTTGAATAGTGAGTCAAGACTAATATACAAATAATAAAACCCATGCCTTGCCCATTCCACAAATATCTCCACAATTTACACCTCATTTTCTATTTTCTCAAAATAGAAAAACATGCCATGCTTCATATAATAATATATATATATATTTATATATATCAAATATACATTAATATATATATATATATAAACAAAGCAATTAGTGAGCAAATTGTAGGGTTCCGAGGCACTCTAAGGAGGTCTCACAAGGCATCAACCATGCCAAATTAAAAAAAATTCCGGTGCCGAGAAACCCTAATGCGATCGTTAACTAGAATTTTAGGCGAAACAAGCAACTAGTTAACAACTTAAGTAAGAGTGAACGAAAATACAACCTTTGTAGATCCGGTCCTCCACCTCCATAGCTCCGTGATGATGTCCCCTCGCTGCGATCATCGGATCCCGGGCTCTAGCGTCGGCTTCATCGGAGAAATGGGCGGGCTAGGTCGTCGACTTCGATGCCGAAGATGATCTACGTCTAGGCAACACAAGATCAAGCTCCAACTTCACCAAGCCATGAAACTTATGAAGAAAACACCCTATACTACTTGGCAAGTGGTAAAGGATGAAGAAATAGGAAGTGGGTTCACTTTAGAATTGGATTTCACACTCTTTTTCTCAAATCACCATTGAAGCTAGCAAGCTTCTTTCTTCTTGAAGAAGAAGAAGAAGAAGAAGATAATATGATAAGAATTAATCAATAATAGAAAATAAGTGATTCTTATCATATTAGCAACCATGGTTATGTGTAGAGAGTAAACTAAGGTTCGGTGAATGGTTAGGTTAGGCATGAAACAAAAATGGTAGACTTTTTCAAAGCTTCATGAAGCTTCAATGTAAAACAAAGCAAGCCACCATTTCTCTTTTTGCCAAAATAAATAAATAAATTAAAACCCTAACCATTTACTTAACCAAGGTTTAAACTAAACATCACCCAAACATGCATGTATCATCAAACATGATACAAACTTGTGCACAAAAATATATCACATATACAATGTGCACAAACAAGTGAGAAAAACATCTTAAGTGAACCAATACTAGTTAATGCAAAGTAATATATCAAATATATAATTATGCATTAAATCATTAAATCAACGCTTGATTTAACGATCCGGTCATATCGCATATGACCGACTAATATCCAATGTATCGACTTATCGAATCAATCCTTGATTAGATAACTAGGTTATATTGCATACAACCAATCAATACATTCATCGCGAGAATAGAATACGGTATCACATACACGCATTATTCTCGGTCCCGCACATATCTCATATGTGCTCCTATTTCGTTTCTCTTGAGCCAGGAAACCTCTGTGTAGGACTCTAAAGACTCGTCAATACGCCGGCAGTAGGTGATGATCATATCAAACACCCACAAGCCGCAAGCGGTCTGCTAAACGTAACGGCCACCCGGGTATTGAGCGATCAGAAGATCGACGAGCAAGCCCGCTCACACTCCTGTGAATCCAACCATTAACACTTACCGTACAGTCCGGTCTCGTCGTCTGATATGTCGCATATCTCGCCTAGGGGTGGTAAACGTCAGACCCCAATAGCTCGATAAGTCGTGTCGATATGCGATCTATAACAGTTCGAGAAACTACTGGTAACACTTACCAGTAAATCTCAGCAACCCTGGCCAGGGATTTCTGGTTATAGCCAATCGAACACATCGCAATATCAACTCCCTATACCGGGAGAGACGAATCCCCTCCTATCGCTCATTGCCTCCATGTGATTCCAGACTGTACCCAAAAGCCACCGTTTTGCACGCCCTCTTGGACGTGGTAAGGTGGAAATCAAAGCACAATGGGAATCACACAAGACTCTATGACGATCTCGGGTCTATAGACTACTCTGTACCAGTGTCACCTGAGAACTGCCATCTGACGTAAGGTATAATACCATCTGGGAGTTCTCGGCGAGTCCGTACAGTGTACCCAGTCTCCACTGAGAACCCGTATATCATTTCTGATGTCAAACACCAATGGAAATGGGATCATCCATCGCCCATCTGTATGGGTCGAGAAGGTATACGCTAGTCTACTCTGGTATATCGATGCCCCGTCTCGATACACCCACGACTAGAGACCTTGAAGGATGTACTTATGGACTACCATGTCCCCACTAGTATGATCCGCATCATAGTCCAGGTAGTAAAGTACACATCCTAAGGGCTTTACCAACATGTAACAGAGAGACAATCAGTGTACACGTTAAGGTAAAGTGCAACCAGATAGCATACTATCATGTCGAGCAAGAAAGTCCTCCCTATATGTGTCCAAGAATCCACTACAATATACATCCTATGTATAATAATGGCCTCTAGGGCATACATATAACTAACAATCTCTTACTTGCACTAGGGCCATCTGATAGCAGTGGTTGTAGTATCTCATACTCAACCATCCCATAAAAGTCTCTCTCTGGGAAAAGGCCTTTGTGAGTGGATCCGCCGTGTTGTCCTCTGAGTCAACTCTCCTTACCTCGATCACCCTGGAGATCAACCATCTCCATGATCAGGTGACACTGCCTTAGAATATGTCTGGTTCACTGATGGGACGGACGTTCCTTGGCATAAGCCACAACTCTATTGTCTCACAATGGTAGGAACGATGTTCATCTCATGAACTAATATACACCCAGACTGCTTCTTTGGTTGCATCTTAAGTAGCGATGTATCTTGCCTTTAATCGTCTAGTATGCCACGGTATCTAGCTTGGAACTCTTCCAACATACCGTCCATTTACTGAGGGTAAAGACAATGCCTGTGACTGACATTCAGTCGTCCTTATCACCCTGGAACCTTTCCAGTGATTCTCCCCAGGATCAACTGATACCATCTCACTACAACTAGTGAGTCTCCTAACATCCAATTAGATCTATCTCATAAATCCAAAATCCAGGATTTAGGAGGTATCACTTTGATCCTATATGGAGAATCATTGTGATAAGCGGAGATTGATCGAGCGTAGCATAGGAAACTCCTTCCCTATCAAAAGTATGTCATCCACGTACTCTACGAGGATCGTCACCATACTCCCTACTACCTTTTTGTTTATACAAGGTTCATCTACCATTTTGATGATGTCAAACTCTTTGACTACTTCATCAAAACAGACGTTCCAACTCCGCGATGCCTGCTTTATCCTATAAAGCAACTTGCACACGTTTCCGCTGCTCCCACTGTCTACGAAGCCCTCTGGCTGTGTACTTACAGACGTTCTCTTCTAAAACATCATTTAGAAAAGCAGTCATGACACCCAACCACCAGATATCGTAGTCATGGTATGTAGCCATGGCAAGTAGGATCTGAATGGACTTAAGCATAGATCCTTAGAAAAGGTTTCAACATAATCCATACCTGGTCAATGATACAAACCTTTTAACAAGTCTAGCTTTGAAAGTCTCAACTTTTCCATGTACACCAAGTAATCTTCTCAAGATATACTTGCACCTGATGGGGATTTAACCCTTCAGATATAGCAACCAAAGTGCATACTTTGTTGGTGTATAAGGATTCCATCTCAGATCGCTAAGCATCCAGCCATTCTTACAGAGTCCCACTCCTGATGGCCAGCTCGAAACTAGTTGGGTCATCATCTCATGATGCAATCCTCGCTCCCACTGTCATAGAGTAACCGAAGTATCTCTCAGGCGGGTGAGGAACCTTACTAGATCGGCGGAGAGGCTGAGGTTCGTTGGTAACTATTGAATCCTTTGGTTCTTTCAAATCATCAGCTGCAGTTTGTATAGCTGAAACATTTCCAGTTCTACATATCAGACCTTGCCTCGAGCTTGTCCGGATTTTGACATAGGACGGACAACCCCAAATTTTAACTAACTTAAGATATGGGCTCTTCCCTTTCCATATCACATATGAAGTGGTAGGCAACTGATTTGATTGGAACCCTATTCAATAGGCATGCAACTTCATAAGTGCATAACTCCCAAAAGGAAACAGGTAACTCAGTAGTACTCATCATAGAGCGCACCATATCGAATAGGGTGCAATTGCTCTGCCCCGATATACCATCGTACTATGGTGTATACGGAGGAGTAATGCTGAGAGAGAATCTCATTCTCCTTTAGAATAGTCCAGGATTTCCGTGCTAAAGTATTCTCCTCCCTGATCACATCAAAGGACATAATACTTATACCCGTATTTTGGTTCTCTACTTCTAACTTATATTCTGTGAATATCTCAAAAGGTTCGGACTTGTGTTTCAACAGGAACATAGGTCTGAATCTCGAAAGATCACCAGAGAATTTAATGAAGTACAAAGAACCGGTCTTGGCATGTGTAGACAGGGGACCTACATACATCAACATGTATCATCCCAAGAGTTCACTAACTCTTTCTCTGCTTCAAATAAACAGAGCTGTGGTCATCTTATCTTTGTGACATGACCGACAAGTTTTCACAAGATGTAAATTCAAACAGATTTAAATATGCATCTATGTGCAACTTAGCTAGTCGGGTCGCAGTGATATGACCTAGTCTACAATACCTCAAGAAGGATTCGTTCAAATCTGAACTCAACCTCTTGTGTATGTTCTGTATACTAAGAACTGTAGTTCGATTTAGAACATCAATGCTTTTAGATAACGTGCCTGAACCGATCAACTTTTGATATAGGAAATGTTCAAAACATTATCCAATAATACAAAATTATATCCTTTCTTTACTAATTAAGAGACTGATATGATTTTGTATATCAGGTTCGGTATCTAATAACATTCATTCAGAATCAATGTATTTGGAATACAGGGTGACCGTGACCAACAGACTTGGCTGCAACACTTGCCCCGTTTTCTGTCTCATGAAACTTATCACCCGTTCTCAGTTCTTTACCTATCTGTAGCCCATGTAACAAATTACATATGCGGGATCCTGATCCGGTATCAAATACCCAGGACGTAGAGGATACTTGAGAAATAGTTCCTTATAATGAACACACCCGAAGAAGATGCATCATATGCACTTTCTTCGTTTGGGCGGCACGGGAATTCTGGTAATCCCCAATTTCCTGCTCTGTCTTATAACAATTATAAGTTGGAGCGGGACCAACGTTCCCCAGCTCAGTATGACAAGCGGGGTCGGTCAATATTCCGTATTATTATCTTGATTAAGGCGTGATATGGTCGCTACCTGGAGAGAGAGAGAAGAAAACACTCGGCGTATGCTCTTGCAAGATCAGATTGGTTATTATTTTATCTAATCAGGATGGCTCCCACTGTTTTTATCAAATCTTCCTTCAAACCCTAAAAGGAAAGACTAGCCGGGATTAATTACACACTACAAGTTCGCCAATCTTTCAGCCAGGCCAGTGTCGGTACTTTGAGGGAGGTCCCCCGTGCTTTCGCACGAACCTAATTAATGTAAACCTTGTTTTCCCAGAGGCGTAACCCCGTTGACACCTTTCTAGACACCTACTTGATCGGCTAATTGTAATGTGTAAAACTCTCCCAGGAGTAACTCTTACTCGCAGCGGGTATCGGGATCCAACTATCTCATAGAAGGTATGCAATCTCATTGCAAATTTCAACACTTGAAATTCCCGATAATTTTGCCCCTAGCGTCCTATGACCTTGACGCAGGCCAACAAACCATAGTGCGGTAGTCAAGTTCAACCCGTCATTTCCTGAATGAATAAAACCCACCCGCACGACCCTTGACGCAGGCCAACAAAGTCGCACGACTACCCTAATCCAATCTGCATCATATGCATAAGCAGATAAATACTAGTTAGCTACCGCACACTGCGCCTTGACGCAGGCCAACAAACGTAGCACGAATACTAACTACCACTTATCTGAAATGACGGAGGGCTACGACAGGTTTTTTCTGAAAACCTATTGCGTAATGAACTTGATATCGTTGTAGAATCAAATGATTTTAAAAATGGAGTGTTTTTTAGGCTTTTCTAGTTTTGCTAAAGGGGTCACTCCCGATGAAGGGATTGTCGGCCCTTTCCTCGTCGAATGAGGTACGGGATATATCATTGATATCACTGTGCAAAGCAGAAACTATAAAAGCTATCAAAAGACAAACCGAGTGTGTAGAATCTGCCAGTTATTGCTAAAGGGGTCACTCCCGGTGAAGGGATCGTCGGCCCTTTCCTCATCGAATAAGGTGCAGGATATATCATATATACCGCTGTGCAAAGCAAGAACTGTAGCTACCTATTTTATTTTTGAAATTCGATTCTACAACATCTTTAGGTTTCTTTTCTTTCATTAATCATATTAATGAAGTCCCATCATTTAAGTACCTAAACATCACAGATAAATACGACGTACACTTATGCCATCCGCATTCGCCTCGATGTCCTCTCGTGCACCGTTAGGTTAGGTAACTAACGGCAGAGCAGGGCAGGGCTAGCGCGGGTGTAAAACATAAGTAACAACTATATAATATATCATATATACTATATACAGTATCTATCACAGAACATCACATGATCACATCACAGATATCGCAGCAGAAGAAACATATGAAATATTAGATATACTAGGACGTCCGTGTTTTCAATACAAGCCAGTATAAAACACGGATTCCACGGTCGCGATGAATAGCCAAACCCACACCCCTAGACCCCTACGAGAGCGGCAAGCAACCCTACCAATTCTGGAGTTAGGAGACCCGGACTCGACTCCTCGAGTTGGTTTCCGACTGGACTCCAGACCCGGTTACTTGTGCTCCCCTCCTCGGGTCTATCCTAGTGCGGAAAAGTAAATAATATACAAAAGGTGACATCATCTGCAACCTGGAAGTGCCCCAATAAAAGAATATTACATACAAGTTTTTACATGAATGAAAATGAAAAACACTCATCTCACATAAAAAAAACCCGGCTATTCAAACACGACGATCCAATATAACATATCCAGCAACACATAACATCACATGTCATCAACGTAAGTAAATATGCGCATCCCAATTGTCGTTGACATATAACAACGAAAACGGCGATATCACATATTACACTTACGGTCACAGAAAAGAAAGTGTAAAACTACAACAGTTGGAATCCGCAACCTGCATAGACATCGCATGCCTAATCAAATGAATTACTTAGACATCGCATGCCTAACAATTATAAATCCCGCATTTCAGTCTCATTATCGAAAACACTTTTCAATTCATGTCGGACAATTCAACAACATTCCTGACATTTTGATCGAATGCTCGTCGCAAACTTCAGTAGACGGTCGCACCCCCGATACCGTCGACTAAGTGCACCAAGGCGGAACACCGCTACCGCGAGCACCTGAACGAATGCTTTCGGCGACGGGGTTCTCCTACAGTCACTTGGTCGGGGCTATGGGGAGTGGCTTTCCATTAAGTTTATCCGGCGAGTATCCGCGTACACTACGTGATTGCGACGAACTTTTGATCGCATCAAAATTCCGTGGCAACCGATCAAGTAAGACTAAAGTGCTATGTTTCTAACATTCATTCAGTTATCTCATAACAACTTGTGAATTCCAATTATTGTATCACATTCCGGATAAATAGAAAATGTCAAACTTTCCGATCGAACAATCGAACACCCAAGTTTTCCCGAAACAACTCAACACATGAAACAAGTTTAAAAACATTCACTTCATGCCTCGGTACCAACGGTCCAGCCGTAGAAGGGTCAAGCCAACCCCTCACATGTGGCATGCCGTACTGCCCCAAACCCTAAGGTTCAAAGGGCAGTTCGAGACGGTCACATAATCGAGTTAAGGTTTGTTGTCTTCTAGAGGGACCATCGCGTTACTTGCACTACTTAGAATGTCATTAAACTACGGAAAGATCCAACACTTGGAAATTTCCCGGCAGGGGAAAAAGTGGGTATTTATATCCGGTCGAACTTTTTAACATATTCAAAAATTATCCGGAAAACACATAGACGGATTTAAACTTTCCGATCGAAACACCGAGTCCCCAATACACCACAGAAAACTCAACTCTTGAGTGCAAATTAAAAATTCCCAGAAAACTCAGAACCTGAAGAAACAAATTATTGTGCAAAAATTGAAGGCTGAAGTCATCAGATGGCCGCGGAACCGCCGCAGAAGCCAGGCTTCTGCCGCGGTTTCGCCGCGCTTTGGACGTATCTTTTGGTCAATTTTGAACCGTAATTCTTAGAACTTCCTGCTCAATTTTTTAAGCATTTTTAATCTGGAAAAAACCCAGTTTTGAAAATATGTATAGAGAGGGGTCATGGATTAGGGTTTCGGGTTCGATCGGGTTTCTAACTCCGTCTACACATCGCCTAAAGCTCTAGCTAGGCTCTGATACCACTGTAGGGTTCCTAGGCACTCTAAGGAGGTCTCACAAGGCATCAACCATGTCAAATTAAAAAAATTTCCGGTGCCGAGAAACCCTAATGCGATCGTTAACTAGAATTTTAGGCGAAACAAGCAACTAGTTAACAACTTAACTTAAGAGTAAACGAAAATACAACTTTTGTAGATCCGGTCCTCCACCTCCATAACTCCGTGATGATGTCCCCTCACTGCGATCATCGAATCCCGGGCTCTAGCGTCGGCTTCATCGGAGAAATGGGCGGGCTAGGTCGTCGACTTCGATGCCGAAGATGATCTACGTCGAGGCAACATAAGATCAAGCTCCAACTTCACCAAGCCATGAAACTTGTGAAGAAAACACCCTATACTACTTGGTACGTGGTAGAGGATGAAGAAATAGGAAGTGGGTTCACTTTAGAATTGGATTTCTCACTCTTTTTCTCAAATCACCATTGAAGCTAGCAAGCTTCTTTCTTCTTGAAGAAGAAGAAGAAGAAGAAGAAGATAATATGATAAGAATTAATCAATAATAGAAAATAAGTGATTCTTATCATATTAGCAACCATGGTTATGTGTAGAGAGTAAACTAAGGTTAGGTGAATGGTTAGGTTAGGCATTAAACAAAAATGGTAGACTTTTTCAAAGCTTCATGAAGCTTCAATGTAAAACAAAGCAAGCCACCATTTCTCTTTTTGCCAAAAGAAATAAATAAATAAATGAATAAATAAATTAAAACCCTAACCATTTACTTAACCAAGGTTTAAACTAAACATACACCCAAACATGCATGTATCATCAAACATGATACAAACTTGTGCACAAAAATATATCACATATACAATGTGCACAAACAAGTGAGAAAAACATCTTAAGTGAACCAATACTAGTTAATGCAAAGTAATATA
Source organism: Agapanthus africanus (assembly GCA_030015575.1). NCBI lineage: Eukaryota > Viridiplantae > Streptophyta > Magnoliopsida > Asparagales > Amaryllidaceae > Agapanthus > Agapanthus africanus. The sequence continues at coordinate 122,894,433 of CM057347.1, read as the reverse complement.
TCAAATATATAATTATGCATTAAATCATTAAATCAACGCTTGATTTAACGATCCGGTCATATCGCATATGACCGACTAATATCCAATGTATCGACTTATCGAATCAATCCTTGATTCGATAACTAGGTTATATCGCATACAACCAATCGATACATTCATCGCGAGAATAGAATACGGTATCACATACACGCATTATTCTCGTTCCCGCACATATCTCATATGTGCTCTTATTTCGTTTCGCTTGAACCAGGAAACCTCTGTGTAGGACTCTAAAGACTCGTCAATACGCCGGCAGTAGGTGATGATCATATCAAACACCCACAAGCCGCAAGCGGTCTGCTAAATGAAACGGCCACCCGGGTATTGAGCGATCAGAAGATCGACGAGCAAGCTCACTCACACTCCTGTGAATCCAACCAGCAACACTTACCGTACAGTCCGGTCTCGTCGTCTGATATGTCGCATATCTCGCCTAGGGGTGGTAAACGTCAGACCCCAATAGCTCGATAAGTCGTGTCGATATGAGGTCTATAACAGTTCGAGAAACTACTGGTAACACTTACCAGTAAATCTCAGCAACCCTGGACAGGGATTTCTGGTTATAGCCAATCGAACACAACGCAACATCAACTCCCTATACCGGGAGAGACGAATCCCCTCCTATCGCTCATTGCCTCCATGTGATTCGGGACTGTACCCAAAAGCCACCGTTTTGCATGCCCTCTTGGACGTGGTAAGGTGGAAATCAAAGCACATTGGGAATCACACAAGACTCTATGACGATCTCGGGTCTACAGACTACTCTGTACCAGTGTCACCTGAGAACTGCCATCTGACGTAAGGTATAATACCATCTGGAAGTTCTCGGCGAGTCCGTCCAGTGTACCCAGTCTCCACTGAGCACCCGTATATCATCTCTGATGTCAAACACCAATGGATATGGGATCATCCATCGCCCATCTGTATGGGTCGAGAATGTATACGCTAGTCTACTCTGGTATATCGATGCCCCGACTCGATACACCCACGACTAGGGACCTTGAAGGATGTACTTATAGACTACCATGTCCCCACTAGTATGATCCGCATCATCGTCCAGGTAGTCAAGTACACATCCTAAGGGCTTTACCAACATGTAACAGAGAGACAATCAGTGTACACGTTAAGGTAAAGTGCAACCAGATAGCATACTATCATGTCGAGTAAGAAAGTCCTCCCTATATATGTCCAAGAATCCACTACAATATACATCCTATGTATAGTAATGGCCTTTAGGGCATACATATAACTAACACTAATGATATTAGTTAGGATATAATTATATCACATATATTATATATCACATTAATAAATCAACACTTGATCTAATAATCCGGTTACATCACATATAACCGACTAATATCATTAATCTGAATATCACATTATCAAACTAAAACTTGATTCGATAATCCGGTTATATCACTTATAACCTGACCAGCATCAGATAACTGCCAGATTACAATACGGTATCACATAAACGTATTTAATCAGGCCCACACATATATCACTTATGTGCCCTACTTCGTTTCGCTCAAACTAAGAAACTTCTATGTAGGATTTTAAAGACTCGTCAATACGCCAGCAGTAGGTGATGATCACATCAATAACCTATAAGCCGTCAGCGGTACTAGCTGGACGTAACGGCTACCCGGATATTGAGCGATATGAATATCAACAAGCAAGCCCGTCCATACTCTCCATGAAGCCTATCAGTAACACTACCGTACAGTCCAGTCTCTTCGTCTGATATATCGCATATCATGTCTAGGGGTGGTAAACGTCAGGCCCCAGTAACGTGATAAGTCATGCCGATGTCTGACCTATAACGGTTTGAGAAACTACTGATAACTATTATCAGTAAATCTCAGCAGCAGCCCTGACCAGGGACTGTTAGTTATATGTATGCCCTAGAGGCCATTACTGTACATTGGATGTATATTGTAGTGGATGCTGGGACATATATAGGTAGGACATTCTTGCTCGACATGATAGTACGCTATCTGGTTGCTCTTTATCTTAACGTGTATACTTTCTGTCTCTCTGTTACATGTTGATAAAGCCCTTAGGATGTGTACTCGACTTCCAGGACTGTGATGCAGATCATACTAGTGGGGCCTGGATAGTTCATGAGTACATCCTTCAATGTTCCTAGTCGAGGGAAAATCGAGACGGGGCATCGATATTCGAGAGTAGACTAGCGTATATCTTCTCGACCCATGCGATGGGCGATGGATGATCCCATATCCATTGGTGTTTGACATCAGAGATGGTATACGGGTGCTCAGTGGAGACTGGGTACACTGAACGGACTCGCCGAGAACTCCCAGATGGTATTATACCTCACGTCAGAAGGCAGTTTTCTGGTGACACTGGTACAGCTTAGTCTGTTGACCCGAGATCGTCATAGAGTCTTGTGTGTCTCCCACTGTGCTTTGATTTCCACCCTACCACGGCTCTACTGAGTCGTGCAAACAGGTTGTTTTTGGGTACAGTCCCGATTCACATGGAGGCAATGAGCGATAGGAGGGGATTCGTCTCTCCCGGTATTGGGGGTTGATGTTGCGCTATACTCGACTGGCCATAACAGGAAATCCCTGGCCAGGGTTGCAGTGACCTACTGGTAAGTGTTATCAGTAGTTTCACACATGTCATGGACTTCACGTCGGCATGACTTATCGAGCTACTGGGGTCTGACGTTTACCAGCCCTAGGCGAGATATGCGACATATCAGACGAACAGACCGGACTGTACGGTAAGTGTTACTGGTTGGATTCACAGGAGTGTGAGCGGGCTTGCTCGTCGATCTTCTGATCGCTCAATACCCGGGTGGCCGTTACGTTTAGCAGACCGCTTGCGGCTTGTAGGTGCTTGATATGATCATCATCTGCTGCCGGCGTATTGACGAGTCTTTAGAGTCCTACACAGAGGTTTCCTGGCTCAAGCGAAACGAAATAGGAGCACATATGACATATGTGCGGGACCGAGAATAATGCGTGTATGTGATACCGTATTTCATTCTCGCGATGAATGTGTCGAATGGTTGTATGCGATATAACCTAGTTATCGAATCAAGGATTGACTCGATAAGCCGATACATTGGATACTAGCCAGTTATATGCGACATGACCGGATCTTTGAATCAAGTGTTGATTTAATGATTTAATGTATAATTATATATTTGATATATTACTTTGCATTAACTAGTATTGGTTCACTTTAAATGGATTTTCTCACTTGAATTGTGCACATTGTATATGTGATATATTTTTTGTGCACATGATTATATCATGTTTGATGATACATTCTAGCTTGGTTTTGTGTAAAGTATTAAACCATGGTTAGTTAGTGGTTAGGGTTTCATTTCATTTACTTAATCATTTATTTATTCTTTTTGTTTATTTTGAAAAAGAAAATGATACAGAGAAAAAGAAATGGTGGCTTAGTTTGTTTTTTGTTGAAGCTTCTTGAACTCTTGAACAAGTCCACCATTCTTGTCTCTTCTTTAACCCTAACCACTCATCTAACCTTAGTTAAATCTCTACACTAAACCCTGGTTGAGATTATGATAAGTATCATATTGTTTTTATTTTAAAACACTTATGATATATATCATCTTCTTCTTCTTCATCTTCTTCTTCCATGAAGAAAGCTTGCTACATCAATGGTGATTGATGAAAAAGTGTGAGAAATCCAAATCTAAAGTCTACCCACTTTCTATTTCTTCATCCTCTACCTCTTGCCAAGTAGTATAGGGTGTTTCCTTCATAAGTTTTCTTGACTTGGTGAAGTTGGAGCTTGATCTAGCGATGCCTCGACGTAGATCATCTTCGGCATCGTCGTCGATGACCTAGCCCGTTTTTCCTCCGATAAAGCCGACGCTAGAGCCCAAGATCCGATTTGTACAGCGAGGAGACTTCATCACGGAGCCATGGAGGTGGAGGACCGGATCTATAAAGGTTGTAGCCACTTTCCTTATGCATTTAATTCGTTTACATGCTTGCATCGCCTCATTATCTAGTTAACGATCCGTATTAGGGTTTGTAGGCACTTGTAATATCTTAATTGGCCATGTTTGATGCCTTGTGAGACTCCATTAGAGTGCCTAGGAACCCTACAGTGGTATCAGAGCCTAGCTAGAGCCTTAGGCGATGCGTAGACGGAGTTAGAAATCCGATCGGACCGAAACCCTAACCCTAAACATGCTCTCTGGACATTTTTGTAAAATGTGGATTTTTGTAAATTAAAAATATGCAGAAAAATCAGCAGGGGATTGTAAGGGCTACTGGAAAATTCGATGGCCTGATTCCTTAAAGTCACCGCGGATCCGCGGCATGAGCATGCTCATGCGGCGGTTCCGCGGCAATTTTGTCCTTTTGTGCATCTAATTTTGCACAGTAATTCTTAGCTTTCTGTGCTGGTTTTCCTGGGAATTTTTAATATTTTTTCCAGAGTTGTATTTTCTGGGTTGTATTGGGGATTCGGAGATTCGATCGGACTGTCTAATTTTGTCTATGTGGCTTTCCGGATAAATTTTAGAATATGTTAAAAAGTTCGACCGGATATAAATACCCAAGTTTTCCATTGTTGGGAAATTTCCAATTGTTGGATTTTTCCGTAGTTTAACGACGTTCTAAGTAGTGCAAGTAACGCGATGGTCCCTCTAGAAGACAACAAACCTTAACTCGATTATGTGACCGTCTTGAACTGCCCTTTGAACCTTCGGCTTTGGGGCAGTACGGCGTGCCACATGTGAGGCGTTGGCTTGACCCTTCTACGGCTGGACCGTTGGTACTGAGGCACGAACTGAATGTTGTTAGACTTATTTCATGTGTTGAGCTGTTTCGGGAAAACATGGGTGTTCGAATGTTCAATCGGAAAGTTTAACATTTTCTGTTTATCCGGAATGTGATACAACAATTGGAATTCACAAAAGTTATGTGATAACTGAATGAATGTTATAAACATAGCACTTTAGTCTCATTTGATCGGTTGCCATGGGATTTTTGATGTGATCAAAAGTCCGTCGCAATCACGTAGTGTACGCGGATACTCGCCGGGTAAACTTAATAGACAGCCTCACTCCATAGCCCCGACCAAGTGACTGTAGGAGAACCCCGTCGCCGAAAGCATCCGTTCGGGTGCTCGCGGCAGCGGTGTTCCGCCTTGGTGCACTTCGTCGACGGTATCGCCGGTGCGGCCGTCTACTAAAGTTTGCGACGAGCATTCGATCAAAATGTCGGGAATCCTGTTGAATTGCCCGACTTGGTATTGAAAAGTGTTTTCGATAATGAGACTAAAATGCGGGGTTTATAATTGTTAGGCATGCGATGTCTAAGTAATTCATTTGGTCAGGCATGCGATGTCTGAGGAGGTTGCGGATTCCAACTGTTGTAGTTTTACACTTTCTTTTCTGTGACCGTAAGTGTAATATATGATATCGCCGGTTTCGTTGCTATATGTCAACGACAATTGGGATGCGCATATTTACTTATGTTGATGACATGTGATGTTATGTGTTGCTGGATATGTTATATTGGATCGTCGTATTTGAATAGCCGGGGTTTTTTTTATGTGAGATGAGTGTTTTTTCATTTTCATTCATGTAAAAACTTGTATGTAATATTCTTTTATTAGGGTACTTCCAGGTTGCGGAAGTTGTCACCATTGATGTATATTATTTATTTTTCCGCATTAGGATAGACCCAAGGAGGGGAGCACAAGTAACCGGGTTCTGGGGTCTAGTGGGAGACCAACTCGAGGAGTCGAGTCCGGGTCTCCTAACCCTAGAATTGGTAGGGTTCCTTGCCGCTCTCGTAGGGGTCTAGGGGTGTGGGATTGGCTATTCATCATGACCATGGAATCCGTGTTTTATACTGGCTCGTATTGAAAACACGGACGTCCTAGTATATCCAATATTTCATATGATATTTTCTGCTGCGTTATCTGTGATGTGATCATGTGATGTTCTGTGACAGATATTATATATAGTATATATGATATATTATATAGACGTTGCTTATGTTTTACACCCGCGCTAGCCCTGCCCCGCTCTGTCGTTAGTTACCGAACCTAACGGTGCAGACGGGACATCGAGGCGAATGCGGATGGCATAAGCGTACATTATATTTATCTGTGATGTTTAGGTGGACTTAAATGATGGGATATTCATTAATGAGATTAATGAAAGAAAATAAACCTAATTGATGTTGTGGAATCGAATTTCAAAATAAAAACAGGTAGCTACAGTTCTTGCTTTGCATCGCGGTGTTCATTATAGAACATCCTGCATCTTATTCGATGAGGAAAGGACCGAGATCCCTTCACCGGGAGTGACTCCTTTAGCAATAACTGGCAGATGCTACACACTCGGTTTGTCCTTTGATTGCTTCTATAGTTTCTGCTTTGCACAGTGATATATATGATATATCCCGCACCTCATTCGACGAGGAAAGGGCCGACGATCCCTTCACCGGGAGTGACCCCTTTAGCAAAACTAGAAAAGCTTCAAAAACATTCCATTTAAAAACCATTTGATTCCGCAACGAGATCAAGTTCAAAGCGTTAAAGGTTTTCACAAAAACCATTCGCAACCCTCCGTCATTTTAGGAAGTAGAGTACTTAGTATTCGTGCTGTGTTTGTTGACCATAGTCAAGGCACAGTGTACGGTAGCTAAGTGATGTCTTCCTACACCGCATATGATGCGATTAGTTAGGACAGTCGCGTGACTTTGTGGACCTTAGTTAAGGGTCATGTGGGTGGGTCTATTTAATCACGAAATGACGGGTGGAACTTGACTAGTGCTTATGATTTGTTGACCATAGTTAAGGTCATAAGTGCTAGGGGTAAAAATCTTTATCGGGTGTTTCAAATGTTGAAATTTGCAATGAGATTGCATACTTTCTATGTGATAGTTGGATCCCGATACCCACTGCGAGTAATTGTTACTCCTGGGAGAGTTTTGCACTTTGCAATTAGCCGATCAAGTAGGTGTCTAGAAAGGTGTCAACGGGGTTACGCCTCTGGGAAAACGAGGTTTACTGTAATTAGGTCCGTGCGAAATCACGGGGAACCTCCCTCAAAGTACCGACACTGGCCTGGCTGAAAGATTGGCGAACTTGTAGAGTGTAATTAATCCCGGCTAGTCTTTCATTTTAGGGTTTGAAGGAAGATTTGATAAAAACAGTGGGAGCCATCCTGATTAGATAAAATATATAACCAGTCTGATCTTGCTAGAGCGCACGCAGAGTGTTTTCTTCTCTCTCTCTCCTGGTAGCGACCATATCATGCCTTAATCAAGATAATAATATGGATTATTGACCGAACCCGCTTGTTATACTGAGCTGGGGAACGTTGGTCCCGCTCCAACTTATAATTGTTATAAGACAGAGCAGGAAATAGGGGAATACCGGAATTCCTATGCCGCCCAAACGAAGAAAGTGCATATGATGCATCTCCTTCGGGTGTGTTCATTATACAGAACTATTTCTCAGTATCCTCTGCATCCTAGGTATCTGATACCGGATCAGGATCCCAGATATGTAATCAGTTACATAGGGCTACAAAAAGGTAGAAAAACTGAGAACGGGTGATAAGTTTCATGAGGCAGAAAACGGGGCAAGTGTTGCAGCCAAGTCTGTTGGTCACTGTCACCCTGTATTACCAATACATTGATTCTGAACAAATGCTATTAGATACCGAACCTGATATACAAAATCATATCAGTCTCTTTATTAGTAAAGAAATGATATAATTTTGTATTGTTGGATAATGTTTTGAACATTTCCTATATCAAAAGTTGATCGGTTCAGGCACGTTATCTAAAAGCATTGACGTTCTAAATCAAACTACAGTTCCTTGTATACTGAACACACACAAGAGGAAGAGTTCAGAAATGAACAAATTCTTCTTGAGGTACTGTAGACTAGGTCATATCAATGCGACCCGACTAGCTGAAGTTACATTTAGATGCATATTTAAATCAGTTTGAATTTACATCTTGTGAAACTTGCCAGTCATGTCACAAAGATATAATGACACCAGCTCTGTTTACTGGAAGCAGAGAAAGAGTTAATGAACTCTTGGGAATGATACATAATGATGTATGTAAGGTCTCCTGTCTACATATGCCAGGACTGGTTCTTTATACTTCATTACGTTCTCTGATGATCTCTCAAGATTCTGACATATGTTCCTGTTGAAACACATGTCCGAACCTTTTGAGATATTCACAGAATATAAGTTAGAAGTAGAGAACCAACAACCGGGTATAAGTATTATGTCCTATGATAAGATCAGGGAGGAGAATACTTGTGCATGGCATTCCTGGACTATTCTAAAAGAAAATGAGATTCTCTCTCCGTATTACTCCTCTGAATACACCACAGTACAATGGTGTATCAGGGCGGAGCAATCGCACAATAATAGATATGGTGTGCTCTATGATGAGTATTACTGAGTTACCTATTTCCTTTTGGGGTTATGCGCTTGAGAAGCTGCGTACCTATTGAATTAGGTTCGAATCAGATCACTGCCTACCATTCCATATGAGATATGGTATGGGAAGAACCTATCTCTTAAGTAAGTTAAGATTTGGGATTGTCCGGCCTATGTCAAAAGCAAAATCCGGACAAGATCGAGGCAAGATCAGTTCTGTAGAACTGGAAAGGTTCCAGCTGTACAAAAGTGCTAATGATTTGACAGAACCAAAGAATGCAATAGTTTCCAACGAACCTCAGCCTCTCCGACGATCTAGTAGGGTTCCTCACCCACCTGAGAGATACCTTGGTTTCTCGATGACAGTGGGAGCATGGAATGCATCATGAGATGATGACCCAACTAGATTCGAGCAGGCCATCAAGAGTAGGGACTCTGTAAGAATGGCTGGATGCTTAGCGGTCTGAGATGGAATCCATATACACCAACAAAGTATGGACTTTGGTTGCTATATCTGAAGGGTTAAATCCCCATCAGGAGCAAGTATATCTTGAGAAGATTACTTGGTGTAGATGGAAAAGTTGAGACTTTCAAAGCTAGACTTGTTAAAGGTTTTAGTCATCAACCAGGTGTGGATAATGATGAAACCTTTTCTAGGGACTATGCTTGAGTCCATCCAGATCCTACTTGCCACGGCTACATACCATGACTACGATATCTGGTAGTTGAGTGCCATGACTACTTTTCTAAATGATGTTTTAGAAGAGTACGTCTATAAGTACACAGCCGGAGGGCCTCGTAGACAGTGGGAGCAGCAGAAACGTGTGCAAGATGCTTTATAGGATAAAGCAGGCATCACGGAGTTGGAACATCTGTTTTCATGAATTAGTCAAAGAAGTTGACATCATCAAAATGGTAGATGAACCATGTATAAACAAAAAGGTAGTAGGGAGTATGGTGACGATCCTCGTAGAGTACGTGGATGACATACTCTTGTTAGGGAAGGAGTTTCCTATGCTACGCTCGATCAATCTCCGCTTATCACAATGATTTTCCATATAGGATCAAAGTGATACATACTAAATCCTAAGCTTTGGATCTATGAGATAGATCTAATTGGATGTTAGGATACTCACTAGTTGTAGTGAGATGGTATCAATCGATCCTGGGGAGAATCACTGGAAGGGGTCCAGAGTGATAAAGACGACTGAATGTCAGTCACAGGCATTGTCTTTACCCTCAGTAAAGGGACGGTATGTTGGAAGATTTCCAAGCTAGATACCAAGACAAACTAGACGATAAAGGCTGGTAACATCGCTATTGAAGATACTACCAAAGAGGCATTTTGGGTGTATATTGGTTCATAGGATGAACTAGGTTCCTACCATTGTACGACAATGGAACTGTGGCTTTGGCCTAGGAACCCTGGTCCCATCAGTGACCCAGACATAATTTGAGGCAGCATCACCTGATCATGGAGATAGTTGATCTCCAGGGTGATCGAGGCAAGGAGAGTAGACTCAGAGGACAACACAGCGGATCCACTCACGAAGGCATTTTCCCAAAGAGAGACTTTTAGGGATGGTTGAGTATGTGATACTGCAACCACTGCTACAGATGGCCCTAGTGCAAGTGGGAGATTGTTAGTTATATGTATGCCCTAGAGGCCATTACTGTACATTGGATGTATATTGTAGTGGATGCTGGGACATATATAGGTAGGACTTTCTTGCTCGACATGATAGTACGCTATCTGGTTGCTCTTTATCTTAACGTGTATACTTTCTGTCTCTCTGTTACATGTTGATAAAGCCCTTAGGATGTGTACTCGACTTCCAGGACTGTGATGCAGATCATACTAGTGGGGCCTGGATAGTCCATGAGTACATCCTTCAATGTTCCTAGTCGAGGGAATATCGAGACGGGGCATCGATATTCCAGAGTAGACTAGCGTATATCTTCTCGACCCATGCGATGGGCGATGGATGATCCCATATCCATTGGTGTTTGACATCAGAGATGGTATACGGGTGCTCAGTGGAGACTGGGTACACTGAACGGACTCGCCGAGAACTCCCATATGGTATTATACCTCACGTCAGATGGCAGTTCTCTGGTGACACTGGTACAGCTTAGTCTGTTGACCCGAGATCGCCATAGAGTCTTGTGTGTCTCCCACTGTGCTTTGATTTCCACCCTACCACGGCTCTACTGAGTCGTGCAAACAGGTGGTTTTTGGGTACAGTCCCGATTCACATGGAGGCAATGAGCGATAGGAGGGGATTCGTCTCTCCCGGTATTGGGGGTTGATGTTGCGCTATGCTCGACTGGCCATAACAGGAAATCCCTGGCCAGGGTTGCAGTGACCTACTGGTAAGTGTTATCAGTAGTTTCACACATGTCATGGACTTCACGTCGGCATGACTTATCGAGCTACTGGGGTCTGACGTTTACCACCCCTAGGCGAGATATGCGACATATCAGACGAACAGACCGGACTGTACGGTAAGTGTTACTGGTTGGATTCACAGGAGTGTGAGCGGGCTTGCTCGTCGATCTTCTGATCGCTCAATACCCGGGTGGCCGTTACGTTTAGCAGACCGCTTGCGGCTTGTGGGTGCTTGATATGATCATCATCTGCTGCCGGCGTATTGACGAGTCTTTAGAGTCCTACACAGAGGTTTCCTGGCTCAAGCGAAACGAAATAGGAGCACATATGAGATATGTGCGGGACCGAGAATAATGCGTGTATGTGATACCGTATTTCATTCTCGCGATGAATGTGTCGAATGGTTGTATGCGATATAACCTAGTTATCGAATCAAGGATTGACTCGATAAGCCGATACATTGGATACTAGCCAGTTATATGCGACATAACCGGATCATTGAATCAAGTGTTGATTTAATGATTTAATTTATAATTATATATTTGATATATTACTTTGCATTAACTAGTATTGGTTCACTTTAAATGGATTTTCTCACTTGAATTGTGCACATTGTATATGTGATATATTTTTTGTGCACATGATTGTATCATGTTTGATGATACATTCTAGCTTGGTTTTGTGTAAAGTATTAAACCATGGTTAGTTAGTGGTTAGGGTTTCATTTCATTTACTTAATCATTTATTTATTCTTTTTGTTTATTTTGAAAAAGAAAATGATAAAAAGAAAAAGAAATGGTGGCTTAGTTTGTTTTTTGTTGAAGCTTCTTGAAGTCTTGAACAAGTCCACCATTCTTGTCTCTTCTTTAACCCTAACCACTCATCTAACCTTAGTTAAATCTCTACACTAAACCATGGTTGAGATTATGATAAGTATCATATTGTTTTTATTTTAAAACACTTATGATATATATCATCTTCTTCTTCTTCATCTTCTTCTTCCATGAAGAAAGCTTGCTACATCAATGGTGATTGATGAAAAAGTGTGAGAAATCCAAATCTAAAGTCTACCCACTTTCTATTTCTTCATCCTCTACCTCTTGCCAAGTAGTATAGGGTGTTTCCTTCACAAGTTTTCTTGACTTGGTGAAGTTGGAGCTTGATCTAGCGATGCCTCGACGTAGATCATCTTCGGCATCGTCGTCGATGACCTAGCCCGTTTTTCCTCCGATAAAGCCGACGCTAGAGCCCAAGATCCGATTTTTATAGTGAGGAGACTTCATCGCGGAGCCATGGAGGTGGAGGACCGGATCTACAAAGGTTGTAGCCACTTTCCTTTAGCATTTAATTCGTTTACATGCTTGCATCGCCTCATTATCTAGTTAACGATCCGTATTAGGGTTTGTAGGCACTTGTAATATTTTAATTGGCCATGTTTGATGCCTTGTGAGACTCCATTAGAGTGCCTAGGAACCCTACAGGGACTTCCTGTTATAGCCAATCGAGCATAGCGCAACATCAACCCCCAGTACCGGGAGAGACGAAACCCCTCCTATTGCTTATTGCCTCAATGTGACTCGGGACTGAACCTAAAATCCACCTGTTTTCACGACTCCTTTGAGCCGTGGTAAGGAGAAATCAAAGAACAGTGGGAGCCACACAAGACTCTATAACGATCTCGGGTCTATAGACTAACCTGTACCAGTGTCACTAGAGGACTGCTATCTGACGATAGGTATACTACTACATAGGAGTCCTCGGTGAGTCCTGTTCGGTGTACCCATTCTCCAATGAGCATCTATGTACAAAATTTGATGTCAGGCACCAATGGTTGTGGGATCAACCATCGCCCTCTAAGGGACAAGAAACGTACACACTAGTCTACACTGGAATATCGATGCCCTGGTCTCGATATTCCTAAGACTAGGAACGGATTAAATGATGTACTTGTTGTAGGGTTCCTAGGTACCCTAATGAGGTCTCACAAGGAATCGAACATGCCATTTTCAAAAATTCTAGGTGCCGAGAGACCTGACTACGGATCGCTTGCTAGAAAACTAGGCGAAAAAGCTAACTAGTTAACACTTAACTAAGGGATACGGATATACAACCTTTGTAGATCCGTTTGTCCACCTCCATAGCTCCATAAAGAAGTCATCTCCGCTGTACAAATCCGAAATCCGGGCTCTTGCGTCGGCTTCATCGGAGAAGAAGCGGGCTAGGTCATCGACGATGTGCCGAAGATGATCTACGTCGAGGCATCGCTAAATCAAGCTCCGACTTCACCAAGTCCAAAAACTTGTGAAGAGAACACACTCTACTACTTGGCAAGAGGTAGAGGATGAAGAAATAGGAAGTGGGTAGACTTTAGATTTGGATTTCACACTCTTTTTCATCACTTGCCATTGTTGGAGGCAAGCTTTCTTCACTTGAAGAAATGAAGAAGAAGAAGGTAAAATATTATGATAAGTTATTAGAAAATATAAAATAAAAGAATACTTATCATAATCTTTAACCATGGTAATGTGTAGAGAATCAATCATGGTTAAAGGAATGGTTAGGGTCAAGCTAGAGACAAAATGGTCACTTAGTCAAAGTGTTCATGAAGCTTCATGAAAACAACAAAGAAAGCCACCATTTAATCTTTATGCAAATCATTTTCCAAAAAGAATAAATAGATAAATAAATGAATAAGGAAATAGTAAACCCTAACCATTTCATTAACCAAGGTTTAATTCTTTACACTTAACCAAAAGGCATGTATCATCAAACATGATACAAGCAAGTGCACAAAAATCATATCGCATATGCAATGCGCACATCCGAGTGAGAAAATCCATTTAAAGTGAACCGATACAAGTTAATGCAAAGTAATATATCAAATATATAATTATGCATTAAATAATTAAATCAACACTTGATTCAATGATCCGGTCATGTCGCACACAACCTACTAGTATACAATGTATCGGCTTATCGAATCAACCCTTGATTCGATAACTAGGTTATATCGCATACAACCATTCGACACATTCATCGCAAGAATGGAATACGGTATCACATATACGTATTATTCTCGGTCCCGCACATATCTCATATGCGCTCCTATTTCGTTTCGCTTGAGCCAGGAAACCTCTGTGTAGGACTCTAAAGACTCGTCAATACGCCGGCAGCAGGTGATGATCATATCAAGCACCCACAAGCCGCAAGCGGTCTGCTAAACGTAACGGCCACCCGGGTATTGAGCGATCTGAAGATCGACGAGCAAGCCCGCTCACACTCCAGTGAATCCGACCAGTAACACTACCGTACAGTCCGGTCTGATCGTCTGATATGTCGCATATCTCGCCTAGGGGTGGTAAACGTCAGACCCCAATAGCTCGATAAGTCGTGTCGATATGAGGTCTATAACAATTCGAGAAACTACTGGTAACACTTACCAGTAAATCTCAGCAACTCTGGCCAGGGATTTCCTGTTATAGCCAATCGAACACAGCGCAACATCAACTCCCTATACCGGGAGAGACGAATCCCCTCCTATCGCTCATTGCCTCCATGTGACTCGGGACTGTACCCAAAAACCACCGTTTTGCACGCCCTCTTGGACGTGGTAAGATGGAAATCAAAGCACAGTGGGAACCACACAAGACTCTATGACGATCTCGGGTCAACAGACTACTCTGTACCAGTGTCACCAGAGAACTGCCATCTGACGTGAGGTATAATACCATCTGGGAGTTCTCGGCGAGTCCGTCCAGTGTACCCAGTCTCTATTGAGCACCCGTATATCATCTCTGATGTCAAACACCGATGGATATGGGATCATCCATCGCCTATCTGTATGGGTCGAGAAGGTACACGCTAGTCTACTCTGGTATATCGTTGCCCCGTCTCGATACACCCTCGACTAGGGACTTTGAAGGATGTACTTATGGACTACCATGTCCCCACTAGTATGATCCGCATCATAGTCCAGGTAGTCAAGTACAGATCCTAAGGGCTTTACTAATCATGTAACAGAGAGGCAAACAGTATACACGTTAAGGTAAAGATCAACCAGATAGCATACTATCATGTCGAGCAAAAAAGTCCTCCCTATATATGTCCCAGCATCCACTACAATATACATCCTATGTACAGTAATGGCCTCTAGGGCATACATATAACTAACAATCTCCCACTTGCACTAGGACCATTTGTAGCAGTGGTTGTAGTATCTCATACTCAACCATCCCATAAAAGTCTCTCTCTGGGAACAGGCCTATGTGAGTGGATCCGCTGTGTTGTCTTCTGAGTCTACTCTCCTAACCTCGATCTCCCTGGAGATCAACCATCTCCATGATCAAGTGATACTGCCTTAAAATATGTCTGGATCACTGATGGGAACGGCGTTCCTCGGCATGAGCCACAACTCCATTGTCTCACAATGGTAGGAACGTAGTTCATCTCATGAACCAATATACACCCAAACATCCTCCTTGGTAGCATCTTAAGTAGCGATGTATCCTGCCTTTATCGTTTAGTATGCCACGGTATCTAGCTTGGAACTCTTCCAACATACCGTCCCTTTACTGAGGGTAAAGACAATGCCTGCGACTGACATTCAGTCGTTTTTATCACCCTGGAACCCTTCCAGTGATTCTCCCCAGGATCGATTGATATCATCTCACTACAACTAGTGAGAATCCTAACATCCAATTAAATCTATCTCATAGATCCAAAACTCAGGATTTAGGAGGTATCATTTTGATCCTATATGGAGAATCCTAGTGATAAGCGGAGATTGATCGAGCGTAGCATAGGAAACTCCTTCCCTATCAAGAGTATGTCATCCACGTACTCTACGAGGATCACCACCATACTCCCTACTACCTTTTTGTATATACAAGGTTCATCTACCATTTTGATGATGTCAAACTCTTTGAATACTTCATCAAAACAGATGTTCCAACTCCGCGATGCCTGCTTTATCCTATAAAGCATCTTGCACACGTTTCCGCTGCTCCCACTGTCTATGAGGCCCTCTGGCTGTGTACTTATAGACGCTCTCTTCTAAAACATCATTTAGAAAAGCTGTCATGACACCCAACCACCAGATATCGTAGTCATGGTATGTAGCCGTGGCAAGTAGGATCTGGATGGACTTAAGCATAGCTACTTAGAAAAGGTTTCATCATCATCCATACCTGGTCAATGATGTAGACCTTTAACAAGTCTAGCTTTGAAAGTCTCAACTCTTCCATGTACACCAAGTAATCTTCTCAAGATATACTTGCTCCTGATGGGGATTTAACCCTTCAAATATAGCAACCAAAGTCCATACTTTGTTGGTGTATATGGATTCCATCTCAGATCATTAAGCATCCAGCCATTCTTACAGAGTCACTACTCTCGATGGCCTGCTCGAAACTAGTTGGGTCATCATCTCATGATGCAATCCTCGCTCCCACTGTCATAGAGAAACCGAAGTATCTCTCAGGTGGGTGAGGAACCCTGCTAGATTGGCGGAGAGGCTGAGGTTCATTGGTAATTATTGAATCCTTTGGTTCTGTTAAATCTTCAGCTGCAGTTTTGTATAGCTGGAACATTTCCAGTTGTACATGACTAACCTTGCCTCGAGCTTGTCCGGATTTTGCTTTTCAGACATAGGCCGGACAACCCCAAATCTTAACTAACTTAAGAAATGGGCTCTTCCTTTTCCATATCTCATATGGAGTGGTAGGCAACTGATTTGATTCGAACCTATTCAATATGTATGCAGCTTCTCAAGTGCATAACTCCCAAAAGGAAAAAGGTAACTCAGCAGTACTCATCATAGAGCACACCATATCAAATAGGGTGTATCTGCTCCGCCCCGATATACCATCGTCCTATGGTGTATACGGAGGAGTAATGCCGAGAGAGAATCTCATTCTCCTTTAAAATAGTCCAGGATTTCCGTGCTCAAGTATTCTCCTCCTCGATCTCATCAAAGGACATAATACTTATACCCGTATTTTGGTTCTCTACTTCTCGCTTATATTCTGTGAATATCTCAAAAGGTTCGGACTCATGTTTCAGCAGGAACATATGACTGAATCTTGAGAGATTATCAGAGAACGTAATGAAGTACAAAGAACCAGTCTTGGCTAATGTAGACAGGGGACCTTACATACATCAACATGTATCATCCCAAGAGTTTACTAACTCTTTCTCTGTTTCCAATAAACAAAGCTGTGGTCATCTTATCTTTGTGACATGACTGGCGAGTTTCACAAGATGTAAATTCAAACTAATTTAAATATGCATCTTTATGTAACTCTAGCTAGTCGGGTCACATCGATATGACCTAGTCTACAATACCTTAAGAAGGATCCGTTCATTTCTGAACTCTTCCTCTTATGTGTGTTCCATATACTTAGAACTGTAGTTTGATTTAGAACATCAATGCTTTTAGATAACGTGCCTGAACCGATCAACTTTTGATATAGGAAATGTTCAAAACATTATCCAACAATACAAAATTTTATCATTTCTTTACTTATAAAGAGACTGATATGATTTTGTATATCAGGTTCGGTATCTAACAACATTCGTTCAGAATCAATGTATTGGTAATACAGGGTGACAGTGACCGACAGACTTGGCTGCAACACTTGCCCCGTTTTCTGTCTCATGAAACTTATCACCCGTTCTCAGTTCTCTACCTGTCTGTAGCCCTATGTAACAAATTACATATATGGGATCCTGATCTGGTATCACATACCCAGGACGTAAAGGATACTGAGAAACAGTTCTCTGTAATGAACACACCCGAAGATGATGCATTAGCATGCACTATCTTCGTTTGGGCGGCATGGGAATTCTGGTAATCCCCAATTTCCTGCTCTGTCTTATAACAATTATAAGTTGGAGCGGGACCAACGTTCCCCAGCTCAGTATAACAAGCGGGTTCGGTCAATAATCCATTTTATTATCTTGATTAAGGCGTGATATGGTCGCTACCTGGAGAGAGAGAGAAGAAAACACTCAGCGTGCGCTCTTGCAAGAAAAGATTGGTTATTATTTTATCTAATCAGGATGGCTCCCACTGCTTTTTATCAAATCTTCCTTCAAACCCTAAAAGGAAAGACTAGCCGGGATTAATTACACACTACAAATTCGCCAATCTTTCAGCCAGGCCAGTGTCGGTACTTTGAGGGTGGTCCCCCGTGCTTTCGTACGAACCTAATTAATGTAAACCTCGTTTTCCCAGAGGCGTAACCTCGTTAACACCTTTCTAGACACCTACTTGATCGGCTAATTGTAATGTATAAAACTCTC
This sequence comes from Agapanthus africanus, assembly GCA_030015575.1. NCBI lineage: Eukaryota > Viridiplantae > Streptophyta > Magnoliopsida > Asparagales > Amaryllidaceae > Agapanthus > Agapanthus africanus. The sequence continues at coordinate 122,876,269 of CM057347.1, read as the reverse complement.
CCAGGAGTAACTCTTACTCGCAGCGGGTATCGGGATCCAACTATCTCATAGAAGGTATGCAATCTCATTGCAAATTTCAACACTTGAAATTCCCGATAATATTTTGCCCCTAGCGTCCTATGACCTTGACAGAGGTCAACAAACCATAGGCTGCTAGTCAAGTTCAACCCGTCATTTCCTGATTGAAGTAAACCCACCCGCACGACCCTTGACAGAGGTCAACAAGGTCGCACGACTACCCTAAATCAATCACATCATATGCTTATGCAGATAAGCACTAATCAGCTACCGCACACTACGCCTTGAAAGAGGTCAACAAACGCAGCACGAATACTAACCAGTACAAATCTGAAATGACGGAGGGCTACGACAGGTTTTTCTGAAAACCTATTGCGTAATGAACTTGATATCGTTGTAAAATCAAATGAATTTTAAAATGGAGTGTTTTTGAGGCTTTTCTAGTTTTGCTAAAGGAGTCACTCCCGGTGAAGGGATCGTCGGTCCTTTCCTCGTCGAATGAGGTGCGGGATATATCATATATATCGCTGTGCAAAGCAAAAACACTTAAAAGCTATCAAAAGACAAACCGAGTGTGTAGCATCTGCCAGTTATTGCTAAAGGAGTCACTCCCGGTGAAGGGATCTCGGTCCTTTCCTCATCGAATAAGGTGCAGGATATATCATATATACCGCTGTGCAAAGCAAGAACTGTAGCTACCTGTTTTATTTTGAAATTCGATTCTACAACATCTTAGGTTTCTTTTAATTCATTAATCACATTAATGAAGTCCCATCATTTAAATACCTAAACATCACAGATAAATACGACGTACACTTATGCCATCCGCATTCGCCTCGATGTCCCCTCATGCACCGTTAGGTTAGGTAACTAACGACAGAGCGGGGCAGGGCTAGCGCGGGTGTAAAACATAAGTAACGTCTATATAATATATCATATATACTATATATGTATCTATCACAGAACATCACATGATCACATCATAGATATCGCAGCAGAAGAATCATATGAAATATTGGATATACTAGGACGTCCGTGTTTTCAATACGAGCCAGTATAAAACACGGATTCCACGGTCGCGATGAATAGCCAAACCCACACCCCTAGACCCCTACGAGAGCGGCAAGCAACCCTACCAATTCTGGAGTTAGGAGACCCGGACTCGACTCCTCGAGTTGGTCTCCCACTGGACTCCAGAACCCGGTTACTTGTGCTCCCCTCCTTGGGTCTATCCTAGTGCAGAAAAGTAAATAATATACAAACGGTGACTACTTCCGCTACCTGGAAGTGCCCCAATAGAAGAATATTACATACAGATTTTTACATGAATGAAAATGAAAAACACTCATCTCACATAAAAATCCCCGGCTATTCAAACACGACGATCCAATATAACATATCCAGCAACACATAACATCACATGTCATCAACGTAAATAAATATGCGCATCCCAATTGTCGTTGACGTATAGCAACGAAACCGACGATATCACATATTACACTTACGGTCACAGAAAAGAAAGTGTAAAACAACAACAGTTGGAATCCGCAATCACCTCAGACATCGCATTCCTGACAATTATTAACCCCGCATTTTAGTCTCATTATCGAAAACTCTTTTCAATATCAAGTCGGGCAATTCAACAAGATTCCCGACATTTTGATCGAATGCTCGTCGCAAACTTTAGTAGACAGCTGCACCCCCGATACCGTCGACGAAGTGCACCAAGGCGGAACACCGCTACCGCGAGCACCCAGACGGATGCTTTCGGCGACGAGGTTCTCCTACAGTCACTTGGTCGGGGCTATGGAGTGGGGCTGTCTATTAAGTTTACCCGGCGAATATCCGCGTACGCTACGTGATTGCGACGGACTTTTGATCACATCAAAATTCCGTGGCAACCGATCAAGTGATACTAAAGTGCTACGTTTATAACATTCATTCAGTTATCTCATAACTTTTGTGAATTCCAATTATTGTATCCCATTCCAGATAAACAGAAAATGTCAAACTTCCCGATCGAACAATCGAACACCCAAGTTTTCCCGATACAGATCAACACATGAAATAAGTCTAACAACATTCAGTTCGTGCCTCAGTACCAACGGTCCAGCCGTAGAAGGGTCAAGCCAACGCCTCACATGTGGCACGCCGTACTGCCCCAAACCCGAAGGTTCAAAGGGCAGTTCAAGACGGTCACATAATCGAGTTAAGGTTTGTTGTCTTCTAGAGGGACCATCGTGTTACTTGCACTACTTAGAACGTCGTTAAACTACGGAAAAATCCAACACTTGGAAATTTCCCGACAGGGGAAAAATTGGGTATTTATATCCCGTCGAACTTTTTAATATATTCAAAAAATTATCCGGAAAGCCAAATAGACAAAATTTGATACCCCGATCGAAACACCGAATCCCCAAAACAACTGCAGAAAATTCAACTCTTGAATAAATTTTAAAAATACCCAGAAAATCCAGCATAATTTAATAAGAGTTACTGTGCAAACATACGAGGATGACGTCATCAAGGTGCGGCGGAACCGCCGCATAATGTAGGATTATGCCGCTCTTCCGCCGCGGGATTTACTGTTCATGGGAAAAAAATTGCACCGTAATTCTTATAATTCCCTGCTGAATTTTTTACGCATTTTTAATTTGGAAAAATCCCAGAATTTGGAAAAAGTCCAGAGAGCTATTTTGGGTTCGGATTTGTGTTTCGATCGGACTTCAAAGTCCGTCTAGACTTCGCCTAAGGCTCTAGCTAGGCTCTGATACCACTGTAGGGTTCCTAGGCACCCTAATGAGGTCTCACAAGGCATCGAACATGCCATTTTCAAAAATTCTAGGTGCCGAGAGACCCGACTACGGATCGTTTGCTAGAAAACTAGGCGAAAAAGCTAACTTGTTAACACTTAACTAAGGGATACGGATATACAACCTTTGTAGATCCGTTTGTCCACCTCCATAGCTCCATAAAGAAGTCATCTCCGCTGTACAAATCCGAAATCCGGGCTCTTGCGTCGGCTTCATCGGAGAAGAAGCGGGCTAGGTCATCGACGACGTGCCGAAGATGATCTACGTCGAGGCATCGCTAAATCAAGCTCCGACTTCACCAAGTCCAAAAACTTGTGAAGAGAACACACTCTACTACTTGGCAAGAGGTAGAGGATGAAGAAATAGGAAGTGGGTAGACTTTAGATTTGGATTTCACACTCTTTTTCATCACTTGCCATTGATGGAGGCAAGCTTTCTTCACTTGAAGAAATGAAGAAGAAGAAGGTAAAATATTATGATAAGTTATTAGAAAATATAAAATAAAAGAATACTTATCATAATCTTTAACCATGGTAATGTGTAGAGAATCAATCATGGTTAAAGGAATGGTTAGGGTCAAGCTAGAGACAAAATGGTCACTTAGTCAAAGTGTTCATGAAGCTTCATGAAAACAACAAAGAAAGCCACCATTTAATCTTTATGCAAATCATTTTCCAAAAAGAATAAATAGATAAATAAATGAATAAGGAAATAGTAAACCCTAACCATTTCATTAACCAAGGTTTAATTCTTTACACTTAACCAAAAGGCATGTATCATCAAACATGATACAAGCAAGTGCACAAAAATCATATCGCATATGCAATACGCACATCCGAGCGAGAAAATCCATTTAAAGTGAACCGATACTAGTTAATGCAAAGTAATATATCAAATATATAATTATGCATTAAATAATTAAATCAACACTTGATTCAATGATCCGGTCATGTCGCACACAACCGACTAGTATACAATGTATCGGCTTATCGAATCAATCCTTGATTCGATAACTAGGTTATATCGCATACAACCATTCGACACATTCATCGCGAGAATGGAATACGGTATCACATATATGTATTATTCTCGGTCCCGAACATATCTCATATGCGCTCCTATTTCGTTTCGCTTGAGCCAGGAAACCTCTGTGTAGGACTCTAAAGACTCGTCAATACGCCGGCAGCAGGTGATGATCATATCAAGCACCCACAAGCCGCAAGCGGTCTGCTAAACATAACGGCCACCCGGGTATTGAGAGATCTGACGATCGACGAGCAAGCCCGCTCACACTCCAGTGAATCCGACCAGTAACACTACCGTACAGTCCGGTCTGATCGTCTGATATGTCGCATATCTCGTCTAGGGGTGGTAAACGTTAGACCCCAATAGCTCGATAAGTCATGTCGATATGAGGTCTATAACAATTCGAGAAACTACTGGTAACACTTACCAGTAAATCTCAGCAACCCTGGCCAGGGATTTCCTGTTATAGCCAATCGAACACAGCACAACATCAACTCCCTATACCGGGAGAGACGAATCCCCTCCTATCGCTCATTTCCTCCATGTGACTCGGGACTGTACCCAAAAACCACCGTTTTGCACGCCCTCTTGGACGTGGTAAGATGGAAATCAAAGCACAGTAGGAACCACATAAGACTCTATGACGATCTCGGGTCAACAGACTACTCTGTACCAGTGTCACCAGAGAACTGCCATCTGACGTGAGGTATAATACCATCTGGGAGTTCTCGGCGAGTCCGTCCAGTGTACCCAGTCTCTACTGAGCACCTGTATATCATCTCTGATGTCAAACACCGATGGATATGGGATCATCCATCGCCCATCTGTATGGGTCGAGAAGGTACACGCTAGTCTACTCTGGTATATCGATGCCCCGTCTCGATACACCCTCGACTAGGGACTTTGAAGGATGTACTTATGGACTACCATGTCCCCACTAGTATGATCCGCATCATAGACCAGGTAGTCAAGTACAGATCCTAAGGGCTTTACCAATCATGTAACAGAGAGACAAACAGTATACACGTTAAGGTAAAGATCAACCAGATAGCATACTATCATGTCGAGCAAGAAAGTCCTCCCTATATATGTCCCAGCATCCACTACAATATACATCCTATGTACAGTAATGGCCTCTAGGGCATACATATAACTAACACTTGTGGACCACCCTAGCCCCACTAGTATGATCTCATCATAATCCCGGTATTCAAGTACATATCCTAAGGGATTTATCAACATGTAAGAGACAGACAGTATAAATACCAGTCTATATGTTAAGATAAAGGTAACCTGATAGCATACTATCATGTCGAGAAAGAAATTCCTCTATATATATGTCCAAGCATCCAATATATTATCAATAATGGCCTCTAAGGCATACATATTACTAACAGGAACTGCACTTGCTTGAGAAGCTAAGTCCTGAACAGGTCTCCTACGCACATTGGGGGCCCCAATTCGAACCACGTCAAACTGAACCGACCCCCGAAGTGCGACCATCTATTGAGGAGCCACCTAAACTTGACTTCAAAGTTCTTCCCGACCACCTCAAGTATGCATGCTTGGGCGATAACAAAACAATCCAGTTATAATCGCAATTGACCTTCCGTCTGAGCAAAATTGGCACTCATGAATGTTCTGAGAAAGAACATGGAACAATTGTATGGACGATGGCTGATATCAAAGTAATCAGTCCCGCTATCTATCAACACAGAATCCATATGACCGATGATTCCGAACCCTTCAAAGATCATCAACACTGGCTTAACCCGGTTATGAAAGAAGCGGTGAGGAAATAAATGCTGAAATGTCTTGATAATGGGATCATTTATCCCATATCTGATAGCAAATGGGTAAACCCCATTCATGCTATACCAAAGAAATCAAGAATCATGGTAATTATAAATAAAGCAAACGAGCTAGTCCCAACCAGCACACAGCTAGGTTGGAGAGTCTGTATTGATTACAAAAACCTCAAATGGGGCTACCCGTAAAGATCATTTTCCACTGCCCTTCATTGATTAGATGTTAGAACGCCTAGCCGTCCATACTTACTATTGTTTCCTTGATAGATACTTCGGCTACAATTAAATCACGATCAATCCAGAGGATCAGGACAAGATGAATTTTACTTGTCTTTTTGATACATTCGCCTACCGCCGCATGCCTTTTGGGCTGTGCAATGTACTAGCCACATTTCAGCGGTGCATGATGAACATATTTTCTAACATGGTAGAGCAATTTCTGGAAGTGCTCATGGATGATTTCTCTGTCTGTGGAGATTCATTTTCTGAGTGTTTAAGGCATCTTGATCTGGTGATGATACGATGCTAAGAAAAACACCCCACTCAATTGGGAGAAGTGCCATTTCATGGTCAAAGACGATATTGTGTTAGGTCACATCATCTCTGAAAATGGAATTGAGGTCGATAAAGAGAAAATCGACGTCATTTCAAGTCTCCCGCCTCCATGGACTGTCCGTGACATCAGGGCATTCCTAGGCCATGCCGGTTTTTACAGGCGTTTCATTAAGGATTTTAGCAAACTGGCTAGACCCTTGACTTCTTTGCTGGCTAAGGATGTTCCTTTTGAGTTCAAATCTGAGTGCTTTACTTCTTTCAAACTGCTGAAATTGGAGCTCACTTCTGTTGGATATAGTGCCCTCAGAGTCAATTATTGGATCACAGGCACGTGATTGCAATGATTGAGGGAGGACCTATGCCGGTAGAACAGTCTTACTCAAGATGATAGTATGCTATCTGGTTTATCTTTATCATCGTGTACTGCTTTAGGTGACCTTACAGGTCACTATTGCGCGTTGATAGAGACCTTAGGATTCTTGCTTGACGACCGGCAGTATGATGGCGATCATATACGTGGGAGCTGGGGTCTATAAGCACATCCTTAAAAGGTCCCCAGTCGTGGGAGTTTTCGAGACAGAGCATCGATACTCCAGAGTAGACTAGTGTATACAGTCGAGACCCCGACGAGGGGCGGTGGCCGGTCTCACAAGCCACTGGTGTCAGTTGGATCACCTAAGATGTATACAGGTGCTCATTGGGTTATGAGTATACCGGACAGGACTCGCCGGGAACATGCTGGTTGGTATTATACCTGACGTCAGATAGCAGTTCCCTGGTGACATGTGTACAGGTTATTTCATCGACCTGAGATCGTCATTTGTCTCGTGTGAGTTCCCACTGTGCTTTGATTACTACCCTACCACGGCTCAAAGGAGTCATGCAAACAGGTTTTAGTTGGGTACAGTCCCGAGCCACATGGAGGCAGTGAGCGGATCGGCAGGGGTTCGTCTCTCCCGGTATTAGGGGTGAGGTCGCGCTGTGTCTAGGAGAGCCATTACACAAAGCCTTCGGCCAAGACAAGAGATTTACTGGTAGGTATTCCAGTAGTATCTCATGGTGTTCTGGGCTACACTCCGACACGACTTGTACCGCTTTGGGGGGTCTGACTTTTACCAACCCCCTAGGCCCGCCATGCGATACTCATAGACGAACGGACCGGACTATATGGATATTGTCACTGACAGGATCAGTAGGGTGTCAGGATGAGTTCGCTCATCGACCTCCCTTTTGTTCAATAGCTGGTAGCCCGTTACGTACGGCTAATACCTCTGACGTGCTAGTGGTTAAATCCACTTCCAAGGTATTGACGAGTCTTTAGAGTCCCCCACAGACAGTTTCTCAAGTTTCGGGCGAAACGTTGTAGAGGCCGTATGATATATGGCAGGGTCTGATCATATACATGTGGTATTGCACGGATCATGATAGGACGGATCATACTAGTGGGCTTTGGTTTAAGCCGGATCCTAGCATTAGATTTGTTGGATTACTTTAGTCTCATCGCATTCGCATTCAGTCGGAATGCGGGTGCAGGTATGTATATACAGGTGAGGGGTATCCTTGTGATCCGTCACGAGTTTACTTTAGATGTTGCCAGATCTTTTTGTTGTGGCAAACATTTGGATTAATGTTTGCTTAAGGAAATAATGAGCTAGAAATCATCATGACAATGCATTAATGTGACATGGACTTGTATCATGAGTCATGGTCTCTTTTTTTAGCAAAAGTGTCACATTAATTTATTGATTAGTGATGATATGAGAGGAAGAGAGAGAGAGGGGCTGCCATGGGGTTATTGTTAGCTCTCATATTATTTTCCTCACTCTCTCATTCTATCATACTTACAACAAAAGAAAAGAGGATGAAACTCCTTCTTCGTCCTCTTTCTTCTCTAGCTCATTGCTTCCTTCAATGGCATCATCCTTAACCTCCATCCAAAGCCTTGAATACAAGAGACAAAGTGATCACAAACATTCTCTACAACACCTTGGACACGTCGGCTAGCACACTTCGCGCCCGAGTTGCTTCGGATGAAGCGGGAGCCCGTAAAAAGACTTCTCGATGTGGTGCCCTTTCCGATGAGGAGGTGATGACCGGAGATTCTGCGAGGAGATCGGGACGGAGGCCGAAGACCGAAGGACACGGATCGCTCGGTATAACATTCTATCCCTTCTCTAGTTAGCTAGCGTTAGGTTAATGGTTACGATCCGGATTTTAGGATGCGGTAGTGCCGGTTTTCAAGTCAAGAAAAATTTTCGTTTCCGCATTTTGGCCGGGGAAAGACGGCCGGGGCGCTACCGTAGTCCTGCATGGTATCAGAGCCATGCCATTAACCTAGTCTAGCTTGCTCTAATGTGTTTACAAGTTCGATCGAACGGATTTTCCGAAAACCCGATTTCAAGTGCATCAGTTTTCTGTCGATTTGTTTTTGGCTCGAAATTTTTTTCAGTACATTGCAGAAATCATTGCAGGAAATTATATGAATTATGTAAAAAATTGGTAAGGTGACACTGTAGACCGACCGAGGAACCGCGGCCAAACCCCCCTTCTGGCCGTGGTTCCGCCGCAGTACAGTGTCTTCACTGTACCAATTTTGTACAGAGCTCTTTAAATTTGGAATTGGGGTTATTGGAATGTTCTGTTTGGGCCCAAATTTTCTTTGAGTGCTACAGTTGTGCTTGGGGCCCACTTCAGAAAATTTGATCGGTCGAAAATTTTAAACATGTTAGTTCACAGTATTTACATTATATCTGCGACCGTGAATGTCACTTGATCGGTAAATCCTGTCTAACTGCTATAGCCCTTTTAGACGGATTTGCGAACGTGACATTCACGTTGATGTTCTGTGTTGTGCTGTGGTGTTGCGGATTGGTCGTGGGGGATAGCCTGGATGCAATGTTAGTACAGTTTTGTTTTATATGTACATTTGATATTGCGGGGCGAGCGTCCGACATGTGGACTGCCGTCACTACCTTTTTGTATATTATTCTTTTGGGGCACGACCGGGCTGAGGTCGATGTACCCGTTGTATGTATATTTTACTTTCTGTACTAGGATTACCCCGCAGAGGGGTGCACGGATAGCCGGGTTCTACAGGGCAACGGGCCCGCATCTCATGGCTTTGAGACGGAGGGGGCTTTACTCTAGAATTGGCGGGCTATTCGCCGCACTCGTAGGGGGTACAGGTTGACCTAGGAGGGGTGCCGGAGTTACCGGATTCCGTGAAGTGCTGGGTGATCCATTCACGTTAATGAAGGGGGCTGCCTCGCTTCAGGTTTTGGCGGGTAACTTGCCGCGCCCGTAGGGGTCTAGGATTTCATTGCACAGGCTATCCACACGACCAGGGGAACGTCGGGTTTCAGCAGCGGCTCTGTGAAACCCGGGGCTTCCAGATTATCTGTATTGTTCTGTGATGCTTATTACATTTCTGTGATTTTGCATTTTATCACGCCTTGAGCGAATATTATATATTGATATATATACTAGTAGATGTTGTATATGTTTTGCATCCGCGCTAGTCCAGTCCCCGCTCTGTCGTTAGTTAAGTAACCTAACGGGTGATGACGGGACCCAGTGGCGAATGCGGATGGCATATACGTACATCATTATTTTCGTTCTTTATTGGTGTGATCAATTGATGGGACTGCATTGATTCGGATCAATGCAAGCTAAACAAACCTATTCTGATGTTGTTGGAACATTTTTCAAAAAGCTATTATTGCAAGGACGTTCTCTTTTGTTTTGCACAGTGGTATTCGGTTATGAATATCCAGCACCTCAGTCGACGAGGCAAGCGTCGAGATCCTTTCACCGGGAGTGACCCCTTGGACAGAAGTTTGCGTCAGGGCAATAACTTTACTATAGCCGATTTCCTTTTGCTTTGCATCATGGTATTTAGTTGGAATATCCTGCACCTCATTCTACGGGGACAGAGCCGAGATCCCTTCACCGGGAGTGACCTCTTTAGCAAAGGTTTTCGTCACTATATTTTTATAAAAAGCTATGCAGTTCCTTCAACGATATCAAGTTCATTACGTTAAAGGTTTTTCGCCGAAAACCAGCCGTAGCCCTCCGTCATTTTAGATTGGTATTGCTTAGTATTCATGCTGCGTATGTCGTGCTTAGCCGAGACGTAGTGTTCGGTAGCTATGTAGTGCTTTTCTGTTGCATGGATATAAGATTGGTTAGGACAGTCGTGCGGTCATTTTGGCTCAGTCAAGGACTCGTGCGGGTGGGTCTAATGCAATCAAGATAATGACGGGTTGAACTTGACTAGGAACCTTTGATATGTTGGCTCAATCAAGGTCACTTGGGTCCTAGGGGTAAAAATCACATCGGGAGTTTCTAAAGAAACTGAAACTTGCCAGGCATGCGCATACCTTCTGGAGTGTGGTGACGTGAGTGGATTCCGTCACGTTATCATGCAATGATAGTTGGATCTCGATTCCCACTGATGAGTTGGTTTACTCCTCGGGTCATCCCGACTAATTCTTCTTTCAGGTTTGGAGGAGAATTTGACGTTACAGTGGGAGGTTTCCTGATTAGATAAAATGATAACCATTCTGATCTAGGTTAGAGTGCACGATGAGTGTTTCTTTTCTCTCTCTCTTTGGTAGCGACCATGGCCCGACCCTTGACTATGACTCAGTGACCAAGTTAACCGAACCTTTTTATACACTGGCTTTTGGATTGTCAGAGTTGCATACCTCATTGCCACTCTTAATTTTTCCCTTTTCTCCAGAACACCCCGTATTACTACTAACGTCCACTTCCATTGGATAAAACCATCGTATGGTTATATACAAACTCGAAGGAATTTATTCGAGGATGGTTTCCGGTTCTGGAGAAAAAGAATAGGACTATTCAGTTGTCTTTTCCTTTTACCTTCTCTCAGGTTGTGAGTGCTCCTTGGATTAGGGGATAGTACACCTGTTATGCTTATTGGACAGTCTTCTTCCAAACCTTAGGCTGGTGCCGAACGGTAGGGAATGAAGAAAGCCGATTAGCCTAAGTATGGTGTACAGAAGGTAATAAGTTAAGACAAATAAAGGGATTAGAAGGAGGGCAAAATAAACTGCGACTGCTATTCACGACCAAACCATGTATTTCATTACCACTCCCATTTCACCTTTGTATTTCTCCAGAACACTGCGTATCACTACGAAGATCCACAGTTATTTGGATACTCCATCGTATGGTTATATACGAACTCGAAAGGAACTTGTTCCAGTTCGGGGATGGATTCTGGTTCAGGAGAAATAGGAATAAGGTTTATTCGGTTGTCTTTTATCTACACCTTCTCTTGCATTGTGAGTGCTCCTAGGATTAGGACAGTACACCCATTATGCTTATTGGATAGTCTTCTTCCAAACCATAGGCTGGTGCCGAACGGTAGGGAAGGAAGAAAACCATTTGGCCTAAAGTGGTGTGCAGAAGGTAACGACTAAAGACATATAAAGGGATTTGGAGAGGTGGCAAAGAAATACACGGTTACAGTTGTGAATCTGGATAATGGAAGAGGCATTACTAGAAATACCAGGATACCCCATCGAAACATTTCAATGTTTCAGTTTCACTGTGTACTGTTAAAAGAAAACTGATTTCCCAATTAGCCCTTGCTCCAGGGTATGTATTTACCAGGTACGATTCTCACATCTGTATGGTTTTACAGATGATGAGTGGGAGTAAGTTATTGGGAATTGGGTGATCATCCTCATTATATCGGGATTGTTGTAATTGGTGATATTTAAGGAAATCACCGGGGTTGTTTGCCGGACAGCAAATATTTGGTTTTGAATATCCGCTGCTATGCACCAATTTCAAATTGACATATCTATACGTCTATTTTTATAGAGTAAGATATACCTTTTTTGAAATTATGTCTATGACATTTACCTATATCAGTGGATGGTTAGGTAAGGAGCATTAAAATAGCGGTGTTATTCTTCTTAACCATAAGTACAGTTTTCAACCTACGACACACAGGGAATGAGTTATTAGACTCAGGGGACTTATACAAAGTATTGTATGTTGTCTTGTGTCCATCAGGACAGAGGGGTTGGTCCTCGTACTATATTCGGTTTACTTATGACTTCTCTAGTTTTTAGACAAGTGTTTCGTAGAAATGCAAGGTCCGAATTTTGAGAAGTTATAGGTATATGAATAGAGTAGAGAACCAGGTGTTGCAAGTATCGGAATTCTTCAAGGTGATCGAAGATGTAGATTCTTGTGTATGGTATTCAGTTGATATTAATGATTAAGAGAACTTGCTTCTCTTTCAGCTTACTCATAATTGGAAGCATTCCTAAGTTGAGTAACGCTGATCGGCCTTCTTCTATTTAGTTGACATGCACTGGAGACAGTTGCATGATTTGAATCTGGTTCCAATTAAATCAGTGCCTCTGTTTCTGTATTGGTTATAGAACAGTTCATATCTTGACATTGTTAAGGTATGGAGAATTGTCCAGCTTATGCTTAAAACCAGACACTGGACAACTCAAGGCACGTTTCTGTAATGGCTGTTTGTGGGTTGACCCGGGCTATGACGAGGGTTGAGTTTCTACCATCTGGAAGATCAATAGTGATATTGTTCTTGACTCGCCACAGTTTTAATAAAAATGATTTTTTTTCAGAAAACAGTAGTGGGAGTATGGTAGAACTGGAAGTGATTCCAGAACCGCAAACGATTACTGAAAATTTGATAAGAACCTAAAGATTCAATCTGTCTTGACATTCCATTGGCCACTCCGTAGATATGGTGGGTAACCTCAGGCACCCGAGAGGTACTCCGGTAGCCTCAAGGACGGTGGCAGGGAGGTTCTTGTTTACCCAGACTTGCCATTGCTGTTGTTCCAGACTGTGAGACCCGGCAGGAGGATGAGTATAGCGTCGTTCTAGACTAGCTTTAGAAGTGCACGTGTATATTATTCTGCCAGAGGGTTGTCGTAGTCAGTGGGAGCAGCGGAAGCATAATGGACAAGTAGCTTGTGTCTATTTAGAGACTAAAGCAGATATAGCAGAGATAGATCATCTATTTCTGATGTGACAGTCATAGGTTTGACATCATCAGAATAGGGGATGGATCTGTTAAGAAGGTAGTAGGGTGTGATGTCCTGGTATTTGGATGACATACACAGAGTAGGAAGTGATATTCCTATACAACGATCAGTTATACTTTGGTCGTCACACAGTAGTTTCTCCACATAGGAATTGGATATTATATCAAACATTCTGGTTACTAGATCTTTGGTTTTAGATCTAGATTTGGGTAGTTTCCCAATCTGGGTACTTAGACAGCATTCTACAGGTATTTTAGAATGGACGACTCCTGGCACGGTAGTATACCTGCAGGTAATGGAGTCACCCTCTCTAAAGGTGTCTCACAGACTAAAGGGGAGAGAAATATGCATGATCGGCAAATCACTTGCTTAGGCAATTGAGTCAATCATGAGATGTCAAGTACCACACCAGATGTTGTTTTTGCAGTAGATGCAATAAGTTGATATTGATCCAATCCTGGAGAAACGTTCGGAAGCAGTTTTAGAACATAAGTTGATGTTCTAGGGATATGACGACGACATCCTCCTTCGGGAGACAGTTATCATTCCAGGCTTCCAAGGTGACCAGGATGACAGAGTGACTGTTAGAGTTATAGTTTTCCCTCTGACGAAGGGCAGTATTTTGGACAGGTGGTCCAAGCGGATACTGAGGGAGGCATGACGCAGGATACTGATTAAGTTCAGTTGACAATACAGTCTAAGAACTTTGGATTTGGAGTTCATTTATGAACTAGGTCCCATCAGATATCTAGACACATTCTAAGACAGGTATTGCTCATTTCGGGAGATGGCTTTCTCCGCGAACTTGAGATAAAGAGAGACATAGAAAGAAACATCAGGGCGGATCCACTCACTGAGGCTATTCCACGAACACAATAGTTTCGCAAACGGGCTTTGTGGGACTGATTAGTAGAGGAGTTGGGTGTTCGGTATCACACGGGCTGTGAGTATGCGACATCGCAATAATTAGCCTTGAGTGCAAGTTGGAGATTGTTGGATATAGTGCCCTCAGAGTCAATTTTTGGATCACAGGCACGTGATTGCAATGATTGAGAGAGGACCTATGCCGGTAGAACAGTCTTACTCAAGATGATAGTATGCTATCTGGTTTACTTTATCATCGTGTATTGCTTTAGGTGACCTTACAGGTCACTATTGCGCGTTGATAGAGCCCTTATGATTCTTGCTTGACGACCAGCAGTATGATGGCGATCATATACATGGGAGCTGGGGTCTATAAGCACATCCTTAAAAGGTCCCTAGTCGTAGGAGTTTTCGAGACAGGGCATCGATACTCCAGAGTAGACTAGTGTATACAGTCGAGACCCCGACGAGGGGCGGTGGCCGGTCTCACAAGCCACTGGTGTCAGTTGGATCACCAAAGATATATACAGGTGCTCATTGGGTTATGAGTACACCGGACAGGACTCGCCGGGAACATGCCGGTTGGTATTATACCTGACGTCAGATAGCAGTTCCCCGGTGACATGTGTACAGGTTAGTTCATCGACCTGAGATCATCATTTGTCTCGTGTGAGTTCCCACTGTGCTTTGATTACTACCCTACCACGGCTCAAAGGAATCGTGCAAACAGGTTTTAGTTGGGTACAGTCCCGAGCCACATGGAGGCAGTGAGCGGATCGGCAGGTGTTCGTCTCTCCCGGTATTGGGGGTGAGGTCGCGCTGTGTCTAGGAGAGCCATTACACAAAGCTCTCGGCCGAGGCAGGAAATTTACTGGTAGGTATTCCAGTAGTATCTCAGGGTGTTCTGGGCTACACTCCGACACGACTTGTACCGCTTTTGGGGGTCTGACTTTTACCAACCCCCTAGGCCCGCCATGCGATACTCATAGAAGAACGGACCGGACTGTACGGATATTGTCACTGACAGGCTCAGTAGGGTGTCAGGATGAGTTTGCTCATCGACCTCCCTTTTGGTCAATACTTGGTAGCCCGTTACGTACGGCTAATACCTCTGACGTGCTAGTGGTTAAATCCACAGCCAAGGTATTGACGAGTCTTTAGAGTCCCCCACAAACAATTTCTCAAGTTTCGGGCGAAACGTTGTAGAGGCCGTATGATATATGGCAGGGTCCGATCATATACGTGCGGTATTGCACAGATCATAATCGGACGGATCATACTAGTGGGCTTTGGTTTAAACTGGATCCTAGTATTAGATTTGTTGGATTACTTTAGTCTTATCGCATTCGCATTCAGTCGGAATGCGGGTGCAGGTATGTATATACAGGTGAGGGGTATCCTTGTGATCCGTCACGAGTTTACTTTAGATGTTGCCGGATCTTTTTGTTGTGGCAAACATTTGGATTAATGTTTGCTTAAGGAAATAAGGAGCTAGAAATCATCATGACAATGCATTAATGTGACATGGACTTTTATCATGAGTCATGGTCTCTTTTTTAGCAAAGGTGTCACATTAATGGATTGGTTAGTGATGATATGAGTGGAAGAGAGAAAGAGGGGCTGTCATGGGGTTATTGTTAGCACTCATATTATTTTCCCCACTCTCTCATTCTATCATACTTACAACAAAAGAAAAGAGGATGAAACTCCTTCTTCTTCCTCTTTCTTCTCTAGCTCATTGCTTCCATCAATGGCATCATCCTTAACCTCCATCCAAAGCCATGGATGCAAGAGACAAAGTGATCACAAACATTCTCTACAACACCTTGGACGCGTCGGCTAGCACACTTCGCGCCCGAGTTGCTTCGGATGAAGCGGGAGCCCGTAAAAACACTTCTCGATGTGGTGCCCTTTCCGACGAGGAGGTGATGACCGGAGATTCCGCGAGGAGATCGGGACGGAGCCCGAAGACCGAAGGACTCGGATCGCTCGGTATAGCATTCTATCCCTTCTCTAGTTAGCTAGGGTTAGGTTAATGGTTACGATCTGGGTTTTAGGATGCGGTAGTGCCGGTTTTCAAGTCAAGAAAAATTTTCGTTTCCGCATTTTGGCCGGGGAAAGACGGCCGGGGCGCCACCGTAGTCCTACAACTTCCGCTCCGATCATAAGTGCACCAAACGGGAATGAGCCATCCGAGTTGATGTGCGATTCTTCTGACTTTGCAATTGGAGTTGTCTTGGGACAGTGACTTGAAAAGAAGCCGCACATGATACACTACACGATCAGGACGTTGAATAACGCACAGCTAAATTACACCACCACGGAAAAAGAATTCTTAGTTGTCGTCTATGCACTTGAAAAGTTCCATTCATACTTGATCGGTACCCACGTCACGATTTATACTCATCACTCTAGACTTAGGCATCTCTTTGAAAAGAAGAACGCCAAAGCCAGATTGATACATTGGATTTGTTAGTTATATGTATTTCCTAGAGGCCATTATTGTACATATGATGTATATTATAGTGGATGCTTAGACATACATAGTGTGGACTTTATTGCTCGACATGATAGTATGCTATCTGGTTGCACTTTATCTTAACATGTATACTTATTGTCACTCTATTACATATTGATAAAGCCCTTAAGATCTGTACTTGACTTCCAGGAATATGATAGGGATCATACTAGTGGGGTCTGGATAGTCGGTAAGTAAATCCTTCAATTGTTCCTAGACGTGGGAGTATCGAGACAGGGCATCGATATTCCAGAGTAGACTAGCGTATACGCTTCTCGACCCATATGATGGGCAATAGTTGATCCTATATCCATTGGTGTTTGACATCATAGATGGTATACGGGTGCTCAGTGGAGACTGGGTACACTGAACGGACTCGCCGAGAACTCCTAGATGGTATTATACCTCACGTCAGATAGCAGTTCTCTTATGACACTGGTGCAGGTTAGTCTGTTGACCCGAGATCGTCATAGAGTCTTGTGTGTCTCCTACTGTGCTTTGATTTCCACCCTACCACGGCTCTACTGAGTTGTGCAAACAAGTGGCTTTTTGGTACAGTCCCGAGTCACATAGAGACAATGAGCGATAGGAGGGGATTTCGTCTTTCCCGGTATTGGGGGTTGATGTTGTGTTGTGCTCGATTAGACATAACAGGAAATCCCTGGCCAGGGTTGCAGAGATTTACTTGTAAGTGTTACCAGTAGTTTCTCGAGCCGTTATGAGTCTTATATCGGCACGACTTATCAAGCTATTGGGGTCTGACATTTCACCACCCCCAAGGCTGGATATGCGACATATCAGACGGACGGACCGGACTGTACGGTAGTGTTACTTATTAGATTCATGAGAGTATGAGCAAGCATGCTTGTTTATCTTCTGATCACTCAATACCCGGGTGGCCGTTACGTTTAGCAGACCGCTGACGGTTTGTGGGTGACTGATATGATCACCACCTACTGCCGGCGTATTGACGAGTCTTTAGAGTCCTACATAGAGGTTTCCTGGCTCAGGCGAAACGAAGTAGGAGCACATATGTGATATGTGCGGGACCAAGATTAATATGTGTATATGATACCGTATTCCAATCTCGCGATATGAGATATCGGCCGGGTATATATGATATAGCCGGGTTATCGAATCAAGTGTTGATTCGATAAGTTAATATTATTGATATTTGTTGGTTATATGTGATATAGCCGGATTGTTAAATCAAGTGTTGATTTAATGATTTAATGTATAAT
This sequence comes from Agapanthus africanus, assembly GCA_030015575.1. NCBI lineage: Eukaryota > Viridiplantae > Streptophyta > Magnoliopsida > Asparagales > Amaryllidaceae > Agapanthus > Agapanthus africanus. Next base: position 122,858,368 of record CM057347.1, on the reverse strand, counting down.
TATATATTTGATATATAAATTTACATTAACTAATATTAGCTCACTTAACCATTTCTTTTTCTCACATTTGATACACTTAACATATATGTGATATATGTTAATTGTATTGTTTTCTATTTTGCACAAATAATATATATATGATATATATTAGTGTTACACATGCAACATGGGTGTATAAGACTTACACCATGACCATGATTATGTTAGGGTTTTATTTATTTTAGTAATTCAAATTTGTATGGAATTTAGTCATGGTTGGAACTTGGAGAAGCTCATCACAACCATTGACTTAGTCTACCAAATTTGTTTTACTTAAGATATTTATAAACCTAACCATAATCATTTAGCCATGGTTTATTCTCTACATGGGTTTATGTATGACAAAAACTCACCCATGTTTGCATTTTCTAACATCATCCCATTCTCTTTTTCAATCTCATCTTCATCTTCTTCTTCATCTCCTCAAGCTCTCTAGATTTTAGGAGATGAAGAATCCTAGTGAGAAAAACAAATCTAAAGTGAGCAAAATTCCTACTTCATCATCCTCTACTATTAGCCATTTAGTTTAGGGTGTTAGCTTCACTAATCTACCATTAGTGAAGAGGTAGCTTGTGCTTGAGTCTCCTCGACGTAGATCATCTTCGGCCTCGAAGACTTCAAGCATGCTTGTCCATATCGCTTGGTGGAGCCTATCTTGAGTCCGCGAGATCAATGCTTGAAGCAAAGGGACTTCTATACGGAGCATTAGAAGTGAAGGACCGGTCTACAAAGGTTGTATTCCTCATTCACTTTTGTAATGTTTAATTACAAGTTCGTTGTTACCCTAACTTTCTAGTTCGATTCCTAGGTTAGTTTGCTTAGCACCCCCTAAAATTTTTATTGTGGCATGTTTGATGCTTGCAAACCCTAGGCATGGTGCTAAGGAAACCCTACAAGATTCTCCTTCTTCAAGAGTTTGACTTGACCATCAAAGATAAGAAGGGAACCGACAATATTGTTGCCGATCATCTGTCTCACTTGACTAATGCACCAATTGAGGAAATTTCAATTGACGAAAAATTTCAAGATGAACAACTTCTCTCCGTATCAGTTGAATCCTGGTTCGTTGATATTGTGAACTATCTTATCACCAGAGAAACACCTTCCTTTTGGTCGAAACAAGACAAGTCAAAATTTCTCTCCCAAGTCAAATTCTTTTATTGGGATGAGCCTTACCTGTTCAAGTACTGTCCTAACCAGATATTAGAAGATGCATTTCCAGCTCTGAAATGAGAAGTGTGTTATCATTCTGTCATGACCAAGCTTGTGGGGGCCATTCCGGACCCAGAAAGACGGCTGAGAATGTTCTGCAATGCGTTTTCTACTGGCCGACACTTTTCAAGGATGCTTTTGAATATTCCAAAACTTGTAGCCGATGTCAGCATATGGGAAAGATTGGAAAGTGAAATCAAATACCCCTAAATTCTATTCTGGTTGTAAAGATTTTTGATGTCTGCGATATTGATTTCATGGGGCCGTTCCCGAACTCTTTCAGGAATTTGTACATCTTGTTGGCTGTCGACTACGTGTCCAAATGGGTGGAGGCAGTGCCTTGTCGAACCAACGACAAAAAGGTTGTCATGAAATTCTTGAAAGAAAATATCTTTTGTCGGTTCGGCACACCTCGCACCATCATCAGCGATAACGAAACACACTTTTGCAACCGATCTTTTGAATCGTTAATGAAGAATTACTCCATAAGCCACAAATTGTCAACGCCCCACCATTCTCAATCTTGTGGCCATGCTGAAGTCTCAAATAGACAGATAAAACAAATTCTGGAAAAGTCTATTAGCCACAACCGCAAGAATTGGTCGTTGAAGTTGAATGACGCGCTTTGGGCGTTTCGTACCACCTTCAAGACAAATTTAAGTATGTCTCTATACCGACTCATCTTTAGTAAAGCGTGTCATCTGCCTGTTGAACTGGAACACCGTGCATTCTGGGCAATTAAACAACTCAATTTTGACCTGGAAAAGGCCGGTGATGAAAGAAAACTTTAACTAAACGAGTTCGAGGAGATACGCAACGATGCGTATAAGAACGCCAAAATCTACAAGGAAAGAAAGTCTTTCATGAAAGGGCGATTCTCCGAAAAAATTTCACGGTAGGTCAAAAGGTTCTACTATATGATTCCAGATTTCATCTATTTCCAGGGAAATTGAAGTCATGATGGATATGTATGTTTCTTGTGCGCACCATTTTTGCATATGGTGTAGTTAATTTTGAAGATCCGCACTCTGGCAACGCCTTTAAAATCAATAACCAGCGTCTGAAATCATTCTTAGAAATGCCAGCGGAAACGGGGGAGATCATGTTTTTACATGAACCGCATTATAATGATTGATCACATCCCCACATCTTGTAAATACAAGTTTTGTCTTTTTTCGATCTTTTTGTAAATATTGCGTGTCAACATTGTTTTAATTACTTTTTGTGGGGGCTTATGTATAAAGTGACATTAAAAACACCCCCACACCTGCCTCGAGACCTCATTCTCAGTTTTCCCAAAATCACAAGTCACTCTCTTCTTCCTCGATCCCCTCTCCCCGGATCTAGCCCCAACGCTAATATCCGACAGCCGAAAAATCCCCAAGACCCGCATCTGGTGGTCTGACCTCCCCCAATCACGACAAAAAAATTTCCACTGTAAGCTTCTCCCATTCACTATTCAGTTCTGTACGCAATTTCTGTCAATTTTTACGATGGTTTCTTTTGAATGTGAGAAGAATTTTGTGAAAGTTTTGTCCGATGAAACGTATGGGGAATACTTTTACGAGGAGATTCGTTGGAGGGGGTGGGAATTTCTAGTTTATGACAGTGAGGGTTTCTTTGCAATAAGGGAATTGGTTGAGAATTTTTATGATGCTTTGAGAAATGGTGAGCCAGGTTTGGGATATGTAGAGTTTTACTTTCGAGGAAGAAGAAGAATTTTTCAACCTGATACGATCTTGAGAGTGGCTAACATCCCGATGAGACCAGGAAATCAGCAACCAAATGAGCTAGCAGTGTATCGATCTCTGTTAGGCGATTTCGTTGAGCTGAAAGATGCGGGGTTAAACCCCGTACAGATGTATAGGAATGTGCTTGCGGTGTGCCGATGGGTAAACCGCAACATCAGGGGTATAAGCCATATTTCTTCCTTCCCGGCTGCTGTGGGGCATATCATCCATTGCTTAATGGAAAAAGATCATCACTTTTGTGTTGTGACCCAATTGTTCAGTACGATAATGGAGGGGGTTGCTCGGAAGAAACCCCTGCTTCCGGTCCTTGTCACCCTCATTTGCAACTACTAAATGGCGAGGGAAGAGTTCGATGGGTATGCTTCCTCTTACCTACATTGGCCGGTTGAGAGAAAGCAGATTTCGCAGGGATACACAGGCCGCAACTACGAACAGAAGAATTAGACGAGAAAAGCCCCTAGCGAGCATCCTGGGCTAGAGGACTCTACGGAGGCGCTTCTACACAAGCCTGAACCAGACAATGAACAGGGCTTGCAGCGCTTGACCTTTCGAAGCATCCGCCATATAATGAAGAAGCAGCAAAAGATGCAGGAACAACTCGATAGCATTGAGGTGGCGCAGCAAGCAGCACAAGAAGAACCAAGCAGTAATAGAAAGGGGAAAGAGAAATCAAGAAGATAATGAGGACATTGTCCAGTTCGAGTTTGGGGTATTGGGATAAGGTGTTTCATGTATATGGCATATAGTTGCATTGGCACGTTTCCTGCATTTCCGCACTTTCAATTTCTGTATTTTTCCTTTATTTTCATATATATTTGCTTTTTGTACTGTATTTTGCTTATTGTACCAAAAAATTTGAAAAATGAAAAAAAAATAGTTTGTAAAATTTCCTCCTTTTTGTTTATACAAAAATCTAAAAAACCATAAAAATTTGAAAATTTTTCTAAAAAAATATAAAAACTTTGTCATCAAGTTAGCTAATAGGAAAACCTAGTTTCAAAGTATCGACGGTTTGGTTTGATAAGATTGAAACAACTAGAGCCTGTTTTAGAAACTGAAAACCCGAAAGATAACCCTCCTTTGAGTTTAACCATACCCAATATACGTCTTTGTATCACACTATACATGTCGTGAGTATTTATGAATTAGATGACAAGTTTGATATGTCTTTAAACATTTGTAAAATTGATAAACTTTTTAGAATCAAATAGGTTTGTTCTGAAATAAATAATATCAAGAATAGTTCATAAACCAAAGTGGATATGAAAGGATATCATTGAAGTTGTAATAGAGACAGAGTCTGAAAAATAACCTATCTTTCTTCTTGAATGATTACACACCCATATCTATACAACACGTCTTTGATCTTAAAAATGAAATGAAAAATCAATTGTATCTCCGTTCGCATCACTTTGAAGATTTTCACGTATCAAATAAGTTTTTTTGCTTTAGGGCCTAGGTGAGTTGGGCAATTAAGTCCGCCGAGGTGTTTTACACCTAATGCCCTAAAACCATCTGCTTTGGGTGCATTGGCCCAAAACTCGCTAAGAAACCAATAAAGTCCTTTTTAATGCAAAGTCAAGCAAGTGTTCTCTCCGAATTAAAATTCCTCATGGTTCTTTGTATGAGAATAATCTTGGCTTAAAACAGGTTTTATTATAAATATTTTTTAACGGAAATATATAGATAAAGACTTTTGCACGATCATGAGGGTATATATGATACAAAATCAAGTGATAGGTGGAGTGAAGAATAAAGCTTATTCCCCTGTTAAAGAAGATGGAAATTCTGATTTGAAACCAAGCTCGAGAATGAAACTCGAGGAAAGCTTAAGTATTAAAAAAAACACGTATGATCCTTCTGATATTTTGCATGGTCCATATTTGTGACATATAAACTCTAAATCGAATTTTTAAAAAAAATAACGACGCTATTTCACACAAGCACATAAATACGTATAGGATCTTTGGTTAAATAAAAGATAGGAGTAAAAAAATAACGGTTCAATATTTCTGACTTAGAATAATAGAATTTCTAAGTTTTGATACTAAACTTTAGTATTAGAAATCACAGTTACCCCATGAAACTAACTTGACGGGATTTTGTGGGTGTAATCCGCTGAAAACCCTCAGGAAACAAAACTCCTTCTACTAGGGACACCTAGAGGTTTAACGGATTGTTGCACGGGCTCTGTGCAATCATGTTTCCTGTGAAAGTGAGGTTCGGATTTTGTTTTGCTCGGGACAAGTAAAAGATAAGTTTTGGGGTATTTGTTCATCACATAAAACTGCATTTCAATACCACTCATTCGTTACCATTTTTTATGACATATCGGTGTTATTAACCCATGTCTGCTCAATAAGTACAGGGTATAGGTATTCGTAACAAAACATTAGAAACACAATCAAATTTGCACGATACGATATTTGTGAGCCGACACTGCAACCGGATTGAGCAAACCGATCAAGACACAAAAGATTTTTGCAACAAATCAAAAGTGCACAAACATTTGCATACAAATGGTACAATATGTTTACAAGTATGAACCCAAGTGTTTCTTTAGATGCATGAAGCTTGGTGGCCAGCAATGATTTGGTGTGAATACACTTGAACAAGTGGGCATGCAGGTGGGCTCAAGTGATGAGTAGAGATAAATTGTTGATTTGATTAATTTAAGCCAAACTTTTTCCCTCCAAAACATTAGATTTCATCCTCTTAATAATTTGAGGAAATTACAAATACAGTGAGATATTATTGATGATAGAAGATCACAGAACCAAGATGGGCCCTACCTCCTTCACTTTGGCCGCCGGTTAATTTAATGCATTTGACCGCAATTTGCGGGCCTCATTTCTCCAAATGGTGTGAAATTTTTTCTGAGCATCTATCTTGGTCATATCAACTCATTTTTATATGAAACTTTTGTTTTTACAATGTCTATATATAGCAGATCATTTTTGAGAGAAAAGGATGTATATTTCCATACTTTGTATAACTCTTGATTAAACTTTGTAGTTCTAAACATAGTTGAGTTTTTTGCCTTTCTCTTATCTTGCAACTTCTCATGTGAGCTTGCAAGATCAGATTTTTGTAGTTGAACTCATTAGCTTGTACTTAGAATCAAACTTCAACAAAAAAAACTTCATTTTTGCTCATTTGGTTCTTTGTATTCTCTTCTTTACTATTCATGCAATTATTCTTGCATTGTTTGTTTATTTGTGCTCTCTTTATTATGATGTGTAAGTAATTTATTTACTTAGGCAATGGTGAGGTGGGTTGATGAATGGTTTGAAAGTGTTTATTACTACCACCATAAGGTTTTGCTAGCATCAAGCATGCCAGTTTTAAAATTTTTGTGGTACTAATCAACATTATCCAAGATCTAACTAGATTATTAGGGTTTTTAAGTGATGATATCACAAGAAGAGAAGGAGAATACTACCTAGTAGATCGAGTCCTTCACTTCTTAGGCTCCGAGTTGTAGTCTGTACGACTACTCTAGCTCCTCTTGAAGATGGCATAAGTTTCCTACGCGATCATCGTGTCGAAGATGATCCACCCGAAATTTCTCTAGTTCAAACTACCTATTCACTAAACTACTTTTAGTGAAGGAAACAATCTAATCCAAAGTGCTGGTTTGGACTAGATTGATGAAGTAGGGATAATGGCTCCCTTAGAAATTTTTCTATCATTTCTTTTTCAACTCTTGAAAACCCTAAAGGAGGAAGATGACCATAGAGGGTGGAGATGAGAGTGAGTGGGAAAAACCAAATGAGCTTGGTCAAGGGAGCAAGTGAAGTATGGCTCATGCAATTTGTCCCCCCATTGAAGTGTGGATATTATTACAATAATAAATCCAACCATACTTCAATAGTGAATGCAAATAAAATATGAGCCATGCTTCACCCATACCTAAACTATCTTCTCATTTTCCACCGCATTTTCTATTTTCTCAAAATAGAAAATCCAAGTCATATGTGTCATCAACCATGACACATTATTACAAACACACACACAAACACACACACACATCACATATATTTACACATACATAAATATATATTAGAAGAAAAACTTAAGTGAGCTTAATATTAGTTAATATATAAATATATCAAATATAAATATATATTAAATTATTAAATCAACACTTGATTTAATAATCCGGTCATATCACATGTAACCGACTAATATCATTTATCTGTATATCATATTTTCAAATCAACACTTGATTCGATAATCCGGTTATATCACATATAACCTAACCGATAATAAATAACTGCCAGATTAGAATACGGTATCACATACTCGTATTTAATCTGGCTCCCCGCACATATCAGCATATGTGCCCTACTTCATTTCGCTTGAACCAGGAAACTTCTATGTGGGACTCTAAAGACTCGTCAATACGCCAGTAGTAGGTAATGATCACATCAGTTACCCATAAGCCGTCATCGGTACTAGCTGGACGTAACGGCTACCCAGGTATTGAGCGATTAGAAGATCAACAAGCAAGCTTGTCCAAACTCCTATGAAGCCACTAAGCAACACTTACCATACAGTCCGGTCTCTTCGTCAGATATGTCGCATATGAAGTCTAGGTGTAAAATTTCAGAAAATATAAAATATTATTTTTGGGAATTTAATATTAAAATAATATATTTCCCGAAAACTGCCGATTTGCGAAATTGGGGTTTTCAAAAAAGGGTATAAATATATACCAATAATTATGAAATAAATAGAAATTAAAATTATTTATTCATTTAAATATATAATTAAAGGATTTGGCATTTTTAAAATTTATTATATGCAGTTTTGATAAAAACCTGATTAGTGCACTGCTAATCGCGATTAAGCCAAATCCGCGTTTTCTACAGTTTTCCATGGTTAGTGCACCATGACATGTTTAATTTTGTTATATGTTTCATTTCATTTGGGTTATGGGTGGAGGGAAAAGAAAAAGGAAAAGAAAAAGAAAAAAGAAAAGTCAAAAGGGGGCATAATGATTAAGGGTAGGTGTACTTTTGTGAGAGAGAGAGTGAGAATAATTGAGTGAGAGAGAGAGAGGGGGCTGCTGCCATGAGCCATTTCCTCCACCATTTTCATCTTCTTCTTCATTTTACTCACCCTCATCTCCCTCCACCTTCAAACCTCAAATCCATCTCCAAAACTCTATTCAAACCATATACCCTTTCACAAAAAAACGATCCCCTCTTCATGCTCTTCGCATTGGACCAAGCAAATTTCGATTTTGGTGACTTTGGTCGAGCTAGGGTCTTCTTGGGTTGCCATGGAAAGTATATCTCTTTCCATGTTGGTTTAGTTTGAATTCCTAGCTCTTAGTGTAACTTAGAATTCGTTTAATCGTGATTTGTGGAAATTAGAGAATCCCAAGAGAAGGGTTTGGGAAATTGGTGATGTTTTGTGGCTGCCAATGAGACTTGTGAGGTGATGCTTGACCTGGACCATAGCCTAGAAACCAAAATATGGATTTTGGAATTTAGTTCATGTCGGTTTGTGAGAAATTTGGGTGTGCAGGAAATTCTGGAGCAAACCGGGGGATTTTTGAGAGTAGTAAACAACTCTAGGGGCCAAATTAGGGTATTAGGAGGCCACCTTGACGAGACGGACCCAACCTGAGAAGGGGGACCAGAGGAGGCCGGTTTTTTTGGTAATGTAGCCGGTCACATGGTGACATGGGGTGTCGAGATTGGTCCAGTAGCTCATATACATCATATACAGCACTCTAGACTTGTTTGTACAACTCCTTTTGGCCTGAATCAAAATCTGGAGGACTTTAGTGTGGTTTTTGGATATGTTTCCGTATTTTGAAATGTTTAGATTTGATTTTGGTATTTGGTATTGTGTTTCCATCGTGTGGCGTTTGGACGTCCTCGACCAGGGGTTTTGATCGTGTTTTGCACGCAAAGCTATAGGTTTTGACTTATGAGCGAAATGTGTACCGTTTTGGTTTTTCCGCCTTGGTTTTAATACATATTGCGATTGTTTATTATTGTAGGTACCCTCGCATGGACTCTGAGGAGACGGTGCGTGGCGTCATCGATTTCGGCAAGCGAAGACTACGGTGAGTAGATCTATATCTACCGGGGAAGTCGGGTGGATGGCGTATAGCACCCCCGCAAACTTTTGATGGAAAACCGATTTATAGAATATGGTTAAGAAACCTAGATTAGGAAACTAGGGTTAGAATGAGATAGCTATGAAACCATATTAGAAACTAGAGGATAGTTAGAAGTGATATGTTACTACTGTCGTAGGATGACATTTAGCGATATTACCGCTTAGGGTACTGTAGGACTAGATAGTCGATGTAGATGCGTCATCCGAACCATACCTTTTTCTAAAATAAAGAATTGTATGTATCTTTTAAATGTATATCTTGAGGGATGTTATGGATTTTCAAATGATATCTTTTTCCTAAAAACACCGTAACCCCTGTTTTCAAAGCTACGATTCATTTCTTTAAAAATCTGATTGTATGGTTCAGGTGTGTTTGTTAGATTAGATACTTATACTTAGTAGAGATAGCATGTTTATGTAAACTCGACATGACATGAGACATAAATGCGATGAAAGAATACAAGAAGGATTTGATGATATGATGATATGATGATATGATGGTATACGGATGCGAGTCGATCGAGATGATTTATACCCTGCCGGTCCCCTGATATGAGATTATTGCAGATGTGACCTAGGACATAGGTATATAGGGTTATATATATATATAGAATGTTGTGAATCATGGATGATAGGCCGCATGTGATATTAGGCCGTACCCTTATTTGTCGTAAAGGATGATAGGATCCCTTTTAGTATAATGCCGCCGCACGATGATATTCCGTGCGTGATGAGTTTGACTTGATGATTGATCCTTACCCTTGACTAGAGGTTGCCGTACGTTGGATTATACCGTATGCGATGTTATTGGGCTAGATACCGATTGATAGATACACCGACTCGGACATATGATAGTAATGTATACCTTATAGCTGTTAGCTGATGATTTACCTTGTGCTGTATTCATGATATTATTATTGCATCGCATATACCTGTGATAGTACACCTGCACAATTATCGATGATGCGTATGTTACACGTACACATATTTGCCGGCTCACACACTTCATCATCGATAATTGCCATGTCATTACACAGTAGGGTTGCTGCATCATGACATATACATTGATACATTCATACTTGCGGATATACACATTTGTATATCCATATTCGTGCATATATACATTGATACATTCATACTTGCGGATATACACATTTGTATATCCATATTCATGCACATATACATTGATACATTCATACTTGCGGATATACACATTTGTATATCCATATTCGTGCACATATACATTGATACATTCATACTTGTGGATATACACATTTGTATATCCATATTCGTGCACATATACATTGATACATTCATACTTGCGGATATACACATTTGTATATCCATATTTGTGCACACATACATTGGTACATCTATACTTGCGCATATACATATTGTACCTACATAGATAACTGATTTTATTAGGAGATTGGGAACCGCATGTTATATTTTAAAAACTGAAATCATTTTAAAAGAGCGGTTTCCCCTTAATATGTCATATCACTGTTCCAGGTTGCATGATATATTGATATGCTTACAATTTTGTTATATGTCGCATACATCATGTTCTACGTATTTTACGCATCGAGATATGCTGTTTTTATGAGATTTCTGGATTTGAGAACCGTGGCTATTTGAAAAAGAAACATGTACTATTTTAAAAACCCGGTTTCTCTTGATATGATATTTCAATGCGTCCACCATGCGTTTTCTCGGTTCTGAGAGTGGCATGTGAACCCCGATTCGAGGAGTGGTAGGCACCGATTGCGGGTACATGGTGGACCCGGTGAGGTACCCCGGGGCAACAAGACTCGGATATGTTAGACGGTGAGCCTGGCAGGGGAGCACTACCTACCGGTGATAGTATTTAGACTCGGCAGTTATCCGGAGGATACCGACCGAAGTAGCGAGATGGATATGGGCCGAACCGTACTGCTGGGGCCGAGGGAAGATTCCGCAGACGGAGCCCGTGGGCCGATCCAGACTGACGGAGCCCGATATATGAGGATTTACATGCCGATGCTGGGCACGGTTTTCATGATGTTTTCGAGTGTCGATGCTAGGCACTCAGGTTCCATGATTTTGATGTGTCGGGAGGGACACCGTTGATATATATATCCTCATACCTTCATGCACACTCTTTTATGATATTTACATGCATGATATTGTTGCGTCAGTGGTTGACGCATGGACTGGATCCACATACATACACTGATTTTACTATTAGAGATTATACATATGCTTATAGACATTGATTCATGGGTGGACGAGATCCACATATCAGCATACCTTAATTATGGTTGGACGATATCCATATACATGCATTGATTATTACTGTTGGATGTTATCCGCATGCACATTGGTAATGACTACCTTGTTGGCACATATACGACCCGGTCACCCTAGATATCATAGTATTACCTTTTGATATAGTTGACCTAGGAGTCGTTGTTTATTCGATTTCTACTTGTAGATATTTTTCTATTTACGAGTTGGCAACTCACCCCCGTTGTACCACAGTTCTTGTAGGTTGACCGCTTGGATCAGTAGCGGCATCGCTGGCACACAGTTTCCGTTGGGTGTTTTGCAGTGGTAGGTGGGAAATTTGTATCGTACCCACTCTTTTACTACATTTCATATTGTATCTAGTTAACTCCATCAATCAATCAAAATTAGTGATTTGTATAAGTAATGAGACTTAGTGGGATTGTGGTTGCGAGACTTAGAGCGAGGGGTTTTCCGCTACTTGTGATTTATATGTCTTGCTTTTCTTTTATTCTTTTGTGGTGAACTTCGCCGTTGGGCGTCGTATACTTATTTTTATTATCTTGCGTGGTTGTGATCCGCCGGTTGGCGAAGAGCTAGCTCCCGCTTGGGGATGCCATTATTCTTATTATGTATTTGTGGTTTTGGATCAAAATATACAAAGGATGTGCTGCCAAAATTTTTAAAAGACGAAACATGTTTTCAAACTAGTAAACTTCACTTGCATCATTCATATTCCTTTTCTATGCATTACGAAAACTTGATTTCATATACCTTTATTTCAAAACCTCACCTCCTTTATTTTACTTAAAAGGTTTAGATTTCTGGGTTTCAGCTTACTTGAATTACGTTACGCCTTTAAAGGTGGCGTGATTCAAGTGCTGGTCACGAGCTAATATTTCGGGTCATGACACTAGGGGTGGTAACGTCAGACCCCGGTAACTTTATAAGTCATGCCGATGTATGGCTCATAACAGTTCGAGAAACTACTAGAAACTCTTACTAGTAAATCTCATGAGCAGCCCTAGCTAGGGGCTTCCAGTTATAGCCAATCGAGCATAGCGCAACATCAACTCCCAATTTCAGGAGAGACGAAACCCCTCCTATCGCTCATTGCCTCCATTTGACTCGGGACTATACCCAAAGTCCACATGTTTGCATGACTCCTTTGAGCCGTAGTAGGGAGGATATCAAAGCACAGTGGGAGACACACAAGTCTCTATGACGATCTCGGGTCTACAGACTAACCTGTACCAGTGTCACCAGAGAAATGCTATCTGACGATAGGTATAGTACCAACTAGGAGTTCTCGGTGAGTCATGTTCGGTATACCCATTCTCTAATGAGCACCTCTATACAATCTTTGATGTCACGCGCTAATGGTTATGGGATCAACAATTGCCCTCTAAGGGTCAAGAAACATACACACTAGTTTACTCTGGAATATCGATGCCCTATCTCGATATCCCCTCAACTAGAAACAATTAAAAGATGCGCTTATGGACTACTAGTAGTATGATCCGCATCATAGTCCTGGTAGTCATGCTAACATCCTAAAGGCTTTATCAACATGTATACAAGATATGAAATACTAAGTAAAACACATCACATGTTAAGATAAAAAGCAACCAGATAGCATACTTCCATGTCAAGCAAGAAAGTCCTTTATTTATATGTCCAAGCATCCACTATATCATACAATAATGGCCTCTAGGGCATACATATTCCTAACAATCTCCCACTTACACTAAGACCAGTTGTTGTAGTATCTCATACCCAACATCCCAAAAAGTCTCTCAAACTGTGTCTAGGAGAGGGCTTTCATGAGTGGATCCGCTACGTTATCCTTCGTATCTACTCTCCAGACCTCGATCTCACAGCGATCTACTATCTCCCTGATCAGGTGATACCGCCTAAGAATATGTCTGGATTTCTGATAGAACCGGGGTTCCTTGGCCAAAGCCACTGCTCCATTGTTATCACAATACATAGGTATTGGAAGCTCAATGGATGGAACCATACCAAGTTCAGCAATGAACTTCTTCATCCAGACAGCCTCTTTGGCAGCATCGTTGGCAGCCATGTATTCATCCTTCATCGTCGAGTCTGCTATAGTATCTTGCTTGGAACTCTTCCAACATACCGCCCCTCCATTGAGGGTGAAGAGAAAACCCGAGACCGACTTACTGCCGTCCTTATCACTCCGAAAGCTTGAATCGGTAAAGGACTCCAACTGGAGTTCACCGTTACCATATACAAAGAACATCTCTTTAGTCCTTCTCAAGTACTTAAGAATGTTCTTCTCAGTTGTCCAGTGCTTTTCCCCAGGATCTGATTGATACCTACTCACTACACCTAGTGAGTAAGCTATATCCGGTCTGGTACATAACATCGCATATATGATAGACCCGATTTCCGAAGCATAGGGTACCCCTTGCATGCAAGCCCTCTCCAAATCAGTCTTAGAAGACATCTCTTTGGAGAGAGTGATTCCTAAACACACGGGTAAATTACCACGCTTAGAATCTTCCATACTAAACCTCTTTAGTATGGTGTCTATATATCTGGATTAGGACAATCCTAACATCCGCTTGGATCTATCTGTAACAACCCTAACTTTCTTTACGAATTTTTTTTCAAAATACAGAAAGAGACACCTAAGCTTGAACACGAGTTATAAGTTTGTTTAGCTTTTGAACAGCAAGAAGGAGCTTGTAGCTCATTGGTAAGACCTTGCACTGCTGAGACATAGCATCCGAGTTTAAATCCCATCAGCCACATATTCTTTTTAATTTAATTTCTTTTAATCTTTTAGAAGCCCAAGGGTCTACATATGCGCAACACGTAACCTGAAAAGACACTGATTAATCAAACATGTGCACGATAGTATACCAATCGATGCCTACACATAGCCTAAACCCTAACCCCCTCCGCCGGTATTGGGCCGGTGAAATGCCCCAAAAACCTGGTACCATCGGTCTAGACTGTAGGTAAAGCCCCCAAACTTTGACCACTGCAACCTTTGGCCTACCCCACTTCCCTTAGGCTATTTTTCTACTCTGCACATTTCCAGAGAATATTAAAACACTCTTTAAATCCAATTTTAATACAAATTTTAATTCACCCATTCAATACACCAAACCCTAGTTTTTCCAACAAATACCACACCCCAATTCACATATCCTCACTTACAAATCCCTGCCAAAACTCTCAAAAAACTTTCAAGTCCTTTTTGTCTACAAGTGGAGTTAGCGAAGGACGAACCTCCGACGAAATTCCGAGGAGATTCCGGCGACGAAACGACGTTCCGACGCGTCCCAATCCTTCTCCTGCCTCATCCCTCTCATTGAAGTCAGTAAGTCCCCTCTTCCTATCTCTTTCTCTATTCTAAAATCTTAAATACTAAAACCTGACGGAAGCAAAGTTAATCCAACTTTCGTTCGGTTTTTTCTTTAAAAATCCTATTTTTCTTAAACAAGAAAATACCAAACTTTCATACCATGTTCAATAAACTTTAACAAACATATTAAACAAGTTTCACATCAAAAGAATTTATTTTGCAATTTTTATCGCAGTTTTACAGTAAAATACCACATACTTTAGTTTCCGACATAAACAACATATTACCTTTAGATAGTTCACGTGGTAATGACCTACCTCATGATAACACACATCTCTAACATAGCGCGATAGATATTTTGGGAACATAGTATGTGATAAAACGACTTTACAAATAAATACCTTTAACTTATAAAACCATTTCTATAAAAAGATGTATTAAACATTTCCATGCAATTGCGTCTCTACAACCCACGTTTGGGGATCCCGTTCAGGATGGTGTGGATTATCGTACATCCTTGGGCCTAGTAGAGCAAGATGCAGACCTCCGAAAGGAGCATTCGATCTCGATGGAATTTTTATGCATTTTTCTTTAGAAAATAAGATTTCTACAAGAAAATAAATGAAATTTATTTTTTAATATATATATATATATATGTTATTAAAATATCTATTTTAATTATATTATATAAATATTCCAAGTTTTAATAGAGGAATCACTATTACATGAAAATACCATCCAAATACAACACAATTCCAACATTTCAAGAAAATACAATATATTATGAAGTTAGGTTTTATTCGCTAGAAATTTCACTTGTATAAAAATATACATCTATGAAAACCCTAAAGACGATAATTAAATGCTTGAGGTGTATTTTGAAAATTATAACAAACTATTTTTACATAAAAACCCCGCAAGTTATACTAAATTACAATAAGGACCCTAGTAAACATGGGTTTAAGCGGGACCGGTCTCTTGAGCCTCAGGGAGCCGGAGATATGGGTGCTTGCCTATTTAAGGTAGACAATCTAACAAATGGTGTTATTAACACTGTAATTGTCTTGGAAAAAGACACAAATCCTGCCGTCCATATGCAGCAGTTACCGATAACATCAAAACTAATTCAAGATTTCAAATTTTTTTTAAAGTGTCTGACTCATACTGAGTCTCAATCTAATCAATCTGACTTGAATGTGATTCAATTATAAACTACAACTCAACATGAATCCGTCTGTTCAATCTATATCAATCTATATTGACTAAACCGAACCATGGACATACTCCGTCTACATGACTCTCCATTTACATCCATTCCATTTACTGATATCATGGTTTCGGCAAGTCTTCCATTTACCACAGACAATACAATACAATCAATACAATAATACACTACGAGGTTTATAAAGGGGTAGACTGGTACGGAATATGTAAAAGGTGGCACGAGGTGGGCACTTAAGACGTAATTACATCCATACCGTTGTTCTGTAGTATTTTCGACGGAGCCTTGTACTACGGGTTACCAAAGTCCACGGTGTTACTTGGATTCCTCTCGTATACACTGGCATTTTCTTTACCAAGCTACAAATAACAGCGTTAATAATATAATAAAATATTAAAACTTATATTCTCCTATTGTCTATTCTATCTCTACTCATCTTTGGGACTTACCGAGCGATTGTTCACTGACGACATTCCTTTTCTTCTTTCTTTCGAATATTGTCAGGTGGATCGAACTCACTGGAGATCGAGCCCATCACCGAGCACTTGGAGAAGTTAGCATTCGAACCGGAGCTTTAGATACTTGTACATATTTCATTTTCATTTCTGTTATGCCATTGTTTAGGCATTGCTTTCATTCCATGTATTTACATTCCAGTTGTACCTGTAAAAGAATGTTTAATAAATAAAGTTTTTGTTCATTACATTCCTGTCTCTTATGTACATTTTACTTTATATTGCTTAGATAGGCTTAGCGTATTTACTTCGGAGTAAATACGTAGCGGCCTCGCCGCGTCCCCTCCCCATACATCGGGAAGTGGGGCGTGACAGATTTTGTTGGCGGCCCATGCAGGTCAGTGCTGCATGTACCCTACCATGCAAGTCAGTTCTGCATGGACATGCGGGATAATTCTGCATGAAACCCTAAGCAATATAACACAAGAACCACCAACTAAAAACATTCTTTACATTTCATATTCCTTAAATCTTCCAATTTCATATATTTTGAATCTGTCCTAACCCAAATTTTTCTTTCAAGATTATGGATTTCCCAAACAACACTAGCACAAATGTCAACAACATTCCACCACCTCTACCGCTTACACATACCGTCGCTGCTCCGATCAATGAGCAGATGGTACTGCTTGAGGCGATCCGCGGCCTCCTGGAAGCACAGCAGCAGCAGACTGCTATCTTGATGAACCGTCCAGAGGTGGAAGCTCCTGGGGTGAAGCAATTCAGGGATTTGCACCCCAATCAATTCTCAGGAAAAGATAGCCCTCTAGAAGCTGAGAAATGGGCTCAAAGTATTGAAGATGATCTAGCAGCGGCTCAAGTGCCAGAGATAACTTGAGTTCGAGTTACGAAGCTGCAACTCACTGACAATGCACGGGTCTGGTGGAAGGCGGAAGAAAGCCGTCTTGACCAACCGATCGAATGGAGGACTTTTCGTGATATGTTTGACGTGAAGTACTTCCATGAGACTGTCAGATTCGATATGGAACAGCAATTCATCCATCTACAACAGCGTTCTATTTGGACCAAATAAGTGGATAAATATGATGCTGAGTTTACCATGCTTAGTAGATTCACGGTACACTTGATACCGACTGTTGAGATCAGGGCCATAAGATTTCAGCAAGGGTCGGACCAGGAGATCCAAGCCGCATTAGCTACAGTGTATTTTCCAACCCATGATTTGGCTTTGAAGGCTGCCCAAAGATACGAGGCAGTAGTGAAGAGGAATGGCAGACCTCAATCTGCCGGAGTAAAGTGCCCTGCCACTCAGATGGCAGGAGGAGCCTTTTCAAGGCCAACTGTTGAAACCAGGAGACCTGAAGAAACCAATAACCAGCCGAGTCCAGATTTTTGCTTCTACTGCAAAAAGGGATGGACACTTGTGGAAGGACAGTAAGTGCATAAAAGGTCTGTGCTTTGTTTGTGGCGCATCTAATCATGGAATTGGAATATGTCCTTATAGACGCAACCCAATTTAAACTCACAACACTTACCCGCAGCGGCCAGATATCCAGGCCCCTACACCTCGTCTTACACTCCCAGCTCCACCTCTTGCACAGCCTAATCACCAATTCCAACAGGCACTGAGGAACATGCCTCGAGGGCAGAGAAACATGCCCCAGGGACAGAGGAATGTACCTCAAACTACGAAGAATGAACCACGGAGGCTTTCCTTTTAGCAGCTAAAACGCAGAGGCCGTAGAAAAATGTAACCCTGCTAATCCTTGTATCATCCTGTTACTTTCATGCAATACCAGTATTCCTTTCACACTCACGATCACCAACTTGTTTTGAATCTGTTACACTTTCCTTCTACAAATTTCGAGGACGAAATTTTTATAAGGAGGGTAGAATGTAACAACCCTAATTTTCTGTACGAAAGTTTTTTCAAAATACAAAAAGAGACACTTAAGCCTGAGCACGAGTTATAAGTTTGTTTTGCTTTTCAACAGCAAGAAGGAGCTTGTAGCTCATTGGTAAGACCTTGCACTGCTGAGATATAGCACCCGAGTTCAAATACCATCAGCTACACATTTTTTTATTTTAATTTCTTTTAATCTTTTAGAAGCCCAATGGTCTACACGTGCACAACACGTAAACTAAAAAGACACTGATTAATCAAACATGTGCACGAGAGTATACCAATCGACACCTACACGTGGCCTCAACCCTAACCCCCTCCGCCGGTATTGGGCCGGCGAAATGCCCCAAAAACCCAGTACCACCTGTCTAGACCGTAAGTAAAGCCCTAAACTTTGACTCCTGCAACCTTTGGCCTACCCTACTTCCCCTATGTTGTTTGTCTACTCTGCACATTTCCAGAGAACATTAAAACATTCTTTAAATACATTTTTAATATAAATTTTAATTCACCCATTCAATACACCAAACCCTAGTTTTTCCAATAAATACCACTCCACAATTCACACATCCTCACTCACAAATCCCAGCCAAAACTCTCAAAAAACATTCAAGTCCTTTTTGTGTACAAGTAGAGTTAGCGAAGGGCGAAGCTCCGACGAAATTCCGAGGAGATTCCGGCGACGAAACGACGTCCCGACGCTTCCTAATCCTTCTCCTGCCTCTTCCCTCTCATTGAAGCCAGTAAGTCCCCTCTTCCTATCTCTTTCTCTATTCTAAAAATCTTAAATACTAAAACCCGACGGAAGCGGAGTTAATCCGACTTACGATTCGGTTTTTTCTTTAAAAATCATATTTTTCTTAAAAAATCATATTTTTCTTAAACAAGAAAATACCAAACTTTCATATCATATTCAATAAACATTAAAAATTATATTAAACAAGTTTCACATCAAAAGAATTTATATTGCAATTTTTATCGCAGTTTTACAGTAAAATACCACATACTTTAGTTTCCGACATAAACAACAAATTACCTTTAGATAGTTCACGAGATAATGACCTACCTCATCATAACACACATCTCTAATATAGCACGATTGATATTTTGGGAACATAGTATGGGATAAACGACTTTACAAATAAATATCTTTAACTTATAAAACCATTTCTATAAAAAGATATATTAAACATTTCCATGCAATTGCGCCTATACAACCCATGTTTGGGGACCCCGTTCAGGATGGTGCGGATTATCGTACATCCTCGAGCATAGTAGAGCGAGATGCAGACCTCCGAAAGGAGCATTCGATCTCGATGGAATTTTTATGCATTTTTCTTCAGAAAATGAGATTTCTACAAGAAAATAAATGAAATATATATATATATATGTTATCAAAATATCTATTTTAATTATATTATATAAATATTCCAAGTTTTAATAAAAGAATCAATATTACATTTAAATACCATCCAAATACAATAATTCCAACATTTCAAGAAAATACCATATATTATGAAGTTAGGTTTTACTCACTAGAAATTTCATTTATATAAAAATATACATCTATGAAAACCCATAGACGATAATTAAATGCTTGAGGCGTATTTTGAAAATTATAACAAACTATTTTTACATAAAAAAAACCCGCAAGTTATACTAAATTACAATAAGGACCCTAGTAAACATAGGTTTAAGCGGGACTGGTCTCTTGAGCCTCAGGGAGCCGGAGATATGGTTGCATGCCTATTTAAGGTAGACAATCTAACAAACGGTGTTATCAACACGGTAATTGTCTTGGAAAAAAACACAAATCCTGCCGTCCATATGCAGCAGTTACCGGTAACATCAAATCGAATTCAAGATTTCAAGTTCTTTTTAAAGTGTCTGACTTAGACTGAGTCTCAATCTAATAAATCTGACCTGAATGTGATTCAAGTATAAAGTACAACTCAACATGAATCCGTCTATTCAATTTATATCAATCTATATTAACCGAACCGAACCATGGATATACTCCGTCTACATGACTTTCCAATTACATCCATTCCATTTACTGATATCATGATTTTGGCTGTTGGATATAGTGCCCTCAAAGTCAATTATTGGATCGCAGGCACGCAATTCTTATGTTTGAGGGAGGACCTATACCGGTAGGACAGTCTTACTCGAGATGATAGTCTGCTATCTGGTTTTGCATTTATCATCATGTACATGCTTTAGGTGACATTACAGATCACTATTACACGTTGATAGAGCCCTTATGATTCATGCTTGACTACCAGCAATATGATGGCGATCATATACATGAGAGTTGGGTAGTCTATAAGCACATCCTTAAAGTGTCCCTAGTCATGGGAGTTTCGAGACTGGGCATCGATACTCCAATAGTAGACTAGTGTATACGGATCGAGACCCCGACGAGGGGCGGTGGCTGGTCTCACAAGCCATTGGTGTCAGTTGGTTCACCTAAGATGTATACAGGTGCTCATTGGGTTATGAGTACACCGGACAGACTCGCAGGGGCAATTCTTATTAGTACTATACCTATCGTCAGGAGCAGTTCCCAGGTGACATGAGTACAGCTTAACCATTGACTTGACAGTGCTGCATTGCCTCAAGTGTGTTCCCACTGTTCTTTGATTGCTACCCTACCATGGCTCAAAGGAGTCGTGCAAACAGATAGTAGTTGGGTGCAGTCCCAAAGTACTTGGAGGCAGTGGCGGTTAGATAGGATTCGTCTCTCCCAGTATTAGGAGTTGATATCGCGCTGTGTTTGGAGAGCCATTAAACAAAGTCCTTGGCCAAGGCAAGTGAGATTTACTGGTAGGTATTCCAGTAGTTTCTCAAGGTGTTCTAGGCTACACTCCGACACAACTTATACTGCTATTGGGGGTCTGACGTTTACCATCCCGTTGGCCCGATATGCGATACTCGTAGACGAACAGACCGGACTGTACGGAGATTGTCACAGACAGGCTCAGTAGGGTTTCAGGATGAGTTCGCTCATCGGCCTCCCTTTTTGTCAATACATGGGCGGCCGTTACGTACAGCTAGTACCACTGACATGCTTGTGGTTAAACCCACTGTCAGCGTATTGACGAGTCTTTAGAGTCCCCCACAGAAAGTTTCCCAAGTTCGGGAGGAAACGTTGTAGAGGCCGTATGGTATTATGGCAGGGTTCGATCATATATGTGCACTCATGCACCGATCATGATCGGACGGATCATACTAGTGGGCTTTGGTTTAAGCCGGATCCTAGTATTAAATTTGTTGGATTACTTTCGTCTCATTGCATTCGTATTCAGTCGGAATACGGATGCAGGTATGTATATAAAGATGAGGGGTATTCTTGTGATCCGTCACGAGTTTACTTTAGTTGATGCTGTATCTTTTTGTTGGATTAAACATTTAGTTTAAATGTTTAGTGGAGGAAAATGTGAGTGCATGTTTTGTCCATATGCATCTTTTCATGCCACATACACATGGTGAATCATGGTCTTGGTTTATGTGACCATTATTGTGACATGGATTGATTTTGGGGCTAATTATGATATGTGGGGGATATTTTGGAGAGAGAGGGGCAGCCAAATAGAGGCTTCGGGTTGGATTATTGATATATATCTCTCTCTCAAAATAACACACACAACATAATCCATTTCACTTCTTCTCTTGAGCTCACAATTTCCTCCAATAGCTTCTTCTTCAACCTCCACCCATCCCTCTCATCAGTTAAGAATCCATGGGTGTCTTGAGATAAAGAGATCACACACATTCTCTACTTCACCTTGGACATGTCGGCTAGCAAACTTCGTGCCCGAGTTGCTTCGGTTTTGAAGCGGGAGCTCGTAAAAAGATTCCATGACGTGGTGCCACTTCGACGAGGAGACCGGAGATCAGAGAAGCCGCGAGGAGCTTAGAATGACGGCTAAAGACCGAAGGACACGGATCGATCGGTATAGCCATTCTAAACTTCTTTGTAGTTAGCTAGTTAAGGGTCAATGATACGATCCGGGTGAAAGACTACGTTAGCGCCAGTTTTATAAAAAGTTTTTGTTCCGCGTTTGGTCTCGGATTGTCGGCCGGGAGCGCTACCGTAGACTTACATGGTATCAAAGCCACGCCATTAACCCCTTACTAGCTTTTTCTAGCATGTTTAAAATATCGATCGAACTTAATTTCCAAAACCGCAATTCCATTATCAAAGTTTCTGTCGAAATTTAAAAGTGGTCGAAAAATTATTTTCAGTATGTCAGAAAATCGTGCAGGCTTTTTTAAGACCCTTAAAGAAATCTGAGAGCAAGTTATCACCATTGGACCACGGAACCGCGGCGAAACCAACATGTTTGCCGCGGTTGCGCGGTGGTATGGTGGCAACGGTGCGCCATTTTTCTTCTGGGGGTCTTTCATCTGGAATTATGGTTTCTAGAATATTTTGTTTAGGCCCAGATTTTTATGAGTGCTAGGTTTTGCACTTAGGGCCATTTTGGAAAGTTTTGTCGATCGAAATTTTAAATACGTTAGTTTATAGTACTTACATTACTATCTGCGACCGTGAATGTCATTAGAAAGGTAAATCTTGTCAAATTGCTATAGTCCTTTTAGACGGGTTTGCGAACATGACATTCACGTTGATGTTCTGTGTTGTGCAGTGATGTTGCGGATTCGTCGTGGTGGATAGCTTGGTGCAATGTTAGTACAGTTTAGTTTTATTTGTATATTTGATATCGCGGGGCGAGCATCCGACATGTGGACTGTCGCCACTGCCTGTTTGTATATTATTCTTTTGGGGCACGACCGGGTTGAGGTCGATGTCACAGTTGTACATATTATTTTTTATGTACTTGGATTACCCCGCGGTGGAGTGCACGGATAGCCGGGTTCTAGAGGGCAACGGGCCCGCATCTCATGGTTTTGAGACAGAGGGGGCTTCACTCTAGAATTGGCGGGCTATTCGCCGTACTCGTAGAGGGTACAGGTTGACCCAAGGAGGGGTGCTCAAGTTACCGGATTCCGTGAAGTGCTGGGTGGTCCATTATCTTTGCTGAAGGGGGCTGCCTCGCTTCAGGTTTTGGCGGGTAAATTACCGCACTCATAGGGGTCTAGGTTTCATTGCACAGGCTATCCACACGACCATGGGAACGTCGGGTTTCGCTTGCGGCTCAAAGGAAACCCGGGTCTCCCAGATTATCTATATTGTTTTGTGATGCTTATTACTTTTCTTTGATGTTGCATTTATCACGCCTGGAGAGATTATTATATATTGATATATATACTAGTAGATGTTGTATATGTTTTACACCCACGCTAGTCCAGTCCCGGCTCTATCGTTAGTTAAGTAACCTAACGGGTGATGATGGGACCCAGTGGCGAATGCGGATGACATATATGTACCTCATATTTTCGTTCTTTTATGGTGTGATTAATTGATGGGACTGCGTTGATTCAGATCAATGCAAGAAAAACAGACCTATTCGATGTTGTTGGAACAATTTTCAAAAAGCTGTTATTGTAAGGATGTTTTCATTTGCTTTGCACAGCGGTATTCAGTTTGGAATATCCAGCACCTCATTCGACGAGGCAAGGGCCGAGATCCCTTCATCGGGAGTGACCCCTTAGGCAGAAGTTTGCGACAGGGTAATAACTTCACTATAGTCGGTTACTTTTTGCTTTGCATCGCGGTATTCAATTTGGAATATCCTGCACCTCATTCTACGAGGAAAGAGCCAAGATCCCTTCACCGGGAGTTACCTCTTTAGCAAAGGTTTTCGCCACTATATTTTTGTAAAAAGCTATCTGGTTCCTTCAATGATATCAAGTTCATTACGTTAAAGGTTTTTCGCCAAAAACCATTTGTAGCCCTCCGTCGTTTCAGACAGATAGCGCTTAGTATTCATGCTATGTATGTTGGCCTTCATCAAGGCATAGTGTATGGTAGCTATTTGTTACTTTTTTGTTGCATAGATAGATGCGTTGGTTTGGGACGGTCGTACTACTATTTTGGCCTTCGTCAAGGGTATGTAAGGGTGGTTTCAAATTAACCTGGACAATGACGAGCAGAACTTCATGTGACTTATGATATGTTGGCCTTCGTCAAGGTCATAAGAGGATGGGGTAAAAATCACATCGGGTGTTTCTAAAGAAACTGAAACTTGCCAGGCATGCGCATACCTTCTGGAGTGTGATGACGTGAGTGGATTCCATCACGTTATCATGCGATGGTAGTTGGATCCCGATTCCCATTGATGAGTTGGTTTACTCCTCCGGTGATCCCGACTAATTCTTCTTTTAGGTTTGGAGGAGAATTTGAGGTTACAGTGGGAGACATCCTAATTAGATAAAGTGATTAACCATTCTGATCTAGGTTAGAGTGCACGCAGAGTGTTTCTTCTCTCTCTCTCTCTTTCTCTCTTGCAGCGACCATGGCCCTGACCCTAGACTTTGACTCAGTGACCAAGTTAACCGAACTTTCTTAAAACTCTGGCTTTTGGATTGTCTGATTTGCATACATCATTGCCACTCCTTCTTTTACCCTTTGAATTTCTCCAGAACATCCCGTATCACTATGAACATCCACTTCCATTGGATAAATCCATCGTATAGTTACATACGAACTCGAAGGAACTTGTTCTAGATTCGAGGATGGATTCTGGTTCTGGAGAGATTAAATAGGACTATTCAGTTGTCTTTTCCTTTAACCTTCTCTCAGGTTGTGAGAGTTCCTAGTATTAGGAGAGGGTACACCTATTACGCTTATTGGATAGTCTTCTTCCAAACCATAGGCAGGTGCCGAAAGGTAGGGAATGAAGAAAACCAATTAGCCTAAGTGTGGTGTACAGAAGGTAATAAGTAAAGACAAATAAAGGGATTAGAAAGAGGGTAAAGTAAACCGTGACTGCTATCATTCACGACCAAACCGAGTATTTCATCGCCACTCCTACTTCACCTTTTTATTTCTCCAGAACACCCCGTATCACTACGAAGATCTACAGTTATTGGATAATCCATCGTATGGTTATATACGAACTCGAAAGAACTTGTTCCAGTTCGGGGATGGATTCTGGTTCAGGAGAAATAGGAAAAAGGTTTATTCAGTTGTCTTTTATCTTTACCTTCTCTCAGGTTGCGAGTACTCCTAGGATTAGGAGAGTACACCTATTACGCTTATTGGATAGTCTTCTTCCAAACCATAGGCTGGTGCCAAATGGTAGGGAAGGAAGAAAACCATTTAGTCTAACGATGGTGTACAGAAGGTAATGAGTAAAGACAAATAAAGGTATTTGAAGAGATGTAATAGAAATATACGGTTACAGTCATGAATCTGATAATGGAAGAGGCATTACTAGGAATACCCGAATGCCCCTTCGAAACATTTTCATGTTTCAGTTTCATTGTGTATTGTTAATTGAAAACTGATTTCCCAATTAGATCCTTGCTCCAGGGTATGTATTTACCAGGTTTGATTCTCACATCTGTATAGTCTTACAGATGATGAGTGGGAGTAAGTTATTGGGAATTAGGTGATCATCCTCATTATATCAGGATTCATTATAATTGGTGATGTTTGAGGGAATCGCCTGGGTTTTTGCCAGACGGAAAATATTTGGTTTTGAATATCCATTGTTATGCACCAATTTCAAACTGATATATCTGTACGTTTATTTTATAAAGTGAGATATAAATTTTTGAAATTATGTCTATGACATTTACCTATATCAGTTGATGGTTAGGTAAGGTGCATTCAACAGTGGTGTAATTCTTCATAACCATAGTACAGTTTTCAACCTACGACGTACAGGGTTTGAGTTATTCAACTCAGGGGACTTATACAAAGTATTGTATGTTGTCCAGTGTCCATTAGGATAGAGGGGTTGGTCCTCGTACTCTGTTCTGTTTACTTATGATTTCTCCAGTTTTAGACATGTGTTTCGTAGAAATACAAGGTCCAAGTTTTGAGAAGTTATAGGTACAAGAATAAAGTAGAGAACCAGGTGTTGCAAGTATCAAGATTCTTCAAGGTAATCGAAGATGTAGATACTTGTGTTAGGTATTCAGTTGATAGTAGTGATTTTGAGAAACTTGTTTCTCTTTCAGGTTACTCATGTTTGGGTGCACTCCTAAGTTGAGTAATGTTGATCGGCCTCTCTCCGTTTAATTGACATGCACTGGAGACAGCTGCATGATTTGAATTTGGTTCCAATTAAATCAGTGCCTCTGTTTCTATATAGAATGGATCATATCTTAACGATGTTAAGGTATATGGAGTTGTCCATCTTATGCTTAAAAGCAGACTCTGGATAACTCAAGGCACGTTTCTGTAATGGCAGTTTGTGGGTTAACCCGGGGTATGACGAGGGTTAACTTTCTACCATCTGGGAGATCAATAGTGATATTGTTCTTGACTCGCCACAGTTTTAGTAAACTGGACTTTTTCAGAAAACAGTAGTGGGAGTATGGTAGAACTGGAAGTGATTCCAGAACCACAGACGATTACTTAAAATTTAATAAGAACCTAAACATTCAATCAGGTTTGACATTCCATTAGCCACTCAGCAGATATGGTGGGTAACCTCAGGCACCCGAGAGGTACTCCGGTATCCTCAAGGACGGTGACAGGGAGGTTCTTGTTTACCCAGACTTGCCATTATTGATGTTCTAGACTATGAGACCCGGCAGGAGGGTGAGTATAGCGTCGTTCTAAACAAGCTTTAGAAGTGCATGTGTATATGACTCTGCCAGAGGGTTTTCGTAGTCAGTGGGAGAAGCGGAAGCTTGGTGGACAGGTAGCTTATGTCTATTTATAGACTAAAGCAGATATAGCGGAGATAGATCATCTATTTTTGATGTAACAGTCATAGGTTTTGACTTCATCAGAATAGGGGATGGATCTGCTAAGAAGGTAGTAGGGTGTGATGTCCTGGTATTTGGATGACATACACATAGTAGGGAGTGAAATTCCTATACTACGATCGGTTATACTGTGGTTGTCACACAGTGGTTTCTCCACATAGGATATGAATATAATATCAGGCATTCTGGTTACTAGATTTATGGTGTTAGATCTAGATTTGGGTAGTTTCCCAATCTGGGTACTTAGACAGTATTCTAAAAGTTAGTTTAGAATGGACGACTCCTGGCATGGTGGTGTACCTGCAGGTGATGGAGTCACCCTCTCTAAAGGTGTCTTACAGACTAAAGAGGAGAGAGATGTGCATGATTGGCATATCACTTGCTTAGGCAATTGAGTCAATCATGAGATGTCAAGTACCACACCAGATGTTGTTTTTGCACTAGCTGCAATAAGTTGATATTAATCCAATCCTGAAGAAACGTTCGGAAGCAGTTTTAGAACATAAGTGGATGTTCTAGGGATATAATATCGGTAGCCTCCTTCGGGAGACGGTTATCATTCCAGGCTTCCAAGGTGACCTGGATGACAGAATGACTGTCAGAGTTATAGTTTTCCCTCTGACGAGGGACGGTAGTTTGGACAGGTGGTCCAAGCGAATACTGAGGGAGGCACGGCGTAGGAAACTGATTAAGTTCAATTGATGATACAGTCTAAGAAGTTTGGTTTGGAGTTCATTTGTGAACTAGGTCCCATCTGATATCCAGACATATTCTAAGACAGGTATTACTCATTTCAGGAGATGGCTTTCTCCGGAACTTTTAATTAAGAGAGACATAGAAAGAAACATCAGGGCGGATCCACTCACTGAGGCTATTTCTCGAACGCAATAGTTTCGCAAATGAGCTTTGTGAAACTGATTAGTAGAGGAGTTGGGTGTTCGGTATCATACGGGCTGTGAGTATACGACATCGCAATAATTAGCCTTAAGTGCAAGTGGGAGATTGTTGGATATAGTGACCTCAAAGTCAATTATTGGATCGCAGGCACGTGATTGCAATGATTGAGGGAGGACCTAGACCGGTAGGACAGTCTTACTCGAGATGATAGTATGCTATCTGGTTTGCCTTTATCATCGTGTACATGCTTTAGGTGAAATTACAGATCACTATTACATATTGATAGAGCTCTTAGGATTCATGCTTAACTACCAGTAGTATGATGGCGATCATATACGTGAGAGTTGGGTAGTCTATAAGCACATCTTTAATGTATCCCTAGTCGTGGGAGTTTCAAGATTGGGCATCGATACACCAATAGTAGACTAGTGTATATGGATCGAGACCCCGACGAGGGGCGATGGCTGGTCTCACAAGCCATTGGTGTCAGTTGGTTCACCTAAGATGTATACAGGTGCTCATTGGGTTATGAGTACTCCGGACGGACTCACAAGGGCACAGTTGATTGGTACTATACCTATCGTCAGGAGCAGTTCCCAGGTGACATGAGTACAGCTTAGTCCGTTGACTTGACACTGCTACATTGCCTCAAGTGTGTTCCCACTATTCTTTGATTGCTACCCTACCATGGCTCAAAGGACTCGTGCAAACAGGTAGTAGTTGGGTGCAGTCCCGAAGCACTTGGAGGCAGTAGCGGTTAGATAGGATTCGTCTCTCCCGGTATTGGGGGCTGATATCGCGCTGCGTTTGGAGAGCCATTACACAAAGTCCTTGGCCAAGGCAAGTGAGATTTACTGGTAGGTATTCCAGTAGTTTCTCAAGGTGTTCTGGGCTACACTCTGACACGACTTATACCGCTATTGGGGGTCTGACGTTTACCATCCCCTAGGCCCGATATGCGATACTCATAGACGAACAGACCGGACTGTACGGAGATTGTCACAGACAGGCTCAGTAGGGTTTCAGGATGAGTTCGCTCATCGGCCTCCTTTTTAGTCAATACATGGGCGGCCGTTACGTACAGCTAGTACCACTGACGTGCCTGTGGTTTAAGCCACTGCTAGCGTATTGACGAGTCTTTAGAGTCCTCCACATAAAGTTTCCCAAGTTCGGGGGAAACGTTGTAGAGGCCGTATGGTATTATGGCAGGGTTCGATCATATACGTGCACTCATGCACGGATCATGATCGGACGGATCATACTAGTGGGCTTTGTTTTAAGCCGGATCCTAGTATTAGATTTGTTGGATTACTTTCGTCTCATTGCATTCGTATTCAGTCGGAATGCGGATGCAGGTATGTATATACAGATGAGGGGTATTCTTGTGATCCGTCACGAGTTTACTTTAGTTGATGCCCTATCTTTTTGTTTGGATTAATCATTTAGTTTAAAAGTTTAGTGGAGGAAAATGTGAGTGCAAGTTTTGTCCATATGCATCTTTTCATGCCACATGCACATGGTGACTCATGGTCTTGGTTTATGTGACCATTATTGTGACATGGATTGATTTTAGGGCTAATTATGATATGTGGGGGATATTTTGGAGAGAGAGGGGCAGCCAAGTAGAGGCTTGGGGTTGGATTATTGATATTTCTCTCTCTCAAAATAACACACACAACATAAGCCATTTCACTTCTTCTTCGCTTGAGCTCACAATTTCCTCCAATGGCTTCTTCTTCAACCTCCACCCATCCCTCTCATGAGTTGAGAATCCATGGGTGTCTTGAGACAAAGTGATCACACACATTCTCTACTTCACCTTGGACATGTCGCCTAGCAAACTTCCTGTCCGAGTTGCTTCGGTTTTGAAGCGAGAGCCCGTAAAAAGATTCCATGACGTGGTGCCACTTCGACAAGAAGACCAGAGATCGGAGAAGCCGCGAGGAACTTAGGATGATGGCTAAAGACCGAAGAACACAGATCGATCGGTATAGCCATTCTAAACTTCTTTGTAGTTAGCTAGTTAAGGGTTAATGGTACGATCTGGGTGAAAGAATACGTTAGCGCCAGTTTTATAAAAAAAAATTGTTCCGCGTTTGGCCTCGGAATGACGGCCGGGGGCGCTACCGTAGACTTACATCGGCAAGTCTTCCATTTACCACAGACAATACAATACAATCAATATAATAATACACTACGGGGTTTATAAAGGGGTGGACTGGTACGGAATATATTAAAGGTGGCACGATGTATTCACTTAAGACGTAATTACATCCATGCCGTTGTTCTGTGGTATTTTCGACGAAACCTTATACTACAGGTTACCAAAGTCCACGGTGTAAGTTGGACTCCTCTCTTATACACTGGCATTTTCTGTACCAAACTACAAACAACAGCTTTAATAATATAATAACATTAAAACTTATATTCACCTTCGGTCTATTCTATCTCTACTCATTTTGGGGACTTACCGAGCGATTGTTCGCTGACGACATTCCTTTTCTTCTTTCTTTAGAATGTTATCAAGTGGATCGGACTCACTGGATATCGAGCCCAGCACCGAGGACTTGGAGCAGTAGCATTCGACCCGGAGCTTTAGATACCTGTACATATTTCATTTTCATTTCTGTTATGCCATTATTTAGGCATTGCTTTCATTCCATGTATTTACATTCCAGTTTTACCTGTAAAAGAATGTTTAATAAATAAAATTGTTGTTCATTACATTCATGTCTCTTGTGTACATTTTACATTATATTGCTTAGTTAGACTTAGCGTATTTACTTCGGAGTAAATACGTAGCGGCCTCGCCGCGTCCTTTCCCCGTACATCGGGAAGAAAGGCGTGACAGGTTTTGTTGGCGGCTCATACAGATCAGTACTGCATGGAACCCTACCATGCAGGTCAGTTCTGCATGGACATGCGGGTTAATTCTGCATAAAATCCTAAGCAATATAATACAGGAACCAGCAACTAAAAATATTCTTTACATTTCATATTCCTTGAATTTTCCAATTTCATATATTTTGAATATGTCCTAACGCAAATTTTTCTTTCAAGATTATGGATTCCCCAAACAACACTAGCACAAATGTTAACAACACCCCACCACCTCTACCGCTTACACCAACCGTCTCTGCTCCGATCAATGAGTAGACAGTACTGTTTAAGGCGATCCGCGGCCTCCTGGAAGGACAGCACCAGCAGACTGCTATCTTGATGAACCGCCCAGAGGCGGAAGCACATGAGGTGAAGCAATTCAGGGCTTTGCACCCCAAACAATTCTCAGGAAAAGAGAGCCCTCTAAAGCTGAGGAATGGGATCAAAGTATTGAAGATGATCTGGCAACGGCACAAGTGCCAGAGATAGCTTCGGTTCGAGTTGCAAAGCTGCAGCTCACTACCAATGCACGGGTCTAGTGGAAGGCGGAAGAAAGCCGTCTTGACCAACCGATCGAATGGAGGACTTTTCACGATATGTTTGACGCGAAGTACTTCCCTGAGACTGCCAGATTCAAAATGGAACAGCAACTCATCCATCTACAACAGCGTTCTATTTGGACCAAATCAGTGGATAAATATGATGCTGAGTTTACCATGCTCAGTAGATTCGCGGCACACTTGATACCGACTGTTGAGATCAGGGCCAGAAGATTTCAGCAAGGGTTGGACCAGGAGATCCAAGCCGTATTATCTACAGGGGATTTCCCAACCCATGATTTGGTTTTGAAGGCTGCCTAAAAATACGAGGCAGTAGTGAAGAGGAAGGGCAGACATCAATCTGCTGGAGTAAAGCGCCCTTCCACTCAGATGGCAGGAGGAGCCTTTTCAAGGCCAACTGTTGAACCCAGGAGACCTGAAGAAACCAATAACCAGCCGAGTCCAGATTTTTTCTTCTACTGCAAAAGAGATGGACACTTGTGGAAGGACTGTAAGCGCGTAAAGGTTTATGCTTTGTTTGTGGCGCATCCAATCATAGAATTGGAACATGTCGTTATAGACGCAACCCAATTTCAACTCACAACACTTACCCGCGGCAGCCAAATATCCAGGCTCCTGCACCTCGTTTTACACTCCCAGCTCCACCTCTTGCACAGCCTAATCTCCAATTCCAACAAGCACTGAGGAACATGCCTCGAGGCCAGAGAAACATGGCCCAGGGACAGAGGAATGTACCTCCAACTAGGAGGAATGAACCACGGCGTCAGGCTTTCCTTTCAGCAGCTGAAAAATCAGAGGCCGTAGACCAATGTAACACTGGTAATCCATGTATCATCCTGTTACTTTCATGCAATACCAGTATTCCTTTCGCACTCACGATCACCAACTTGTTTTGAATCTGTTACACTTTCCTTCTACAAATTTCGAGGACGAAATTTTTATAAGGAGGGTAGAATGTAACAACCCTAACTTTCTGTACGAATTTTTTTTCAAAATACAAAATGAGACACCTAAGCCTGAGCACGAGTTATAAGTTTTTTTTCTTTTGAACAGCAAGAAGGTGCTTGTAGCTCATTGGTAAGACCTTGCACTGCTGAAACATAGCACCCGAGTTCAAATACCATCAGCCACACATTCTTTTTATTTTAATTTCTTTTAATCTTTTAGAAGCCCAAGGTTCTACACGTGCACAACACGTAAACTAAAAAGTCACTGATTAATCAAACATGTGCACGAGAGTATACCAATCGACACCTATACGTGGCCTAAACCCTAACCCCTCCGCCGGTATTGGGCCGGCGAAATGCCCCAAAAACCCGGTACCACCTGTCTAGACCGTAAGTAAAGCCCCCAAACATTGACCCCTACAACCTTTGGCCTACCCCACTAGCCATAGGCTGTTTGTCTACGCTGCACATTTCCAAAGAACATTAAAACACTCTTTAAATCCATTTCTAATACAAATTTTAATTCACCCATTCAATACACCAAACCCTAGTTTTTGTTAGTGTATATGCCCTAGAGGCCATTACTGTATCATACTAGTTTGTATATTACTTAATGGAAGCTTGGGATATTCACCATTGTATATACAATCTTGCTCAAAATAGTAGTATGCTACTTGGTTTGTTTCTACTTCAATGTGTGTACATGTGTTTCTTTTAACATATCGCCTATACACATTAGTAGAGCCCTTAGGATCTTTGCTTGATTACCGGCGTTGTGATGGCGATCACACTCGTGGGGGCTGGGTAATCCACAAGCACATCCTTATGCAGGTCCCTAGTCGTAGGACTATCGAGACAGGGCATCGATACTCCGGAGTAGACAAGCGTATGCGCTTCTCATCCTAGCAGGGGAGACGATCTGTCCCACAGCCGTCAGTACGTCGTACTTGAGATAGTATGCGGGTGCTCATTAGGTTACGAGTACACTGGACAGGACTCGTCGGGAACTGTTGGTTGGTATTATACCTATCGTCAGTTAACAATTCCCAGGTGACATGAGTACAGCTTAGTCCGCTAACTTGACACTGTCACTTCACCTCGAGTGTGTTGCCACTGTTCTTTGATTACTACCCTACCACGGCTCTACTGAGTCATGCAAACAGGTAGTAGTTGGGTGCAGTCCCGAAGCACTTGGAGGCAGTGACGGTTAGACAGGATTCGTCTCTTCCGGTATTGGGAGTTGATATCGCGTTGTGTCTAGGAGAGCCATTACACATTGTCGTCCTTGGGCAGGGCAAGCGAGATATAATGGTAGGTTTCCAGTGTTAATCTCAGGATGTTCTGGGCTACACTCCGACACGACTTGTACCACTATTAGGGGACTGACATTTACTACCCCCTTAAGCCCGCCATGCGATATTCTCTGACGAACAGAACGGACTGTACGCAGATTATCACATACAGGCTCAGTAGGAGTTCGGATGGGTTCACCTCATCAGTCTTCTTATCGGCATCTACCTGGGGACCGTTACGTACAGCTAGTGCCACTTGCTGTCTGTGGTTAACCCCACTGCCAGCGTAGTGTCAAGTCTTTAGAGTCCCACACAGAGGGTTACTCGCCTTTGGGCAAAACAGAGTAGAGGTCGCATGGTTTTGCGACAGAGTTCGTTCACGCCCGCGCACTTGTGCACGTTTGGTGACCGGGCAGTTATTACTAGTGGGCTTTGGTTTAAGCCAGTTACTAGTATTTGTTTTGGGATTGGTTTTGTCTCATTGTATTCATGTTCCTCGGAACGCGGATGCGGGTGTGTATGCACAGTTGATAGGGGCAGAGGCAGAGGATTCTCATTAGGGTTGTTGACTGTTTGACTTTGGTTGACTTGTTGACCGTTGACTTTTTCCAAACCCTAATGAGAATGATAAATATGATTAATAATGATAATTAAGGATTATTGTGTGATGGTTAGGTTGACCATTTGACCATGGTGGACATTTTGACCATAATCATTTCATATCAAAGATGCTTCTTGATCTTTGCAAATTGCATTTATTATGAAATGATAATGGTCATTCCAAACTCACCATCACATTTTCTTTTTAATTATTATTATTAATCTTATATTCTCTCATATGAGCATGGTTGTAAAAAGAGAGCTCTCATTCTATCATTTTTCTTCTCTCTCTTTGCAAAAGCTCTTCTTCTTCCTCTCTCGAAGCTAAAGTGTTCCATGTGTTGGAAATCATAAGTTTTTGAGACAAAGCCACCATAACACATCTCTACTCATTCTAGGGTACCAGGTTTAGCAAACCAAACACCTTAGTTACCTCTAGGTTGAGGTAGGAGCTCAAGTTCGAGGCCCTCGGGTGGATCTATCTTCGGCAAAGAGGAGACGAGGAGGAGGAGCCGTTCAAACTACCATAAGGAGCAAGCAAGGAGGAGAACAACAAGAAGAGAAGGAGTTCAAGGCTAGGTATAACCCCCTAACCGAGTAGCTAAAGCTCGTAGTTGTTGCTAGTGTGTTGTTTAGCAAAAATCCGGGTTTTCTAGTCCATGTTACAAAAACCCCAAAAATCGTTTTTCACCGTTTCCGCAACCCCGAAAGAACCGGGAGAGGTAACGTGGACCTAACAGTGGTATCAGAGCCTAGCTAAATACACACTAGCAAGTTAGTAAAGTATCTAGAATTTCGATCGGACAAAAAACCGCAAAACACGTCAAAAATATCAACTTTCTGCCGATTTTTATTTCTGCTCAAAAAATAATAAATCATGTACTAAAAACCGGCTCAGGGTTTTTAAAGAACACACAAGAAAAATGATCCACCAACTCGGTCAAAGCGCCGCGGAACCGCGGCATGAGCTTGCTCCTGCCACGGATCCGCGGCCGAGTTGACTCGGTAGTGGGTCAAGTTTCCTGCAGTGTTCTTATATTGGTATTTTGTGATTTTTAGGATGGTTTGATTCGGCCCAGAATTTCCAGAGAACAAAATTTGTTTTTGGGGTCATTACAAATCCGTATTGTGATCGATTTTCTGTAGACTTTGGCTAATGGGTTATATCTGTGATGTGATAAATGTATTGAACGTCTGCTAATCGCTATACGTCGATTAGTAAGGGTTATACATATCTGTAATCTGTAATGTTGATGGTTTGTGTATATGAATTCGTTGGATTGTTGCGGATGAATAGCCGGGGTTTGTGAGATGAGAGTTTTCTTTATCTTTCAATTCATGTAATATGTAAATTGATGTAATATTATTTGTATGGCCGCACATCCGGGATGAGGTTGTAGCCGCCATTGTATAAATTCTTTTTACTGTTTTTGCTCCTAGGATAGACCCAAGGAGGGGTGCACAAACTACCGGGTACCTCGAAGTGCCGAGTGGCCTACTCACGTTGTTGAGGGAGGTTGCTTCACTCCGGGTATTTGGCGGGTAGTTTGCCGCACCCGTAGGGGTCTAGGGTGGGGTATTTGGCTATTCATCGCGACCGTGTAATCTGTCTTTCGTTGCAGGCTCGAACGAAATGCAGATTCCTAGTATATCTAAAGTGTTCATCTGTGATCTGGAATGGCTATCATTGCATCAGACAAATTTATATATATCTATATATGATATCTATTTAGGCGTTGCTTATGTTTTGCATCCGCGCTAGTCCAGCCCCCGCTCTGTCGTTACTTAAGTAACCTAACGGGTGATAACGGGACCCCGTGGCGAATGAGGATGGCATAAGCGTACGTCATATTTTCGTTGTTTTCTGCAATGGTAGGATTAATTGATGGGACGCATTAAATTAATGCAAGAAAATAAACCTAAAAGACGTTGTTGGAACAATTTTCAAAAAGCTGTTATTGCAAGGACGTTCACTTTTGTTTTGCATAGAGGTATTCGATTATTAATGCCCAGCACCTCATTCGATGAGGCAAGGGCCGAGATCCCTTCATCGGGAGTGACCCCTTGGACAAAAGTTTGCGTCAGGGTAATAACTTCACTACAGTCGATTATTCTTGCTTTGCATCGAGGTATTCAGCTTAGAATATCCTGCACCTCATTCGACGAGGAAAGAGCCGAGATCCCTTCACAGGGAGTGACCTCTTTAGCAAAAGTTTTCGCCACTATATTTTCAAAAGGGTATCACGTTCCATCAACGATATCAAGTTCATTACGTTAACGGGTTTTTCGCCAAAAACCGAGCCGTAGCCCTCCGTCATTTCTTACAAGTAACACTTAGTATTCGTGCTGCGTTTGTTGACTCCGTCAAGGCGTAGTGTACGGTAGCTGAGTGCTGCTTGTTTGTAGCAGTATATGGGATTGGTTAGGACAGTCGTATAACCTTGTTGACTCCGTCAAGGGTTATGCGGGTGGGTTTAATGCAATCCAGATAATGAAGGATTGAACTTGACTAGGACTCTTTGATTTGTTGACTCCGTCAAGGTCACTTGGGTCCTAGGGGAAAAAATCCACATCGGGAGTTTCTAAAGAAACTGAAACTTGCAGATTCAGCATACCTTCTGGAGTGTGGTGACTAGAGTGGATTCCATCTAGGTCATCACACAATGATAGTTGGATCCCGATCCCGCTGATGAGTTGGATTACTCTCAGGAGATTATTTCACTTAACAATCAATGCTATAAACCAAGTAGGTGTCTAGAACGGTGTTAGCGGGGCTACGCCTCCAGTGAAAAGAGGTTACTTAATTAAGGAACTTCGCGAAAGCGTTGGAAAACCTCCCTCGAAGTACCAACACTAGCCTGGCTGAAAGGTTAAGCAAGTATTTTGACGTGCGATTAAATCCTGACTAGCTCTTCTTTTAAAGGTTTGAAGAAGAATTTGAGGAAACAGTGGGAGCAATCCTGGTTAGATAAATTAACAAACCAATCTAATCTTGCAAGAGCGCACGCTGAGTGTTTCTTTTCTCTCTCTCCAGGTAGCAACCATTTCATACCCTAATCAAGATAATAAAATGTATCGCTTAACCGATCCGAATTCTTATTCGGGGCTGGGGAACGTTGGTTCGGCTCTAACTTGTGACAATAGTCATAAGTATGAGCAAGAAAAAGAGGATTGTATGGATTCCAAGGATACCTAGTTGAAGAAGAAGCATGGTTTTGCATCTACTTCAGGTGTTCTTGTAATTGAGAACTGCTTTACGATCAGCCCTACCTCCTGGGTACTTGATACCGGATCAGGATCTCATATCTGTAATTTATTTCAGGGACTGAGAAAAAGTAAGAAAGTTTTACCTGGTGATATGTCGCTCAGAGTAGTGAACGGAGCACAAGTTAATGCTGCAGCCGTCGGTGAATATCACCTAGTGTTGCCAAATGGAAATACTATGATTTTGAACGATTGCTACTATGTACCTTCCATGGCTTGCAACATCATATCAGTTTCTTTACTCGATAAAGATGGATATAACTTTGTTCTTGATAGAAATATCATGAACATTTACCTTAATAAGGTACTAGTTGCAGAAGGTACACTGTGTAATGGTATCTACGTTCTAAATCAGAATACAGTTCTAAATATACAAAACACATGCAAAAGGAAGAATTCAGATACGAATGAATCCTACTTGTGGCATTGTAGACTTGGTCATATCGGAGAGAAAAGACTAAGTAAGTTGCATAAAGATGGACTCTTGAATACGTTTGAGTTTTCATCTTATGAAACTTGTCAGTCTTGTCTTAAAGGGAAGATGACCAAATCTCCGTTCACCGGACATGGAGAAAGAGCAACAGAGCTCTTGAGACTCATACACAGTGATGTATGTGGTCCGATGTCTATACATGCAAGGGGTGGGTTCTCGTACTTCATCACATTCACTGACGATCTCTTTAGATTCGGATATGTGTATCTTATGAAACAAAAATCTGAAGCTTTTGAGAAATTCAAGGAATTCAGAAACGAAGTAGAGAACCAGACTAGCAAAAGTATCAAGATCCTCCGGTCTGATAGAGGAGGGGAGTACTTAAGCACGGAATTCCTAGATTACTTAAAAGAGAATGGTATTCTCTCTCAGCTTACTCCTCCTTATACACCACAACACAACGGTGTATCGGAGCGGAGGAATCGTACCCTATTGGATATGGTTCGCTCCATGATGAGTAGTGCTGAGTTGCCTCTTTCA
Organism: Agapanthus africanus; assembly: GCA_030015575.1. Lineage (NCBI taxonomy): Eukaryota > Viridiplantae > Streptophyta > Magnoliopsida > Asparagales > Amaryllidaceae > Agapanthus > Agapanthus africanus. The sequence continues at coordinate 122,819,759 of CM057347.1, read as the reverse complement.
TTTTGGGGACATGCTCTTCAGACAGCGGCATACCTGCTGAATTACGTTCCATCCAAATCTGTGCCTAAGACTCCATATGAAATATGGAGTGGAAGAAATCCATATCTTAAGCGATTTAAGATATGGGGTTGTCCGGCCTATGTAAAAACACAGAAACCGGACAAACTAGAGGCACGGTCAGTTCTGTGTAAATTTGTGGGATATCCTAAAGACTCACTAGGATATCTGTTCTACCACACTGAGGAACAGAAGGTGTTTGTATCACGCCAAGCTACCTTTTTAGAAAGGGAGTTTCTTGCAAAAGAAACTAGTGGGAGTTCGGTAGAACTGGAAGAAATTCAGCGACCACAAAATATAACTGAAAATTTGGAGGAACCACTGGATTCAATAACCCCAGAAGAACCTCAGTCACTCCGCAGATCTGGTAGGATTTCTCATCCACCCGAGAGATACTACGGTTTTCTCTTAGACGGGGATCGAGAGGATTGCATCTTGGAAGAAGATGACCCTACCAGTTTCAGGCAGGCCATTATCAGTAGGGACTCTGATAAGTGGCAGGAAGCAATGCAATCCGAAATGGAGTCCATGTACACCAATAAAGTGTGGACCTTGAATATTGCTTCACCTGGGGTAAAACCCGTTGGATGCAAATGGATCTGCAAAAGGAAACTTGGTGTAGATGGGCAGGTGGAAACCTATAAGGCTAGACTCGTTGCAAAAGGTTTTCGTCAAAGACCTGGTGTGGACTATGACGAAACTTTTTCTCCAGTGGCTATGCTCAAATCCATTCGGATACTACTTTCCATTGCTGCCTTCCATGACTATGAAATCTGGCAGATGGACTTTAAAACGGCTGTTTGGAAGAGTGCGTTTACATGGATCAGCCAGAAGGTTTTGTAGACAGTGGGAGCAGCGGGAAGGTGTGCAAGTTGCTTAAATCCATTTATGGATTAAAGCAGGCATCGCGGAGCTGGAACATCTGTTTTGATGAGGCAATCATGGATTTTGATTTCATCAAGAACGAAGATGAACCTTGTGTCTATAAGAAGATTGTAGGATGAACTGTCGTGTTCCTAGTCTTATACGTGGAAGACATTCTTTTGATAGGAAATGACATTCCTATGCTACAATCGATCAAGCTATTTTTGTCACAATGGTTCTCCATGAAAGACCTGGGTGATGCCTCGAACATTCTGGGGATCAAGATCTACAGAGATAGATCCAAGAGACTACTGGGACTTTCGCAGTCCAGCTACATAGAGACCGTACTAAAGAGATTTAGTATGGAGGATTCCAAGCGCGGTAACATACCCGCATTGCACGGAATTACCCTCTCCAAGAAGATGTCTCCTAAGACTGACGAGGAGAGGGTTCGCATGAGCACTATACCCTACGCTTCGGCGATAGGATCTATAATGTATGCGATGCTATGTACAAGACCAGATGTAGCTTACGCGCTGAGCGTAGTGAGCCGGTATCAGTCAGACCCAGGTGAGGACCACTGGACGGCAGTGAAGAACATTCTCAAGTACCTAAGAAGGACTAAGGAGATGTTCCTGGTTTACGGTAATGGAGACCTCAGGGTCGAGTCCTTACCGATTTAAGCTTCCAGAGTGACAAAGATGACAGCAAGTCTGTCTCGGGTTTTGTGTTTACCCTCAACGGAGGGGCGGTATGTTGGAGGAGTTCCAAACAGGATACCGTCGCAGACTCGACGATAGAGGTTGAATACATTGCTGCAAGCGATGCCGCAAAAGAGGCGGTCTGGATGAAGAAGTTCATTAGTGAACTTCAGGTGGTTCCGTCCATTTTTGACCCGATACCTTTGTAATGCGATAACAATGGGGCTATAGCTTTAGCGAAGGAACCAAGGTCCCATCAGAAATCCAGACACATCTTAAGGCGGTATCACCTGATCAGGGAGATCATTGATCGCCAGGAGATCGAGGTACGGAGAGTGGACACAAAAGACAACACGGCGGATCCATTCACGAAGGCCTTTCCCCAGACTCAGTTCGAGCGGCTGATCGAGATGATAGGTCTTCGATACGCCAGTACATGGCCTTAGTGCAAGTGGGAGATTGTTAGTGTATATGCCCTAGAGGCCATTACTGTATCATACTGGTTTGTATATTACTTAATGGAAGCTTGAGATATTCACCATTGTATATACAATCTTGCTCAAAATAGTAGTATGCTACTTGGTTTGTTTCTTCAATGTGTGTACATGTGTTTCTTTTAACATATCGCCTATACACATTAGTAGAGCCCTTAGGATCTTTGCTTGATTACCGGCGTTGTGATGGAGATCACACTCGTGGGGGCTGGGTAATCCAAAAGCACATCCTTATGCAGGTCCCTAGTCGTAGGACTATCGAGACAGGGCATCGATACTCCGGAGTAGATTAGCGTATGCGCTTCTCATCCCAGCAGGGGTGACGGTCTGTCCCACAGCCGTCAGTACGTCGTACTTGAGATAGTATGTGGGTGCTCGTTAGGTTACAAGTACACTGGACAGGACTCGTCGGGAACTATTGGTTGGTATTATACCTATCGTCAGTTAATAGTTCCCAGGTGACATGAGTACAGCTTAGTCCGCTGACTTGACACTGTCACTTCGCCTCGAGTGTGTTCCCACTGTTCTTTGATTACTACCCTACCACGGCTCTACTGAGTCGTGCAAACAGGTAGTAGTTGGGTGCAGTCCCGAAGCACTTGGAGGCAGTGACGGTTAGACAGGATTCGCCTCTCCCGGTATGGGGAGTTGATATCGCACTGTGTCTAGGAGAACCATTACACATTGTCGTCCCTGGCCAGGGTAAGCGAGATATACTGGTAGGTTTCCAGTGTTAATCTCAGGGTGTTCTGGGCTACACTCCGACACGACTTGTACCGCTATTAGGGGACTGACGTTTACCACCCCTTAGGCCCGCCGTGCGATATTCTCAGACGAACAGATCGGACTGTACGCAGATTGTCACATACAGGCTCAGTAGGAGTTCGGATGGGTTCACCTCATCAGTCTTCTTATCGGCATCTACCTGGGGACCGTTACGTACAGCTAGTGCCGCTTGCGGTCTGTGGTTAACCCCACTGCCAGCATAGTGTCGAGTCTTTAGAGTCCCACACAGAGGGTTACTCGCCTTTGGGCAAAACAGAGTAGAGGTCGCATGGTTTTGCGACAGAGTTCGTTCACGCTCGCGCACTTGTGCACGTTTGGTGACCGGGCAGTTATTACTAGTGGGCTTTGGTTTAAGCCAGATACTAGTATTTGTTTTGGGATTAGTTTTGTCTCATTATATTCGTGTTCCTCGGAACGCGTATGCGGGTGTGTATGCACAGTTGATAGAGGTAGAGGTAGAGGATTTTCAATAGGGTTGTTGACCGTTTGACTTTGGTTGACTTGTTGACCGTTGACTTTTCCCAAACCCTAATCAGAATGATAAATATGATTAATAATGATAATTAAGGATTATTGTGTGATGGTTAGGTTGACCATTTGACCATGGTGGACATTTTGACCCTTGCTTCTTGATCTTTGCAAATTGCATTTATTATGAAATGATAATGGTCATTCCATACTCACCATCACATTTTCTATTTCATTATTATTATTAATCTTATATTCTCTCATATGAGCATGGTTGTAAAAAGAGAGCTCTCATTCTATCATTTTTCTTCTCTCTCTTTGCAAAAGCTCTTCTTCCTCCTCTCTCGAAGCTTAAGTGTTCCATGTGTTGGAAATCATAAGTTTTTGAGACAAAGCCACCATAACACATCTCTACTCATTCTAGGGTACCAGGTTTAGCAAACCAAACACCTTAGTTACCTCTAGGTTGAGGTAGGAGCTCAAGTTCGAGGCCCTCGGGTGGATCTATCTTCGGCAAAGAGGAGACGAGGAGGAGGAGCCGTTCAAACTACCACAAGGAGCAAGCAAGGAGGATAACAACAAGAAGAGAAGGAGTTCAAGGCTAGGTATAACCCCCTAACCGAGTTGCTAAAGCTCATAGTTGTTTCTAGTGTGTTGTTTAGCAAAGATCCGGGTTTTCTAGTCCATGTTACCAAAACCCCAAAAATCGTTTTTCACCGTTTCCGCAACCCCGAAAGAACCGAGAGAGGTAACGTGGACCTAACAATTTTTCCTATGAATACCACACCCCAATTCACAGATCCTCACTCACAAATCCCTGCCAAAACTCTCAAAAAACTTTCAAGTCCTTTTTGTGTACAAGTGGAGTTAGCGAAGGGCGAACCTCCGACGAAATTCCGAGGAGATTCCGGCGACGAAACGACGTCCTGACGCTTCCCAATCCTTCTCCTGCCTCTTTCCTCTCATTGAAGCCAGTAAGTCCCCTCTTGCTCTCTCTTTCTCTGTTCTAAAAATCTTAAATACTAAAACCTGACGGAAGCGGAGTTAATCCGACTTCCGATTCGGGTTTTTCTTTAAAAATCATATTTTTTCATAAACAAGAAAATACCAAGCTTTCATATCATGTTCAATAAACATTAACAAATATATTAAACAAGTTTCACATCAAAATAATTTATATTGCAATTTTTATCGCAGTTTTACAGTAAAATACCACATACTTTAGTTTCCGACATAAACAACATATTACCTTTAGATAGTTCACGAGGTAATGACATATCTCATCACAACACACATCTTTAACATAGCACGATGGATATTTTGGGAACATAGTATGGGATAAACGACTTTACAAATAAATACATTTAACTTATAAAACCATTTCTATAAAATGATGTATTAAACATTTCCATGCAATTGCGTCTCTACAACTCATGTTTAGAGACTCCATTCGGGATAGTGCGGATATCGCACATCCTCGGGCCTAGTAGAGCGAGATGCAGACCTCTGAAAGGAGCATTCGATCTCGATGGAATTTTTATGCATTTTTCTTTAGAAAATGAGATTTCTACAAGAAAATAAATGAAATTTATTTTTAAATATATATATATGTTATAAAAATATCTATTTTAATTATATTATATAAATATTCCAAGTTTTAATAAAGGAATCACTATTACATGAAAATACCATCCAAATACAACAATTCCAACATTTCAAGAAATTACCATATATAATAAAGTTTGGTTTTACTCACTAGAAATTTCATTTGTATAAAAATATACATTTATGAAAACCCTAAAGATGATAATTAAATACTTGAGGTGTATTTTAAAAATTATAACAAACTATTTTACATAAAACCCCCGCAAGTTATAATAAATTACAATAAGGACCCTAGTAAACATCGGTTTAAGAGGGACCGGTCTCTTGACCCTCAGGGAGCCGAAGATATGGTTGCATGCCTATTTAAGGTTGATAATCTAACAAACGGTGTTATCAACACTGTAATTGTCTTGGAAAAAGACACAAATCATGCCGTCCATATGCAGCAGTTACCGATAACATCAAAACTAATTTAAGATTTCAAGTTCTTTTTAAAGTGACTGACTCAGACTGATGCAGGGTTACCTAAGACGGCAGCAAGGTTTCGGGAGGCATCGACCATTCCAAATTCAAAAATATGCCGTTTTAGCTAACCCTAACAAAGAATCGTTAACTAGAATCGACGGAAATATAAATGCAAACACTTTGCAAGTCTAAATGAGCAAGGAATACAACCTTTGTAGACCGGTCCTTCACTTCAATAGCTCCGTGTAGTAGTCCCCTTCGCTGCGATCATGAACTCCGGACTCTAGAGAGGCTCCCTTGAAAAAACGAACATGCTTGCTTCGAAGACTTCGAGGCCGAAGATGATCTACGTCGAGGAGACACTAACCCAAGCTATCTTTTCACTAATCATAGAATTAGTGAAGCAAACACCCTATACTAAATGGCAAGTAGTAGAGGATGATGAAGTAGGAATTTTGCTCACATTAGATTTCATATTCTCACAAGTTTTCATCACAAACTCAAACCCTAGAAAACTCTTTTCTCTTTGAGCTCATGAAGAAGAAGATGAATTATCAAGAGAGAATGAATTATATGGTGGAGGTTAAAAATGCAACCAAGGGTTAAGCATGTCATGCCTAACCCTTGTAGAGAGTTAACCATGGCCATGGGTTAAAGGGTTGGGTTAAATAAATATCCTAAGCTAGACAAAAGAGTGGACAAAATTAAAGATGCTTACAAACTTCTACAAGCTTTCAACAAATATCAACCATGATAAAATCCACAATTTCGAATAACTTAATGATAAATATAAAACCCTAATCTTAACCCTAGCATGGTTCAAGTCTCATAAACACTAGTTGCATTTGTAACCCAGCATGATATATTTAACATATATCACATATACATCAATGTATCCAAAGTGAGAAAAGAAATCGTAAGTGAGCTAATACTAGTTAATATAATGTAATATATCAAATATATAATTATACATTAGATTATCAAATCAACTCTTGATTTAATAATCCGGCTATATCACCTATAACCGACTAATATCATATGAATCAACTTATCGAATCAACACTTGATCCGATAACCCGGCTATATCATATATAACTGACTGATATCTCATATCGCGAGAATAAAATACGGTGTCTCATATCGTATCAATCTCGGTCCCGCACATATCACATATGTGCTCCTACTCCGTTTCGCTTGAGCCAGGAAACCCCTGTGTAGGACTCTAAAGACTCGTCAATACGCCGGCAGTAGGTGATGATCATATCAATCACCCAAAAGCCGCAAATGGTCTGCTAAACGTAACGGCTGTAGGGTTCCTAGGCACTCTAGTGAAGTCTCACAAGTGATCAAACATGCACAAATCAAATTTTACGGGTGCCTACAAACCCTAATACGGATCGTTTACTAGATATCTAGGCGAAGTATGCAAGTAAACGGAAATATATCTAAAGGGAATGGGCTACAACCTTTGTAGATCCGGTCCACCACCTCCTAGGTTCCGTGATGAAGTCCCTCCGCTGTCCAAAACGAACCCATGACTCTAGCATCGGTATCATCGAAGAATGGGCGAGCTTGATCGTCGGTTCGATGCCGAAGATGATCTACGTCGAGGTATCGCAAGAACAAGCTCCAACTTCATCAAGCTTTGAAAACTTGTGAAGGAAACACCCTATACTACTTGGCAAGAGGTAGAGGATGAAGAAATAGGAGTTGGGTTCACTTTAGATTTGGATTTCTCACACTTTTTCAACACTTGCCATTGGAGTAGCAAGCTTTTCCATAGAAGATGAAGATGATGAAGAAGAAAGATATGATAAGTATATTTAAAAATAGAAATATAAAATGATACTTATCATAATCAAAACCCTAGTTAAGTGTAGAGAAGAGACCATGGTTAATGGGATGGTTAGGGTTAAGCAAAAGAACAAAAAAGGAGACTAAGTCAAAACTTTCAAGAAGCTTCAAGCTAGAAAACAAAACATGCCACCATTTATCTTTTACTTTATCATTTCCTTTTTCCAAAATGAAAATAATAAATAAAAAGATAAATGAATGAGAAAGCAAAACCCTAATCATGAGTTTAACCATGGTTTAATTCTTTACACTTAACCAAGCAAGCATGTATCATCAAACATGATACAATCATGTGCACATAACTATATCGCATATATAATGTGCACAAATCGAGTGAGAAAATCCTTTTAAAGTGAACCAATACTAGTTAACGCAAAGCAATATATCAAATATATAAATATGCACTAAATCATTAAATCAACACTTGATTTAACGATCCGGTCATATCGGATATAACCGACTAGTATCATATGTATCGGCTTATCGAATCAATCCTTGATTCGATGACTAGGTTATATCGCATATAACCAATCGATACATTCGTCGCGAGAATGGAATACGGTATCACATACACGCATTATTCTCGGTCCCGCACATATCTCATATGCGCTCCTATTTCATTTCGCTTGATCCAGGAAACCTCTGTGTAGGACTCTAAAGACTCGTCAATACGCCGGCAGCAGATGATGATCATATCAAGCATCCACAAGCCGCAAGCGGTCTGCTAAACGTAACGGCCACCCGGGTATTGAGCGATCAGAAGATCGACGAGCAAGCCCGCTCACACTCCTGTGAATCCAACCAGTAACACTTACCGTACACTCTGGTCTGTTCGTCTGATATGTCGCATATCTCGCCTAGGGGTGGTAAACGTCAGACCCCAATAGCTCGATAAGTCATGCCGACTTGAGGTCCATAACATTCGTGAAACTACTGATAACTCTTACCAGTATATCACAGCAACCCTGGCCAGGGATTTCCTGTTATGGACAGTCGAGCATAGCACAACATCAACCCCCAATACCGGGAGAGACGAATCCCCTCCTATCGCTCATTGCCTCCATGTGAATCGGGACTGTACCCAAAAACCACCTGTTTGCACGACTCAGTAGAGCCGTGGTAGGGTGGAAATCAAAGCACAGTGGGAGATACACAAGACACTATGACGATCTCGGCTCAACAGACTAAGCTGTACCAGTGTCACCAGAGAACTGCCATCTGATATGGCCCTAGTGCAAGTGGGAGATTGTTAGTTATATGTATGCCCTAGAGGCCATTACTGTACATTGGATGTATATTGTAGTGGATGCTGGGACATATATAGGAAGGAATTTCTTGCTCGACATGATAGTACGCTATCTGGTAGCTCTTTATCTTAACATGTATACTTTCTGTCTCTCTGATTACATGTTGATAAAGCCCTTAGGATGTGTACTCGACTTCCAGGACTATGATGCAGATCATACTAGTGGGGCCTGGGTAGTCAATGAGTACATCCTTCATTGTTCCTAGTCGAGGGAATATCGAGACGGGGCATCGATATTCCAGAGTAGACTAGCGCATATCTTCTCGACCCATGCGATGGGCGATGGATGATCCCATATCCATTGGTGTTTGACATCGAAGATGGTATGCGGGTGCTCAGTGGAGACTGGATACACTGAACGGACTCGCCGAGAACTCCCAGATGGTATTATACCTCACGTCAGATGGCAGTTCTCTGGTGACACTGGTACAGCTTAGTCTGTTGACCCGAGATCGTCATAGAGTCTTGTGTCTCTCCCACTGTGCTTTGATTTCCACCCTACCACGGCTCTACTGAGTCGTGCAAACAGGTGGTTTTTGGGTACAGTCCCGATTCACATGGAGGCAATGAGCGATAGGAGGGGATTCGTTTGTTCGATCGGAAAGTTTAACATTTTCTATTTTATTCGGAATGTGATACAATAATTGGAATTCACAATAAGTTATGAGATAACTGAATGAATGATATAAACATAGCAGTTTAGTCTCACTTGATCGGTTGCCACGGAATTTTGATGTGATCAAAAGTCCGTCGCAATCACGTAGTGTACGCGGATACTCGCCGGGTAAACTTAATAGACAGCCTCACCCCATAGCCCCGACCAAGTGACTGTAGGAGAACCCCGTCGCCGAAAGCATCCGTCCGGGTGCTCGCGGCAGCGGTGTTCCGCCTTGGTGCACTTCATCGACGGCGTCGGGGGTGCGGCCGCCTACTAAAGTTTGCGACGAGCATTCGATCAGAATGTCGGGAATCCTGTTGAATTGCCCGACTTGATATTGAAAAGTGTTTTCGACTTTGAGACTAAAATGCGGGGTTTATAATTGTTAGGCATGCGATGTCTAAGTATTTCATTTGGTCAGGCATGCGATGTCTGAGGAGGTTGCGGATTCCAACTGTTGTAGTTTTACACTTTCTTTTCTGTGACCGTAAGTGTAATATGTGATATCGCCGGTTTCGTTGCTATATGACAACGACAATTGGGATGCGCATATTTACTTACGTTGATGACATGAGATGTTATGTGTTGCTGGATATGTTATATTGGATCGTCGTGTTTGAATAGCCGGGGGGTTTTTATGTGAGATGAGTGTTTTTCATTTTCATTCATGTAAAAACTTGTATGTAATATTCTTTTATTGGGGCACTTCCAGGTTGCGGAAGTCGTCACCCGTTGTATATTATTTACTTTTCTGCACTAAGATAGACCCAAGGAGGGGAGCACAAGTAACCGGGTTCTGGGGTCCAGTGGGAGACCAACTCGAGGAGTCGAGTCCGGGTCTCCTAACCCTAGAATTGGTAGGGTTGCTTGCCGCTCTCGTAGGGGTCTAGGGGTGTGGGCTTGGCTATTCGTCACGACCGTAGAATCCGTGTTTTATACTGGCTCGTATTGAAAACACGGACGTCCTAGGATATCCAATATTTCATATGTTTCTTCTGCTGTGATTTATCTGAGATCATGTGATGTTCTGTGACAGATATTATATATAGTATATATGATATATTATATAGACGTTGCTTATGTTTTACGCCCGCGCTAGCCCTGCCCCGCTCTGCCGTTAGTTACCTAACCTAACTGTGCAGACGGGACATCGAGGCGAATGCGGATGGCATAAGCGTACGTTATATTTATCTGTGATGTTTAGGTGGACTTAAATGATGGGATATTCATTAATAAGATTAATGAAAGAAAATAAACCTAATTGATGTTGTGGAATCGAATTTCAAAATAAAACAGGTAGCTACAGTTCTTGCTTTGCATCGAGGTGTTCATTATAGAACATCTTGCACCTTATTCGATGAGGAAAGGACCGAGATCCCTTCACCGGGAGTGACTCCTTTAGCAATAACTGGCAGATGCTACAACCCTCGGTTTGTTTTTGATCGCTTCTATAGTTTCCGCTTTGCACAGTGATATATATGATATATCCCGCACCTCATTCAACGAGGAAAGGGCCGACGATCCCTTCACCGGGAGTGACCCCTTTAGCAAAACTAGAAAAGCCTCGAAAACATTCCATTTAAAACCATTTGATTCCGCAACGAGATCAAGTTCAAAGCGTTAAAGGTTTTCACAAAAACCAGTCGCAACCCTCCGTCATTTTAGGAAGTAGAGTACTTAGTATTCGTGCTGTGTTTGTTGACCATAGTCAAGGCACAGTGTACGGTAGCTAAGTGATGTCTTCCTACACCGCATATGATGCGATTAGTTAGGACAGTCATGTGGCTTTGTTGACCTTAGCCAAGGGTCATGTGGGTGGGTCTAATTAATCACGAAATGACGGGTAGAACTTGACTAGTACCTATGATTTGTTGACCTTAGCCAAGGTCATAGGTGCTAGGGGTAAAAACCTTAATCGGGAGTTTCAAGTGTTGAAATTTGCAATGAGATTGCATACCTTCTATATGATAGTTGGATCCCGATACCCACTGCGAGTAATTGTTACTCCTGGGAGAGTTTTGCACTTTGCAATTAGCCGATCAAGTAGGTGTCTAGAAAGGTGTCAACGGGGTTACGCCTCTGGGAAAACGAGGTTTACAGTAATTAGGTCCGTGCGAAAGCACGGGGAACCTCCCTCAAAGTACCGACACTGGCCTGGCTGAAAGATTGGCGAACTTGTAGAGTGTAATTAATCCCGGCTAGTCTTTCCTTTTAAGGTTTGAAGGAAGATTTGATAAAAACAGTGGGAACCATCCTGATTAGATAAAATATATAACCAATCTGATCTTGCAAGAGCGCACGCAGAGTGTTTTCTTCTCTCTCTCTCCTGGTAGAGACCATATCACGCCTTAATCAAGATAATAAATACGGATGTATTGACCGAACCCGCTTGTTATACTGAGCTGGGGAACGTTGGTCCCGCTCCAACTTATAATTGTTATAAGACAGAGCAGGAAATAAGGGAATACCAGAATTCCTATGCCGCCCAAACGAAGAAAGTGCATATGATGCATCTCCTTCGGGTGTGTTCATTACAAAGAACTGTTTCTCAGTATCCTCTGCATCCTGGGTATATGATACCGGATCAGGATCCCAGATATGTAATCTGTTACATAGGGCTACAAAAGGGTAGAAAAGCTGAGAACGGGTGATAAGTTTCATGAGACAGAAAACGGGGCAAGTATTGCAGCCAAGTCTGTTGGTCACTGTCACCCTGTATTACGAATACATTGATTCTGAACAAATGCTATTAGATACCGAACCTGATATACAAAATCATATCAGTCTCTTTTTTAGTAAAGAAAGGATATAATTTTGTATTGATGGATAATGTTTTGAACATTTCCTATATCAAAAGTTGATCGGTTCAGGCACGTTATCTAAAAGCATTGACGTTCTAAATCAAACTACAGTTCCTCGTATACAGAACACACACAAGAGGAAGAGTTCAGAAATGAACGAATTCTTCTTGAGGTATTGTAGACTAGGTCATATCAATACGACCCGACTAGCTGAAGTTACATTTAGATGCATATTTAAATCAGTTTGAATTTACATCTTGTGAAACTTGCCAGTCATGTCACAAAGATATAATGACACCAGCTCTGTTTACTGGAAACAGAGAAAGAGTTAGTAAACTCTTGGGACTGATACATGATGATGTATGGAAGGTCTCCTGTCTACACATGCCAGGACTGGTTCTTTTTACTTCATTATATTCTCTGATAATCTCTCAAGATTCAGTCATATGTTCCTGTTGAAACATAAGTCCGAACCTTTTGAGGTATTCACAGAATATAAGTTAGAAGTAGAGAACCAATAACCGGGTATAAGTATTATGTCCTATGATGAGATCAGGGAGGAGAATACTTGTGCATGGAATCCTTGGACTATTCTAAAGGAAAATGAGATTCTCTCTCAGTATTACTCCTCTGACTACACCACAGCACACCGGTGTATCGGGGCGGAGCAATCACACAATATTAGATATCATGTGCTCTATGATGAGTATTACTGAGTTACCTATTTCCTTTTGGGAGTTATGCACTTGAGAAGCTGCATACCTATTGAATTAGGTTCGAATCAAATAAGTGCCTACCATTCCATATGAGATATGGTATGGGAAGAGCCTATCTCTTAAGTAAGTTAAGATTTAGGATTGTCTGGCCTATGTCAAAAGCAAAATCCGGACAAGATCGAGGCAAGATCAGTTCTGTAGAACTGAAAAGGTTCCAGCTGTACAAAACTGCAGATAATTTGGTAGAACCAAAGGATTCAATGGTTTCCGACGAACCTCAGCCTCTCCGCCGATCTAGTAGGGTTCCTCATCCGCCTGAGAGATACCTCGGTTTCTCGATGACAGTGGGAGCGAAGATTGCATCATGAGATGATGACCCAACCAGTTTCGAGCAGGCCATCGAGAGTAGGGACTCTGTAAGAATGGCTGGATGCTTAGTGATCTGAGATGGAATCCTTATACACCAACAAAGTATAGACTTTGGTTGCGATATCTGAAGGGTTAAATCCCCATCAGGAGCAAGTATATCTTGAGAAGATTACTTGGTGTAGATGGACAAGTTGAGACTTTCAAAGCTAGACTTGTTAAAGGTTTTCGTCATCAACCAGGCACGGATAATGATGAAACCTTTTCCAGGGACTATGCTTAAGTCCATCCAGATCCTACTTACCACGGCTACATACCATGACTACGATATCTGGCGGTTGGGTGCCATGACTGCTTTTCTAAATACTGATTTAGAAGAGAACGTCTATAAGAACACAGCCAGAGGTCTTCGTAAACAGTGGGAGCAGCGGAAACGTGTGCAAGTTGCTTTACATAATGAAGAAGGCATCGCGGAGTTGGAACGTCTGTTTTGATGTGATAGTCAAAGTGTTTGACTTCATCAAAATTGTAGACGAACCTTGTATATACAAAAGGGTAGTAGAGAGTAAGGTGGTCATCTTCGTATTGTACGTAGACAACATACTCTTGATAGGAAAAGAGTTTCCTATACTACGATCGGTCAATCTCCTATTATCACAAGGATTCTCCAAATAGGATAAAGATGATACTTCCCAAATCCTGAGATTTGGACCTATGAGATAGATCTAAAGGGATATTAGGGTTCTCACTAGGTATAGTGAGATGGTATCAATCGATCCTGGGGAGAATCACTGGAAGTGTTCCAGGGTGATAAAGACGACTGAATGTCAGTCACAGGCACTGTCTTTACCCTCAGTAAAGGGACGGTATGTTGGAAGAGTTCCAAGCTCGATACCGTGGCAAACTAGACGATAAAGGCTGGTAACATCGCTATTAAAGATACTACCAAAGAGGAAGTTTGGGTGTATATTGGTTCATAAGATGAACTAGGTTCCTGCCATTGTATGACAATGGAAGCGTGGCTTCGACCCTGGAACCCTGGTCCCATCAGTGACCCAGACAAATTCTGAGGCAGCATCACCTGATCATGGAGATAGTTGATCTCCAGGGTGATCGAGGTTAGGAGAGAAGACTCAGAGGACAACACGGCGGATCCACTCACGAAGGCCTTTTTCCCAAAGAGAGACTTTTAGGGGATGGTTGAGTATGTGATACTGCAACCACTGCTACAGATGGCCCTAGTGCATACATATAACTAACAACGGCCACCCGGGTATTGAGCGATATGAAGATCAACAAGCAAGCATGCTCGTACTCCTGTGAATCCAATCAGTAACACCACCGTACAGTCCGGTCTCTTCGTCTGATATGTCTCATATCTCGTCTAGGGGTGGTAAACGTCAGACCCCAGTAACTCGATAAGTCGCGTTGGTATGAGGCTCATAACGGGTCGAGAAGCTACTGATAACACTTACCAGTATATCTCTGAAGCAGCCTTGGCCAAGGACTTCCTGTTATAGCCAATCGAGCACAGCACAACATCAACTCCCTATACCGAGAGAGACGAAATCCCTTCTATCGCTCATTGCCTCCATGTGACTCGGGACTGTACCCAAAAGCCACCGTTTTGCACGTTCTCTTGAACGTGGTAAGGTAGAAATCAAAGCACAGTGGGAATCACACAAGACTCTATGACGATCTCGGGTCTACAAACTAACCAGTACCAGTGTCACCAGAGAACTGCCATCTGACGTTAGGTATGATACCATCAGGGAGTTCTCGGCAAGTCCGTCCAGTGTACCTAGTCTCCACTGAGCACCCGTATACTGTCTCTGATGTCAAACACCAATGGATATGGGATCATCCATCGCCCATCTACATGGGTCGAGAAGCTATACGCTTGTTGATTTTTAGAGAGATTTTATAGATCAAAAATATAATTACCGCAATCAAGAACGGCGTCGCTTGTAGCTAGCCGGTGAGTACGGGTCGGTCCACAGGGATTTTGTGTTTTCCTAATCGCGCTAACGAGTTAATTCCGATGGGTGTCGGATTGATTTATTAAATCTAAAAACTACCAAATTAAGTTATACTAAGATTATCTAGATCTAAGTCTTGCTAGGGTTAGGCTTAGGGAAAGTTGAGAGATTAAAGGTTTCCTCACCGCTTTCAATACCCTATTTTAGATCAATTAGATGTTATGGTAATTATCAATAAAGTGGATTAGAATCTTTTGGGAAGATGTTTCTTCCTCTAGGTTCTTGACCTTCCTTTATCGATCCTTACCCTAACCTCCATGGAAAACACGCGCAACCGGTCCTTTATACTACGGTATCACCATTACCTCGAGGGGTAAGGTGCCGCAGGGAGCGGTGTGTGCGTGTATGCATGGAGTTCTAATTCTTAGGTGTGAAGGGGCAAGAAAGGGGTGAGAGATCTCATCTCTCAAACCTTTCCCTAAGGCTAACCCTAACAAGCGAGGAGACTACTCGCTCATTAGGGGATTAAAAGGCATTCTAAATTAAAAGAGAACTAAAGCAAAGAAATAAAAGGAACTTACTAATTTTTATTGATGGCTCTCTCCAAACATCAACGCAGTACAGATCTGAATTTGTGAAATGAAAAGAGGCATGCCTCATAAAGAATTTAGAGTTCCTATTTATAGAGGATAGGAACCCTAGGGTTACAATTGACTCGCACATCTGCTTTTACGAAAATACCCCCTAAGAATCCTATCAAATGCACCGACGCACCGCCAGAATTTTTCTGCACCGACACGTGCAATAGACGGCAGCAGATCCGTGGCCCGAAGCGGGGTTTGGCCGCGGATCCGCGGCCAAGTGAAGGCTTCAGAGACTGAATTTTTCTGGTTTGGTTTCTGGTGTTTTGTCTTCTTATTTCTTCGGTACTTTTCTCAAATTGGCTTCTAGGTTTCTTCCAGATCTTCCTGTGAATAATTGTAGTGAACTTTAACCGTTCGCTTTGTGTCGACGTCTTGAACCTTGCTTTGTGAACTGATCTTCATGTAGGCTTGATCAAGATCCTTCTGTTTGTTGGTCAATGTCTCACTTTTGCATCGTCTTTTATCTTTTTCACTGTTTTAGTTCCAAGAACCTGTAACCTGTAACTAAGTAGCAGACATGGGTCAAAAGCACCTGTTTATTTATAAAATACATAAGAATGGGGAATATAATAATGCAATATTATGGTATGAACAAATACTCCCAAACTTATCTTTTGCTCATCCTCGAGCAAAATTAGTTTTATTCTCGACAAAAACATAACCTCACTTTCGCAGGGAATCGCGATTGCACTGAGCACGTGCAACAAGCCGTTAAACCTCTAAGTGTCCCTAGTAGGAGGAGTGTTGTCTCCTGAGGGTTTTTAGCGGATACTACCCACAAAATCCTATCAATTAGGCCTATTGACTTTTGTTCTCCAATTAGGTTTTCTAGCAAGGAATTCTATTATCGTCGACTCGTAAATTATCCACTCATATTCTTCACACTTCTTCATCATTTAACTTAAGATTATATATGTTCTATAGACTTACTTAGCTTTCGGCATCTCTTAAGTTTTCCTTCTAGGGTTCCATCTCCACTTAGGAATTTTTATCAATTCTATTAAAGATACAAGTTCTATTCTTCACTCCTTTCTCTCATCTAAACTCCAATCACATATCCCTACGTGTATGTATAAATCACCCCTACACTTGGAAATTCAAATCAAGCAATCATACTCTTGTCCATTGTCCAAAGTACTTATTAATTGGTGAATTTTTAATTGAATTTTGCTTACACATCCTTCATGCGACCGTTAATACTTCTTGAGGTACCAACAACCGATTACAAGATGTGTTTGCACATTAAAGTGTAATTCCTAGCCTTGCAACACCCAAGGCTTTTAGCAGTGACTCCCAAACCAGTTGGTCTAAGGCACTAGGTGATGAAGCACTCTCGCTAAATATTTTTCTTTTTTTATAGCCTTAAGTAATCACAAAAACCAGTGTTCATTTTTTTTCTTTATTCACATTTTTTTTCATTTTTCATCGTACTAAGGACTTTAGACCAGAGCATTTCAAGGTCTCCTCTACTATTCCAAGTTTCAAGGTGCGTGATTGTGCAGATTGTAGGGTATACATTTTCAGAATCTAGACTTAAGCTAGGAACTATTTTTCAAACTTATACTCTAATAAAAATATCAATACTCTTCCTTTGTTTTGACTTAGCCCAAGAAGTGAACTCAAAATTTGCCTATTTCTAAATAAACTATAAAGACATATACTTTCTACCGTTAAACTTTAAGGAAGGTTATTTTTAGGGTTTTTAATTCACTAATTCTAAGATCTAGTTGTTCTTAGCCAGTTAACCTATTTGTCAAACTCAAGTAAAATACGGCCAAAATTGAATACATTAATTTTTATAATTTTTGAAATTTTTCAATTTTTATGGGTTTTAAAATAAGTATGCAAATGCAAAAATATGTACAAATAAATGCGAAGAAAGAAGACTTACCGAGCATACCCCCAAACTTAAACTTGACAGTGTCCTCACTGTCATGCTACACCAAGAGGGTCAAAATGTCGGCACTCCCCTGTTTATTTATTTATAATTTTTTTTTATTTTATTGTTAAAAGAAAAACAAAAATATATACAGAAAGGCCCCCCCCCAAGCTTCATTGAAACAATGTTAGACATTACTGCCAAACTTTGCATAGACCAAACGTCAACACCAACCAGTCGAAAAATTTATCTGTAAAGAGTATCGGTTGGTGGAAGAACATATTGTACCGATCCAAAAAGAATTGGGGAAGATAGAAGTGGTGGTATGGAAAGTGTGGAAGTGAATGGATAGGAGGTGGTGATGAATCAAAATGAGAATGGGAATGATCAGCAATCAGAGGAATATTGGCATTCTCGTAGTTTATTAAATGAAATGGGGGTGGTTCAACTTCTAAAGGAGTAGGTTGACTAACCACACTATCCCCAAGATATTTCTGTGGATCCTTTATCGACTTGGCATCATCCATCATATGCATATGATATTCAATTATGAGGGAACTAATCTCCTCGATGTCCGCCATAGTCCAGCCGAAAACTTGTCGCCTATCTTGTAAGACCATTAAAAGAGCGTTCTCTTGCTTGAGGGCTAGAGAAGACGATATGATAACGGGAAAGGTCTCATTCTCATCTATGTAAGCATAATTAAGGTGAGACGACAAGGGCGTGAGTTCGAGATTCAGAGGCGAAACAATCATAGGCAAAATTGGGAAATCTACCTCGAACTCAAAGGACTCCAACACAGGTTCAAAATCACTGCAAACAACCGATTCGGATGGTTCAACTAACTCATCCAAAAATTCAAAAGACTCATATTCGGGCTGTGAGTCGTCAAAATCATCTGAAAAGTGAAACTTTCATAATCAATATCGGTTGTGTCAACTGTAGTGGATTCAAGGAGGGACGTACCAGTGGCGTCAAAACTGTTTTCATCAAATAGAAATCTTTCAAGCTCGCAGTCCTCATGCGTGATTTCGTGAATAGAGCAAACTTCTCGTGTACTAGTTTTAGGCACGGGGGGGCAGACTTCCTAACTTGTAAATATTGAACTCACTAGACGTCTTCTCGAAGGATAGAGTCAAGGAGCTATTGCGACAATTTATTACGGTATTGGAAGTGGCCAAAAATGGTCGACCGAGGATCACCGGAATTTAGTTCCGTGGGTTAGCAACAGGTTGTGTGTCCATAACAATAAAATCAACGGGGAATATGAAATCCCCAACTTTGATCAACACATCCTCTAGTTCACCCCTAGGATGGATGATTGATCGATCAGCCATTTGGAGAGTACAACGAGTGGGTTTCAACTCTCCAACCCCTAATTTCTCGTACACGGAGTAGGGAAGCAGGTTAACACTAGACCCAAGATCTAAAAGTGCTCGATTGATTTTCTTATCCCCAATTGTTATTGAAACCGTAGGACAGCTGGAGTCCTTTCGCTTTTGGGGTAAGGGTTGAGCTTGGTTAATAGCATTGCTCACTGCACTAGCCACTAGCACTTTCTTAGGTATTTGAGACGACTTTCTCTTTGAGGTGCATAAGCCCTTTAAGATTTTTGCGTATGAAGGGACTTGTTGGATTGCATCCAAGAGAGGTATATTTATGCTAACCTGTTTAAATAACTCCACAATCTTCTCCATTTGTGCAGTTGGTTTATTGGGACTCAACCTGTTTAGAAATGGAGCATTTTGAAAATCTGTTGAGTCTAATGTCTGTGGAGTAGAATATGGAGTTGGAACAGATCCCAGTGTGGGTGTGATCATGAAGTGAGAAGTGGGTCCGTTCGGATTAGAAGAAGAAGTGCCTTTTGAAGAATGGAGAATAGGCTCTAGCGGAGAAGATGAAGTTGAAGAAGAAGAAGAAGAAGAAGGAGAAGAAGGAGAAAAAGGAGAACCAACGGCGGGGATGTCGTCACTAATACCCACATTATTTTGCAACACCAGATCTCAACGTGGTCACCGGATTAACATTGTGATATTCATGTGCGTTTTGTGTGTGACCGGGATTTGGCAATGGTTGAGATGGAAGATTTCCCTTTTCTCTCTCGCTCAACGCAGCAGTTAGTTATGCAATTTGTGCCTCAATAGATTTGATGCTTTGATCGTATGAAGCATTGTTGTGCACCAAAGACTGGACGCAATTTTCTAATCTTGCTGCGGATTCTGTAGATTGCTTGAGAAACGCATCTAGACTTTTTTCTAGCGAGATAACCTTATCATCATTTGGTTGAACCAAGTTGTTCGTTTGATTTTGATAAGGTTGTGGGTGGAAAGGTTGCTGGTATTGAGTTTGTTGGGGTGCTTGTTGTTGTGGAGGAGGAGGCCTTTGAAAGTTGTTGTTTCCTTGAAGTTGTTGATTTTGATTCGAAGCAAAATTTGGGTGACTCCTCCAACCCGGATTGTAAGTCGAAGAGTACGGATCATTTCATTGTCGTTGCTGAAAAGCAGCATTGACTTGATCTTGTCCTTGTACAGGTGGATTGTAAGGACACTCTTTGGTAAGGTGTGATGGATCCGAACAACAAGCACAAACAGTTCGTGGGGGTAAAGCAGGGGTAGGAGAAGACGATGAGATTTTGGTCTCAATGACTTCTAGCTTTTTCATAAGTGCAGCCATCTCGGCCTTCATAGAAATCGACATATCTAATTGATGTATGCCTGCCCTAGATTGACCAATAGAAGAAGATGAGGTGGTCTTTGTGCTCTCCCACTGAATTGTTTGTTCACTAAGATCCTCGAGAAACTGCCATGCTTCCTCACTAGATTTGGTTAGAAAGTGACCTTGGCAAATGGTTTCTATCAACTGCTTCGTTGCCGGGTTCAATCTCTTGTATAATGTTTGGCAAAGTTGCCAATTTTCGATCCCATGGTGAGGGCATTGAACAAGTAGGTCTTTGAATCTTTCAAAACACTTCCAAAATGGTTCGGAAGGAAGCTGGGAAAATTGTATTATCTCATTGCGAATTCCCGCGGTCTTGTGATGAGGATAAAACTTTTTAAGAAAAGCTTTAACAAACTCATCCCAATTTCTAATTGAATGTGATGCTGTGCTGTATAGCCACTTCTCGGCTAAGTCACATAAGGTGAAAGGAATGACCTTTAGCCTTATAGTGTCATCACTTAATTGGGTTGTTTTCATCATGGCGCAAACGTTTTGGAATTTATTGATAAAGATATAGGCATCTTCGGATTCCAATCCATGAAATTTTGGCAGCATATTGATGAAGTGGGGTTTTATCTCAAAATTGTCCCCATTTGCCGGTGGAGGTGAAAGACAGGTAGGTAAAGAAGTGCGGACAGGGTAGAAGAGATCCTGGAGCGCGATTCGTTGGGGCGCTACAACAGGCGGGAGATTCGGGTTATTCGCACCTAACGGAGGTGGAATCAGTCCCGTGGGTAAGGTGTTGTTGGGATTATATCCCGACATACCTTCGGAAGAAGAATTTGAAGGTGGAGGTAAGGAGGTGGACGGAATTTCGACTTCGGAGTCGAAAGGTTCGTCGGTCGGTACCAACGAAACACGGACTAATCGGGCGCTAGTGTCCCTAGTCCAACCGGACATACACTCAAGGAGGTATTGTAGTAAAAAAAAATGAAAAACAGAATGTGGGGGTAAGAAAATGTCAATGAGAAGAAAGTGAGTGGTGGTGGGGTGCAAGGATTTTACGCGACAAGTTGCAAGTTTTTATAAAAGATTTTTTTTCTTTTTTCCTTTTTTTTCTTTTTTATTTGGAACTGTTTGCAAAAAAGATTTTTGAGAAAAGAGCTAAGACACACTTTCGATCAACCAAAAATGCACAATCAGGCCTAGATCTAGGGTCACCTAGGTCAGCTAGACAGCTCCTAACTGTTGCAAAGGGCTAGAGATAGGACCTCAAACCGCCTCTTCACCGCCAATTGCGGCCAGGTAAGTGGGAGGCTCCCCGCTACAAGTAGTGGTCCTAATTAAGTAACCACTTGCCTTAGACACACTTGCCTAGACACCGCAAAGTCAGGTTAGGATAAACGGTCGATGCCTATAACTAGTCCTCTGTCCTATTGAGCTCGAAGTCCTTAGGGCTGAGTCTAGTATTTTTTAATTAAAGATTGGTCAATGCAAATGCCTTATGTGATTTCTGGGGTCCTGGGAAGGGTGATGAAATCCCCACCTAATCTGAATTGGTCAAAAGCCCCTTAAAGTCAGTTTTAAAGATATGCAAAACAGTAAATCACTTGCAATCAAATCTTTTTATTTTATGCGCGGCGCAAAGAATCCTGCACAAGATTTGTTATTGAGAAGGGGGAAGATTTTTTAAGCGCAAAGAATCCTGCAGGAGATTTTACAGAAGATATATCGAGATTTGCAGAGGAGAGAGAAAAGATCTTACAGTGCAAATTTGGTCAAATGATGAGGTCACCAGAGCGCGGATCCGCGGCCCAAGTGCGTTTTTGCCGCGTTTTCACGGTTGAATTTGCAGATCAAACCCTAAGATTTTTTTTTCACGCGCTGAATCCCCCAAGCCGCCGCGGATGCGAGGTCAGAGGTGGCCTGGAGCGGCGGTTCCTCGGTCAACCCAACAGTTTAGTTCCCCAGATTTCTTCTGTCCCTCTGTTTTGATTTTCCCCTATTTTTCAGATATTTATTTTTCTGTTTCGCTCTCTGGATTTTTTCAGATCCGTCGATCCTGCAAAGATTCACAAAAAATACCCTTCAAACAATAAATGATAAAATTTTTATATTTTTTCTTTTTTCTGTTTTTATGATTTTTTTAATTTAGATTAACCCGAAATTGCAAAAAGTAAATACTACGCCATCCCCGGCAACGGCGCCATTTGATTTTTAGAGAGATTTTATTAATCAAAAATATAATTACCGCAATCAAGAATGGTGTCGCTTGTACCTAGCCGGTGAGTACGGGTCGGTCCACAGGGATTTTGTGTTTTCCTAATCGCGCTAATGAGTTAATTCCTATGGGTGTCGGGTTGATTTATTAAATTTAAAAACTACCAAATTAAGTTATACTAAGATTATCTAGATCTAAGTCTTGCTAGGGTTAGGCTTAGGGGAAATTGAGAGATTAAAGGTTTCCTCACCGCTTTTGGAAAGATGTTTTGGGAAGATGTTTCTTCCTCTAGGTTCTTGTCCTTCCTTTATCGATCCTTACCCTAACCTCCATGGAAAACACGCGCAACCGGTCCTTTATACTACGGTATCACCATTACCTCGAGGGGTAAGGTGCCGCAGGGAGCGGTGTGTGCGTGTATTCATGGAGTTCTAATTCTTAGGTGTGAAGGGGCAAGAAAGGGGTGAGAGATCTCATCTCTCAAACCTTTCCCTAAGGCTAACCCTAACAAGCGAGGAGACTACTCGCTCATTAGGGGATTAAAAGACATTCTAAATTAAAAGAGAACTAAAGCAAAGAAATGAAAGGAACTTACTAATTTTTATTGATGGCTCTCTCCAAACATCAACGCAGTACAGATCTGAATTTATGAAATGAAAAAAGGCATGCCTCATACAGAATTTAGAGTTCCTATTTATAGAGGATAGGAACCCTAGGGTTAAAATTGACTCGCACATCTGCTTTTACGAAAATACCCCCTAAGAATCCCAACAAATGCACCGACGCACCGCCAGAATTTTTCTGCACCGACACGTGCAATAGACGGCCGCAGATCCGCGGCCCGAAGCGGGGTTTGGCCGCGGATCCGCGGCCAAGTGAAGGCTTCAGAGACTGAATTTTTCTGGTTTGGTTTCTGGTGTTTTTGTCTTTTTATTTCTTCGGTACTTTTCTCAAATTGGCTTCTAGGTTTCTTCCAGATCTTCCCGTGAATAATTGTAGTGAACTTTAACCGTTCGCTTTGTGTCGACGTCTTGAACCTTGCTTTGTGAACTGATCTTCATGTAGGCTTGATCAAGATCCTTCTGTTTGTTGGTCAAAGTCTCACTTTTGCATCGTCTTTTATCTTTTTCACTATTTTAACTCCAAGAACCTGTAACCTGTAACTAAGTAGCAGACATGGGTCAAAAGCACCTGTTTATTTGTAAAATACATAAGAATGGGGAATATAATAATGCAATATTATGGTATGAACACTAGTCTTCTCTTGTATATCGATGCCCTGTCTCGATACACCTACGACTAAGAACATTTGAAGGATGTACTTAGCGACTACTCTGTCCCCACTAGTATGATCTGCATCATAGTCCTGGTAGTCAAGTACTCATCCTAGGGGTTTTATCAACATGTAACATAGAGACTGTCAGTGTACATGTTAAGATAAAGTGCAACCAGATAGCATACTATCATGTCGAGCAAGAAAGTCCTCCCTATATATGTCCAAGCATCCACTACAATATATATCGTATGTACAGTAATGGCCTCTAAGGCATACATATAACTAACAATCTCCCACTTGCACTAGGGCCATCTGTTGTAGTATCTCATACCCAACAATCAGCAGTGGTTGAAGTATCTCATACTCAACCATCCCATAAAAGTCTCTACTGGGAAGTAGGCCTTTGTGAGTGGATCCGCACTGTTTTCCTCTGTGTTTACTCTCCTATCCTCGATCTCCCTGGAGAACAACCATCTCCATGATCAGGTGATACTGCCTAAGAATATGTCCGGATTACTGATGGGACGGGGGTTCCTAGGCTAAAGCCACAACTCCATTGTCACACAATGGTAGGAATGAAGTTCATCTAATGAACTTATATACATCCAGACTACTTCTTTGGTAGTATCCTTGGTAGCAATGTATCCAGCCTTTATCGTCTAGTTTGTCATGGTATCTAGCTTGGAACTCTTCCAATATACCGTCCCTCTACTGAGGGTAAAGACAATGTCTGTTACTGACATTCAGTCGACCTTACCACTCTGGAAGCTATCCTGTGATTCTCCCCAGGATCGATTGATACCATCTCACTTCTCCTAGTGAGAATCCTAACATCCACTTAGATCTATCTCATTGATCCATAAACCAGGATTTAGGAGGTATCACCTTGATCCTATATGGAGAATCCTTGTGATAAGAGGAGATTGACCGAGTGTAGCATAGGAAACTGCTTTCCTATCAAGAGTATGTCATCCACGTACAATACGAGGATCACCACCATACTCCCTACTATCTTTTTATATATACAAGGTTCATCTACCATTTTGATGAAGTCAAACGCTTTGACTATCACATCAAAACAGATGTTCCAACTCCGCGATACCTGTTTTAACTCATAAAGCAACTTGCACACGTTTCCGCTGCTCCCACTGTCTACAAAGCCCTCTGGCTGTGTACTTATAGACGCTCTCTTCTAAATCACTATTTATAAAAGCTGTCATGACACCGAACCACCAGATTATCGTAGTCATGGTATGTAACAATGGCAAGTAGGATCCGGATGGACTTAAGCATAGGGACTAGAAAAGGTTTCATCATAATCCACACCTGGTGGATGACGAGAACCTTTTGCAACATGTCTTAGCTTTGAAAGACTCAACTTTTCTATGTACACCAAGTAATCTTCTCAAGATATACTTGCTTCTGATAGGGATTTAACCCTTCAGACAATGCAACCAAAGTCCATACTTTGTTGGTGTATATGGATTCCATCTCAGATCGCTTAGCATCCAGCCATTCTCACAGAGTCCCCACTCTTGATGGCCTGCTCGAAACTAGTTGGGTCATCATCTCATGATGCAATCCTCGCTCCCACTGTCATAGAGAAAACCTAAGTATCTCTCAGGTGGATGAGGAACCCTACCAGATCGGCGGAGAGGCTGAGGTTCGTTGGAAACTATTGAATCCTCCGGGTTTACCAAATCATCGGCTGCAGTTTGTATAGCTGGAACTTTTTCCAGTTCAACCTCATGACCATTAATTTCTTCACAAGAAATTCCCTTTCCAAAAGGTGGCATGCTGAGAAACAAAACACCTTTTGCTCCACAGTGCAGTAGAAGATATTCCCTTGCGAATGCTTGGGATATCCAACAAACTTCCACAGAACTGAAATTGCCTTGAGCTTGTCCGGATTTTGCTTTTAGACATAGGCCGGACAACCCCAACTCTTAACATCCTTAAGAGATGGGCTCTTCCCATACCATATCACATATAGAGTGGTAGGCACCTGATTTGATTGGAACCCTATTCAATAGGTATATAGCTTCATAAGTGCATAACCCCCAAAAGGAAATAGGCAACTCAGTAGTACTCATTATAGAGCACACCTTATCACATAGGGTGCGATTGCTCCGCCCCGATATACCAACGTGATGTGGTGTATACGGAGGAATAATACTGAGAGAGAATCTCATTCTCCTTTAGAATATTCCAGGAACTCCTTGCTCAAGTATTCTCCTCCTTGATCACATCAAAGGACATAATACTTATACCCATTGTGGTTCTCTACTTCTGACTTATATTCTTTGAATTTCTCAAAAGGTTCAGACTTGTGTTTCAACAGGAACATATGTCCGAATCTTGAGAGATCATCAGTGAATATAATGAAGTACAAAGAACCAGTCCTGGCATGTGTAGACAGGGGACCTACATACATCATCATGTATCAATCCCAAGAGTTCACTAACTCTTTCTCTGTTTCCAATAAACGGAGCTATGGTCATCTTATCTTTGTGACATGACTGGAAAGTTTCACGAGATGTAAGTTCAAACTGATTTAAATATGCATCTTAATGTAACTTATCTAGTCGGGTCACATTGATATGACCTAGTCTACAATGCCTTAAGAAGGATTTGTTCATCTATGAACTCTTCCTCTTGTGTGTGTGTGTTCTATACGTTAAGAACTGTGGTTTGATTTAGAACGTATATACTTTTAGATAACGTGCCTGAACCGATCAACTCTTGATATAGGAAAATGTTCAAAACATTATCCAACAATACAAAATTATATCCTTCTTTACTAAATAAAGAGACTGATATGATGTTGTATATCAGGTTCGGTATCTAATAACATTCGTTCGGAATCAATGTATTTGGTAATACAGGGTGATAACTGCCAACAGACTTGGCTGCAACAATTGCACCGTTTCTAACTCTTAAAACTTATCACCCATTCTCAGTTCTCTACCTATCTGTAGCCCATATAACTGATTACATATGCGGGATCCTGATCTGGTATCACATACCCTGGACGTAAAGGATACTGAGAAACAGTTCTTGGTAATGAACACACCCGAAGAAGATGCATCAACATGCACTTTCTTCGTTTGGGAGGCACGGAAATTCAGGTAATCCCCTATTTCCTGCTCAGTTTTATAACAGTTATAAGTTGGAGCGGGACCAACGTTCCCTAGCTCAGTATAACAAGCGGGTTCGGTCAATACATCCATATTATTATCTTGATTATGGCGTGACATGGTCTCTACCTAGAGAGAGAGAAAAGAAAACACTCATCGTATGCTCTTGTAAGATTAGATTGTTTATTATTTTATCTAATCAGGATGGCTCCCACTGTTTTAGTCAAATTTTCCTTCAAACCCTAAAAGGAAAGACTAGCCGGGATTAATTACACCCTACAAGTTCGCCAATCTTTCAGCCAGGCCAGTGTCGGTACTTTGAGGGAGGTTCCCCGTGCTTTCGCACGGACCTAATTAAAATAAACTTCATTTTCCTAGGGGCGTAACCCCGTTAACACCTTTCTAGACACCTACTTGATCGGCAAATTGTAATGTGTAAAACTCTCCCAGGAGTAACTCTTACTCGCAGTGGGTATCGGGATCCAACTATCTCATAGAAGGTATGCAATCTCATTGCAAATTTCAATACTTGAAATTCCCAATAATGTTTTACCCCTAGCGTCCTATGACCTTGACGCATGCCAAACAACCCATAGTCCGCTAGTCAAGTTCAACCCGTGCATT
This sequence comes from Agapanthus africanus, assembly GCA_030015575.1. Taxonomy (NCBI): domain Eukaryota; kingdom Viridiplantae; phylum Streptophyta; class Magnoliopsida; order Asparagales; family Amaryllidaceae; genus Agapanthus; species Agapanthus africanus. Next base: position 122,792,200 of record CM057347.1, on the reverse strand, counting down.
TCCTGATTGAATTAAACCCACCCGTACGACCCTTGACGCATGCTAGACAATGCCGTACGAATACCCTAATCCAATCGTATCATATGCTAGCAGATAAGCACTAGTTTGCTACCGTACACTACGCCTTGACGCATGCCAAACTACCGCAGCACGAATACCAAGTAGTACTTATCTGAAATGACGGAGGGCTACGACAGGTTTTTAAGAAAACCTTTTGTGTAATGAACTTGATATCGTCGTAGAATCGAGTGATTTAAATGGAGTGTTTTTAGGCTTTTACTATTTTTGCTAAAGAGGTCACTCCCGGTGAAGGGATCTCAGCTCTTTCCTTATCGAATAAGGTGCTGGATATTTCACAAATACTACTATGCAAAGCAAAAACTATAAAAGCAATCAAAAGACAAACCGAGTTTGTAGCATCTGCTAGTTTCTCTAAAGAGGTCACTCCCGGTGAAGGGATCGCGGCTCTTTCCTTATCGAATAAGGTGCTGGATATTCTACAAGGAATACCGCTATGCAAAGCAAGAACTAGAGCTACCTGTTTTTTGAAAATTCGATTCCACAACATCTGTAGGTTTCTTTTATTTCATTAATCTCATTAATGAAGTCCCATCAATTTTATGCTTCCCAAACATCACATATGAAACGAAAGCAACAATATATAATATATATCATATATATAATATAAGCATTCGTCTCAGAATATAATCAATGATCACATCACAGAATATCGTAGCAGAATAAAACATATGAAATATTGGATATACTAGGATATCCGGGTTTTAAATTAAGCCTGTATAAAACACGGATTCCATGATCGTGATGAATAGCCAATCCCACACCCCTAGACCCCTACGAGAGCGGCAAGCAACCCTACCAATTCTAGAGTTAGGAGACCCGGTCTCGACTCCTCGAGATGGTCTCCCACTGGACCCTAGAACCCAGTTACTTGTGCTCCCCGCCTTGGGTCTATTCTAATGCGGAAAAGTAAATAATATACAATGGTGACATCATCCTCAACCCGGAAGTGCCCCGATAAAAGAATATTGCATACAATGAATTTTACAAGAATGAAAATGAAAAACTCTCATCTCACATAAAACCCCGGTTATTCAATCACGACGATCCAATATAACATATCACAGCAACACATAAGATCACATGTCATCAACGTAAGTAAATATGCGTATCCCAATTGTCGTTGACATATAGCATCGAAACCGGTGATACACCACATATTACACTTACGGTCGCAGAAAAGAAAGTGAAAAACTACAACAGTTGGAATCCGCAACTTCCTTAGACATCGCATGCCTAACTAATTGAATTCCTTAGACATCGCATGCCTAACAATTATAAACCCCGCATTTTAGTCTCGATATTCAAAACACCTTTTAATATCTAGTCGGGCAATTGAACAAGATTCCCGACATCCTGATCGAATGCTCGTCGGAAAGTTTAGTAGACGGCCTCACCCCCCGATACCGTCGACGAAGTGCACTAAGTAGGAACACCGCTGCCGCGAGCACCCGAACGGATGCTTTTGGCGACGGAGTTCTCCTACAGTCACTTGGTCGGGGCTATGGGGCGTGGCTATCTATTAAGTTTACCCGGCGAGTATCCGCGTACGCTATGTGATTGCGACGGACTTTTGATCACATCAAAATCCCGTGGCAACCGATCAAATGAGACTAAATTGCTAGATTTATAACATTCAAATTAGTTATCTCATAAGTACTTATGGATTCCAAATATTGTATCCCATCACATAATATTCGGACGACGTTAAACTTTTCGATCGATTCATCAAAGTCCCACAATTTCCCGACAGCTCAACATTTGAGCACAGTTCAATAATATCCAGAATATGCCACAGTACCTATGCACCAGCCGTAAAAGGGCAAACCCAAGCCTTACTCATGTTGCCACGGAACTACCACAAACCCTAGGGTTTGACCACGGTTCCGTGATCCAAAAAGTCGAGTTAGGGTTTCATTCTTCTAGAGGGTTCATAGAATCACTTGCATGTTTTTCCGAATACGTTAAACTTGGAAAAATGGGTTTTTGACATTCGATCGAACTTTTTAACTTCGTCTAGATAACATGCGAATAACCTGAAATAATGTTAAAAATACGAATACGAAACACTCTGAATTGTTTATAGTGTAAGATTACATCACATGCAAAATTAACAAAAACAAACAATACCTGAAACATCAAAACTAAGTTTCTGGAACACACAAAAATTTTCGGGGGGGAGGGGGGTGCTCGGTTTTGGCTGAGATCATACTACATGTGGCCGGCCAAATTTTTTGGGAATGCCCTGAAATTTTCACAGTGTTCATGATGTATCTCATACATCACTCTGTACTTGTTTGATACTGTTTTTGAACAACATTTAAAATCGATAGAAACTTCAATTTTCTGTTTCAAGTTTCGGAGTATTTCAGTTTCGTAATTCTAAAAAAATCCATATAAATTTCTAGCAAGGCTCTGATACCACTGCAGGGTTACCTAAGATGGCAGCAAGGTTTTGGGAGGTATCAACCATGCCAAATTCAAAAATATGCCGTTTTAGTTAACCCTAACAAAGAATCGTTAACTAGAAATCGACGGAAATATAAATGGAAACGCTTTGCAAGTCTAAGTGAGCAAGGAATACAACCCTTGTAGACTGGTCCTTCACTTCATTATCTCCGTGTAGTAGTCCCCTTCGCTGCGATCGTGAACTCCGGACTCTAGAGAGGCTCCCTTAAAGAAACGAACATGCATGCTTCGAAGACTTCGAGGCCGAAAATGATCTACGTCGAGGAGACACTAAACCAAGCTATCTCTTCACTAATCATGGAATTAGTGAAGCAAACACCCTATACTAAATGGTAAGTAGTAGAGGATGATGAAGTAGGAATTTTGCTCACATTAGATTTCATATTCTCACAAGTTTTCATCACAAACTCAAATCCTAGAAAACACTTTTCTCTTTGAGCTCATGAAGAAGATGATGAATTATCAAGAAAGAATGAATTATATGGTGGAGGTTAAAATGCAACCAAGGGTTAAGCATGTCATGCCTAACCCTTGTAGAGAGTTAACCATGGCCATGGGTTAAAGGGTTGGGTTAAATAAATATCCTAAGCTAGACAAAAGAGTGGACAAAGTCAAAGATGCTTACAAGCTTCTACAAGTTTTCAACAAATATCAACCATGATAAAATCCACTATTTTGAATAACTTAATGATAAATATAAAACCCTAATCTTAACCCTAGCATGGTTCAAGTCTCATAAACCCTAGCTGCATTTATAACCTAGCATGATACATTTAACATATATCATATATACATCAATGTATCCAATGTGAGAAAAGAAATCATAAGTGAGCTAATACTAGTTAATGTAATGTAATATAACAAATATATAATTATACATTAGATTATCAAATCAACTCTTGATTTAATAATCCGGCTATATCACCTATAACCGACTAATATCATATGAATCAACTTATCGAATCAACACTTGATTCGATAACCCGGCTATATCACATATAACCGATCGATACGTATAAATCGCGAGAATAGAATACGGTATCTCATACACGTATTAATCTCGGTCCCGCACATATCTCATATGTGCTCCTACTCCGTTTCGCTTGAGCCAGAAAACCTCTGTGTAAGACTCTAAAGACTCGTCAATACACCGGCAGTAAGTGATGATCATATCAATCACCCATAAGCCGCAAGCGGTCTGCTAAAGGTAACGGCCACCCGGGTATTGAGCAATCAGAAGACCAACAAGCAAGCCTGCTCATACTCATGTGAATCCAATCAGTAACACTACCGTACAGTCCGGTCTCTTCGTCTGATATGTCGCATATCTCGTCTAGGGGTGGTAAACTTCAGACCCTAGTAACTCGATAAGTCGTGTCGATATGAGGCTCATAACGGGTGGAGAAGCTACTGATAACACTTACCGGTATATCTCTGAAGCAGCCTTGGCCAAGGATTTCCTGTTATAGCCAATCGAGCACAGCGCAACATCAACTCCCAATACCGGGAGAGACGAAACCCCTCCTATCGCTCATTGCCTCCATGTGACTCGGGACTATATCCAAAAGCCACCATTTTGCACGTTCTCCTGAATGTGGCAAAGTGGAAAACAAAGTACAGTGGGAATCACACAAGACTCTATGACGATCTCAGGTCTACAGACTAACCTATAGCAGTGTCACCAGAGAACTGCCATCTGACGTTAGGTATAATACCATCTGGGAGTTCTCGGCGAGTCCGTCCAGTGTACCCAGTCTCCACTGAGCACCCGTATACTGTCTCTGATATCAAACACTAATGGATATGGGATCATCCATCGTCCATTTACATGGGTCGAGAAGCTATACGCTAGTCTACTCTGGTATATCGATGCCCTGTCTCGATACACCTATGACTAGGAACATTTGAAGGATGTACTTAGCGACTACTCTGTCCCCACTAGTATGATCTGCATCATAGTCCTGGTAGTCAAGTACTCATCCTAGGAGCTTTATCAACATGTAACATAGAGACTATCAGTGTACATATTAAGATAAAGTGCAACCAGATAGCATACTATCATGACGAGCAAGAAAGTCCTCCCTATATATGTCCAAACATCCACTACAATATACATCGTATGTACAGTAATGGCCTCTAGGGCATACATATAACTAACAACTAAGTCTCAATCTAATCAATCTGACTTGAATGTGATTCAAGTAAAAACTATAACTCAACATGAATCCGTCTATTCAATCTATATCATTCTATATTGACTGAACCGAATCATGGATATACTCCGTCTACATGACTCTCCATTTACATCCATTCTATTTACTGATATCATGGTTTCGGAAAGTCTTCCATTTACCACAGACAATACAATACAATCAATACAATAATATACTACGGGGTTTATAAAGGGGTAGACTGGTACTGGATATATTAAAGGTGGCATGAGGTGGTCACTTAAGACATAATTACATCCATGCCGTTGTTCCGTGGTATTTTCGACGAAGCCTTGTACTACGGGTTACTGAAGTCTACGGTGTAAGTTGGACTCCTCTCGTATAAACTGGCATTTCTGTACCAAACTACAAACAACAGCGTTAATAATATAATAAAACATTAAAACTTATATTCTCCTTCTGTCTATTCTATCTCTACTCCTTTTTGGGACTTACCGAGCGATTGTTCGCTGACAACATTCCTTTTCTTCTTTCTTTGGAATGTTATCAGGTGGATCGGACTCACTGGAGATCGAGCCCAGTACCGTGGACTTGGAGCAGTTAGCATTCGACCCGGAGCTTTAGATGCTTGTACATATTTCATTTTCATTTCTGTTATGCTATTGTTTAGGCATTGCTTTCATTCCATGTATTTACATTCCAGTTGTATCTGTAAAAAAATGTTTAATAAATAAAGTTGTTGTTCATTACATTCCTGTCTCTTGTGTACATTTTACTTTATATTGCTTAGATACGCTTAGCGTATTTACTTCGGAGTAAATAAGTAGCGGCCCCACCGCGTCGCCTCCCCGCACATCGGGAAGCGGGGAGTGACACTATCTCTATAGATCTTTATCCCCAGGATGTAGGAGGCATCACCTAGATCTTTCATGGAGAACTTGTGTGATAAGAAGAGCTTGACCGAGTGTAGCATAGGAATATCGTTTCCTATCAAGAGTATGCCATCCACGTACAATACGAGGAAGACAACCTTACTCTCTACAACCTTTTTGTATATGCATGGTTCATCTACATTTTTGATGAATTCAAACTCTTTGACCGCGTCATCAAAATAGATGTTCCAGCTCCGTGATTCATGTTTTAATCCGTAGATAGATTTAAGCAGCTTGCACACCTTTTCGCTACTCCCACTGTCTATGAAGCCCTCTGGCCGTGTCATGTACACGCTCTCTTCTAAATCACCATATAGAAAATCGGTCTTGACGTCCATCTGCCAGATTTCATAGTCATGGTATGCAGCAATGGCATTAGGATCCTGACAGAGTTGAGCATAGCGACAGAAGAAAAGGTTTCATCATAATCGACACCTGGGTGTTGATGAAAACCTTTTGCTACAAGTCTAGTTTTGAAAGTCTCAACTTTTCCATCTATACCAAGTTTCTTCTTAAAGATCCACTTGCTCCCGATGGGTTTTACCCCTTCAGGAGCAACTTCTAAAATCCATACTTTGTTGGTGTGCATGGATTCCATCTCAGATCGCATAGCATCCAATCATTTCATAGAGTCTCCACTTGTGATGGCCAGTTCAAAACTAGTTGGGTCATCATCTTCCATGATGCAATCCTCGCTCCCACCGTCTACGAGAAAAGTGTAGTATCTCTCAGGTGGATGAGGAACCCTACAAGATCTGCGAAGTGGCTGAGGTTCGTTGGGGACTATTGGATCCTCCGGTTCCACGAAATTATCAGTTGTAGTTTGTGTAGCTAGAACTTCTTTAAGTTCTACCTCATTGCCACTATTTTCTTTTACAAGAAATTCCTTTTCTAAAAAGGTGGCATGTTAAGCAACAAACACTTTTGCTCCTCACTATGGTAGAACAGATATCCATGTGAATTCTATGGATACCCTACAAACTTGCAAAGAACTGATCGTGCCTCGAGTTTGTCCGGATTCTGTTTTTTAACATAGGTCGGACAACCCCATACCTTAAATCTTTTAAGACATGATCTCTTTCCACTCCATATCTCATATGGTGTTTTAAGCACTAATTTTGTTGGAACTTGATTCAATAGGTATGCGGCTGTCTCAAGCGCATAACCCCAAAAGGAAATAGATAACTCAGCAGTACTCATCATAGAGCACACCATATCTAATAGGGTGCGATTTCTCCACTCCGACACACCGTTGTGCTGTGGTGTATACGGAGGAATAAGTTGAGAGAGAATCCCATTCTCTTTTAGATAATCTCGGAATTCCATGCTTAAGTATTCTCCTTTCCGATCAGATCGAAGGATTTTAATACTTTTACCCGTTTGGTTCTCAACTTCGTACTTATATTCCTTGAATTTCTCAAAAGCTTCAGACTTGTGTTTCAATAAGAACATATGTCTAAATCTTGAGAGATCATCGGTGAATGTAATGAAGTATGAGAAACCATTCCTGGCATGTGTAGACATAGGACCGCATACATCACTATGTATCAATCCCAAGAGTTCAGTAGCTATTTCTCCGTGTCTAGTACACGGAGTTTTGGTCATCTTACCTTAGAGACATGACTCGCAAGTTTCATAAGATGTAAATTCGAATGGATTCAAATATCCATCTTTATACAATTTAGCTAACCTTGTCGCATTGATATGACCTAGTCTGCAGTGCTACAAGTAGGCTTCATTCATATCTGAACTTTTCCTCTTATGTGTGTTCTGTATATTTAGAACTGTGATTTGATATTGAACATATATACCGTTACACAACGTACCAAACCCAATCAACACTTGATTTTGAAAAACGTTCCTAAATTATCCTCCAATGCAAAGTTATATCCTTCTTTATGCTGCAACGAAACTGATATAATATTGCACATTATCTTTGGTACGTAGTAACAGTAGTTTAGAATCAATGTATTACCATTTGGTAACACAAGGTGATATTCGCCAACTGCTTTGGCTGCAACAATTGCTTCATTCCCTACTTTTAGAGACATATCACCCTTCCCAGTTCTCTACCTCTCTTTAGCCTATGTAACAAATTACATACGTGGGATCCTGATCCGGTATCCAATACCCAGGACGTAGAGCAAACTGAGAAACAATTCTCGGTAATGAACACACCCGAAGACGATGCATCAACATGCTTTTTCTTTGTTCGGGTGGCATGGGAATCCTGGTATTTTCTTATTCCTTACTCAGACTTATGACAGTCATAAGTTAGACCAGAACCAACGTTCCCTAGCCCAGTATAAGTGGGTTCGGTCAATACATCCATATTATTATCTTTATTAAGGCGTGTCATTGGTCGCTGCCTGGAGAGAGAGAGAAGGAAACGCATTAGCGTGTGCTCTTTGCAAGATTAGATTGGTTATTATCTTATCTAATCAGGATGGCTCCTACTGTTTTTATCAAATCTTCCTTCAAACCATAAAAGGTAAGATTAACCAGGATTAATTACATTCTACAAATTCATTAACCGGTCAGCCAGGCCAATGTCGGTACTCCGAGGGAGGTTCCACATGCTTTCGTACGGACCTAATTAAAATAAACCTCGTTTCCCTAGAGGCATAACCCCGTTGACACCTTTCTAGACATCTACTGGATTAGCTAATTGTAAAGTGCAAAACTCTCCCAAGAGTAACTCTTACTCGCAGTGGGTATCGGGATCCAACTATCTCATAGAAGGTATGCAATCTCATGGCAAATTTCAACACTTGAAATTCTCGATAATTGTTTTTATCCCAAGCGATTTATGATCTTGACAAGGTCAACAAACCATAAACCGCAAGTCAAGTTCAACCCGTTCATTTCTTGATTGAATTAAACCCACCCGCACGACCCTTGAAAAGATCAACAAGGCCGTATGACTACCCAAATCCAATCGCATCACATGCGGCAGATAAGCACTAATCAGCTACCGTACACTACGCCTTGACAAGGTTAACAAACGCAGCACGAATACTAAATAGTACTTATCTGAAATGACGGAGGGCTACGACTGGTTTTTAAGAAAACCTTTAGCATAATGAACTTGATATCGTTGTAGAATCTAGTGATTTAAAAAAGGAGTGGTATAAGCTCCACTTTTAAAATCGAGTAGTTTTCAAAACCAAACCGAATAGCTTTTATTAGTTTCTTCTAAAGAGGTCACTCCCGGTAAAGGGATCTCGGCTCTTTCCTCATCGAATGGGGTGCTGGATATCCATCAAGGAATACCACTATGCAAAGCAATAACTTGAGAATCTATCAAACTAAACCAAGTGGGTTGTAGTATTTGCTAGTTTTGCTAAAGAGGTCACTCCCGGTGAAGGGATCTCGGCTCTTTCCTCATCGAATGAGGTGCTGGATATTCATCAAGGAATACCACTATGCAAAGCAATAACTAAAGCTACCTTTTTGAAAAATTTGATTCTACAATATTTTTAGGTTTCTTTTCTTTCGTTAATCTCATTAACGAAATCCCATCATTTAATGTTTCCCTAAACATCACAGAAAAGAAACGAAAATAGAACGTACGCTTATGCCATCCGCATTTGCCACGGGGCCACGTCATGCACCGTTAGGTTACTAAACTAACGGTAGAGCGGGAGCTAGACTAACGCTGGTGCAAAACATAAGAAACATTTATTATATATCATATATATATAATATAGCATTCGTCTCACGCAGTTATATGATCACATCACAGAACTAAGCAGCAGAAGTAAACATATGAAATATTGGATATACTAGGAGGTCCGCGTTTGAAATTCAGCCAGTAATGAAAAACACGGATTCCACGGTCGTGATGAATAGACAAACCCACATCTCTAGACCCGTACAAGAGCGGCAAGCAACTATGCCAATTCTAGAGTTAGGAGACCCGGTCTCAACTCCTTGAGATGGTCTCCCAGTGGACTCTAGAACCCGGTCACTTGTGCTCCCCGTCTTGGGTCTATCATAATGCGGAAAAGAAAATAATATACATCAATAGTGACATAATCCTTAACCCGGAAGTGTCCCAATAAAAGAATATTACATACAGTTTTACATGAATGAAAATGAAAAACTCGCATCTCACATAAAACCCCCGGCTATTCAATCACGACGATCCAATATAACAAATCGGCAACACATAACATCATATGTCATCAACGTAAGTAAATATGTGTATCCCAAATTCCGTTGATATATAGCAATGAGATCGGGGATACACCACATATTACACTTACGGTCGCAGAAAAAGAAATGAAAAACTATAATATTTAGAATCCGCAAATACCTTAGACATCATAAACCCGTAATATCTCAAATTCCGAATTTCATACCTAACCAATAAACCTTGCGTTTTAGTCTCAAAATGAAAACACTTTTCAATAAACTGTCAGATAATTCAAAAAAATTCCTGACTTAGTGATCGCGTACTGTACACAATTGCAACGGAGTTTTGATCCGAATCAAAACTCCGTGGCAATCGATCAAACGAGACTAAATGGTTAGATTTACAATATACTAACTAGTTTTCACAAAACTAATTATTGTGGATTCCAAATATTGTATCACATATCATCATCATTTATATGATGCTAAACATTTCGATCGATTTAACAAACATCTATAAATTCCAGAGACCTCAACAACTTGAGTCTCATTAAAAACATCCAGTGAGTGCACAATCTAAGAATGGAGTAGCATAAGAAAGATTAACCCATAACTCCTCAATCTTGTGGCGGAACCGCAGCCAAACTAAAATTTTCGCCACGGTTTCGCGGCGCTTTGAGGGAGATAGGGTTCCAAATTTCTTGGGGTTCCATTAAAAAGCCTGGATGATTTTTTGGATATTTTTAATCACAAAAATTTCAACATTTGAAAAAATCAACAGAAACATCACAAGTTTCGGTTTTGAAAAATCGATCGAACACTTTAACACCGTAAAGATTTTCCCTAATCTTCTAGTTTTGGCTCTGATACCATGAAAGTGTTTATTACCACCACCATAGGGTTTTACTAGCATCAAGCATGTCATTTTTAAAATTCTTATGGTGCTAATCAACACTATCCAAGATCTAATTAGATTATTAGGGTTTCTAAGTGACGATGTCACAAGAAGAGAAGGAGAATACTACCTAGTAGATCGAGCCCTTCACTTCTTAGGCTCCTGGTTGTAGTCCGTACGACTCCTCATAGCTCCTCTTGAAAATGGCACAAGCTTTCTATGCGATCTTCGTGTCGAAGACGATCCACCCGAAATTTCTCTAGCTCAAACTACTTCTTCACTAAACTACTTTTAGTGAAGGAAACAATTTAATCTAAAGTGCTAGTTTGGACTAGATTGATGAAGTAGGTATAATGGCTCACTTAGAAATTTTTCTCTCATTTCTTTTTCAACTCTTGAAAAACCTAGAGGAGGAAGATGACCATGGAGGGTGAAGATGAGAGAGAGTGGGAGAAACCAAATGAGCTTGGTCAAGGGAGCAAGTGAAGTATGGCTCATGCCATTTGTCCCCCCATTGAAGTTTGGATATTATTACAATAATAAATCCAACCATGCTTCAATAGTGAATGCAAATAAAATATGAGCCATGCTTCACCCATACCTAAAATATCTTCTCATTTTCCACCTCATTTTCTATTTTCTCAAAATAGAAAATCCAAGTCATATGTGTCATCATCCATGACACATTATTATTATTATTATTATTATTATTATTATATATATATATATATATGTATATACATACATACATACATACATACATATATCACATATATATACACATACATAAATATATATTAGAAGAAAAACTTAAGTGAGCTTAATATTAGTTAATATATAAATATATCAAATATAAATATATATTAAATTATTAAATCAACACTTGATTTAATAATCGGGTCATATCACATATAACCGAATAATATCATTTATATGTATATCATATTATCAAATCAACACTTGATTCGATAATCCAGTTATATCACATATAACCAAACCGATAATAAATAACTGCCGGATTAGAATACGGTGTCACATACTCGTATTTAATCTGGCTCCCCGCACATATCAGCATATGTTCCCTACTTCGTTTCGCTTGAACCGGGAAAATTCTATGTGGGATTCTAAAGACTCGTCAATACGCCAGCAGTAGGTAATGATCACATTAGTTACCCACAAACCGTCAGCGGTACTAGATGGGCGTAACTGTAGGGTTCACTTCGACGGCAGCAAGGTTTCGGGAGGCATCGTTCATGCCATTTTAAAAATTTTGCCGTTAAAGGTAACTCTAAACTAGAATCGTTAGCTAGGATATAATACGGAAACATAGTAAACCATTTACTACCTAAGTGAATACGAAATACAACCTTTGTAGATCGGTCCTTCACTTCAAAAGCTCCTTGTTGTAGTCCCTTCGCTGCGATCATGGTCCTCCCGGGCTCTTGCATGGCTTCACGAGGCAAAAGGAGCGTCCTTACTTGAAGTCTTCGAGGCCGAAGATGATCTACATCGAGAGAATACGAACTCAAGCTTCTTCTTCACTAACTAGAGAATTAGTGAAGCGAATACCCTAAACTAAAGTGCTAGTCTAGTAGAGGATGAGGAAATAGGAAGTGGGTACACCTTAGAATTATTTATCTCACTTTTCTTTCTCACTTAATCAAAACCTAGAGAGCTCTTGAGCTCATGGAAGAAGATGAACAAATAATGAGGATAATGATCAAATGAGTGAGCTAACCATGGTGAGTGAGTATCATATACTAACTCATGTAGAGACATAACCATGGCTAATCCAAATGGTTAGGTTAACAAAAATCAAAAGTAAAGACAAAGTTAGTGGAGTTTGTCAAAGCAAAGCAAGCTTCTACAAGCTTCATGCTCTTTCCAAATCTCCACTAATTTTGTAACTACCTTAAATAATTATAACCCACCATAATAAATAGAATGGTGTATGTCTTACACACCCATGAATGATGTATCAACAACTATGATACAAAATGAAAACACATTTTAATATATATCACATATATATTAAAGTTGTGCACATGTGAGAAAAATCCTTAAGTGAACAAATGTTAGTTAATGTAAATTAGTATATCAAATATACAATTGTACACTAAATTATTAAATCAACACTTGACTTAATAATCCGGTTATATCTCATATAACCAACTAACATCCAATGTATCGACTTATCGAATCAACACTTGATTCGATAACCCGGCTACATCACATATAACCGACCGATACAAAAAGTCGTGAGAATAGAATACGGTATCACATACACGCATTATTCTCGGTCCCGCACATATCACATACATGCCCCTATTTCGTTTTGCCTGAGCCAGTAAAACCTCTATGTAGGACTCTAAAGACTCATCAATACACCGGCAGTAGGTGATGATCACATCAAACACCCACAAGCCGTCAGCGGTACAAGCTGGACGTAATAGCTACCCGGGTATTGAGCGATCAGAAGATCAGCAAGCAAACCCGCTCCAACTCCTGTAAAAGCCTGACGGTAACACTTGCCGTACAGTCCGGTCTCCTCGTCTGATATGTCGCATATCAAGTCTAGGGGTGGTAAACGTCAAACCCCAATAACTTATAAGTCATGCCGATATGAGGCTCATAACTGGTCGAGAAACTACTGGTAACACTTACCAGTAAATCTCTAAAACAGCCCTGGCCAGGGAATTCCCTATTATGGCCAATCGAGCACAGCGCAACATTAACCCCCAATACCGGGAGAGACGAAACCCCTCCTATCGCTCATTGCCTCCACGTGACTCGGGACTGTACCCAAAAACCACCGTTTTGCACGCCCTCTTGGATGTGGTAAGGTGGAAATCAAAGCACAGTGGGAATCACATAAGACTCTATGACGATATCGGGTCTACAGACTAACCTGTACAAGTGTCACCTGAGAACATCCATCTGACGTGAGGTATAATACCATCTGGGAGTTCTCGGCGAGTCCGTCCAGTGTACCCAGTCTCCACTGAGCACCCGTATACCATCTCTGATGTCAAACACCAACGGATATGGGATCATCCATCGCCCATCTCATGGGTCGAGAAGCATATACGCTAGTCTACTCTGGTATATCGATGCCCTATCTCGATACATCTACGACTAGGAACATTAAAGGATGAACTTATGGACTACCATGGCCCCACTAGTATGATCTGCATCATAGTCCTGGTAGTCAAGTACACATCCTAAGGGCTTTACCAACATGTAACCATAAGACAGTATCAAGAGACTGGTATACATGTTAAGATAAAGAGCAACGAGATAACATACTATCATATCGAGCAAGAAAGTCCTCTCTATATATGCACAAGCATCCAATATAATATACATCATCTGTACAATACTGGCCTCTAGGGCATACATACAACTAATAATCTCCCACTTGCACTAGGGCCAGCTGCTGTAGTATCGCATACCGAGCATCCCGAAGAGTCTCTCAAATGTATCTGGGGAATGGCCTTCGTGAGTGGATCCACTGTATTGTTCTTCATGTCAACTCTCCTGACCTCGATCACCCGGCGATCAACTATCTTCCGGATCAGGTGATACCGCCTCAAAATATGCCTGGATCGCTGATGGGACCTGGGTTCTTTGGCCAAAGCCACCGCTCCATTGTTATCACAATACAAAGGTATTGGATCCTTAATGGATGGAACCACTCTAAGTTCAGTTATGAACTTCTTGATCCAGACAGCCTCTCTGGCAGCATCGTTGGCAGCGATGTATTCAGCCTCCATCGTCGAGTCCGCCATAGTTTCCTGCTTGGAACTCTTCCAGCATACCGCCCCTCCGTAGAGGGTAAAGACAAATTCCGAGTGCGACTTAAAGTCGTCCTTATCACTCTGGAAGCTCGAATCGGTAAAGGACTCCACTTGGAGTTCTCCGTTACCATACACCAAGAGCATCTCTTTAGTCCTTCGTAAGTACTTGAGAATGCTCTTCACAGCTGTCCAGTGACTCTCTCCAGGATCAGCTTGATACCTACTCACTACACTTAGTGAGTGTGCTATATCGGGTCTGGTACATAGCATCGCGTACATGATAGAGCCTACTGCCGAAGCATAGGGTATCCCTTGCATGCGAGCTCTCTCCAAATCAGTCTTGGGAGACATCTCTTTGGAGAGCGTGAGCCCAGAGATCGTGGGTAAAAACCCATGCTTGGATTCTTCCATACTAAACCTCTTCAGTATGGTATCAATGTACCTGGATTGGGATTGTCCCAGTTTCCGTTTGGATCTATCTCTATAGATCTTAATCCCTAAGATGTAGGAGGCATCCCCTAGATCTTTCATTAAGAATCGTTGTGATAAGAAGAGCTTGACCGATTGCAGCATAGGAATGTCATTCTTATCAAGAGTATGTCGACTACGTACAAAACGAGGAAGAAAACCTTTCTCTCTTCCACCTTCTTGTAGATACAAGGTTCATCTACATTTTTGACGAAATCAAACTCTTTGATAACGACATCAAAGCAGATGTTCCAACTCCGCGATGCTTGCTTTAATCCATAAATGGATTTAAGCAGCTTGCACACATTCCCGCTGCTCCCACTAGCTACGAAGCCCTCTGGCTGAATCATGTACATGCACTCTTCTAAATCACCGTTTAGAAAAGCGTTCTTAACATCCATTTGCCAGATTTCGTAGTCATGATATGCAGCGATGGCAAGCATGATCCGGATGGATTTAAGCATAGCCACTGGAGAAAAAGTTTCATCATAGTCCACACCTGGTCTTTGACGAAAACCCTTTGCAACAAGTCTAGCTTTGAAAGTCTCCACTTTCCCATCTACACCAAGTTTTTTCTTGAAGATCCACTTGCTCCCAATGGGTTTTACCCCTTCAGGAGCATCTTCCAAAGTCCATACTTTGTTGGTGTACATGGATTCCATCTCGGACCGCATTGCATCCAGCCATTTCACTGAGTCACCACTCGTGATGGCCTGCTCGAAGCTAGTTGGGTCATCATCCTCCATGATGCAATCCTCGTTCCCACCATCCATGAGAAAACCATAGTATCTCTCAGGTGGGTGAGGAACCCTACTAGATCGGTGAAGTGGCTGGGGTTCGTTGGTAACTACCGAATCCTCTGGTTCCACTAAATCTTCAGTTTGAGTTTGTGTAGCCGGAATTTCTTCCAGTTCTACCTCGTTGCCACTAATTTCTTTTGTAAGAAATTCCTTTTCTAAAAAGGTGGCATGTCGAGAAACAAACACCATTTGTTCCTCCCTATGGTACAAAAGATATCCATGTGAATGTTTGGGATATCACACAAACTTGCATAGAACTGACCGTGCCTCAAGTTTGTCCGGATTTTGCCTTTTGACATAGGCCGGACAACCCCATATCTTAACTCGTTTAAGACTCTTCCCACTCCATATCTCATATGGTGTGGTAGGTATGGATTTAGATGGAACTTGATTCAATAGGTATGCTGATGTCTCCAGCGCATACCCCCAGAAGGAAATAAGTAACTCAGCTGTGCTCATCATAGAGCGCACCATATCTAATAGGGTGCGGTTCCTCCGTTCCTATACACCGTTGTGCTGTGGTGTATATGGAGGAGTTAGCTGAGAGAGAATCCCATTCTCTTTTAGGAAGTCCAGGAATTCATTGCTCAAGTATTCACCTCCTCGATCAGATCGAAGGATTTTAATACTTTTCCCGGTTTGGTTCTCGACTTCTTGTTTATATATTCTCTAAATTTCTCAAAAGCTTCTGATTTGTGTTTCATCAGGAACACATACCCGAATCTAGAGAGATCGTCAGTGAATGTAATGAAGTACGAAGAACCATCCCTGGCATGCGTAGATATGGGACCGCATACATCACTATGTACCAGTCCCAATAGTTCCATAACTCTTTCTCCATGTCCCGTAAACGGAGTTTTGGTCATCTTTCCTTTGAAACATGACTGGCAAGTATCATAAGATGAAAATTCAAATGGATTCAAATATCCATCCTTATGCAACTTAGCTAGCCGTGTCGCATTGATGTGACCTAGTCTACAATGCCACAAGAAGGATTCGTTCAGTTCTGAACTCTTCCCCTTGTGTGTGTTTGTTATGCTCAGAACTGTTGATTGATTTAGAACATAAATGCCATTGCACATCGTGCCTGATCCAACCAACATTTGGTTTAGAAAAATGTTCATAATATTATCCTGTAATACAAAATTATATCCCTCTTTACTCAACAAAGAGACCGATATAATGTTGCATATCAAGTTCGGCATGTAATAGCATTCGTTCAGAATCAATGTATTACAAGTTGGCAATACAAGGTGATATTCCCCGACGGTTTGAGCCGCAACAATTGCACCATTTCCAACCCTTATGTCTTTATCACCTTTTCCAAGTTCTCTACTTTTTCTCAGCCCATGTAACTGATTGCATATATGGGATCCTGACCCGGTATCTAATACCCAGGACGTAGAGGAAATGGAGAAACAGTTCTCTGTAATGAACACACCCGAAGAAAATGCATCATCATGTACTTTCTTCACTGGGGTGGCATGGAATCCTGGTATTCCCCTATATCATGTTTAGTCTTATAACTTTTATAAGAAAGAACGGAACCAACGTTCCCCAGCACAGTATAACATGTGGGTTCGGTCAATACATCCATATTATTATCTTTATTAAGGCATGATATGATCGCTACCTTGAGAGAGAGAGAGAAGAAAACACTTTAGCGTATGCTCTTGCAAGATCAGATTGGTTATTATTTTATCTAATCAGGATGGCTCCCACTGTTTTTATCAAATCTTCCTTCAAACCCTAAAAGGAAAGACTAGCCGGGATTAATTACACCCTACAATTTCGCCAATCTTTCAGTCAGGCCAGTGTCGGTACTTTGAGGGAGGCTCCCCGTGCTTTCGCACGGACCTAATTAAAGTAAATCTCATTTTCCCAGAAGCATAACCCTGTTGACACCATTCTAGACACCTACTTGATCGACTAATTGTCCTGTGTAAAACTCTCCCAGGAGTAACAATTACTCGCAGTGTGTATCGGGATCCAACTATCTCATAAAAGGTATGCAATCTCATTGCAAATTTCAACACTTGAAAATTTTGCCCCTAACCCCTATGACCTTGACAAAGGCCAACAAATCATAGGATGATAGTCAAGTTCAACACGTCATTTCTTGATTGAATCAAACCACCCGCACGACCCTTGACAAAGGCCAACAAGGTCGTACGACTACCCCAAAACAATCTGCATCATATGCATAAGCAGATAAGCACCATTCAGCTACCGCACACTACGCCTTGACAAAGGCCAACAAACGCAGCATGAATACTAAACAGTTCTTATCTGAAATGACGGAGAGCTACGACAGGTTTTCTGAAAACCTATTGTGTAATGAACTTGATATCGTTGTAGAATCGAGTGAATTTTGAAATGGAGTGATTTTGAGGCTTTCATTAGTTTTGCTAAAGAGGTCATTCCCGGTGAAGGGATCTCGGCTCTTTCCTCATCGAATAAGGTGCGGGATATATCATATATATCACTATGCAAAGTGTTCAGTTGATAAAACTGCACATTTGTATTACATTTTTCCTACCATTTTCATATTTAAAAAGGACTTTATTATAATATATCATACATATGGGGGTTTATGTAGAAAAACACCATTTTCCATGTGTTGATATATTATAATTAACATTTGGTAGGAAAATGTATGCAAATAAATTCATTGACCTAATCCTAGTAGAACTAGGTCTACTAAATCTTATTTGAGTTGTTGTGCAGAATATTTCCAAGTGTGCAGAATTTTTCAAAGACTAGAATCAAGCAAATCAAGTTGTTGAAGAAGACTTGCCTAATTAAGAATCAAAACTTGAAGACCAAGTCTGGCAGCAACCACGAGAAGATTTCTGAAATACAAAGGTTTCAGAGAAGTCCACATGTCCCAAATACAGAGCCCCAGAAAATTGATGGAGGGATGAGATCAAATGGCCGCGGATCCGCGGCCATACCCCCACTTTGGCCGCGGATCCGCGGCAAGATATGGGAGTTAGAGGAAGATATTTTTGGGCATGAATCTCTGCTGAATTTTACCTAATTTTGAAGCAAATGATTCTGGTTTTAGACTATAAAAGGACACCGAGAGCCTCTTGGAAAATTTATCAAGCCGACGAGATCACGAAGTCCAAGACGGCTCACGCATCCAGGCTGATCATCAACGGTTCATCTACCTCCTTGAAAGAGATCGAGAAGCAAACTAGTCTTTGTAATCATTTTCTAAGGATTCAAGTGTAATGAATTTTGTTGATTAATAAAGGTAACTTTCTTTTTCTTATTCTATTTCTTCGTAGTTTAATTATGCAATTTCTTTCCATCCCTTTTTCTCCCAACATGCGCGAGTAATTCTCCGCTTGTTAGGGTTCGTAGGATTAGGGTAGGCTAATGGACGATAAAAATCTCTAAACCCTTTTTAAGTCCTATAAAGTTTATGAACTTTATCAAAAGAATCATTAACATCCTAATCGGGCGCGCTAACAATTCTTTGTTAGTTCCGACCGCGATTAGAGATTAGATTAATGATTGTTTTGGTAAAGGCTAGATATGAACGGAGTTCCGTGTCGAGATAAGGGTTAAGAGTGGGATTCTTTTTCCCTCTAGAAACCCTAATCTACACGCATCACCGTCGTTCTAGTTTTAAATCTATTAATGGATAAAAAGGGTAACTTTTAATTAATCGTTCATAACTACTAAATCCTAACGAACCCTACAAGCCCTCTTATTATATTATCTACATCCCTAAAATAATCTAGATCTATATTTTTGCATTCTTGCTTAACGTAGATCTAGAAACCATTCTTCAAAATTCTTTATCCCTCCTCTCTCTTTCAACACATCTAAAGTAAGAGTAAAACATTCAATGTTTCCCTGAGGACGACCCGTACTCACCTCGGTCTAGCTACACGCGACACCGTTCTGATTGCGGTTAACTACAAACAAAAACACTCTTTCCTACCAATCAAATGGCGCCGTTGCCGGGGATACGTGCGTAATTTTTTATTCTTACTATTTGTGTTGAATTCTTAGACGATTCATATCATTATTAACACAAAACTGCAAATTGCATATTTAACGATTATTGTGTGAATTTTGCGAGGGAATCTGGAGTCACATACTTAAGGATACAGAGAGACAGAGACATTCATCAAGATCCAGAAGAGGACAGGAGGCTACAGAAAAATTCTCATCAACTGATCCATCTACTCCACGGTGGAAGCGCGGCAAAGGACCTCATTTGCGGCGGAAGCGCGGTGGGAAGGAAGATCTAGGGTTCCAAACATCTCTGGTAAGATTCTAACCTCCTTCTCTCTCCTCTCAAATCCAATAAAATCTATTTTCTGCAGAATTCTTTGCAAAATAGCGCCGCTCAAAAATCTTTTTGCAAAAGTTTTGTGATTGGTTTTGTTTTGCATATTTTAATACGGACTTTAAGGGGCAAAGACCAAATACAGATTAGGTGGGGATTTCATCACCCTTCCTAATCCCCACAAATCACAAACCGAGCATATAGATCAACCCTTCATTAATTTAAAAAATATCTAGACCAGACTCTAAGGACTGTCGCACTCAATAAGGACAGAGGAAGGTCGTGGGTAATCTATCGTTTATCCGCATTATTTTTGTAGTGCCTAGGCAAGTGTGACAAAGGCTAGTGGTTTTTAATTAGGCCCACGACGTGGTTCCTTCCCACTTACCTGGCACTTATCTGGCTACAAGGGTAGTACGGAGGCGGTAGAGGATTGATCCTGTGGCTTGTCCTTTGGAAGTCTAGGAGCGGTCTAGAGACTGGACCTAGGTGACCTTAGTTCTAGGGTTGCTTGTGCATCTTAGGGTGATTTGTCTTGAGTCCCACTTTTTTTTCACAAACAACCCAATTTTAAAATCACACACACGCTGCCACTTGCACTAAACCCGCTTAGTGCATGCTCGGCTGGACACGGGATCCTAGCGCC
This sequence comes from Agapanthus africanus, assembly GCA_030015575.1. Taxonomy (NCBI): domain Eukaryota; kingdom Viridiplantae; phylum Streptophyta; class Magnoliopsida; order Asparagales; family Amaryllidaceae; genus Agapanthus; species Agapanthus africanus. Next base: position 122,771,501 of record CM057347.1, on the reverse strand, counting down.
CGTCTTGTCCGCGTTCCTGCTATCAACGCCGAAGTCGGTACTTCTTCATCTTCTTTTCCCCCACCACACACCACATCGACCGTGATGGACGGCACTCCATCCAATTATAACACCACGCTGCCACCGCCCATAGGTGAGCAGAATCCACCACGCATCTCTCTCCAAGAGAGATGCTATCCTATTCGTGGTCCCCTTCCTACTTGTCTATCTCTTCCACCACCTAACGGGGATAATTTCGAAATTAAACCGCACTACATCAATCTGCTGCCCAAATTTCACGGGCTTGAGTCGGAAGATGCGTACGTTTTCATCACCAAATTCGAAAACGTATGCGCAATGATGGGTACTTCACAATTGACTTTAGATGCTATGCGCTTACGTCTTCTCCCATTCACACTGTGCGACTTGGCAGAAAAATGGCTTTACAATACTGCCGCACACTCCATCACTAATTGGGATGAATTTGTCATAGCATTTCTTAAGAAGTTTTACCCAAACCATAAGACTGCCCATATTAGGAGCGAGATCAACCAGTTCACCCAGCTTCCCAATGAACCATTTTGGAAGTGCTTTGAACGTTTCAAAGATCTGCTTGTCCAATGCCCCCATCACGGAATACAAAGATGGGATTTATGTCGGATTATATATGAGGGCATTAATCCAGCGACAAAGCAGATGCTTGAAACAATGTGTCAATGCAATTTCATGTCTAAAGATGACGGTGAAGCATGGAAATATCTGGAAGACCTTGCTGAACACACGTTGCAGTGGGAAAGCGTAAGACCACCTTCAACTAAGGGAGGTATTCATCAGCTCGATGTTTCTATCGCAGTAAAATCCGAAATGGCAGCGATACAGAAGAAACTCGATGCTATTGAGAACAAATTTTCATCATTCTCCCTAAATCAGGTCACGCTTCCTAAGACCGTTTGTGGTTGCTGTTCGGATCCTTCACACTTAACGGAAGAATGTCCTATGAATGCATCGTTTCAAGCTAATGCTGCTTTTCAGCAGCGGCCTAGAAACGACCCTTATTCTTCCACGTACAATCAAGGATGGAGGAATCATCCTAACTTTCTTTGGAATCAAAACCAACAAAGCAATTATCAAAGACCTCCTCCACAGCAACCACAACCACAGAATCAGCCCCCCTTTTAGTCACATAATTTTCAAAATCCGGCCAACATTTCTACACCACAAGTGACCGGTACTGACAACTCACTTGCACAAACTTTGGATATGTTCATGAAACAATCCATGCAAAATTCGGCTGAGATGAGGTCTTCTATTGATACCCTAACGAAAAACTCCGCCTCCCATGGTGAGAGTATTAAATCAAAAGCAAACCAAATCGCACAGTTAAACGCCGCAATGAGTGCGAGAGAGAAAGGGAAACTCCCATCTCAACCCATACCTAATCCGGGCCACTCACAAAGTTATAATGTGAGTGCTGTTACCACGTTAAGATCGGGAAAAGTGCTGAATAACCGAGTGGGTGAGCAGTGTGATGATAGTGACACCAATGATACCCCAGCTTCTTCTTCTTCCCCTAATTCGTCTAGTCTCCCACCTTCACCCGAGCCTATTCTCCATTTTCCCCAAGGCTCGAACCCTTCGCCCATTTCGCCAAATCTATCTAAATCGATTCCCACTCCAGTTTTGGGATCGAAAACGTCCCCACAATCCTCTCCAATGTTGGACCAAACCCTTATTGATAAAGCACCTTATCCAAACATGCTAAGGGGCAACAGACCAAGTCCACAAATGGAGAAGATTGTGGAAATTTTTAAGCAAGTTAATATAAACATTCCTCTCCTAGATGCTATTCAACAAGTTCCGTCATTTGCGAAAATCCTAAAGGACTTGTGCACTAGGAAGAGAAAAGTTCAAGTACCTAAAAAAAATTTCCTTGCGAGTAATGTGAGCACTGCTTTTACGCAACAACTACCCATGAAACGAAAGGATCCCGGAAGTCCTACAATTTCTATTTCTATTGGGGGTAAAAATATCAATCGTGCTCTACTCGATTTAGGTGCTAGTGTTAACTTGCTTCCGTATTCTGTTTATGAGCAATTAGGGATCGGAGAGTTAAAACCTGCGCATTGCACTCTTCAGATGGCCGATCGATCTATCACCCAACCTAGGGGTGAGCTAGAGGATGTGTTAATCAAAGTCGGGGAATTTATATTTCTTGTGGACTTTATCGTTATAGATACACAACCTGTGGCAAACCCACGCAATCAAATCCCGATGATACTCGGTCGACCCTTTTTGGCCACTTCCAACGCAGTAATCAATTGTAGAAACGGCTCTATGACCCTATCCTTTGGAAAGAAGTCAATTGTGCTTAACATTTACAAGTTGGGTAGTGAACCCTCCGAACCCTATGCTCATGTGTGTTCTGTCGAATTAATGGATGTCGACAGCAGCGAATATGATCAACCTCATAATTCTGACTCTTTTCATATGTCATTGCTTGACACGGACTCTTCCACCGAGTTGTCCGGGTCAACATCTAACGCTGATGAGGAACTTTTTATAGAGTCGGACGATTACCCCATTTTTTCTGATGACATTATTCTTCGGGGTATCGATGAAAGCTTTGAGGAAATTTTCGCTGATGAACTCGCATTTTTACAAGACACGGGTGTTGAGATGAATCAACTCCAAGATGAAGAAATTGGACCTCCACCCCCTTTTTGGACAATCATGATAATGCGAGTAATCCATCATTACTATCACTGTGTCTTCTCTCCAAATTGAGATGCAATCCTTTTCCATTACACCTCTTGTCACCTCCCAACTTCTTCACGTCAATAGGTGACATGTTCTTCCACCAACCTTGGTGCTTCATCGATAAAATTTTTGAATGGTTGGTGTTGACCTTCGGTCTTTGCAAAGCTTGGCATTGACCAATAACCTTGACCCCCTCTTGTGATTTTAAAAGATTAAAATTGTTTAACTCGAGTTTGGGGGGGTGGTATATTTTGGCTCTTGAAAGAAAATGATTTTTACAAAATTGTGAGCCTAAAATAAGTTTGGGGGAGGATTTTCACTTTCATATATTCTTGCCCCCATTAATAATTTCCTCCCAAGTCTATAGGTTTTTGAGCTTAACGGATGACATCAGTGAGGACACTGCTGTAAACAGATTTGGGGGAGGTTTGTGCTTATTTACACATCAATTTGCATCATACTTTGCATAAGCACAACATTTTCAAAAAATTTTTTGATAATAAAAGAGTAGAAAGTGAAAAATTACATCCAAAAGATAGGAATAGTTTAAGGAAACCAAGAAAATTAGAAGTTTTCTTAAACGAACTGGTAATAAGTAGTTATGAGCTGTTGTCCTAAGGGTTAGTAAGATGAAGGAAGTCACTAATCTGAGAATAAAAATAAGTCTGAAAAATAGTTTCTATTCTGGAAGCCAAACATTTGAATGTTGATACCCTACTATATGCACTTACACACGTCTTGAAATTCGGGATAGTAGAGGATACCTTGAAATGCTCTTGTCTAAAAGCCAAAATATGAAGGAAATAAAAAAAAAGGAAGAAAATATAAAAATGGTGAAAAGAAAAATTAACACTGGTTTTGTTATCGCCAAGGCAGCAATAAAAAAATATAGCGAGGGTGCCTCTTCACCTAGTGCCTTAAGGCCAACTGGTCTGGGAGTCACTGCTAAGCCTTAGGTGGTGCAAGACGAGTAAAATATTATCACCTAATCAGCAAGCACATGAGTAATCGGTCGGTTAGTACCTCAAGAAGTATTAACGGTCGCATGAAAATGTGTGAGCAAATCTAAATATTCATTAAGTTAAAAAGTACTGAGGTAGATGGACAAGAGTATGATAGCTTGAATTGAATTCTCTGAGTGTAGGGATGTCCATTACACACACGTAGGGGTATATGATCAATGTTTGGAAGAAAAATAGGAATGAAGAATAAAGACGATGTTTTATTGAGGGATAATGTGATTTCTAACATTTTTTCATGACTATTAAGATAGGGCTCATGATAACTGAAAAGCTATTATAGTTGGAAACTCTTAGTTTCAAAGTCTTTCTTTTATGGTTCTTATCTTTTTATGTAAATTTCACCATCTCTCTTTTGTTATAAGATTTTGTGGGTGTAATCCGCTGAAAACCCTCAGGCGACAACACTACTAGGGACACCTAGGGGTTTAACGGCTTGTTGCACGTGCTCAGTGCAATCGTGTTTGCCTACGAAAGTGTGCTTAGTTTTCTCCATTCTTTTTCTCCTCTTGAATAAACTAGTTTGCTCGGGACGATCAAAGATAAGTTTGGGGGTATTTGTTCAGTTGATAAAACTGCACATTTTTATTACATTTTTCCTACCATTTTCATATTAAAAAAGTACTTTATTATAATATATCATACAAATGAGGGTTTATGTAGAAAAACACCATTTTCCATGTGTTGATATATTATAATTAACATTTGGTAGGAAAATGTATGCAAATAAATTCATTGACCTAATCCTAGTAGAACTAGGTCTACTAAATCTTATTTGAGTTGTTGTGCAGAATATTTCCAAGTGTGCAGAATTTTTCAAAGACTAGAATCAAGCAAATCAAGTTGTTGAAGAAGACTTGCCTAATTAAGAATCAAACTTGAAGACCAAGTCTGGCAGCAACCACAAGAAGATTTCTGAAATACAAAGGTTCCAGAGAAGTCCACATGTCCCAAATACAGAGCCCCAGAAAATTGATGGAGGGATGAGATCAAATGGCCGCGGATCCGCGGCCATACCCCCACTTTGGCCGCGGATCCGCGGCAAGATATGGGAGTTAGAGGAAGATATTTTTGGGCATGAATCTCTGCTGAATTTTACCTAATTTTGAAGCAAATGATTCTGGTTTTAGACTATAAAAGGGCACCGAGAGCCTCTTGGAAAATTTATCAAGCCGACGAGATCACGAAGTCCAAGACGGCTCACGCATCCAGGCTGATCATCAACGGTTCATCTACCTCCTTGGAAGAGATCGAGAAGCAAACTAGTCTTTGTAATCATTTTCTAAGGATTCAAGTGTAATGAATTTTGTTGATTAATAAAGGTAGCTTTCTTTTTCTTATTCTATTTCTTCGTAGTTTAATTATGCAATTTCTTTCCATCTCTTTTTCTCCCAACATGCGCGAGTAATTCTCCGCTTGTTAGGGTTCGTAGGATTAGGGTAGGCTAATGGACGATAAAAATCTCTAAACCCTTTTTAAGTCCTATAAAGTTTATGAACTTTATCAAAAGAATCATTAACATCCTAATCGGGCGCGCTAACAATTCTTTGTTAGTTCCGACCGCGATTAGAGATTAGATTAATGATTGTTTTGGTAAAGGCTAGATATGAACGGAGTTCCGTGTCGAGATAAGGGTTAAGAGTGGGATTCCTTTTCCCTCCAGAAACCCTAATCTACACGCATCACCGTCGTTCTAGTTTTAAATCTATTAATGGATAAAAAGGATAACTTTTAATTAATCGTTCATAACTACTAAATCCTAACGAACCCTACAAGCCCTCTTATTATATTATCTACATCCCTAAAATAATCTAGATCTATATTTTTGCATTCTTTCTTAACGTAGATCTAGAAACCATTCTTCAAAATTCTTTATCCCTCCTCTCTCTTTCAACACATCTAAAGTAAGAGTAAAAGATTCAATGTTTCCGTGAGGACGACCCGTACTCACCTCGGTCTTGCTACACGCGACACCGTTCTGATTGCGGTTAACTACAAACAAACACTTTTTCGTAACAATCACAAAGCTAAACTCCAAAAGCAATCAAAAGACAAACTGAGTGTTGTAGCATCTGCCAGTTTTGCTAAAGAGGTCACTCCCGGTGAAGGGATCTTGGCTCTTTCCTCATCGAATAAGGTGCGGGATATATCATATATATCGCTATGCAAAGCAAAAACTGTAGCTACCCTTTTTGAAAATTTGATTCTACAACATCTTTTAGGTTTTTTTTCTTTCATTAATCGCATTAATGAGGCCCCATCATTTAAGTCACCTAAATATCACAGATAAATACGACGTACACTTATGCCATCCGCATTCGCCTCGATGTCCCCTCGTGCACCGTTAGGTTAGGTAACTAACGGCAGAGCGGGACAGGGCTAGCGTGGGTGTAAAACATAAGTAACGTCTATATAATATATCATATATACTATATACAGTATCTATCTCAACATATCAGATGATCACATTACAGATATCGCAGCAGAAGAAACATATGAAACATTGGATATAATAGGAGGTCCGTGTTTTATTTTGAGCCTCTATAAAACACGGATTCCACGGTCGCGATGAATAGCCAAACCAACATCCCTAGACCCCTATGAGAGCAGAAAGCAATCCTTCCAATTCTAGAGTTAGGAGACCCGGACTCGACTCCTCGAGTTGGTCTCCCACTGGACCCTAGAACCCGGTTACTTGTGCTCTCCTCCTTGGGTCTATCCTAATGCGGAAAAGTAAATAATATATATCAATGGTGACATCAATCTCAACCCAGAAGTGCCCCAATAAAAGAATGTTACATACATTTAAAATTTACATGAATGAAAATAAAAACTCTTATCTCACATAAAAAAAACCCCGGCTATTCAAAACGCGACGATCCAATATAATATATCCAGCAGTATATAACATCACATGTCATCACAGCACAGAAAACTAGACGATGTTAAACATTCCAATCGAATCATCGAACACCCAAGATTACCCAGAAAACTCGACACTTGAACATAGTTTACAGTAATCCAGCACACGCCACAGCACCAATGAATCAGCCGTAGAAAGGTCAAACCAACGCCTTACATGTGAAACGCTAAACCACTACCAACCCTAGGATTCAAGTGGCGGTTTTGACGGCCACATAATCGAGTTAAGTTTTACGTTCTTCTAGAGGGTCCAAAGAATAACTTGCATGATCTTTGAAAGCCTTTTTAACTACGGGAAAAATCCAACACTTGGAAATTTTCCCGGCAAGGGTTAAAATGGGTATTTGACATCCGATTGAACTTTTTAACAACATCTAAAGTTACCCGAAAATAGTTAAAATTATGACTACGAAACACCCCGATTTGTCATTGCAGTAAATTACCATCACATGACAATTTTGCAAGAATAAACAACACCTGAAGCACCAAAACCTAAGAGACAGAACACTGAAAAAATTTAGAGGGAGGGCTCGGATTGGGCCGGTAAGGGGGGGTGGCTGGTACAAACTGCTCAGTTTGGCTCCAGATTTCTTCAGTGTTCATAGAATCATTCATACATCATTCTGTACATGTTTAAAAAATTTATTGGACTCGTTTAAAAATCGACAGAAAGTGGAATTTTGGGTTTCAAGTTTCGGAGTTCGTTTCGTATTCGTAATCAAACAATATCCATATAAAATCCTAGCTAGGCTCTGATACCACTGTAGGGTTCACTTCGACGGCAGCAAGGTTTCGGGAGGCATCATTCATGCCATTTTAAATTTTTTGCCGTTAAAGGTAACTCTAAACTAGAATCGTTAGCTAGGATATAATACGGAAACATAGTAAACTATTTACTACCTAAGTGAATACGAAATACAACCTTTGTAGATCGGTCCTTCACTTCAAAAGCTCCTTGTTGTAGTCCCTTCGCTGCGATCATGGTCCTCCCGGGCTCTTGCATGGCTTCACGAGTCAAAAGGAGCGTCCTTGCTTGAAGTCTTCGAGGCCGAAGATGATCTACGTCGAGGGAATACGAACTCAAGCTTCTTCTTCACTAACTAGAGAATTAGTGAAGCAAACACCCTAAACTAAAGTGCTAGTCTAGTAGAAGATGAGGAAATAGGAAGTGGCTACACCTTAGAATTATTTATCTCACTTTTCTTTCTCACTTAATCAAAACCTAGAGAGCTCTTGATCTCATGGAAGAAGATGAACAAATAATGAGATGAGGATAATGATCAAGTGAGTGAGCTAACTATGGGTGAGTGAGTATAATATACTAACTCATATAGAGACATAACCATGGCTAATCCAAATGGTTAGGTTAACAAAAATCTAAAGTAAAGACAAAGTTAGTGGACTTTGTCAAAGCAAAGCAAGCTTCTACAAGCTTCATGCTCTTTCCAAATCTCCACTAATTTTGTAATTACCTTAAATAATTATAACCCACCATAATAAATAGAATGGTGTATGTCTTACACACCCATGAATGATGTATCAACAACCATGATACAAAATGAAAACACATTTTAATATATATCACATATATATTAAAATTGTGCACATGTGATAAAAATCCTTAAGTGAACAAATGTTAGTTAATGTAAATTAGTATATCAAATATACAATTATACACTAAATTATTAAATCAACACTTGACTTAATAATCCGGTTATATCTCATATAACCGACTAACATCCAATATATCGACTTATCGAATCAACACTTGATTCGATAACCCGGCTACATCACATATAACTGACCGATTCATAAAATTGCGAGAATAGAATACGGTATCACATACACGCATTATTCTCGGTCCCGTACATATCACATACGTTCCCCTATTTCATTTTGCCTGAGCCAGTAAAACCTTTATGTAGGACTCTAAAGACTTGTCAATACGCCGGCAGTAGGTGATGATCACATCAAACACCCACAAGCCGTCAGCGGTACTAGCTGGATGTAATGGCTACCTGGGTATTGAGCGATCAGAAGATCGACAAGCAAACCCGCTCCAACTCCTGAAAAAGCCTGACGGTAACACTTGCCGTACAGTCCGGTCTCCTCATCGGATATGTTGCATATCAAGTCTAGGGGTAGTAAACGTCAGACCCCAATAACTGATAAGTCATGCCGATATGAGGCTCATAACTGGTCGAGAAACTACTGGTAACACTTATCAGTAAATCTCTAAAACAGCTCTGGCCAGGGACTTCCCTGTTATGGCAAATCGAGCACAGCGCAACATCAACCCCCAATACCGGGAGAGACGAAACCCCTCCTATCGCTCATTGCCTCCACGTGACTCAGGACTGTACCCAAAAACCACCATTTTGCACGCCCTCGTCGACGTGGTAAGGTGGAAATCAAAGCACAGTGGGAATCACACAAGACTCTATGACGATCTCGGGTCTACAGACTAACCTGTACAAGTGTCACCTGAGAACTGCCATCTGACGTGAGGTATAATACCATCTGGGAGTTCTCGGTGAGTCCTTCCAGTATACCCAGTCTCCACTGAGCACACGTATACCATCTCTGATGTCAAACACCAATGGATATAGGATCATCCATCGCCCATCTCATGGGTCGATAAGCGTATACGCTAGTCTACTCTGGTATATCGATGTCCTGTGTCGATACACCTACGACTAGGAACATTAAAGGATGAACTTATGGACTACCATGGCCGCACTAGTATGATCTGCATCATAGTCCTGGTAGTCAAGTACACATCCTAAGGGCTTTACCAACATGTAACAGTTCAAACCATAATATTGCATTTTTCATTCCCCTATTCTTATCCGTTTTATAAATAAACAGGTACTCTTGAAGCACGTTTGTTGCATGTTACAGGATACAGGCTCTTGGAGCAAATACAGAGAAAAAGACGAAAGTCGATACAGAAAAGGGACTTTTGACCAACAAGCAGACGGATCTTACTCAAGCTGAGACGAAGAACAGTGCAAGGTCCAAAAAGACGAAAGTGAAACGGTCAAAAGATCCTTACAAGTTTTCACTGAAGATCTGTAGAAGACCCAGAAGTCAAACAGAGAAAAGTGGTGAAGAAACAAGAAGCCCAAATGCCCATAATACAGCTCAAGAATTTTGGTGAGCTGAGCTCACCAAAGGGCCGCGGAACCGCGGCCCAAGCGCCCTATTGCCGCGGTTCTGCGGCCGTCTAATGCCCGTGTCGGCGCAAACTTTCTAAGTTGGTGCATCGGTGCGGCTGTTGGGATTTTCCGTGGGCAAATCTGTAATTGCACATGTGCGAGAGTCTGTAACCCTAGTTTTCTTGTTTGCTTATAAATTGTAATCAAAAATTGTAAAATCCTATGCCTCTTTTCAATCAATAAAATTCAGAATTGCTGGGCGTTTAATCAGATCTGTTCTATATTGCTTGGAGGGAGCCATCAAACTAGTAAGTAATTTTATTTCTTTGCTTTTTATTCTCTTTTAATTAGTATGTTTGTTCATCCCCTAATGAGCGAGTAATCTCCTCGCTTGTTAGGGTTAGCCTTAGGGAAAGGTTTGAGAGATGAGATCTCTCACCCCTTTCATGCCCCTTCACAAGAATTAGAACTCCATGCATACACGCACAACCGCTCCCTACGGCACCCTACCCCTCGAGGTAACGGTGACACCGTAGTATAAAGGCCCGGTTGTGCGTGTTTTCCATGGGGGTTAGGGTAATTATCGATAAAGGAAGGAGAAGAATCTAGAGGAAGAAACATCTTCCCAAAAGATTCTAATTCACTTTATTGATAATTACCACAACATCTAATAGATCAAAAATAGGGCAATGAAAGCGGTGATGAAACCTTTAATCTCCAAACTTCCCCTAAACCTAACCCTAGCAAGACTTTAATTTAGATTAATTTAGTTTAGTGATAGATCTAGTTTTTAGATTTAATCAATCCAATACGACATTTGGAATCAACTCGTAAGGACGCATTAAGATAATTACCCATTTCTGTGGATCGACCCGTACTCACCGGCTAGCTGCAAAGCGACGCCGTTTCTGATTGCGGTTAAATTAATATTTTCATACTAATCAAATGGCGCCGTTACCGGGGATGGCGTAAAATTTCTTTCTGTGTAATTTCGGGTTGATATAAATTTTAAAAATTATAAAAATCTGAAAAAAAAAAAAAAGAAATAAAAAAATTGTCAATTTTGATCTGTTTGAAGGGTGTATCTTTTGAATTTTGCAGGAATAGCGAAGAAGCTCGGATCTGGAATTTTACAGAGGGCAAATTAGAAAAGTGCATATCAGAACAGAGGAGAAACATCACAACAAAGCCGTACATTTTTTACAGAGCCCTAATTCTACCGGAATACCGCGGAACCGCGGCTTTGACATACCAATAGCCGCGGAACCGCGGCCACTTTGGCCCTTCAGTGCGCGATATTTTCTGGTCTGTTTTCTCCTTCTCCCCTCTGAAAATCCCCATATATCTTTTGTGAAAATTTTCTGCAGGATTTCTTTGCGCTAAAAATCTTCTATCCCCTTCTAAATAACAGATTTTCTGCAGGTTTCTTTGCGCCGCGCTAAAAAAAATTGATTGCAAGTGAATTTTATTGTTTTGCATAATTTAATCGGACTTTAAGGGGCTAATTGACCAAACTCAAATTGGGTGGGGATTTCATTACCCTTCCCAGGACCCCAGAAAACACTTAAAGCATTTTGCATCGACCACAATTAATTAAAAAAAAATACTAGACTCAGACCTAAGGACATCGAGCTCAATAGGAAAAGGACTAGTATAGGCATCGACCGTTTATCCTAACTGACTTTGCGGTGTCTAGGCTGGTGGTTTTTAATTAGGCCCACTATTGTGGTTCCTTCCCACTTACCTGGCTGTACTTGTCGGTGAAGAGGCGGTTTGAGGTCCTATTTCTAGCCCTAGTTAGGAGCTGTCTAGCAGACCTAGGCGACCCTAGATCTAGGCCTGATTGTGCATGTATGGGTGATAGCAATTGTGTTACGAGTCTCTTTTCAAAACTTCTTTGCAAAACTCACACATAAAAAAAAAGAGAGAAAAAGTCTTTTCAAAACTTGCAACTTGTCGCTAAGAAAACTTGCAACTCACTTCCACCACTTTCCTTCACTGACGTTATCTTACCCCCACATTCTGTCTTTCTTTTTTCTGACTACACTATCCCTTTTAGTGTATGTCATTTTGGACTAGGGATACTAACGCCCGATTAGTCCGTGTTTCGTTGGTACCGACCGACGAACCCTTCGACGAACCCTTCGTCGATATTCCGTCCATTTCCTTACCTCCACCTTCAAATTCTTCTTTCGAAGGTATGTCGGGATTCAACCCCAACGATACCTTACCGACGGGAATGATTCCACCTCCGTTAGGTGCGAATAACCCGAATCTTCCGCCTGTTGTAGCGCCCGCACGAGTTGCGCTCCAGGATCTCTTCTACCCCGTCTGCACTTCTTTACCTACATGTCTTTCACCCCCACCGGCAAATGGGGACAATTTTGAAATAAAACCACATTTCATCAATATGCTGCCAAAATTTCATGGTTTGGAATCTGAAGATGCATATATCTTTATCAATAAATTCCAAAACGTTTGCGCTATGATGAAAACAACCCAATTAAGTGATGACGCTATAAGGCTAAGGGTCATTCCTTTCACCTTATGTGACCTAGCCGAGAAGTGGCTATATAGCACCGCATCACATTCCATTAGAAATTGGGACGAGTTTGTGAGAGCTTTTCTGAAAAATTTCTATCCTCATCACAAAACTGCTAGAATCCGCAACGAGATTATACAATTTTCACAGCTTCCTTCCGAACCATTTTGGAAGTGCTTCGAGAGATTTAAAGACCTACTTGTTCAATGCCCTAATCATGGGATCGAAAGTTGGCAACTTTGCCAAACATTATACGAGGGATTGAACTCGGCAACGAAGCAGTTGCTAGAAACCATATGCCAAGGTCATTTTCTCTCCAAGTCTAGCGACGAAGCTTGGCAGTTTCTTGAGGATCTTAGTAAGCAAACAATTCAGTGGGAGAGTACCAAGACCACATCATCTTCTTCTGTTGGTCAATCTAGGGCAGGCATACACCAAGTGGATATGTCGATTGCTATGAAGGCCGAGATGGCCGCACTTATGAAAAAGCTAGAAGCCATTGAGACAAAAATCTCATCGTCTTCTCCTGCCCCTACTTTACCCACACGAACTGTTTGTGCTTGTTGTTCGAATCCATCGCATCTAACCGAAGAGTGTCCTTATAATGCACCTATTCAAGGACAAGATCAAGTCAATGCTGCATTTCAGAAACGGCAACGAAACGATCCGTACTCTTCGACATACAATCAGGGGTGGAGGAGTCACCCAAATTTCGCTTGGAACCAAAATCAACAAGTCCAAGGAAATAACAATTTTCAAAGACCTCCTCCACAACAACAACAAGAACCTTCACAAACTCAAAACCAGCAACCTTTCCAACAACAACCGTATATAAATCAAACGAACAATTTTATTCAACCAAATGATGATAAGGTTATCACACTCGAAAAAAGTCTAGATGCATTTCTTAAGCAATCTAAAGAATCCGCAGCAAGATTTGAAAATTATGTTCAGTCTTTGATGCATAACAATGCCTCACACGATCAAAGTATCAAATCTATTGAGGCACAAATTGCACAATTAACTGCTGCGTTGAGCGAGAGAGAAAAGGGAAAGCTTCCATCTCAACCATTTCCAAATCCCGGTCACACACAAAACGCATATCACAATCACAATGTAAATGCGGTGACCACGTTGAGATCCGGAAGAGTGTTGCAGAATAATGTGGAAACTAGTGATGACATCCCCGCCTGTGGTTCTTCTTCTTCGTTTTCTTCTTCTTCTTCTCCATCGTCACCTTCCCCTTCGTCATTTTCTTCACCCTCTTCTTCACCTTTTTCTTTAGAGCCTATTCTCCACCCTTCACATGGCTCTACTTCTTCTAGCTCGAACGGACCCATTTCTCACAACATGAACACATCTACACTGGGATCCGTTCCTACTCCACATTCTACTCCACAGACATTTGACTCAATGAATTTTCAAAATGCTCCATTCCCAAACAGGTTGAGTCCTAATAAACCAACTGCACAAGTAGAGAAGATTATGGAGATATTTAAGCAGGTTAGCATAAATTTACCTCTCTTGGATGCAATCCAACAAGTCCCTTCATACGCGAAAATCTTAAAGGGCTTATGCACCTCGAAGAGAAAGGCATCTCAAGTACCCAAGAAAGTGCTAGTGGCTAGTGCAGTGAGCAATGCTATTAACCACCATCAAACCTTACCCCAAAAACGAAAGGACCCTGGCTGTCCTATGATTTCAATCACAATTAGGGATAAGAAAATTAATCGAGCACTTTTAGATCTTGGGTCTAGTGTTAACCTGATTCCCTACTCCGTGTACGAACAATTAGGGGTTGGAGAGTTGAAACCCACTCGTTGTACTCTCCAAATGGCTGATCGATCAATCACCCATCCAAGGGGTCAGCTAGAGGATGTGTTGATCAAAGTAGGGGAGTTCATATTCCCTGTTGATTTTATTGTTATGGATACACAACCTATTGCTAACCCAAGAAACCAAATTCCGGTGATCCTAGGTCGACCATTTTTGGCCACTTCCAATGCTGTAATAAACTGTCGCAATGGCTCCATGACTCTATCCTTTGGGAAGATGTCTAGTGAGTTCAATATTTATAAGATGGGAAGTCTGCCCCCCGTGCCTAAAACTAGTACATGAGATGTTTGCTCTATTCACGAAATCACGCAGAAGGACTGCGAGCTTGAAAGATTTCTATTTGATGAAAACAGTTTTGACGCCACTAGTGCGTCCCTCCTTGAGCCTACCACAGTTGACACAACCGATATGGATTATGAATGTTTCACTTTTTCGGATGATGACGACTCACAGCCCGAATATGAGTCTTTTGAATTTGTGGATGAGTTAGTTGAACCATCCGAATCGGTTGTTTGCAGTGATTTCGAACCTGTGTTGGAGTCCTTTGAGTTCGAGGTAGATTCCGCAATGATTCTTTCGCCTCCGAAACTCGAACTCATGTCCTTACCGCCTCACCTTAAATATGCTTACATAGGTGAAAATGAGACCTTTCCCATTATAATATCAGCTTCTCTAGCCCTTGAGCAAGAGAACGCCCTTTTGATGGTCTTACAAGATAGGCGGCAAGTTTTCGGTTGGACTGTGGCGGAAATCGAGGAGATCAGTTCCCTTATAATTGAATATCATATGAAATTGATGGATGATGCCAAGTCAATAGAGGACCCACAGGAACATTTTGGAGATATTGTGGTTAGTCAACCTCCTCTTTCAGAAGTTGAACCACCCCCATTTCTTTTAATAAGCTACGAGAATGCCAATATTCCACTGATTGCTGATCATTCGCATTCTCGTTTTGATTCATCACCACCTCCTGTCTATTCACCTCCATACTTTCCATATCACCACTTCTATCTTCCCCAATTCTTTTTGGACCGCCACAACTTATTCTTCCACCAACCAATACTCCTTACTGATAAATTTTTCAACTGGTTGGTGTTGACTTTTGGTCTATGCAAAGTTTGGCAGTAATATCTAACATAGTTTAAATGAAGTTTGGGGGAGGGCCTTTTTGTATATATTTTTTGTTTTTCTTAACAATAAAAAAATTATAAATAAATAAGCAGGGAAGTGCCGGTATTTTAACCCTCTTGGTTTAGCATGACAGTGAGGACACTGTCAAGTTCAAGTTTGGGGGTATGCTCGGTACGTCTTCTTCCTTCGCATTCATTTGTACATATTTTTGCATTTGCATACTTATTTGAAAACCCATAAAAATTGAAAATTTTTGAAAAATTATAAAAATAATTGTATTCAATTTTGGCCTTATTTGACTAGAGTTTGACATATAGGTTAACTTAGATCTTAGACTTAGTGACTTAAAAACCCTAAAAATAATATTCCTTAAAGTTTAACGGTAGAACGTATATGCCTTGTAGTTTATTTAGAAATAGGCAAATTTTGGGTTCACTTCTTGGACTAAGTCGAAACAAGGGAAGAGTATTGATGTTCTTATTAGAGTACAAGTTTGAAAAATAGTTCCTAGCTTAAGTCTAGATTCTGAAAATGTATACCCTACAACTTGCACAATCACGCAACTTGAAACTTGGAATAGTAGAAGAGACATTGAATTGCTCTTGCCTAAAGTCCTTAGTACAATGAAAATAAAGAGAGAGAAAAAGTGAATAAAAAAAAATGGACACTGGTTTTTGTAATTACTTAAGGCTGTAAAAATAGAAAAATCTTTAGCGAGGGTGCTTCATCACCTAGTGCCTTAGACCAACTGGTTTGGGAGTCACTGCTAAAAGCCTTGGGTATTGCAAAAACTAGGAAGTACGCTTTAAAGTGCTAACGCATCTTGTAATCGGTTGTTGGTACCTCAAGAAGTATTAACAGTCGCATGAAGGATGTGTAAGCGAAATTCAAAATTAACGAATTAATAAGTGCTTTGGACAATGGACGAGAGTACGATTGCTTGATTTGAATTTCCAAGTGTAGGGGTGATCTATACACACACGTGGGGATATGTGATTAGAGTTTAGATGAGAGAAAGGAATGAAAGATAGAACTTGTATCTTTAGTAGAGTTGATAGAAATTCCTAAGTAGAGATGAAACCCTAGAAGGAAGACTTAAGAGATGCCAAAAGCTAAGTAGGTCTACATAACATATATAATCTTAAGTTAGATGATTAGGAAGCGTGAAGAATGTGGGTGGATAATTTGCGAGTCAAAAGATAATAGAATTCCTTGTTAGAAGACCTAATTGGAAAACAAAAGTAAATGGGCTGAATTGATAGGATTTTGTGGGTAGTATCCGCTGAAAACCCTCAGGAGACAACACTCCTCCTACTAGGGACACCTAGAGGTTTAACGGCTTGTTGCACGTGCTCAGTGCAATCGCGTTTCCCTGCGAAAGTGCGGTTAGGATTTTTTTTTAGTAAATAAAAATAATAATAAGTTTGCTCGAGGACGAGCAAAAGATAAGTTTGGGGGTATTTGCTCAGACCATAATATTGCATTTTTCATTCCCCTATTCTTAACCGTTTTATAAATAAACAGGTACTCTTGACGCACGTTTGTTGCATGTTATAGGATACAGGCTCTTGGAGCAAATACAGTGAAAAAGACGAAAGTTGATACAGAAAAGGGACTTTTGACCAACAAGTAGACGGATCTTACTCAAGCTGAGACGAAGAACAGTGCAAGGTCCAAAAAGACGAAAGTGAAACGGTCAAAAGATCCTTACAAGTTTTCACTGAAGATCTGTAGAAGACCCAGAAGTCAAACAGAGAAAAGTGGTGAAGAAACAAGAAGCCCAAATGCCCATAATATAGCTCAAGAATTTTGGTGAGCTGAGCTCACCAAAGGGCCGCGGAACCGCGGCCCAAGCGCCCTATTACCGCGGTTCCGCGGCCGTCTAATGCCCGTGTCGGCGCAAACTTTCTGAGTTGGTGCATCGGTGCGAGTGTTGGGATTTTCCGTGGGCAAATCTGTAATTGCACATGTGCGAGAGTCTGTAACCCTAGTTTTCTTGTTTGCTTATAAATTATAATCAAAAATTGTAAAACCCTATGCCTCTTTTCAATCAATAAAATTCAGAATTGCTGGGAGTTTAATCAGATCTGTTCTATATTGCTTGGAGGGAGCCATCAAACTAGTAAGTAATTTTATTTCTTTGCTTTTTATTCTCTTTTAATTAGTATGTTTGTTCATCCCCTAATGAGCGAGTAATCTCCTCGCTTGTTAGGGTTAGCCTTAGGGAAAGGTTTGAGAGATGAGATCTCTCACCCCTTTCATGCCCCTTCACAAGAATTAGAACTTCATGCATACACGCACAACCGCTCCCTACGGCACCCTACCCCTCGAGGTAACGGTGACACCGTAGTATAAAGGCCCGGTTGCGCGTGTTTTCCATGGGGGTTAGGGTAATTATCGATAAAGGAAGGAGAAGAATCTAGAGAAAGAAACATCTTCCAAAAAGATTCTAATTCACTTTATTGATAATTACCACAACATCTAATAGATCAAAAATAGGGCAATGAAAGCGGTGAGGAAACCTTTAATCTCCAAACTTCCCCTAAACCTAACCCTAGCAAGACTTTAATTTAGATTAATTTAGTTTAGTGATAGATCTAGTTTTTAGATTTAATCAATCCAATACGACATTTGGAATCAACTCGTAAAGACGCATTAAGATAATTACCCATCTCTGTGGATCGACCCGTACTCACCGGCTAGCTGCAAAGCGACGCCGTTTCTGATTGCGGTTAAATTAATATTTTCATACTAATCAGTAACCATAAGACAGTATCAAGAGACTGGTATACATGTTAAGATAAAGAGCAACCAGATAGCATACTATCATATCGAGCAAGAAAGTCCTCTCTATATATGTCCAAGCATCCAATATAATTTACATCATCTGTACAATACTAGCCTCTAGAGCATACATACAACTGACAGTAACGGCTACCCAGATATTGAGTGATTAGAAGATCAACAAGCAAGCTTGTCCAAACTCCCATGAAGCCACTAAGCAACACTTTCCGTACAGTCCAGTCTCTTCATCCGATATGTCTCATATGAATTCGAGGGGTGGTAACGTCAGACCCCAATAACTTTA
Organism: Agapanthus africanus; assembly: GCA_030015575.1. Taxonomy (NCBI): domain Eukaryota; kingdom Viridiplantae; phylum Streptophyta; class Magnoliopsida; order Asparagales; family Amaryllidaceae; genus Agapanthus; species Agapanthus africanus. Next base: position 122,753,069 of record CM057347.1, on the reverse strand, counting down.
TAAGTCATGCCGATGTATGGCTCATAACGGTTCGAGAAACTACTGGAAACTCTTACCATTAAATCTCATGAGCAGCCCTAGCCAGGGACTTCCAGTTATAACCAATCGAGCATAGCGCAACATCAACTCCCAATACCGGGAAAGACGAAACCCCTCCTATCGCTCATTGCCTCTATGTAACTCAGGACTATACCCAAAATCCACCTGTTTGCACGACTCCTTTGAGCTGTGGTAGAAAGGAAATCAAACCACAGTGGGAGCCACACAAGACTTTATGATGATCTCGGGACTACAGACTGACCTGTACCAGTGTCACTAGAGAACTGCTATCTGACGATAAGTATACTACCAACTGGGAGTTCTCGGCGAGTTCTGTTCGGTGTACTCATTCTCTAATGATCACCTGTATACAATCTTTGATGTCACACATCAATAGTTATGGGAGCAACCATCGCCTTCTAAGGGTCAAGAAACGTATACACTAGTCTACTCTAGAATATCGATGCCCTGTCTCGATATCCCCTCGACTAGGAACAATTAAAGGATGTGCTTATGGACTACACAAGTCCTAGTAGTATGATTCGCATCATAGTCCTGGTAGTCAAGCTAACATCCTAAGGGCTTTATCAATATGTATACAAGATATAAAATACTAAGTAAAACACATCACATATTAAGATAAAGAGAAACCAGATAGCATACTATCATGTCGAGCAAGAAAGTCTTCTATATATATGTCTAAGCATCCACTATATCATACAATAATGGCCTGTAGGGCATACATATTCCTAGCATGGTTTTCCTTCTGACCCCTCATTCTTGATTTTTTGCACTTATTGAACTTCTTCTCTTAATGTTGCAATATATTGTGTTATTTCTTGATAGAATATGTAGTTTTGAATGGTTGCAAATTAACTTTTAACACATATCCTATTTTTTCTTTAGATATCTTTTTTGTTACATTAAAATTGAAGTAGAAAGGAGAGTTAAACTTAACTAAGTGTAGTGAACTAGTTAAAAAGGACAAGCTTCCACAAAAGCATATGTTCTATACTTGCTGGCCTCATTTAGTTTATTTCATCCTCATTTCGTCTAAATTCCTTACACTTGTAGTTTCTTTTGTTTCGATTTGATATCGCATTCTAAACGATTCCTTGTAATCGGTGTAGACACGGGATGCCTTTTGAATTCAAATAGAAACTAGAAATTCCCGGTGATTTGTTTCAAAAAGAGAATATATAGAAGTAGTAACCGCAATCAATAACGGTGTCGCGTGTAGCGAGCGTTAGTGAGTACGGGTCATCCTCTGGGATTCGAGGAATTCGTAAATTCTTGCTTTAGATGAGTCGAAAGAACTAGTAAAGAAATTCAAGAAATTGTTTAAGATTTGGTTGAATTAATAGTTTCAAGAAATTCAAGAAATCGCTTTCAAGAAAGGAAATCAAGAAAATATTCAAGATCTGATTATCAAGAAAATATGAAGAAGGCTTGTAGGATTCGATCGAATTTAGTGGCCATGGATGACTAATAAAGGTAACTCATCTTTTCGATTGACAGTTTAACGCTAGATTGATGGCGATGAATGAGGATTAGGGTTTTTTGGAAGAAACTAGGGTTTCTTCACTATAGTCTCTTGTCCTATCATTGATCCCATTCATTTTCTAGCCCTTCACAAAAAGATCGTCAATCTTATCTCACATCGTGGTCAAGATAATCAATAATTTGATATTGTACCCAATGAAGATGTTAACGATTCATTTACGAAGATTTGTAGATTTCATAAGACTAAAGAAAAGTATAAAATTCTATCCTCCATCGATCTACCTTAATCCTACGGATCCTATCAAGCGGAGATATACTCGCGCATCCTGAAAATAGAAGAAAGATTAGAAAAAGAACTCATAATGCGGAATTTTAAAAGAAAACGAAATTGAAACTAATTATCACCTTTATTATTTAACTTCAAATTACAACTTCTTCAATCCGAGATTACAAGAAGAATTGCTCTTGATCACTCCCTTGAAGAGGTAATTTTTCCGTCGATCTTTACGTTGCTCGATCGCCGTGAGTCTTGGACCTCTCGTAGATCACATGCTCATTAATGATGATCGGCTTCGTATAAAGCATCTTTTGTTGAATCGCTTGATGAACTTCTTGATAATTCTTGATTTTTGGATCTTGGATTTGATGTTGTTTTTGAATTTGTGTTGAATTGGATGGAAGTTGAGCCAAAATTAGGAACTAATTAGGAACCTTTTCTTCATGACCTTGGTCCATTTTATAGCCCTCTCTTTAAGCTTCCCCAACAAGTTAGGTTGTTATAGAGAAGTTTCCAGAACAAGATTGTTACAACGAGGATTCCCTAGCAAGCTAGGATGTTGATAAGAAGTTTCCAGAGAGTTCCCGACCCCGAAGTGTAGGGTTACTAGGCACTCTAATAAGGTTCTACAAGGCATCTAGCATGCCCGATTAAAATTTTAGCCGTGCCGAATAACCCTAAACAAGATCTTTGCTAGACAATTAGAGTTTCACATGCAAGTAAATAACATTTACGACTAAGTGAATACAAAATACAACCTTTGTAGATCGGTCCTTCACTTCTAAAGCTCCTTGTTGTAGTCCCTTCGCTGCGATCATGGTTCTCCCGGGCTCTTGCATGGCTTCACGAGATGAAAGAAGCGTCCGTGCTTGAAGTCTTCGAGGCCGAAGATGATCTACGTCGAGGGAATACCAACTCAAGCTACTACTTCACTAACTAGAGAATTAGTGAAGCAAACACCCTAAACTAAAGTGCTAGTCTAGTAGAGGATGGAGAAATAGGAATTGGGTTCACTTTAGAATTTATTTTCTCACAATGTTTCTCACCTTGGATCAAACCCTAGAGAGCTTTTTAGCTCAAGGAAGAAGATGAAGAAAATCAAGAGAGAATGATAATGATCAAGTGAGAAAGCTAACCATGATGAGTGAGTATCATATACTAACTCATGTAGAGACATAACCATGGCTAATCCAAAATGGTTAGATTAATAAAAATCTAAAGTAAAACAAATTTAGTGGACTTTGTCAAAGTATCCACAAACTTCTACAAGCTTCAAGCTTATGACAAAAGCTCTACTAATTTGTAATTACCTTAAATAAATATTAACCACCATTTAAAATAGAATGGTGTATGTCTTGCACACCCATGAATGATGTAACAACAACCATGAGACAAAAAGAAAGCACATTTTAATATATATCACATATATATTAAAATTGTGCACATGTGAGAATAATCCTTAAGTGAACAAATGTTAGTTAATGTAAATTAGTATATCTAATATACAATTATACACTAAATTATTAAATCAACACTTGACTTAATAATCCGGTCATATCTCATATAACCGACTAACATCCAATGTATCGACTTATCGAATCAACACTTGATTCGATAACCCGGCTATATCACATATAACCGACCGATACAAAAAGTCGCGAGAATAGAATACGGTATCACATACACGCATTATTCTCGGTCTCGCACATATCACATACGTGCTCCTATTTCGTTTTGCCTGAGCCAGTAAAACCTCTATGTAGGACTCTAAAGACTCGTCAATACGCCGGCAGTAGGTGATGATCACATCAAACACCCACAAGCCATCAGCAGTACTAGCTGGACGTAACGGCTACCCAGGTATTGAGCGATCAGAAGATCAGCAAGCAAGCCCGCTCCAACTCCTGTAAAAGCCTAACGGTAACACTTCCCGTACAGTCTGATCTCCTCGTCTGATATGTCGCATATCAAGTCTAGGGGTGGTATGTTAGTGTTTATGCCCTAGAAGGCCATTACTGTATCATACTAGTTTGTATATTACTTAATTGAAGCTTGGGATATTCACATGTATATAACAGTCTTGCTAAAATATGGTAGTATGCTACTTGGTTTTTCTATCTTAATATGTGAGTATACGTATTGATAGAGCTCTTAGGATCTTGCTTGACTACCAGCGTTGTGATGGCAGTCACACTAGTGGGGGCTGGGTAGTCTACAAGCACATTCTTATTCAGGTCCCTAGTCGTTGGATTATCGAGACAGGGCATCGATACTCCGGAGTAGATTGGTGTGTACGCTTCTCATCCCAGTTGGGGAGATGGTCTGTCCCACAGCCGTCAGTACGTCATACTGGAGATAGTATACAGGTGCTCGTTAGGTTATGGGTACACCGGACAGGACTCACAGGGAACTGTTGGTTGGTTTTATACCAGTCGTCAGTGAGCAGTTCCCAGGTGACATGAGTACAGCATAGTCCGCAGAATTGACACTGCTACTTCGCCTCGAGTGTGTCCCACTGTTCTTAGATTGCTACCCTACCACGGCTCAAAGGAGTCATGCAAACAGGTAGCAGTTGGGTGCAGTCCCGAGCACTTGGAGGCAGTGGCGGTTAGACAGGATTCGTCTCTCCCGGTATTGGGGGTTGATATCGCGCTGTGTCAGAGAGCCATTACGCAAAGTCCCTGGCCAGGGCAAGCGAGATTTGCTGGTAGGTTCCAGTAGTTTCTCAGGGTGTAATGGGCTTCGCTCCGACACGACTTATACCGCTATTAGGGGACTGACGCTTGCCGCCCCCCTAGGCCCGATATGCGATAGTCTTAGACGAACGGACCGGACTGTATGGAGATTGTCACATCAGACTCTGTAGGAGTTCGGATGGGTTTCCTCATCGGCCTTCTTATCGACATCTACCTAGGGACCGTTACGTACAGCTAGTGCCGCTTGCGGTCTGTGGTTAAACCCACTGCCAGCGTAGTACTCGAGTCTCTAGAGTCCCACACAGAGAGTTTCCCTACTCCAGGCGAAACGATATAGAGGTCGTATGGTTTTACGACAAGGGTTCGAACGCATACGTGTGTTTACGCACGTACGACTTTCGGACAGATTTTACTAGTCGGCTTTGGTTTAAGCCAGTTACTAGTATCCGGTTATTGGATTTATACAGTCTAAAGTTTTTCCGCGTTTTCGCGGATAGGAAGGGCGTTCTCGTAATTGCGCGAGAAGCTTCTAGAAGATGGTGACTAAGGAGGTTAAGGTGGCATATACATTGAATGAGATTAGTGAGTCATATGAGTGATTCATCCATATCATTAATGCATCATAAATGCTTAATGACTCATGGTAATGAATCACCCTTAGATATTTATGAAGCATGATTATTCATCATTTGTTTTTCTTTTATTGATAAATCTTAATGCTTCATATATATTATGATAACTCATTTTCTCATATCAATTATTCTTCTCACCTTCTCTCTCCTCAAGCTTCCTCTCTTCAAACCCTAATCCTCCCCTCTCATGTGTTGAGTACAAGGATTAGTTAGACTACTTAATCCATAACCCTCACTCTATATCATCTAGGTACTTTGATTAACACTTAAAGAAACCTAGTTGCCTCAAGTTTAGAGGCAAAGCTTGGAGTTTAGCTCTCGTGGTGGATCGTCTACTACTTGGAGAAGGCCGAGGAGGAGGTGGAGTTCGTAAAGACGAAGGACACGGTTCTTTAGGTATAATCCCTTTACATAGTAGTTGTTAACTTCTATGTTTGTTGTTAGTTATCGTTTAGCTTCGATTCATGCGGTTAGTCGATGTTTAAGCAAAGAACAAGATCGTTTTTCATATTTCTGCCTCCCCGCAAGTCGTGGGGTGTTGTACATCGACTTACAGTGGTATCAGAGCCTCGCTAAACAATAAATAACTCGCTTGCAAAATTGTATGAATTTCGAACGAAAAAAACCAAAACCGGAAAACCCCGATATCATGGTTTCTGTCGATTTTTAAATGAAATCCAAAAATTTTTCAGGCAGGTTCAGGAAGCCCGAAATGATAGTATTAGAACACCCAAGAAAACTGGGCTCGCGAATCGACTAAACCGCCGCGAAACCACGGAGAATCCCCCCGATCCGCCGCGATTCCGCCGCCGAGTTGCCGATTCACAAGCCCAATTTTCCTGTGCTGGTTCTCTGTGATATTCGGTATTTTCTGGAATTTTTAATTTTTGCTCAGGTTTCAGATTTACAGAGAAGTATTGGAGAAAAATTAAATGTGTTTAATCGATCGAAATTATACGGTATTTGCTTGTTGGATTATATCTGTGTTTGTATAATGTGTTCGTAAACCTCCCCTAACTGCTAGTATGTCGGTTGGCAGGGGGTTGCACATTTCTGTAATGGATTTTACTGTTTGTGTTGGACTGTTGTGATGTATAGCTGGGGTTATGTAATGGGTTATTATTTAATTCATTTGATGTAAATGTAATTTGTTGTAATATTATTTTGCGGGGCACATCCAGGTTGCGGTTGTAGCCACCGTTGTATTATTTCATTTTACTGTTTTTGCTCCTAGGACAGACCCAAGGTGGGGTGCACAAACTGCCGGGCGGGTAGTTTGCCGTACCCGTTGGGGTCTTGGGTGGGGTAATGGCTATTCATCACAACTGTGTAATCCGTCTTTTGTTGCAGGCTCAAAACAAACACGGATTACTTGTAAATCCAATAAAGTTCATCTGTGATCTGGAATGCCTATTATTGCGTCTGACGAATGTATAATATCTATATATGATAGCTATTTAGACGTCACTTATGTTTTACACCCGCGCTAGCCCAGCCCCCGCTCTGTCGTTAGTTAAGTAACCTAACGGGTGATGACGGGACCCCGTGGCGAATGCAGATGGCATAAGAGAACGTTGTATTTTCGTTGTTTTCTGCAATGATAGGTTAATGATGGGACGCATTATTTATAATGCAAAGAAAATAAACCAAAAGTTTAATCGTTGGAACAATTTAAAAGAAACCACTCGGTTATTTTAAAAGAGCAGAATTTTTAATTGCGGAGCTTTAACCACTCCTTTTAAAAAGCTATCAGGTTCCTTCGATTATATCAAGTTCACTACGTCACGGTTTCGCCAAAACCAGTCGTAGCCCTCCGTCATTTCTTATGGATGGTCAGTAGTATTCAAGCTATGTTTGTTGGCTTTCGTCAAGGCATAGTGTTTGGTAGCTGCTGGGGTATTCATTTGTTGCATAGATAGATGAGTTGGTTTGGGACAATCGTATAACCTTGTTGGTTTTCGTCAAGGGTATATACGGGTGGGTTCAAATTAACAAGATAATGATGGGCAGAACTTGACATGTGTTTTATGATTTGTTGGCTTTCGTCAAGGTCATAAGAACATGGGGAAAAAAATCTATATCGGGAATTTCTAAAGAAACTGAAATTTGCAAAGAGATGCATACTATTTGGAGTTTGATTAATGTTGGTAGGATTCCTTCAACATTATCATACGATGATATTTGGATCCCGATCCTACTGTGGGTATATGCTACTTATCAGGAGATTCATCACTTAACGATCAATGCTATAAACCAAGTAAGTGTCAAGAAAGGTGTCAGCGGGGTTACGCCCCCAGAGAAAAGAGGTTATTTAATTAAGGAACTTCGCGAAAGCGTTGGAAAACCTCCCTCGAAGTACCGACACTAGCCTGGCTGAACGGTTAAGCAAGTATTGTACAGTGAGAATAGTCCTGGCTAATTCTTCTTTTATGGTTTGAGGAAGGATTCGAGAAACAGTGGGAGCCATCCAGTTTAGATAAATTAAAAACCAATCTAAACTTGCAAGAGCATCATGCTAAAGTGTTTTCTTCTCTCTCTCTCATTGCAGCGACCTTGTGACCATGACTAGGTTACATCTAGATAATAAGTTGACTGAATCTAACTTATATGACTGGCAAAGGTCTGTCCAGATGACCATTGCCTATGACAAGCTGGACCACCCTATTACTACTCAAGATCCCGCCGTCCCAGGTCCAGTTTCCACCGTCATGGATATGGATATCCGTCAGACAAAGGAAAAGAATAAAGCGAAAGCCAAGTGCCTCGTGTTGGCTTCAGTTGATGGTATAAACCAGAAGCAGCACGAGAAGATGGACTCAGTTTCCATCTTTCTCCATAACAAAGATTTATATGGAGAGCAATCTCATATCATAAGATATGAGGCCTCGAACGAATTAATTCAAGCGAGGTCGGCTGACGGGTCATCAGTAAGGGACGACGTCCTTACGATGACTAGCTATATTGATGAGCTCAAGGACCTGGAGACCACGTTGGGAAACAGGTCATATGCTGACTTATTTCCACAGTCCCTACCCTCTACTTATACCCTGAAAGAAACCAGGGAGACACAAGCTCTGCTTAATGGGAGACCTTCTTCTTCTACATCCAGGGTGAAAGCAAAGGATGAAAAGAAGAAGAAGACCTCTACAAAGCCAATATACAGTGTCAGTAAAGTAGAAGGAAAGGAAAGAGCAAAAGTTTCGGGACTTGGAGTAGGCAAGGAGGGATGTTCCTATTGTTATAGGAACGGACATTGGCAAAAAGATTGCAAGGCTTTGGAAGCCAGTAGCCAGGATACGAAGCATGTTGTGGCTTCAGCCTCAAGTTTGTTTGTAATTGAGAACTGTTTGTCAATTAACTCTACTTCCTGGGTACTAGATACCGGAGCAGGATCTTATATCTGTAATTCGTTACATGCTTTGAGAAACCGTAAAGTTATAAGGATAGGTGATTTGTCTCTCAGAGTAGCAAACGGAATGAGCGTGGACGCTGAATCCGTGGGAGAATATCGCCTAGGTTTGACAAGTGGGCAGATATTGATTCTGTGTAACTGTCTGTATGTACCTAGTTTGACTTGTAATATCATATCAGTATCTTCACTTTCAAGAGAGGGATATGACTTTACATTCGTAAGCGATGTAGTTCACATCCACCTAAATCAAGTTCTGATTGGGTCCGGTACATTAGATGACGGTATATACGTATTGAATCAAGCTCAGGTTTTCAATATCCAGAACACACTTAAAATAAAGTCTCCATAAATGAATCATGCTTTCTTATGGCATTGTAGACTAGGTCACATCAATGAAACACAATTAACGAAGTTACATAGAGAAGGATATTTGAATCCGTTTGAATATCAATCTTATGCCACTTGTGAATCTTGTCTCATGGGAAAGATGACAAAGACTCCGTTTACTGGACACGGAGTAAGAGCGAGCGAGCTCTTAGGACTCGTACACAGTGACGTGTGCGGTCTGATGTCTACACATGCGCGAGGTGGTTATTCCTACTTCATTACTTTTACGGATGATTTCTCTAGGTATGGACATATCTTCTTGATGAAGCATAAATCCGAGGCCTTTGAGAAATTCCAAGAATAAAAGAATGAAGTGGAAAACCAAACAGGCAAAAGTATTAAGACACTGAGATCTGATCGAGGTGGTGAATACTTAAGTGCCGAGTTCCTGGGTTACTTAAAAGAGAAAAGAATTCTCTCTCAGCTTACTCCTCCATACACACCACAACACAACGGTGTATCGGAAAGGAGGAATCGAACCCTATTAGATATGGTTCGTTCCATGATGAGTAAGGCTGAGTTACCGTGATCATTCTGGGGTTATGCGCTAGAATCAGCGGCATATCTTTTAAACAAGGTTCCAACCAAGACTGTGCCTACCAGGCCATATCAGATGTGGAGTGGGAAGAAACCCTATCTTCAGTACCTGAAGACATGGGGATGTCCAGCTTTTGTAAAAAAGCAGCATCCGGACAAGCTCGAGGCACGCTCAGTAGAGTGTAAGTTTGTGGGATATCCAAAGAACTCCATGGGATATTGCTTCTACTACGCAGAGGACCAAAAGGTTTTTGTTTCTCGTCATGCCCGCTTCTTAGAAACTGAATTTTTAGAAAATCAGAAGAGTGGGAGCGCAGTAGAACTGGAAGAAATTCCAGAACCACAAGCTGTTACTGAAAGTTTGGTAGAACAAGAAGTTTCAGAAGAAAGGGACATACCAGCGCCTATCCGCAGAAGTAGTAGGCAGTCTCATCCGCCCGAGAGATACTACTGTTTTCTCATAGACGGGGATCGAGAAGATTGTGTCATTGATAATGACGACCCTACTAGCTTCCAACAAGCCATTCAGAGCGGCGACTCGGTAAAATGGCTGGATGCAATGCGGACCGAAATGGAGTCCATGTACACTAACAAAGTATGGACTTTGGATACTGCTCCAGATGGGGTAAAACCCGTAGGATGCAAGTGGATCTTCAGAAAGAAGATTGGTGTAGATGGACAGGTTGAAACCTATAAGGCTAGACTTATTGCAAAGGGTTTCCGTCAAAGACCTGGTTTGGACTATGACGAAACCTTTTCTCCAGTGACTATGCTGAAATCCATTCGGGTCCTTCTTGCTATTGCTGCCTTCCACGATTATGAGATCTGGCAGATGGACGTAAAGACGGCCTTTCTAAATGGAAATTTAGAAGAGAGCGTCTATATGGATCAACCAGAGGGATTCATTCAGAGTGGGAGCAGCGGTAAAGTATGCAAGCTGCTTAAGTCCATTTATGGACTAAAGCAGGCATCGCGGAGTTGGAACATCTGTTTTGATGATACTGTCAAAGAATTCGACTTTATCAAAAATCCAGATGAACCATGCATATACAGTAAGATTGTAGGGAGAGTTGTTGTAATCCTCGTCTTGTACGTGGATGACATTCTCCTAATAGGAAATGATATTCCTATGCTACAGTCAGTCAAAAGATTCTTGTCACAGAAATTCTCCATGAAGGACCTGGGTGATGCCACCTACATTCTGGGGATCCAGATCTATCGTGATAGATCAAAGAGGATGTTGGGACTTTCACAGTCCAGGTACATAGACACCATATTGAAAAGATTCAGTATGGAAGATTCTAAGCGCGGTAACCTACCGGCTTGTCACGGAATCACCCTCTCCAAAGAGATGTCTCCCAAGACTGATTTGGAAAGGGAACGCATGTCGATTATACCCTACGCTTCTGCGGTAGGCTCTATAATGTATGCGATGTTATGTACCAGACCAGATGTAGCATACGCATTGAGCATTGTAAGCCGGTATCAGGCAAACCCAGGGAAGAATCACTGGATAGCAGTAAAGAACATTCTCAAGTACCTGAGGAGGACTAAGGAGATGTTCTTGGTTTACAGCGGAAAGGACCTCAAGATGGAGGCCTATGCTGATTCCGGCTTCCAGAGTGACAAGGATGACTCCAAGTCCATGTCGGGTTATGTCTTTACCCTCAATGGAGGGGCGGTCTGTTGGAAGAGTTCCAAGCAGGACACCGTTGCTGACTCAACGATGGAACCGGAGTACATAGCTGCTTGCGATGCCGCAAAAGAAGCTGTCTGGATGAAGAAGTTCCTCACAGAACTTCAGGTGGTTCCTACCAGTGTTGGTCCAATACCTCTGTATTGCGACAACAACGGCGCTATAGCTTTAGCGAAGGAACCCAGGTCCCATCAGAAGTCCAAACACATCTTAAGGCGGTATCACCTGATCAGGGAGATCGTAGATCGCCGGGAGATCGAGGTAAAGAGAGTAAATACAGAGGATAACATTGCTGATCCATTCACTAAGGCCCTACCTCAGATTCAGTTCGAGAGGCTACTCGAGACATCGGTCTTCGATACGCCAGTACATGGCCCTAGTGCAAGTGGGAGATTGTTAGTGTTTATGCCCTAGAAGGCCATTACTGTATCATACTAGTTTGTATATTACTTAATGGAAGCTTGGGATATTCACATGTATATAACAGTCTTGCTAAAACATGGTAGTATGCTACTTGGTTTTTCTATCTTAATATGTGAGTATACATATTGATAGAGCTCTTAGGATCTTGCTTGACTACCAGCGTTGTGATGGCAGTCACACTAGTGGGGGCTGGGTAGTCTACAAGCACATCCTTATTCAGGTCCCTAGTCGTTGGATTATCGAGACAGGGCATCGATACTCCGGAGTAGACTGGTGTGTACGCTTCTCATCCCAGTTGGGGAGATGGTCTGCTCCACAGCCGTCAGTACGTCGTACTGGAGATAGTATGCAGGTGCTCGTTAGGTTACGGGTACACCGGACAGGACTCACAGGGAACTGTTGGTTGGTTTTATACCAGTCGTCAGTGAGCAGTTCCCAGGTGACATGAGTACAGCATAGTCCGCAGACTTGACACTGCTACTTCTCCTCGAGTGTGTCCCACTATTCTTAGATTGCTACCTTACCACGGCTCAAAGGAGTCGTGCAAACAGGTAGCAGTTGGGTGCAGTCCCGAGCACTTGGAGGCAGTGGCGGTTAGACATGATTCGTCTCTCCCGGTATTGGGGGTTGATATCGCGCTGTGTCAGAGAGCCATTACGCAAAGTCCCTGACCAGGGCAAGCGAGATTTGCTGGTAGGTTCCAGTAGTTTCTCAGGGTGTAATGGGCTTCGCTCCGACACGACTTATACCGCTATTAGGGGACTGACGCTTGCCGCCCCCATAGGCCCGATATGCGATAGTCTTAGATGAACGGACCGGACTGTATGGAGATTGTCACATCAGACTCTGTAGGAGTTCGGATAGGTTTCCTCATCGGCCTTCTTATCGACATCTATCTGGGGACCGTTACGTACAGCTAGTGCCGCTTGCGGTCTGTGGTTAAACCCACTGCCAGCGTAGTAGTCGAGTCTCTAGAGTCCCACACAGAGAGTTTCCCTACTCCAGGCGAAACGATATAGAGGTCGTATGGTTTTACGACAAGGGTTCGAACGCATACGTGTGTTTACGGACGTACGACTTTCGGACAGATTTTACTAGTCGGCTTTGGTTTAAGCCAGTTACTAGTATCCGGTTATTGGATTTATACAGTCTAAAGTTTTTCTGCGTTTTCGCGGATAGGAGGGGCGTTCTCGTAATTGCGCGAGAAGCTTGTAGAAGATGGTGACTAAGGAGGTTAAGGTGGCATATACATTGAATGAAATTAGTGAGTCATATGAGTGATTCATCCATGTCATTAATGCATCATAAATGCTTAATGACTCATGGTAATGAATCACCATTAGATATTTATGAAGCATGATTATTCATCATTTGTTTTTCTTTTATTGATAAATCTTAATGCGTCATATATATTATGATAACTCATTTTCTCATATCAATTATTCTTCTCACCTTCTCTCTCCTCAAGCTTCCTCTCTTCAAACCCTAATCCTCCCCTCTCATGTGTTGAGTACAAGGATTAGTTAGACTACTTAATCCATAACCCTCACTCTATATCATCTAGGTACTTTGATTAGCACTTAAAGAAACCTAGTTGCCTCAAGTTTAGAGGCAAAGCTTGGAGTTTAGCTCTCGTGGTGGATCGTCTACTACTTGGAGAAGGCCGAGGAGGAGGTGGAGTTCGTAAAGACGAAGGACACGGTTCTTTAGGTATAATCCCTTTACATAGTAGTTGTTAACTTCTATGTTTGTTGTTAGTTATCGTTTAGCTTCGATTCATGCGGTTAGTCGATGTTTAAGCAAAGAACAAGATCGTTTTTCATATTTCCGCCTCCCCGCAAGTCGTGGGGTGTTGTACATCGACTTACATGGTAAACGTCAGACCCCTATAATCGATAAGTCGTGCCAATGTGAGGATCATAACGGATCGAGAAACTACTGGTAACACTTACCAGTAAATCTCTAAATCAACCCTGGCCAGGGACTTCCCTGTTATGGCCAATCGAGCACAGCGCAACATCAACCCCCAATACTGGGAGAGACGAAACTCCTCCTATCGCTCATTGCCTCCATGTGACTCGGGACTGTACCCAAAAACCACCGTTTTGCACGCCCTCTTAGATGTGGTAAGGTGGAAATCAAAGCACAGTAGGAATCACACAAGACTCTATGACGATCTCGGGTCTACAGACTACCTGCACAAGTGTCACCAGAGAACTGCCATCTGACGTGAGGTATAATACCATCTGGGAGTTCTCGGCAAGTCCGTCCAGTGTACCCAGTCTCCACTGAGCACCCGTATACCAACTCTGATGTCAAACACCAATGGATATGGGATCATCCATCGCCCATCTCATGGGTCGAGAAGCGTATACGCTAATCTACTCTGGTATATCAATGCCCTGTCTCGATATACCTATGACTAGGAACATTAAAGGATGAACATATGGACTACTTTGTCCCCACTAGTATGATCCACATCATAGTCCAGGTAGTCAAGTACACATCCTAAGGGCTTTACCAACATGTAACTATAAGATAGTATCAAGAGACAAGTATACATGTTAAGATAAAGAGCAACCAGATAGCATACTATCATATCGAGCAAGAAGTCCTCTCTATATATGTCCAAGCATCCAATATAATATACATCATCTGTACAATACTGGTCTCTAGGGCATACATACAACTAACAATCTCCCACTTGCACTAGGGCCAGCTGCTGTAGTATCGCATACCAAGCATCCTGAAGAGTCTCTCGAACTGTATCTGGGGAATGGCCTTCGTGAGTGGATCCGCTGTGTTGTTCTTCGTGTCAACCCTCCTGACCTCGATCTCCCGGCGATCTACTATCTCCCGGACCAGGTGATACTGCCTCAGAATATGCCTGGATCGCTGATGGGACCTGGGTTCCTTGGCCAAAGCCACTGCTCCATTGTTATCACAATACAAAGGTATTGGATGCTCAATGGATGGAACCACTCCAAGTTCAGTAATGAACTTCTTGATCCAGACAGCCTCTTTGGCAGCATCGTTGGCAGCGATGTATTCAGCCTCCATCGTCGAGTCTGCCACGGTTTCCTGCTTGGAACTCTTCTAGCTAACTGCCCCTCCGTAAAGGGTAAAGACAAATCCCGAGTGCGACTTAGAGTCGTCCTTATCACTCTGGAAGCTCTAATCGGTAAAGGACTCCACTTGGAGTTCTCGGTTACCATACACCAAAAGCATCTCCTTAGTCCTTCCTAAGTACTTAAGAATGCTCTTTACAGCTGTCCAGTGACTCTCTCCAGGATCAGCTTGATACCTACTCACTACACTTAGTGAGTATGCTACATCAGGTCTGGTACATAGCATCGCGTACATGATAGAGCCTACAGCCGAAGCATAGGGTATCTCTTGCATGCGAGCTCTCTCCAAATCAGTCTTGGGAGACATCTCTTTGGAGAGAGTGAATCCAGAGATCATGGGTAAGTTCCCATGCTTGGATTCTAACATACTAAACCTCTTTAGTATGGTGTCAATGTACCTGGATTGGAACAATCCCAATATCCTTTTAGATCTATCTCTATAGATCATAATTCCCAGTATGCAGGAGGCATCACCTAGATCTTTCATTGAGAATCTTTATGATAAGAAGAGCTTGACCGATTGCAGCATAGGAATCTCATTTCCTATCAAGAGTATGTCGTCCACGTATAATACGAGGAAGACAACCTTACTCTCTGCCACCTTCTTGTGATACAAGGTTCATCTACGTTTTTGACAAAATCAAACTCTTTGATAACGACGTCAAAGCAGATGTTCCAACTCCGCGATGCTTGCTTTAATCCATAAAAGGATTTAAGCAGTTTGCACACCTTCCCGCTGCTCCCACTATCTACAAAGCCCTCTGGCTGAGTCATGTACACGCACTCTTCTAAATCACCGTTTAGAAAGGCGGTCTTAACATCCATTTGCCGGATTTCGTAGTCATGATATGCAGCGATGGAAAGCATGATCCGGATGGATTTAAGCATAGCCACTGGAGAAAAGGTTTCGTCATAGTCCACACCAGGTCTTTGACGAAAGCCCTTTGCAACAAGTCTAGCTTTGAAAGTCTCCACTTTCCCAACTACACCAAGTTTTTTCTTGAAGATCCGCTTGCTCCCAATGGGTTTTACCCCTTCAAGAGCATCTTCCAAAGTCCATACTTTGTTGGTGTACATGGATTCCATCTCAGACCGCATTGCATCCAGCCATTTCAATGAGTTACCACTCGTGATGGCCTGCTCGAAGCTAGTTGGGTCATCATCCTCCATGATGCAATCCTCACTCCCACCATCCATGAGAAAACCGTAGTATCTCTCAGGTGGGCGAGGAACCCTACTAGATCAGCGGAGTGGCTGGGGTTCATCGGGAACTACCAAATCCTCCGGTTCTACTAAATCTTCAGTTGCAGTTTGTGTATCTGGAACCTCTTCCAGCTCTACCACTTTGCGACTAATTTCTTTTACAAGAAATTCCGTTTCCAAAAAGGTGGCATGTTGAGCAACAAACACCTTTTGTTCCTCACTGTGGTAGAAAAAATACCCATATGAGTTCTTTGGATATCCCACAAACTTGCAAAGAACTGACCGTGCCTCGAGTTTGTCCGGATTTTGTCTTTTGACATAGGCCGGACAACCCCATATCTTAACTCGTTTAAGATATAGCCTCTTCCCACTCCATATCTCATATGGTGTGGTAGGTACAGATTTAGATGGAACTTGATTCAATAGGTATGCCGCTGTCTCCAGTGCATACCCCCAGAAGGAAATAGGTAACTCAGCTGTGCTCATCATAGAGCGCACCATATCTAATAGGGTGCGGTTCCTCCGTTCCGATACACCGTTGTGCTATGGTGTATATGGAGGAGTCAGCTGAGAGAGAATCCCATTCTCTTTTAGGAAGTCCAGGAATTCTTTGCTCAAGTATTCACCTCCTCGATCAGATCGAAGGATTTTAATACTTTTCCCGGTTTGGTTCTCGACTTCTTGTTTATATTCTCTAAATTTCTCAAAAGCTTCTGATTTGTGTTTCATCAGGAACACATACCCGAATCTAGAGAGATCGTCAGTGAATGTAATGAAGTACGAAGAACCATCCCTGGCATGTGTATACATGGGACCGTATACATCACTATGTACCAGTCCCAAGAGTTCCGTAACTCTTTCTCCGTGTCCCGTAAACAGAGTTTTTGTCATCTTGCCTTTGAGACATGACTGGCAAGTGTCATAAGATGAAAATTCAAACGGATTCAAATATCCATCCTTATGTAACTTAGCTAGTCGTGTCGCATTGATGTGACCCAGTCTACAATGCCACAAGAAGGATTCATTCATTTCTGAACTCTTCCTCTTGTGTGTGTTTGTTATGCTCAGAACTATTGATTGATTTAGAACATAAATGCCATTGCACAACGTGCCTGATCCAACCAACTTTTGGTTTAGAAAAATGTTCATAACATTATCCTGCAATACAAAATTATATCCTTCTTTACTCAACAAAGAAACCGATATAATGTTGCATATCAGGTTCGGCATGTAATAGCATTCGTTCAGAATCAATGTATTACCAGTTGGCAATACAAGGTGATATTCCCCGACGGTTTTAGCTGTAACAATTGCACCATTTCCAACCTTTATGTCTTTATCACCTTCTCCAAGTTCTCTACCTTTCCTAAGCCCTTGTAACTGATTACATATATGGGATCCTGACCCGGTATCTAATACCCAGGACGTAGGGCAAATGGAGAAACAGTTCTCTGTAACGAACACACCCAAAGAAAATGCATCAACATGTACTTTCTTCATTCGGGTGGCATGGGAATCCTGGTATTCCCCTATATCATGTTCAGTCTTATAACTTTTATAAGAAAGAACGGAACCAACGTTCCCCAGCACAGTATAACATGTGGGTTCGGTCAATACATCCATATTATTATCTTTATTAAGGCATGATATGGTCGCTACCTGGAGAGAGAGAGAAGAAAATACTTTAGCGTATGCTCTTACAAGATCAGATTGGTTATTATTTTATCTAATCAGGATGGCTCCCACTGTTTTTATCAAATCTTCCTTCAAATCCTAAAAGGAAAGACTAGCCGGGATTAATTACAGCCTACAATTTCGCCAATCTTTCAGCCAGGCCAGTGTCGGTACTTTGAGAGAGGTTCCCCGTGCTTTCGCACGGACCTAATTAAAGTAAAGCTCGTTTTCCCAGAGGCATAACCCCGTTGACACCTTTCTAGACACCTACTTAATCGGCTAATTGTCCTATGTAAAACTCTCCCGGGAGTAACAATTACTCGCAGTGGGTATCGGGATCCAACTATCTCATAGAAGGTATGCAATCTCATTGCAAATTTCAACACTTGAAATTCCCGAGAATATTTTGCCCCAAACGATCTATGACCTTGACAAGGTCAACAAACCATAGACCGTAAGTCAAGTTCAACCCGTCATTTCTTGATTGAATTAAACCTACCCGCACGACCCTTGACAAGGTCAACAAGGCCGTACAACTATCCTAATCCAATCTGCATCATATGCATAAGCAGATAAATACTGGTCAGCTACCGCACACTGCGTCTTGACAAGGTCAACAAACGCAGCACGAATACTAAGCAGGACTTATCTGAAATGACGGAGGGCTACGACAAGTTTTTCTGAAAACCTATTGCATAATGAACTTGATATCGTTGTAGAATCGAGTGAATTTTGAAATGGAGTGTTTTTTAGGCTTTTATTAGTTTTGCTAAAGAGGTCCTTCCCGGTGAAGGGATCTCGGCTCTTTCCTTATGGAATAAGATGCAGGATATATCATATATATCGCTATGCAAAGCAAAAACTCCAAAAGCAATCGAAAGACAAACCGAGTGTTGTAGCATCTGCCAGTTTTGCTAAAGAGGTCACTCCCGGTGAAGGGATCTCGGCTCTTTCCTCATCGAATAAGGTGCAGGATATATCATATATATCGCTATGCAAAGCAAAAACTGTAGCTACCCTTTTTGAAAGTTTGATTCTACAACATCTTTTAGGTTTCTTTTCTTTCATTAATCATATTAATGAAGTCCCATCATTTAAGTCACCTAAACATCACAGATAAATACGACGTACACTTATGCCATCCGCATTCGCCTCGATGTCCCCTCATGCACCGTTAGGTTAGGTAACTAACGGCAGAGCGGGGCAGGACTAGCGCGGGTGTAAAACATAAGTAACGTCTATATAATATATCATATATACTATATACAGTATCTATCACAATATATCAAATGATCACATCACAGATATCGCAGCAGAAGAAACATATGAAATATTGGATATACTAGGACGTCCGTGTTTTATTTTGAGCCTCTATAAAACACGAATTCCACGGTCGCGATGAATAGCCAAACCCACACCCCTAGACCCCTACGAGAGCAGCAAGCAACCCTACCAATTCTAGAGTTAGGAGACCCGGACTCGACTCCTCGAGTTGGTCTCCCACTAGATTCTAGAACCCGGTTACTTGTGCTCTCCTCCTTGGGTCTATCCTAGTGCGGAAAAGTAAATAATATACAAATGGTGACATCAACCTCATCCCGGAAGTGCCCCAATAAAAGAATATTACGAACAAAGAATTTTACATGAATGAAAATAAAAACCCTCATCTCACATAAAACCCCCGGCTATTCAAAACACGACGATCCAATATAACATATCCAGCAACACATAACATCACATATCATCAACATAAGTAAATACGTGCATCCCAATTGTCGTTGATATAAAGCAACGAAACCGGCGATATCACATATTACACTTACGGTCGCAGAAAAGAAAGTGTAAAACTACAACATTTGGAATCCACAATCTCTTTAGACATCGTAAATCCGAAATATTACATATTTCGCATTTCATGCCTAACTATATGAATTCCACATATTGTATCACATTCCAGATAAATAGACAGTATTAAAGTTTCCGATCGAATAATCAAATACCCAAGATTTCCTAAATAGCTCAACACTTGAACGGAGTTCAAAAATTCCAGAATACGTTACAGTACCAATGGTCCAGCCGTAGAAGGGTCAAGCCAACGCCTCACATGTAGCACGCCGTACTGCCCCAAACCCTACGGTTCAGAGGCGGTTCAGACAGTCACATAATCGAGTTAAGGTTTGTGTTCCTCTAGAGGTTCCATCGCGTTACTTGCACGTTTTTCCGAAAGATTTAAACCCGAGAAAAATTCAACACTTGAAAGTTTTTCGTGCCGGGAAAAATTGAGTTAATGATATCCATTCGAACATTTTAATACTTTCTAAATTAACCGGAAAAAGAACGAAATTAAATTTTCCGATCGAATCAACGAATACAAAATAAACCCCAGAACACTCAACACTTGAGTCAGTTTAAAAATACCCAGAAAATATAACTCACAGAAATAGAGATTACAGTGCAAAAATGAGTGCATAAATCCTCTGTACTGCCGCATATCCGCGGCCCAAGCGCGGTACGGCCGCGGTTCCGTGGCGGTTTGTACGGATTATGCGCTCGTTTTTCTCTACAATGCTTATATTTCCCTGCTTAATTTTTTAGGCATTTTTAATTCAGAAAATATCACAGTTTTAAAAAATGACCAGAGAGGGGTTGATTTTGAGGTTTCGGGGTTCGTTCGGAGTTTTAACTTCGTATACACATCGCCTAATGCTCTAGCTAGGCTCTGATACCACTGTAGGGTTACAAGGCACTCTAATAAGGTTCTACAAGGCATCTAGCATGCCCGATTAAAATTTTAGCCGTGCTGAATAACCCTAAACAAGATCTTTGCTAGACAATTAGGGTTTCACAAGCAAGTAAATAACATTTACGACTAAATGAATACGAAATACAACCTTTGTAGATCGGTCCTTCACTTCTAAAGCTCCTTGTTGTAGTCCCTTCGCTGCGATCATGGTTCTCCCGGGCTCTTGCATGGCTTCACGAGGCGAAAGAAGCGTCCTTGCTTGAATTCTTCGAGGCCGAAGATGATCTACGTCGAGGGAATACCAACTCAAGCTACTACTTCATTAACTAGAGAATTAGTGAAGAAAACACCCTAAACTAAAGTGCCAGTCTAGTAGAGGATGGAGAAATAGAAAGTGGGTTCACTTTAGAATTTATTTTCTCACAATATTTCTCACTTTGGATCAAACCCTAGAGAGCTTTTTAGCTCAAAGAAGAAGATGAAGAAAATCAAGAGAGAATGATAATGATCAAGTGAGAAAGCTAACCATGATGAGTGAGTATCATATACTAACTCATGTAGAGACATAACCATGGCTAATCCAAAATGGTTAGGTTAATAAAAATCTAAAGTAAAACAAATTTAGTGGACTTTGTCAAAGCATCCACAAGCTTCTACAAGCTTCATGCTTATGACAAAAGCTCCACTAATTTGTAATTACCTTAAATAAATATTAACCACCATTTAAAATAGAATGGTGTATGTCTTGCACACCCATGAATGATGTATCAACAACCATGATACAAAAAGAAAACACATTTTAATATGTATCACATATATATTAAAGTTGTGCACATGTGAGAATAATCCTTAAGTGAACAAATGTTAGTTAATGTAAATTAGTATATCTAATATACAATTATACACTAAATTATTAAATCAACACTTGACTTAATAATCCGGTCATATCTCATATAACCGACTAACATCCAATGTATCGACTTATCGAATCAACACTTGATTCGATAACCCGGCTATATCACATATAACCGACCGATACAAAAAGTCGCGAGAATAGAATACGGTATCACATACACGCATTATTCTCGGTCCCGCACATATCACATACGTGCTCCTATTTCGTTTTTCCTGAGCCAGTAAAACCTCTATGTAGGACTCTAAAGACTCGTCAATACGCCGGCAGTAGGTGATGATCACATCAAGCACCCACAAGCCGTCAGCAGAACTAGCTGGACGTAACGGCTACACGGGTATTGAGCGATCAGAAGATCAGTAAGCAAGCCCGCTCCAACTCCTGTAAAAGCCTAACGGTAACACTTCCCGTACAGTCTGATATCCTCGTCTGATATGTCGTATATCAAGTCTAGGGGTGGTAAACGTCAGACCCCAATAACCGATAAGTCGTGCCGATGTGAGGCTCATAACGGGTCGAGAAACTACTGGTAACACTTACCAGTAAATCTCTAAATCAGCCCTGGCCAGGGACTTCCCTGTTATGGCCAATCGAGTACATCGCAACATCAACCCCCAATACCGGGAGAGACGAAACCCCTCCTATCGCTCATTGGCTCCATGTGACTCGGGACTGTACCCAAAAACCACCATTTTGCACGCCCTCTTGGACGTGGTAAGGTGGAAATCAAAGCACAGTGGGAATCACACAAGACTCTATGACGATCTCGGGTCTACAGACTAACCTGCACAAGTGTCACCAGAGAACTGCCATCTGTCGTGAGGTATAATACCAACTGGGAGTTCTCGGCGAGTCCGTCCAGTGTACCCAGTCTCCACTGAGCACCCGTATACCATCTCTGATGTCAAACACCAATGGATATGGGATCATCCATCGCCCATCTCATGGGTCGAGAAGCGTATACGCTAGTCTACTCTGGTATATCAATGCCCTGTCTCGATATACCTATGACTAGGAACATTAAAGGATGTACTTATGGACTACACTATCCCCACTAGTATGATCTGCATCATAGTCCAGGTAGTCAAATACACATCCTAAGGGCTTTACCAACATGTAACTATAAGACAGTCTCAAGAGACAAGTATACATGTTAAGATAAAGAGCAACCAGATAGCATACTATCATATCGAGCAAGAAGTCCTCTCTATATATGTCCAAGCATCCAATATAATATACATCATCTGTACAATAGTGGCCTCTAGGGCATACATACAACTAACACGAAGCCCCTGAATCGGCCGCGGATTCGCGGCGACTCGGCCTAACTTGGCCGCGGTTTCGGGGCCAATTGGTGGCTTCATTGGTTGAAACTTCAGGTGTTTTCTTCTATTGATCTTTGGGTCTTTATGTGATATATGGAATCTTCTTATCTCTTCTGAATTTCTGCCAGTATTTGATTCTTCGACTTTCCTGTATCTTATCGGCAGATTCCTGATTCCCGATATCTGACCTGAGTTAACTTTGCACAAGATCTCAATGAAGAATGTGAGATACAAAATATTATGCGTATAAATATTAAACATAAAATTTCCTTCATAATATTGATTGTAAGGTATAACACATGGTAAATGATATTTTGCAGATGAACTTCTAATATGTGTTATATTTATAGCAAATACCTTCAGATGATTAAGAAAATTAAGGAAATTGTCATATTAAAAATGCACTATTTTCGACCGAACAAATACTCCCAAACTTGACTTTGATCATCCCGAGCAAACTTTATTTATTCAAGAGAAGAGGAAAAATATAAAGAAAAACTAACTAGCACACTTTCGTAGGTAACACGATTGCACTGAGCACGTGCAACAAGCCTTTAAACCTCCAGGTGTCTCTAATAGGAGGAGTGTTGTCTCCTGAGGGTTTTCAGCGGATTGCACCCATAAAATCCTATAATAAAAGAAAGACTGTGAAAGTTACATATAAAGATAAGAATTATAAAAGAAAGATACTTGAAAATCAGTGTTTTCAACTACACTAGATTTTCGGTTGTCATGTGCCCTATCTTAATAGTCATGAAAAGATGTTAGAAATTACATCATCCCTCAATAAAACATCGCCTTTATTCTTCATCTCTACCTTTCTTCCAAACACCGTTCATATACCCCTACACGTGTGAAAAAGACATCCCTACACTCGGAGAATTCAATTCAAGCTATCATACTCTTGTCCATCTACCTCAGTACTTTTTAGTTGGTGAATATTTTAGATGGAATTGCTCACACATTCTTCATGCGACCGTTAATACTTCTTGAAGTACTAACCGACCGATTACTAAATGTGCTCACATATTAGGCGTAATTAGCAATTTTCTCGTCTTGCAACACCTGAGGCTTAGCAGTGACTCGCAAACCAGTTGGTCTAAGGCACTAGGTGATGAAGCACCATTGATATATTTTTTTTACTGCCTTGGTGATTACAAAACCAGTGTTCATTTTTCTTTATCATTTTATACTTTTATGCTTCATTTAAATTTATTTTTCGTACTTTGGCTTTTAGACAAGGGCATTTCAAGGTATCCTCTACTATCCTGAGTTTCAAGACGTGTGTAAGTGCGTATAGTAGAATATCAACGTTCAGATATTTGGCTTCCAGAATATGAACTATTTTTCAGACTTATTTTTATCCTCAGATTAGTGACTTCCTTCATCTTACTAACCCTTGGGACAACGGCTCATAACTACTTATTACTAGTTTCTTTTCAGAAAACATCTAACTTTCTTGTTTTTCTCAAACACTTCCAATTTTTCAAATATAATTTTTCACTTTCTAATCTTACATTATAAAAGAAATTTTTAAAATTTTTGTGCTTATGCAAAGTGTATAATGCAAAGTAATGCGTAAATAAGCACAAACCTCCCCCAAACCTGTTTACAGCAGTGTCCTCACTGTTGTCATCTTTTAAATCTCAAAAACCTGTAGACTTGGAAGGAAAAGTTATTAACGGGAAAAAGAATAAATGAAAGTGAAAATCTCCCCCCCAAACTTATTTTTGGCTCTCAATTTTATGTATAAATTTTATTTTCAAGAGCCAAAAATATAACCCACCCACCCCCCTCCCAAAACTTGATTTAAACAATATTAAGCTTTTAAAATTATAAGAGGGGGTAAAATTATTAGTCAATATAAAGCTTTATAAAGACAAAAAGTTAATACCAACCATTCAAAGATTTTATCAATGTAATACACTGGTTGGTAGAAGAACACGTCACCTATCGACGTGAAGAAGTGGGGAAGAGATAAGTGATGGTATGGAAAGGGTTTGCGTCTCAGTTTGTAAAGACGAATTAATGATGATGGATAAAAACGAGAATGTGAATGATTAGGAATATTTGCATTCTCGTATTTTATAAGAAAAAATGGTGGTGGTTCAACTTCTTTAGGTAGAGGTTGATTAATCAAAAAATCCGTGTTGTTTATGAATGCGAGTTCGTCAGCAAAAATTTCTTCAAAACTATCATCGATATCAAAATCTTTCATCGATGGTGTGATTGAACGTTTCACTGTCAATAAGTGTTGTGCCAGAATTTATCATACTTAATTTGTCAAAATTTTTGGAGGTAGTAGACTCGAAAAACTCATCTACCTCATTCTCAAAACTATCTAAATCAAGTTGGTTTTCTAGAATTATCGAACTCAAAATATCGAATTGTGATCATCAACACTCGCTAAACTTAAAGGAAGAATAGAAGAACCAGAGAAAGTGGGAGATGAAAAGGGCAAACAAATTGGTGCGTCGAGTATCGCTGAACCAGATGTGGGAAATGAAGGCTGAATTTCGGTATGCCTTTCGGTTATACAATTATTATCAACTTCAAGACGCATATGGGGTTCGAAAAGAATAGTTAAAGGCTCGAGATGATGACCGCACGGGAGTGAAAGGACCTGATGAATTGGTGGGACAAATTCATCCAAAATTCGGGTTCATCATCCAATATATCCCTAACGTCAATCTTATTCAAGTGAAAGTTAGAAGTCTCAGACATCTCATCTAAAATATGGTTTTCAATCAATTTCGGCTCTAGAGTGGAGGTGTGGAGATCACAAGGATTGGGTGTGGTTTCACTTGGAATGGACCCTTCACAATCGGGTAAATCAAACACTACAAAGTCACACAACTTATTAGACATTCTATCTTCAATTGGTGCACTCGATAGATCAGTGAAACTGGAGTTGTGGATTTCAATTTGGGATGGGGAGGTTTGATTAGGAAGGGTGTATCGTTCTCTCTCACTACCCGAATTCTCACTTTGTCCGATGGCCGTATCATACATTGAAAGATTTTGAGTTGATTCGAAACTAGTTGCTCGTTCTTTTTGTTTATTGAGGTCGGCCATGATCTCCTTCAATTCCTTTCTGATGCGGCTCGTCACTACCACAAATTCATCCAAGGTACGTTCAAGACTAGACATGGGTCGGTAAGGGGTTTCAACATAAGATTGAAATTCTTGTGGATAAGTAAAACTCCCAAATGATTGATTAGAAGGAATGTCTAAAGAAAGTGTAAAAGTCGGGTAGGATTGATAGGAATCGAATGGTTGTGAAAATTGGGCAGGAGTAGGATCAACATTTTGATAAGAAGAATATTGAAATTGGTTGGTTAGTTAGCGACCTTCAACAGATATCATATACGCCACAAACTGAGTAGTAAAATCTTCTTTAGAAGGTGGTGGTATTTGTTGTCTTAATGGTTTGACTGGATTGAAATTTTGGCCATTAGCCATCGCTATATGCTCAGTAATGGACATGTGTTGAAGAGTTTCCTCACTCGGAGTATCAACATAAAAAGATGTAGAATTAGGATGCGGTTGATAAGACCTAGACTGAGGTGGCCAACTGTTTTTATCCATTTGTTCTATTCGATATCTTAAATACATGGGAGAGTCGGATGGTATACCGAAGCGATTATGAAAACAAGAAATATCTGGTTCTGGTTAGCAAAGCTTGGCAAGAGTTCATCTATTTGGGTTACCCATTATAAGAAGGAAAGAGAAGGGAGCGTAAAAAGGGAAAAGAAAAAAATTTAAGATCTAATTGGTTTGTTTTTGCTTTGAAAGTGGGACTTGAAGGTTGACTTACAAAATCACAAAAGTGGAAAAACAACCCTAAAACTAAGGTTACCTGGGTCAAGTCACTAGACCACTCCTAGACTTCCAGGGGACAAATCGCAGGATCAATCCTCTACTACCTCTTTATCCCTCTTATAACCAGGTAAGTGCCAGGTAAGTAGGAGCTATCCGCTATACGAATCACCGTAAATAGCAGGCCTAATTAAGTAACCACTTGCCTTAGACACACTTGCCTAGACACCACAAAAGAAATGCGGATAAGCAGTAGATTACCCACGACCTTCCTCTGTCCTAATTGATCGCGACGGTCCTTAGAGTCTTGGTCTAGATATTTTTTAATTAATGAAGGGCGATGCGGATGCAAGTTTTGTGATTTGCGGGGCTTAGGAAGGGTAATGAAATCCCCACCTAATCTGAATTTGGTCTTTGCCCCTTAATTTTCCGTATTACAATATGCAACAACAAAACCAATATCAAGTCACACAACAAGAATTTTTTAAGCGGCTTATTTTTGCAAAGAATCCTGCAGAGAAATAGTTATTGGACTTTTTCAGAGGAGAGAGAAGAAGATAGGAAATATACCAAAGAAAGATGAAGCCAAGAATCGACCAAACCGCTGCGGTTCCGCGGTAATAATGGGGTTATTGCCGCGGTTCCGCGGCCAACTTGATGAATCTTGAAAATCTTTTTTCTACAATTGCTTGCCTTTCTCCTCTGTTGTTGATGAATGCTTCTGAATCTTTATCTGCTTAATACAGTGATTCCAGATTCCCTCGCAAAAATTCACACACTAATCGTTAAGCACACGATGCGTTCTTGATTTTTATTTCGATGGAATAATAATACTTCAACCCAAATAGCTGTAGGGTTCCTAGGCACTCTCAAGAGGTCTCACAAGGCATCAACCATGCCAATTTCAAATTTTACGGTGCCGAGAAACCCTAAACTAGATCGTTGCCTAGAAATTTAGGCGAAAAACTAAACTAGTTAACAACTTAACTAAAGGAGAGAGGCTACAACCTTTGTAGATCCGGTTCTCCACTTCCTTAGCTCCACGTAGGCGTCCTCTCGCTGTCCATCTCGAATCCCGGACTCAATCGTCGGCTTGATCGGAGAAATGGGCGGACTAGGTCGTCGGCTTCGTGCCGAAGATGATCTACGTCGAGGCATCACAAGTTCAAGCTCCGACTTCACAAATTTGTGAAACTTGTGAAGAAAACACCCAAAACAACTTGGCAAAAGGTAGAAGGTGAAGAAATAGGAGGTGGGTTCACTTTAGAATTGGATTTCTCACTTTAGAACTCAAGTTGCCATTGATGGCATCAAGCTTTCTTTCTTGAAGAAGAAGATCAAGAAGAAGGAAATATTATGATAAGTTCTTTTTAAAAGGAAAAAGAAATGAATACTTATCATAATAGGAACCATGGTTAGGTGTAGAGAATTGACCAAGGTTAGAAGAGTGGTTAGGGTTAAGCATGAAGACAAATTGGTCACTTTGGTCAAAGCTTCATGAAGCTTCACAAAGGTTCAAGAATGAAAGCAACCATTTTGTATTCTTATCCCATTCTTTTTCCAAAATGAATAAAGAAAAAGAATGGATAATTAAAACCCTAATCACTTTCTTAACCTAGGTTTAATTCTTTACACTTAACCAAATAAGCAAGCATCATCAAACATGATACAAAGATATGCACAAAAGTATATCACATATACAACTTGCACATCAAGTGAGAAAATCCATTTAAAGTGAACCAATACTAGTTAATGCAAAATAATATATCAAATATATAATTATACATTAAATCATTAAATCAACACTTGATTCAATGATCCGGTCATGTCGCACATAACCGACTAGTAAACAATGTATCGATTTATCGAATCAATGATTCGATAACTAGGTTATATCGAATATAACCAATCGATATATTCATCACGAGAATGGAATACGGTATCACATACACGCATTATTCTCGATCCTGCACATATCTCATATGCGCTCCTATTTCGTTTCGCTTGAGCCAGGAAACCTCTGTATAGGACTCTAAAGACTCGTCAATACGCCGGTAGCAGATGATGATCATATCAAGCACCCACAAGCCGCAAGCTGTCTGCTAAACGTAACGGCCATCCGGGTATTGAGCGATCAGAAGATCGACGAGCTAGCCCGCTCACACTCCTGTGAATCCAACCAGTGACACTTACCGTACAGTCCGGTCTGTTCGTCTGATATGTCGCATATCAAGTCTAGGGGTGGTATACGTCAGACCCCAATAACCGATAAGTCGTGCCGATATGAGGCTCATAACGGGTCGAGAAACTACTGGTAACACTTACCAGCAAATCTCTGATCAGCCCTGGCCAGGGACTTCCTTGTTACGGCCAATCGAGCACAGCGCAACATCAACCCCCAATACCGGGAGAGACGAAACCCCTTCTATCGCTCATTGCCTCCATGTGACTCGGGACTGTACCCAAAGACCACCGTTTTGCACGCCCTCATGGACGTGGTAAGGTGGAGATCAAAGCACAGTGGGAATCACACAAGACTCTATGACGATCTCGGGTCTACAGACTAACCTGTACAAGTGTCACCTGAGAACTGCCATCTGACGTGAGGTATAATACCATCTGGGAGTTCTCGACGAGTCCGTCCAGTGTACCCAGTCTCTACTGAGCACCCGTATACCATCTCTGATGTCAAACACCAATGGATATGGGATCATCCATCGCCCATCTCATGGGTCGAGAAGCGTATACGCTAGTCTACACTGGTATATCGATGCCCTGTCTCGATACACCTACGACTAGGGACCTTGAAGGATGTACCTATAGACTACCATGTCCCCACTAGTATGATCTGCATCATAGTCCAGGTAGTCAAGTACACATCCTAAGGGCTTTACCAACATATAACTATAAGACAGTATAAAGAGACAAGTGTACATGTTAAGATAAAGAGTAACCAGATAGCATACTATCATATCGAGAAAGAAAGTCATCTCTATATATGTCCAAGCATCCAATATAATATACATCATCTGTACAATACTGGCCTCTAGGGCATACATACAACTAACAATCTCCAACTTGCACTAGGGCCAGCTGCTGTAGTATCGCATACCGAGCATCCCGAAGAGTCTCTCAAACTGTATCTGGGGAATGGCCTTCGTGAGTGGATCCGCCGTGTTATTCTTCGTGTCAACCCTCCTGACCTCGATCTCCCGGCGATCAACTATCTCCCGGATCAGGTGATACCGCCTCAGAATATGCCTGGATCGCTGATGGGACCTGGGTTCCTTGGCTAAAGCCACCGCTCCATTGTTATCGCAATACAAAGGTATTGGATGCTCAATGGATGGAACCACTCCAAGTTCAGAAATGAACTTCTTGATCCAGACAGCCTCTTTAGCAGCATCGTTGGCAGCGATGTATTCAGCCTCTATCGTCGAGTCTGCCACGGTTTCCTGCTTGGAACTCTTCCAGCTAACCGCCCCTCCGTAAAGGGTAAAGACAAATCCCGACTGCGACTTAGAGTCGTCCTTATCACTCTGGAAGCTCGAATCGGTAAAGGACTCCACTTGGAGTTCTCCATTACCATACACCAAGAGCATCTCTTTAGTCCTTCACAAGTACTTGAGAATGCTCTTCACAGCTATCCAGTGACTCTCTCCAGGATCAACTTGATACCTGCTCACTATACTTAGTGAGTATGCTACATCGGGTCCGGTACATTGCATCGCATACATTATAGAGCCTACAGCCGAAGCATAGGGTATCCCTTGCATGCGAGCTCTCTCCAAATCAGTCTTGGGAGACATCTCTTTGGAGAGAGTGACTCCAGAAATCGTGGGTAAATTCCCACACTTGGATTCTTCCATACTAAACCTCTTTAGTATGGTGTCAATGTACCTAGATTGGGACAATCCCAATATCCGTTTGGATCTATCTCTATAGATCCTTATTCCCAATATGCAGGAGGCATCACCAAGATCTTTCATTGAGAATCTTTGTGATAAGAAGAGCTTGACCGATTGCAGCATAGGAATATCATTTCCTATCAAGAGTATGTCGTCCACGTACAATACGAGGAAGACTACCTTACTCTTTGCTACCTTCTTGTAGATACAAGGTTCATCTGGATTTTTGACGAAATCAAACTCTTTGATAACGACGTCAAAGCAGATGTTCCAACTCCGCGATGCTTGCTTTAATCCATAAATGGATTTAAGCAGCTTGCACACCTTCCCGCTGCTCCCACTGTCTACGAAGCCCTCTGGCTGAGTCATGTACACGCACTCTTCTAAATCACCATTTAGAAAGGCGGTCTTAACATCCATTTGCCAGATTTCGTAGTCATGATATGCAGCGATGATATGCAGCGATGGCAAGCATGATCCGGATGGATTTAAGCATAGCCACTGGAGAAAAGGTTTCGTCATAGTCCACACCTGGTCTTTGACGAAAACCCTTTGCTACAAGTCTAGCTTTGAAAGTCTCCACTTTCCCATCTACACCAAGTTTTTTCTTAAAGATCCACTTGCTCCCGATGGGTTTTACCCCTTCAGGAGAAACATCCAAAGTCCATACTTTGTTGGTGTACATGGATTCCATCTCGGACCGCATAGCATCCAGCCATTTCACTGAGTCTCTACTCGTGATGGCCTGCTCGAAGCTAGTTGGGTCATCATCCTCCATGATGCAATCCTCGCTCCCACCATCCATGAGAAAACCGTAGTATCTCTCAGGTTGGCGAGGAACCCTACTAGATCGGCGGAGAGGCTGAGGTTCATTGGGAGCTACTGAATCTTCTGGTTCCACTAAATCTTCAGTTACGGTTTGTGTATCTGAAACTTCTTCCAGCTCTACCACTTTGCCACTAATTTCTTTTTCAGGGAATTCCTTTTCTAAAAAGGTGGCATATTGAGAAACAAACACCTTTTGTTCTTCAGCATGGTAGAAAAAATATCCTTGTGAATTCTTAGGATATCCCACAAACTTGCAAAGAACTGACCGTGCCTCGAGTTTGTCTGGATTTTGCCTTTTGACATAGGCCGGACAACCCCATATCTTAACTCGTTTAAAATATGGTTTCTTCCCACTCCATATCTCATATGGTGTGGTAGGTACAGATTTAGATGGAACTTGATTCAATAGGTATGCACTGTCTCCAGCGCATATCCCCAGAAGGAAATAGGTAACTCAGCTGTGCTCATCATAGAGCGCACCATATCTAATAGGGTGTGGTTCCTCCGTTCTGATACACCGTTGTGCTGTGGTGTATATGGAGGAGTCAGCTGAGAGAGAATCCCATTCTCTTTTAGGAAGTCCAGGAATTCATTGCTCAAGTATTCACCTCCTCGATCAGATCGAAGGATTTTAATACTTTTTCCGGTTTGGTTCTCGACTTCTTGTTTATATTCTCTAAATTTCTCAAAAGCTTCTAATTTGTGTTTCATCAGGAACACATATCCGAATCTAGAGAGATCGTCAGTGAATGTAATGAAGTACGAAGAACCATCCCTGGCATGTGTAGACATAGGACCGCATACATCACTATGTATCAGTCCTAAGAGTTCAGTAACTCTTTCTCCGTGTCCCGTAAACGGAGTTTTGGTCATCTTGCCTTTGAGACATGACTGGCAAGTGTCATAAGATGAAAATTCGAATGGTTTCAAATATCCATCCGTATGCAACTTAGCCAGTCGTGTCGCATTGATGTGACCCAGTCTACAATGCCACAAGAAGGATTCGTTCAGTTCAGAACTCTTCCTCTTGTGTGTGTTAGTTATGCTCAGAACTGTTGATTAATTTAGAACATAAATGCCATTGCACAACGTGCCTGATCCAACCAACTTTTGGTTACGGAAAACGTTCATAACATTGTCCTGTAATACAAAATTATATCCCTCTTTACTCAACAAAGAAACCGATATAATGTTGCATATCAGGTTCGGCATGTAATAGCATTCGTTCAGAACCAATGTATTACCAGTTGGTAATACAAAGTGATATTCCCCGACAATCTTAGCTGCAACAATTGCACTATTTCCAACTCTAATGTCTTTATCACCTTCTCCAAGTTCTCTACCTTTTCTAAGCCCATGTAACTGATTACATATATGGGATCCTGACCCGGTATCTAATATCCAGGACGTAGGGCAAATGGAGAAACAGTTCTCTGTAACGAACACACCCGAAGAAAATGCATCAACATGAACTTTCTTCAATCGGGTGGCATGGGAATCCTGGTATTCCCCTATATCCTGCTCAGTCCTATAACTCTTATAGGAAAGAACGGAACCAACGTTCCCCAGCACAGTATAACATGCGGGTTCGGTCAATACATCCATATTATTATCTTTATTAGGGCATGGCATGGTCGCTACCTGGAGAGAGAGAGAAGAAAACACGTTAGCGTATGCTCTTGTAAGATCAGATTGGTTATTATCTTATCTAATCAGGATGGCTCCCACTGTTTTTATCAAATCTTCCTTCAAACCCTAAAAGGAAAGACTAGCCCGGATTAATTACACACTACAAGTTCGCCAATCTTTCAGCCAGGCCAGTGTCGGTACTTTGAGGGTGGTCCCCCGTGCTTTCGCACGAACCTAATTAATGTAAACCTCGTTTTCCCAGAGGCGTAACCCCGTTGACACCTTTCTAGACACCTACTTGATCGGCTAATTGTAATGTGTAAAACTCTCCCAGGAGTAACTCTTACTCGCAGTGGGTATCGGGATCCAACTATCTCATAGAAGGTATGCAATCTCATTGCAAATTTCAACACTTGAAATTCCCGATAATATTTTGCCCCTAGCAGCTATATGACCTTAACATAGTCAACAAATCATAAGTGCTAGTCAAGTTCAACCCGTCATTTTCCGATTGAATTAAACCCACCCGCACGACCCTTAACATAGTCAACAAAGTCGCACGACTACCCTAATCCAATCGCACCATATGCTTATAAAGATAAGCACTAATTAGCTACCGCACACTACGCCTTAACATAGTCAACAAACGTAGCACGAATACTAACTAGTACTTATCTGAAATGACGGAGGGCTACGACAGGTTTTTCTGAAAACCTATTGCGTAATGAACTTGATATCGTTGTAGAATCAAATGAAGTTTTGAAATGGAGTAATTTTGAGGCTTTTCTAGTTTTGCTAAAGGGGTCACTCCCGGTGAAGGGATCGTCGGCCCTTTCCTCGTCGAATGAGGTGCGGGATATATCATATATATCACTGTGCAAAGCAGAAACTATAGAAGCAATCAAAAGTAGATCGAGTATGTAGCATCTGCCAGTTATTGCTAAAGGAGTCACTCCCGGTGAAGGGATCTCGGTCCTTTCCTCATCGAATAAGGTGCAGGGTATATCATATATACCGCTATGCAAAGCAAGAACTGTAGCTACCTGTTTTATTTAAAATTTGATTCTACAACATCTTAGGTTTCTTTTCTTTCATTAATCACATTAATGAAGTCCCATCATTTAAATACCTAAACATCACAGATAAATACGACGTACACTTATGCCATCCGCATTCGCCTCGATGTCCCCTCGTACACCGTTAGGTTAGGTAACTAACGACAGAGCAGGGCAGGGCTAGTGCGGGTGCAAAACATAAGTAACGTCTATATAATATATCATATATACTATATAAAGTATCTATCACAGAACATCACATGATCACATCACAGATATCGCAGCAGAAGAAACATATGAAACATTGGATATACTAGGACGTCCGTGTTTTCAATACGAGCCAGTATAAAACACGGATTCCACGGTCGTGATGAATAGCCAATCCCACACCCCTAGACCCCTACGAGAGCGGCAAGTAACCCTACCAATTCTAGGGTTAGGAGACCCGGACTCGACTCCTCGAGATGGTCTCCCACTGGACCCTAGAACCCGGTCACTTGTGCTCCCCTCCTTGGGTCTTTCCTAGTGCAGAAAAGTAAATAATATACAAAAGGTGACGACTTCCGCAACCTGGAAGTGCCCTAATAAAAGAATATTACATACAAGTTTTTACATGAATGAAAATGAAAAACACTCATCTCACATAAAAACCCCCGGCTATTCAAACACGACAATCCAATATAACATATCTAGCAACACATAACATCACATGTCATCAACGTAAGTAAATATGCGCATCCCAATTGTCGTTGACATATAGCAACGAAACCGGCGATATCACATATTACACTTACGGTCACAGAAAAAAAAGTGTAAAACTACAACAATTGGAATCCGCAACCTCTTTAGACATCGCATGCCTAATCAAAATGAAATACTTAGACATCACATGCCTAACAGTTATAAACCCCGCATTTTAGTCTCATTATCGAAAACTCTTTTCAATATCAAATGAAACCAAACCGCTAGATTTATATCATTCATTCAGTTATCTCATAACTGTTTGTGAATTCCAATTATTGTATCCCATTCCGGATAAATAGAAAATATTAAACTTTCCGATCGAACATTCGAACACCCAAGTTTTCCCGAAACCGTCCAACACATGAAATAGGTTCAAAGACATTCACTTCATGCCTCAGTACCAACGGTCCAACCATAGAAGGGTCAAACCAACGCCTCACATGTGGCACGCCGTACTGCCCCAAACCCGAAGGTTCAAAGGGCAGTTCAAGACGGTCACATAATCGAGTTAAGGTTTGTTGTCTTCTAGAGGGACCATCGCGTTACTTGCACTACTCAGAACGTC
Organism: Agapanthus africanus; assembly: GCA_030015575.1. NCBI lineage: Eukaryota > Viridiplantae > Streptophyta > Magnoliopsida > Asparagales > Amaryllidaceae > Agapanthus > Agapanthus africanus. The sequence goes on along the minus strand of CM057347.1, from coordinate 122,717,933 downwards.
CTTAAACCACACAAAAATCCAACACTTGGATGTTTTCCGGCAGGGGAAAAGTTGGGTATTTATATCCGGTCGGACTTTTTAACATATTCAAAAAATTATCCGGAAAGCACTTAGACAAAGTTCGATAATCCGATCGAAATACCGAGTCCCCAATACAACCCAGAATACTCAACTCTTGAATAAATATTAAAAATTCCCAGAGAACTCAGCACTGAATAAAAGAAGTTACTGTGCAAAATTGGGTGGGTGACGTCATCATACGACCGCGGAACCGCCGCAGAAGCCAGGCTTCTGCCGCGGTTCCGCCGCACTTTAGAGGAATTGGGTGATCGTGTTTCACAGTAATTCTTAGAAAGTCCTGCTGAATTTTCTGCATATTTTTAATTTGGAAAAACCCCAGTTTTTTAAAAATGTACAGAGAGCAACTTTGATATTAGGGTTTCGGTTCGATCGGACTTCAAACTCCGTCTGGACTTCGCCTAAGGCTCTAGCTAGGCTCTGATACCACTGTAGGGTACCTAGGCACTCTCAGGAGGTCTCACAAGGCATCAACCATGCCAATTTCAAATTTTACGGTGCCGAGAAACCCTAGACTAGATCGTTGACTAGAAATTTAGGCGAAAAACTAAACTAGTTAACAACTTAACTAAAGGAGAGAGGCTACAACCTTTGTAGATCCGGTTCTCCACTTCCTTAGCTCCACGTAGGCGTCCTCTCACTGTCTATCTCAAATCCCGGACTCAATCGTCGGCTTGATCGGAGAAATGGGCGGACTAGGTCGTCGGCTTCGTGCCGAAGATGATCTACGTCGAGGCATCATAAGTTCAAGCTCCGACTTCATAAATTTATGAAACTTGTGAAGAAAACACCCAAAACAACTTGGCAAGAGGTAGAGAGTGATGAAATAGGAGGTGGGTTCACTTTAGAATTGGATTTCTCACTTTAGAACTCAAGTTGCCATTGATGGCATCAAGCTTTCTTTCTTGAAGAAGAAGATCAAGAAGAAGGAAATATTATGATAAGTTCTTTTTAAAAGGAAAAAGAAATGAATACTTATCATAATAAGAACCATGGTTAGGTGTAGAGAATTGACCAAGGTTAGAAGAGTGGTTAGGGTTAAGCATGAAGACAAATTGGTCACTTTGGTCAAAGATTCATGAAGCTTCATAAAGGTTCAAGAATGAAAGCAACCATTTTGTATTCTTATCCCATTCTTTTTCCAAAATGAATAAAGAAAAAGAATGGATAATTAAAACCCTAATCACTTTCTTAACCTAGGTTTAATTCTTTACACTTAACCAAATAAGCAAGCATCATCAAACATGATACAAAGATGTGCACAAAAGTATATCACATATACAACTTGCACATCAAGTGAGAAAATCCATTTAAAGTGAACCAATACTAGTTAATGCAAAATAATATATCAAATATATAATTATACATTACATCATTAAATCAACACTTGATTCAATGATCCGGTCATGTCGCACATAACCGACTAGTATACAATATATCGATTTATCGAATCAATGATTCGATAACTAGGTTATATCGAATATAACCAATCGATATATTCATCGCGAGAATGGAATACGGTATAACATACACGCATTATTCTCGATCCTGCACATATCTCATATGCGCTCCTATTTCGTTTCGCTTGAGCCAGAAAACCTCTGTGTACGACTCTAAAGACTCGTCAATACGCCGGTAGCAGATGATGATCATATCAAGCACCCACAAGCCGCAAGCGGTCTGCTAAACGTAACAGCCATCCGGGTATTGAGCGATCAGAACATCGACGAGCTAGCCCGCTCACACTCCTGTGAATCCAACCAGTGACACTTACCGTACAGTCCGGTCTGTTCGTCTGATATGTCGCATATCAAGTCTAGGGATGGTATACGTTAGACCCCAATAACCTATAAGTCATGCCGATATGAGGCTCATAACGGTTCGAGAAACTACTGGTAACACTTACCAGCAAATCTCTGATCAGCCCTGGCCAGGGACTTCCCTGTTACGGCCAATCGAGCACAGCGCAACATCAACCCCCAATACCGGGAGAGACGAAACCCCTCCTATCGCTCATTGCCTCCATGTGACTCGGGACTGTACCCAAAGACCACCGTTTTGCACGCCCTCATGGACGTGGTAAGGTGGAGATCAAAGCACAGTGGGAATCACACAAGACTCTATGACGATCTCGGGTCTACAGACTAACTTGTACAAGTGTCACCTGAGAACTGCCATCTGACGTGAGGTATAATACCATCTGGGAGTTCTCGGCGAGTCCGTCCAGTGTACCCAGTCTCCACTGAGCACCCGTATACCATCTCTGATGTCAAACACCAATGGATATGGGATCATCCATCGCCCATCTCATGGGTCGAGAAGCGTATACGCTAGTCTACACTGGTATATTGATGCCCTGTCTCGATACACCTACGACTAGGGACCTTGAAGGATGTACCTATAGACTACCATGTCCCCACTAGTATGATCTGCATCATAGTCCAGGTAGTCAAGTACACATCCTAAGGGCTTTACCAACATGTAACTATAAGACAGTATAAAGAGACAAATGTACATGTTAAGATAATGAGTAACCAGATAGCATACTATCATATCGAGCAAGAAAGTCATCTCTATATATGTCCAAGCATCCAATATAATATACATCATCTGTACAATACTGGCCTCTAGGGCATACATACAACTAACAATAGCAAGAAAGAAAAAATTACGCACGGATCTCCGGCAATGGCGCCATTTGATTTGTTTCAAAAAGAGAATATATAGTAGTAGTAACCGCAATCAATAACAGTGTCGCATGTAGCAAGCGTTAGTGAGTACTGGTCGTCCTCTGGGATTCGAGGAATTCGTAAATTCTTGCTTTAGATGAGTCGAAAGAACTAGTAAAGAAATTCAAGAAATTGTTTAAGATTTGGTTAAATTAATAGTTTCAAGAAATCGTTTTCAAGAAAAGAAATCAAGAAAATGTTCAAGATTTGATTATCAAGAAAATATGAAGAAGGCTTGTAGGATTCGATCGGATTTATTAGCCATGGATGACTAATAAAGGTAACCCATCTATTCTATTGACAGTTTAACGCTAGATTGATGGCGATGAATGCGGATTAAGGTTTTTTTGAAGAAACTAGGGTTTCTTCACTATAGTCCCTTGTCCTTTCATTGATCTCATTCATTTACTAGCCCTTCACAAAAAGATCATCAATCTTATCTCACATCATGGTCAAGATAATCAATAATTTGATATCGTACCCAATGAAGATGTTAACGATTCTTTTGCGAAGGTTTGTAAATTTCATAAGACTAAAGAAAAGTATAGAATTCTATCATCCATCAATCTACCCTAATCCTACGGATCCTATCAAGCAGAGATTTACTCGTGCATCCTGAAAATAGAAGAAAGATTAGAAAAAAAACTCATAATGCGGAATTTTAAAAGAAAGCGAAATTGAAACTAATTATCACCTTTATTATTCAACTTCAAATTACAACTTCTTCAATCCGAGATTACAAGAAGAATTGCTCTCGATCAATCCCTTGAAGGAGTAATTTTTCCGTCGATCTTTACGTTACTCGATCGCCGTGAGTCTTGGACCTGTCGTGGATCACATGCTCGTTGATGATAATCGGCTTCATATAAAGGATCTTTTGTTGAATCGCTTGATGAACTTCTCGATAATTCTTGATTTTTGGATCTTGGATTTGATGTTGTTCTTGGATTTGTGTTGAATTGAATGGAAGTTGAGCCAAAATTAGGAACTAATTGGGAACCTTTTTTTCATGACCTTGGTCATTTTTATAGCCCTCTCTTTAAGCTTCCCCAACAAGCTAGGTTATTATTGAGAAGTTTCCAGAACAAGATTGTTACAACGAGGATTCCCCAGCAAGCTAGGATGTTGATAAGAAGTTTCCAGAGAGTTCCCGACCCCGAAGCCCCTGAATCGGCTGCGGATTCGCGGAGACTCGGCCTGACTTGGCCGCGGTTCCGCGGCCAATTGGTGGCTTCATTGGTTGAAATTTCAGGTGTTTTCTTCTGTTGATCTCTGGGTCTTTATGTGATATCTGGAATCTTCTTATCTCTTCTGAATTTCTGCCAGTATTTGATTCTTCGACTTTTCTATATTTTATCAGCAGATTCCTGATATCTGACCTGAGTTAACTTTGCATAAGATCTCAATGAAGAATGTGAGATACAAAATATTATACGTAAAATATTAAACATACAATTTCCTTCATAATGATGATTATAATGTATAACACATGGTAAATGATATTTTGCTGATGAACTTCTAATATGTGTTACATTTATAGAAAATACCTTTAGATGATTAAGAAAAGTAAGAAAATTGTCATATTAAAACTGCACTATTTTCGACTGAACACCCGGTTAAATAAAAAATGAGAGTTAGGGGTAATGCCACAAGTCAAGTTACCAAAACTTAGCCTAAGTATTCCGTACATATCGCTTTTCCCTCTTACATCGCATTCTTTTTTATTAAACGTAACACGAAACTTAATTCAAAATATTTGTTCCTAACTCAAAATGAACGTCGTGATATCCATTCCCTGTGGATCGACCCGTACTTGCCCGATTGCTTCAATGCACTATGCACTTGCGGTATTTTATAATTTGAGAATCATAATGTGCTATCTTTTTAAACAAAACCGACATATCCGATATTGAACCATAACCTTCTTAAAGCACGACACGCTCTCGAGCGAACACAAGCGCTTTACAACCCTTGATGGTAGCGCCATATGCTATGCACGTGAGGCGCTGCCCAAGAGGTTGGCATGTGCACCATGTGCCATGCACGTGAGGCGCTGCCAAGAGACGGTGCTAGCACTCACATAGATATCACGTGATGCAACGCCTAAGTCATTTATCTTGCCAGCTATGAATCCGAGTTCTTTTTTATTTTATTTACTTATTTTAAACATCCATTTTAGGATTTTCAAAACTTAAGCTTAGAACTCCATTTTATTATGTTTTAAGTACTCGCTTTAGGGTTTTCGTAACTTAAGACAAAAAAATTTCGGGAACATCAAGCAAGAATGTTCTATCCATATAGGTTCATATAGAATTACAATAATTGCCTTCAGAGCACCTATATCTAACTCTATATGCATCCATTCTTATAACTCGAAAAGTTTTATGTGTAATTAGTTAAAGGCTTATTTTTAAAAAAAACTTCCCTTTAATTTGCTAGTTTTTCAAGAAACTACACCATACTAAACCATACTTTAAAAATTACAAAAGCTATCTAAACTAACGGTGACATGTCAACACTAACGGTCCATGTCATCGCCACATCAGCAAAAGCATTAAAAATTGCCACATAAGCAATAAATTTGCAAAAACACTAAACGTACCATTTCTTCAACCTCCCTAACACTATCCCTATTCTTGCTCTAGCCCCAGCCCCAACCTAACTGGTGCTATCCAGTCGCCGCTGCCGGTATCAACCCTCGCCTCCTCCTGCCATCCACCTCTTCGTCACCCCTTTCCTCCTCCTCCCATCCACCTCTTCATCCACCTACTCTCCTCCTCGTCATTACTATCCTCCTCTCATCTACCACCACCACCTGCTCTTCCTCCACTCCTCATCATCATCTGCCACCACCTCCTTATCAACATCCCTCTTCTCCTCCTCCTTCTCCCATCATCATCGCCAGCGTCCTTCTCCAGCCAGCGTGGTCTTCCAGCCATCGCCGACCACCGTCGACCCATCCTCCATCCATAATTATTATATTTATTTATAAAGGGAAAATGTTCATTAACATACCCGGTTAATACCGTTAAGACTTGGTTGATATTTTGGATAGTTTTTTGTAGTTTTGAAGCTATAGGACAGTTATATACTTTAAAAACCAGCAAACTAGAGATGAGTTGTTTAAAAATAACCCTTAGTTAAAAGATACACCAACATCAAATCTTTATTATCATAATTTTTGGAATTTTTTGCAAAATGATCTCTTATTTTAATTGGTTTATAATAAAATATCACTTTTAAGAATCCAACAAAGTTAGGATTGATTATGACCCACTCGACAACAAATTACAAGACACGTTATCTTATCAAACATTAACCTCATTAATTTTTTTATATTATTTGGGCATCTTATTTTTACAGATATCATCCTAGTCATGTACTTATACAAATTATAATATTAACCACAATCTATTATTATCTCATCTCTTATGATTCTGATTCCATTTTCTCCCCCACCCAAAATATTGTGTTTTGAAACTAAGGATATAAAAGTTCCTCATTTTCATTCACCATCATCTCACCTTCCCATCAAAATGGGATCTATAAAATATTGTAGTTGATTCTTATAATTTTTACTTTATAAATAGTTAATGCTTGTTAGAAAATGGGGTTGCTATTCTTCAGTCATGGATAGCACTATGTACATAGAAATTTTAAATGTTATATTATATTCTTTCATACTGTCAAAATGCTCTTTATTATTTACTTAACATATTTAAATGAAATAAGAAAAAAGGAAAAAAAATATCATTTTTCTCTTTTTATTATTCCATTTACATATTTTGATTAAATATTTAAATAAAGGACATTTTGAAAATAAATTATTGTTTTGGAGGAGGAGGGGGGTTAAAAAGTAAAAAAATTTAACTATTGGGACAATAGTTAGAGATATTTCTTGCAAAGTAGCCTAAAAATTCCATTTTAAATTAATAATGGTATGGAGATATGCATTTTGTGCTTTTCTGCCTATGTTTTTTCAATTGAAAATTTCATACTCTTCATCTACATTTTGCTTAATAAATGATGAAGTAATTTCCATAGGTGACACTCACATTATTTGATGTGAAATGATCATAAGAAGAACTAATAAAATTTACGTACTCATTTTTACTAGGCTAAACTGCACTAAAATACCTTCAACTATCACGCTTTTTTATGATAACTCCCTTAAATTCTATAAATTAGAGATAAGTACCTAAACTATCTTATAGGCATTTAACCACCTTATGGTGTTAATAGCTATTAAATTTTGACCGCTTTATCCTTAGTTATTTTTATAAAATCAAAAGTTTTATTTTCCTCCTAAATTCTTTCATAGAGCCAGTAATTCATTAATTTTTCCATTTTTCTTTCTTAATTCTAATGACATGAAGCTCTTTCTTCCTCTCTCAAATTTAGATTGAAGAAAAAAACCCATCCCCAACCTAAATTATTTCAGAACATTTCTTATGAAAGATTAAGATCATGAGCCATTATCATGTTGCTCGGAATAATTGATCGATTAAAACTCAAAACCTCCCAATTTAAGTTTGCCCCTGTTCTTTAAGCTTAAGAATTTAGGGTTGAAAGGATTTTGCTCCATAAGAAAAAAAAAGAGGAAAAAATAGAGATTGTGCCCTTAAAAAGAAAGAAATTATATACTAAACGTAGATCCAAATCTTCTTCCTTTGTTCTTTAAGCTCAATCATCTCGAATTGAATTAGATTTTTCCCTAAAATAGTCGAGTAGAGATTTTTTTCCTAAAACAGAGGGATTTTTATAATAAAAAAAGAAAGAGAAAAATTAGTATAATATATGTTAAATAAAGAGAAAAGAGAGAAGAGTTATTTAAAACGTTTGTTGGGGTAAATTGGGAAGAACATGTCATATTTTGATGGCGTGGCAAGTTATATTAAGATTTGTAGACGTCTATGAACGTCAGAGAATTATTTTGCAATCGGAGATGATAGTTCAAGAGAGTTTTCTCTAATTAAATTAGTTAGAGGTATTTATGGCAAAAAAACGTGATAGTTAAGGGTATTTTAGTGCATTTTAGCCTTTTTTCTTTACAGAAAACCTTATTAATTTTAATAAATGATTATAGAAACATGCTAGGTCTGGCACCATCTTTATACCTTTTCTCAACGGTGGTTGCCTTGTTACGATCCGTCTCCCTGAAATTTATTTAGGGAAATAGATCTCATTATTGCCAACTAAGAAATACCTTGTAAGCAAATATTTTATCCTATAAGCTTACGTCGCAAAAGAATTTTATTTTGATAAATAAATTTCAACCAGGCCCCTTTTTCAGAATTATTTATTGAAACAAAATATTCGAAAAACCTTAGCAAAATTTATATATTTCATTCATTTCAGGGGTTATACCAGTTGTGCTTCAACACAACTATTTTTGTTTGGAAATCTAACTTTATATATGCTTATAAATTGATAAATTGGTATATTCTATCTCAAGTTTCACAATTAACTCAAACCATTATCTTGCACGCGCGATGCACGTGTCCAAATAGAAATTATGTTTAATATTTTTAATTAATTTGAATTCTAAAATATTACAGAAGATAAAAATTACATGGTGGGAGTGGTGGGAGTGGTTAATTTGTTTTCATTCACAATAATTTTAGTGGTTATTTAAGATTAGTAGAGATGATTGTATTGTTATAACTGAAAGTATTCATTAGCACCATCATTGGGTTTTACAAGCATCAAGTATGTCAATTAAAAAAATTTCGGGGTGCTAATTAAAACTAACCAAAATCTTAAACTAGATGATTAGGGTTTTAAGCATGATATAACAAAATATACTAAGAGATGGATGGCTACAACTTTTGTAGACCATGTCCTTCTCTTCTAAAACTCCGGGTTGTAGTCCACGCGACTCCACTAGGCTCCACTTGAAGGTTGAATGAACTTGCTTCAATGACCTTCGTGCCGAAGATGATCCATCCGAAATCCGCTAATCCAAACTATCTCTTCACTAAACTCTTTAGTGAAGTAAACACACTACACCAAAATGCTAATCTATTGCAGGATGTTGAAGTAGGGGTGTTGTTTGCTCATTAGGGTTCTCACAAACTCAACCTTTCACAACTCATGTGAGGGATTGAACTTGGAGGAGGTGAGGAGGAGAGTGAAGAGAGATAGAAAGAAGAACTCATCTCATGAGCTCAACCAGAGTAAATGAACCAAGTGTTGTCAAGAATGGCTTGACCCCTCTCACTTATTGAAGCATCCATTTGTTTCAAATAAACAAATAGAACCATACTTCAATAGTGATAAGAGACCAATATAAAATACTACAAAGCCATGCTTGACACATGCACCTCATTTTCCATCTCATCATTTCCATTTCCAATAAATAGAAAATCAACCATGCTTCATTATATATATTTATATATATAAAGAAAATTATTAGTGAGCAATAATACTAGTTAATATATAATTATATCAAATATAAATATATATTATATTATTAAATCAACACTTGATTTAATAAACGGTTATATCACATATAACCGACTAATATCATTTATCTGTATATCATATTATCAAATCAACACTTGATTCAATAATCCGGTTATATCACATATAACCTAATTGATATCAAATAACCGCCAGATTAGAATACGGTATTTTATACTCGTATTTAATCAGGCCCCCGCACATATCAACATATGTGCCCTACTTCAATTCGCTTGAACCAGGAAACTTCTATGTGAGACTCTAAAGACTCGTCAATACGCCAGCAGTAGGTGATGATCACATCAGCCACCCACAAGCCGTCAGCGGTACTAGCTGGACATTACGGCTATCCAGGTATTGAGCGAATAGAAGATCAACAAGCAAGTTTGTCCAAACTCTCATGAAACCTATAGGTAACACTTACCGTACAGTCCGGTCTTTTCGTCTGATATGTCGCATATCGAGTCTGGGGGTGGAATCGTCGGATCCCAATAACTTCATAAGTCATGCCGATGTGTGGCCTATAACGGTACGAGAAACTACTGATAACAATTACCAATAAATCTCATCAACAGCAATGGCCAGGGACTTCCTATTATAGCCAATCGAGCATGGCGCAACATCAACTCGCTATACTGGGAGAGACAAAACCCCTCCTATCGCTCATTGCCTCCATGTGACTCGGGACTGTACCCAAAATCCACCTGTTTGCACGAATCCTTTGAGACATGGTAGGAAGGAAATCAAAGCACAGTGGGAACCACACAAGACTCTATGACGATCTCGGGTCTACAGACTAACCTGTACCAGTGTCACCAAAGAACTGCTATCTGATGATAGGTATAATACCATCTAGGAGTTCTCGGCGAGTCATGTTCGATGTACCCATTCTCTAATGAGCACCTGTGTACAATCTTTGATGTTAAACATCAATGGATATGGGATCAACCATCGCCCCATACAGGGTCAAGAAACGTACACACTAGTCTACTCTGGAATATCGATGCCCTGTCTCAATATTCCCTCGACAAGGAACACTTGAAGGATATGCTTGTGGACTACCCAGGTCCCAATAGTAAGATATGCATCATAGTCCTGATAGTCAAGCCAATATCCTAAGGGTTTTATCAACATGTATATAAGAGACAGTATAATAATACCGGTGAACATGTTAAGATAAAGGCAAACAGATAACATACTATCATGTCGAGCAAGAAAGTCCTCCATATATATGTCCAAGCATCCACTATATCATACAATAATGGCCTCTAGGGCATACATATCACTAACAATCTCCCACTTGTACTAAGGTCAGTTGTTGTAGTATCTCATACCCAACTTCCCAAAAAGTCTTTCGAATAGCATCGGGGGAAGGGCCTTCGTGAGTGGATCCGCTGTGTTATCCTCTGTGTCAACTCTCCCAACCTCGATCTCCTGGCGATCAACTATCTCCCGGATCAGGTGATACCGCCTAAGAATATGTCTGGATCTTTGATGGGACCGGGGTTCCTTGGCCAAAACCATAGCTCCATTATTATCACAATACACAAGTATTGGATGCTCATTGGATGGAACTACACAAAGTTCAGCTATGAACTTCTTCAACCAGACAGCCTCTTTGGCAGTATCGTTGGCAGCGATATATTCAGCCTTCATCGTCGAGTCTGCTACGGTATCTTGCTTGGAACTTTTCCAATATACCGCCCCTCCATTGAGGGTGAAGACAAAACCCGAGACCGACTTACTTTCGTCCTTATTGTTAGTTGTATATATGCCCTAGAGGCCATTGTTGTACATGATTGTATATTATAATGGATGCTTGGGCATATATAGAGAGGACTTTCTTGCTCGACATGATAGTATGCTATCTAGTTGCTCTTTATCTTAACATGTAGACTTGTGTTGTGATACTGTCTTGCTCTCACATGTTGATAAAGCCCTTAGAATGTGTACTTGACTACCAAGACTATGATGGAGATCATACTAGTGGGGACAGGGTAGTCCATAAGTTCATCCTTTAATTGTTCCTAGTTGAGGGTGTAACGAGACGGGGCATCGATATTCCAGAATAGACTAGCGTATACGCTTCTTGGCCCATTTGATGGGCGATGGATGATCCCACATCCATTGGTCTTTGACATCAAAGATGGTATACGGGTGCTACGTGGAGACTGAGTACACTGAACAGGACTCGTCGAGAACTCCTAGATGGTATTATACCTGACGTCAGATAGCGGTTCTCTGGTGACACTGGTACAGGTTAGTCTGTAGACCCGAGATCATCATAGAGTCTTGTGTGATTCCCACTGTGCTTTGATTTCCACCTTACCACGTTCAAGAGAGCGTGCAAAACGGTGGTTTTTGGGTACAGTCCCAAGTCACATGGAGGCAATGAGCGATAGGAGGGGATTCGTCTCTCCCGGTATTGGGGGTTGATGTTGCACTGTGTTCAATTGGCCATAACAGGAAGTCCCTAACCAAGGCTGATACTGAGATTTACTGGTAAGTGTTATCGGTAGTTTCTTGACCCGTTATGAGCCTCACATCGTCACAACTTATCAAGTTATTGGGGTCTGACATTTACCACCCCTAGACTCGATATGCGACATATCAGACGAAGAGACCGGACTGTACGGTAGTGTTGCTGTTGGATTCATAGGAGTATGGACAAGCTTACTTGTTAATCTTCTAATCGCTCAATACCCGGGTAGCCGTTACGTCCAGCTAGTACCGTTGACGGCTTGTGGGTGACTGATATGATCATCACCTACTGGCGGCGTATTGACGAGTCATTAGAGCCCTACATAGAGGTTTCCTAGCTCATGCGAAACGAAGTAGGGCACATATGTGATATGTGCGGGACCGAGATTAATACGTGTATGTGATACCGTATTCCAATCTCACGATATAGGTTATATGTGATATAACCGGATTGTTGAATCAAGTGTTGATTCAATGATATATTATATGTATATGTGATATGCATATAAATGATATTAGTCGGTTGTATGCGATACAACCGGGTTATTAAATCAAGTGTTGATTTAATAATTTAATGTGTAATTATATATTTGATATATTAATGTACATTAACTAATATTAGCTCATTTAAGAAAATGTTTTTCTGATTATACATTTAATATATATGTGATATATGTTAATGTATTTATTTTTGTGTCATGCTAGATGATACATTTGGCATGGGTGTATGAGACTCATACCATACTTAAGATAATGTGAGGTTTTAATTATTATGGGTAAATCAAAATTAGGTTGAAAATTGTCATAGTTGTGAAGCATGTAGAAGCTTGTAGTAACCATTGACTTAGTCCACTAATTTTGTTTTACTCTAGATATTTATTAACCTAACCATTATATTTTAGCCATGGTTTAATTTCTACATGAGTTATATATGATATTTCTCACCCATGGTTGCTATTTCACCACTTGAGCTTCTTCTTCATCTCTTTCCTAGCTCTCTTGAGTTTTGAATGAGTTCAAAAGAAAAGGAGAAAAATTATTCTAAAGTGAGCAAAATTCCCACTTTACCAATCTATACCAAACTAGCCATTTAGTATAGGTTGTTTTCTTCACTAGTTCATCAATTAGTGAAGAGGTAGCTTGAGTTAGAGATTCTTCGACATAGATCATCTTCGGCCTCGAAGACTTCAAGAAAGCTTGTTCCTTTTGCCTTGTGAACCCTTACTAGAGTCTGGAAGATCACTACTTGGAGTGAAGGGACTACTACACGGAGCTTTAGAAGTGAAGGACTGGTCTACAAAGGTTGTATTCCTCATTCACTTAGTGTAATGTTTGATTACATGCTTGCTTACTCCTAATCCTCTAGTTAGATCCTTGGTTATGGATTGCTTAGCACTCTAGGTTTTTTGAAATTGCATACTTGATATCCTAGAAAACATAGTGAGGTGCTAAGGAACCTTTCAGTGGAATCAGACCAAGCTAGAGAATTAGACGATATTAGTAGAATTACGAAACCGAAACAACTCCGAAACAGTCGAAACAAATCCCATCCCTAGTTTCTGTCGTTTTTAAAAGGTTCTCTAAAATTTTTTTAAACAGTTGCAGAATGTTACATGGGATGTAATATGAACACCAGAGAAAAACGAGACCAAACCATCGGATTTGACCCGGCGAAAAGCTTCATTTGACCGGCGTGGCCGGTTTTCTCATTGTGTTTGGGCTTCGTTTTTGTTTGGTGCTCCAATCTCCGGGGTTTGGTATTTCAGGTATTGTTTGTTTTTACTAAGATTGCATGTGATGTTATCTTTCTGTAAAGGCAATTCGGAGTGTTTCGTATTCGTAGTTTTAACATCGTTTCGGGTACCTTAGAGGACGTTAAAAAGTTCGAACAAACATCAAACACCACCTCAAGATTGCTCTCTGGAAATTTTTCAAAAGTTGGAATTTTTGGGTTTAAAAATGTTCAGAAAATTGTGCAAAGTATTGTGTGGATACCCAAGAAAAACGAACCCCTAACTCGACCTGACGATCGCGGAACCGCGGCCAAAAGGTGCTTTTGGCGACGGTTCCACGGCGCCGTTGGTGAGGCTTGGGACGTGCTCTCTTGTGCTAGTCCGTATGTGCTTGCGGCATTGTTTGGGAATTTTTGAATCTAACTCAAGTGTTGAGACCTTTGAGAATTTTGGGTGGTTGATCGATCGATCGAAAAGTTTAACACCGTCTAGTTTTTATGAATGTGATACAATATTTGGAATCCACAATAATTAGTTTTGTGAAAATTGGTTTGAATTTTGTAAACCTAGCAATTTAGTCTCATTTGATCGGTTGCCACGGGGTTTTGATATGGATCAGAACTCTGTCGCAATCACGTAGTGTACGGAAATACTCACCGGGTAACATTACTAGATAGCCACGCCTCATAGCCCCGACCAAGTAATTGTAGGAGAACCCCGTTGCCAAAAGCATCATCCTGGGTGCTCGCAGCCGCGGTGTTCTGCCTAAGTGCACTTTGTCGACGACATCGGGGGTGCGGCCGTCTACTAAAGTTTCCGACGAGCATTCGATCAGGTTGTCGGGAATCTTGTTGAATTACCCGACTGGTTATTAAAAAGTGTTTTCAATATTGAGACTAAAATGCGGGGTTTATGAGGTTAGGCTTGAAATTCGGAATATGAGATATTCCGGGTTTATGATGTTTAAAGAATTCATTTGGTTAGGCATGACATCCGAAGTATGTGATATTTCGGGTTTATGATGTCTAATGTGGTTGCGGATTCCAATTGTTGTAGTTTTCACTTTCTTTTCTGCGACCGTAAGTGTAATATGTGGTGTATCGCTGATTTCATTGCTATACGTCAACGACAATTGGGATACGCATATTTAATTACATTGATGACATATGATGTTATGCGTTGCTGGGATATGTTATATTAGATCGTCGTGTTTGAATAGCCGGGGTTTTTTTGCGTGAGATGAGAGTTTTTCATTTTCATTCATGTAAAAACTTGTATATAATATTCTTTTATTGGGATACTTCCGGGTTGAGGATGATGTCACCATTGTTGAATATTATTTACTTTTCCACATTAGGATAGACCCAAGACGGGGAGCACAAGTGACCGGGTTCTAGAGTCCAGTGGGAGACCATCTCGAGGAGTCGAGACCGAGTCTCCTAACTCTAGAATTGGTAGGGTTGCTTGCCGCTCTCGTAGGGGTCTAGGAATGTGGGTTTGGCTATTCATCACGACCGTGGAATCTATGTTTTTTACTGGCTTATTTTAAAACGCGTAACTCCTAGTATATCCAATATTTCATATGTTGACTTCTGTTGTAATGTACTGTGATGTGATCACTTTATATGATGAGACGAATGCTTTATATTATATATGACATATAATAAATGTTGCTTATGTTTTGCATCCGTGCTAGTCCTGCCCCCGCTCTGCCGTTAGTTATCTAACCTAACGGTGCATGACGGGACCCCGTGGCGAATGCGGATGGCATAAGCGTATGTTATATAAGTATTTTCGTTTCTTTATCTGTGATGCTTATGAAGCATAAATGATGGGACTTCATTAATGAGATTAATGAAAAAGAAAGAAATCTAAAGATGTTGTAGAATGAAATTTTTAAAAGGTAGCTCTAGTTCTTGTTTTGCATAGCGGTATTCCTTGAAGAATATCCATCACCTCATTCGATGAGGAAAGAGCCGAGATCCCTTCACCTGGAATGACCTCTTTAGCAAAAGCTAGCAGATGCTACACCCATTCGGTTTATTTTGAAAAACACATGATTTTAAAAAGCGAAGCTTATAAACCACTCCTTTTTTCAAATCACTCGATTCTACAACGATATCAAGTTCATTACGCAAAAGGTTTTCTTAAAAACCTGTCGTAGCCCTCGGTCATTTCAGATAAGTACTATTTAATATTCGTGCTATGTTTGTTGGCCTGTGTCAAGGCGTAGTGTGCGGTAACTACTTAGTGCTTATCTGCTGCATATGATGCGATTGGATTAGGGTAGTCATGCGACTTTGTTAGCCTGCATCAAGGGTCGTGCGGGTGGGTTTAATTCAATCATGAAATATACGGGTTGAACTTGACTAGCAGACTATGGTTTGTTGGCCTGCGTCGAGGTCATGGGACACTAGGGGCAAAATATTATTGGGATTTTCAAGTATTGAAATTTGCAATGAGATTGCATACTTTCTATGAGATAGTTGGATCCCGATACCCACTGCGAGTAAGAGTTACTCCTGGGAGAGTTTTCCACATTACAATTAGCCGATCAAGTAGGTGTCTAGAAAGGTGTTAATGGGGTTACGTCCCTGAGAAAACGAGATTTATTTTAACTAGGTTCGTGCGAAAGCACGGGGAACCTCCCTCAAAGTACCGACACTGGCCTGGCTGAAATATTGGCGAACTTGTAGGGTGTAATTAATCCCGGCTAGTCTTACCTTTAGGGTTTGAAGGAAGATTTGATAAAAACAGTGGGAGCCATCCTGATTAGATAAGATAATAACCAATCTAATCTTGCAAGAGCATACGCTAAGTGTTTTCTTCTCTCTCTCCAGGCAGCGATCATGTCAGGCCTTAATCAAGATAATAATATAGATGTTTTAACTGAACCTGCTTATTATACTGAGCTGGGGAACGTTGGTTCCGCTCTGTCTTATAATTGTTATAAGTCTGAGCAGGAAATAGGGGAATATCTGGATTCCCACGCCACCCAAACGAGGAATGAGTATGCTGATGCATCTTCTTCGGGTGTGTTAGTTACCAAGAACTGTTTCTCAGTACACTCTATGTCCTAGGTATTAGATACCAGATCGGGATCCCACATATGTAATATGTTACATGGGCTAAGGAAAGGTAGAGAACTAGGAATAGGTGATCATTCTGTAAAAGTAGGGAATGGTGTAAATGTTGCAACCAAAACAGTTGGCGAATATCACCTTGTATTACCAAATGGTAATACATTGATTCTGAACGAATGTTATTACATACCGAACCTGATATGTAATATTATATCAGTTTCTTTATTAAATAAAGAAGGATATAATTTTGTATTGCAGAATAATGTTATGAACATTTTTCTGAATCAAAAGTTGATTGGATCAGGCTCGTTAATAATGGCATATACGTTCTAAATCAAATCACAGTTCTTAACGTACAGAACACACACAAGAGGAAGTTCAGAAATGAACGAATCCTTCTTGTGGCATTATAGACTAGGTCATATCTATGCGACATGACTAGCTAAGTTACGTAAGGATGGATATTTGAATTCGTTCGAATTTTCATCTTATGAAACTTGCCAGTCATGTCTCAAAGGAAAGATGACCAAAACTCCGTTTACTGGACACGGAGAAAGAGCTACGGAACTCTTGTGACTGATACATAGTGATGTATGCGGTCCTATGTCTACACATGCTAGGAATGGTTCCTCGTACTTCATTACATTCACTGACGATCTCTCAAGATACGGACATGTGTTCCTGTTGAAACACAAGTCTGAAGCTTTTGAGAAATTCAAAGAATATAAGCATGAAGTTGAGAACCAGACAGGTAAAAGTATTAAAATCCTATGATCTGATCGGGGAGGAGAATACTTGAGCACGGAATTCCGTGACTATCTAAAAGAGAATGGGATTTTCTCTCAGCTTACTCCTCCGTATACACCACAGCACAATGGTGTATCAGAGCGGAGGAATCGCACTCTATTAGATATGGAAAGGAAAGAGACCATTTCTTAATTATGTTAAGATATGGGATTGTCCAGCATATGTGAAAACACAAAATCCGGACAAGGTCAAGGCAAGGTCTTTTCTGTGTTAGTTTATTGGATATCCCAAACATTTGCGAGGGTATGTCTTCTACCACACCGAGGAACAAAAGGCGTTTGTTTCTCGACATGCCACCTTTTTAGAAAAGGAATTTCTTGAAAAAGAAATTAGTGGCAGAGAGGTAGAACTGGAAGAAGTTCCAGCTACACAAACTACAATAGAAGATTTGGTGGAACTAGAGAATTCAATAGTCCCCGACGAAGCTCAGCCTCTCCGCCAATCTAGTAGGGTTCCTCATCCACCTGAGAGATACTACGGTTTTCTCATTGATTGTGGGAGCGAGGATTGCATCATGGAAGATGATGACCCAACTACCTTCGAGCAGGCCATCACGAGTGGGGACTCTGTGAAATGGCTGGATGCAATGCGATCTGAGATGGAATCCATGTACACCAACAAAGTATGGACTTTGGAAGATGCTCCTGAAGGGGTAAAACCCATCGGGAGCAAGTGGATCTTCAGGAAAAAACTTGGTGTACATGGAAAAGTCGAGACTTTCAAAGCTAGACTTGTAGCAAAAGGTTTTCGTCAACGACCGGGTATGGATTATGATGAAACCTTTTCTCCAGTGGCTATGCTTAAGTCCATCCGGATCCTACTTCCCATCACTGCCTACCATGACTACGGAATCTGGCAGATAGACGTCAAGACCGCTTTTATAAATGGTGATTTAGAAGAAAGCATGTACATGACACAGCCAGAGGGTTTCGTAGATAGTAGGAGCAGCAGAAAGGTGTGCAAGCTACTTAAATCAATCTACGGGTTAAAGCAGGCATCGCAGAGTTGGATCATCTGTTTTGATGTGGCAGTCAAAGAGTTTGACTTCGTCAAAAACATAGATGAACCTTATGTATACAAGAAGGTGGCAGAGAGTAAGGTCGTATTCCTCGTATTATACGTGGATGACATACTCTTGATAGGAAATGATGTTCCTATGCTGCACTAGGTCAAGCTCTTCTTATCACAAAGATTCTCAACGAAAGATCTAGGTGATGCATCATACATCTTGGGAATTAAGATCTATATAGATAGATCTAAACAGATGCTGGGATTGTCCCAATCCAGATACATTGACAGCATACTAAAGAGATTTAGTATGGAAGATTCCAAGCATGGGAATTTACCCACGATCTCAGGAATCACTCTCTCCAAAGAGATTCTCCCAAGACTGATTTGGAGAGGGCTCGCATGCAAAGGATACCCTATGCTTCGGCAGTAGGCCATATCATTTATGCGATGTTATGTACCAGACCCGATGTAGCATACTCACTAGGTGTAGTGAGTAGGTATCAAGTAGATCCTGGAGAGAATCACTGGAAAGCTGTGTAGAACATTCATAAGTACTTGAGAAGGACTAAATAAATGTTCTTGGTGTATGGTAACGGTGAGCTCCAAATGGAGTCCTTCACCGATTCGAGCTTCCAGAGTGATAAGGACGACTCTAAGTCGGTCTCGGGTTTTGTCTTAACCCTTAATGGAGGGGCGGTTTGTTGGAAGAGTTCCAAGCAAGAAACCGTGGCAGACTCGACGATGGAGGCTGAATACATCCCTGCCAACGATGCCGCCAAAGAGGCTGTCTGGATGAAAAAGTTCATAACCGAACTTGGTGTAGTTCCGTCCATCGAGTATCCAATATCTTTGTATTGTGATAACAATGGAGATGTGGCTTTGGCCAAGGAACCCAAGTCTCATCAGCTGTAGGGTTCCTAGGCACCCTAATGAGGTCTCACAAGGCATCAACCATGCCAATTTCAAATTTTGCGGTGCCGAGAAACTCTAGAGTACGGATCGTTGGCTAGAATTCTAGGCGAAAAGTAAACTAGTTAACACTTAACTATAAGAATACGGAAATACAACCTTTGTAGATCCGGTGCTCCACCTCTATGGCTCCGCAATGAAGTCCTCTCCGCTGTCCAAATCGAACCATGACTCTCACGGTGGTTTCATCGGAGAAAAGACCGGGCTAGGTCGTCGACAACGTGCCGAAGATGATCTACGTCGAAGCATCACTAGATCAAGCTCCACCTTCACCAAGCCATGAAACTTGTGAAGGAAACACACTCTACTACTTGGCAAGAGGTAGAGGATGAAGAAATAGGAAGTGGGTAGACTTTAGAATTGGATTTCTCACTCATTCTCATCACTTGCCATTAATGGAGCAAGCTTTCTTCATGTGAAGAAATGAAGAAGAAGAAGAAGAAAGTTATGATAAGTTAATTAAAATTGGAAAAGAAATGAATACTTATCATATTAGAACCATGGTTAGGTGTAGAGAATCAACCATGGTTAAAAGAAATGGTTAGGGTTAAGCATGAGACAAAATTGGTGACAAAGTCAAACATTCATGAAAGTTCATGAAAGAATAAAAGAAAGCCACCAATTCTTCTTATGCAAAATAATTTCCAAAAAGGAATAAATGAATAATTTAAGAAAATAAAACCCTAATCATTTAGTTAACCATGGTTTAATTCTTTGCACTTAACCAAGTAGGCATGCATCATCAACCATGATACAAACAAGTGCACAAAATCATATCGCATATGCAATGCGCACATCCGAGTGAGAAAATCCATTCAAAGTGAACCGATACTAGTTAATGCAAAGTAATATATCAAATATATATAATTATACATTAAATCATTAAATCAACACTTGATTCAATGATCCGGTCATGTCGCATATAACCGACTGGTATCAATAGTAACAACTTATCGAATCAACACTTGATCCGATAACCCGGCTATATCGCATATAACCGATCAATGTCACATCGCGAGAATCGAATACAGTATCACATACTGGTATTATTCTCGGTCCCGCACATATCTCATATGCGCTCCTATTTCGTTTCGCTTGAGCCAGGAAACCTCTGTGTAGGACTCTAAAGACTCGTCATTACGCCGGCAGCAGATGATGATCATATCAAACACCCACAAGCCGCAAGCGGTCTGCTAAACGTAACGGCCACCCGGGTATTGAGCGATCTGAAGATCGACGAGCAAGCCCGCTCACACTCCAGTGAATCCAACCAGTAACACTACCGTACAGTCCGGTCTGATCGTCTGATATGTCGCATATCTCGCCTAGGGGTGGTAAACGTCAGACCCCAATAGCTCGATAAGTCATGTCGATATGAGGTCTATAACAATTCGAGAAACTACTGGTAACACTTACCAGTAAATCTCAGCAACCCTGGCCAGGGATTTCCTGTTATAGCCAATCGAACACAGCGCAACATCAACTCCCTATACCGGGAGAGACGAATCCCCTCCTATCGCTCATTGCCTCCATGTGACTCGGGACTGTACCCAAAAACCACCGTTTTGCACGCCCTCTTGGACGTGGTAAGATGGAAATCAAAGCACAGTGGGAACCACACAAGACTCTATGACGATCTCGGGTCAACAGACTACTCTGTACCAGTGTCACCAGAGAACTGCTATCTGACGTAAGGTATAATACCATCTGGGAGTTCTCGGCGAGTCCGTCCAGTGTACCCAGTCTCCACTGAGCACCCGTATATCATCTCTGATGTCAAACACCAATGGATATGGGATCATCCATCGCCCAACTGTATGGGTCGAGAAGGTACACGCTAGTCTACTCTGGTATATCGATGCCCCGTCTCGATACACCCACGACTAGGGACTTTGAAGGATGTACTTATGGACTACCATGTCCCCACTAGTATGATCCGCATCATAGTCCAGGTAGTCAAGTACAGATCCTAAGGGCTTTACCAACATGTAACAGAGAGACAATCAGTATACACGTTAAGGTAAAGTGCAACCAGATAGCATACTATCATGTCGAGCAAGAAAGTCCTCCCTATATATGTCCCAGCATCCACTACAATATACATCCAATGTACAGTAATGGCCTCTAGGGCATACATATAACTAACAATCTCCCACTTGCACTAGGGCCATCTGTAGCAGTGGTTGTAGTATCTCATACTCAACCATCCCATAAAAATCTCTCTCTGGGAACAGGCCTTTGTGAGTGGATCCGCTGTGTTGTCCTCTGAGTCTACTCTCCTTACCTCGATCCCTTAGAGATCAACCATCTCCATGATCAGGTGATACTGCCTTAGAATATGTCTGGATCACTGATGGGACCGGCGTTCCTTGGCATAAGCCACAACTCCATCATCTCACAATGGTTGGAACGTAGTTCATCTCATGAACCAATATACACCCAAACAGCCTCTTTGGTAGTATCTTAAGTAGCGATGTATCTAGCCTTTATCGTCTAGTATGTCACGGTATCTAGCTTGGAACTCTTCCAACATACCGTCCCTTTACTGAGGGTATAGACAATGCCTGTGACTGACATTCAGTCGTCTTTATCACCCTGGAACACTTCCAGTGATTCTCCCCAGGATCAATTGATACTATCTCACTATAACTAGTGAGTATCCTAACATCCAATTAGATCTATCTCATAGATCCAAAATCCAGGATTTAGTAGGTATCACTTTGATCCTATATGGAGAATCCTAGTGATAAGCGGAGATTGATCGAGCGTAGCATAGGAAACTCCTTCCCTATCAAGAGTATGTCATCCACGTACTCTATGAGGATCATTACCATACTTCCTACTACCTTTTTGTATATACAAGGTTCATCTACCATTTTGATGATGTCAAACTGTTTGACTATTACATCAAAACAGACGTTCCAACTCCGCGATGCCTGCTTTATCATATAAAACATCTTGCACACGTTTCCGCTGCTCCCACTATCTACGAGGCCCTCTGGCTGTGTACTTATAGACGCACTCTTCTAAAACATCATTTAGAAAAGCAGTCATGGCACCCAACCGCCAGATATCGTAGTTATGGTATGTAGCCGTGGCAAGTAGGATCTGGATGGACTTAAGCATAGCTACTGGAAAAGGTTTCATCATTATCCACGCCTGGTCGATGACGAAAACCTTTAACAATTCTAGCTTTGAAAGTCTCAACTTTTCCATGTACACCAAGTAATCTTCTCAAGATATACTTGCTCCTGATGGGGATTTAACCCTTCAGATATAGCAACTAAAGTCCATACTTTGTTGGTGTATAAGGATTCCATCTCTGATCGCTAAGCATCCAGCCATTCTTACAGTGTCCCACTCCTGATGGCCAGCTCGAAATTAGTTGGGTCATCATCTCATGATGCATTCCTCGCTCCCACTGTCATAGAGAAACAGAAGTATCTCTCAGGTGGGTGAGGAACCCTACTAGATCGGCGGAGAGGCTGAGGTTCGTTGGAATCTACTGAATCCTTTGGTTCTACCAAATCATCTGCTGTTGTTTGTATAGCTGGAACCTTTCCAGTTGTACATAACAGATCTTGCCTCGAGCTTGTCCGGATTTTGCTTTTAGACATAGGCCGGTCAACCCCAAATCTTAACTAACTTAAGATATGGGCTCTTCCCTTTCCATATCATATATGAAGTGGTAGGCAACTGATTTGATTCGAACCCTATTCAATAGGTATGCAGCTTCATGAGTGCATAACCCCCAAAAGAAAATAGGCAACTCAGTAGTACTCATCATAGAGCACACCATATCAAATAGGGTGTATCTGCTCCGTCCCGATATACCATCGTGCTATGGTGTATACAGAGGAGTAATGCTGAGAGAGAATCTCATTCTCCTTTAGAATAGTCCAGGATTTCCGTGCTCAAGTATTCTCCTCCTCGATCACATCAAAGGACATAATACTTATACCCGTATTTTGGTTCTCTACTTCTAACTTATATTCTGTGAATATCTTAAAAGGTTCGGACTTATGTTTCAACGGGAACATAGGTCTGAATCTCGAAAGAATGTAATGAAGTATAAGAACCAGTCCTGGCATATGTAGACAGGGGACCTATCATACATCAACATGTACCATCCCAAGAGTTCACTAACTCTTTCTCTGTTTTCAGTAAACGGAGCTATGGTCATCTTATCTTTGTGACATGACTGGCAAGTTTCACAAGATGTAAATTCAAACTGATTTAAATATGCATCTAAATGTAACTTCAGCTAGTCGGGTCGCATTGATATGACCTAGTCTACAATACCACAAGAAGGATTCGTTCATTTCTGAACTCCTCCTCTTGTGTGTGTTCCGTATACTAAAGAACTGTAGTTTGATTTAGAACATTAATGCTTTTAGATAACGTGCCTGAACCTATCAACTTTTGATATAGGAAATGTTCAAAATATTATCCAACAATACAAAATTATATCCTTTCTTTATTAATAAAGAGACTGATATGATTTTGTATATCAGGTTCGGTATCTAATAACATTCGTTCAGAATCAATGTATTTGTAATACAGGGTGACAGTGACCAACAGACTTGGCTGCAACTCTTGCCCCGTTTTCTGCCTCATGAAACTTATCACCCGTTCTCAGTTCTCTACCTTTCTGTAGCCCTATGTAACAGATTACATATCTGGGATCCTGATCTGGTATCACATACCCAGGACGTAAAGGATACTGAGAAACAGTTCTCTGTAATGAACACACCCGAAGATGATGCATCATCATGCACTCTCTTCGTTTGGGCGGCACGGGAATTCTGGTAATCCCCTATTTCCTGCTCTGTCTTATAACAATTATAAGTTGGAGCGGAACCAACGTTCCCCAGCTCAGTATAACAAGCGGGTTCGGTCAATAATCCGTTTTATTATCTTGATTAAGGCGTGATATGGTCGCTACCAGGAGAGAGATAGAAGAAAACACTCAGCGTGCGCTCTTGCAAGAATAGATTGGTTATTATTTTATCTAATCAGGATAGCTCCCACTGCTTTTTATCAAATCTTCCTTCAAACCCTAAAAGGAAAGACTAGCCGGGATTAATTACACACTACAAGTTCGCCAATCTTTCAGCCAGGCCAGTGTCGGTACTTTGAGGGAGGTCCCCCGTGCTTTCGCACGAACCTAATTACTGGAAACCTCGTTTTCCCAGAGGCGTAACCTCGTTAACACCTTTCTAGACACCTACTTGATCGGCTAATTGTAATATGTAAAACTCTTCCAGGAGTAACTCTTACTCGCAGCGGGTATCGGGATCCAACTATCTCATAGAAGGTATGCAATCTCATTGCAAATTTCAACACTTGAAATTCCCGATAATATTTTGCCCCAAACGATCTATGACCTTGACAAGGTCAACAAACCATAGACCGCAAGTCAAGTTCAACCCGTCATTTCTTGATTGAATCAAACCCACCCGCACGACCCTTGACAAGGTCAACAAGGTCGTACGACTACCCTAACCTAATCTGCATCATATGCATAAACAGATAAATACTGGTTAGCTACCGCACACTGCGCCTTGACAAGGTCAACAAACGCAGCACGAATACTAAACAGGACTTATCTGAAATGACGGAGGGCTACGACAGGTTTTTCTGAAAACCTATTGCGTAATGAACTTGATATCGTTGTAGAATCAAATGAAGTTTTGAAATGGAGTGTTTTTGAGGCTTTTCTAGTTTTGCTAAAGGAGTCACTCCCGGTGAAGGGATCGTCAGTCCTTTCCTCGTCGAATGAGGTGCGGGATATATCATATATATCACTGTGCAAAGCAAAAACTCTTAAAAGCAATCAAAAGACAAACCGAGTGTGTAGCATCTGCCAGTTATTGCTAAAGGAGTCACTCCCGGTGAAGGGATCTCGGTCCTTTCCTTATCGAATAAGATGCAGGATATATCATATATACCTCTGTGCAAAGCAAGAACTGTAGCTACCTGTTTTATTTTGAAATTCGATTCTACAACATCTTAGGTTTCTTTTATTTCATTAATCACATTAATGAAGTCCCATCATTTAAGTACCTAAACATCACAGATAAATACGACGTACACTTATGCCATCCGCATTCGCCTCGATGTCCCCTCGTGCACCGTTAGGTTAGGTAACTAACGGCAGAGCGGGGCAGGGCTAGCGCGGGTGTAAAACATAAGTAACGCCTATATAATATATCATATATACTATATAAAGTATCCATCACAGAACATATCATGATCACATCACAGATATCGCAGCAGAAGAATCATATGAAATATTGGATATACTAGGACGTCCGTGTTTTCAATACGAGCCAGTATAAAACACGGATTCCACGGTCGTGATGAATAGCCAATCCCACACCCCTAGACCCCTACGAGAGCGGCAAGCAACCCTACCAATTCTAGAGTTAGGAGGCCCGGACTCGACTCCTCGAGTTGGTCTCCCACTGGACTCCAGAACCCGGTTACTTGTGCCCTCCTCCTTGGGCCTATCCTAGTGCGGAAAAGTAAATAATATACATCAACGGTGACAACTTCCGCAACCTGGAAGCGCCCCAATAAAAGAATATTACATACAAGTTTTTACATGAATAAAAAGGAAAAACACTCCTCTCACATAAAAACCCCCGGCTATTCAAACACGACGATCCAATATAACATATCCAGCAACACATAACATCACATGCCATCAACGTAAGTAAATATGTCCATCCCAATTGTCGTTGACATATAGCAACGAAACCGGCGATATCACATATTACACTTACGGTCACAGAAAAGAAAGTGTAAAACTACAACAGTTGGAATCCGCAACCTGCATAGACATCGCATGCCTAATCAAATGAATACCTTAGACATCGCATGCCTAACTATTATAAACCCCGCATTTTAGTCCCATCATCGAAAACACTTTTCAATATCAAGTCGGGCAATTCAAAAAGATTCCCGACATCCTGATCGAATGCTCGTCGCAAACTTCAGTAGACGGCCGCACCCCCGATACCGTCGACGAAGTGCACCAAGGTGGAACACCACTACCGCGAGCACCCGAACGAATGCTTTCGGCGACGGGGTTCTCCTACAGTCACTTGGTCGGGGTTATGGGGTGAGGCTGTCTATTAAGTTTACCCGGCGAGTATCCGCGTACGCTACGTGATTGCAACGGACTTTTGATCGCATCAAAATTCCGTGGCAACCGATCAAGTGAGACTAAACTGCTATGTTTATAACATTCATTTAGTTATCTCATAACTTATTGTGAATTCCAATTATTGTATCACATTCCGGATAAATAGAAAATGCTAAACTTTTCGATCGAACAATCGAACACCCAAGTTTTCCCGATACAGCTCAACACATAAAATAAGTCTAACAACATTCAGTTCGTGCCTCAGTACCAACGGTCCAGCCGTAGAAGGGTCAAGCCAACGCCTCACATGTGGCACGCCGTACTGCCCCAAACCCTAAGGTTTAAAGGGCAGTTCAAGACGGTCATATAATCGAGTTAAGGTTTGTTGTCTTCTAGAGGGTCCATCGAGTTACTTGCACTACTTAGAACGTCGTTAAACTACGGAAAAATCCAACACTTGGAAATTTCCCGACAGGGGAAAAATTGGGTATTTATATCCGGTCGAACTTTTTAACATATTCTAAAATTTATCCGGAAAGCCACATAGACAAAGTCTGATAAACCCGATCAAATCATCGAAGCTCCAAAACATCCCAGATTATTCAACTCTTGAATAAAGATTAAAAATATCCCAGAGAACTCATCACTGTAAAATTGGAATTACTGTGCAAAAGTCAACGCAAGAGGAGACCATACGGCCGCGGAACCGCCGCACATGCCAAGCTCGTGCCGCGGTTCCGCGGTGGTTTAATTGAATTAGGCCCCTGAAATTTACAGTAATTCCTACAAAACCCTGCTTAATTTTCTGCATATTTTTAATGTGGAAAAATGCACTGTTTTGAAAAAAGTACAGAGAGCATGGGAAAAATGGGGTTTCGGGTTCGATCGGGATTCAAACGTCGTCTAGACTTCGCCTAAGGCTCTAGCTAGGCTCTGATACCACTGTAGGGTTCTTAGGCACCATAATGAGGTCTCACAAGGCATCAACCATGCCAATTTCAAATTTTGCGGTGCCGAGAAACTCTAGAGTACGGATCGTTGGCTAGAATTCTAGGCAAAAAGTAAACTAGTTAACACTTAACTATAAGAATACGGAAATACAACCTTTGTAGATCCGGTGCTCCACCTCCACGGCTCCGCAATGAAGTCCTCTCCGCTGTCCAAATCGAACCATGACTCTCACGGTGGTTTCATCGGAGAAAAGACCGGGCTAGGTCGTCGACAACGTGCCGAAGATGATCTACGTCGAAGCATCACTAGATCAAGCTCCACCTTCACCAAGCCATGAAACTTGTGAAGGAAACACACTCTACTACTTGGCAAGATGTAGAGGATGAAGAAATAGGAAGTGGGTAGACTTTAGAATTGGATTTCTCACTCATTCTCATCACTTGCCATTAATGGAGCAAGCTTTCTTCATGTGAAGAAATGAAGAAGAAGAAGAAGAAAGTTATGATAAGTTAATTAAAATTGGAAAAGAAATGAATACTTATCATATTATAACCATGGTTAGGTGTAGAGAATTAATCATGGTTAAAAGAAATGGTTAGGGTTAAGCATGAGACAAAATTGGTGACAAAGTCAAACATTCATGAAAGTTCATGAAAGAATAAAAGAAAGCCACCAATTCTTCTTATGCAAAATAATTTCCAAAAAGGAATAAATGAATAATTTAAGAAAATAAAACCCTAATCATTTAGTTAACCATGGTTTAATTCTTTGCACTTAACCAAGTAGGCATGCATCATCAACCATGATACAAACAAGTGCACAAAATCATATCGCATATGCAATGCGCACATCCGAGTGAGAAAATCCATTTAAAGTGAACCGATACTAGTTAATGCAAAGTAATATATCAAATATATATAATTATACATTAAATCATTAAATCAACACTTGATTCAATGATCCGGTCATGTCGCACATAACCGACTGGTATCAATAGTAACAACTTATCGAATCAACACTTGATCCGATAACCCGGCTATATCGCATATAACTGATCAATGTCACATCGCGAGAATCGAATACAGTATCACATACTGGTATTATTCTCGGTCCCGCACATATCTCATATGCGCTCCTATTTCGTTTCGCTTGAGCCAGGAAACCTCTGTGTAGGACTCTAAAGACTCGTCAATACGCCGGCAGCAGATGATGGTCATATCAAACACCCACAAGCCGCAAGCGGTCTGCTAAACGTAACGGCCACCCGGGTATTGAGCGATCTGAAGATCGACGAGCAAGCCCGCTCACACTCCAGTGAATCCAACCAGTAACACTACCGTACAGTCCGGTCTGATCGTCTGATATGTCGCATATCTCGCCTAGGGGTGGTAAACGTCAGACCCCAATAGCTCGATAAGTCGTGTCGATATGAGGTCTATAACAATTCGAGAAACTACTGGTAACACTTACCAGTAAATCTCAGCAACCCTGGCCAGGGATTTCCTGTTATAGCCAATCGAACACAGCGCAACATCAACTCCCTATACCGGGAGAGACGAATCCCCTCCTATCGCTCATTGCCTCCATGTGACTCGGGACTGTACCCAAAAACCACCGTTTTGCACGCCCTCTTGGACGTGGTAAGATGGAAATCAAAGCACAGTGGGAACCACACAAGACTCTATGACGATCTCGGGTCAACAGACTACTCTGTACCAGTGTCACCAGAGAACTGCCATCTGACGTAAGGTATAATACCATCTGGGAGTTCTCGGCGAGTCCGTCCAGTGTACCCAGTCTCCACTGAGCACCCGTATATCATCTCTGATGTCAAACACCAATGGATATGGGATCATCCATCGCCCATCTGTATGGGTCGAGAAGGTACATGCTAGTCTACTCTGGTATATCGATGCCCCGTCTCGATACACCCACGATTAGGGACTTTGAAGGATGTACTTATGGACTACCATGTCCCCACTAGTATGATCCACATCATAGTCCAGGTAGTCAAGTACAGATCCTAAGGGCTTTACCAACATGTAACAGAGAGACAATCAGTATACACGTTAAGGTAAAGAGCAACCAGATAGCATACTATCATGTCGAGCAAGAAAGTCCTCCCTATATATGTCCCAGCATCCACTACAATATACATCCAATGTACAGTAATGGCCTCTAGGGCATACATATAACTAACATCAGCGATCCAAGCATATTCTGAGGCGGTATCACCTGATCTGGGAGATAGTTGATCACCGGGAGATCGAGGTCAGGAGAGTTGACACGAAGAATAACACGGCGGATCCACTCACGAAGGCCATACCCAAGATACAATTTGAGAGACTCTTCGGGATGTTGGGTATGAGATACTACAACAACTTGCCTTAGTGCAAGTGGGAGATTGTTAGTTGTACGTATGCCCTAAAGGTTGTTGTACATGATTGTGTAGGGTTACTAGGCACTCTCACAAGGTTCTACAAGGCATCAACCATGCCCGATTCAAAATTTAGACGTGCCGAACAACCCTAACCAAGATCGTATACTAGAGATTATGCGAAAACAATAAGCAAGTAAATAACTTTACTTCTAAGAGTTTAGGATTACAACCTTTGTAGTCCGGTCCTTCACTTCAAATAGCTCCGTGTAGTAGTCCCCTTCGCTGCGATCGCAAACCCCAGACTCTAAAGAGGCTCTATGAAGAAATGAACGTGCTTGCATCGATGACTTCGAGGCCGAAGATGATCTACGTCGAGGAGACACTGAATCAAGCTATTCCTTCACTAGGTCATGAACTTTGTGAAGAGAACACACTCTACTACATGGGAAGTGGTAGAGGATGAAGAAGTAGGAGGTGGGCTTAATTCAGAATTGATTTTCTCACACTTTATCTCAAAACTCCAGTAGAGCTGGCAAGCTTTTTCATGGAGCTTGAAGAAGAAGAAGAAGACTTGTGAATAATTCATCCAAATGAATTATTGCACCCTTGGTTGAGTTAAGCCCTCATGCCTAATTCATGTAGAGAATTAACTCATGGCTATGGTTAAAGGTTGGGTTTGATAAATATCTTAAACTAGACAAAAGGGTTGACTTTGTCAAAGCATATCCATAAGCTTTTGTGCAAGCTTTAGCATAACAAACTCAATCTATTTTGAATTAGCATAACATAAATAGAAACCCTAACTTAACCCTGGCATTGTGTTAATCTCATACACCCATCTTGTATGTATCATCAAACATGACACAATCCATGTACACAAATGTACATATCGTGTATATATATATATATATATATATATATATATATATATATATATATATATATATATACAATGTGCACATCATGTGAGAAAAAGAAATCAATAGTGAGCTAGATATTAGTTAATGTATTATAATATATCAAATATATATAATTATACATTAAATTATCAAATCAACTCTTGATTTAATAATCCGGCTATATCACATATATCCGACTGATATCAAATGCAACATATTATCGAATCAACGCTCGATCCGATAACTCGGCTATATCACATATAACCTTTCATGTCACACATCGCGAGAATATAATGCGATATCACATACTCGTATTAATCTCGTTCCCGCACATATCACATATGCCCTCCTACTCCGTTTCGCTTGAGCCATGAAACCTCTGTGTAGGACTCTAAAGACTCGTCAATACGCCGGCAGTAGGTGACGATCATATCAAACACCCACAAGACGCAAGCGGTCTGCCAAACATAACGGCCACCCGTGTATTGAGCGATCAGAAGATCAACAAGCAAGCCTGTACTTTCTCCAACGAATCCAATCAGTAACACTCCCGTACAGTCCAGTCTCTTCGTCTGATATGTTGCATATCTAGTCTAGGGGTGGTATACGTCAGACCCCAGTAACGGATAAGTCGTGTCGATGTGAGGCTCATAACAGGTCGAGAAACTACCGGTAACACTTACCAGTAAATCTCTATATCAGCCCTGGCCAGGGACTTCCAGTTATAGCCAATTGAACACAGCACAACATCAACTCCCTATACCGGGAGAGACGAATCCCCTCCTATCGCTCATTGTCTCCATGTGATTCAGGACTGTACCCAAAAGCCGCCGTTTTGCACGCCACCTTAGACGTGGTATGATGGAAATCAAAGCACAGTGGGAATCACACAAGACTCTATGACGATCTCGGGTCTACAGACTAACCTGTACCAATGTCACCAGAGAACTGCCATCTGACGTGAGGTATAATACCATCTGGGAGTTCTCAGTGAGTCCGTCCAGTGTACCCAGTCACTACTGAGCACCCGTATACCTTCTCTGATGTCATACACCAATGGATATGGGATCATCCATCGCCCATCATATAGGTCAAGAAGCGCATACGCTAGTCTACTCTGGAGTATCAATGCCCTGTCTCGGTACTCCCACAACTAGAAACATTTGAAGGATGTACTTCGCGACTACACTGTCCCCACTAGTATGATCTGCATCATAGTCCTGGTAGTCAAGTACTTATCCTAAGGGCTTTATCAACATGTAACATAGAGACAATCAAAGTATATGTTAAGATAAAGAGCAACCAGATAGCGTACAATCATATCGAGCAAGAAAGTCCTGCCTATATATGTCCAAGCATCCACTACAATATACATCGTATGTACAGTAATGGCTTCTAGGGCATACATATAACTAACAATCTCCCACTTGCACTAGGGCCATCTGTTGTGGTATCGCATACCCAACAATCAGCTGTGGTCAAGGTATCTCATACTCAACCATCCCATAAAAGTCTCTACTGGGAAATAGGCCTTTGTGAGTGGATCCGCGCTGTTGTCCTCTGTGTCTACTTTCCTAACCTCGATCTCCCTGGAGATCAACCATCTCCATGATCAGGTGATACTGCCTAAGAATTATATCTGAATTTCAGATAGGACGGGGGTTCCTTGGCATTAGCCACTACTCCATTGTCAAACAATGGTAGGAACGAAGTTCATCTCATGAACTTACAAATATCCAGACTACCTCTTTGGTAGCATCCTTGGTAACGACGTATCTTACCTTTAATCGTCTAGTAAGTCACGGTATCTTGCTTGGAACTCTTCCATCATACCGTCCCTCCACTGAGGGTAAAGACAATGCCTGCGACTGACATTCAGTCGTCCTTATCATTCTGGAACCTTTCCAGTGATTCTCCCCAGGATCGATTGATACCATCTCACTACAACTAGTGAGAATCCTAACATCCATCTAGATCTATCTCATAGATCCATAATCTAGGATTTAGGAGGTATCATCTTGATCCTATATGGAGAATCATTGTGATAAGCGGAGATTGACCGAGCGTAGCGTAGGAAAATCCTTCCCTATCAAGACTATGTCATCCACGTAGTATACGAGGATCATCACCATACTCTCTACTACCTTTTTGTTTATATAAGGTTCATCTACCATTTTGATGAAGTCAAACTCTTTGACTACCACATCAAAACAGACATTTCAACTCCGCGATGCCTGCTTTATCCCATAAAGCAACTTACATACGTTTCCGCTGCTCCCACTGTCTACGAAGCCCTCTGGCTGTGTACTTATAGACATTCTCTTCTAAATTATCATTTTAGAAAAGATGTCATGACACCCAACCGCCAGATATCGTAGTTATGGTATGTAGCAATGGCAAGTAGGATCTGGATGGACTTAAGCATAGCTTTGAAAGTCTTAACTTTTCCATGTACACCAAGTAATCTTCTCAAGATATACTTGCTTCTAATGGGGATTTAACCCTTCAGATAAAGCAACCAAAGTCCATACTTTGTTGGTGTATTAGGATTCCATCTCAGATCGCTAAGCATCCAGCCATTCTTACAGAGTCCCACTCCTTATGGCCAGCTCGAAAATAGTTAGGTCATCATCTCATGATGCAATCCTCGCTCCCACTGTCATAGAGAAACCGAAGTATTTCTCAGGTGGGTGAGGAACCCTACTAGATCGGCGGAGAGACTGAGCTTCGTTGGTTACTATTGAATCCTTTGGTTCTACCAAATCATCAGCTGCAGTTTGTATAGCTGGAACTGTTTCCAGTTCTACCTCATGACCACTAATTTCTTCACAAGAAATTCCCTTTCACAAAGGTGGCATGCTGAGAAACAAAACATCTTTTGTTCCTCGGTTTGGTAGAAGATATTCCCTTGCTAATGCTTGGGATATCCAACAAACTTCCACAGAACTGACCTTGCCTCGAGCTTGTCCGGGTTATGCTTTTAGACATAGGCTGGACAACCCCAAATCTTAACAAACTTAAGATATGGGCTTTTCCCATTCTATACACATATGAAGTGGTAGGCAACTGATTTGATTGGAACCCTATTCAATAGGTATGCAGCTTCTCCAGTGCATAACTCCCAAAAGGAAATAGAAAACTCAGTAGTACTCATCATAGAGCACACCATATCTAATAGGGTGTGTTTGCTCCGCCCTGATACACCGACGTGCTGTGGTGTATACGGAGGAGTAATGCTGAGAGAGAATCCCATTCTCCTTTAGAAAAGTCCAGGAATTCCGTGCTCAAGTATTCTCCTCCTTGATCTCATCAAAGGTCATAATACTTATACCCGTTTTTGGTTCTCTACTTTTATCTTATATTCTGTAAATATCGCAAAAGGTTCGGACTTGTGTTTCATCAGGAACATATGTCTGAATCTTAAGAGATCATCAGAGAATGTAATGAAGTACAAAGAACCGGTCCTGGTATATGTAGACAGGGGACTTTCATACATCAACATGTATCAATCCCAAGAGTTCACTAACTCTTTCTCTGTTTCCAATAAACGGAGCTGTTGTCATCTTATCTCTGTGACATGACCGGCAGGTTTCACAAGATGTAAATTCAAACTAATTTAAATATGCATCTAAATGTAACTTAGCTAGTCGGGTCGCATTGATATGACCTAGTCTACAATACCTCAAGAAGGATTCGTTCATTTCTGAACTCTTCCTCTTATGTGTGTTCTGTACGTTAAGAACTGTGGTTTGATTTAGAACGTCTATGCTTTTAGATAACGTGTCTGAACCGATCAACTATTGATATAGGAAATGTTCAAAACATTATCCAACAATACAAAATTATATCCTTCTTTACTTATAAAGAGACTGATATGATGTTGTATATCAGGTTCGGTATCTAATAACATTCGTTCAGAATCAATGTACTCTAGTAATATAGGGTGATAACTACCAACAGACTTGGCTGCAACACTTGCACCGTTTTCTATCTCATGAAACTTATCACCCGTTCTCAGTTCTCTACCTATCTGTAGCCCATGTAACAAATTACATTTGCGGGATCCTGATCTGGTATCTCATACCCAGGACGTAAATGATACTGAGAAATAGTTCTCTGTAATGAACACACCCGAAGATGATGCATCAACATGCACTTTCTTCGTTTGGGCGGCACGGGAAATCTCGTATTCCCCAATTTCCTGCGCTATCTTATAACAATTATAAGTTGGAGCGGGACCAACGTTCCTTAGCACGGTATAACAAGCGGGTTTGGTTAAATACATCCGTATTATTATCTTGATTAAGGCGTGACATAGTCGTAACCAGGAGAGAGAGAGAAGAAAACACTCAGCGTGCGCTTTTACAAGAGTAGATTGGTTATCAATTTATCTAATCAGGATGTCTCCCACTGTTTTAGTCAAATCATCCTTCAAACCCTAAAAGGAAAGACTAGCCGGGATTAATTACACCCTATAAGTTCGCCAATCTTTCAGCCAGGCCAGTGCTGGTACTTTGAGAGAGGTTCCCCGTGCTTTTGCACGGACCTAATTAAAATAAACCTCGTTTTCCCAGGGGCGTAACCCCGTTAACACCTTTCTAGACACCTACTTGATCGGCTAATTGTAATGTGTAAAACTCTCCCAGGAGTAACTCTTACTCGCAGCGGGTATCGGGATCCAACTATCTCATAGAAGGTATGTAATCTCATTGCAAATTTCAACACTTGAAATTCCCGATAATATTTTGCCCCTAGCAACTTATGACCTTGGCTAAGGTCAACAAATCATAAGTGCTGGCCAAGTTCAACCCGTCATTTCCCAATTGAATTAAACCCACCCGCACAACCCTTGGCTAAGGTTAACAAAGTCGCACGACTACCCTAACTCAATCGCATTATATGCTTATACAGATAAGCACTAATTAGCTACCGCACACTACACCTTGGCTAAGGTCAATAAACGCAGCACGAATACTAAGTAGTACTTATCTGAAATGACGGAGGGCTACGACAGGTTTTTATGAAAACCCTTTGCGTAATGAACTTGATATCGTTGTAGAATCGAGTGATTTTAAATGGAATGTTTTTAGGCCTTTTTTAGTTTTGCTAAAGAGGTCACTCCCGGTGAACGGATTGTCGGCTCTTTCCTCATCGAATAAGGTGCAGGAAATTTCATAAATATCACTATGCAAAGCAAAAACTATAGAAACAATCAAAAGACAAACCGAGTTTGTAGCATCTACTAGCTTCACTAAAGAGGTCACTCCCGGTGAACGGATCTCGGCTCTTTCCTTATCGAATAAGGTGCTGGATATTCTACAAGGAACATCGCTATGCAAAGCAAGAACTAGAGCTACCAGTTTTTTTTTAAACAAGTTTCTACAACATCTTTAGGTTTCTTTTAGTTTCATTAATCTCATTAATGAAGTCCCATTTTTATTATGCTTCACAAGCATCACATTTGAAACGAAATCTGCAATATAACATATATCTCATATATATAATATAAACATTCATCTCAGGCAGTAATATGATCTCATCACAGAACATTGCAGCAGAAGAACATATATGAAATATTGGAAATACTAGGACGTCCGTGTTTTAGTACGAGCCTGTATAAAACACGGATTCCACGGTCGCGATGAATAGCCAAACCCACATCCCTAGACCCCTACAAGAGCGGCAAGCAACACTGCCAATTCTAGGGTTAGGAGACCCGGTCTCGACTCCTCGAGATGGTCTCCCACTGGACCCTAGAACCTGGTTACTTGTGCTCCCCGCCTTGGGTCTACCTAATGCGGAAAAGTAAATAATATACAATGGTGACATCATCCTCAGCCCGGAAGTGCCCCAATAAAAGAATATTACATACAAATGAATTTTACAAGAATGAAAAAGAAAAACTCTCATCTAACATAAAAACCCCGGCTATTCAGAACACGACGATCCAATATAACATATCACAGCAACACATAATATCTCATATCATCAACGTAAGCAAGTATGCGTATCCCGATTGTCGTTGATGTATAGCAACGAAGCCAGCGATACACCACATATTACGCTTACGGTCACAGAAAAGAAAGTGTAAAACTACAACAGTTGGAATCCGCAACCTCCTTAGACATCGCATGCCTAACTGCGTGAATTCCATATATTGTATCACATTCCAGATAAATAGACAATGTTAAACATTCCGATTGAATAAGCAAACACCCAAGATTTCTCAAATAGCTCTCAACACTTGAGCGGAGTTCAAAAAGTATCCATCATATGCTACAGTACCAATGGTCCAGCCGTAGAAGGGTCAAGCCAACGCCTCACATGTGGCAACGCCGTACTGCCACAAACCCTAAGGTTTAGAGGCGGTTCAGACGGTCACATAATCGAGTTAAGGTTTGTGTTCTTCTCGAGGGTCCACCGCGTTACTTGCATGATTTTCCGGAAGTTTCAAACTCAAGAAAAAATCCAACTTCTGAAAATTTTTCCGACAGGGGAAAAAGTGAGTAATTGATATCCGTTCGAACTTTTTAACAGTTTCTAAAATTATCCGGAAAAATCAAACGAAGTTAAATTATCCGATCGAATCAATGAAACCCCAATACAACCCAGAAAACTCAACACTTGAGTAGAATTAAAAATTCCCAGAAGAATCAGGAAACACCTACGGACGTTACTGTAGAAAAATGAGTCCCTGATCTCCACTTACGGCCGCGGAACCGCCACCAAAAGCAGGGTATTGCGGCGGATCCGCGGCGCTACAATGGAATTAGGTAGTCGTATTCTACGGTTATCCTTAGATTTCCCTGCTTATTTTTTTGAGTATTTTTAATATGAAAAAATCAACATTTTTATAAAATTTCCAGAGAAGGGTCCGTGTCGGGGTTTCGGGGTTCGATCGGACTTTAAACTTCGCCTAGACTTCGCCTAAACCTGTAGCTTGGCTCTGATACCACTGTAGGGTTACTAGGCACTCTCACAAGGTTCTACAAGGCATCAACCATGCCCGATTCAAAATTTAGATGTGCCGAACAACCCTAACCAAGATCGTATACTAGAGATTATGCGAAAACAATAAGAAAGTAAACAACTTTACTTCTAAGAGTTTGGGATTACAACCTTTGTAGTCCGGTCCTTCACTTCAAATGGCTCCATGTAGTAGTCCCCTTCGCTGCGATCGCAAACCCCGGACTCTAGAGAGGCTCTATGAAGAAACGACGTGCTTGCATCGATGACTTTGAGGCCGAAGATGATCTACGTCGAGGAGACACTGAATCAAGCTATTCTTTCACTAGGTCATGAACTTTGTGAAGAGAACACACTCTACTACATGGCAAGTGGTAGAGAATGAAGAAGTAGGAGGTGGGCTTACTTCAGAATTGATTTTCTCACACTTTATCTCAAAACTCCATTAGAGCTGGCAAGCTTTTTCATGGAGCTTGAAGAAGAAGAAGAAGACTTGTGAATAATTCATCCAAATGAATTATTGCACCCTTGGTTGAGTTAAGCCCTCATGGCTAACTCATGTAGAGAATTAACTCATGGCTATGGTTAAAGGTTGGGTTTGATAAATATCTTAAACTAGACAAAAGGGTTGACTTTGTCAAAGCATATCCATAAGCTTTTGTACAAGCTTTAGCATAACAAACTCAATCTCTTTTGAATTAGCTAAACATAAATAGAAACCCTAACTTAACCCTAGCATTGTGTTAATCTCATACACCCATCTTGTATGCATCATCAAACATGACACAATCCATGTACACAAATGTACATATCGCGTATATATATATATACAATGTGCACATCATGTGAGAAAAAGAAATCAATAGTGAGCTAGATATTAGTTAATGTATTATAATATATCAAATATATATAATTATACATTAAATTATCAAATCAACTCTTGATTTAATAATCCGGCTATATCACATATATCCGACTAATATCAAATGCAACATCTTATCGAATCAACGCTCGATCCGATAACTCGGCTATATCACATATAACCTTTCGTGTCACACATCGCGAGAATATAATGCGGTATCACATACCCGTATTAATCTCATTCCCGCACATATCACATATGCGCTCCTACTCCGTTTCGCTTGAGCCAGGAAACCTCTGTGTAGGACTCTAAAGACTCGTCAATACGCCGGCAGTAGGTGATGATCATATCAAACACCCATAAGACGCAAGCGGTCTGCCAAACGTAACGGCCACCCGGGTATTGAGCGATCAGAAGATCAACAAGCAAGCCTGTACTTTCTCCAGCGAATCCAATCAGTAACACTCCCGTACAGTCCGGTCTCTTCGTCTGATATGTTGCATATCTAGTCTAGGGGTGGTATACGTCAGACCCCAGTAACCGATAAGTCATGTCAATGTGAGGCTCATAACAGGTCGAGAAACTACTGGTAACAGTTACCAGTAAATCTCTATATCAGCCCTGGCCAGGGACTTCCAGTTATAGCCAATCGAACACAGCACAACATCAACTCCCTATACCGGGAGAGACGAATCCCCTCCTATCGCTCATTGTCTCCATGTGATTTGGGACTGTACCCAAAAGCCACCATTTTGCATGCCCCATTGGACGTGGCATGATGGAAATCAAAGCACAGTGGGAATCACATAAGACACTATGACGATCTCGGGTCTACAGACTAACATGTACCAGTGTCACCAGAGAACTGCCATCTGACGTGAGGTATAATACCATTTGGGAGTTCTCGGCGAGTCCGTCCAGTGTACCCAGTCCCTACTGAGCACCCGTATACCTTCTCTTATGTCATACACCAATGGATATGGGATCATCCATCGTCCATCATATAGGTCAAGAAGCGCATACGCTAGTCTACTCTGGAGTATCGATGCCCTGTCTCGGTACTCCTACGACTAGGAACATTTGAAGGTTGTACTTGGCGACTACACTGTCCCCACTAGTATGATCTGCATCATAGTCCTGGTAGTCAAGTACTTATCCTAAGGGCTTCATCAACATGTAACATAGAGACAATCAGAGTATATGTTAAGATAAAGAGCAACCAGATAGCGTACAATCATGTCGAGCAAGAAAGTATTCCCTATATATGTCCAAGCATCCACTACAATATACATCATACGTACTGTAATGGCCTCTAGGGCATACATATAACTAACAGATTGTATATTATAATGGATGCTTGGACATATATATAGAGGACTTTCTTGCTCGACATGATAGTATGCTATCTGGTTGCTCTTTATCTCAACATGTAGACTTGTGTTGTGATACTGTCTTGCTCTCACATGTTGATAAAGCCCTTAGGATGTGTACTTGACTACCAGGACTATGATGGAAATCATACTAGTGGGGCTAGGGTAGTCTATAAGTTCATCCTTTAATTGTTCCTAGTCGAGGGTGTATCGAGACGGGGCATCGATATTCCAGAATAGACTAGCGTATACGCTTCTTGACCCATTTGATGGGCGATGGATGATCCCACATCCATTGGTGTTTGACATCAAAGATGGTATACGGG
This sequence comes from Agapanthus africanus, assembly GCA_030015575.1. Classification (NCBI taxonomy): domain Eukaryota; kingdom Viridiplantae; phylum Streptophyta; class Magnoliopsida; order Asparagales; family Amaryllidaceae; genus Agapanthus; species Agapanthus africanus. Next base: position 122,677,676 of record CM057347.1, on the reverse strand, counting down.
TTCTTAGTAGAGACTGGATACACTGAAAAGGTCTCACTGAGAACTCTTAGATGGTATTATACCTGACGTCAGATAGCGGTTCTCTTGTGACACTGGTACAGGTTAGTCTGTAGACCCGAGATCGTCATAGAGTCTTGTGTGATTCCAACTGTGCTTTGATTTCCACCTTACCACGTATAAGAGAGCATGCAAAATGGTGGTTTTTGGGTACAGTCCCGAGTCACATGGAGGAAATGAGCGATAGGAGGGGATTCGTCTCTCCTGGTATTGGGGGTTGATGTTGCGCTGTGTTCGATTGGACATAACAGGAAGTCCCTGGCCTGGGCTGATACTGAAATTTATTGGTAAGTGTTATCAGTAGTTTCTCGACCCCTTATAAGCCTCACATCGGCACGACTTATCAAGTTATTGGGGTCTGACGTTTACCATCCCTAGACTCGATATGCGACATATCAGACGAAAAGACCGGACTGTACGATAGTGTTGTTGTTGGATTCACAGGAGTATGGACAAGCTTGCTTGTTGATTTTCTGATCGCTCAATACCCGGGTAGCCGTTACGTCCAGCTAGTACCGCTGACGGCTTGTGGGTGATTGATATGATCATCACCTACTGCCGGCGTATTGACGAGTCATTAGAGTCCTACACAGAGGTTTCCTAACTCATGCGAAACGAAGTAGGGAACATATGTGATATATGCGGGACTGAGATTAATATGTGTATGTGATATTGTATTCCAATCTAGCGATATAGGTTATACGTGATATAACCGGATTGTTGAATCAAGTATTGATTCAATGATATGTTATATGTATATGTGATATACATATAAATGATATTAGTCAGTTGTATGCGATACAATCAGGTTATTAAATCAAGTGTTGATTTAATAATTTAATAATTTAATGTGTAATTATATATTTAATATATTAATGTACATTAACAAATATTAACTCACTTAAGAAAATGTTTTTCTCATTATATATTTAATATATATGTGATATATGCTAATGTACTTATTTTTGACCACTTGAGCTTCTTCTTCATCTCTTTCCTAGCTCTCTTGAGTTTTGAATGAGTTGAAAAGAAAAAGAGAAAAAAATATTCTAAAGTGAGAAAAATACCTACTTCACCAATCTATACCAAACTAGCCATTTAGTATAGGTTGTTTTCTTCATTAGTTCATCAATTAGTGAAGAGGTAGCTTGAGTTAGAGATTCTTCGACATAGATCATCTTCGGCCTCGAAGACTTCAAGAAAGCTTGTTCCTTTCACCTTGTGAACCCTTACTAGAGTCCGGGAGATCACTACTTGGAGTGAAGGTTCTACTACACGGAGCTTTAGAAGTGAAGGACCGATCCACAAAGGTTGTATTCCTCATTAACTTAGTGTAATGTTTGATTACATGCTTGCTTACTCTTAATCCTCTAGTTAGATCCTTGGTTATTGATTGCTTAGCACTCTAGGTTTTTTAAAATTGTATACTTGATGCCCTAGAAAACATAGTGAGGGTGCTAAGGAACCTTTCACCTATCACTCTGAAAGCTCGAATCGGTAAAGGACTCCACCTGGAGTTCACCGTTACCATACACCAAGAACATTTCTTTAGTGCTTCTCAAGTACTTAAGAATGTTCTTCAAAGCTGTCCAGTGTTTCTCCCCTGGATCTGATTGATACCTACTGCTCATCACAGAAAATTACATTTTAATACCACTTATTCATTATCTATTTTGTTATATATTGGTACTATTAACCAGTGTCTACTCAGTAAATACAGATTACAGGTATTCGTGACATAATACTGGAAACACACTCAAAATCACAGATATAACATTTGGGAGCCGACACTGCAATCAGAACAGGAAACTGACCGATATTCAAAGAGTTATTTTGCAAATAAACAAGTGTAGACACATTTTGGTCCAACACAATACATGTGTGCACTAGCTTTTTGATCCTAGGACCATGGTGGGGGCTGCCTTGACACAACATGTTGTGCAAGTGGGCACAAGTGGGTGAGTGTGTGATAAATGCAAAAAGTATTGATGTGATATAAAGCATCAAGTTTCCCTCCAAATCTTTGAGTGCAAACCAGTTTTTTAAAGAGAAATCAAACAGCACCAGGGAGATATTAGAGAGCACACAAGGCCACCACACCAACACGAGCCCAATTGCTTACAATAAAACCGGTGAGACCCCCAGGTCTCAATATCGATATTCTTTCTAATACAATAAGACCGGCACCACCGGGTCCCTTGTCTCCAAATCTCCCTATTTTTCTTATGGTCATTTCTTAGGGTCACATCAGTCGATCTATATTATTTGTTTATTCTGGAGTTGAGCCTATAAATACCAGAATAGATATTGAGCAAGGGACCATGTGTATATACCATTTTATTTCTTTTGTTTTTGGTTTAGCTTGAGAGTTGTGTGGGCTTTAGCTTGGTTTATTCTTCTTCTTCTTCCCTCTTGAAACTTTTTTTTGAGAGCTTCGGTATGGAGGTTGAACAAATAACCAATATCTTGTATCTCAACTACATCCAGTGTTAATAATATTGCTTTGTTATTTGCTTTGTTCTTTTGCTTTGTTTCTTTACTTGCTTTTCTTTTCATTATGTGTAACTAATCTCTTGGTTGTAGTGATGGTGAGGAAATGAGATGAAAGGCTTTGCCTTCCTCCTCCTCTTGTTCATGTTTAATGTGCTTATATTTGTGATTCTAACTTAAAGATTGTTTCATGTATTGATGTGATATGGTATTTTTAAACCATGGTTACTTTGTAACCTCTTTATATACCATATTCACTCCCTTTCCCCATTTCACAAACGTTTAAGTTAAAATCAATTTGGTGTTAAGTTTGCTAAGTTTAGATATGGTATTTTGTGATCAAGTGACTTGATAAATCTCTTGGTTTCATATACCATATACTATCACAAACACTTAGCACACTTAACACTAAATTATTTTCTTTCACTCACTAATTTGTGTTTTTGATGTTGTGGTATGCTTGCTAACCCTTGTGCTTAGTATTGAAATCCCAAGCTTGGACATGCAAACAGTAAATGAACAAAACGGACTCGTTTCGTGTTTGCGTCGAATATCGGCAACTTGACGACTTGTGCTTCGCAACCGCCTTGACAAGTCATGCTTCGCGTCGGGATCGACACAAGGACGAACAACTCACGATTAAGGGAGCGTCGAAGATATCGCCGCGATTCAACCATCCAAGCCAAAGCCACGGCCATACGTTTTCTTTAACTTGTTTTCTTATTTCGTAATTATATTTTAGTGACAACCAAACCCATATTCTTTGTTTCTCGAACCTTTAAGCAACAATACCTAATACACAATTCCCTGCGGATCGACCCGTACTTGCCAGATTGCTACAACGCGCCGTGTACTTGCGGTTTATAAATTTTAAAACGAGATCGAGCTCGCGTGCGCATTATTTCCTAAACCGATTCTATTTCCAAACATACACGTTTGCGCGTGGGGGCAAAGTCCCAACACCTACTCACTACACCTAGAGAGTAAGCTACATCCGGTATGGTACACAACATTGCATACATGATTGACCCGACTGCCGAAGAATAGGGTATCCCTTGCATGCGAGCCCTCTCTAAATCAGTCTTGGGAGACATCTCTTTGGAGAGAGTGATTCCTGAGAAAGCGGGTAAATTGCCACGCTTAGAATCTTCCATACTAAATCTCTTTAGTATGGTGTCTATGTACCTGGATTGGTACAATCCCAACATCCGTTTAGATCTATCTCTATAGATCTTTATCCCCAAGATGTAGGAGGCATCACCTAGATAATGCATGGAGAACTTGTGTGATAAGAAGAGCTTGACCGAGTGTAGCATAGGAATATCGTTTCCTATCAAGAGTATGTCATCCACGTACAATACGCGGAAGACAACCTTACTCTTTACAACCTTCTTGTATATACATGGTTCATCTACATTTTTGATGAAGTCAAACTCTTTGACAACTGTATCGAAACAGATGTTCCAGCTCCACGATACCTGCTTTAATCATAGATTGATTTAAGCAGCTTGCACACGCTTCCATTGCTTCCACTGTCTACGAAGCCCTCTGGCTGTGTCATGTACACGCTCTCTTCTAAATTACCATTTAGAAAAGCAGTCTTGACGTCCAACTGCCAGATTTCGTAGTTATGTTATGCAGCAACGGCAAGTAGAATCCTGATGGACTTAAGCATATCCATTGAAGAAAAGGTTTCATCATAGTTGACACCTGGTCATTGACGAAAACCTTTTGCTACAAGTCTAGCTTTGAAGGTCTCAACCTTTCCATCTACAACAATTATCTTCTCAAGATCCACTTACTCTCGATGGGTTTTACCCTTTTAGGAGCAACTTTCAAAGTCCAAACTTTGTTGGTGTACATGGATTCCATCTCAGATCACATAGCATCCGGCCATTTAACAGAGTCTCCACTTGTGATGGCCTGCTCGAAACTAGATGGGTCATTGTTCAGTCGAAAATATTGCACTTTTGATATAACATTTTCCTTACTTTTCTTAAATATTTAAAAGTGATTATTATAAATATAGAACATATGTGGGTTTATCTGAAATGGTAATCTTTATCATATGTTTATATATTATAATTAATATTATGAAGGAAAATAAATGCATATAATATTTTTATTATGCATGTCATATCAAATAATCTTAATCGGATTTCCTAAAGATTTATTACTATATAAAAGGATTAAGATACTATCTCTACTTTAACAAATATTACTAATATTATTCATGGAGATATTGTGCAGATTTAGCTCAGGTCAGGAGATCGAGATATTTGAGATGTTAGGATCAAAATCTGCCAATAAAATCGTAGAATCGATACTAGCAGAGACTCAGGAAATATTTGAAGGATCCAAGCATTGAAGAAATCTCCACATGTCAACATGAGAGAGCACCTGAAATTTGGAACCCTTATCTCCCCAAACCGCCGCCCTTCCACGGCAGATCCGCGGCCATTTAATGGCCGTAGGATCTGAAAATTTGGGAGTTGGATCATGATTACATATCTTAACCTATGAGATTTAGGGTTTCTGCTTTGATGGGTATATAAATGACCGAGGGCTCAACTTAGAGAATCATCACCTTTAACACGAAGCAAATCACCGTCAAGAACAAGAGATCCACGACAGGTCCGTGATTCGACGTGATAGAGCGACGTGAATATTGACTGAGCATCTGCTTCCTACGAGACAGAGATCAAGAGAAACTTCTTCTTGTAATCTAAATTCGAAGGATACTTGTAACGTTGATTAATAAAGGTAGATCATTTGCTTAATTATTTCGCATTTACTTTCTGCATTTAAATTCGGCATTATGATTTCCTTCTCTATCTTCTTCTCAAAACATGTGTGAGTAATTCTGTGCTTGCTAATGTTGGGTTACGGCAGCGTCCCGACCATCAAACCATGGCCAAATGCGGAACAAAAATTTTCTAAACTAGCGCTACCATTACCCGATGTCCGGATCTTCCCTAAACCCTATAGTAGCAAGCTGTAAAAAGAAGTTAGAATGGTTATACCGAGTTGATCTGTGTCCTTCGGTCTTCAACCATCATCCCCAAGCTCCTAGTGGCTCCTTGATCAAATTTGGTTGCCGGTCTTCCTCCATCTACGATGATCCACCAAAGGGAAACGGCGCAAGTTTTAGCCTCGTCGAGCGAGGAAAACGACACTCTAAGGTTGCTAGCAATGGAGAGTGGAGGTGTAGGAATGTGTCACTATAATTTTCTCTCATCACATATGCTCAATGAGAAATCATAGAAGATGAAGAAGGAGGTGAAGAAACATATGGCATGAGCAACTCAAGAAATGTGCTAAGTCTCCAAGTGAGAATGAGAGTGTAAGCAAGTGAAGAATCAAGTGAGGAAAACAAATGAGCCAAAGAGCTCAAGAAGTGGCTGCCTCTCTCTCTCTCATGCACAAAAATATCTCATCTCAATTTCCAAATAAACAATTCCAAGCCATACCTCTCTACATGCCATGACCCATGCTCATGCCACCTCACTCCTCCACATCATTTGTGAAACAAATGAATTTCCAAAAAAGGAAAATCATACAAATGAGGTGTCCACTTCTAGAAGTTATTCCGTATAAATACGGAATACAACCCGGTACATGTATCGAAATACATATACGCGTATTCATACAAAAATACGAATAGCCAAGAGAGAAAATGAATAGTGAAAAATAATACTAGAATACATATATATAAATACATATATATAAATTATCAAATCAAAACCTGATTTAATAATCCGGCTTAATCCTAAACCGCTAGTATTATCAACCGTACGATTAAAGTCTGTGCAGTATGTACACATATTTAATCAGACACCTGTATGTACCAACATACGTCATTTACATCATATCGCCTGAACCGTGAAAACCCTTTGTGTGGGACTCTAAAGACTCGTCAATATGCTGGCAGTGGGTTTAACTACAAGAACGTCAGCGGTACTAGCTGTACGTAATGGCTACCCAGGTATTGAGCGAAAGGGAGGCCGACGAGCAAACTCATCCTGAACCCCTACTGAGCCTGACAGTGACAATATTCGTACAGTCCGGTCTGTTCGTCTAAGAGTATCGCATATCGAGTCTAGGAGGGTGGATAATGTTAGACCCCTAACAACGCGACATTTAGTGTCGGCATGAAACCCATCACAACCTGAGAAACTATCGATCCTGGATCGGTAATTCTCGTCCACCGTGGCTACGGATTTCTGGTGATGGCCACCCGTGCACAACGCGACATCAACCCCCAATACCGGGAGAGACGAATCCCCGATGATCCGATCACTGCCTCCATGTGGCTCGGGACTGTACCCAACTAAAACTTGTTTGAACGACTCCTTTGAGCCGTGGTAGGGTAGTAATCAAAGCACAGTGGGAACTCACACGAGACAAATGACGATCTCAGGTCGACAGACTAACCTGTACACATGTCACCTGGGAACTGCTATCTGACAATAGGTATAATACTAACTAGTAGGTTCCCGACGAGTCCATCCAGTGTACTCATAACCCATTGAGCACCTGTATACTATCTTAGGTGAACAAACTAACACCAATGGTTTGTGAGACCTGGCCACTACCCCTCGTCGGGGTCTCAATCAGTATACAGTAGTCTACATTGGAGTATCGATGCCCAGTCTCGATACTCCCACGACTAGGGACATTTAAGGATGTGCTTATAGACCCCCAGCTCCCACGTATATGATCGCCATCATAATACTGGTAGTCAAGCAAGAATCCTATGGGCTCTATCAACATGTAATAGTGATGATAAAGACAAACCAGATAGCATACAATCATCTCGAGTAAGACTGTTCTACCGGTATAGGTCCTCACTCAATCATCATAATCACCTGCCCGTGACTATGATAATTGTCTTGAGGGCACTTTTGCCAACAATCTCCCACTTGCACTTAAGGCCAATTATTGATGTGTCGCATACTCACAGCTCGTGTGATATCGAACACCCAACATCTCTACTAATCATTTTCGCAAAGCCCATTTGCAAAACTATTGAGTTCGAGAAATAGCCTCAGTGAGTGGATCCGCTCCAATGTTTCTTTCTGTATCTCTCTATATCTCAACTTCGCACAGAAAGCTATCTCCCGAAATGGGCAATACATATCTTAGAATTTGTCTGGATATCTGGTGGGACCCATTTCACAAATGAACTCCAACTCCAACAAACTTCTTAGACTGTATCATCCACTGAATTTAATCAGTATCCTGAGCCATGCCTTTCCTCGGTATCCGCTTGGACCACCTGTCCAACATACTATCCCTCAAAAGAGGGAAAACTATAACTCTGACAGTCACTCTATCATCCAGTTCACCTTGGAAGTCTGAAATGATAACTGTCTCCCGAAGGAGGCTGCCATTACCATATCCCTAGAACATCCATTATGTTCATAAACTGCCTCCCAATGTTTCTCCAGGATTGGATTAATATATCTGCTTATTGCAGCTAGTGCAAAAACAACATCTGGTGTGGTACTTGACATTTCATGATTAACTCAATTGCCTAAGCAAGTGATATGCTAATCATGCAGATCCCTCTCCACTTTAGTCTGTAAGACACTTTTAAAGAGGGTGACTCCATCACCTGCAGGTATACCACCATGCCAGGAGTCGTGATTGGTCATTCTTCGTGTGTATGGAAAAGTTTTGATCACAACCAAAGAAATTTATACCACAATCAATAAGGGTGTCTATTGTAGTTTCGTTAGCAAGAGCGAATCGTCCACTCAGAAAGTGTGATTTGTTCGAAATCGTTTTAATTGAGTTGGAAAGAAAAGATAAAAGAAAATGATTCAAGATTTGTGAGTTTTAGTTTCAAGAACATAAAGAAATAGATCTAAAATCAAGAATTAATAAAGATCAAGAAAATGTCCAAACCAATTGAATTATCAAGATTTGTAAAGTAGCTTGTAGGAATCGATCAAATTGATAGTGATGATGAATACTAATGATTACGAATTCTTATCTATTAAGGATTTGTTGCTAGATTGATGACGATCAACGAGAATTAGGGAACTACTGAAGAAACTATGGTTTCTCCTTCATCATCCCTTGTCCTTTCATTGATTATCATTCAAATTCTAGCCTCCAGCAAATTAAATCACCGATCGTTGATCTCTAATTTGGAGCGAAAACATTCAAGAAAGCGATCTCGCTCAAATTAGGTCTTCGATGATTCAATTTCCTAAAGCTTACAAAACTCATAAGACTTATGAATCGTTCAAGTATTTAATCATCATCATCTACCTATTCTCTCGATTCCGCTACAAGCGGAGATTTCACTCATACATCATGAAAAAAAAGAATCAAGAATCAGTAACTTTTCATAATGCAAGAATGTAAAGATAAGCAAGATTTACAATATTCACCTTTATTAATCGATGATTAGGTACAATTCACTCAACTCGAGGTTACAAGATTTGTAGAGGTAAATAGATCCGCCGAAATTAGCTTCGCATCGATCTTCTTGAGTCGCGGATCGTCGTAGATCTCTTACTCGGATGAAGGTCGGCGTTACTTCAAAGGCTCGTTGAAGGCTTGCTTGATTCGCTTCTTGATGGATCTTGATTTGGCTTTGGAATTGGATTTGGGCTAGGGTTTTGAGTTGCAAGTTGTGTCACTCTGTAGGGTTCCTAGGCACCCTAATGAGGTCTCACAAGGCATCAACCATGCCAATTTCAAATTTAAACGGTGCCGAGAAACCCTAGAACGGATCGTTGGCTAGAAAACTAGGCGAAACAAAACTAGTTAGCAACTTAACTAGGGTTTACGGAAATACAACCTTTGTAGATCCGTTCCTCCACCTCCATAGCTCCGCAACGAAGTCCCCTCGCTGTCCAAATGAATTCCCGGGCTCTAGCGTCGGCTTCGTCGGAGAAATGGCGAGCTAGGTCGTCGATGTCCATGCCGAAGATGATCTACGTCGAAGCATCGCAAGATCAAGCTCTCACTTCACCAAGTCATGAAACTTGTGAAGAAAACACACTCTACTACTTGGCAAGAGGTAGAGGATGAAGAAATAGGAAGTGGGTAGACTTTAGATTTGGATTTCTCACTCATATTCATCAATCACCATTGATGAAGTGAAGGTTTTCTTCAACTTGAAGAAGATGAAGAAGCAAATAGAATATGATAAGTATTATTAAAAAGAATAATAAAATCAAATACTTATCATGTTCTAACCTAGGTTAAGTGTAGAGAATAAACCATGGTCACTTGGATGGGTTAGGTGTTAGTTATATGTATGCCCTAGAGGCCATTACTATACATAGGATGTATATTGTAGTGGATGCTTGGACATATATAGGGAGGACTTTCTTGCTCGACATGATAGTATGCTATCTGGTTGCTCTTTACCTTAACGTGTACACTGATTGTCTCTCTGTTACATGTTGGTAAAGCCCTTAGGATGTGTACTCGACTTCCAGGACTGTGATGCAGATCATACTAGTGGGGCCTGGATAGTCCATGAGTACATCCTTCAATGTTCCTAGTCGAGGGAATATCGAGACGGGGCATCGATGTTCCAGAGTAGACTTGCGTATATCTTCTCGACCCATACAGATGGGCGATGGATGATCCCATATCCATTGGTGTTTGACATCAGAGATGATATACGGGTGCTCAGTGGAGACTGGGTACACTGGACGGACTCGCCGAGAACTCCCAGATGGTATTATACCTTACGTCAGATGGCAGTTCTCTGGTGACACTGGTACAGAGTAGTCTGTTGACCCGAGATCGTCATAGAGTCTTGTGTGGTTCCCACTGTGCTTTGATTTCCATCTTACCACGTCCAAGAGGGCGTGCAAAACGGTGGTTTTTGGGTACAGTCCCGAGTCACATGGAGGCAATGAGCGATAGGAAGGGATTCATCTCTCCCGGTATAGGGAGTTGATGTTGCGCTGTGTTCGATTAGCTATAACAGGAAATCCCTGGCCAGGGTTGCTGAGATTTACTGGTAAGTGTTACCAGTAGTTTCTCGAAGTGTTATAGACCTCATATCGACACGACTTATCGAGCTATTGGGGTCTGACGTATACCACCCCTAGGCAAGATATGCGACATATCAGACGATCAGACCGGACTGTACGGTAGTGTTACTGGTTGGATTCACTGGAGTGTGAGCGGGCTTGCTCGTCGATCTTCAGATCGCTCAATACCCGGGTGGCCGTTACGTTTAGCAGACCGCTTGCGGCTTGTGGGTGCTTGATATGATCATCATCTGCTGCCGGCGTATTGACGAGTCTTTAGAGTCCTACACAGAGGTTTCCTGGTTCAAGCAAAACGAAATAGGAGCGCATATGAGATATGTGCGGGACCGAGAATAATACGTGTAAGTGATACCGTATTCCATTCTCGCGATGAATGTATCGATTAGGTTATATACGATATACCCTAGTTATCGAATCAAGGATTGATTCGATAAACCGATACATTGGATACTAGTCGGTTATATACGATATGACCGGATCGTTAAATCAAGTGTTGATTTAATGATTTAATGCATAATTATATATTTGATATATTACTTTGCATTAACTAGTATCGGTTCACTTTAATTGGATTTTCTCGCTCGGATGTGCACATTGTATATTCGATATAGTTTTGTGCACATGATTGTATCATGTTTGATGATGCATGTTTACTTAGTTAAGTGTAAAGAATAAACCATGGTTATACTAATGATTAGGGTTTTATTTATCCATTACTTATTTATTCATTTATTAATTTGTTTATTCTTTTTGGAAAATAAATGGCATGAATATAAAATGGTGGCTTGATTTGTTTTGTAGTTGAATCTTCATGAAGGTTTGACTTTGTAACCATTTTGTCTTCATGCTTAACCCTAACCATTTAATCAAACCATGGTCTACTCTCTACACTTAACTAGGGTTAGGAGATGATAAGTATTCTTATTATTTTCTTTTCTAAAACAACTTATCATAACAATTAGCTTCTTCTTCTTCATCTTCCTTCATGAAGAAAGCAAGCTTCATCAATGGTGATTGATGGAAATGAGTGAGAAATCCAATTCTAAAGTCTACCCACTTCCTATTTCTTCATCCTCTACCTCTTGCCAAGTAGTAGAGTGTGTTTTCTTCACAAGTTTCATCACTTGGTGAAGTTGGAGCTTGATCTAGCGATGCCTCGACGTAGATCATCTTCGGCATGGACATCGACGACCTAGCTCGCCTATTCTCCGATGAAGCCGACGCTAGAGCCCAGATTATTTTTGGACAGCAAAGGACTTCGTTGCGGAGCTATGGAGGTGGAGCACCGGATCTACAAAGGTTGTATTTCCGATAACCCATTAGTTAAGTTGTTAACTAGATTGTTTTTCGCCTAAACTTCTAGCCGACGATCCGTAGTCGGGTCTCTCGGCACCTAGAATTTTTGAAATTGGCATGGTTGATGCCTTGTGAGACCTCACTAGAGTGCCTAGGAACCCTACATTAGGTTTAAGCATGATGACAAGAATGGTTACTAAAGTCAAAGCTTCATGAAGCTTCAACTTAAAACAAAAAAGGCCACCATTCTTATCTTAATCCTTTTCAAATAAATAAATAAATGAAAATGCAAAACCCTAATCAACACTTAACCATGGTTTAATTCTTTATACTTAACAACAAGATCATGTATCATCAAACATGATACAAATATGTGCACAAAAGTATATCACATATACTTCTTGCACATCAAGTGAGAAAATCCATTTAAAGTGAACCAATACTAGTTAATGCAATGCAATATATCAAATATATAATTATGCATTAAATCATTAAATCAACATTTGATTCAATGATCCGGTCATGTCGCACATAACCGACTAGAATCCAATGTATCGATTTATCGAATCAATGATTCGATAACTAGGTCATATCTGTTGGAGATAGTGCCCTCAGAGTCAATTATTGGATCACAGGCACGTGATTGCAATGATTGAGGGAGGACCTATCCCGGTATGACAGTCTTACTCGAGATGATAGTATGCTATCTGGTTTACCTTTATCATCGTGTACTGTTTCAGGTGACCTTACAGGTCGCTATTACACGTTGATAGAGCCCCTAGGATTCTTGCTTGACCACCAGCAGTATGGGGGCGATCATATAAGTGGGAGCTGGTAGTCTATAAGCACATCCTTAAATGGTCCCTAGTCGTGGGAGTTTCGAGACAGGGCATCGATTCTCCAGAGTAGACTAGTGTATACAGTCGAGACCCCGACGAGGGGCGGTGGCCGGTCTCACAGGCCACTGGTGTCAGTTGGATCACCTAAGATGTATACAGGTGCTTATTGGGTTATGAGTACACCGGACATGACTCGCCGGGAACATGCTAGTTGGTCTTATACCTGACGTCAGATAGCAGTTCCCAGGTGACATGTGTGCAGGTTAGTTCATCGACCTGGGGATCGTCATTTGTCTCGTGTGAGTTCCCACTGTGCTTTGATTACTACCCTACCACGGCTCAAAGGAGTCGTGCAAACAGGTTTTAGTTGGGTACAGTCCCGAGCCACATGGAGGCAGTGAGCGGATCTTCAGGGGTTCGTCTCTCCCGGTATTGGGGGTGAGGTCGCGCTGTGTCTAGGAGAGCCATTACACGAAGTCCTTGGCCAAGGCAGGAGATTTACTGGTAGGTATTCCAGTAGTATCTCAGGGTGTTCTGGGCTACACTCCGACACGACTTGTACCGCTTTTAGGGGTCTGACTTTTACCCACCCCCTAGGCCCGACATGCGATGCTCATAGACGAACGGACCGGACTGTACGGATATTGTCACTGACAGGCTCAGTAGGGTGTCAGGATGAGTTCGCTCATCGACGTCCTTTTTAGTCAATAGCTGGTGGCCCGTTACGTATTGGCTTATACCTCTGACGCGCTAGTGGTTAAATCCACAACCATAGTATTGACGATTCTTTAGAGTCCACCACACTTTCAGTTACTCAGCTTTCGGGCGAAACGCTATAGAGGCCGTATGGAGATATGGCAGGGTCCGATCAGATACGTGCGGTATTGCACGGATCAGGATCGGACGGTTTGTACTAGAGGCCGTATAGTTATATGGCAGGGTTCGATCAGATACGTGCGGTATTGCACGGATCAGGATCGGACGAACATTACTAGCCGGCTTTGGTTTAAGCCGGATCCTAGTATAGTACAGTGTAGATTTTGTCTCATTGCATTTGTATCCAGTCGGAATACAGATGCGGGTGTGTATGCACAGTATCGGGGTTTTCCTGTAATTTATTACGGGACCAGTTTTCTGGAGTTGCCAGTTTGCATTCTGTTACGGCCGGTTTTCGTTTGTTCTTTCCCGGCCGGACTTTTCCGATGGAGGGGGGTTATTTGCAATTGTGCAAATAACATTTGTGGAGGGGGTTTCTTGCTATTGTATTGATTATGATATCTTTCATCCATGCTTTTGCATTAATGAGATTTGAAGGGTTATGGTTTGGGTGTAACATTGTTATGATGATGTTTGTATATGGACACCTCCTTACTTTATCCTACCATCACCTCCCTCTTGTTCTTTTGTTCACTCCTCCACCATTCTCATGATGATATGGCCGGCCAATTTTAGATGAGGGAGAGAGAGAGGTTCATTTGTGTGGAGATATATTTGATCATCTCATTTTCTTTGAAAAAGATTGATAGCTTCATTTCCCTCCAAAGCTCATTCTTCCTTCACCTCCATCAAAGGAAACATAACCCCAAAGTGAGACATAGCCTCTACACTACACATTCTACAGCATATCTTGGGCATGTCGACTTGCCGGCTTCATGACCGAGTTGCCTCGGTATAGAAGTGGGAGCCCGTAAAAGAAACAGGCGATGTGGTGCCCTTACGGCGAGAAGGCGACGACCGGAGTTTCCGCGAGAGATCGGGACGATGACGAGAAGACCGGAGGACTCGGATCACTCGGTATATCTCTTCCCATCTTGTAGTTAGCTAGAACTAGTTTAATGGCCCGATCCGGGGTTTAGTGCGCGGTGGTGCCGGTTTGCTAAGTTCGCAAAATTAAAGTTTATCACCGTTTCCGCATTTGGCCGTTGGATTGACGACCGGGGCGCCGCCGTGCACTTACAGTGGTATCAGAGCCAGGCCATTAACTTCGTCTAGCTTCGTTTGATGTGTTTTGCATTTCCGATCGACCAAAATTCCAAAATCTACATTTTCCTTTACATCAGTTTTCTGTCGAAATTTTTTGAAGTCTAAAAATTTTTCAGGTTGTCTCAGAATGATGTGCAGGGAGTTCTAAGAACACTGTAAAAATTCGACGCAGTGACTCGATCACTGAAGCTCGGAACCGCGGCCAAAACCCCCCTAGGGCCGCGGTTCCGCCGCACATTGGTGTCGTCACTGCATCATTTTTTTCCAGTGGGCTTCTGGGCTTATTTTAGGGGTTTTGGAATATTAATATTGGGCCTATATTTTCTGTGAGTGCTACAGTATTGCTTTGGGGCCCACTTGTTAATTTTTGATCGATCGGATATTTTAAACACATTATTTCACAGTATTTACATTATATCTGCGACCGTGAATGTCACTCGATCGGTAAATCCGGTCTAACTGCTATAGCCCGGTTAGACGGATTTGCGAACGTGACTTTCACGTTGATGTTCTGTGTTTTGCTGTGATGTTGCGGATCGGTCGTGGGGGATAGCCTGGATGCAATGCTAGTACAGTGTTGTTGTATTTTGTACATTTGATGTTGCGGGGCGAGCGTCCGACATGTGGACTGCCGTCACTGCCTGTTTGTATTATTATTTTGGGGCACGACCAGGTTGCGGTCGATGTACCCGTTGTATGTATATTTTACTTTCTGTACTAGGGTTACCCCGCGGAGGGGTGCACGGATAGCCGGGTTCTAGAAGGCAACAAGCCCGCATCTCATGGCATTGGGACGGAAGGGGCTTCACTCCAGGATTGGCTGGCTATTCGCCGCACTCATAGGGGGTATAGGATTTCATTGCACAGGCTATCCACACGACCAGGGGAACGTCGGGTTTCAGCAGTGGCTCTGTGAAACCCGGGGATCCCAGATATCTGTATTGTTCTGTGATGCTGTACATTTCTGTGATGTTGCATTTTATTCACGCCTTGAGCGAAATACTATATATTGGTATATATATTAGTAGATGTTGTATATGTTTTTCATCCGCGCTAGTCCAGTCCCCGCTCTGCCGTTAGTTAGCTAACCTAACGGGTGATGACGGGACCCAGTGGCGAATGCGGATGGCATATACGTACGTCAGTATATTTTCGTTCTTTGTGGTGTGATCAATTGATGGGACTGCGTTGATTCGGATCAATGCAAGTTAAACAAACCTAATCTGATGTTGTTGGAACACTTTTCAAAAATCTGTTATTGCAAGGACGTTCACTTTTGTTTTGCATCGTGGTATTCATTTGGAATATCCTGCTCCTCAGTCGACGAGGCAAGGGCCGAGATCCCTTCACTGGGAGTGACCCCTTGGACAGTAGTTTGCGTCAGGGCATTAACTTCACTATAGCCGATTACTTTTGCTTTGCATCGTGGTATTCAGTTGGAATATCCTGCACCTCATTCTACGGGGAAAGAGCCGAGATCCCTTCACCGGGAGTGACCTCTTTAGTAAAGGTTTTCGTCACTATATTTTCTAAAAAGCTATCCGTTCCTTCAACGATATCAAGTTCATTACGTTAAAGGTTTTCGCCAGAAACCATTCGTAGCCCTCCGTCATTTCATATGGATAGTCAATAGTATTCAAGCTGTGTTTGTTGGCCATAGTCAAGGCACAGTGTTTGGTAGCTGTTGGTTATTCATATGTAGCATAGATAGATGCGTTGTTTTGGGACAGTCGTATAGCCTTGTTGGCCCTAGTCAAGGGCTTGTACGGGTGGGTTCAAATCAACCTGGACAATGACGGGTAGAACTTGACATGTGACTTATGATTTGTTGGAATTAGTCAAGGTCATAAGAGCATGGGGTAAAAATCACATCGGGAGTTTCAAAAGAACTGAAACTTGCCAGATATGCGCATACCTTCTGGAGTGTGGTACCGTGACCGGATTACGTCACGTTATCATGCGATGAGAGTTGGATCCTGATTCCCACTGATGAGTTAGTTTACTCCTCGGGTGACCCCGAATAATTCTTCTTTAAGGTTTGGAGGAGAGTTTGAGGTACAGTGGGAGGTTTCCAGATTAGATAAATTGGTAACCATTCTGATCTAGGTTAGAGTGCACGCTGAGTGTTTCTTTTCTCTCTCTCTTTGGCAGCGACCATTGACCCGACCCAAGACTATGACTCAGTGACCAAGTTGACCGAACCTTCTTAACACTGGCTTTTGGATTATCAGAGTTGCAGCCTCATTGCCACTCCTACTTTTACCCTTTTCTCCAGGACACCCCGTATTACTGCGAACGTCCACTTCCATTGGACAAAACCATCGTATGGTTAGATACGAACTCGAAGGAATTCGAGGATGGTTTCTGGTTCAGGAGAAAACGGATAGGATTATTCAGTTGTCTTTTCCCTTTTACCTTCTCTCAAGTTGTGAGTACTCCTTGGTTTAGGAGATAGTACACCTATTGCGCAAATTGGATAGTCTTCTTCCAAACCTTAGGCTGGTGCCGACCGGTAGGGAATGAAGAAAACCAATTAGCCTAAACAGTGTGCAGAAGGTATTAAGATTAAGACAAAGCAAGGGATTAGTAAGAGGGCAAAGTAAATTGCGACTAATATTCACGACCAAACCAAATATTTCTTCGCCAATCCTAAATCACCTTTGTATTTCTCCAGGACACTCCGTATCACTACGAAGATCCACAGTTATTTGGATATTCCATCGTATGGTTATATACGAACTCGAAAGGAACTTGTTCCAGTTCGGGGATGGATTCTGGTTCAGGAGAAATAGGAATAAGGTTTATTCGGTTGTCTTTTATCTTCACCTTCTCTCGCATTCCGAGTGCTCCTAGGACTAGGACAGTACACCCATTATGCTTATTGGATAGTCTTCTTCCAAACCATAGGCTGGCGCCGAACGGTAGGGAAGGAAGAAAACCATTTGGCCTAAGGGGTGTGCAGAAGGTAATGACTAAAGACATTTAAAGGGATTTGGAGAGGTGGCAAAGAATTATACGGTTATAGTTGTGAATCTGGATAATGGTAGATGCATTACTAGGAATACCAGGATACCCCATCGAAACATTTCAATGTTTCAGTTCAACTGTGTACTGTTAAAAGAAAACTGATTTCCCGATTAGACACTTGCTCCAGGGTATGTATTTACCAGGTTTGATTCTCACATCTGTATGGTTTTACAGATGATGAGTGGGAGTAAGTTATTGGGAATTGGGTGATCATCCTCATTATATCGGGATTCGTTGTAATCGGTGATATTTGAGGAGATCACCTGGGCTGTTTGCCGGTCGGCAAATATTTGGTTTTGAATATCCGCTGTTGTGCACCAATTTCAAATTGATATATCTGTACGTCTATTTTCATAGAGTGAGATATACCTTTTGATATTATGTCGATGACATTTACCTATATCAATGGATGGTTAGGTAAGGAGCATTAAACAGCGGTGTAATTCTTCTTAACCATAAGTACAGTTTTCAACCTACGACACACAGTGAAAGAGTTGTTAGACTCAGTGGACTTATACAGAGTATTGTATGTTGTCCAGTGTCCATTAGGACAGAGGGGTTGGTCCTCATACTATATTCTGTTTACTTTTAACTTCTCTAGTTCTTAGACATGTGTTTCGTAGAAACACAGGGTCTAAGTTTTGAGGAGTTATAGGTATTTGAATAGAGTAGAGAACCAGGTGTAGCAAGTATCGGGATTCTTCAAAGTGATCGAAGATGTAGATACTTGTGTATGGTATTCAGTTGATAGTAATGATAAAGAGAAATTGCTTCTCTTTCAGGTTACTCATAATTGGAAGCATTCCTAAGTTGAGTAACGCTGATCGGCCTCTCTCCATTTAGTTGACATGCACTGGAGATAGCTGCATGATTTGAATCTGGTTCAATTAAATCAGTGCCTCTGGTGCTATATTGGATATAGTACAGTTCATATCTTAACATTGTTAAGGTACGGGGAGTTGTCCGGCTTATGATTAAAACCAGACTCTGGATAACTCAAGGCACGTTTCTGTAATGGCTGTTTGTGGGTTGACCCAGGCTATGACGAGGGTTGACTTTCTACCATAAGAAAGATCAATAGTGATATTGTTCTTGACTCGACACAGTTTTAATAAAAATGGATTTTTTCAAAAGCAGTAGTGGGAGTATGGTAGAACTGGAAGTGATTCCAGAACCGCAAACGATTACTGAAGATTTGATAAGGAACCTAAAAATTCAATCTGATTTGACATTCCATTGGCCACTCCGCAGATAAGGTGGGTAACTTCAGGCACCCGAGAGGTACTCCGGTAGCCTCAAGGACGGTGACAGGGAAGTTCTTGTTTACCCACACTTGCCATTGTTGTTGTTCCAGGCTGCGAGACCCGGCAGGAGGATGAGTATAGCGTCGTTCTAAACTAGCTTTAGAAGTGCACATCTATATGACTCTGCCAGAGGGTTGTCATAGTCAGTGGGAGCAGCGGAAGCATTGGTGAACATCAGGCTTATGTCTATTTATAGACTAAAGCAGATGTAGCGGAGATAGATTATCTATTTCTGATGTAAAAGTCATAGGTTTGACTTCATCAGAATAGTGAATGGATCTGTTGAGAAGGTAGTAGGGTGTGATATCCTGGTATTTGGATGACATACACATAGTAGGAAGTGACATTCCTATACTACGATCGGTTATACTTTGGTCGTCACACAGTGTTTTCTCCACATAGGACTTGGATATTATATCAGACATACTGGTTACTGGATCTATAGTTTTAGATCTAGATTTGGGTGGTTTCCCAATCAGGGTACCTTGACAGCATTCTAAGAGTATTTAGAATGGACGACTCCTGGCACGGTAGTGTACCTGCAGGTGATGGAGTCACCCTCTCTAAAGGTGTCTTATAGACTAAAGTAGAGAGGGAAGTGCATGATTGGCAGATCACTTGCTTAGGCAATTGAGTCAATCATGAGATGTCAAGTACCACACCAGATGTTGTTCTTGCACGAGATGCAATAAGTTGACATTGATCCAATTCTGGAGAAACAGTCGGAAGCAGTTTTAAAACATAAGTGGATGTTCTAGGGATATGATAACGACAGCCTCATTGGGAGAAAGTTATCATTCCAGGCTTCCAAGGTGACATGGACGACAAGGAGGTTGTCAGAGTTATAGTTTTCCTTCTGACGAGGGGCAGTATTCTGGACAGGTGATCCAAGGCAATGCTGAGGGAGGCATGGCGCAGGATACTGATTAAGTTCAGTTGACGATACAGTTTGAGAAGTTTGGATTTGGAGTTCATTTATGAGCTAGGTCCCATCAGACATCCAGACAGTCTAAGACAGGTATTGCTCATTTCGGGAGATGGCTTTCTCCGTGAACTTGAGATATAGAGAGAGACACTCGCTGAGGCTATTCCTCGAACGCAAGAGTTTCGCAAACAGGCTTTGTGAGACTGACTAGTAGAGGAGTTGGGTGTTCGGTATCACACGGGCTGTGAGTATGCGACATCGCAATAATTAGCCTTGAGTGCAAGTGGGAGATTGTTGGAGATAGTGCCCTCAGAGTCAATTATTGGATCACAGGCACGTGATTGCAATGATTGAGGGAGGACCTATCCCGGTACGACAGTCTTACTCGAGATGATAGTATGCTATCTGGTTTACCTTTATCATCGTGTACTGTTTCAGGTGACCTTACAGGTCGCTATTACACGTTGATAGAGGCCCTAGGATTCTTGCTTGATCACCAGCAGTATGAGGACGATCATATAAGTGGGAGCTGGTAGTCTATAAGCACATCCTTAAATGGTCCCTAGTCGTGGGAGTTTCGAGACAGGGCATCGATTCTCCAGAGTAGACTAGTGTATACAGTCGAGACCCCGACGAGGGGCGGTGGCCGGTCTCACAGGCCACTGGTGTCAGTTGGATCACCTAAGATGTATACAGGTGCTCATTGGGTTATGAGTACACCGGACAGGACTCGCCGGGAACATGCTAGTTGGTCTTATACCGGACGTCAGATAGCAGTTCCCAGGTGACATGTGTGCAGGTTAGTTCATCGACCTGGGGATCGTCATTTGTCTTGTGTGAGTTCCCACTGTGCTTTGATTACTACCCTACCACGGCTCAAAGGAGTCGTGCAAACAGGTTTTAGTTGGGTACAATCCCGAGCCACATGGAGGCAGTGAGCGGATCTTCAGGGGTTCGTCTCTCCCGGTATTGGGGGTGAGGTCGCGCTGTGTCTAGGAGAGCCATTACACGAAGTCCTTGGCCAAGGCAGGAGATTTACTGGTAGGTATTCCAGTAGTATCTCAGGGTGTTCTGGGCTACACTCCGACACGACTTGTACCGCTTTTGGGGGTCTGACTTTTACCCACCCCCTAGGCCCGACATGCGATGCTCATAGACGAACGGACCGGACTGTACGGATATTGTCACTGACAGGCTCAGTAGGGTGTCAGGATGAGTTCGCTCATCGACGTCCCTTTTAGTCAATAGCTGGTGGCCCGTTACGTATTGGCTTATACCTCTGACGTGCTAGTGGTTAAATCCACAACCATAGTATTGATGAGTCTTTAGAGTCCACCACACTTTCAGTTACTCAGCTTTCGGGCGAAACGCTGTAGAGGCCGTATGGAGATATGGCAGGGTCCGATCAGATACGTGCGGTATTGCACGGATCAGGATCGGACGGTTTGTACTAGAGGCCGTATAGTTATATGGCAGGGTTCGATCAGATACGTGCGGTATTGCACGGATCAGGATCGGACGAACATTACTAGCCGGCTTTGGTTTAAGCCGGATCCTAGTATAGTACAGTGTAGATTTTGTCTCATTGCATTTGTATCCGGTCGGAATACAGATGCGGGTGTGTATGCACAGTATCGGGGTTTTCCTGTAATTTATTACGGGACCAGTTTTCTGGAGTTGCCAGTTTGCATTCCGTTACGGCCGGTTTTCGTTTGTTCTTTCCCGGCCGGACTTTTCCGATGGAGGGGGGTTATTTGCAATTGTGCAAATAACATTTGTGGAGGGGGTTTCTTGCTATTGTATTGATTATGATATCTTTCATCCATGCTTTTGCATTAATGAGATTTGAAGGGTTATGGTTTGGGTGTAACATTGTTATGATGATGTTTGTATATGGACACCTCCTTACTTTATCCTACCATCACCTCCCTCTTGTTCTTTTGTTCACTCCTCCACCATTCTCATGATGATATGGCCGGCCAATTTTAGATGAGGGAGAGAGAGAGGTTCATTTGTGTGGAGATATATTTGATCATCTCATTTTCTTTGAAAAAGATTGATAGCTTCATTTCCCTCCAAAGCTCATTCTTCCTTCACCTCCATCAAAGGCAACATAACCCCAAAGTGAGACATAGCCTCTACACTACACATTCTACAGCATATCTTGGGCATGTCGACTTGCCGGCTTCATGCCCGAGTTGCCTCGGTATAGAGGCGGGAGCCCGTAAAAGAAACAGGCGATGTGGTGCCCTTCCGGCGAGGAGGCGACGACCGGAGTTTCCGCGAGAGATCGGGACGATGACGAGAAGACCGGAGGACTCGGATCACTCGGTATATCTCTTCCCATCTTGTAGTTAGCTAGAACTAGTTTAATGGCCCGATCCGGGGTTTAGTGCGCGGTGGTGCCGGTTTGCTAAGTTCGCAAAATTAAAGTTTATCACCGTTTCCGCATTTGGCCGTCGGATTGACGACCGGGGCGCCGCCGTGCACTTACAATATCGAATGTAACCAATCGAAACATATATCGCGAGAATGAAATGCGGTATCACATACACGCATTATTCTCGGTCCTGCACATATCTTGTATGCGCTCCTATTTCGTTTCGCTTGAGCCAGGAAACCTCTGTGTAGGACTCTAAAGACTCGTCAATATGCCGGTAGCAGATGATGATCATATCAAGCATCCACAAGCCGCAAGCGGTCTGCTAAACGTAACGGCCACCCGGGTATTGAGCGATCAGAAGATCGACGAGCAAGCCCGCTCACACTCCAGTGAATCCAACTAGTAACACTACCGTACAGTCCGGTCTGATCGTCTGATATGTCGCATATCTCGCCTAGGGGTGGTAAACGTCAGACCCCAATAGCTCGATAAGTCGTGTCGATATGAGGTCTATAACAATTCGAGAAACTACTGGTAACACTTACCAGTAAATCTCAGCAACCCTGGCCAGGGATTTCCTGTTATAGCCAATCGAACACAGCACAACATCAACTCCCTATACCGGGAGAGACGAATCCCCTCCTATCGCTCATTGCCTCCATGTGACTCGGGACTGTACCCAAAAACCACCGTTTTGCACGCCCTCTTAGACGTGGTAAGATGGAAATCAAAGCACAGTGGGAACCACACAAGACTCTATGACGATCTCGGGTCAACAGACTACTCTGTACCAGTGTCACCAGAGAACTGCCATCTGACGTAAGGTATAATACCATCTGGGAGTTCTCGGCGAGTCCGTCCAGTGTACCCAGTCTCTACTGAGCACCCGTATATCATCTCTGATGTCAAACACCAATGGATATGGGATCATCCATCGCCCATCTGTATGGGTCGAGAAGGAATACGCTAGTCTACTCTGGTATATCGATGCCCCGTCTCGATACACCCACGACTAGGGACTTTGAAGGATGTACTTATAGACTATCTGTCCCCACTAGTATGATCTGCATCATAGTCCCGGTAGTCAAGTACACATCCTAAGGGCTTTACAAACATGTACCAGAGAGACAGTCAGTGTACACGTTAAGGTAAAGTGTAACCAGATAGCATACTATCATGTCGAGCAAGAAAGTCCTCCCTATATACGTCCTAGCATCCACTACAATATACATCATATGTACAGTAATGGCCTCTAGGGCATACATATAACTAACAATCTCCCACTTGCACTAGGGCCATCTGTAGCAGTGGTTGTAGTATCTCATACTCAACCATCCCATAAAAGTCTCTCTCTGGGAACAGGCCTTTGTGAGTGGATTGTTGTGTTGTCCTCTGAGTCTTCTCTCCTAACCTCGATCTCCCTGGAGATCAACCATCTCCATGATCAAGTGATACTGCCATAGAATATGTCTGGATCACTGATGGGACCGGCGTTCCTTGGCATAAGCCACAACTCCATTGTCACACAATAGGAGGAACAAAGTTCATCTCATGAACCAATATACACCCAAACAGCCTCTTTGGTAGCATCTTAAGTAGCGATGTATCCATCCTTTATCGTCTAGTATGTCACGGTATCTAGCTTGGAACTCTTCCAACATACCGTCCCTTTACTGAGGGTATAGCAATGCCTGTGACTGACACTCAGTCGTCATTATCACCCTGGAACACTTCCAGTGATTCTCCCCAGGATCGGTTGATACCATCTCACTACAACTAGTGAGAATCCTAACATCCAATTAGATCTATCTCATAGATCCAAAATCCAGGATTTAGGAGGTATCATTTTGATCCTATATGGAGAATCATTGTGATAAACGGAGATTGATCGAGCGTAGCATAGGAAACTCCTTCCCTATCAAGAGCATGTCATCCACGTACTCTACGAGGATCGTGACCATACTCCCTACTACCTTTTTGTTCATACAAGGTTCATCTACCATTTTGATGATGTCAAACTCTTTGACTAACACATCAAAACAGACGTTCCATCTCCGCGAAGCCTTCTTTATCTTATAAAGCATCTTGCACACGTTTCCGCTGCTCCCACTGTCTACGAGGCCCTCTGGCTGTGTACTTATAGACGCACTCTTCTAAAACATCATTTAGAAAAGCAGTCATGACACCCAACCACCAGATATCGTAGTCATGATATGTAGCCGTGGTAAGTAGGATCTGGATGGACTTAAGCATAGGCACTGGAAAAGGTTTCATCATTATCCATGCCTGGTCGATGATGACAACCTTTAACATGTCTAGCTTTGAAAGTCTTAACTTTTCCAAGTACACCAAGTAATCTTCTCAAGATATACTTGCTCCTGATGGGGATTTAACCCTTCAGATATAGCAACTAAAGTCCATACTTTGTTGGTGTATAAGGATTCCATCTCAGATCGATAAGCATCCAGCCATTCTTACAGAGTCACTACTCTCGATGGCCTGCTCGAAACTAGTTGGGTCATCATCTCATGATGCAATCCTCGCTCCCACTGTCATCGAGAAACCGATGTATCTTTCAGGTGGGTGAGAAAACCCTACTAGATCGGCGGAGAGGCTGAGGTTCGTTGGTATCTATTGAATCCTTTGGTTCTACCAAATCATCTGTTGTAGTTTGTATAGCTGGAACATTTCCAGTTTTACTTAACAGATCTTGCCTCGAGCTTGTCCGGATTTTGCTTTTAGACATAGGCCGGACAACTCCAAATCTTAACTAACTTAAGATATGGGCTCTTCCCTTTCCATATCACATATGAAGTGGTAGGCAACTGATTTGATTCGAACCCTATTCAATAGGTATGCATCTTCGCAAGTGCATAACTCCCAAAAAGGAAATAGGTAACTCAGTAGTACTCATCATAGAGCACACCTTATCAAATAGGGTGTGATTGCTCCACCCCGATATACCATCGTGCTATGGTGTATTCAGAGGAGTAATGCTGAGAGAGAATCTCATTCTCCTTTAGAATAGTCTAGGAATTCCATGCACAAGTATTCTCCTCCCTGATCTCATCATAGGACATAATACTTATACCCGTATTTTGGTTCTCTACTTCTCGCTTATATTCTGTGAATATCTCAAAAGGCTCGGACTCATGTTTCAACAGGAACATATGTCTGAATCTTGAGAGATTATCATAGAATGTAATGAAGTATAAAGAACCGGTCTTGGCATGTGTAGACAGGGGACCTTACATACATCAACATGTATCATCCCAAGAGTTTACTAACTCTTTCTCTGTTTCCAATAAACAGAGCTGTGGTCATATTATCTTTATGACATGACTGGCGAGTTTCACAAGATGTAAATTCAAACTGATTTAAATATGCATCTAAATGTAACTTCAGCTAGTCGGGTCACATTGATATGACCTAGTCTACAATGCCTCAAGAAGGATTCGTTCATTTCTGAACTCTTCCTCTTGTGTGTTCCATATACTAAGAACTGTAGTTTGATTTAGAACATCAATGCTTTTAGATAACGTGCCTGATCCGATCAACTTTTGATATAGGAAATGTTCAAAACATTATCCAACAATACAAAATTATATCCTTTCTTTACTAATAAAGAGACTGATATGATTTTGTATATCAGGTTCGGTATCTAATAATATTCGTTCAGAATCAATGTATTGGTAATACAGGGTGACAGTGACCAACAGACTTGGCTGCAACTCTTGCCCCGTTTTCTGCCTCATGAAACTTATCACCCGTTCTCAGTTCTCTACCTATCTGTAGCCCTATGTAACATATTACATATCTGGGATCCTGATCTGGTATCACATACCCAGGACGTAGAGGATACAGAGAAACAGTTCTTTGTAATGAACACACCCGAAGATGATGCAACAGCATGCACTCTCTTCGTTTGGGCGGCACGGGAATTCTGGTAATCCCCAATTTCCTGCTCGGTCTTATAACAATTATAAGTTGGAGTGGGACCAACGTTCCCCAGCTCAGTATAACAAGCGGGTTCGGTCAATATTCCGTATTATTATCTTGATTAAGGCGTGATATGGTCGCTACCTGGAGAGAGAGAGAAGAAAACACTCAGCGTGCGCTCTTTCAAGAATAGATTGGTTATTATTTTATCTAATCAGGATGGCTCCCACTGCTTTTTATCAAATCTTCCTTCAAACCCTAAAAGGAAAGACTAGCCGGGATTAATTACACACTACAAGTTCGCCAATCTTTCAGCCAGGCCAGTGTCGGTACTTTGAGGGAGGTCCCCCGTGCTTTCGCACGAACCTAATTAATGTAAACCTCGTTTTCCCAGAGGCGTAACCTCGTTAACACCTTTCTAGACACGTACTTGATCGGCTAATTGTAATGTGTAAAACTCTCCCAGGAGTAACTCTTACTCGCAGAGGGTATCGGGATCCAACTATCTCATAGAAGGTATGCAATCTCATTGCAAATTTCAACACTTGAAATTCCCGATAATATTTTGACTCAAACGATCTATGACCTTGACAAGGTCAACAAACCATAGACCGCAAGTCAAGTTCAACCCGTCATTTCTTGATTGAATCAAACACACCCGCACGACCCTTGACAAGGTCAACAAGGCCGTACCACTACCCTAACCCAATCTGCATCATATGCATAAGCAGATAAATACTGGTTAGCTACCGCACACTGCGCCTTGACAAGGTCAACAAACGCAGCACGGATACTAAACAGGATTTATCTGAAATGACGGAGGGCTACGACAGGTTTTTCTGAAAACCTATTGCGTAATGAACTTGATATCGTTGTAGGATCGAATGAATTTTGAAATGGAGTGTTTTTGAGGCTTTACTAGTTTTGCTAAAGGAGTCACTCCCGGTGAAGGGATCGTCGGTCCTTTCCTCGTCGAATGAGGTGCTGGATATATCATATATATCACTGTGCAAAGAAAAATCTCTTAAAAGCAATCAAAAGACAAACCGAGTGTGTAGCATCTGCCAGTTATTGCTAAAGGAGTCACTCCCGGTGACGGGATCTCGGTCCTTTCCTTATCGAATAAGGTGCATGATATATCACATATACCGCTGTGCAAAGCAAGAACTGTAGCTACCTGTTTTATTTTGAAATTCGATTCTACAACATCTTAGGTTTCTTTTATTTCATTAATCTCATTAATGAAGTCCCATCATTTAATTACCTAAACATCACAGATAAATACGACGTACACTTATGCCATCCGCATTCGCCTCGATGTCCCCTCGTGCACCGTTAGGTTAGGTAACTAACGGCAGAGCGGGACAGGGCTAGCGCGGGTGTAAAACATAAGTAACGTCTATATAATATATCATATATACTATATACTGTATCTATCACAGAACATCACATGATCACATCACAGATATCGCAGCAGAAGAATCATATGAAATATTGGATATACTAGGACATCCGTGTTTTCAATACGAGCCAGTATAAAACACGAATTCCACGGTCGTGATGAATAGCCAAACCCACACCCCTAGACCCCTACGAGAGTGGCAAGCAACCCTACCAATTCTAGAGTTAGGAGACCCGGACTCGACTCCTCGAGTTGGTCTCCCTCTGGACTCCAGAACCCGGTTACTTGTGCCCTCCTCCTTGGGTCTATCCTAGTGCGGAAAAGTAAATAATATACAAAAGGTAACATCTTCCGCAACCTGGAAGTGCCCCAATAAAAGAATATTACATACAAGTTTTTACATGAATGAAAATGAAAAACACTCATCTCACATAAAAAACCCCGGCTATTCAAACACGACAATCCAATATAACATATCCAGCAACACATAACATCACATGTCATCAACGTAAGTAAATATGCGCATCCCAATTGTCGTTGACATATAGCAACGAAACCGGCGATATCACATATTACACTTACGGTCACAGAAAAGAAAGTGTAAAACTACAACAGTTGGAATCCGCAACCTCCTCAGACATCGCATGCCTGACCAAATGAATTCCTTAGACATCACATGCCTAACAATTATAAACCCCGCATTTCAGTCTCCAAATCGAAAACACTTTTCAATATAAAGTCGGGCAATTCAACAAGATTCCCGACATCCTGATCGAATGCTCGTCGCAAACTTTACTAGACGGCTGCACCCCCGATACCGTCGACGAAGTGCACCAAGGCGGAACACCGCTACCGCGAGCACCCGGACGGATGCTTTCGGCGACGGGTTTCTCCTACAGTCACTTGGTCGGGGCTATGGAGTGAGGCTGTCTATTAAGTTTACCGGCGAATATCCGCGTACGCTACGTTATTGCGACGGACTTTTGATCACATCAAAATTCCGTGGCAACCGATCAATTGAGACTAAACTGCTATGTTTATAACATTCATTCAGTTATCTCATAACTCTTTATGAATTCCAATTATTGTATCCCATTCCGGATAAATAGAAAATGTCAAACTTTCCGATCGAACAATCGAACACCCAAGTTTTCCCGGTACAGATCAACACATGAAACAAGTCTAACAACATTCAGTTCGTGCCTCAGTACCAACGGTCCAGCCGTAGAAGGGTCAAGCCAACGCCTCACATGTGGCACGCCGTACTGCCCCAAACCCGAAGGTTCAAAGGGCAGTTCAAGACGGTCACATAATCGAGTTAAGGTTTGTTGTCTTCTAGAGGGTCCATCGCGTTACTTGCACTACTTAGAACGTCGTTAAACTACGGAAAAATCCAACACTTGGAAATTTCCCGACAGGGGAAAAATTGGGTATTTATAGCCGGTCGAACTTTTTAACATATTCTAAAAATACCCGGAAAAGCACACCGACAAAAATTAGACAGTCCGATCGAATACACCGAGTCCCCAATACAACTCAGAAAATTCAACTCTGGGAAAAATTATTAAAAATCCCCAGGAAAACCAGCACAGACAACTAAGAATTACTGTGCAAAATTCGATGCACAAAACGACAATAGGGCCGCGGATCCGCCGCATGAGCCTCCTGTAAGGCCGCGGATCCGCGCCTCCTTTATGGAATCAATCCCTCGAATTTTACAGTAACCCTTATATCTTCCTGCTGATTTTTCTGAATATTTTTAATCTACAAAAATCCACATTTTACAGAAAAGTCCAGAGAGCATTTTAAAATCGGGGTTTCGGGTCGATCGGACTTCTAATTCCGTCGGGACTTCGCCTAAGGCTCTAGCTAGGCTCTGATACCACTGTAGGGTTCCTAGGCACCCTAATGAGGTCTCACAAGGCATCAACCATGCCAATTTCAAATTTAAACGGTGCCGAGAAACCCTAGAACGGATCGTTGGCTAGAAAACTAGGCGAAACAAAACTAGTTAGCAACTTAACTAGGGTTTACGGAAATACAACCTTTGTAGATCCGTTCCTCCACCTCCATAGCTCCGCAACGAAGTCCCCTCGCTGTCCAAATGAATTCCCGGGCTCTAGCGTCGGCTTCGTCGGAGAAATGGCGAGCTAGGTCGTCGATGTCCATGCCGAAGATGATCTACGTCGAAGTATCGCAAGATCAAGCTCTCACTTCACCAAGTCATGAAACTTGTGAAGAAAACACACTCTACTACTTGGCAAGAGGTAGAGGATGAAGAAATAGGAAGTGGGTAGACTTTAGATTTGGATTTCTCACTCATATTCATCAATCACCATTGATGAAGTGAAGGTTTTCTTCAACTTGAAGAAGATGAAGAAGCAAATAGAATATGATAAGTATTATTAAAAAGAATAATAAAATCAAATACTTATCATGTTCTAACCTAGGTTAAGTGTAGAGAATAAACCATGGTCACTTGGATGGGTTAGGGTTAAGCATGATGACAAGAATGGTTACTAAAGTCAAAGCTTCATGAAGCTTCAACTTAAAACAAAAAAGGCCACCATTCTTATCTTAATCCTTTTCAAATAAATAAATAAATAAATAAATGAAAATGCAAAACCCTAATCAACACTTAACCATGGTTTAATTCTTTATACTTAACAACAAGATCATGTATCATCAAACATGATACAAATATGTGCACAAAAGTATATCACATATACTTCTTGCACATCAAGTGAAAAAATTCATTTAAAGTGAACCAATACTAGTTAATGCAATGCAATATATCAAATATATAATTATGCATTAAATCATTAAATCAACATTTAATTCAATGATCCGGTCATGTCGCACATAACCGACTAGAATCCAATGTATCGATTTATCGAATCAATGATTCGATAACTAGGTCATATCGAATGTAACCAATCGAAACATATATCGCGAGAATGAAATGCGGTATCACATACACGCATAATTCTCGGTCCTGCACATATCTCATATGCGCTCCTATTTCGTTTCGCTTGAGCCAGGAAACCTCTGTGTAGGACTCTAAAGACTCGTCAATACGCCGGTAGCAGATGATGATCATATCAAGCATCCACAAGCCGCAAGCGGTCTGCTAAACGTAACGGCCACCCGGGTATTGAGCGATCAGAAGATCGACGAGCAAGCCCGCTCACACTCCAGTGAATCCAACCAGTAACACTACCGTACAGTCCGGTCTGATCATCTGATATGTCGCATATCTCGCCTAGGGGTGGTAAACGTCAGACCCCAATAGCTCGATAAGTCGTGTCGATATGAGGTCTATAACAATTCGAGAAACTACTGGTAACACTTACCAGTAAATCTCAGCAACCCTGGCCAGGGATTTCCTGTTATAGCCAATCGAACACAGCACAACATCAACTCCCTATACCGGGAGAGACGAATCCCCTCCTATCGCTCATTGCCTCCATGTGACTCGGGACTGTACCCAAAAACCACCGTTTTGCACGCCCTCTTGGACGTGGTAAGATGGAAATCAAAGCACAGTGGGAACCACACAAGACTCTATGACGATCTCGGGTCAACAGACTACTCTGTACCAGTGTCACCAGAGAACTGCCATCTGACGTAAGGTATAATACCATCTGGGAGTTCTCGGCGAGTTCGTCCAGTGTACCCAGTCTCTACTGAGCACCCGTATATCATCTCTGATGTCAAACACCAATGGATATGGGATCATCCATCGCCCATCTGTATGGGTCGAGAAGGTATACGCTAGTCTACTCTGGTATATCGATGCCCCGTCTCGATACACCCACGACTAGGGACTTTGAAGGATGTACTTATAGACTATCTGTCCCCACTAGTATGATCTGCATCATAGTCCCGGTAGTCAAGTACACATCCTAAGGGCTTTACCAACATGTAACAGAGAGACAGTCAGTGTACACGTTAAGGTAAAGTGTAACCAGATAGCATACTATCATGTCGAGCAAGAAAGTCCTCCCTATATACGTCCTAGCATCCACTACAATATACATCATATGTACAGTAATGGCCTCTAGGGCATACATATAACTAACACACTCAACTTGCAGAAATTTAGCTCAATGCTCAACAACTCAACAACTACCGAACTAATGAACAACTCTTGAACAACCCCTTCAATGAAGCCCTAGGTGCCCTTTTATAGTTTTCCCTTTAGCTTCCCCTAGAAGCTAGGTCTATCTTCCCTTGAAAGCTTGGTTGTTATGAGGCTTGCATGAGAAGCTAGGGTAGAGAAGTTTCTAGATTAAGGTAGTTAGCTAGCTTGCATGAGAAGCCTTGCTGTTGGAGGGAAGCTTCTGGAGAATTCTAGGGACTGAAGCATCTTGAAGAAGTTTTACCGTTGAGAAGAAGCCTCAGGGAAAATTACCAACCGCCGGTGAGTCGACTCGGCCACGGATCCGCGGCGGATCGGCCTGACTCGGCCGTGGATCCGCGGCCGTTTGGTGGAGTTGCATGAAAATTTCTGTGCTGATTTGTGTTGGCTTTATGGCACTTTCCTATCTGAAAGATTTTTATACTTTCTTGTTTACTGCCAGATCACAAGTCTTGGACTTGGTGTATTTTATCAGCACTTTTAGCAGTCCCGGCTCTTTTACCTCGAGAATTTCCTGCACACAATCTCGAGACAAGTTTTTTGATATACAAAGATCATACATGTAATAATAAACACACAATTTCCCTAATAATGCTGGTTATAATGTATAACACATGTTATTTGATATTTTGCAGACGAATTGCTAATATGTGCTATATTTATACCAAACACCTTTAGATGATTGCAAAGAATAGGGAAATTGATGTATTAAAAATGCAATATTTTTGACTGATCAAGTCGTCCATTCTAAAATACCTTTAGAATAATGTCAAAGTACACAGATTAGGATACTTCCCAAATCTAGATCTAAAACCATAGATCTAGTAATCAGAAACCCTGATATTATATCCATATCCTATGTGGAGAAAGAACTTTGTGACAACCACAGTATAACCGATCGTAGTATATGAATATCTCTTCCTATCAAGTGCATGTCATCCTAATACCTGGACATCACTCTCTATTACCTTCTAAGCAGATCCATCTCCTATTCTGATGAAGTCAAAGCTTATGACAGTCATATCAAAAATAGATGATCTATTTCCGCTATACCTGCTGTAGTCTATAAATAGACATAAGCTACTTGCCCACTATACTTCCGCTGCCCCCTCTGACTACAACAACCCTCTATCAAAGTCATATACACGTGCACTTCCAAAGCTAGTGTAGAACGACGCTATACTCATCCTCCTGCAGGGTCTTATAGTCTAGAACAACAGCAATGGCAAGTCTGGGTAAACAAGAACCTCCCTGTCATCATTTCTGAGAAGACCGAAGTACCTCTGGGGTGCCTGAGGTTACCCACCAAATCTGCGGAGTGGCTAATGGAATGTCGAAACAAATTGAATCCTTAGGTTCTATTAAATCTTCAGTGATCGTTTGTGGTTCTGGAATCACATCCAGTTCTACCATACTCCCACTTCTGTTTTTCTGAAAAAATCCATTTTACTAAAACTGTGGCGAGTCAAGAACAATATAAATATTGATCTTCCTGATGGTAGAAAGTTAACCCTCGTCAAATCCCAGGATAACCCACAAACAGCCAGTACTGAAACGTACCTCGAGTTTATCCGGATTCTGGTTTTAAGCATCAGCTGGACAACTCCCTATACCTTAACATCGTCAAGATATAAATTGATTTTATATATATCTAATATCGAAAAAAAAGCGCTAATTTAATTGGAACCAGATTCAAAATCATGCAGCTGTCTCCAGTGCATATCAACCAAATGGAAAGAGGCCAATCAGCATTACTCATCTAGGAGTGCATCCATATATGAGTAACCTGAAAGAGAAGAAAGTTCTCAAAACCATTACTATCAATGGAATACCAAACACAAGTATCTACATCTTCGACTTCCTCGAAGAATCCTGATACTTCCAACAAATGGTTCTCTACTTTATTCTTATACCTATAACTTCTCAAAATCCGAACCTTGTATTTCAACGAAATACTTGTCTAGAACTAGAGAAGTTATGAGTAAACAGAATTTAGTGCGAGTTCTAGCCCCATTGTCCTAATGGACACTGGACAACATACAATACTTTGTATAAGTCCCTTGAGTTCAATAACTCAAACCCTGTGCGTCGTAGGTTGAAAAAATGTACTATGGTTAAGAAGACTTACACCGCTGTACGTTGAATGCACCTTACCTAATCACCAACTGATTTAGGTAAATGTCAAAGACATAATATCAAAAAGTTATATCTCACTTGAAAAATAAACGTACAGTTATATCAGTTTGAAATTGGTGCATAATAACGGATATTCAACACCAAATATTTACCATCCGGCAAAATCCAGATGATTTCCTCAAATATCTCCAATTACAACGAATTCCGATATTATGAGTATCTAATCACCCAATTACCAATATCTTACTCCCACTCACCATCTGTAATATCATGCAGATGTGAGAAACTGATCTCGTAAACACATACCCTGGAGTTAGATTCCAATTGGGAAAACAGTTTTTAATTAATATCGCACAGTGAAACTGAAACACGAAAATGTTTCGAAGGGGTAACCGGGTATTCCTAGTAATGCCTCTTCCACGATCCCGATTCATGACAGTAACCATACCTGCCCTCACTCCAATCCCTTTATTATGTCTTTACTTATTACCTTCTGTACACCTTCTTTAGGCTAATTGGTTTTCTTCCTTCCCTACCCTTCGGCACCAGCCTAAGGTTTGGAAGAATGACTATCCAATAAGCGTAATAGGTGTACTCTCTTTATGCCAGGAGCCCTCGTAACCTGAGAGAAGGTAATGGGAAAAGACACCTGAATAATCCCATTCTATTTCTCCTGAACTGGAAACCATCCGCGAATCTGGAACGAATTCCTTCGAGTTCATATGTAACTATACGATGGTATATCCAATAGGAGTGGATATCCGTAGTCATACGGAGTGTTCTGGAGAAATCCAAAGTGGGTGTGGGAGTGGCAGGGGTATACACGTTTTTGTCGTGAATGATAGCAATCGCAATTTTCTTTGCCGTTATTCTAATCGCTTTATATGTCTTTACTTATTACCTTCTGTACACCACCTTTAGGCTAATTGGTTTTCTTCCTTCCCCACCTTTCGACACCTGCCTATGGTCTGGAGGAAGACTATCCAATAAGCTCAATAGGTGTACCCTCTCCTAATCCTAGGAGCCCTCACAACCTGAGAGAAGGTAAAGAGAAAAGACAACCGAATAATCCTATTCAATCTCTCCAGAGACAGAATCCATCCTCGAATCCGAAATGAATTCCTTCGAGTTCGTATGTAACTATACGATGGTATATCCAATAGGAGTGGATGTCTGTAGAGATACGGGGTATTCTGGTGAAATGCAAATGTGATATAGAAGTGGCAATGATATATGCGACACCGTGACATTCCAAAAGCCAAAGTGTTTTAAGAAGGTTCGGTTAACTTAGTTAATGAGTTTTAGTTTAGGGTCAGGTCATGGTCGCTGCCAAAGAGAGAGAGAAAAGAAACACTCAGCGTTCACTCTAATTTAGATCAGAATGGTTAATCACTTTATCTAATCAGTATGGCTCCCACTGTTTCCTCGAATTCTCCTCCAAACCCAAAAGGATAATTAGTCGAAATCACCCGAGGAGTAATGCTACTCATCAGTGGGAATCGGGATCCAACTATCATCGCATAATAACTTGACGAAATCCACTCAATTTACCACACTCCAGAAGGTATGCGCAAGCCTGGCAAGTTTCCTATATATTTGAAACTCTTGATATGATTTTTACCCCAAGCGGTTTATGACCTTGACAAAGGCCAACAAATCATAAACCACAAATCAAGTTCAACCCATCATTATCCTGGATTACTCTAGACCCACCCATACAAACCCTTGACAAAGGCCAACAAGGTTATACGACTGTCCTAGATAATCGCAACTCAATGCAACAGACAAGCAATATCTAGCTACCGCACACACGCCTTGACAAAGGCCAACAAATGCAGCACGAATACTAGGTACCACCTGAAAGAAATGATGGAGGGCTATGGCTGGTTTTTGGCGAAAAACCTTTAACGTAATGAACTTGATATCGTTGAAAGAACTGAGTGGTTTTACAAATTTATAGTGGCGAAAACTTTTGCTGAAGAGGTCACTCCCGGTGAAGGGATCTCGGCTCTTTCCTCATCGAATGAGGTACATGATATTCCAAATTGAATACCACGATGCAAAGAAAAAGAATAGACTATAGTGAAATTATTACGTTAATGCAAACTTCTGCCCAAGGGGTCACTCCCGATGAAGGGATCTCGGCCCTTGCTTCGTGGAATGAGGTGTTGGATATTCTTAACCGAATACCACTGTGCAAAGCAAAAAAGAACGTCTGTAATGTCAGTTTTTAAAAACTTGGTTCCAACAACATCATATAGATTTGTTTTATCCTTGCATTGATAAGAATCAATGTAGCCCCATCAATTAATCACACCATAAAAGAACGAAAATATATGATGTACGTATATGCCATCCGCATTCGCCACTGGGTCCCGTCATCACTCGTTAGGTTACTTAACTAACGACAGAGCGGGGACTGGACTAGCTGTAACGCTTTGAAAATTTCGTTTAGGTTAATTTTGTGTTAATTTTGTGTTAATTAGCGATAATGCCAGGAGTCGTGATTGGTCATTCTTCGTGTGTATGGAAAAGTTTCAATCACAACCAAAGAAATTTATACCGCAATCAATAAGGGTGTCTATTGTAGTTTCGTTAGCGAGAGCGGATCGTCCACTGAGAAAGTGTGATTTGTTCGAAATCGTTTTATTTGAGTTGAAAAGAAAAGATAAAAGAAAATGATTCAAGATTTGTGAGTTTTAGTTTCAAGAACATAAAGAAATAGATCTAAAATCAAGAATTAATAAAGATCAAGAAAATATCCAAACCAATTGAATTATCAAGATTTGTAAAGTAGCTTGTAGGAATCGATCAAATTGATAGTGATGATGAATACTAATGATTACGAATTCTTATCTATTAAGGATTTGTTGCTAGATTGATGACGATCAACGAGAATTAGGGAACTACTGAAGAAACTATGGTTTCTCCTTCATCATCCCTTGTCCTTTCATTGATTATCATTAAAATTCTAGCCTCCAGCAAATTAAATCACCGATCGTTGATCTCTAATTTGGAGCGAAAACATTCAAGAAAGCGGTCTCGCTCAAATTAGGTCTTCGATGATTCAATTTCCTAAAGTTTACAAAACTCATAAGACTTATGAATCGTTCAAGCATTTAATCATCATCATCTACCTATTCTCTCGATTCCACTACAAGCGGAGATTTCACTCATACATCATGAAAAAAAAAGAATCAAGAATCGGTAACTTTTCATAATGCAAGAATGTAAAGATAAGAAAGATTTACAATATTCACCATTATTAATCGACGATTAGGTACAATTCACTCAACTCGAGATTACATGATTTGTGGAGGTAACTAGATCCGCCGAAATTAGCTTCGCATCGATCTTCTTGATTCGCGGATCATCATGGATCACTTGTTCGGATGAAGGTCGGCGTTGCTTCAAAGGCTCGTTGAAGGCTTGCTTGATTCGCTTCTCGATGGATCTTGATTTGGATTTGGAATTGGATTTGGGCTAGGGTTTTGAGTTGCAAGTTGTTTCACTCAACTTGCGGAAATTTAGCTCAATGTTCAACAACTCAACAACTACCGAACTAATGAACAACTATTGAACAACCCCTTCAATGAAACCCTAGGTGCCCTTTTATAGTTTTCCCTTTAGCTTCCCCTAGAAGCTAGGTCTATCTTCCCTTGGAAGCTTGGTTGTTATGAGGCTTGCATGAGAAGCTAGGGTAGAGAAGTTTATAGATTAAGGTAGTTAGCTAGCTTGCATGAGAAGCCTTGCTGTTGGAGGGAAGCTTCTGGAGAATTCTAGGGACTGAAGCGTCTTGAAGAAGTTTTACCGTTGAGAAGAAGCCTCGGGAAAATTACCAACCGCCGACGAGTCGACTCGGCCGGGGATCCACGACGGATCAGCCTGACTTGGCCGCGGATCCGCGGCCGTTTGGTGGAGTTGCTGCATGAAAATTTCTGTGTTGATTTGTGTTGGCTTTATGGCACTTTCCTGATGTTTGAAATTTTTTTATACTTTCTTGTTTACTGCCAGATCACAAGTCTTGGACTTGGTGTATTTTATCGGCACTTTTAGCAGTCCCGGCTCTTTTACCTGGAGAATTTCCTGCACACAATCTCGAGACAAGTTTTTTGATATACAAAGATTATGCATGTAATAATAAACACACAATTTCCCTCATAATGTCGGTTATAATGTATAACACATGTTATTTGATATTTTGTAGACGAATTGCTAATATGTACTATATTTATACCATACACCTTTAGATGATTGCAAAGAATAGGGAAATTGATGTGTTAAAAATGCAATATTTTCGACTGATCAAATTCCCCCAAACTTAATTTTGGTCGTCTCGAGCAAATATGTTTTATTTTAATTTACGAGAAGGAGAAAATATAAGAAAAAGAAAAACTAACTAGCACACTTTCATAGAAAACACGATTGCACTGAGCATGTGCAACAAGCCTTTAAACCTCTAGGTGTCCCTAGTAGGAGGAGTGTTGTCTCCTGAGGGTTTTCAACGGATTGCACCCACAAAATCCCATAATAAAAGGAAGACCGTGAAAATTACATATAAAGATAAGAATTGTAAAAGAAAGACTTTGAAAATTAGAGTTTCCAACTATACTAGCTTTCAGTCGTCATGAGCCATATCTTAATAGTCATGAAAAAATGTTAGAAATCATATCATCCCTCAATAAAACATCGTCTTTATTCTTCATTCATATCTTTCTTCCAAGCACCGATCATATACCCCTACGTGTATGTAAAGAACATCCCTACACTCGGAGAATTCAATTCAAGCTATCATACTCTTGTCCATCGACCTCAGTACTTTTTAATCGATGAATATTTAGATGGCTTTGCTCACACATTTTTCATGCGACCGTTAATACTTCTTGAGGTACTAACCGACCGATTACTCATGTGCTTGCTGATTAGGCGTAAGTAGCATTTTCCTCGTCTTGCAACACCTAAGGCTTAGCAGTGACTCCCAAACCAGTTGGTCTAAGGCACTAGGTGATGAAGCACCCTCGCTATATTTTTTTTATTGCTGCCTTGGCGATAACAAAACCAGTGTTCATTTCTCTACACCATTTTATCTTTTATGCTTCATTTATTGTTTCATTCATACTTGGCTTTTAGACAAGAGCATTTCAAGGTATCCTCTACTATCCCGAGTTTCAAGATGTGTGTAAGTGCGTATAGTAGGGTATCAACATTCAAATGTTTGGCTTCCAGAATAGAAACTATTTTTCAGACTTATTTTTATCCTCAGATTAGTGACTTCTTTCATCTTATAAACCCTTGGGACTGTAAGTCTACGGTAGCGCCCCGGCCGTCTGTCCAAGGCCAAAATGAGGAAACGAAAACTTTTTCTAAACTAGAAACCGGCGCTATCGCAGACTATAATCCCGGATCGAACCATTAACCTACAACTAGCAACTAGAGAAAGGGTTGGAAAAGCTATACCAATTGATCCGTGTCATTCGGTCTTGGCCACTATCCCAAGCTCCTCGCGGCATCTCCGGTCTCGATCTCCTCGCCGGAAAGGGCACCACATCTTCGAGTCTTTTTACGGATTCCCGCTTCGTCCGAAGCAACTCGGGCACGAAGTTTGCTAGCCGACGTGTCCAAGACGAAGTAGAGAATGTGTGTGACAACTTTGTCTCTTGCATCCATTGCATGGATGGAGGTTGAAGATGAAGCCATCAATGGAGGTTGTGAGCTAGAGGAAGAAGAAGAAGAACAACCTTTTCTTTTTCTTATG
Organism: Agapanthus africanus; assembly: GCA_030015575.1. NCBI lineage: Eukaryota > Viridiplantae > Streptophyta > Magnoliopsida > Asparagales > Amaryllidaceae > Agapanthus > Agapanthus africanus. The sequence continues at coordinate 122,637,972 of CM057347.1, read as the reverse complement.
TTGTATGATAAAGAGAGTGAGAGCAAGAATGAAAAATCCAAGAGCTAACCCCTTCTCATGGCTGCCCTTTCTCTCTCTCCCTCTCATTTCATCCACTAATCAATCACACAATGTGACATATGCACAATAAAAGAGACCATGAGTCACTAATGAAGTCTATGTCACATTAAATGCACAAAATGATGATTTCTAGCTCACAATTTCCATTTGTAAACATTAATCCAAATGTTTACAACAATAAAAAAAATACGGCAACATCTAAAGTAAACTCGTGACGGATCACAAGGATACTCCTCACCTGTATAAACATACCTGCATCCGCATTCTTACTGAATGCGAATGCGATGAGACTAAAGTAATCCAACAAATCTAATACTAGGATCCGGCTTAAACCAAAGCCCACTAGTATGATCCGCCCAATCATGATCCGTGCACTATTGCACGTATATGATCGGACCCTGCCATATATCATACGGCCTCTACAACTTTTCGCCCGAAACTTGAGAAACTTTCTATGAGGTACTCTAAAGACTCGTCAATACACTGGCTATGGATTTAACCACTAGCACGTCAGTGGTACTAGCTGTACGTAACGGGCTATCAGGTATTGACCAAAAGGGAGGTCGATGAGCGAACTCATCCTGACACCCTACTGAGCCTGTCAGTGACAATATCCGTACAGTCCGGTCCGTTCGTCTATGAGCATCGCATGGCGGGCCTAGGGGGTTGGTAAAAGTCAGACCCCCAAAAGCGGTACAAGTCGTGTCAGAGTGTAGCCCAGAACACCCTGAGATACTACTGGAATACCTACCAGTAAATCTCCTGCCTTGGCCAAGGACTTCGTGTAATGGCTCTCCTAGACACAGCGCGATCTCATCCCCAATACCGGGAGAGACGAAACCCCTGCCGATCCGCTCACTGCCTCCATGTAGCTCGGGACTGTACCCAACTAAAACCTGTTTGCACGACTCCTTTGAGCCGTGGTAGGATAGTAATCAAAGCACAGTGGGAATTCACACAAGACAAATGACGATCTCAGGTCGATGAACTAACATGTACACATGTCACCAGGGAACTGCTATCTGACGTCAGGTATAATACCAACTAGCATGTTCCAACGAGTCATGTCCAGTGTACTCATAACCCAATGAGAACCTGTATACATCTTAGGTGAACCAACTGACACCAATGGCTTGTGAGACCGGCCACCGCCCCTCGTCGGGGTCTCGACTGTATACATTAGTCTACTAATGGAGTATCGATACCCAGTCTCAAAACTCCCACGACTAGGGACTACTTTAAGGATGTGCTTATAGACCCCAGCTCCCACGTATATGATCGCCATCATACTGCTGGCAGTCAAGCAAGAATCCTAAGGGCTCTACCAACATGCAATAGTGACCAGTAATGTCACCTAAAGCAGTATAAGATGATAAAGATAAACCAGATAGCATACTATCATCTTGAGTAAGACTGTCTTACCAGCATAGGTCCTCCCTCAATCATTGCAATCGCGTGCCTGCGATCCAATAATTGACTCTGAGGGCACTATATCCAACAATCTCCCACTTGCACTCAAGGCTAATTATTGCGATGTCGCATACTCACAGCCCGTGTGATACCGAACACCCAACTCCTCTACTAATCAGTCTTACAAAGCCCGTTTGCGAAACTATTGCGTTCGAGGAATAATCTCAGTGAGTGGATCCGCCCTGATGTTTCTTTCTATGTCTCTCTTTATCTCAAGTTCGTGGAGAAAGCCATCTCCCGAAATGAGCAATACCTGTCTTAGAATATGTCTGGATATCTGATGGGACCTGGTTCATAAATGAACTCCAAATCCAAACTTCTTAGACTGTACCGTCAACTGAACTTAATCAGTATCCTGCGCCAGACCTCCCTCAGTATCCGCTTGGACCACCTGTCCAAAATACTGCCCCTCGTCAGAGGGAAAACTATAACTCTGACAGCCACTCTGTCATCCAGGTTACCTTGGAAGCCTGGAATGATAACCGTCTCCTGAAAGAGGTTGTTGTTATCATATCCCTAGAACATCCACTTATGTTCTAAAACTGCTTCCGAACGTTTCTCTAGGATAGGATTAATATCAACTTATTGCATCTAGTGCAAAAACAACATCTGGTGTGGTACTTGACATCTCATGATTGACTCAATTGCCTAAGCAAGTGATCTGCCAATCTTGCACATCCCTCTCCCCTTTAGTCTGTAAGACACCTTTAGAGAGGGTGACTCCATCACCTGCAGGTACACTACCGTGCCAGGAGTCGTCCATTCTAAAACACCTTTAGAATGCTGTCGAAGTACCCATATTGGGATACTACCCAATGTTGCGCCACGGCAGCGCCCCGGCCGTCTATCCGAGGCCATAATGCGGAATCAATATTTTCTTAACTTTTAAACTGGCGCTACCGCGGACAATATACCCGGATCGTAACCATTAACCGATACTAGCTAACAAGAGAAAGGGTGAGAGATATACCGAGTGATCCGAGTCCTCCGGTCTTCTCGTCGTCGTCCCGATCTCCGCGGAAACTCCGGTCGTCGCATCCTTGCCGGAAGGGCACCACATCGTCTGCATCTTTTACGGGCTCCCACCTCAATGCCGAGGCAACTCGGGCGCGAAGTTGGCTAGCCGACGCGCCCAAGATTTGCTGTAGAATTTAGTGTAGAATCATAGTCTCTTTGGAGTAGTGAAGTTGCCATTGGTGATGGAGGAATAAGGTTAAGGGAAAATGGTGCTTTCATTTTTCCCAAAACTAGAAGAATGAGATGAAGAAATTTGTGTCACACTAAAATGGAAATTTCTCCCATTCTCAACCATAGTGGCCGGCCTCTCTTCATATGAGGAAATGGTGGAGGGAAAAAAACAAATCATGAAGGGAGGTGAGTGTAGGATAAAGCAAGAGGTGACCACAAACAAAACATCATCATGATAAACTTACATCAAACCCATACCCTCTCTTTAATGCAAGTGATGGTGGAAAAGAAAAGATGCCTTCATAATCAAACCATTTGCATGAAACCCCTCCACAATGTGTAATTTGCAAAACTGCAAATTACCCCCTCCATCGGAAAAGTCCGGCCGGGAAAGAACAAAGGAAAACCGGCCGGAACGGAAAGCAAACTGGCAACTCCAGAAAACTGGTCCCTTAATAAATTACAGGAAAACCCCGATACTGTGCATACACACCCGCATCTGTATTCCGTCCGGATACAAATGCAATGAGACAAAATCTACACTGTACTAAACTAGGATCCGGCTTAAACCAAAGCCGGCTAGTAAAATCCGTTCGATCCTGATCCGTGCAATACCGCACGTATCTGATCGAACCGTGCCATATAACTATACGGCCTCTAGTACTAACCGTCCGATCCTGATCCGTGCAATACCGCACGTATTTGATCGGACCCTGCCATATCTCCATACGGCCTCTACAGCGTTTCGCCCGAAAGCTTGAGTAACTGAAAGTGTGGTGGACTCTAAAGACTCGTCAATACTATGGCTGTGGATTTAACCACTAGCACGTCAGAGGTATTAGCCAATACGTGACGGGCCACCAGCTATTGACCAAAAGGGACGTCGATGAGCGAACTCATCCTGACACCCTACTGAGCCTGTCAGTGACAATATCCGTACAGTCCGGTCCGTTCGTCTATGAGCATCGCATGGCGGGCCTAGGGGGTTGGTAAAAGTCAGACCCCCAAAGGCGGTACAAGTCGTGTCGAAGTGTAGCCCAGAACGCCCTGAGATACTACTGGAATACCTACCAGTAAATCTCCTGCCTCGGCCGAGGGCTTTGCGTAATGGCTCTCCTAGACACAGCGCGACCTCACCCCCAATACCGGGAGAGACGAACCCCTGAAGATCCGCTCACTGCCTCCATGTGGCTCGGGACTGTACCCAACTAAAACCTGTTTGCACGACTCCTTTGAGCCGTGGTAGGGTAGTAATCAAAGCACAGTGGGAACTCACACGAGACAAATGATGATCTCAGGTCGATGAACTAACCTGTACACATGTCACCAGGGAACTGCTATCTGACGTCTGGTATAATCCCAACTAGCAGGTTCCCGGCGAGTCCTGTCCGGTGTACTCATAACCTAATGAGCACCTGTATACATCTTAGGTGAACCAACTGACACCAGTGGCTTGTGAGACCGGCCACCGCCCCTCGTCGGGGTCTCGACTGTATACACTAGTCTACTAATGAAGTATCGATGCCCAGTCTCGAAACTCCCACGACTAGGGACCTTTTAAGGATGTGCTTATAGACCCCAGCTTCCACGTATATGATCGCCATCATACTGCTGGTCGTCAAGCAAGAATCCTAGGGGCTCTATCAACGTGTAATAGCGACCTGTAAGGTCACCTGAAACAGTACACGATGATAAAGGTAAACCAGATAGCATACTATCATCTCGAGTAAGACTGTCGTCCCGGGATAGGTCCTCCCTCAATCATTGCAATCACGTGCCTGTGATCCAATAATTGACTCTGAGGGCACTATCTCCAACACCCAAATCCAGATCTAAAACCATAGATCTAGTAACCAGAATGTCTGATATAATATCCAAGTCCTATGTGGAGAAACCACTATGTGACAACCAAAGTATAACCAATCGTAGTGCAGGAATATCACTTCCTACTATGTGTATGTCATCCAAATACCAAGACATCACACCCTACTACCTTCTTAACAGATCCATCCCCTATTCTGATGACGTCAAACATATGACCGTCACATCAGAAATAGATGATCTATCTCCGCTATATCTGCTTTAGTCTATAAATAGACATGAGCTACTTGTCCACTACGCTTCCGCTGCTCCCACTGACTACGACAACCCACTGGCAGAGTCACATACACGTACACTTCTAAAGCTAGTTTACGCTATACTCATCCTCCTGCCGGGTTTCATAGCCTGGAACAACAGTAATGGCAAGTCTGGATAAACAAAAACCTCCCTTTCACCGTCCTTGAGGCTACCGGAGTACCTCTCGGGTGCCTGAGGTTACCCACCATATCTGCGGAGCGGCCAATGGAATGTCAAACCTGATTGAATCTTTAGGTTCTTATTAAAATTTCAGTAATCGTTTGCGGTTCTAGAATCACTTCCAGTTCTACCATACTCTCACTACTGTTTTCTGAAAAAATCCATTTTACTAAAACTGTGGCGAGTCAAGAACAATATCACTATTGATCTTCCAGATGGTAGAAAATCAACCCTCGTCATAGCCCGGGTCTGTTAGTGTATATGCCCTAGAGGCCATTACTGTATCATACTAGTTTGTATATTACTTAATGGAAGCTTGGGATATTCACCTTGTATATACAATCTTGCTCAAAATAGTAGTATGCTACTTGATTTGTTTCTACTTCAATGTGTACATATGTTTATTTTAGTATATCGCCTATACACATTAGTGGAGCCCTTAGGATCTTTGCTTGATTACCAGCGTTGTGATGGCAGTCACACTAGTGGGGCTGGGTAATCTATAAGCACATCCTTATGCAGGTCCCTGGTCGCAGGACTATCGAGACAGGGCATCGATACTCCGGAGTAGACTAGCGCATGCGCTTCTCATCCCAGTGTGGGAGACGGTCTGTCCCACAGCCGTCGGTACGTCGTACTTGAGATAGTATGCGGGTGCTCGTTGGGTTACGAGTACACTGGACAGGACTCGTCGGAAACTGACTAGTTGGTATTATGCCTATCGTCAGTTATCAGTTCCCAGGTGACATGAGTACAGCTTAGTCCGCTGACTTGACACTGTCACTTCGCATCGAGTGTGTTCCCACTGTACTTTGATTACTACCCTACCACGGCTCAAAGGAGTCGTGCAAACAGGTGGTAGTTGGGTGCAGTCCCGAAGCACTTGGAAGTAGTGACGGTTAGACAGGATTCGTCTCTCCCGGTATTGGGGGTTGACATCGCGCTGTGTCTAGGAGAGCCATTACACGAGTAGTCCCTGGCCAGGGCAAACGAGATATACTGGTAGGCTTCCAGTGTTATCTCAGAGTGTTTTGGGTTTCACTCCGACACGACTTGTACCGCTATTGGGAGACTGACGTTTACCGCCCCCTAGGCCCGCCATGCGATGTATCAGACGAACAGACCGGACTGTACAGAGAATGTCACATTCAGGCTCAGTAGGAGTTCAGATGGGTTTTGCCTCGTCAGTCTTCTTGTCGGCATCTACCTGGGGACCGTTACGCACAGCTAGTGCCGCTTGCGGTCTGTGGTTAAACCCACTGCCAGCGTAGTGTCGAGTCTTTAGAGTCCCACACAGAAAGCTATTCGCCTTTAGGCAAAAGAGTAGAGGTCGCATGGTTTTGCGACAGGTCGCATGGTTTTGCGGCATGGTTCGGTCACATCCGTGCACTTATGCACATACAGTGTCCGGACAGTTTACACTAGCGGGCTTTGGTTTAAGCCAGATCGTAGTGTACGTATTGGGATTGGATTTATCCAGTATGTATTCGTGTTCCTCGGAACGCGGATGCGGGTGTGTATGCACAGTTGACGGAGAGACAGAGGCAGAGGATTCTCATTAGGGTTGTTGACCGTTGACTGTTGACTATTGACTTTTTGGTCAACTCTAATGAGAATATGATATATGATTAACAATAATATTAATTAAGTATTGTGGTGACATGGTTGTTAAGGGATTGACTTTGTTGACTTGTTGACTTTGTTGACCGGTTGACTAGGTTGGACTAGTTGACCATCATGATGACAATGGCTATCATTTCATGGCAAAGACTTTTTACTTGCTTGTTTCTCTTGTGAGAAATGAGTGCATGAAATGATTTAGCCATTTTGACTTGAACCATTTTACACAATACTTGATTATTATTTTTGTGATGATGGTTTTGGATTATGAGAGCAAAGAGAGAAAAGTCTTCACTCATTCTATCATGCTCATTCTCTCTCTTGTTCTTGAGCTCTCATCTCCTCCTCTTGCTCTCCCTCTCTTGACTCTATGGTTCACTTGTCTCATGAGTTGAGAACCAAGAACCATAGATAAAATCCCATACAAACTCTTCTCTACTCACTCTAGTTCACAAGGTTTAGCAAACCGAGTGAACTAGTTTCTTCAAAGTTCGAAGAAGGAGCCAAAGGTTGAAGCTTTCAGGTGGATCTATCTTCGGCGCAAGGAGACGACGGGGAGAAGCCGATTCGGACGACCATCGAAGCTTGAAGACGAAGGAGTTCGAGAAAAAGAAAGGTATAACCCCCTAACCGAGTAGTTAGCAACTCGTAGTTAGGTTGTTAGTTAGATGTTTAACAAAGATCCGGTTTTGAGTCCATGTTACCACCTCTATGAAAATTGTTTTTCACCAAATTCCGCATGCCCGAAAGTACCGGGAGAGGTAGCATGGACTTACAGGGTCAACCCACAAACAGCCATTACAGAAACGTGCCTTGAGTTATCCAGAGTCTGATTTTGAGCATAAGGCGGACAACTCCCCGTATCTTAACAATGTTAAGATATGAACTATTCTATATACAATATAGAAATAGAGGCACTGATTTAATTGGAACCAGATTCAAATCATGCAGTTGTCACCAGTGCATGTCAACTAAATGGAGAGAGGCCGATCAGCATTACTCAACTTAGGAGTGCTTCCAATTATGAGTAACCTGAAAGAGAAACAAGTTCTCTTAATCATTACTATTAACTGAATACCATACACAAGTATCTACATCTTCGATCACCTTGAAGAATCCTGATACTTGCAACGCTTGGTTCTCTACTTTATTCTTATACCTATAACTTCTCAAAACTTAGACCTTGCATTTCTATGAAACACATGTCTAAGAACTAGAGAAGTCATAAGTAAAAAGAATATAGTACGAGTACCAACTCCTCTGTCCAAATGGACACTGGACAACATACAATACTCTGTATAAGTCCCCTAAGTCTAATAGCACATTCCTTGTGTGTCCTAGGTTGAAAACTGTACTTATAGTTAAGAAGAATTACACCGCTGTTTAATGCTCCTTACCTAACCATCCACTGATATAGGTAAATGTCATAGACATAATTTCAAAAAGTTATATCTCACTTTATAAAAATAAACGTACAGATATATCAATTTGAAATTGGTGCATAACAACGGATATTCAAAACCAATATTTGCCGTCCGGTAAAACAACCCAGGCGATTTCCTCAAATATCACCAATTACAACGAATCCTGATATAATGAGGATGATCACCCAATTCCCAATAACGTACTCCCACTCATCATCTGTAAAACCATACAGATGTGAGAATCAAACCTGGTAAATACATACCCTGGAGCAAGGACTAATTGGGAAATCAGTTTTCTTTTAACAATACACAGTGAAACTGAAACATATAAATGTTTCGAAGGGGTATCCGGGTATTCCTAGTAATGCCTCTTCCATTATCAGATTCACAACTATAACCGTATATTTCTTTGCCATCTCTCCAAATCCCTTTATATGTCTTTAGTCATTACCTTCTGTACACCCCTTTAGGCCAAATGGTTTTCTTCCTTCCCTACCGTTCGGCACCAGCCTATGGTTTAGAAGAAAATTATCCAATAAGCATAATGGGTGTACTCTCCTAATCCTAGGAGTACTCGCAATGCGAGAGAAGGTACAGATAAAAGATAACTGAATAAACCTTATTCCTATTTCTCCCGAACCAGAATCCATCCCCGAACTGGAACAAGTTCCTTCGAGTTCGTATATAACCATACGATGGAGTATCCAATAAACTATGGATCTTCGTAGTGATACGGGGTGTTCCAGAGAAATACAAAGGTGAAGTAGGAGTGGCGATGAAATACTTGGTTTGGTCGTGAATAGCAGTCGCAATTTACTTTGCCCTCTTACTAATCCCTTTATTTATCTTAACTTATTACCTTCTGTACACCATCGTTATGCTAATTGGTTTTCTTCATTCCCCACCATTCGGCACCTACCTATGGTTTAGAAGAAGACTATCCAATTAGCGTAATAGGAGTACTGTCCTAATCCAAGGAGCACTCGCAACCTGAGAGAAGGTAAAAGGAAAAGACAACTGAATAGTCCTATTCATTTTCTCCAGAACCGGAAACCATCCTCGAATCTGGAACAAGTTCCTTCGAGTTCGTATATAACCATACGATGGTTTTATCCAATGGAAGTGGAAGTTCGTAGTAATACGGGGTGTTCTTGAGAAAAGGGTAAAAGTAGGAGTGGCAATGAGGTATTCAACTCAGACAATCCAAAAGCCAGTGTTTTAAGAAGGTTCGGTTAACTTGGTCACTGATTCATAGTCTAGGGTCGGGCCATGGTCGCTGCCAAAGAGAGAGAGAAAAGAAACACTCTGCGTGCACTCTAACCTAGATCAGAATGGTTATCATTTTATCTAATCAGGAAACCTCCCACTGTAACCTCAAATTCTCCTCCAAACCTGAAAGAAGAATTAGTCGGGATCACCCAAAGAGTAAACCAACTCATCAGTAGGAATCGGGATCCAACTATCATCCCATGATAACGTGATGGAATCCACTCACGTTATCACACTCCAGAAGGTATGCGCATGCCTGGCAAGTTTCAGTTTCTTTAGAAACTCCCGATGTGATTTTTACCCCAAGCGGCTTATGACCTTGACTTTGGCCAACAAATCATAAGTCACATGTCAAGTTCTACCCGTCATTATCCAGGTTAATTTGAACCCACCCGTACCTACCCTTGACTTTGGCCAACAAAGCAGTACGACTGTCCCAAACCAACGCATCTATCTATGCAGCAGAAAGATAACAAATAGCTACCATACACTATGCCTTGACTTTGGCCAACAAACATAGCATGAATACTAAGTGCTACCCGTCTGAAATGACGGAAGGCTACGAATAGTTTTTGGCGAAAAACCTTTAACGTAATGAACTTGATATCGTTGAAGGAACCGGATAGCTTTTTGTAAATATAATGGCGAAAACCTTTGCTAAAGAGGTCACTCCCGGTGAAGGGATCTCGGCTCTTTCCCCATAGAATGAGGTGCAGGATATTCCAACTGAATACTACAATGCAAAGTAAAAAGGCAATCGGCTATAGTGAAGTTATTACCCTGACACAAACTTCTGTCCAAGGGGTCACTCCCGGTGAAGGGATCTCGGCCCTTGCCTCGTCGACTGAGGTGCTAAATATTCATTATCGAATACCACTGTGCAAAACAAAAGAGAACGTCCTTGCAATAACAGCTTTTTGAAAAATGTTCCAACAACATCAGAATAGGTTTGTTTAGCTTGCATTGATCCGAATTAATGCAGTCCCATCAATTGATCACACCACAAAAGAACGAAAATATGATGTACGTATATGCCATCCGCATTCGCCACTGGGTCCCGTCATCACCCGTTAGGTTACTTAACTAACGACAGAGCGGGGACTGGACTAGCACGGGTGTAAAACATATACAACATCCACTAGTATATATATCAATATATAATATTCGCTCAAGGCGTGATAAAATGCAATATCACAGAAATGTAATAAGCATCACAGAACAATACAAATAATCTGGGAGCCCCGGGTTTCATAGAGCCGCTACTGAAACCCGACGTTCCCCTGATCGTGTGGATAGCCTGTGGAATGAAATCTTAGACCCCTACGGGTGCGGCAAGTTACCCGCCAAAACCTGAAGCGAGGCAGCCCCCTTCAACAAAGTGAATGGATCACCCAGCACTTCATGGAATCCGGTAACTTGAGCACCCCTCCTTGGGTCAACCTGTACCCCCTACGAGTGCGGCGAATAGACTGCCAATTCTAGAGTAAAGCCCCCTCCGTCTCAAAGCCATGAGATGCGGGCCCGTTGCCCTCTAGAACCCGGCTATCCGTACACCCCACCGTGGGGTAATCTTAGTACTGAAAGTAAAATATATACAACGGGTACATCGACCTCAGCCCGGTCGTGCCCCAAAAGAATAATATACAAACAGGCAGTGACGGCAGTGTAAGTGCACGGCGGCGCCCCGGCCGTCAATCCGATGGCCAAATGCGGAAGCGGTGATAAACTTTAATTTTGCAAACTAGCAAACCGGCACCACCGCGCACTAAAACCCGGATCGAACCATTAACTAGTCCTAGCTAACTACAAGATGGGAAGAGAGATATACCGACTGATCCGAGTCCTCCGGTCTTCTCGTCGTCGTCCCGATCTCCCGCGGAATGTCCTGTCTCCACCTCGTCGCCGGAAGTGCACCACATCGCCTACATCTTTTACGGGCTCCCACCTCAATGCCGAGGCAACTAGGGCATGAAGCTGGCTAGTCGACGTGCCCAAGGTTTGCTGTAGAATGTGTAGTGAAGAACCATGTCTCATTTGGGGTTATGGAGTTTGCCATTTAGGTGGAGGGATGATACAAGAGCTATGTGGAGGGACTTGGGGATTTTTGGAGCATCAAAAGAACAACAAATCCCACACCCAAAAATTTTGGACAGCCCCATACATCCTTGGCCGGCCAAAACAATGAGGGAGAGAGTAGAATGTGAGGGTGAGAGTGTATCAAAAAAGAAGGGAGCCACACCCTCATCCAAGTGAGAGAGAGGTAAAAGATATCATGAAAGGAAATCATCACAAAACACAAACCCACACTCAACCACAACCATCATCAACAATCATGTCCACAAAAGTCATGCAATCATGACACAAAGAAAGTCAAGTGATGGTGAGCCATCATGATCCAACAAAATGCAAAAGACCCCCTCCACAAATGCTTATTTGCACAAATGCAAATAAGCCCTCCTCCACCAATCTTCGACCAATGAAGGATACAAAGAAATATGGCCGAAACGGAAAGCAAACTGGCAACTCCAGAAAACTGGTCCCGTAACAAATTACAGGAAAACCCCGATACTGTGTATACACACCCGCATTTGTATTCCGACCGAAATACAAATGCAATGAGACAAAACTACACTGTACTATACTAGGATCCGGCTTAAACCAAAGCCGGCTAGTAATATCCGTCCGATCCTGATCCGTGGAATACCGCACGTATCTGATCGAACTCTGCCATATATCCATACGGCCTCTAGTACTAACCGTCCGATCCTGATCTGTGCAATACCGCACGTATCTGATCGGACCTTGCCATATCTCCATACGGCCTCTACAGCTTTTCGCCCGAAACTTGAGTAACTGAATGTGGGGGACTCTAAAGACTCATCAACACCTTGGTTGTGGATTTAACCACTAGCACGTCAGAGGTATAAGCCAATACGTAACGGGCTACCAGGTATTGACAAAAAGGGACGTCTGTGAGTGAACTCTGCCTGACACCCTACTGAGCCTGTCAGTGACAATATCCGTACAGTCCGGTCCGTTCGTCTATGAGCATCGCATGGCGGGCCTAGGGGGTTGGTAAAAGTCAGACCCCCAAAAGCGGTACAAGTCGTGTCGGAGTGTAGCCCAGAACACCCTGAGATACTACTGGAATACCTACCAGTAAATCTCCTGCCTCGACCGAGGGCTTTGTGTAATGGCTCTCCTAGACACAGCGCGACCTCACCCCCAATACCGGGAGAGACGAACCCCTGAAGATACGCTCACTGCCTCCATGTGGCTCGGGACTGTACCCAACTAAAACCTGTTTGCACGTCTCCTTTGAGCGTGGTAGGGTAGTAATCAAAGTACAGTGAGAACTCACACGAGACAAATGACGATCCTCAGGTCGATGAACTAACCTATACACATGTCACCTGGGAACTGCTATCTGACGTCTGGTATAAGACCAACTAGCATGTTCCTGGCGAGTCCTGTCCGGTGTACTCATAACCCAATGAGCACCTGTATACATCTTAGGTGATCCAACTGACACCAATGGCTTGTGAGACCGGCCACCGCCCCTCGTCGGGGTCTCGACTGTATACACTAGTCTACTGTGGAGTATCGATGCCCTGTCTCGAAACTCGCATGACTAGGGACCTTTTAAGGATGTGCTTATAGACCCCCAGCTCCCACTTATATGATCGCCCTCATACTGTTGGTGGTCAAGCAAAAATCCTAGGGGCTCTATCAACGTGCAATAGTGACCTGTCAGGTCACCTAAAGCAGTACACGATGATAAAGATAAACCAGATAGCATACTATCATCTTGAGTAAGACTGTCCTACTGGGACAGGTCCTCCCTCAATCATTGTAATCACGTGCCTGTGATCCAAAAATTGACTCTGAGGGCACTATCTCTAACAATCTCCCACTTGCACTCAAGGCTAATTATTGCGATGTCGCATACTCACAGCCCGTATGATACCGAACACCCAACTCCTCTACTAGTCAGTCTCACAAAGCTCGTTTGCGAAACTAATGCGTTCGAGGAATAGCCTTAGTGAGTGGATCCGCTTGGATGTTTCTTTCTATGTCTCTCTATATCTCATGTTTGCGGAGAAAGCCATCTCCCGAAAAGAGTAATACGTGTCTTAGAATATGTCTGGATGTCTGATAGGACCTAGCTCATAAATGAACTCCAAATCCAAACTTCTTAGACTGAATCGACAACTGAACTTAATCAGTATCCAGCGCCATGCCTCCCTCAGTATTGCCTTGGACCACCTGTCCAAAATACTGCCCCTCGTCAGAAGGAAAACTATAACTCTGACAACCTCCTTGTCGTCCAGGTCACCTTGGAAGCCTGGAATGATAACCGTCTCCCGAATAAGGCTGTCGTTATCATATCCCTAGAACATCCACTTATGCTCTAAAGCTGCTTCCGACTGTTTCTCCAGGATTGGATCAATGTCAACTTATTGCATCTAGTGCAAGAACAACATCTGGTGTGGTACTTGACATCTCATGATTGACTCAATTGCCTAAGCAAGTGATCTGCCAATCAAGCACATCCCTCTCTCCTTTAGTCTGTAAGACACCTTTAGAGAGGGTGACTCCATCACCTGCAGGTATACTACCGTGCCAGGAGTCGTCCATTCTAAATACTCTTAGAATGTTTTCTAAGTACCCAGATTGGGAAACTACCCAAATCTAGATCTAAAACCATAGATCTAGTAACCAGTATGTCTGATATAATATCCAAGTCCCATGTGGAGAAACCACTGTGTGACGACCAAAGTATAACCGATTGTAGTATAGGAGTTTCTTTTCCTATTCTGTGTATGTCATCCAAATACCATGACATCACACCCTACTACCTTCTCAACAAATCCATCCTCTATTCTGATGAAGTCAAACTTATGACTGTCACATCAGAAATAGATGGTCTATCTCCGCTACATCTGCTTTAGTCTATAAATAGACATAAGCCACCTGTCCACCAATGCTTCCGCTGCTCCCTCTGACTACGACAACCCTCTGGCAGAGTCATATAAACGTACACTTCTAAAGCAAGTTTAGAACGACGCTATACTCATCCTCCTGCCGGGTCTCACAGTCTGGAACAACAGCAATGGCAAGTGTGGGTTAACAAGAACTTCCCTGTCACCGTCCTTGAGGCTACCGGAGTACCTCTCGGGTGCCTGAAGTTACCCACCTTATCTGCAGAGTGGCCAATGGAATGTCAAACCAGATTGAATCTTTAGGTTCCTATCAAATCTTCAGTAATCGTTTGTGGTTCTGGAATCACTTCCAGTTCTACCATACTCCCACTACTGTTTTCTGAAAAAAATCCATTTCTATTAAAACTGTGGCGAGTCTAGAACAGTATTGCTATTGTCCATCCAGATGGTAGAAAATCAACCCGCGTCATAGCCTGGGTCAACCCACAAACTGCCATTACAGAAACATGCCTTGAGTTATCCAGAGTCTGGTTTTAAGCATAAGCCAGACAACTCCCCGTACCTTAACAACATTAAGATATGAACTGTCCAATATAGAAACAGAGGCACTGATTTAATTGAACCAGATTCAAATCATGCAGCTGTCCCCAGTGCATGTCAACTAAATGGAAGGAGGCCGATCATCGTTACTCAACTTAGGAATGCTTCCAATTATGAGTAACCTGAAAGAGAAGCAAGTTCTCTTAATCATTACTATCAACTGAATACCAATGACAAGTATCTACATCTTCAATCACCTTGAAGAATCCCGATACACCTGGTTCTCTACTCTATTCAAATACCTATAACTTCTCCAAATTCGGACCCTGTGTTTCCACGAAACACCTGTCTAAAAACTAGAGAAGTCATAAGTAAACCGAATATAGTACGAGGACCAACCCCTATGTCCTGATGGACCCTGGACAACATACAATACTCTGTATAAGTCCCTTGAGTTTGATAACTCATTCACTGTGTGTCGTAGGTTGAAAACTGTACTTATGGTTTAAGAAGAATTACATCGCTGTTTAATGCTCCTTACCTAACCATCCACTGATATAGGTAAATGTCATCGACATAATATCAAAAAGGTATATCTCACTCTATAAAAATAGACGTACAGATATATCAATTTGAAATTGGTGCATAACAGCGGATATTCAAAACCAAATATTTGCCGACCGGCAAACAGTCCAGGTGACTTTCTCAAATATCACCGATTACAACGAATCCCGATAAAATGAGGATGATCACCTAATTCCCACTAACCTACTCCCACTCATCATCTGTAAAACCATACAGATGTGAGAATCATACATGGTAAATACATACCCTGGAGCAAGTGTCTAATTGGGAAATCAGTTTTCCTTTAGCAGTACGCAGTGAAACCGAAACATTGAAATGTTTCGATGGGGTATCCCGGTATTCCTAGTAATGCCTCTTCCAGATTCACGACTGTAACCGTATAATTCTTTGCCACCTCTCCAAATCCCTTCATATGTCTTTAGTCATTACCTTCTGTACACCCCTTTAGGCCAAATGGTTTTCTTCCCTGCCTACCGTTCGGCACCAGCCTATGGTTTGGAAGAAGACTATCCAATAAGCGTAATGGGTGTACTGTCCTAATCCTAGGAACACTCGCAATGCGAGAGAAGGTGAAGATAAAAGACAACCGAATAAACCTTTTCCTATTTCTCCTGAACCAGAATCCATCCCCGAACTGGAACAAGTTCCTTTCGAGTTCGTATATAACCATACGATGGAGTATCCAATGAACTGTGGATCTTCGTAGTGATACGGAGTGTCCTGGAGAAATACAAAGGTGAAGTGGGAGTGGTAATGAAATACCTGGTTTGGTCGGGAATATCAGTCGCAATTTACTTTGCCCTCTTACTAATCCCTTGCTTTGTCTTAACTTAATACCTTCTGTACACCATCGTTAGGCTAATTGGTTTCCTTCATTCCCTACCGGTCGGCACCAGCCTAAGGTTTGGAAGAAAACTATCCAATTTGCGTAATAGGTGTACTATCTCCTAAACCAAGGAGTACTCGCAACCTGAGAGAAGGTAAAAAGAAAAAACAACTGAATAGTCCTATCCGTTTTCTCCAGAACCTGAAACCATCCTCGAATAAATTCTTTCGAGTTCGTATATAACCATACGATGGTTTTGTCCAATGGAAGTGGACGTTCATAGTAATACGGGGTGTCCTAGAGAAAAGGGTAAAAGTAGGAGTGGCAATGAGGTTTGCAACTCTGACAATCCAAAATCCAGTGTTTTAGAAGGTTCGGTCAACTTGGTCACTGAGTCATAGTCTTAGGGTCGGGTCAATGGTCGCTGCCAAAGAGAGAGAGAAAAGAAACACTCAGCGTGCACTCAAACCTAGATCAGAATGGTTACCAATTTATCTAATCTGGAAACCTCCCACTGTACCGCAAATTCTCCTCCAAACCTGAAAGAAGAATTAGTCGGGATCACCCAAGGAGTAAACTAACTCATCAATGGGAATCGGGATCCAACTATCATCGCATGATAACGTAACGGAATCCGCTCACGGTGTCACACTCCAGAAGGTATGCGCATATCTGGCAAGTTTCAGTTCTTTTGAAACTCCCGATGTGATTTTTACCCCATGCTCTTATGACCTTGACTTTGGCCAACAAATCATAAGTCACATGTCAAGTTCTACCCGTCATTCTCCAGGTTAATTTGAATCCACCCGTACCTATCCTTGACTTTGGCCAACAAGGCAGTACGACTGTTCCAAAACAACGCATCTATCTATGCTGCATATGAATAACCAACAGCTACCAAACACTGTGCCTTGACTTTGGCCAACAAACACAGCTTGAATACTATTGACTACCCATATGAAACGACGGAGGACTACGAATGGTTTCTGGCGAAAACCTTTAACGTAATGAACTTGATATCGTTGAAGGAACGGATAGCTTTTTGAAAATATAGTGACGATAACCTTTGCTAAAGAGGTCACTCCCGGTGAAGGGATCTCGGCTCTTTCCCCGTAGAATGAAGTGCAGGATATTCCAACTGAATATCACGATGCAAAGCAAAAGTAATCGGCTATAGTGAAGTCATTTCCCTGATGCAAACTTTTTGTCTAAGGGGTCACTCCCGGTGAAGGGATCTCGGCCCTTGCCTCGTCGACTGAGGAGCAGGATATTCCAACTGAATACCACGATGCAAAACAAAAGTGAACGTCTTTGCAATAACAGCTTTTTGAAAAGTGTTCCAACAACATCAGATTAGGTTTGTTTTTAACTTGCATTGATCTGAATCAACGCAGTCCCATCAATTGATCACACCAAAAAGAACGAAAATAATATGACGTACGTATATGCCATCCGCATTCGCCACTGGGTCCCGTCATTACCCGTTAGGTTAGCTAACTAACGACAGAGCGGGGACTGGACTAGCGCGGATGCAAAACATATACAACATCTACTAATATATATACCAATATATTATATTTCGCTCAAGGCGTGAATAAAATGCAACATCACAGAAATGTATAGCATCACAGAATAATACAGATATCTGGGATCCCCGGGTTCCACAGAGCCACTGCTGAAACCCGACGTTCCCCTGGTCGTGTGGATAGCCTGTGCAATGAAAGTCCTAGACCCCTACGGGCGCGGCAAGTTACCCGCCAAAACCTGAAGCGAGGCAGCCCCCTTCAGCAACGTGAATGGACCACCCAGCACTTCACGGAATCCGGTAACTTGGGCACCCCTCCTGGGTCAACCTGTACCCACTACGAGTGCGGCGAATAGCCCGCCAATTCTAGATTGAAGCCCCCTCCGTCTCAATGCCATGAGATGCGGGCTCGTTGCCCTCTAGAACCCGGCTATCCGTGCATCCCTCCGCGGGGCAATCCTAGTACAGAAAGTAAAATATACATACAACGGGTACATCGACCGCAACCTGGCCGTGCCCCCAAATAATAATACAAACAGGCAGTGACGGCAGTCCACATGTCGGACGCTCGCCCCGCAATATCAAATGTACATAATACAACAAAAACTGTACTAGTATTGCATCCAGGCTATCCCCCACGACCAATCCGCAACATCACAGCAATACACAGAACATCAACGTGAAAGTCACGTTCGCAAATCCGTCTAACCGAGCTATAGCAGTTAGACAGGATTTACCGATCAAGTGACATTCACGGTCGCAGATATAATGTAAATACTGTGAACTAATGTGTTTAAATATCCGATCGATCAAATTTTAACAAGTGGGCCCCAAGTACAACTGTAGCACATCAAGAAATTCTGGGCCCAAAATTAATATTCCAAAAACCCTAAAATCAAACCAGAGAGCAACTGCAGAAATTTCATGCAGTGATCTCAACAGAGTGCGGCGGAACCGCGGCCCAAAGGGGTGTTTGGCCGCGGTTCCGCGCTCCCACTGTGGAGTCACTGTATCGAATTTCTACAGTGTTCTTATAATTTCCAGTACATCAATTTTCTGCAACCTGAAAAAATTTTCGAGCAAGAAAAAATTCAACAGAAAACTGATGTGAAGAAAACGCGGATTTTGGAATTTTGATCGATCGGAAATGTAAACACATTAAACAAAGCTAGACTAAGTTAATGGCGAGGCTCTGATACCACTGTAAGTGCACGGCGGCGCCCCGGCCGTCAATCCGACGGCCAAATGCGGAAGCGGTGATAAACTTTAATTTTGCAAACTAGCAAACCGGCACCACCGTGCACTAAAACCCGGATCGAACCATTAACTAGTCCTAGCTAACTACAAGATGGGGAAGAGAGATATACCGACTGATCCGAGTCCTCCGGTCTTCTCGTCGTCGTCCCGATCTCCCGCGGAATGTCCTGTCTCCACCTCGTCGCCGGAAGTGCACCACATCGCCTACATCTTTTACGGGCTCCCACCTCAATGCCGAGGCAACTCGGGCACGAAGCTGGCTAGTCGACGTGCCCAAGGTTTGCTGTAGAATGTGTAGTGAAGAACCATGTCTCATTTGGGGTTATGGAGTTTGCCATTTAGGTGGAGGGATGATACAAGAGCTATGTGGAGGGACTTGGGGATTTTTGGAGCATCAAAAGAACAACAAATCCCACACCCAAAAATTTTGGACAGCCCCATACATGCTTGGCCGGCCAAAACAATGAGGGAGAGAGTAGAATGTGAGGGTGAGAGTGTATCAAAAAAGAAGGGAGCCACACCCTCATCCAAGTAAGAGAGAGGTCAAAAGATATCATGAAAGGAAATCATCACAAAACACAAACCCACACTCAACCACAACCATCATCAACAATCATGTCCACAAAAGTCATGCCATCATGACACAAAGAAAGTCAAGTGATGGTGAGCCATCATGATCCAACAAAATGCAAAAGACCCCCTCCACAAATGCTTATTTGCACAAATGCAAATAAGCCCTCCACCACCAATCTTCGGCCAATGAAGGATACAAAGAAATATGGCCGAAACGGAAAGCAAACTGGCAACTCCAGAAAACTGGTACCGTAACAAATTACAGGAAAACCCCGATACTGTGTATGCACACCCGCATTTGTATTCCGACCGAAATACAAATGCAATGAGACAAAACTACACTGTACTATACTAGGATCCGGCTTAAACCAAAGCCGGCTAGTAATATCCGTCCGATCCTGATCCGTGCAATACCGCATGTATCTGATCGAACTCTTCCATATATCCATACGGCCTCTAGTACTAACCGTCCGATCCTGATCCGTGCAATACCGCACGTATCTGATCGGACCTTGCCATATCTCCATACGGCCTCTACAGCTTTTCGCCCGAAACTTGAGTAACTGAATGTGGGGGACTCTAAAGACTCATCAACACCTTGGTTGTGGATTTAACCACTAGCACGTCAGAGGTATAAGCCAATACGTAACGGGCTACCAGGTATTGACAAAAAGGGACGTCTGTGAGCGAACTCAGCCTGACACCCTACTGAGCCTGTCAGTGACAATATCCGTACAGTCCGGTCCGTTCGTCTATGAGCATTGCATGGCGGGCCTAGGGGGTTGGTAAAAGTCAGACCCCCAAAAGCGGTACAAGTCGTGTCGGAGTGTAGCCCAGAACACCCTGAGATACTACTGGAATACCTACCAGTAAATCTCCTGCCTCGGCCGAGGGCTTTGTGTAATGGCTCTCCTAGACACAGTGCGACCTCACCCCCAATACCGGGAGAGACGAACCCCTGAAGATACGCTCACTGCCTCTATGTGGCTCGGGACTGTACCCAACTAAAACCTGTTTGCACGTCTCCTTTGAGCGTGGTAGGGTAGTAATCAAAGTACAGTGGGAACTCACATGAGACAAATGACGATCCTCAGGTCAATGAACTAACCTGTACACATGTCACCTGGGAACTGCTATCTGACGTCTGGTATAAGACCAACTAGCATGTTTCCTGCGAGTCCTGTCCGGTGTACTCATAACCCAATGAGCACCTGTATACATCTTAGGTGATCCAACTGACACCAATGGCTTGTGAGACCGGCCACCGCCCCTCGTCGGGGTCTCGACTGTATATACTAGTCTACTCTGGAGTATCGATGCTCTGTCTCGAAACTCGCACGACTAGGGACCTTTTAAGGATGTGCTTATAGACCCCCAGCTCCCACTTATATGATCGCCCTCATACTGCTGGTGGTCAAGCAAGAATCCTAGGGGCTCTATCAACGTGCAATAGTGACCTATCAGGTCACCTAAAGCAGTACACGATGATAAAGATAAACCAGATAGCATACTATCATCTCGAGTAAGACTGTCCTACTGGGACAGGTCCTCCCTCAATCATTGTAATCACGTGCCTGTGATCCAATAATTGACTCTGAGGGCACTATCTCCAACAGGCAGTCCACATGTCGGACGCTCGTCCCGCAATATCAAATGTACAAATACAACCAAACTGTACTACCATTGCATCCAGGCTATCCCCCACGACAAATCCTCAACATCACAGCACAACACAGAACATCAACGTGAATGCCACGTTCGCAAATCCGTCTAAAAGAACTATAGCAATTAGACAAGATTTACCGATCAAATGACATTCACGGTCGCAGATATAATGTAAATATTGTGAACTAACATGTTTAAAATTTTCGATCGACAAAATTTCCCGAAGTGGGCCCCAAGTACAATTCACAGTACTCAAAATAATCTGGGCTAAAACAAAAATTACCAGAAACCCCAATTCCAACTCAGAGACCACCTGAGAAAATTTGGTGCAGTGTTGCTACAGTATGGCGGCAGAACCGCAGCCAAAATGGGGGTACGGCCGCGGTTCCGCGGCGCTACAGTGATATCAATTTACCAAATTTTCTCAGATCTCTTAAAAAAGCCTGCCTAATTTTCTGCAATACTAAAAATAATTTTTCGACAACAAAAAAAAATTCGACAGAAACTGTTAAATTGGAATCGCGGTTTTGGAAATTTTGATCGATCGATATTTTAAATACGTTAGAACAAGCTAGTAAAGGTTAATGGCGTGGCTCTGATACCATGTAAGTCTACGGTAGTGCCCCGGCCGTCTGTCCGGGGCCAAAATGCGGAAACGAAAACTTTTTCTAAACTAGAAACCGGCGCTATCGCTGACTATAATCCCGGATCGAACCATTAACCTACAACTTGCAACTAGAGAAAGGGTTGGAAAAGCTATACCGATCGATCCGTGTCCTTCGGTCTTGGCTACCATCCTAAGCTCCTCGCGGCATCTCCGGTCTCGATCTCCTCGCCGGAAAGGGCACCGCATCTTCGAGTCTTTTTACGGGCTCCCGCTTCGTCCGAAGCAACTCGGGCACGAAGTTCGCTAGCCGACGTGTCCAAGGCGAAGTAGAGAATGTGTGTGACAATTTTGTCTCTTGCATCCATTGCATGGATGGAGGTTGAATATGAAGCCATCAATGGAGGTTGTGAGCTAGAGGAAGAAGAAGAAGAACAAGCCTTTCCTTTTTCTTATGTTGTATGATAATGAGAGTGAGAGCAAGAATGAAAAATCCAAGAGCTAACCCCTTCTCATGGCTGCCCTTTCTCTCTCTCCCTCTCATTTCATCCACTAATCAATCACACAATGTGACATATGCACAATAAAAGAGACCATGAGTCACTAATGAAGTCTATGTCACATTAAATGCACAAAATGATGATTTCTAGCTCACAATTTCCATTTGTAAACATTAATCCAAATGTTTACAACAATAAAAAAAATACGGCAACATCTAAAGTAAACTCGTGACGGATCACAAGGATACCCCTCACCTGTATATACATACCTGCATCCGCATTCCGACTGAATGCGAATGCGATGATTCTAAAGTAATCCAACAAATCTAATACTAGGATCCGGCTTAAACCAAAGCCCACTAGTATGATCAGCCCGATCATGATCCGTGCACTACTGCACGTATATGATCGGACCCTGCCATATATCATACCACCTCTACAACGTTTCGCCCGAAACATAAGAAACTGTCTGTGGGGGACTCTAAAGACTCGTCAATACACTGGCTGTGGATTTAACCACAAGCACATCAGTGGTACTAGCTGTACGTAATGGGCTACCGGGTATTGACCAAAAGGGAGGTCGATGAGCGAACTCATCCTGCAACCTACTGAGCCTGTCAGTGACAAAATCAATACAGTCCGGTCCGTTCGTCTATGAGCATCGCATGGCGGGCCTAGGGGGTTGGTAAAAGTCAGACCCCCAAAAGCGGTACAAGTCGTGTCGGAGTGTAGCCCAGAACACCCTGAGATACTCTGGAATACCTATCAGTAAATCTCCTGCCTTGGCCAAGGACTTCGTGTAATGGCTCTCCTAGACACAGCGCGATCTCACCCCCAATACCGGGAAAGACGAAACCCCTGCCGATCCGCTCACTGCCTCCATGTGGCTCGGGACTGTACCCAACTAAAACCTGTTTGCACGACTCCTTTGAGCCGTGGTAGGGTAGTAATCAAAACATAGTGGGAACTCACACGAGACAAATGACGATCTCAGGTCAATAAACTAACCTATACACATGTCACCAAGGAACTGCTATCTGACGTCAGGTATAATACCAACTAGCATGTTCCCGGCGAGTCCTGTCCGGTGTACTCATAACCCAATGAGCACCTGTATACATCTTAGGTGAACCAACTGACACCAATGGCTTATGAGACCGGCCGCCGCCCCTCATCGGGGTCTCGACTGTATACACTAGTCTACTAATGGAGTATCGATGCCCAGTCTCGAAACTCCCATGACTAGGGACCACTTTAAGGATGTGCTTATAGACCCCAGCTCCCATGTATATGATCGCCATCATACTGCTGGCAGTCAAGCAAGAATCCTAAGGGCTCTAACAATGTGCAATAGTGACCAGTAATGTCACCTAAACCAGTATACGATGATAAAGATAAACCAGATAGCATACTATCATCTTGAGTAAGACTGTCCTACCGGCATAGATCCTCCCTCAATCATTGCAATCGCGTGCCTGCGATCCAATAATTGACTCTGAGGGCACTATATCCAACAGGGACAACAGCTCATAACTACTTATTACTAGTTTCGTTTAAGAAAATTTCTAGTTTTCTTGGTTTTCTTAAATTTTTCTAATCTTTTGGATGTAATTTTTCACTATCTAATCTTTCATTATAAAATTAAATATTAAATATTTTTATCTTTTTAAAACAAATTAAAAAATTTTATATGTTTTATATGTTTTGTGCTTATGCAAAGTGAAATGCAAATGATGCGAAAATAAGCACAAACCTCCCCCAAACTTATTTACAACAGTGTCCTCACTGTTACCATCTGCTGGATCGCAAAAACCTGTAAGCTTGGAAGGAAATTATTAACGGGGCAATAAATATGATCATGAAAATCCTCCCCCAAACTTATTTTTGGCTTACAATTTTAAGTAAAAAATTTTATTTTTAAGAGCCAGATTATACCCCCCTCCAAACTTGAGTTAAACAATGTTAAGCTTTTGAAAATCATAAGAGGGGGTAAAGTTATTGGTCAATGCAAAGCCTTACAAAGACCGAAAGTCAAAACCAACCATTCGAAGATTTTATCAGTGTAGTACATCGGTTGGTGGAAGAACATGTTATAAGGAGCCAGGAAGAAGTGTAGAAAAGATAAGTGGTGGAATAGAATGTGTTTGTGTCTCTTTTTGGAGAGACGACACAGTGATTGTGATGGATTACTCGCATTCTCTTTATAGTCCAGAAGAAGGGGTGGAGGTTCAATTTTTTTGTTTTGGAGATGATTCATCTCAACACCCGTGTTTGCTAAAAATGCGAGTTCATCAGCAAAAATTTCCTCAAAAGTCTCATCGATACCCCAAAGAATAATGTCATTAAAAAGCATGAGGTGATCTTCAGACTCAAAAAACGGTTCATAATCAGTGTTTGATGTTGACCCGGACAACTCAATGGAAGAGTCCGTATGTGTATGATACATAGTTGGGTCAAACAACAACGTATGAAAAGAGTCTAGATCAGTATCATGAGGTTGATCAAATTCGCTGCCGTCGACATCCATTAATTCGATAGAACATGTATGAGCAGTAGGTTCGGAGGGTACACTTCTCAACTTGTAAATGTTCAGCTCAATTGACATCTTCCCGAAGGATAGGGTCATAGAGCCGTTACGACAGTTGATTATAGCATTGGAAGTGGCCAAAAAGGGGCGACCAAGGATCACCGGAATTTGATTCCGTGGGTTTACTACAGGCTGTGTATCTAGAACAATAAAGTCCACAGGGAATACAAATTCCCCGATTTTTATCAACACATCCTCTAGCTCACCGCTAAGTTTGGTGATTGATCGGTCGGCCATCTGGAGAGTGCAGTGAGCTGGTTTCAACTCTCCAATCCCTAACTGCTCATAAACCGAGTAAGGAAGCAGGTTAACACTTGCGCCAAGGTCAAGTAGAGCACGGTTAATGTGTTTACCCCCAATAGAAATAGAAATTGTAGGACAGCCAGGGTCCTTACGTTTTCTAGGTAATTGTTGGGGAAAAGTTGTGTCTACAGTACTCGACATGAACACATTTTTTGGCACTTGAGTCTTCCTCTTCCTAGTGCACAAGTCTTTGAGAATTTTCGCATAAGCCGGGACTTGTTGTATAGCATCTAGGAGAGGGATATTGATATTAACCTGTTAAAAAATTTCAGTGATCTTCTCCATTCGCGGACTTGGTCTGTTTCCCCTTAACCGATTCGGATAAGGAGCTTTAGCAATAATAGCTGGGTCCAACATTGGAGAATATCGTGTGGGTAGGAAAGATCCAAGAATAGGAGTGGGGATCGTCTTTGGTGGACTAGAAGAAATGTGCTGAGGGTTCGAGCCCTGAGGAAAACGGAGAATAGGCTTGGAAGAAAATGGTGGGGTAGACAAATTGGGGTCAGAAGGAGAAGTGGAAGTGGAAAGAAAAGTCTCAGCCGGGGATCATCGACTGATTCTTCATTATTATCAATCTCTTCACCAACATGGTTGTCAAGCACTCTTCCATATCTCAACATGGTGATAGCGTTCACATGATGTGAATAGCCAGGATTGGGTAAAGGTTGAGCTGGAAGTTTCCCTTTGTCTCTAGCACTCAATTCGGCATTTATTCGGGCAATTTGTGCTTCCATCGATTTAATACTCTCACTTTGGGAGTCAGAGCTTTTCTGGATTTTATCGAAGAAAGACTTCATCTCAGCCGAAACTTGCATGAAATTTGTCAGAAGCAAATTCATGGTTTGTTCGAGTGAAGAGGAGTTATCAGTACTGGTCAATTGCAAAGAATTGTTGTGCGGTGCAAAAGTGTTGACCGGATTTTGTAAATTTTGTGATTGGTAGGGGTGCTGACTCAGTTGAAGTGGTTACTGTTGTGGTGGAGGACCCCTTTGGAAATTGTTTTGATTTGGAACCGAGTTTTGAGTTTGTGATTGGTTCCAAGCAAAATTAGGGTGATTCCTCCAACCCTGATTATAAGTGGAAGAATAAGGATCATTTCTAGGTCTTTGTTGGAAAGCAGTATTGGCATGCTCTTGACCTTGAAATGGAGAATTTAAAGGACATTCTTCCATAAGATGAGATGGATCAGAACAGCATCCACAGACAGATTTGGAGAGTGACATTTGATTTAGGGAGGCTGCTAAAAATTTATGTTCCATAACTTCGAGTTTCTTTTGCATTGCTGCCATTTCAGCTCTAACTCCTATGGAAACATCAGATTGGTAGTTACCACCCCTAGACGATGGTTGACTTACACTCTCCCACTGCAAAGATTTTTCAGCGAAATCTTCTAAAAATCTTCAGGCTTCACCATCATCTTTATTCATGAAGGTGCCTTGACACATGAATTCAAGGATCTGTTTTGTTGTAGGATTAATGCCCTCATATATGATTCTGCACAGATCCCATCTAAGGATTCCATGATGAGGACATTGAACTAACAGATCCATGAAGCGTTTAAAACACTTCGAGAATGGTTCATTTAGAAGTTGGGTAAATTGATTTATTTCGCTACGGACTCGAGCTGTTTTATAATTAGGGTAGAATTTCTTTAGGAAATCTGTTATGAATTCTCCCCGGTTCGACATAGAATGTGCGGCTGTGTTATAAAACCACTTCTCGGCTATATCGCATAAAGTGAATGGGAGAAAACGTAATCTCATAACATCCACAGAAAGCTGTGAAGTACCCATCATAGCGCATACATTTTCAAATTTGGTAATAAAGACATATACGTCTTCAGACTCGAGACCGTGATATTTTGGTAAAATATTGATGTATTGTGGTTTGATTTCAAAGTTGTCCCCATTGGCTGGTGGAATGGTGAGACAGGTCGAAAGAAGACCTCGCATAGGATAACATCTCTCTTGGAGAGAGATGCGGGGTGGATTCTGCGCACCTGCGGACGGTGGCAGAGTAGTGTTAAAGAAGTTCGATGGAGAACCGTCCATCGAAGTAGGTGTAGTAGGGGGTGAAGAAAAAGTAGACGTAGAATTATCGACTTCGGAGTCGATAGGAGGAACGCGGACAAGACGGGAACTAGAATCCCGTGTCCAGCCGAGCATGCACTAAATGGTTTAGCACAAGTGGCAGCGTTAAGTGATAATTAGAGAAAAGATGAGTTGGTGTTTGTTTTGAAAAAAATACGGATTTTTGAAAAATTCACACAAACAATGCACAAGCAACCTGTGGTCACCTAGGTCAAGTCTCTAGACCGCTCCTAGACTTCCAGAAGACAAGTCGCAAGATAGATCCTCTACTGCCTCTTTGCCCCTTCTATGCCCAGGTAAGTGCCAGGTAAGTGGGATGTTCTCCACTACATAAGTAGTAGGCCTAATTAAATAACCACTTGCCTTAGACACACTTGCCTTAGACACCACACAAAAAACACGGATAAGCAATAGATTACCCACGACCTCCTTCTGTCCTAAGTGTGCGCGACGGTCCTTAGAGTCTTATCTAG
Source organism: Agapanthus africanus (assembly GCA_030015575.1). Taxonomy (NCBI): domain Eukaryota; kingdom Viridiplantae; phylum Streptophyta; class Magnoliopsida; order Asparagales; family Amaryllidaceae; genus Agapanthus; species Agapanthus africanus. The sequence goes on along the minus strand of CM057347.1, from coordinate 122,610,172 downwards.
ATATTTTTTAGTTAATGAGGGTGATGCGGATGCAAGTTTGTGATTTTTGGGGCTTAGGAAGGGTAATGAACTCCCCACCTAATTTGAATTTGATCTTTACCCCTTAATTTCCGTATTAAAAAATGCAAACAACCAAGATCAAAACACGCACAATTTTTCTTTTTGCGGCGCTGCGAATTTTTGCAAAGAATCCTGCAGAAATTGGTTAATGGACAGAGCAGGGAGGAGATAAGAAAGACAGAAGTATACCAGAAAAATTTTGTGCACTGAAGCAGCTATTTCGCCGTGGATCCGCCGCAATAAGCTATGATTGTCCGCGGTTCAGCGGTCTGATGACGAGATCCCGACACAAAAATTGGTACAGATGCTTCTGTTGCCTCACTGAGCTCCCTGAGATGCTCTGAAAATTTTTCCTCTCGCTCCACAGATTCCAGATCTCCTTCCAACAAATCACAACAAATCGTTAAGCATTTGATGCGAATTTTGATCTAAAAATTCTGATGGAATAATAAATTTTCCAACTCAAATTACAAAAACAAACAAATTAGCACACAATCCCCGGCAACGGCGCCATTTGATTGGTCATTCTTCGTGTGTATGGAAAAGTTTTAATCACAACCAAAGAAATTTATACCGCAATCAATAAGGGTGTCTATTGTAGTTTCGTTAGCGAGAGCGGATCGTCCACTGAGAAAGTGTGATTTGTTCGAAATCGTTTTATTTGAGTTGAAAAGAAAAGATAAAAGAAAATGATTCAAGATTTGTGAGTTTTAGTTTCAAGAACATAAAGAAATAGATCTAAAATCAAGAATTAATAAAGATCAAGAAAATGTCCAAACCAATTGAATTATCAAGATTTGTAAAGTAGCTTGTAGGAATCGATCAAATTGATAGTGATGATGAATACTAATGATTACGAATTCTTATCTATTAAGGATTTGTTGCTAGATTGATGACGATCAACGAGAATTAGGGAACTACTGAAGAAACTATGGTTTCTCCTTCATCATCCCTTATCCTTTCATTGATTATCATTCAAATTCTAGCCTCCAGCAAATTAAATCACCGATCGTTGATCTCTAATTTGGAGCGAAAACATTCAAGAAAGCGATCTCGCTCAAATTAGGTCTTCGATGATTCAATTTCCTAAAGTTTACAAAACTCATAAGACTTATGAATCGTTCAAGCATTTAATCATCATCATCTACCTATTCTCTCGATTCCGCTACAAGCGGAGATTTCACTCATACATCATGAAAAAAAAGAATCAAGAATCAGTAAATTTTCATAATGCAAGAATGTAAAGATAAGCAAGATTTACAATATTCACCTTTATTAATCGATGATTAGGTACAATTCACTCAACTCGAGGTTACAAGATTTGTGGAGGTAAATAGATCCGCCGAAATTAGCTTCGCATCGATCTTCTTGAGTCGCGGATCGTCGTAGATCTCTTACTCGGATGAAGGTCGGCGTTACTTCAAAGGCTCGTTGAAGGCTTGCTTGATTCGCTTCTTGATGGATCTTGATTTGGCTTTGGAATTGGATTTGGGCTAGGGTTTTGAGTTGCAAGTTGTGTCACTCAACTTGCAGAAATTTAGCTCAATGTTCAACAACTCAACAACTACCGAACTAATGAACAACTCTTGAACAACCCCTTCAATGAAGCCCTAGGTGCCCTTTTATAGTTTTCCCTTTAGCTTCCCCTAGAAGCTAGGTCTATCTTCCCTTGAAAGCTTGGTTGTTATGAGGCTTGCATGAGAAGCTAGGGTAGAGAAGTTTCTAGATTAAGGTAGTTAGCTAGCTTGCATGAGAAGCCTTGCTGTTGGAGGAAAGCTTCTGGAGAATTCTAGGGACTGAAGCATCTTGAAGAAGTTTTACCGTTGAGAAGAAGCCTCGGGGAAAATTACCAACCGCCGATGATTCGACTCGGCCACGGATCCGCGGCAGATCGGCCTGACTCGGCCGTGGATCCGCGGCCGTTTAGTGGAGTTGCTGCATGAAAATTTCTGTGCTGATTTGTGTTGGCTTTATGGCACTTTCCTATCTGAAAGATTTTTATACTTTCTTGTTTACTGCCAGATCACAAGTCTTGGACTTGGTGTATTTTATCAGCACTTTTAGCAGTCCCGGCTCTTTTACCTGGAGAATTTCCTGCACACAATCTCGAGACAAGTTTTTTGATATACAAAGATCATGCATGTAATAATAAACACACAATTTCCCTAATAATGCTGGTTATAATGTATAACACATGTTATTTGATATTTTGCAGACGAATTGCTAATATGTGCTATATTTATACCAAACACCTTTAGATGATTGCAAAGAATAGGGAAATTGATGTATTAAAAATGCAATATTTTCGACTGATCAAGTCGTCCATTCTAAAATACCTTTAGAATAATGTCAAAGTACACAGATTAGGATACTTCCCAAATCTAGATCTAAAACCATAGATCTAGTAATCAGAAACCCTGATATTATATCCATATCCTATGTGGAGAAAGAACTTTGTGACAACCACAGTATAACCGATCGTAGTATAGGAATATCTCTTCCTATCAAGTGCATGTCATCCTAATACCTGGACATCACTCTCTATTACCTTCTAAGCAGATCCATCTCCTATTCTGATGAAGTCAAAGCTTATGACAGTCATATCAAAAATAGATGATCTATTTCCGCTATACCTGGTGTAGTCTATAAATAGACATAAGCTACTTGCCCACTATACTTCCGCTGCTCCTTCTGACTACAACAACCCTCTATCAAAGTCATATACACGTGCACTTCCAAAGCTAGTGTAGAACGACGCTATACTCATCCTCCTGCCGGGTCTTATAGTCTAGAACAACAGCAATGGCAAGTCTGGGTAAACAAGAACCTCCCTGTCATCATTTCTGAGAAGACCGAAGTACCTCTGGGGTGCCTGAGGTTACCCACCAAATCTGCGGAGTGGCTAATGGAATGTCGAAACAAATTGAATCCTTAGGTTCTATTAAATCTTCAGTGATCGTTTGTGGTTCTGGAATCACATCCAGTTCTACCATACTCGCACTTCTGTTTTTCTGAAAAAATCCATTTTACTAAAACTGTGGCGAGTCAAGAACAATATAAATATTGATCTTCCTGATGGTAGAAAGTTAACCCTCGTCAAATCCCAGGATAACCCACAAACAGCCAGTACTGAAACGTACCTCGAGTTTATCCGGATTCTGGTTTTAAGCATCAGCTGGACAACTCCCTATACCTTAACATCGTCAAGATATAAATTGATTTTATATATATCTAATATCGAAACAAAAGCGCTAATTTAATTGGAACCAGATTCAAAATCATGCAGCTGTCTCCAGTGCATATCAAACAAATGGAAAGAGGCCAATCAGCATTACTCATCTAGGAGTGCATCCATATATGAGTAACCTGAAAGAGAAGCTTGTTCTCAAAACCATTACTATCAATGGAATACCAAACACAAGTATCTACATCTTCGACTTCCTCGAAGAATCCTGATACTTCCAACAAATGGTTCTCTACTTTATTCTTATACCTATAACTTCTCAAAATCCGAACCTTGTATTTCAACGAAATACTTGTCTAGAACTAGAGAAGTTATGAGTAAACAGAATATAGTACGAGTTCTAGCCCCATTGTCCTAATGGACACTGGACAACATACAATACTTTGTATAAGTCCCTTGAGTTCAATAACTCAAACCCTGTGCGTCGTAGGTTGAAAAACTGTACTATGGTTAAGAAATCTTACACCGCTGTACGTTGAATGCACCTTACCTAATCACCAACTGATTTAGGTAAATGTCAAAGACATAATATCAAAAAGTTATATCTCACTTGAAAAATAAACGTACAGTTATATCAGTTTGAAATTGGTGCATAATAACGGATATTCAACACCAAATATTTACCATCCGGCAAAATCCAGATGATTTCCTCAAATATCTCCAATTACAACGAATTCCGATATTATGAGTATCTAATCACCCAATTATCAATATCTTACTCCCACTCACCATCTGTAATAGCATGCAGATGTGAGAAACTGATCTCGTAAACACATACCATGGAGTTAGATTCCAATTGGGAAAACAGTTTTTAATTAATATCGCACAGTGAAACTGAAACACGAAAATGTTTCGAAGGGGTAACCGGGTATTCCTAATAATGCCTCTTCCACGATCCCGATTCATGACTGTAACCATACCTGCCCTCACTCCAATCCCTTTATTATGTCTTTACTTATTACCTTCTGTACACCTTCTTTAGGCTAATTGGTTTTCTTCCTTCCCTACCCTTCGGCACCAGCCTAAGGTTTGGAAGAATGACTATCCAATAAGCGTAATAGGTGTACTCTCTTTATGCCAGGAGCCCTCGCAACCTGAGAGAAGGTAATGGGAAAAGACACCTGAATAATCACATTCTATTTCTCCTGAACTGGAAACCATCCGCGAATCTGGACCGAATTCCTTCGAGTTCATATGTAACTATACGATGGTATATCCAATAGGAGTGGATATCCGTAGTCATACGGAGTGTTCTGGAGAAATCCAAAGTGGGTGTGGGAGTGGCAGGGGTATACACGGTTTTGTCGTGAATGATAGCAATCGCAATTTTCTTTGCCGTTATTCTAATCCCTTTATATGTCTTTACTTATTACCTTCTGTACACCACCTTTAGGCTAATTGGTTTTCTTCCTTTCCCACCTTTCGATACCTGCCTATGGTCTGGAGGAAGACTATCCAATAAGCTCAATAGGTGTACCCTCTCCTAATCCTAGGAGCCCTCACAACCTGAGAGAAGGTAAAGAGAAAAGACAACCGAATAATCCTATTCAATCTCTCCAGAACTAGAATCCATCCTCGAATCCGAAATGAATTCCTTCGAGTTCGTATGTAACTATACGATGGTATATCCAATAGGAGTGGATGTCTGTAGTGATATGGGGTATTCTGGTGAAATGCAAATGTGATATAGAAGTGGCAATGATATATGCGACACCGTGACATTCCAAAAGCCAAAGTGTTTTAAGAAAGTTCGGTTAACTTAGTTAATGAGTTTTAGTTTAGGGTCAGGTCATGGTCGCTGCCAAAGAGAGAGAGAAAAGAAACACTCAGCGTTCACTCTAATTTAGATCAGAATGGTTAATCACTTTATCTAATCAGGATGGCTCCCACTGTTTCCTCGAATTCTCCTCCAAACCCAAAAGGATAATTAGTCGAAATCACCTGAGGAGTAATGCTACTCATCAGTGGGAATCGGGATCCAACTATCATCGCATAATAACTTGACAAAATCCACTCAATTTACCACACTCCAGAAGGTATGCGCAAGCCTGGCAAGTTTCCTGTATATTTGAAACTCTTGATATGATTTTTACCCCAAGCGGTTTATGACCTTGACAAAGGCCAACAAATCATAAACCACAAATCAAGTTCAACCCGTCATTATCCTGGATTACTCTAGACCCACCCATACAAACCCTTGACAAAGGCCAACAAGGTTATACGACTGTCCTAGATAATCGCAACCCAATGCAACAGACAAGCAATATCTAGCTACCGCACACACGCCTTGACAAAGGCCAACAAATGCAGCACGAATACTAGGTACCACCTGAAAGAAATGACGGAGGGCTACGGCTGGTTTTTGGCGAAAAACCTTTAACGTAATGAACTTGATATCGTTGAAAGAACTGAGTGGTTTTACAAATTTATAGTGGCGAAAACTTTTGCTGAAGAGGTCACTCCCGGTGAAGGGATCTCGGCTCTTTCCTCATCGAATGAGGTACAGGATATTCCAAATTGAATACCACGATGCAAAGAAAAAGAATAGACTATAGTGAAATTATTACGTTAATGCAAACTTCTGCCCAAGGGGTCACTCCCGATGAAGGGATCTCGGCCCTTGCTTCGTGGAATGAGGTGTTGGATATTCTTAACCGAATACCACTGTGCAAAGCAAAAAAGAACGTCTGTAATGTCAGTTTTTAAAAACTTGGTTCCAACAACATCATATAGATTTGTTTTATCCTTGCATTGATAAGAATCAATGTAGCCCCATCAATTAATCACACCATAAAAGAACGAAAATATATGATGTACGTATATGCCATCCGCATTCGCCACTGGGTCCCGTCATCACTCGTTAGGTTACTTAACTAACGACAGAGCGGGGACTGGACTAGCTGTAACGCTTTGAAAATTACGTTTAGGTTAATTTTGTGTTAATTAGCGATAATGCATGATTTTCGTAAAACCTCGTTAATAATTATTTTCTACATCGACTGGAATAAATCTATTTTAATTGTGAAATTATGTAATTAGATATATAATTGTGTTTTATTATATAACATTTAAATTATTGTTCACACTAACTATCTATTTTACTTAAATGCTAATTACTAAACTAAATTTCTAAAACATGCTCAAATCTAGTATTACCCTAGGTTAATGTGTGTTTTAGCAACCATGACAAATCAACATTTATTTTGTAGCATGCCTTTCCTTTTAAATTATTTATGGTTCTAAAATCCTTGTTAAAACAAAAGAAAAGAAAAGAAAATAAATAAGAAAAAGAAATGGGAAAAAGGGGTGGCATGGTTCATTTATGAGGCATGGAGGGGCTTGACTTTGGACACACTCACTCACCCTCTCTCTCTCCTCCCTCTTGCTCTCGGTTCCCTCCAGCAGCCCCCTCCCCCTTCATTTTCTTCTTCTTCTCCTCTTAAAATCCAAGCCTCCGTTTCAAAGAAAAATCCAAGAATTCTAGCAAAGATCATCACTAGTCTCCCTTTTTTGCAATTAAGCATGGTTCTTGGCAAGTTCCCATAACACTTGCATGTTTGAATCCCCTTCTCAACCATCTTGAGGTAATAGCTTAAATCCAATACTTATTTGCTTAACTTTTAGTTATTAAGCTTAATGTAGTGTTTAAGGGGTAATTAGTGCTAATTACGTGTTTTAAGAGGAGATTAGGTTAAGATAGGGTTTTTATGGCTTAAGTAGGTTAATTAAGAGTTGTTAGTGTTAGATAATCCAAGTCTTTTCATAAGTTTACGCTAAATTACCCTAATGTCGCTAATTAGTGTTTTAAAACGTTTTTAAATCAAGTTTTTAGGATACGGAGTATCTGCTGTTTCTGTAGTTAATTTTAAGGTAAACAAACACATACAGAATGCTATACATTGTGACTGGAGTGTTGTGTAGGGATACGAGCCCGTTTCACCCCCTCGACCTAGCGAAACTACCCTGTTGTCTGAGCTCGCCGGCCCCCAGGTAGAATTGGGAGTTGGTTCTTTGCATGCATATGTCTGTATGTATTTTATAGTGTTTGGTGTTGCTTGTTTTCTTGGTTTTTGATCCAGATAAAATCTGGGACCAATTACCTATAATTGTAGTAGTGTGACTTGCGTGACACGTACGCTCTAAGTCTGGATTTGGTGTTTTCTGTGTATCACAGCCAATCGGGGTAGTTTCTGAGTTTAGCATACACGTTCTGGTATTTCGAGTGCACACGCATTAGCATGTGGCGCTAGTTTCGCGTATGGTCTTGATATCGCGTTTTGCAGAATATTAACCTTATGTGTGTTGCATTCTGTGATTCTAGGGTCGGTCGCGGAGACATCAGACGCGGCACAGAAAGGAAAAGCGGTGATTAGACCAGGCTAGCTGAGGCATTCCGGTGAGTAGATGTACACATCTACGGGGGAATCGTCTGGATGGCGCAAGATGCCCAATAGTTAGAAATTCGATTAATACCTGCTCATATATGCGTAGTTCCTAGTTATTTACCTCGTTGCATCGCATCATCTTCTATATATATAAATATGTGATATCATCTCATAGGACACTTGCACCATTACCATTGGTTTATACTGCACGGGCACTATTCATAAGGACACACACGCCTTGGTAATTGCTATGCCACTAACACTATATAACTTGTTTAATATCCGAATCTAAACAATTGCACCATAGATAATTTATAAACCTGTACTGGTATATTAAATTCATTAGGATGGATACGTAGGATTACTAGTCATTGCATCATCGTTCATGCATAGTTCTTTTTAGTCACGCATCGAATTTCATATCTTTGATAACATAGGAGTTCATCATCGCCGACTTGTGTACATATGGTGATTTTATTGAGGATTGCAGTATTTCGAGATTTCAGGGTTTTTGGGAAAACCGCAAGAATTTTATAAACCTATTATCATTTTAATAATGCAAGTTGCGGTTTTCTCGTGATTTGATGTATGGGTCATCCACCATGAGATTTCTTGGTTCTTGAGCGGTATCATACACCCGATTCGAGGAGGAGGAGGAACCGTCTGTGGGTGCATGGTGGACCCGGTGCGGTACCCCGGGACAAGATGGTCGCAGATGATAGCGTTGAGCCCGGCAGGAGAGCACTACCGATCGGTTATTGGTGATGCGGCGGATATCCGGAGGATACCGACGTAGTCTTGAGATATGATGATATGGGCCAGTTCGGATTGCCAGAGATCGAGATTTGATGATATGGGCCAGTCCGGGTTGCCGGAGCCCGAGATACTTGAGATATTCATATTTGGTGTCGATGTTTGATACGGATTTTTATTGATTTCATTGATGAAACTACAGTTAAATTACAGAAGTTTTACTAAGATAAGAATATAGATTTCCCATGCTAAACATATTCAGATCTCGTGTTGTTTATTGCATTCATGTTGCATACATACTAGTGCATCACATCATATTAGTATATGTAGGCTGTGACAAAATTGTGTGCATGCTTACGATAGCCTTATTAGATGTTACTTATTACTCACGAGTTGGAAACTCACCCCCGTCGTTCCACAGTGTTTTGCAGTTCCGACCCGTCAGCACAGTAGCGGCGGGCGCACTACCTTATTTGTTTCTTTTGCTTGGACTCGCGGCATTGCTCGTAGGTGGGTTGCGAGGATATTTTGTTTCCACCTTATATTATCATTGTATCTAGTGTACTCCATCCACCGTATCTACTACTTTTACGTTGTATTTCCGACTTAGAGATGAGACAGTGAGATTTGTATATTTACGTTGTTTCTCTTGGGTCGAGCTCACTTGAGCCGACATGATGTTTTTCTTACTTTTATGCCTTTTTATGCTCATTTTGCACGATGATGATATATTTATTGCGTGTGATTATGATCCTCCATGGGCGAAGAGCTAGCTCCCGTTTGGGGATGCCTTATTTCATTATGTACATGTATTCTTGTTTTGTACCCGTTTGGGGCCAGTATTTACAAAGGAGACTCTGTCGAAATTTTCGGAAAAATGTGATGTTGCTTTTAAAAGCTTAATGTGACTTAATTGGTTAAAAATCGCTTTCTTTAGGTTGGTGTTCCTTCACTCTACTTCTTTAATTGGTTTTGATTTCTGGGCTTTGGCTTACGTAGATTGCGTGCGCCTCAAGACGTTTCGTAATTTAAGTGCCAGTCACGCTCCGTACTTTCGAGTCGTGACACTAGCGCGGGTGCAAAACATATACAATATCTACTAGTGTGTGTGTGTGTGTGTATGTCTATATATATATATATATATATATATATATATATATATATATATATAACAATCGTCCCAGGCATGATATAAAGCAACATCACAGAAGCAATCACAAAATGGTGGATAATCTTGGAGCCCCGGGTTTCGCTTGAGCCGCAAATGAGACCCGACGTTCCCTGTCGTGTGGATAGCCTGTGCAATGATAACCTATACCCCTACGAGCGCGGCAAGTTACCCGCCAAAACCAGAAGTGAGGCAACCCCTTTCAACAACGTGAATGGGCCACCCAGCACTTCACGGAATCCGGTAACTTGAGCACCCCTCCGTAGGTCAACCTATACTCCCTACGAGTGCGGCGAATCGCCCACCAATTCTAGAGTAAGGTCCCCTCCGTCTCAACGCCATGAGATGCGGACCCGTTGCCCTATAGAACCCGGCTATTCGTGCACTCCACCGCGGGGTAATCCTAGTACAGAAAAGAAAATAATATATAAGGGTGACATCGACCTCAACCCGGTCGTGCCCCCAAACTAATAATATACAAACTAGCAGTAACGGCAGTCCACATGTCGGATGCTCGCCCCGCAATATCAAATGTACAAATGAAACTAAACTGTACTAACATTGCACCCAAGCTATCCACCACGACGATCCAACCACAACACAGCACAACACAGAACATCAATGTGAATGTCACGTTCGCAAACCTGTCTAAAAGAACTACAGCAATTAGACAAGTTGTACTGATCTAATGACATTCACGGTCGCATATAGTAATGTAAGTACTGTAAACATTTAAACAGTGTTAAATTATCGACTTCGAAACACCCCGAATTGCCCCTGAACAAAAGGCAACACTATATCCAAACTGGGCAAAATAAGCAATACCACTGAACCAATATTCCAGAGACCATACCACACCCAAAATACGAAGCCCAAACTCCCTCCCCAGGCCGGCCGGCTCGGATTATGTGAGCATGTGCTCGGGTAAAAACGGGTGGAATGGGTTCGTATTTGGGGTATGTTCTAGTGGTCATACAAGTAGTCTTCTGCAGTTGTTTAAAAAAAATTTTGAAGACTTTCAAAATCGACAGAGATTGGAATGTGCAGTGCACTGTTTCGGAGTTGATTCGGTTTCGATACTTTAACATCGTCTAAACAAGCTAGCTTAGGGTTTAAAGGCTGGCTCTGATACCATGTTGGGTTACGGCAGCGCCCCGGCCATCAAACCGTGGCTAAATGCGGAACAAATTTTTTTTAAACTGGCGGTACCATTACCCGACGCCCGGATCTTCCCTAAACCCTATACTAGCAAGCTATAAAAAGAAGTTAGAATGGTTATACCGAGTTGATCTGTGTCTTCGGTCTTCAACCATCATCCCCAAGCTCCTAGTGGCTTCTTGATCGAATTTGGTTGCCGGTCTACCTCCATCTACGATGATCCACCTGAGGAAAATAGCGCAAGCTTCAGTCTCGTCGAGCGAGAAAACCGACGCTCCAAGTTTGCTAGCAATGGAGAGTGGAGGTGTAGGAATGTGTCACTATAATTTTCTCTCATCACATATGCTCAATGAGCAATCATAGAAGATGAAGAAGGAGGTGAGAAAACATGTGGCATGAGCAACTCAAGAAATGTGCTAAGTCTCCAAGTGAGAATGAGAGTGTAAACAAGTGAAGAATCAAGTGAGGAAAACAAATGAGCCAAAGAGCTCAAGAAGTGGCTGCCTCTCTCTCTCTCATGCACAAAAATATCTCATCTCAATTTCCAAATAAACAATTCCAAGCCATACCTCTCTACATGCCATGACCCATGCTCATGCCACCTCACTCCTCCACCTCATTTGTGAAACAAATGAATTTCCAAAAAAGGAAAATCATACAAATGAGGTGTCCACTTCTAAAAGCTATTCCGTATAAATACGGAATACAACCCGGTACATGTATCGAAATACATATACGCGTATTCGTACAAAAATACAAATAGCGAAGAGAGAAAATAAATAGTGAATAATAATACTAGAATACATATATATAAATACATATATAAATTATTAAATCAAAACCTTATTTAATAATCCGGCTTAATCCTAAGCCGCTAGTATTATCGACCGTCCGATTAAAGTCTGTGCAGCATGTACACATATTTAATCAGACACATATATGTACCAACATGCGTCATCTACACCATATCGCCTGAACCATGAAAACCCTCTGTGTGGGACTCTAAAGACTCGTCAATACGCTGGCAGTGGGTTTAACCACAAGCACGTCAGCAGCACTAGCTGTACGTAACGGCTACCGAAGTATTGAGCGAAAGGAAAGCCGACGAGCAAACTCATCCTGAACCCCTACTGAGCCTGACAGTGACAATATCCATACAATCCGGTCTGTTCGTCTAAGAGTATCATAATCAAGTCTAGGGGGTGGATAAAGTCAAACCCCTAACAACGTGACATTTAGTGTCGGCATGTAACCCATCACCACCTGAGAAACTATCGATCCTGGATCGGTAATTATCGTCTACCGTGGCCATAGAATTCTGGTGATGGCCACCCATGCACAATGTGACATCAACCTCCAATACTGAAAGAGACGAATCCCTGACGATCCGATCACTGCCTCCATGTGATTCGGGACTGTACCCAACTAAAACCTGTTTGCACGACTCCTTTGAGCCGTGGTAGGGTAGTAATCAAAGCACGGTGGGAACTCACACGAGAAAAATGACGATCTCAGGTCGACAGACTAACCTGCACACATGTCACCTAGGAACTGCTATCTAACAATAAGTATAATACCAACTAGCAGGTTCCCGGCGAGTCCGTCCAGTGTATTCATAACCCAATGAGCACCTGTATACTATCTTAGGTGAACAAACTAACACCAATGGCTTGTGAGATCTGGCCACCGCCCCTCGTCGGGGTCTCGATCAATATACACTAATCTACATTGGAGTATCGATGCTCAGTCTCGATACTCCCAAGACTAGGGACATTTAAGGATGTGCTTATAGACCCCCAGCTCCCACGTATATGATCACCATCATATTGCTGGTAGTCAAGCAAGAATCCTATGGGCTCTATCAACATGTAATAGTGATGATAAAGACAAACCAGATAGCATACTATCATCTCGAGTAAAACTATTCTACCGGTATAGGTCCTCACTCAATCATCATAATCACCTTCCCGCGACTATGATAATTGCCTTGAGGGGACTATAGCCAACAGCTAGGGTTCGTAGAATTAGGGTAGATCAATGGATGATAAAATATTATAACTCATTTTAGATCTTATAAAGTTTATAAACTTTAGCAAAATAAATGTTAACATCCTTATCGGGCACCCTACCAATTTATTGATAGTCTCGACCGTGATTTGAGATTAGATTAACAATTGTTTTGGTAAAGGCTGGACATGAATAGAGATCAATGCAAGGATAAGGATTAAGAGTGGGGAAACCCTAGTTTCTTCCGAAAGATCCCTAATTCACATTCATCATTATCGATCTAGTTTTAAATCTATTAAAAGATAAAATGAGTCATCTTTAATTAATTATCCATTACTACTAAATTCTATGAACCCTACAAGGCTCTTCTTCATAAAATCTACATCCGTGTTCAACATAGATCTACAACCAATCACCATAATTTCAATCTACTCGTTTAGCAAGATTAAAATTTTCACGCATCCCTGCGGACGACCCGTACTCATCTCGGCTAGCTACTCGTGACATCGTTATTGATTCCGGTAACTACAAACACTTTTTCACACCAATCAAATGGCGTCGTTGTCGGGGATACATGCATAATTTTTTTTCTTGCTATTTGGGTTGAATTCTTATCCTATCCATATCATAAAAATAAAACAAAACCGCAACTTGCATATTTAATGATTATTGTGTGAATTTTGCAAGGGGATTTGGAGTCACTGGAATGAGGAATTAGAGATTCCGAGACATCAAGCAAAGTCCAGAGGAGCTTAGGAGGCAAATGAAGAAAAATAAGCAACAGAACTCTCCCTATTGCGGCGGAACCGCGGCCTAAGCTTGGCTTTGGCGGCGAAAGGGCGGCGGAGTAGAGGAATTGGAGCGCCAAACTCCTGTGGTATATTTTCCTGATTTTTCTCTCTCCTCTAGAAATCCAATAATTTGATTTTCTGCAGGATTTTTTGCAAAATATCGCCGCTCAAAAATCTTATGCGTGTTTTGATATTGGTTTGTTTGTGCATATTTTAACCGAATTTTAAGGGGCAAGACTAAAAATTCAGATTAGGTGAGAATTTCATCACCCTTCTTAGGCGCCACAAATCACAAAACGAGCATCTGCATAACCCTGCATTAATAAAAAAAATATCTAGACCAAGACTCTAAGGACCGTCGCGCTCAATAGGTCAGAAGAGGGTCGTGGGTAATCTATCGCTTATCCGCATCTCTCTCGTAGTGTCTACGGAAAGTGTGACTAAGGAAAGTGGTTATTTAATTAGGCCCGCTATTTTCGGTGATTCGTATAGCGGATACCTCCCACTTACTTGGCACTTACCTGGACACAAGAGTGATAAAGAGGTGGTAGAGGATTGATCCTGTGGCTTATCCTTTGGAAGTCTAGGAGCGGTCTAGTGTTTGACCTAGGTGACCTTAGTTCTAGGGTTGATTATGCATTTTATGATTTATTGAGTCAAGCCTCACGTCCGACACATTTTCAAAATAAACCATTTAAAAATCGTTCTCACACACGTTGCCACGTGCGCTAAACCCGCTTAGTGCATGATCGGCTGGACACGGGATTCTAGTACCCGTCTTGTCAGCGTTTCTGCTATCGACTCCGAAGTCGGTACTTCTTCATCTTCTTTTTCCCTCCACCCACCACATCGACCGAGATAGACGGTTCTCCATCAGATTTTACCAACACACCCCTGCCACCACCTATAGGTGCGCAGAATACACCGCACATCTCTCTTCAAGAAAGATGCTACCCGATACGCGGTCCCCTTTCTACTTGTCTATCTATTCCACTAGCCAATGGGGATAAATTTCGAAATTAAACCCCACTTCATCAACTTGTTGCCCAAATTTCATGGGCATGAGTCTAAAGACGCATACGTTTTTATCACCAAATTCGAAAACGTATGCGCAATGATGGGCACTACACAACTTTCTATGGATGCTAAGAGATTACGTCTTCTCCCTTTTATCTTGTGTGGCCTAGCAGAAAAATGGCTTTATAGCACTGTTGCATATTCTATCGCCAAATGGGACGAATTCGTTATAGCATTCCTTCAGAAATTTTATCCCAATCACAAGACTGCCCATGTTCAAAGCGAGATTAACCAGTTTACCCAACTTCCCAACGAACCATTCTGGAAATGCTTTGAACGGTTCAAGGATCTTCTTCTACAATGCCCCCATCACGGAATTGATAAATGGAAACTATGCCGAATTATATATGAGGGTGTTAATCCTACGACAAAACAGATGCTTGAAACCATTTGTCAATGCCATTTCATGTCTAAAGACGATGGCGAAGCTTAGCAATTTCTGAAAGATCTCGCTGAACAAAGTTTGCAGCGGGAAAGCGTTAGACCAACATCGTATAAGGGAGGTATCCATCAGCTCGACGTTTCCATTGCATTGAAAACCAAAATGGCCGTGATGCAAAAGAAACTCGATACTATCGTATGTGGTTGCTGTTCTGACCCATCACATTTAAAGGAAGAATGTCCTTTAAGTCCACCATTTCAAGGTCAAGAAAAAATTAATGCTACTTTTCAGCAATAACCTAGAAACGATCCTTATTCTTCCACATACAATCAGGGATAGAGGAATCAACCTCATTTTTCTTAGAACCAAAACCAAACTCAAAATCAAAACTAGTTCCCAAGCAACTATCAAAAGCCTTCCTCACAGCAACAGTAACCACCACAACCGAGTCAGCACCCTTTTCAACCATAAACTTTTCAAAATCCGGCCAATAATTTTGCACCTTATAATAATTCTTTCCAAATGGCCAGTACCAATAAAACCTCTGCACTCAAACATAACTTAGAAACGTTCATTAACCAATCTACACAAACGACGGCTAATTTAACATCTTCTATCCAAACGTTATTGCAGCACACTGCTACCCACGGTGAAAGCATAAATCGATAGAAGCACAACTTGCACAGTTAAATGCCACGAAGAGTGAGAGAGAGAAAGGGAAACTTCCATCTTAACCTCTACCAAATCCTAGCCACTCACAAAGTCATAATGCGTCTAACGTAACCACGTTGAGATCGGGAAGAGTGCTGAATAACCAAGTGGGTGAACATGTTGATGTTGATGATATTGATGATACCCCGGCTTCTACTTCTAATCCTAATTCGTCTAGTCCACCACCTTCTTCCGAGCCTATTCTCCGTTTTCCACTAGGCTCGAACCCACAGCCTACTTCATCGAGTCGACCTCAAACGATCCCAACTTCAATTCTGGGACCTATTCCATCTCCACAAACTTCTTCACAAATATTGGACCAAACCCTTATTGATAAAGCTCCTTATCCACACAGGTTAAGAGGCAACAGATCAAATCTACAAATGGAGAAGATTGTGGAAATTTTTAAGCAAGTTAACATAAATATTCATCTCTTAGATGCTATCCAACAAGTTCCATCCTATGTGAAAATTCTAAAGGACTTGTGCACTAGGAAAAGGAAAATCCAAGTGCCTAAAAAAGTTTTTCTAGCGAGTAATGTAAGCATTGCTTTTACCTAACAAATACCCAAGAAACGAAAGGACCCTGGGAGTCCTACAATGTCTATTGCTATTGGGGGTAAAAATATCAATCGTGCTCTACTCGATTTAGGTGCTAGTATTAACTTGCTTCCGTATTCTGTCTATAAGCAATTAGGTATCGGAGAGTTAAAACCGGCGCACTGCACTCTTCGGATGGCCGATCGATCTATTACCCAACTTAGGGGTGAGCTAGAAGACATGATAATCAAAGTTCGGGAATTTATATTCCCTATGGACTTCATAGTTATTGATACACAGCCTATAGCAAACCCCCAAAACCAAATCCCGGTGTTTCTAGGTCGACCTTTCCTAGCAACTTCCAACGCAATAATCAATTATCAAAACGGTTCTATGACCCTATCCTTCGGGAAGATGCCAATTGAGCTTAACATTTACAAGTTGGTGTTGGATATATGTATGCCCTAGAGGCCATTATGTGATAGTCGATGTATCTATACATGTATATATATTCAGTTTGCATTCTTGCTCGACATGATAGTATGCTATCTGGTTCTTCTTTATCTGACATGTTGATTTGATCATGCTTTTATTCATTCATACATGCTGATAAAGCCCTGAGGATATCGCTTTGACTACTCTGATTATGATGGAGATCATACTAGTGGGACATCTGTAGTCTATAAGCATATCCTGGAAAGTCCCTAGTCGTAGGTATATCGAGACTGGGCATCGATATACCAGAGTAGACTAGCGTATATGATACTAGACCCATACGATGGGCGATGGATGTTCCCACATCCATCGATGTTTGACATCAAGATCATATACGGGTGCTCAGTGGTGACTGGGTACACTGGACGGACTCACCGAGAACTCCTATATGGAATTATATCTATCGTCGGATAGCAGTTCTCAGGTGACACTGGTACAGGTTAGTCTGTAGACCCGAGATCGTCATGGAGTCTTGTGTGTTCTCCCACTGTACTTTGATTGCCACCCTACCACGGCTCTACTGAGTCGTGCAAATAGGTGGCCGTTGGGTACAGTCCCGAGACACACGAAGACGATGAGCGATAGGAGGGGTTTCGTCTCTCCCGGTATTGGGAGTTGATGCTGTGCTGTGCCCGACTGATTATAACAGCAAGTCCCTGGCCAGGGCTGCTGAGATTTGCTGATAAGTGTTATCAGTAGTTTCTCGATCTGTTATAGACCATTCACCGGCACGACTTATTGAGTTATTGGGGTCGACGTGACCATCCCTAGGCTCGATATGCAGCATATCTGACGAAGAGACCGGACTGTACGGTAGTGTTGCCGGATGGCTCGACGGGAGTTGTAGCAGGTTCGCTTGTTGTCTTCTGATCGCTCAATACCCGGGTGGCCGTTACGTTTAGCTGACCGCTTGCGGCTTGAGGGTACCTGATATGATCATCACCCTCTGCCGGCGTATTGACGAGTCTTAGAGTCCCACAAAGGAGTTACCCAGTCCAGGCGAAACGTTGTGGTGCGCGTATGCGATATGCGCATGCACCCGATTGAAATGTGCGTATATGATACCGAACATTGATCGGGTGAACTACTTTTGGTGGGGTCATATGAGATATGACCGGATTGATAAATCAAGTGTTGATTTATCATTTAACCATTAGTTTTCTCACTTAAAACCTTTTCTTGGATGACGGATGTGTGCATGCATGTGTGCTTTTCTTTCTTTCTTTCATGCTAGTTTCATGCACATGTGGATGTGCATACATGCACACATACATACACTCATCCATCATGGTTGTTAGCATATGGAAATGGTGGCAATATAAGACTCACACCATGGATTATATAATGGATTATTATTTAATTTTGGATTTAAAAGAAAATGAAAAAGGAAAGGATAATCATTCATGCTTCTACATTCTTCCTTTGACCTAACCATGCTCAACTACCACTAACCTAAGGTTATCCTTCTCTTTATCATTCCAAACCAAAGTTAAATAATGTCTCCATCACTTTAACCATGGTTCATAGCATGAAGGAATAAAATATATATTGATATATTTCTTTTTCTTCACTTGAGTTATCTTTTTACCTCTTGTCAAAAATTGCCACCATCTTCATCCTCTTGCTCTTTTGCTCTCTAGTTTTTTTTAGTGAGCAAATACCACTTAAAGATAGGTTTTTGAAGTGAGAAACCCAACCACAACATCATTCTACACAAGCTTAGTCGTTTTGTTTAGAGTGTTCTCTTCGTTTTGACGAAGTTGCGAGCTTGGACGGAGATCTCCGTGGTGGATCGTCGTGGACACAAGGGGACTTCAAGAGGACCTTCGTTCAGCACCCTAGAGACCAAGGAGTCCAGCGAAAGGGAGCTACAAAGGTTGTAGTCTCGAAACCCTAGATTAGTTCGCTTTTTATTTCGAAACCCTAATTTTCTAGGATCGATCCCTTTGCATGTTAGTTTAGCACCTTAAAAATTATAACTTTGGGTCATGTGATGCTTCAAAACACTTCATAGGGTGCTAAACAAACCTTACAGTGGTATCAGATCCGACCTAGAACATTAGGCGACGTTTTTACGAAGTGAAAACCCCGATCGGACAAAAATACGGTGTTTTTGGGTGCTCTCTGGAAATTTTCTAAAATTTGATAATTTGCAGAATTAAAAATATGTAAAAAATACAGCAGGAAAAAATAAGGATTACGGTACAAAAATTTTCAAGTGAACAGTGATTATCACCGCGGAAATGCGGCCTAAGCTTGCTTAGGCCGCGGTTCCGCGGCCGTATAAATGAATTGATGAATTTTGTTTGTACAGTAATTCATGAATCTGCTTGTATAAATTTTTGGATATTTTTAATCTGTATTTGTTTTTGAAAAATTCTGGAGATGGTGTTGGACTCGTCAATTCGATCGGGACTTTCATTTCGTAGCTTTTCCGGGTAAATTAGAAAGTATTGAAGTGTTGAACGAGTATCATTTACTCACTATTCACGGGGTTTAAATACTTTGGAGATACATGCAATTCTTTTTGCGGTGGTCCCTCTAGAAGACAACAAAACTTAACTCGATTATGTGACCGTCTCGAACTGCCCTTTGAACCCTAGGGTTTGGGGCAGTACGGCGTGCCACATGTGAAGCGTTGGCTTGACCCTTCTACGGCTGGACCGCTACTACTGTGTCACACTCCGGATTTTTGAACCCTGCTCAAGTGTTGAGCTTTAGTGAATCTTGGGTGCTTGATCGTTCGTTCGAAAACTTTAATACTGTCTGTTTGTCTGGAATGTGATACAATATGTGGAATTCATATAGTTTAGGCATAAAATACGAAATATGTGATATTTCGAATTTATGATGTCTAAAGAGAATCTGGATTCCAAATATTGTAGTTTTACACTTTCTTTTCTGTGACCGTAAGTGTAGTATGTACGATATCGCCGGTTTCGTTGCTATACATCAACGACAATCGGGGTACGCATACTTACTTACGTTGATGATATGTGATATTATGTGTTGCTGAGATATGATGTGCAGGATTGTCGCGATCGAATAGCCGGGGGGTTTTTGTGAGATGAGAGTTTTATATTTTCATTCATGTAAATTCAAATGTAATGTAATATTCTTTTATTTGGGGCACTTCCAGGTTGCGGTTGTGTCACCAGTGTTGTATATTATTTACTTTTCCGCATTAGGATGGACCCAAGGAGGGGAGCACAGGTGACCGGGTTCTGGGGTTCAGTGGGAGGCCATCTCGAGGAGTCGAGACCGGGTCTCCTAAACTCCAGGATTGGTAGGGTCACTTGCCGCTCTCGTAGGGGTCCAGGGTGTGGGCTTGGCTATTCATCACGACTGTGGAATCCGTATTTTCTATTCTGGCTAAATACTAAATACGGACGTCCTAGGATATCCCACGTTATATCTATGTTTCTGCTGCCTGTGTTCTGTGATATCTGAGACGAATGACATATTATATATATGATATATAGTAGACGTTGCTTATGTTTTACACCCGCGCTAGTCCCGTCCCGGTATGCCGTTAGTTAAGTAACCTAACGGTGCATAACGGAACATTGCGGCGAATGCGGATGGCATAAGCGTACGTGTTATTTTCGTTTCTTTTCTGTGATTTGCTTTAGGACTTAAATGATGGGATTACATTAATGTGATTAATGTAAAGAAAATAAACCTAAAAAGATGTTGTAGAATCGGATTTAAAAACCACTCGGCTATTTATGAAAAAGCTATATTTCAAAACTGCGGAGCTTAAACCACTCCTTTTGAAAACTGTTTGATTCTACAACGATATCAAGTTCAAAGCGTTAAAGATTTTCTTAAAAATCATTCGCAACCCTCCGTCATTTTAGGAAGTAGAGTACTTAGTATTCGTGCTACGTTTGTTGACCTTAGCCAAGACGTAGTGTAAGGTAGCTAAGTGATGTCTTCCTACAAACGCATATGATGCAGATTAATTAGGACGGGCATATGACTTTGTTGACCTTAGCCAAGGGTCATGTGAACGGGTCTAATTAATCAAGAAATGACGGGTTGAGCTTGACTAATGCTCGTGATTTGTTGACCTTAGCCAAGGTCATGAGTATTAGGGGTAAAAACCACATCGGGAATTTCAATAGTTGAAATTTGCAATGAGATTGCATACCTTCCATATGATGGTTGGATCCCGATCCCACTGTGGGCAATAGTTGCTCCTAGGAGAGTTTTACAGTTTATAATTACCTAACTCATTAGGTGTCTAGAAAGGTGTTAACGGGGCTCCGCCTCTGGGAAAACGAGGTTTACTCTAATTAGGTCCGTGCGAAAGCACGGGGAACCTCCCTCAAAGTACCGACACTGGCCTGGCTGAACGGTTAGCGAAGTTGTAGACTGTAATTAATCCTGGCTAGTTTTTCTTTTTAAGGTTTGAAAGAAAAACTTGATAAAAAGCAGTGGGAAACATCGATTAGACAAGATAATAAACCAATCTAATATATGCAAGAGCTTTCGCTGAGTGTATTCTTTTCTCTCTCTTAATGGCAGATACCAATGACTGGAGTTAAGCTTCTACTAGATAAAAACAAACTGAATGGGACCAACTATAAAGACTGGCTAAGGAATCTGAAGATCGCCTTGACTTATGATAAAGTATCATATGTCCTCACGGCTTCAGCCCCGCCCGTCCCAGGTCCAAAATCCTCAGTTGCGGACATTGAAGTCCGCAAGACATGGGACGCTAACTGTGCCACGGCCACATGCCTCGCGCTTGCATCGATGGATAACACACATCAAAAGCAGCACGAGGACATGGACATTCACGGTATATTGCTCCATACAAAGGAGTTGTATGGGGAGCAATCCCGCGTATTACGATACGAAGCATCAAAGAAATTGTTTCAGATGCGAATGGCCCCTGGCACACCAGTAGGAGACCATGTGCTGAAGATGATAGCTCTTATAGAAGAGCTTGAGGACCTTGGATGGACAATGGACAATGAACAATATATAGATATTATTCTGCAGTCCCTCCCCTCCACCTTTGCTCAGTTCATAGTGAACTTCAACATGCATGGCATGGAGAAGGATCTCCCTGAACTCCTTAATATGTTAAGGAGTGCAGAGAGCACTATGAAGTTAGCAAAAACTCCCGTTATGACTATTGGACAGTCTTCCTCTTCTCGCCCGAAAGCCAAGGCCAAGGGAAAGAAAAAGAAGAAACCCACTAATCCTAAAGGGGGAGTTAAAAAGGTGACGGGAAAGGGAAAGTCCAAGGCTGGAGACTCAGGGAAGGGCAAATGTTTCCATTGCCACAAGACAGGACACTGGAAGCGCAATTGCACGGAGTACTTAAGTCTCAAGAAGAAGCATGGTGATGCTTCTACTTCAGGTGCGTTTGTGACTGAAAACTGTTTTTCTATAAACTCTGCTTCCTGGGTATTGGATACCGGTTCAGGTTCTCACATTTGCAATTCTATGCAGGGGCTGAGAAATAGCAAGGTTTTGAGGACAGGTGACCATACTCTCCGCGTTGGAAATGGTTCCAATGTACATACAGTCGCAGTGGGAGAGTATCACTTGGGGTTGCCATCTGGATGTATTTTGATTTTGAATCCATGTTATTTTGTACCAAGTATGCTATGTAATATAATATCCGTTTCTTTGTTGGACAATGAAGGATATAATTTTGTGTTGCAGAACAATGTTATGAACATTCACCTAAATCAAATGTTGGTTGGGTATGGTACGCTTAATAACGGAATATATGTCCTAAATCAACACACAGTTTTCAGTATACAACACACTAATAAAAGAAAACTTTCAGAATTAAATGAAGCTTTTCTTTGGCATTGTAGACTTGGTCATATTAACGAAACAAGACTAAACATGTTATATAAAGATGGATATTTAAACTCTTTTGAATATAAATCTTATGCGACTTGCCAGTCTTGTATCAAGGGTAAAATGACCAAAACTCCGTTTACTGGACACGGAGAAAGAGCTACTCAGCTCCTTGACCTCATACATAGTGATGTATGTGGGCCAATGTCTACACAGGCTAGAGGCGGTTTTTCATACTTCATTACATTCACCGACGATTTCTCAAGATTCGGTCATGTATTTTTATTAAAGCACAAGTCCGACGCTTTCGAGAAATTCATTGAATATAAACAAGAAGTAGAAAAACAAACCGGCTTGAGTATTAAGATGCTTCGATCAGATCGAGGTGGAGAGTATCTCAGTACAGAATTTGCAAACTTCTTAAAAGAGAATGGGATTCTCTCTCAGCTCACTCCTCCTTACACACCACAGCACAACGGTATGTCAGAACGACGGAATAGGACCCTATTAGATATGGTCCGGTCCATGATGAGTGACGCTGAGTTACCAGTCTCGTTTTGGGGGCATGCATTGGAGACTGCAGCATATCTGCTAAACAGGGTTCCAACCAAAGCCGTGTCTAGCACGCCATATGAGATATGGAATGGGAAGAGACCATCTCTTAAGAGAATTAAGATTTGGGGTTGCCCGGCCTATGTTAAAAAGCAGAATCCGGACAAACTCGAGACACGGTCGGTCATGTGTAACTTTGTGGGATATCCAAAGAATTCTTATGGATATCTATTCTACCACAAAGAGGAACAAAAAGTGTTCGTTTCTCAACATGCCACATTCTTAGAAAAAGAGTTTTTCACAGACAAAGATGATGGCAAGGTGGTAGATCTAGAAGAGGTTCTAGAGACACAAACTATAAATGGCGATTTGGTTGAACCGGCTGTTGCAGCAGAAACTGAAGAACCTCGGCCACTCCGTAGGTCTGGTAGGACTTCTCGCCCACCAGAGAGGTACTACGGTTTCCTCATTGATGGTGACAGAGAAGATTGCATCATGGATGATGATGATCCTACCAGTTTTCAGCAAGCTATCACGAGTGGTGACTCTGTGAAGTGGCCGGATGCCATGAGATCCGAAATGGAGTCTATGTACACCAACAAAGTATGGACTTTGGACGTTGTACCCCCTGGGGTGAAACCTGTAGGGTGCAAATGGATCTTTAAAAGAAAGATTGGTGTAGATGGGCAGGTAGAGACCTATAAGGCAAGACTTGTAGCAAAAGGTTTTCGTCAAAGACCAGGTTTGGACTATGACGAAACTTTTTCTCCCGTAGCCATGCTTAAATCCATTCGGATCCTACTTGCTATTGCTGCTCACTACGACTATGAAATCTGGCAGATGGACGTTAAAACAGCATTTCTAAATGGAGATTTAGAAGAATGCGTTTATATGGATCAGCCAGAGGGCTTCATTGACAGTGGGAGCAGCGAAAAAGCATGTAGACTGCTTAAATCCATATATGGGTTAAAGCAGGCATCTCGGAGTTGGAACATCTGTTTCGATGATGTTATCAAAGAGTTTGATTTCATCAAAAATCCAGATGAACCTTGTGTTTATAAGAAGGCTGTAGGAAGAGCTGTCACATTCCTTGTATTGTACGTGGATGATATTCTTCTGATAGGAAATGATATTCCTATGCTACAGTCGGTCAAATCATTCTTATCACTAAGGTTCTCCATGAAGGACCTGGGTGATGCCACATACATCCTGGGCATACGGATCTATAGGGATAGATCCAAAAAGTTATTGGGATTGTCCCAAACCAGGTACATCAACACCATCCTAAAAAGGTTTAGTATGGAAGACTCCAAGCGGGGTGCCTTACCCGCTTGCCATGGAGTCACTCTCTCCAAGGATTCTTGTCCAAAGACCGATGAAGAGAGAGCTCGCATGAGCATTATACCCTATGCCTCGGCAGTAGGATCTATAATGTATGCGATGTTATGTACACGCCCAGATGTAGCTTATGCACTCAGTATTGTAAGCAGGTATCAATCCAACCCAGGGGAGAACCACTGGACAGCTGTGAAGAACATTCTTAAGTACTTACGAAGGACTAAAGAATTGTTCTTGGTGTATGGTAATACAGATCTCCAAATGGAGGCCTTTACCGATTCGAGCTTCCAGAGCGATAAGGATGACAGCAAATCTATCTCAGGGTTTGTATTTACCCTCAATGGAGGGACGGTAAGTTGGAAGAGTTCCAAACAGGATACCGTTGCAGACTCTACGATGGAGGCTGAGTACATTGCTGCAAATGATGCCGCCAAGGAAGCCGTCTGGATGAAGAAGTTCGTCTCGGAGCTAGGAGTAGTTCCAACCATTATTGATCCAATACCTTTGTATTGTGACAATAATGGGGCGATGGCGTTAGCCAAGGAGCCCAGATCCCATCAGCGGTCCAGACATATCCTGAGGCGCTTTCATTTGATCCGGGAGATTGTAGATCGCCGCGAGATCGAGATTAAGAGAGTAGATACAAAGAACAACGCCGCGGATCCACTCACCAAGGCCCTCCCTCAGCCACAGCATGAGCGACTTTTTGAGATGTTGGGTATGAGATACGCCAATAACTGGCCTTAGTGCAAGTGGGAGATTGTTGGATATATGTATGCCCTATAGGCCATTATGTGATAGTCGATGTATCTATACATGTATATATATTCAGTTTGCATTCTTGCTCGACATGATAGTATGCTATCTGGTTCTTCTTTATCTGACATGTTGATTTGATCATGCTTTTATTCATTCATACATGTTGATAAAGCCCTGAGGATATCGGCTTGACTACTCTGATTATGATGGAGATCATACTAGTGGGACATCTGTAGTCTATAAGCATATCCTGGAAAGTCCCTAATCGTAGGTATATCGAGACGGGGCATCGATATACCAGAGTAGACTAGCGTATATGATACTAGACCCATATGATGGGCGATGGATGTTCCCACATTCATCGATGTTTGACATCAAGATCATATACGGGTGCTCAGTGGTGACTGGGTACACTGGACGGACTCACCGAGAACTCCTATATGGAATTATATCTATCGTCGGATAGCAGTTCTCAGGTGACACTGGTACAGGTTAGTCTGTAGACCCGAGATCGTCATGGAGTCTTGTGTGTTCTCCCACTGTACTTTGATTGCCACCCTACCACGGCTCTACTGAGTCGTGCAAACAGGTGGCCGTTGGGTACAGTCCCGAGACACACGAAGACGATGAGCGATAGGAGGGGTTTCGTCTCTCCCGGTATTGGGAGTTGATGCTGTGCTGTGCCCGACTGGTTATAACAGCAAGTCGCTGGCCAGGGCTGCTGAGATTTGCTGATAAGTGTTATCAGTAGTTTCTCGATCTGTTATAGACCATTCACCGGCACAACTTATTGAGTTATTGGGGTCGACGTGACCATCCCTAGGCTCGATATGAGCATATCTGACGAAGAGACCGGACTGTACGGTAGTGTTGCCGGATGGCTCGACGGGAGTTTTAGCAGGTTCGCTTGTTGTCTTCTGATCGCTCAATACCCGGGTGGCCGTTACGTTTAGCTGACCGCTTGCGGCTTGAGGGTACCTGATATGATCATCACCCTCTGCCGGCGTGTTGACGAGTCTTAGAGTCCCACAAAGGAGTTACCCAGTCCAGGCGAAACGTTGTGGTGCGCGTATGCGATATGCGCATGCACCCGATTGAAATGTGCGTATATGATACCGAACATTGATCGGGTGAACTACTTTTGGTGGGGTCATATGAGATATGACCGGATTGATAAATCAAGTGTTGATTTATCATTTAACCATTAGTTTTCTCACTTAAAACCTTTTCTTGGATGACGGATGTGTGCATGCATGTGTGCTTTTCTTTCTTTCTTTCATGCTAGTTTCATGCACATGTGGATGTGCATACATGCACACATACATACACTCATCCATCATGGTTGTTAGCATATGGAAATGGTGGCAATATAAGACTCACACCATGGATTATATAATGGATTATTATTTAATTTTGGATTTAAAAGAAAATGAAAAAGGAAAGGATAATCATTCATGCTTCTACATTCTTCCTTTGACCTAACCATGCTCAACTACCACTAACCTAAGGTTATCCTTCTCTTTATCATTCCAAACCAAAGTTAAATAATGTCTCCATCACTTTAACCATGGTTCATAGCATGAAGGAATAAAATATATATTGATATATTTCTTTTTCTTCACTTGAGTTATCTTTTTACCTCTTGTCAAAAATTGCCACCATCTTCTTCCTCTTGCTCTTTTGCTCTCTAGTTTTTTTTTAGTGAGCAAATACCACTTAAAGATAGGTTTTTGAAGTGAGAAACCCAACCACAACATCATTCTACACAAGCTTAGCCGTTTTGTTTAGAGTGTTCTCTTCGTTTTGACGAAGTTGCGAGCTTGGACGGAGATCTCCGTGGTGGATCGTCGTGGACACAAGGGGACTTCAAGAGGACCTTCGTTCAACACCCTAGAGACCAAGGAGTCCAGCGAAAGGGAGCTACAAAGGTTGTAGTTTCGAAACCCTAGATTAGTTCGCTTTTTATTTCGAAACCCTAATTTTCTAGGATCGATCCCTTTGCATGTTAGTTTAGCACCTTAAAAATTATAACTTTGGGTCATGTGATACTTCAAAACACTTCATAGGGTGCTAAACAAACCTTACAGTTGGGAAGTGAACCCTCTGAACCTTATGCTCACGTATGTTCTGTCGAAACGATTGATTCCGACAGTGGCGAACTTGAAAAGCTTTATGATACTTATCTCGACTCCACTAGTGTGTTGTTGTTATTTGATCCTGCTATTTATTATACACATGAGGACCCTTCTATCGACAAGTCCACATCCAAGTCCGAATCCTTTGACTTGTCGAATAAGTTAGTCGAGCTGTCTGGGTCAACATCTAACGCTAATTATGAACCTTTTATGGAGTCCGAAGATCATACCTTTCTTTTTGATGAGATTATCATTTAGAATATCAATGAAAGCTTTGAAGACATTTTCGCCGAAGAACTCGCATTCTTAGAAGACATGGGAGTTGTGATGAATCAACCCCAACCCAAAGAAGTTGAACCGCCACCCCTTCTTCGTATCAAGAACGAGAATGTGAGTAATCCATCATCATTGTTTCCTCTTTACAAACCGAGACGTAAACCCGTTCTATTACACTTCTTATCTCCTCCCCACTTCTTCACATGCATAGGTGACATGATCTTCTACCAACCTTGGTGTTACATTGATAAAATATTTGAATGGTTGGTGTTAACTTTTGGTTTTTGTAAAACTTTATATTGACCAATAACTTTACCCTCCCTCTTTATAATTTTAAAATGCTTAAACTGTTTACTCAAGTTTGGGGGGAGAGAAAATATTTTTGCTCTTGAAAGAAAATAAATTTTTTACAAAATTATAAGCCAAAAAAAAGTTTGGAGGAGGTTTTCACTGTCATTAATTCATGTCCCCGTTACTAACTTTTCCTCCTAAGTTACAGTTTTTTTTAGCTTAACAGATGACATCAGTGAGGACACTGCTTCAAACAAGTTTGGGGGAGGTTTATGCTTATTCACGCATTATTTTGCATTATCATAAATATAAGCACAATTTTTTTTAATAATAAAATATTAGAAAGTGAAAAATTACATATGAAAGATAGGAATAGTTTGAAAAAAAAAACAAGAAAGTTAGATGTTTTCTTAAATGAAGTTAGTAATAAGTAGTTATGAGCTATTGTCCCAAGGGTTAGTAAGATGAAGGGAATCACTAATGTAAGGATAGATCTGAGTCTAAAAATAGTCCCTATTCTTGAGTCCAAACATTTGAACGTTGATACCCTACTATACGCACTTGCACACATCTTGAAACTTGGGATAGTAGAGGATACCTAGAAATGCTCTTGTCTAAAAGCCTTGGTAAGAAGAAAAATATAAATATAAATAAAAAAATGATGGTGAAGAAAAATGAACACTGGTTTTGTAATTTCTTAAGGTAGCATAAAAAAAATATAGCGAGGGTGCTTTATCACCTAGTGCCATAGACCAACTGGTTTGGGAGCCACCGCTAAGCCTTAAGTGTTGCAAGACGAGAAAATTGCTAATTACGCCTAAATGAGTGAGCACATTTAGTAATCGGTTGGTTAGTACCTCAAGAAGTATTAACGGTCACATGAAGAATGTGTGAGCAATTCCATCTAAAATATTCACCAACTAAAAAGTACTAAAGAAGATGGACAAGAGTATGATAGCTTGAATTGAATTCTCTAAGTGTAGGGATGTCTTTTACACATACGTAGAGGTATATGATCGATGTTTGAAAGAAATGTATGGAGGAAGACTAAAGGCGATATTTTATTGAGGGATGATATGATTGCTAACATCTTTTCACGGCCATTAAGATAGGGTTCATAGCAACCGAAAAGCTAGTGTAGTTGGAAACTCTTATTTTCAAGTTCTTTCTTTTATAATTCTTATCTTTGTATGTAACTTTCATCTTCTTTTTTTATTATGGGATTTTGTGGGTGTAATCCGCTGAAAACCCTCAGGAGACAACACTCCTCCTACTAGGGACACCTAGAGGTTTAAAGGCTTATTGTACGTATTCAGTACAATCGTGATTGCCTACGAAAGTGTGCTGGGTTTTTTTTTTCCTTTTTCTCCCTCTCTTGAATAACTAGTTTGCTCGAGACGATCAAAGTTAAGTTTGGGGGTATTTGTTCAATCGAAAATATTGCACTTTTGATATAACATTTTCCTTAATTTTCTTAAATATTTAAAGGTTTTTAATATAAATATAGAACATATGTGGGTTTATCTGCAAAGTTACTCTTTATCATATTTATATATTATAATTAACATTATGAAGGAAAATATATGCATATAATATTTATATAATATTTTTATTATGCATATCATATCAAATAATCTTAATCGAATTTCTTAAAGATTTATTACCATATAAAAAGATTAAGATAGTATCTCTAATTTAAAAAATATTACTAATATTATTCATGGAGATATTATGCAGATTTAGCTCAGGTCGGGAGATCGAGATATTCGAGATGTTAGGATCAAAATCTGCCAATAAAATCGTAAAATCAATACTGGCAGAGTCTCAGGAAATATTTGAAGAATCCAGGCATTGAAGAAATCTCCACATGTCAACATGAGAGAGCAGCTGAAATTTGGAACCCTGATCTCCCCAAACCACCGCCCTTCCGCAGCCAATAGGCACAATCCGCGACGGATCCGCGGCCATTTAATGGCCGTAGGATCTGAAAATTTGGGAGTTGGATCGTGATTGCATATCTTAACCTATAAGATCTAGGGTTTCTGCTTTGAGGGCTATATAAAGGACCGAGATCTCAACTTAAAGAATCATCACATTTAACAAGAAGCAAATCACCGTCAAGAACAAGAGATCCACGACAGGTCCGCGATTCAACGTGATAGAGCAACGTGAATACCGACTGAGCATCTACATCCTACGAGGCAGAGATCGAGAGAAACTTTTTCTTGTAATCTAAATTCGAAGGATTTGTACTTGTAACGTTGATTAATAAAGGTAGATCATTTGGTTAATTATTTCGCATTTACTTTCTGTATTTAAATTCTGCATTATGATTTCCTTTTCTATCCTTTCTTGTTCTACTCAAAACATGTGTGAGTAATTCTGCGCTTGCTAAGGTTCGTAGAATTAGGGTAGATCAATGGATGATAAAATATTATAACTCCTTTTACATCTTATAAAGTTTATAAACTTTAGCAAAATAAATGTTAACATCCTTATCGAGCGCGCTACCAATTTATTGATAGTCTCGACCTCGATTTGAGATTAGATTAACAATTGTTTTGGTAAAGGCTAGACATGAGTAGAGATCAATGCAAGGATAAGGGTTAAGAGTAGGGAAACCCTAGTATCTTCCGAAAAAACCCTAATCCGCATTCATCACTATCGATTTAGTTTTAAATCTATTAAAAAATAAAAGGAGCCATCTTTAATTAATCATACATTACTACTAAATTCTATGAACCCTACAAGACTCTTCTTCAAAAAATCTATATCCGTGTTCAACATAGATCTACAACCAATCACCCTAATTTCAATCAACTCGTCTAAAGTAAGATTAAAAGTTCCACGCATCCCTGCGGACGACCCGTACTCATCTCGGCTAGCTACTCGCGACACCGTTATTGATTGCGGTAACTATAAATAATTTTTCACATCAATCAAATGTTTTGTAGGGATGCGTGGATTCACGCATTATTTTTCATTAACATAAATATAAGCACAAAAAAATTTGATAATAAAAGATTAGAAAGTGAAAAATTACATATGAAAGATAGGAATAGTTTGAGAAAAGCAAGAAAGTTAGATATTTTCTTAAACAAAGCTAGTAATAAGTAGTTATGAGCTGTTGTCCCAAGGGTTAGTAAGATGAAGGGAATCACTAATCTAAGAATAGGTCTAAGTCTGAAAAATAGTCTCTATTCTTAAGTCCAAACATTTGAACGTTGATACCCTACTATACGCACTTGCACACATCTTGAAACTTGGGATAGTAGAGAATATCTTGAAATGCTCTTGTCTAAACGCCTTGGTATGAAGAAAAATATAAATATAAATAAAAAAATGGTGAAGAAAATGAACACTGGTTTTGTAATTTCTTAAGGCAGCATAAAAAAAATATAGCGAGCGTGCTTTATCACCTAGTACCTTAGACCAACTGGTTTGGGAGCCACTGCTAAGCCTCAGGTGTTGCAAGACGAGAAAATTACTAATTACGCCTAAATGAGTGAGCACATTTTGTAATCGGTCGGTTAGTACCTCAAGAAGTATTAACGGTCGCATGAAGAATGTGTGGGCAATTCCATCTAAAATATTCACCGGCTAAAGAGTACTAAGGAAGATGGACAAGTGTATGATAGCTTGAATTGAATTCTCTAAGTGTAGGGATGCCTTTTACACACACATAGGGGTATATGATCGATGTTTGAAAGAAAGGTAGGGAGGAAGACTAAAGGCGATATTTTATTAAGGGATGATGTGATTGCTAACATCTTTTCACAACCATTAAGATAGGGCTCATGGCAACCAAAAAACTAGTGAAGTTGGAAACTCTTATTTCCAAGTTCTTTCTTTTATAATTCTTATCTTTGCATGTAACTTTCATCTTCTTTCTTTTATTATGTGATTTTGTGGGTGTAATCCGCTGAAAACCCTCAGGAGACAATACTCCTACTACTAGGGACACTTAGAGGTTTAAAGGTTTGTTGCACGTGCTCAGTGCAATCGTGATTGTCTACGAAAGTGTGCTAGGTTTTTTTTTCCTTTTTCTCCCTCTCTTGAATAACTAGTTTGCTCGGGACGATCAAAGTTATGTTTGGGAGTATTTGTTCCGTCGAAAATATTACACTTTTGACATAACATTTTTCTTACTTTTCTTAAATATTTAAATGTGTTTGTTATAAATATAGAACATATGTGGGTTTATCTGCAAAGTTACTCTTTATCATATGTTTATATATTATAATTAACATTATGAAGGAAAATATATGCATATAATATTTATATAATATTTTTATTATGCATATCATATCAAATAATCTTAATCGAATTTCTTATAGATTTATTACCATATAAAAAGATTAAGATACTATCTCTAATTTAACAAATATTACTAATATTATTCATGGAGATATTATGCAGATTTAGCTCGGGTCGGGAGATCGAGATATTCGAGATGTCAGGATCAAAATCTGCCAATAAAATCGTAGAATCAATACTTGCAGAGACTCGGGAAATATTTGAAGAATCCAGGCATTGAAGAAATATCCACATGTCAACATGAGAGAGCACCTGAAATTTGGAACCCTGATCTCCCCAAACCGCCGCCCTTCCGCGGCCAATAGGCACAATCCGCGGCGGATCTGCGGCTATTTAATGGCCGTGGGATCTGAAAATTTGGGAGTTTGATCATGATTGCATATCTCAACCTATGAGATCTAGGGTTTCTGCTTTGAGGGCTATATAAAGGACCGGGGGCTCAACTTAGAGAATCATCACCTTTAACACGAAGCAAATCACCGTCAAGAACAAGAGATCCATGACAGGTCCGTGATTCGACGTGATAGAGAGACGTGAATATCGACTGAGCATCTACTTCCTACAAGGCAGAGATCGAGAGCAATTTCTTCTTGTAATCTAAATTCGAAGGATTTGTACTTCTAACGTTGATTAATAAAGGTAGATCATTTGCTTAATTATTTCGCATTTACTATCTGCATTTAAATTCTGCATTATGATTTCCTTCTCTATCTTTTCTTCTTCTTCTCAAAACATGCGTGAGTAATTCTGCGCTTGCTAGGGTTCGTAGAATTAGGGTAGATCAATGGATGATAAAATATTATAACTCCTTTTACATCTTATAAAGTTTATAAACTTTAGCAAAAGAATTGTTAACATTCTTATCGAGCGCGCTATCAATTCATTGATAGTCTCGACCGCGATCTGAGATTAGATTAACAATTGTTTTAGTAAAGGATAGACATGAATAGAAATCAATGCAAGGATAAGGGTTAAGAGTGGGGAAACCCAAGTTTCTTCCGAAAGAACCCTAATCCGCATTCATCACTATCGATCTAGTTTTAAATCTATTAAAAGATAAAAGGAGTAATTTTTAGTTAATCATTCATTACTACCAAATTCTATGAACCCTGCAAGTCTCTTCTTTATATAACTTACATCCGTAGTATATCCGTAAGTACAACCAATCTCCTCTATTTCTAATCAACTCGTCTAAAGCAAGATTAAAAGTTCCACGCATCCCTGCGGACGACCCGTACTCATCTCGACTAGCTATACGCGACACCGTTATTGATTGCGGTAACTATAAACACATTTTCAAATCAATCAGTCATCATCTTCCATGATGCAATCCTCGCTCCCATCGTCTATGAGAAAACTGTAGTATCTCTCATGTTGATGAGCAACCCTACTAGATCTGCGGAATGGCTGAGATTCGTTAAGGACTATTGAATCCTCCGATTCCACCAAATCGTCAGTTATAGTTTGTGTTGCTGGAATTCTTCCAGTTCTACCTCATTGCCACTAATTTTTTTACAAGAAATTCCTTTTCTAAAAAGGTGGCATGTTGAGAAACAAACACCTTTTGTTCCTCGGTGTGGTAAAAGATATACTCTCACGAATGTTTGGGATATCCTACAAACTTGCACAGAACTGGCCTTGCCTTAAGCTTGTCCGGATTTTGCTTTTTAACATAGGTCGAACAACTCCATATCTTAACTCGTTTAAAAGATGGTCTCTTCACATTCCATATCTCATATGGAGTGGTAGGCAACGGATTTGGTCGGAACTCTATTCAATAGGTATGCAGCTATCTTAAGTACATAACTCCAAAAGGAAATAGGCAACTCAGCATAGAGCGCGCCATATCTAATAGGGTGCGATTCTTCCGCTCCGATACACTGTTATGTTGTGGTGTATACGGAGGAGTAAGCTGAGAGAGAATCACATTCTCTTTTAAATAATCATGGAATTCTGTGCTCAAGTATTCTCCTCCCCGATCAGATCGATGGATTTTAATACTTTTACCCGTTTGGTTCTCAACTTCGCACTTATATTCCTTGAATATCTCAAAAGCCTTAGACTTGTGTTTCAACAAGAACACATGTCCGAATCTTGAGAGATCATCGGTGAATGTAATAAAGTATGAGAACCATTTCTGGCATGTGTAGACATAGGACCGTATATATCACTTTGTATCAGCCCTAAGAATTCAGTAGCTCTTTCTCCGTGTTCAGTAAACGGGGTCTTGATCATCTTGACTTTGAGACATGACTGGAAAGTTTCATAAGATGTAAGTTCGAACTGATTCAAAAATCCATCTTTATGCAACTTAGCTATTCGTGTGGCATTGATATGACCCGGTCTACAATGCCACAAGAAGGCTTCGTTCATTTCTGAACTTTTCCTCTTTGTGTGTTCTGTATATTTAGAACTATTTTGTGTTTAGAACGTATATACCGTTATACAACGTACCATACCCAATCAACACTTGATTTAGGAAAAAATTCACTATATTTTTTGTTCGAAATAACAGTCGCTCAGAATCATTGTGTTACCACTTGGTAATACATGGTGATATTCGCCAACTGCTTTGGCTGCAACAATTGCACAATTCCCTTCTCTGAGGGACATATCACATTTTCCCAGTTCTCTACCTCTAATTAACCCATGTAACAAATTACATATGTGGGATCCTGGTCCGGTATCCAATACTCAGGACGTAGAGAACACTGAGAAACGATTCTTGGTAACGAACACACCCGAAGAAGATGCATCAACATACTTATTCTTTGTTTGGGTGGCGTGGGAATCCTGATATTCCTCTATTCCTTACTCGGACTTATGACAATCATAAGATAGAGCGGAACCAACGTTCCCCAGCTTGGTATAATAAGCGGGTTCGATCAATACATCGATATTATTATCTTGATTAAGGCGTGTCATTGGTCGCTACAAGGAGAGAGAAGGATAATCACTTTTGCGTGCGCTCTTTGCAATATTAGATTGGTTATTATTTTATCTAATCAGGATGGCTCCGACTGTTTTTATCAAATCTTCCTTCAAACCCTAAAAGGTAAGATTAGCCGGGATTAATTACACCCTACAAGTTCGCCAATCGTTTGGCCGGGCAGGTATTGGTACTCCGAGAGAGTCTCCCCATGTTTTTGCATGGAACTAATTAAATAACCTCATTTCCGCAAGGTTATTGTTAGTTATATGTATGCCCTAGAGGCCATTACTGTACATTGGATGTATATTATAGTGGATGCTGGGACATATACAGGTAGGACTTTCTTGCTCGACATGATAGTACGCTATCTGGTTGCTCTTTATCTTAACGTGTATACTTTCTGTCTCTCTGTTACATGTTGATAAAGCCCTTAGGATGTGTACTCGACTTCCAGGACTGTGATGCAGATCATACTAGTGGGGCCTGGATAGTCCATGAGTACATCCTTCAATGTTCCTAGTCGAGGGAATATCGAGACGGGGCATTGATATTCCAGAGTAGACTAGCGTATATCTTCTCGACCCATGCGATGGGCGATGGATGATCCCATATCCATTGGTGTTTGACATCAGAGATGGTATACGAGTGTTCAGTGGAGACTGGGTACACTGAACGGACTCGCCGAGAACTCCCAGATGGTATTATACCTCACGTCAGATGGCAGTTCTCTGGTGACACTGGTACAGCTTAGTCTGTTGACCCGATATCGTCATAGAGTCTTGTGTGTCTCCCACTGTGCTTTGATTTCCACCCTACCATAGCTCTACTGAGTCGTGCAAACAGGTGGTTTTTGGGTACAGTCCCGATTCACATGGAGGCAATGAGCGATAGGAGGGGATTCGTCTCTCCCGGTATTGGGGGTTGATGTTGCACTATGCTCGACTGGCCATAACAGGAAATTCCTGGCCAGGGTTGCAGTGATATACTGGTAAGAGTTATCAGTAGTTTCACGAATTTTATGGACCCTACGTCGGCATGACTTATCGAGCTATTGGGGTCTGACGTTTACCACCCCTAGGCGAGATATGCGACATATCAGACGAACAGACCGGACTGTACGGTAAGTGTTACTGGTTGGATTCACAGGAGTGTGAGCGGGCTTGCTCGTCGATCTTCTGATCGCTCAATACCCGGGTGGCCGTTACGTTTAGCAGACCGCTTGCGGCTTGTGGGTGTTTGATATGATCATCATCTGCTGCCGGCGTATTGACGAGTCTTTAGAGTCCTACACAGAGGTTTCCTGGCTCAAGCGAAACGAAATAGGAGCACATATGGGATATGTGCGGGACCGAGAATAATGCGTGTATGTGATACTGTATTTCATTCCCGCGATGTATGTGTCGAATGGTTGTATGCGATATAACCTAGTTATCGAATCAAGGATTGATTCGATAAGCCGATACGTTGGATACTAGCCGGTTATATGCGACATGACCGGATCATTGAATCAAGTGTTGATTTAATGATTTAATGTATAATTATATATTTGATATATTACTTCGCATTAACTAGTATTGGTTCACTTTAAATGGATTTACTCACTTGTATTGCACATTGTATATGTGATATATTTTGGTGCACATGATTGTATCATGTTTGATGATACATTCTAGCATGGTTTTGTGTAAAGTATTAAACCATGGTTAGTTAGTGGTTAGGGTATCATTTCTTTTACTTATTCATTTATTTATTTTATTTATTTCATTTGAAAAGAAAAAGAGAAAAGAATGGTTGCTAATTTTGTTTTATTTGAAGCTTCTTGAAGCTTTGAACAAGTCCACCATTCTTGTCTCTTCTCTAACCCTAACCACTCATCTAACCTTAGTTAAATCTCTACACTAAACCATGGTTGAGATTATGATAAGTATCATATTGTTTTTATTTTAAAATACTTATGATATATATCATCTTCTTCTTCTTCATCTTCTTCTTCCATGAAGAAAGCTTGCTACATCAATGGTGATTGATGAAAAAGTGTGAGAAATCCAAATCTAAAGTCTACCCACTTCCTATTTCTTCATCCTCTACCTCTTGCCAAGTAGTATAGGGTGTTTTCTTCACAAGTTTTCTTGACTTGGTGAAGTTGGAGCTTGATCTAGCGATGCCTCGACGTAGATCATCTTCGGCATCGTCGTCGATGACCTAGCCCGCTTTTTCTCCGATGAAGCCGACGCTAGAGCCCAAGATCCGATTTGTACAGCGAGGAGACTTCATCGCGGAGCCATGGAGGTGGTGGACCGGATCTACAAAGGTTGTAGCCACTTTCCTTTAGCATTTAAAACGTTTACATGTTTGCATCGCCTCATTATCTAGTTAACGATCCGTATTAGGGTTTGTAGGCACCCGTAAAATTTGAATTAGCCATGTTTGATGCCTTGTGAGACTCCACTTGAGTGCCTAGGAACCCTACAGTGGTATCAGAGCTACTAGGCATTGGATGTCGACCTATGGGGGGTTCTCACTGTGTGACAGTGTGGCGAAGCATAGGCTCTTACCCCCAGGGTGTCCCGAGACCGGAAGATGTTCCGGCGGGTTGTAGTCCTCGCGAGGGGGCATGCGTAAAAAGTAGCTGCTGAGGGACCCGTTGGTGCCACGGCGACCCCATTGGATGGGGTTGCTGCCTGACCTACAGTGGTATCAGAGCCTAGCTAGAGCCTTAGGCGATGCGTAGACGGAGTTAGAAGTCCGATCGACCCGAAACCCCGATTAAAACATGCTCTCTGGACATTTTTGAAATTCGTGGATTTTTGTGAATTAAAAATATGCAGAAAACTAAGTAGAATATTCTAAGAATTACTGTGTAAAACGGGACCCATGAATCGATAATAGTGCGGCGGAACCGCGGCATTAGCATGCCTAATGCGGCGGTTCCGCAGCAACTTGATCTCTTCTGACACTTTTTGATGCACAGTAATTCTTATATATTATTTCTGGTTTTTCTGGGAATTTTTAATAATTATTCAAGAGTTGAATTTTCTGGGTTGTATTGGGGACTCGGTGTACCGATCGGATTGTCTAATTCTGTCTGTGTGCTTTTCCGGGTATTTTTTAGAATATGTTAAAAAGTTCGACCGGATATAAATACCCACTTTTTCCCCTGTCGGGAAATTTCCAAGTGTTGGATCTTTCCGTGGTTTAACGACGTTCTAAGTAGTGCAAGTAACGCGATGGTCCCTCTAGAAGACAACAAACCTTAACTCGATTATGTGACCGTCTTGAACTGCTCTTTGAACCTTCGGGTTTGGGGAAGTATGGCGTGCCACATGTGAGGCGTTGGCTTGACCCTTCTACGACTGGACCGTTGGTACTGAGGCACGAACTGCATGTTGTTAGACTTATTTCATGTGTTGAGCTGTTTCGGGAAAACTTGGGTGTTCGAATGTTCGATCGGAAAGTTTAACATTTTCTATTTTATCCGGAATGTGATACAATAATTGGAATTCACAAGTAGTTATGAAATAACTGAATGAATGTTATAAACATAGCACTTTAGTCTCACTTGATCGGTTTCCACGGAATTTTGATGTGATCAAAAGTCCGTCGCAATCACGTAGTGTACGCGGATACTCGCCGGGTAAACTTAATAGACAGCCTCACTCCATAGCCCCGACCAAGTGACTGTAGGAGAACCCCGTCGCCGAAAGCATCCGTTCGGGTGCTCGCGGCAGCGGTGTTCCGCCTTGGTGCACTTTGTCGACGGCGTCGGGGGTGCGGCCGCCTACTAAAGTTTGCGACGAGCATTCGATCAGAATGTCGGGAATCCTGTTGAATTGCCCGACTTGATATTGAAAAGTGTTTTCGATTTTGAGACTAAAATACGGGGTTTATAATTGTTAGGTATGCGATGTCTAAGGAATTCATTTGGTCAGGCATGCGATGTCTGAGGTGGTTGCGGATTCCAACTGTTGCAGTTTTACACTTTCTTTTCTATGACCGTAAGTGTAATATGTGATGTCGCCGGTTTCGTTGCTATATGTCAACGACAATTGGGATGCGCATATTTACTTACGTTGATGACATGTGATGTTATGTGTTGCTGGATATGTTATATTGGATCGTCGTGTTTGAATAGCCGGGGGTTTTTATGTGAGATGAGTGTTTTTCTTTTTCATTCATGTAAAAACTTGTATGTAATATTCTTTTATTGGGGCACTTCCAGGTTGCGGAAGATGTCACCGTTGATGTATATTATTTACTTTTCCGCATTAGGATAGACCCAAGGAGGGGAGCACAAGAAACCGGGTTCTGGGGTCCAGTGGGAGACCAACTCGAGGAGTCGAGTCCGGGTCTCCTAACCCTAGAATTGGTAGGGTTTCTTGCCGCTCTCGTAGGGGTCTAGGGGTGTAGGATTGGCTATTCATCACGACCGTGGAATCCGTGTTTTATACTGGCTAGTATTGAAAACACGGACGTCCTAGTATATCCAATATTTCATATGTTTCTTCTGCTGTGTTTTATCTGTGATGTGATCATGTGATGTTCTGTGACAGATATTATATATAGTATATATGATATATTATATAGACGTTGCTTATGTTTTACACCCGCGCTAGCCCTGCCCCGCTCTGTCGTTAGTTACCTAACCTAACGGTGCAGACGGGTCATCGAGGCGAATGCGGATGGCATAAGCGTACGTTATATTTATCTGTGATGTTTAGGTGGACTTAAATGATGGGATATTCATTAATGAGATTAATGAAAGAAAATAAACCTAATTGATGTTGTGGAATCGAATTTCAAAATAAAAACAGGTAGCTACAGTTCTTGCTTTGCATCGCGGTGTTCATTATAGAACATCCTGCACCTTATTCGATGAGGAAAGGACCGAGATCCCTTCACCGGGAGTGACTCCTTTAGCAATAACTGGCAGATGCTACAACCCTCGGTTTATCTTTGATCGCTTCTATAGTTTCCGCTTTGCACAGTGATATATATGATATATCCCGCACCTCATTCGACGAGGAAAGGGCCGACGATCCCTTCACCGGGAGTGACCCCTTTAGCAAGACTAGAAAAGCCTAAAAAAAAGACATTCCATTTAAAAACCATTTGATTCCGCAACGAGATCAAGTTCAAAGCGTTAAAGGTTTTCACAAAAACCATTCGCAACCCTCCGTCATTTTAGG
This sequence comes from Agapanthus africanus, assembly GCA_030015575.1. Taxonomy (NCBI): domain Eukaryota; kingdom Viridiplantae; phylum Streptophyta; class Magnoliopsida; order Asparagales; family Amaryllidaceae; genus Agapanthus; species Agapanthus africanus. The sequence goes on along the minus strand of CM057347.1, from coordinate 122,569,790 downwards.
AAGTAGAGTACTTAGTATTCGTGCTGTGTTTGTTGACCATAGTCAAGGCACAGTGTACGGTAGCTAAGTGATGTCTTCCTACACCGCATATGATGCGATTAGTTAGGACAGTCGCGTGACTTTGTTGACCTTAGTTAAGGGTCATGTGGGTGGGTCTAATTAATCACGAAATGACGGGTAGAACTTGACTAGTACTTATGATTTGTTGACCATAGTTAAGGTCATAGGTGCTAGGGGTAAAAACCATTATCGGGAGTTTCAAGTGTTGAAACTTGCAATGAGATTGCATACCTTCTATGTGATAGTTGGATCCCGATACCCACTGCGAGTAATTGTTACTCCTGGGAGAGTTTTGCACTTTGCAATTAGCCGATCAAGTAGGTGTCTAGAAAGGTGTCAACGGGGTTACGCCTCTGGGAAAACGAGGTTTACTGTAATTAGGTCCGTGCGAAAGCACGGGGAACCTCCCTCAAAGTACCGACACTGGCCTGGCTGAAAGATTGGAGAACTTGTAGAGTGTAATTAATCCCGGCTAGTCTTTCCTTTTAAGGTTTGAAGGAAGATTTGATAAAAACAGTGGGAGCCATCCTGATTAGATAAAATACATAACCAATCTAATCTTGCAAGAGCGCACGCAGAGTGTTTTCTTCTCTCTCTCTCCTGGTAGCGACCATATCACGCCTTAATCAAGATAATTAAATGGATGTATTGACCGAACCCGCTTGTTATACTGAGCTGGGGAACGTTGGTCCCGTTCCAACTTATAATTGTTATAAGACAGAGCAGGAAATTGGGGAATACCAGAATTCCTATGCCGCCCAAACGAAGAAAGTGCATATGATGCATCTCCTTCGGGTGTGTTCATTACAAAGAACTGTTTCTCGGTATCCTCTGCATCCTGGGTATATGATACCGGATCAGGATCCCAGATATGTAATCTGTTACATAGGGCTACAAAAAGGTAGAAAAACTGAGAACGGGTGATAAGTTTCATGAGACAGAAAACGGGGCAAGTGTTGCAGCCAAGTCTGTTGGTCACTGTCACCTTGTATTACCAATACATTGATTCTGAACAAATGCTATTAGATACCGAACCTGATATACAAAATCATATCAGTCTCTTTATTAGTAAAGAAATGATATAATTTTGTATTGTTGGATAATGTTTTGAACATTTCCTATATCAAAAGTTGATCGGTTCAGGCACGTTATCTAAAAGCATTGACGTTCTAAATCAAACTACAGTTCCTTGTATACTGAACACACACAAGAGGAAGAGTTCAGAAATGAACAAATTCTTCTTGAGGTATTGTAGACTAGGTCATATCAATGCGACCCGACTAGCTGAAGTTACATTTAGATGCATATTTAAATCAGTTTGAATTTACATCTTGTGAAACTTGCCGGTCATGTCACAAAGATATAATGACACCAGCTCTGTTTACTAGAAGCAGAGAAAGAGTTAATGAACTCTTGGGACTAATACATAATGATGTATGTAAGGTCTCCTGTCTACACATGCCAGAACTGGTTCTTTGTACTTCATTATATTCTCTGATAATCTCTCAAGATTCAGTCATATATTCCTGTTGAAATATAAGTCCGAACCTTTTGAGGTATTCACAGAATATAAGTAGGAAGTAGAGAACCAAAATACGGGTATAAATATTATGTCCTATGATGAGATCAGGGAGGAGAATACTTGTGCATGGAATCCTTGGACTATTCTAAAGGAAAATGAGATTCTCTCTCAGTATTACTCCTCTGAACACACCACAGCACAACGGTGTATCGGGGCGGAGCAATCACACAATATTAGATATCGTGTGCTCTATGATGAGTATTACTGAGTTACCTATTTCCTTTTGGATGTTATGCGCTTGAGAAGCTGCATACCTATTGAATTAGGTTCGAATCAAATCACTGCCTACCACTTCATATGTGATATGGAAAGGGAAGAGCCCATATCTTAAGTTAGTTAAGATTTGGGGTTGTCTGGCCTATGTCAAAAGCAAAATCCGGACAAGATCGAGGTAAAGTCAGTTGTGTAGAACTGGAAAGGTTCCAGCTATACAAAACTGCAGCTGATGATTTGACAGAACCAAAGAGTTCAATAGTTCCCGACGAACCTCAGCCTCTCCGCCGATCTAGCAGGGTTCCTTACCTGCTTGAGAGATACTTCGGTTTCTCGATGACAGTGGGAGCAAGGATTGCATCATGAGATGATGACCCAACTAGATTCGAGCAGGCCATCAAGAGTAGGGACTCTGTAAGAATGGCTGGATGCTTAGCAATCTGAGATGGAATCCATATACACCAACAAAGTATGGACTTTGGTTGCGATATCTGAAGGGTTAAATCCCCATCAGGAGCAAGTATATCTTGAGAAGATTACTTGGTGTAGATGGAAAAGTTGAGACTTTCAAAGCTAGACTTGTTAAAGGTTTTAGTCATCAACCAGATGTGGATAATGATGAAACATTTTCTAAGGACTATGCTGAAGTCCATCCAGATCCTACTTGCCACTGCTACATACCATAACTGCGATATTTGGTGGTTGGGTGCCATGACTAATTTTCTAAATAATGATTTAGAAGAAAATTTCTATAAGAACACAGCCAGAGGGCTACGTAAACAGTAGGAGCAGCGGAAACGTGTGCAAGATGTTTTATCTGATGAAGCAGGCATCGCGGAGTTGGAACATCTGTTTTGATGTGGTAGTCAAAGTATTTGACTTCATCAAAATGGTAGATGAACCTTGTATATACAAAACGGTAGTAGAGAGTGAAGTGGTCATCCTCGTATTGTACGTGGACAACATACTCTTGATAGGAAAGGAATTTCCTATGCTACGATCGGTCGATCTCCTATTATCACAAAGATTCTCCAATAGGATCAAAGTGATACCTCCTAAAATCCTGAGTTTTCATCTATGAGATAGATGTAATTGGATGCTAGGATTCTCACTAGATGTAGTGAGATGGTATCAATCGATCCTGGGAAGAATCTCTGGAAGGGTTCCAGGATGATAAAGACGACTGAATGTCAGTCACAGGCATTGTCTTTACCCTCAGTAAAGGGACGGTATGTTGGAAGAGTTCCAAGATAGATACCGTGGCAAACTAGACGATAAAGGCTGGTAGCATCGCTATTAAAGATACTACCAAAGAGGCAGTTTGGGTGTATATTGGTTCATAAGATGAACTAGGTTCCTGCCATTGTATGATAATGGAAGTGTGGTTTTGGCCCTGGAACCCTGGTCCCATCAGTGACCCAGACATATTCTGAGGCAGCATCACCTGATCATGGAGATAGTTGATCTCCAGGTTGATCGAGGTTAGGAGAGTAGACTCAGAGGACAACACGGCGGATCCACTCACGAAGGCCTTTTCCCAAAGAGAGACTTTTAGGGGATGGTTGAGTATGTGATACTGCAACCACTGCTACAGATGGCCCTAGTGCAAGTGGGAGATTGTTAGTTATATGTATGCCCTAGAGGCCATTACTGTACATTGGATGTATATTGTAGTGGATGCTGGGACATATATAGGTAGGACTTTCTTGCTCGACATGATAGTACGCTATCTGGTTGCTCTTTATCTTAACGTGTATACTTTCTGTCTCTCTGTTACATGTTGATAAAGCCCTTAGGATATGTACTCGACTTCCAGGACTGTGATGCAGATCATACTAGTGGGGCCTGGATAGTCCATGAGTACATCCTTCAATGTTCCTAGTCGAGGGAATATCGAGACGGGGCATTGATATTCCAGAGTAGACTAGCGTATATCTTCTCGACCCATGCGATGGGCGATGGATGATCCCATATCCATTGGTGTTTGACATCAGAGATGGTATACGGGTGTTCAGTGGAGACTGGGTACACTGAACGGACTCGCCGAGAACTCCCAGATGGTATTATACCTCACGTCAGATGGCAGTTCTCTGGTGACACTGGTACAGCTTAGTCTGTTGACCCGATATCGTCATAGAGTCTTGTGTGTCTCCCACTGTGCTTTGATTTCCACTCTACCACGGCTCTACTGAGGCGTGCAAACAGGTGGTTTTCGGGTACAGTCCCGATTCACATGGAGGCAATGGGCGATAGGAGGGGATTCGTCTCTCCCGGTATTGGGGGTTGATGTTGCGCTATGCTCGACTGGCCATAACAGGAAATCCCTGGCCAGGGTTGCAGTGATATACTGGTAAGAGTTATCAGTAGTTTCACGAATGTTATGGACCCTACGTCGGCATGACTTATCGAGCTATTGGGGTCTGACGTTTACCACCCCTAGGCGAGATATGCGACATATCAGACGAACAGACCGGACTGTACGGTAAGTGTTACTGGTTGGATTCACAGGAGTGTGAGCGGGCTTGCTCGTCGATCTTCTGATCGCTCAATACCCGGGTGGCCGTTACGTTTAGCAGACCGCTTGCGGCTTGTGGGTGTTTGATATGATCATCATCTGCTGCCGGCGTATTGACGAGTCTTTAGAGTCCTACACAGAGGTTTCCTGGCTCAAGCGAAACGAAATAGGAGCACATATGGGATATGTGCGGGACCGAGAATAATGCGTGTATGTGATACCGTATTTCATTCTCGCGATGTATGTGTCGAATGGTTGTATGCGATATAACCTAGTTATCGAATCAAGGATTGATTCGATAAGCCGATACGTTGGATACTAGCCGGTTATATGCGACATGACCGGATCATTGAATCAAGTGTTGATTTAATGATTTAATGTATAATTATATATTTGATATATTACTTCGCATTAACTAGTATTGGTTCACTTTAAATGGATTTACTCACTTGTATTGCACATTGTATATGTGATATATTTTGGTGCACATGATTGTATCATGTTTGATGATACATTCTAGCTTAGTTTTGTGTAAAGTATTAAACCATGGTTAGTTAGTGGTTAGGGTATCATTTCTTTTACTTATTCATTTATTTATTTTATTTATTTCATTTGAAAAGAAAAAGAGAAAAGAATGGTTGCTAATTTTGTTTTATTTGAAGCTTCTTGAAGCTTTGAACAAGTCCACCATTCTTGTCTCTTCTCTAACCCTAACCACTCATCTAACCTTAGTTAAATCTCTACACTAAACCATGGTTGAGATTATGATAAGTATCATATTGTTTTTATTTTAAAATACTTATGATATATATCATCTTCTTCTTCTTCATCTTCTTCTTCCATGAAGAAAGCTTGCTACATCAATGGTGATTGATGAAAAAGTGTGAGAAATCCAAATCTAAAGTCTACCCACTTCCTATTTCTTCATCCTCTACCTCTTGCCAAGTAGTATAGGGTGTTTCCTTCACAAGTTTTCTTGACTTGGTGAAGTTGGAGCTTGATCTAGCGATGCCTCGACGTAGATCATCTTCGGCATCGTCGTCGATGACCTAGCCCGCTTTTTCTCCGATGAAGCCGACACTAGAGCCCAAGATCCGATTTGTACAGTGAGGAGACTTCATCGCGTAGCCATGGAGGTGGTGGACCGGATCTACAAAGGTTGTAGCCACTTTCCTTTAGCATTTAAAACGTTTACATGTTTGCATCGCCTCATTATCTAGTTAACGATCCGTATTAGGGTTTGTAGGCACCCGTAAAATTTGAATTAGCCATGTTTGATGCCTTGTGAGACTCCACTTGAGTGCCTAGGAACCCTACAGTTATCACCCCGTTAACACCTTTCTTAGACACCTAATGGATCGGCTAATTGTAAAGTGGAAAATTCTCCCAAGAGTAACACTTACTCGCAGTGGGTATCGGGATCCAACTATCATATAGAAGGTATGTAATCTCATTGCAAATTTCAACACTTGAAATTCCCAATAATTGTTTTTACCCCTAGCATCATATGACCTTGACGGAGGTCAACAAACCATAAGCCGCTAGTCAAGTTCAACCCGTTCATTTCTTGATTGAGTTAAACCCACCCGTACGACCCTTAACTATGGTCAACAAAGCTGTACGACTACCCTAATCTAATCGCATCACATGCGGCAGATAAGCACTAATCAGCTAGCGCACACTACGCCTTGACGGAGGTCAACAAACGCAGCACGAATACTAAATAGTACTTATCTAAAATGACGGAGGATTGCGGCTGATTTTTAAGAAAACCTTTAACGTAATGAACTTGATATCGTTGCAGAATCTAGTGATTTGAAAAGGGGTGTTTTTTTGTAGCTTTTGCTAGTTTCGCTAAAGAGGTCACTCCTGGTGAAGGGATCTCGGCTCTTTCCTCATCGAATGAAGTGTTGGATATTCATCAAGGAATACAACTATGCAAAGCAAGAACTAGAGAAGCTATAAAAACAAAACCTAGTAGGTTGTAGCATTTGCTAGTTTTGCTAAAGAGGTCACTCCCGGTGAAGAGATCTCGGCTCTTTCCTCATCGAATGAGGTATTGGATATTCATCAAGGAATACCACTATGCAAAGTAAGAACTAGCTACCTTTTTAAAAACTTTTGATTCTACAACATCTTTAGGTTTCTTTTCTTTTCATTAATCTCATTAATGAATTCCCATCATTTATGTTTAGCTAAACATCATAGAAAAAGAAAGGAAAATAGAACATACGCTTATTCCATCCGCATTCGCAACAGGGGCCCCGTCATGCACCGTTACGTTACTTAACTAACAGCAGAGCGGGGGCTGGACTAGCGCGGGTGCAAAACATAAGCAACGTTTATTATATATCATATATATAATATAGCATTAGTCTCACGCAGTTATATGATCACATCACAGAACCAAGAAGCAGAAGTCAACATATGAAATATTGGATATACTAGGAGGTCCGTGTTTTAAATTAAGCCAATAATGAAAAACACGGATTCCACGGTTGCGATGAATAGCCAAACCCATATCCCTAGACCCTTACGAGAGCGGCAAGCAACCTTGCCAATTCTAGATTTAGGAGACCCGGTCTCGACTCCTCGAGATAGTCTCCCACTGGACTCCAGAACTCGGTTACTTGTGCTCCGCCTTGGGTCTATCCTAATGCAGAAAAGTAAATAATATACATCAATGGTGACATCACCCTCAACCCGGAAGTGTCTCAATAAAAGAATATTACATACAATTTTTACATGAATGAAAATTGAAAAACTCTCATCTCCTGCTAAAACCTCCGGCTATTCATTCACGACGATCCAATATAACATATCACAATAACACATAACATCACATGTCATCAACATAAGTAAACATGCGTATCCCAAATGTCGTTGACATATAGCAACGAGATTTGGGATTCCCCACATATTACACTTACGGTCGCAGAAAAGAAATGAAAAACTACAATAATTAGAATCCGCATTTCCTTAGACATCATAAACCCGGAATATCTCATATTCCAAATTTCATGCCTAACCCTATAAACCTTGCATTTTAATTTCATATCGAAAACACTTTTCAATAACTTAGTCGAGTAATTCAACAAGATTCCTGATTACCCGATCTAATACTTGTCGGGAACTTTAGTAGATGGCTGCACCCCCGATACCGTTGACCAAGTGCACATAGGCAGAACACCGTGGCCACGAACATTCGAGTAGATGCTTTTGGAAACGGGGTTCTTCTAAAGTCACTTGGTCGGGGCTATGGGACGTGGCTACCTAGTAAAGTTATCTGGCGAGTATTCGCGTACGATAAGCGATTGCGACGGAATTTCGATCCGAATCGAAACTTCGTGGCAATCGATCAATAGAGACTAACATGCTAGATTTACAAACAAACTAGTTTTCACAAAACTAATTTAATATGGATTCTAACTACTGTATCACATATCAAACTTAAACCCGAAAAGATGTAAAAATTACGACTACGAAACACTCCGTATTAGCCCCTTGACAAAATTAACAACACGTGCAATTTTGTGCTAATCAAACATAGCCTGAAACCCCAAAACCAAGCGTATAGAACACCAAAAAAAATTCCAAACCCAAACATGAACAGTAGACTGGCCAGGCAGGTTTTTTGATGATTTTTGCCGGGTCAAAATTGGAATTTAGATCTCGAATTTCTATGGTGTTCTAGTTACATCATATGCAACATTCTGTAGTTGTTTAAAAAAAATTCAGAGACCATTTAAAATTCGACAGAAACTGGGTATTTGGGTTTCCGGTTTCGGAGTTGTTTCGGTTTTGTAATTCTATAAACATCGTCTAATCTTCTAGTTTTGGCTCTGATACCATGAAAGTGTATGTTAGCACCGCCACTGGATTTTATTAGCATCAAGCATGCCAATTTAAAAAATTTCGGGTGCTAATCAACACTAACCAAGATCTTAAACTAGATGATTAGGGTTTTAAGCATGATATAGCAAACTATACTAAGAGATGGATGGCTACAACCTTTGTAGACCATGTCCTTGTCTTCTAAAGCTCCAGGTTGTAGTCCACACGACTCCACTAAGCTTCACTTGAAGGTTGAACGAACTTGCTTCAATGACCTTCGTGACAAAGTTGATCCACCCGAAGTCTGCTAATCCAAGCTACCTCTTCTCTAAACTCTTTAGTGAAGTAAACACACTACACCAAAGTACTAATCTAGTGTAGGATGGTGAAATAGGGGTGTTGTTTGTTCACTAGGGTTCTCACAAGCTCAAGGTTTCACAACTCATGTGAGGGATTGAGCTTGAAGGAGGTGAGGAGGAGAATGAAAAGAGCTAGAAAAAAGAACTCATCTCATGAGCTCAACTAGAGTAAATGAACCAAGTATTCTCATGAATGGCTTAACCCCTCTCACTTATTGAAGCATCCATTTTTTTCAAATAAACAAATAGAACCATGCTTCAATAGTGATAAATGTTATTTATATGTATGCCCTAGAGGCCATTATTATACATGTGATGTATATTATAGTGGATGCTTGGACATATATAGGGAGGACTTTCTTGCTCGACATGATAGTATGCTATCTGATTGCTCTTTATCTTAACATGTACACTTATTGTCTCTCTATTACATATTGATAAAGCCCTTAGGATGAGTACTTGACTACCAGGATTATGATGCAAATAATACTAGTGGGGCAGAGGTAGTCGGTAAGTACATCCTTCAAATGTTCCTAGTCGTAGAAGTATCGAGACGGGGCATCGATATTCCAAAGTAGACTAGCGTATAGACTTCTCGACCCATATGATGGGCGATGGATGATCCCATATCCATTGGTGTTTGAAATCAGAGATGGTATACGGGTTCTCAGTGGAGACTGGGTACACTGGACGGACTCGCCGAGAACTCCTAGATGGTATTATACCTATCATCAGATAGCAGTTCTCTGGTGACACTGGTACAGTATAGTCTGTCGACCCGAGATCGTCATAGAGTCTTGTGTGATTCCCACTGTGCTTTGATTTCCACCTTACCACGTTCAAGAGATCATGCAAAACGGTGGTTTTTGGGTACAGTCCCGAGTCATATGGAGGCAATGAGTGATAGGAGGGGATTTCTTCTCTCCATGTATTGGGGGTTGATGTTGCGCTATGCTCGATTGGCCATAACAGGAAATCCCTCGCCAGGATTGCTGAAATCTACTGGTAAGTGTTATCAGTAGTTTCTCGAACCGTTATGGACCTTGCATCGGCATAACTTATCAGGCTATTGGGGTCTGACGATATACCACCCCCAGGCTGTGATATGCGACATATCAGACAAAAAGACCGGACTGTACGGTAGTGTTACTTATTGGATTCGCAAGAGTTTGAGCAGGCTTGCTTGTTGATCTTCTGATCGCTCAATACCCGGGTGGCCATTACGTTTAGCAGACCGCTTGCAACTTATGGGTGACTGATATGATCACCACCTACTGCCGACGTATTGACGAGTCTTTAGAATCCTATACAGAGGTTTCCTGGCTCAAGCGAAATGAAGTAGGAGCACATATGTGATATGTGCGGGACCGAGATTAATATGCGTGTGTGATACCATATTCTATTCTCGCGATATGTGATATCGAACGGTTATATGTGATATAGCCGGGTTATCGGATCAAGTGTTGATTCGATAAGTTGATACGATTGATATTAGTCGGTTGTATGTGATATAGCCGAGTTATTAAATCGAGTGTTGATTTTATAATTTAATGTATAATTATATATTTGATATATTAATTTACATTAACTAATATTAGCTCACTTAAGATTTCTTTTTCTCACTAGTGTACACTTAGTATATATGTGATATATATTAATGTACATCTTTTGTGTCATGCTTGATGCCACATGCTACATGGGTGTATGAGACTTACACCATGCTTAATATAATATAAGGTTTTATTTATTTAAAGTAAATCAAATTAGATGGAAATTAGTCACATGGTTGAAGCTTGTAGAAAGTTGTGGAACCATTGACCAAGTCCACTAATTTTGTTTTACTTGAAGATATTTATTAACCCAACCATAAGATTAGCCATGGTTTAGTCTCTACATGAGTTAGTATACGATATTATCTCACCCATGGTTTCTATTCTCACCACTTGATTCATTCAACACTAGATTTTTCCATGGTTGCTTCTTCTTCATCTCCTTCCTCAAGCTCACAAGCTTTTTGGGAGGTGAAGAAAATGAGTGAGAAAAATATTTCTAAAGTGAACAAAATTCCTACTTCATCATTCTCTACTATATTAGCCATTTAGTTTAGGGTGTTTGCTTCACTAATTCCATATTAGTGAAGAGATAGCTTGAGTTGGTGTCTCCTCGACGTAAATCATCTTCGGCCTCGAAGACTTCAAGCAAGCTTGTTCCGTTCATCTTGTGGAGCCTTTCTAGAGTCTGGGAATTCACTACTTGGAGCGAAGGGACTACTACATGGAGCTATTGAAGTAAAGGACCGGTCTACAAAGGTTGTATTTCTTATTCCCCAATCTTATTCATTTTACAAATAAACAGGTGCTTTTGATTCATGTCTGCTACATAGTTGCAGGTTACACGTTCTTGGAATAAAAACAGTGAAAATGGTGAAAAGACGTTACAAAAGTGAGACTACGACCGATAAATGGAAGAATCTTGATCAATCCTACAGTTTGAAGATTAAACGAAGATCAATGGAAAAAGGCAGCGCAAGGTTGAAGACTTCAACATGAAGCAAGCGGTAAAGTCCACGAAATTATTCATTGTGGAAATCTGGAAGAAAACTAGAAGACAATCTGAGAAACCAAGTGAAGAAACAAGTACCCAAATGCAACCAGACCAAACCCTAAAAATTCCAGCTCAAGAAGCTACTAGATGGCCGCGGATCCGCGGCCAAACAGGGGTTTTGGCCGCGGTTCCGCGGCCATAGAGAGCCCGTTTCGGTGAAAAAATTCTGTGGACGTGAGGCGGCGCGTTGACTAGGTCTTCTTTAGGGGTAAAATTGTAATTGCAGATATGACACGATTGTAACCCTAGGATTTCTATGTTCTATAAATAGAAACCCTAAAACCTGTTTTAGGTTATGCCACTTTTTATTTCATCTATTCAGAATTTAATTCCTGTGTAAATGTTTGGAGAGAGCCATCAATAAAGTAAGTAATTTTATTTCATTGCCCTAGTTAATTTTTATTCTGCCTTAGTATAATTTTATTACCTGGCCTAGTTAGATAGTTAGAAATGTTTTTCAATTCCCTAATGAGTGAGTAGTCTCCTCGCTTGTTAGGGTTAGATTTGGGAAAGGCTTGAGAGATGAAAATCTCTCACCCCTTTCTTGCTCATCACATATAATTAATAGGACTCCATGTATACATACACACACCGTTCCCTACGGCACCTTACCCCACGAGGTAATGGTGATACCGTAGTATAAATGACCGGTTGCGTATGTTTTCCATCGAGGTTGGGGTAAGAATTAAGAAAGGAAGGACTAGAACCTAGAGGAAGAAACATCGTTTCTTTCCGATGGTACTAATCCCCTTTATTAATTGTTACCATAACACCTAAAGAGATCTAAATTAGGGCATTGAAAGCGGTGAGGAAATCTTTAATTTCCAAACTTAACCTAAACCTAACCTCTAGCAAGATTCTAGTCTTAGTATAAATCAGTTTAGTTTTTAGCGATAATCCATTCACACCGTTTGGAATTAACTCGTTAGACCAAATTAGGAAATACACAACATCCCTGTGGACCGACCTGTACTCACTGGCTAGCTACCAAGCGACGCCGTTCTTGATTGCGGTTATAAATTATTCTTTGATCAATCAAATAGCGCCGTTGCCGGGGATGGCGTAGTATTTTCTTTTTGTGATTTCGGGTTAATATAAAATTAAAAAATCATAAAAACTAAAAAAAAATATATATATATATATATATATATAAATTTTATCATTTTTTTTATTGTTTGAAGGGTTTTTCGTGTGAATTTTGCAGGGACGACGAACGAATTCGGATCTGGAAAAATCCAGAGAGCGAAACAGAAAACTGAAGATCTAAACAACAGAGGATTACAACAACAGAAGAGCAGAAGAAATCTGGAGAATTGACCCACACCTGCCACCGCGGAACCGCCGCCGAACTGCCTTTAGGCCGCGCATCCGCCGTGCCTTGGTCGAGTTAGCACGTGAAAAAAATCTCTGTTTGTTTCCTTTCTCCCTCCTCTGAACCCCTGATATCTCCTTTGTAAAATCTCCTGCAGGATTCTTTGCACTAAAAAATCTCTCCCCTTCCAATAATTGATCTTGTGCAGGATTCTTTGCGCCGCGCTAAAAATAAAAAATAATTGTTTGCAAGTGATTGTTTACTGTTTGCATATTTAACTGGACTTTAAAGGGCTTGAAACCAATCCAGATTGGGTGGGGATTTCATCACCCTTCCCAGGACCCTAGAAATCACATAAGGCATATTGCATTGACCATCATTTAATTAAAAAAGATTAGACTCAGCCCTAAGGACTTCGCGCTCAATAGGACAAAGGAATAGTTGTAGGCATCGACCGTTGATCCTAACCTGACTTTGTGGTGTCTAGGCAAGTGTGTCTAAGGCGAGTGGTTACTTAATTAGGCCCACTACTTACGTAGTGGAGAACCCCCCACTTACCTGTCACTTACCTGGCCACAATTGGCAGTGAAGAGACGGTTTGAGGTCCTACTTCTTGCCCTTTGGAACAGTTAGAAGCTGTCTAGGTGACCTAGGTGACCCTAGATCTAGGCCTGATTGTGCATTTGTGGTTGATTGAACGTGTGTCTAAGCCTTTTATCGAAAATCTTTTTTTGCAAAAAGCTCCACATATAAAAAAAAGGAAAGATCTTTACAAAAACTTGCAACTTGTCGCTAAAAATCCGTGCACCCCACTTACACCTACCTTCTTTCCATTGATGTTTTCTTACCCCCACATTCTGTTTATCACCTTTTTGACTACACTACCACTTTAGTGTATGTTCGGTTGGACTAGGCACACTAGCGTCCGATTAGTCCGTGTCTCGTTGGTACCGACCGACGACGCTTTCGACTCCAAAGTCGAAATTCCTTCCACTTCATTACCTTTACCTTCACTTTCTTCGTCTTCTAAGGAGATATCGGGATTTAATCCTAACAACACCTTACCCACGGGACTGATTCCACCTCCGTTAGGTGCGAATAACCCACAACACCCGCCTGTTGAAGCGCCTCAACGAATCACGCTCCAGGATCTTTTCTACTCTATCCGCACCGCCTTACCTACTTATCTTTCACTCCCACCGGAAAATGGGGACAATTTTGAGATCAAACCCCACTTCATCAATATGTTGCCAAAATTTCACGGACTGGAATCCGAAGATGCCTATATCTTCAGAAACAAATTCCAAAACGTTTGCACAATGATGAAAACAACCCAATTATCAGATGATGCTATAAGGCTAAGGGCCATTCCTTTCACCTTATGTGACTTAGCCGAGAAATGGTTATACAGCACCGCATCACATTCAATTAAAAATTGGGAAGAGTTTGTTAAAGCTTTTCTTAAAAAGTTTTATCCACATCACAAGACCGCGAGAATTCGCAATGAGATTATATAATTTTCTCAGCTTCCTTCCGAACCCTTTTGGAAGTATTTTGAAAGATTCAAAGACCTACTTGTTCAATGCCCTCACCATGGTATCGAAAATTGGCAACTTTCCCAAACTTTATAAGAGGGATTGAACCCAGCAACGAAGCAGTTGCTAGAAACCATTTGTCAAGGTCACTTTCTAACCAAATCTAGTAAGGAAGCGTGGCAGTTTCTCGAGGATCTTGCTAAACAAACACTTCGGTGGGAAAGTACTAAGACCACCTCATCTTCTTCTGTTGGTCAGTCTAGGGCAGGCATACATCAATTAGATATGTCGATAGCAATGAAGGCCGAAATGGCCGCACTTACGAAAAAGCTAGAAGCAATTGAGACCAAAATCTCATCGCCTTCTCCTGCCCCAGCTTTACCCCCACGAACTGTTTGTGCTTGTTGTTCGGATCCATCACATCTTACTGAAGAGTGTCCTTACAATCCACCTGTTCAAAGACAAGATCAAGTCAATGCTGCCTTTCAGCAACGACAAAGAAATGATCCATACTCTTCGACTTATAATCCGGGTTGGAGGAGCCACCCAAATTTTGCTTAGAATCAAAATCAACAATTCCAAGGAAACAACAACTTTCAAAGGCCTCCTCCTCCACAACAACAAGCACCTCTACAAACTCAATACCAGCAACCTTTCCAACCACAACCTTACCCAAATCAAACGAACAATTTTGTGCCTAACAACTTTTACCCTCAAAACAATTTTGTTCAACCAAATGATGATAAGGTTACCTCGCTAGAAAGAAGTCTAGATACGTTTCTCAAACAATCTACACAATCCGCAGCAAGGTTGGAGACTTCCATCCAGTCTTTGGTGCACAACAATGCTTCACATGATCAAAGTATCAAATCAATCGAATCCCAAATTGCACAACTAACTACTGCGTTGAGCGAGCGAGAAAAGGGAAAGCTTCCATCTCAACCATTGCCAAATCCCGATCATACACACAACGCACATGTTGCATATGAACAACAAAATTATAATGTAAATGCTGTGACCACGTTGAGATCTGGAAGAGTGTTGCATAATAATGTAGGTAATAGTGATGACACCCCCGCCGGTGGTTCTTCTTCATCTTCTTCTTCTTCATCTTCATCTTCTCCATCCTCTTCTTCTTCATCTTCTTCTTCTCCATCCTCTTCTTCTTCATCTTCATCTTCTTCGTTAGAGCCTATTGTCCATTCTTCAAAAGGCTCTTCTTCTTCTGATCCGAACGGACCCACATCTCACTTCACGAACACACCAACCCTGGGATCCGTTCCAACTCCACATTCTACTCCACAGATATTGGACTCAACAAATTTTCAAAATGTTCCTTTTCCAAACAGGTTGAGATCCAATAAACCAACTCCACAAATGGAGAAGATTGTGGAGTTATTTAAACAGGTTAGCATAAATATACCTCTCTTGGATGCAATCCAACAAGTCTCTTTGTATGCGAAAATCTTAAAGGGCTTATGCACCTCGAAGAGAAAGTCTCAGACACCCAAGAAAGTGCTAGTAGCTAGTGGCGTGAGCAATGCTATTAACCAACGTCAACCCTTACCCCAAAAATGAAAGGACCCTGGCTGTCCTACAATTTCAAAAACAATTGGGGATAAGAACATCAATCGAGCTCTTTTAGATCTTGGGTCTAGTGTTAACCTGCTTCCCTACTCCGTGTACGAGCAATTAGGTGTTGGAGAGTTGAAACCCACTAGTTGTACTCTCCAAATGGCTGATCGATCAATCACCCATCCTAGGGGTGAGTTAGAGGATGTGTTGATCAAAGTAGGGGACTTCATATTCCCCGTTGATTTTATTGTTATGGACACACAAACTGTTGCTAACCCACGGAACCAAATTCCGGTGATCCTCGGTCGACCATTTTTGGTCATTTCCAATGCCGTAATAAATTGTCGCAATGGCTCTATGACTCTATCCTTAGGGAAGATGTCTAGTGAGTTCAATATTTACAAGATAGGAAGTCTGCCCCCCCTCCCGTGCCTAAAACTAGTACACGAGAAGTTTGCTCGATTCACGAAATCATACAGGAGGACTGCGAGCTTGAAAATTTTTTGTTTGATGACAACAGTTTTGACGCCACTAGTGCGTCCCTTCTTGAATCTAACACAGTTGGCACAACCGATATTGATTATGAATATTTCACTTTTTCGGACGATTTTGACGACTCACCGCCCGAATATGAGTCCTTTGAATTTTTGGATGAGTCAGTTGAACCATCCGATTCGGTTGTTTGCAGAGATTTCGAACCATTGTTGGAATCCTTTGAGTTCGAGATAGCCTCCCCAATTTTACCTTCAATTGTTTCGCTTCCGAAACTCGAACTCAAGCCTTTGCCGTCTCACCTTAAATATGCTTATCTAGGTGAAAATGAAACCTTTCCCGTTATCATATCGGCATCTCTAGCTCTCGAGCAAGAGAAAGCCCTTTTAATGGTCTTACAAGATAATTGGCAAGCTTTTGGCTGGACTATGGCGGACATCGAGGATATTAGTTCCCTCATAATTAAATATCATATGCATATGATGGATGATGCCAAGTCAATAAAGGATCCACAGAAATATCTCGGGGATTGTGTGGTAAATCAACCTCCACCTATGGAAGTTGAACCACCCCCTTTTCTTCTAATAAACTACAAGAATGCAAATCTTCCACTGATTTCTGATCATTCACATTCTCGTTTTAATTCATCATCACCTCCTATCTCTTCACTTCCACGCACATACTGTTGGTGTATATGCCCTAGAGGCCATTACTGTATCATACTAGTTTGTATATTACTTAATGGAAGCTTGGGATATTCACTATTGTATAGACAATCTTGCTCAAAATAGTAGTATGCTACTTGGTTTGCTTCTACTTCAATTTGTGTACATGTGTTTCTTTTAACATATCTCCTATACATATTAGTGGAGCCCTTAGGATCCTTGCTTGATTACCAGCGTTGTGATGGCAGTCACACTCGTGGGGGCTGGGTAATCCACAAGTACATCCTTATGCAGGTCCCTAATCGTAAGACTATCGAGACAGGGCATCGATACTCCGGAGTAGACTAGCGTATGCGCTTCTCATCCCAGCAGGGGAGACGGTCTATCCCACAGCCGTCAGTACGTCGTACTTGAGATAGTATGCGGGTGCTCGTTAGGTTACGAGTACAATGGACAGGACTCGTCGGGAACTGATTGGTTGGTACTATACCTATCGTCAGTTATCAGTTCCCAGGTGACATTAGTACAGCTTAGTCCGCTGACTTGACACTGTCACTTCGCCTCGAGTGTGTTCCCACTGTACTTTGATTACTACCCTACCACGGCTCAAAGGAGTCATGCAAACAGGTAGTAGTTGGGTGCAGTCCCGAAGCACTTGGAGGCAGTGACGGTTAGACAGGATTCGTCTCTCCCGGTATTGGGAGTTGATATCGCGCTGTGTCATGGAGAGCCATTACACACAGTCGTCCCTAGCCAGGGCAAGCGAGATGCACTGGTAGGTTTCCAGTGTTATCTCAGGGTGTTCTAGGCTACACTCCGACACGACTTGTACCGCTATTAGGGGACTGACGTTTACCGCCCCTAGGCCCGCCATGCGATATTCTCAGACGAACAGACCGGACTGTACGCAGATTGTCACATTCAGGCTCAGTAGGAGTTCAGATGGGTTTCACCTCGTCAGTCTTCTTATCGGCATCTACCTGGGGGCCGTTACGCACAACTAGTGCCGCTTGCGGTCTGTGGTTAAACCCACTGCCAGCGTAGTGTCGAGTCTTTAGAGTCCCACACAGAGAGCTATTCGCCTTTAGGCAAAAGAGTAGAGGTCGCATGGTTTTGCGACAGGGTTCGGTCACATCCGTGCACTTGTGCACGTTTGGTGTCCGGACAGTTGTTACTAGCGGGCTTTGGTTTAAGCCAGATCCTATTATACGTTTTGGGATTAGTTTTATCTCGTTTGTATTCGTGTTCCTCGGAACGCGGATGCGGGTGTGTATGCACGGTTGACAGAGACAGAGGCAGAGGATTCTCATTAGGGTTGTTGACTGTTGACTTTTGCTAAACCCTAATGAGAATTAGAAATATGATTAATGATAATATTAATTAAGTATTATTGTGCCATGGTTGGGTTGAAAGGTTGACTTTGTTGACTTGTTGACTTCGTTGACCGGTTGCCTAGGTTGGACTTGTTGACCATCATCATTGCATGGCTATCATTTCATGGTTATGACTTTTGCTTGCTTGTTGTGGTTTACAAAATGAGTGCATGAAATGATATAGCCATTGACATGAACCATCACATAATACTCAATTACTATTATTATTATGATTTTTTTTTTTTGGATTATGAGAGCAAGGGTGAGAAAAGTCTTGCTCATTCTTTCATTTGCTTTCTCTCTCATGAAAGCTCTCTCATCCTCAAGCTCTCCCTCTTCCTCTTGCTCTCTCTCTAGTTCAAGGCAAAAACCTCTCATGTGTTGAGAATCATTTTCCTTGGAGATAAAAACCCAAAACACTTCTCTACTCATCCTAGTACACAAAGTCTAGCAAGCCAAGTGTTCTAGTTTCCTCTAGTTTGAGGTTGAAGCCAAAGGTAGAAGCTTTCGGGTGGATCCATCTTCGGCGCAAGGAGACGACGAGGTGAGGCCGATCCGACTACCACAAGGAGTTGAAGAGAAGGAGTTCAAGTTAAGGTATAACCCCCTAACCGAGTAGGTAACATTCCTAGTTAGGTTGTTAGATAGTTATTTAACAAAGATCCGTATTTTGAGTCAATGTTACCCCCAAAGAAAAAATCGTTTTTCACCATTTCCGCAACCCCAAAAAACCGGGGACGGGTAACGTGGACTTACACATACAGACACTTTCCATACCACCAATTATCTCTTCCCCAATTCTTTTTGGCTCGGTACAACATGTTCTTCCACCGACCGATACTCTACACTGATAAATTTTTCAACTGGTTGGTGTTGACATTTAGTCTTTGTAAAGTTTGGCAATGACGTGTAACATCGTTTCACTGAAGTTTGGGGGGACCTTTTTTGTATATTTATTTGTTTTTCTTTTAACAATAAAAATTATAAAATAAAAAAATAAAAAAAAATAAACAGGGGAGTGCCGACATTTTCGACCCTCTTGGTGTAGCCTGACAGTGAGGACACTATCAAGTTTAAGTTTGGGGGTGTGCTCGGTAAGCTTTATTCCTTCGCATTCATATGTACATTTTTGCATTCGCAAATTTATTTTGAACCCCATAAAAATTGAAAATTTTCAAAAATTATAAAAATTGAAAAGTTCAATTTTGGCCATATTTGACTTAAGTTTGACATGACGGTTGACTAGTTAGGAAAAACTGGATCCTCAACTTAGTAAATTAAAAACCCTAAAAAATAACCTTTCTTAAAATTTAACGGTAGAAAGTATATGTCTTTGTAGTTTATTTAGAAATAGGCAAATTTCGAGTTGACTTCTTGGCTAAGTTAAAATAAGGGAAAAGTATTGATATTTTTATTAAAGTATAACTTTGAAAAATAATTCCTAAGCTTAAGTCTAAATTCTGAAATTATATACCCTACAAATTGCACAAACACGAACCTTGAAACTTGGAATAGTAGAAGAGACCTTGAAATGCTCTTGTCTAAAATACTTAGTATGAAGGAAAATAAAATAAAAATGCAAATGTGAATGAGGAGAAAAAAAAATGAACACTGGTTTTTGTAATTACTTAAGGCTGCATAAATAGAAAAAAATATTTTGCGAGGGTGCTTTATCACCTAGTGCCTTAGACCAACTGGTTTGGGAGTCACTGCTAAAGCCTTAGGTGTTACAAGACTAGGAATTACGCCTTAATGTGCAAACACATTTTGTTATCGGTCGTTGGTACCTCAAGAAGTATTAACGGTCGCATGAAGAATGTGTGAGAAATTTCATCTAAATGTTCACCAATTGAAAAGTACTTTGGACGATGGACAAGAGTATAATAGCTTGATTTGAATTTCCAAGTGTAGGGGTGATATATACATACACGTAGGGGTATGTGATTAGGGTTTAGATAAGAGATAGGAATAAAAAATAGGACTTATATCTTTAGTAGAGATGATAAAAATTCCTAAGTTGAGATGGAACCCTAGAAGGAAAACTCAAAAGATGCTAAAAGCTAAGTAAATCTACAAATCATGTATAATCTTAAGTTAAATGATAAGGAAGCGTGAAAAATACGGGTAGATAATTTCTGAGACGAAGATAATAGAATTCTTGTTAGACAACCTAATTGGAGAATAAAAGTCGATAAGCCGAATTGATAGGATTTTGTGGGTAGTATCCGCTGAAAACCCTTAGGAGACAACACTCCTCCTACTAGGGACACCTAGAGATTTAAAGGCTTGTTGCACGAGCTCAGTGCAATCGCGTTTCCCTGCGAAAGTGAGGCTAGGTCTTTTTCGAGAATAAAACTAGTTTTCCTCGAGGATGAGCAAAAGATAAGTTTGGGGGTATTTGTTCATATCAAAATTTTGCATTATTATATTCCCCATTCTTATTCATTTTACAAATAAACATGTGCTTTTGATCAATGTCTGCTACATAGTTGTATGTTACAGGTTCTTGGAATAAAAACAGTGAAAATGGTGAAAAGACGTTACAAAAGTGAGACTACGACCGATAAATGGAAGAATCTTGATCAAGCCTACAGTTTGAAGATTAAACGAAGATCAATGGAAAAAGGCAGCGCAAGGTTGAAGACTTCAACACGAAGCAAGCGGTAAAGTCCACGAAATTATTCACTGTGGAAATCTGGAAGAAAACTAGAAGACAATCTGAGAAACTAAATGAAGAAACAAGTACCCAAAAGCAACCAGACCAAACCCTAAAAATTCCAGCTCAAGAAGCTACTAGATGGCCGCGGATCCGCGGCCAAACAGGGGTTTTGGCCGCGGTTCCGCGGCCATAAAGAGCCCGTGTCGGTGCAAAAATTCTGTGGACGTGAGGCGGCGCGTTGACTAGGTCTTCTTTAGGGGTAAAATTGTAATTGCAGATATGACGCGATTGTAACCCTAGGGTTTCTATGTTCTATAAATAGAAACTCTAAAACCTGTTTCAGGTTATGCCTCTTTTTATTTCATCTATTCAGAATTTAATTCCTATGTAAATGTTTGGAGAGAGCCATCAATAAAGTAAGTAATTTTATTTCATTGCCCTAGTTAATTTTTATTATGCCTTAGTATAATTTTATTATCTGCCCTAGTTAGATAGTTAGAAATGTTTTTTCAATTCCCTAATGAGTGAGTAGTCTCCTCGCTTGTTAGGGTTAGATTTGGGGAAGGCTTGAGAGATGAAAATCTCTCACCCCTTTCTTGCCCATCACATATAATTAATAGGACTCCATGCATACATACACACACCGTTCCCTATGGTACCTTACCCCACGAGGTAACGGTGATACCGCAGTATAAACGAACGGTTGCCTATGTTTTCCATGGAGGTTAGGGTAAGATTAAGAAAGGAAGGACTAGAACCTAGAGGAAGAAATATCGTTTCTTCCCGATGGTATTAATCCCCTTTATTAATTGTTACCATAACACCTAAAGAGATCTAAATTAGGGCATTGAAAGCGGTGAGGAAATCTTCAATTTCCAAACTTAACCTAAACCTAACCTCTAGCAAGATTCTAGTCTTAGTATAAATCAGTTTAGTTTTTAGCGATAATCCATTCACACCATTTGGAATTAACTCGTTAGACCAAATTAGGAAACACACAACATCCCTGTGGACCGACCCGCCGGCTAGCTACCAAGCGACGCTGTTCTTGATTGCGGTTACCCCGGAGTATCATACCAGGTCCACCATGTACCCGAGACGGTTCATACGACTCCTCGAATCGGGTCTCGAAATCCATCTCATAACCGAGAAAACATCATGGTGGACGACTCATACATCACGAGAAAACCGCACTTTTCATTTTAAAGAGAGAGAGAGAGAGAAGTTTATATATATTCTTGCGGTTTTCCCCCAAATACAGGAAATCTCATGAAAATCCGAAATCCAATCATCAATAGCAGGTGTGAATATCGGCATAAAACTCCATAATACTGCATAACGGTGAATAATAATATGCATGAAGTAGCAAGTAATAACTGCAATGTCTAAACTAGCATATAAAGACGAGTACGCTAATACCATGTCGAACTATCAGTTAACAAGCTATGTCAATGAGTAATATTCTCTAAAGTGTACGTGACATGGCAATTACCGATGATGATGTGTGTGAGCCGGCAAGTAAGTGTATGTGGAACATACGCATCATCGGTAATGGTGCTGGTGTCCTGACAGCATGATCTCAATAATGGCATATGAAAACACAATATAAGCATGCGATACGATGCGAACAGTAATAATATGCGGGAGCTGAATATAACGCAACAATAAGGAATCTACAATACTATGCATATGTCAAAATTGTTTGCCTTTTGAAATAATACGAATCGTGGTGTTTTGAAAATAAGGGCTACGGTGTTTTTAAGAAAAGATACGTCTTTTGAAATATCCGTAGAATCTCTTGGCCTGTCTTTAAAATATCCACGATTCATTAGTTTTGAAATAGGTAGAAATCGAATCTAGTCTAACAACTACACTAAACTACAGGGCTGAGCTAACAGGATAATCGAAGAGGGTAAGGAAAACGACGTAAGTCTGAGTCAATATATATATAAATATATAGTCGGTGATCCCGCCTCAATAGTATCACATACGATACAATATCTATAGTATGGCATCCTCAAGTCAAGAGTGCGGATCTATCATCAATATATAGCTCGTACGGTAAATCCGTCGTACAGTATCCCAAATCTAGGTACGGGTCAAATATCTCCTTTATCACATTATTCATCTGGTATCTTCATCATCACCTATCGTGAACTGGTACTGATCACGTCTAGTACAATACTGATAACATATCTGTATGCATGCGTGTGTATGAAAACACCACGTCAAAAGGACCCGCTAAAACACCATGTCATATCTCAAATACGAACCATGTCACATCACCGATCTCACGGCCTCAAGCCCAATCTCATCGACTCGTCTCCAATCCCAAGTACTATCCTCATAATCCGTGTATATGTATACGTATATATATATATACACATACATAGTCCCATACCCATGTGTATATATATGTATATGCATATCCCTATATACGCACAAGTAAAATAAATGTATGCATGTGTGTACGCGTGTGGGTGTAGTCTCAAATATAGGATTTCGCAACTAAGAAGCTAAACTAAGTTACTTCTAACTACCCTAAGCTAAACCATGAAGACATAACCATATATTGAATATCCATGTCTTACATAAAAGATATCATATATATAGCATACTATACATCGAACTGCGGGGGTGCTATACGCCATCCACCCGACTTCCCCAGTAGATATATATCTACTCACATTGCTCTTGCTTGCCGATATCGATGTCGCCATCTTCTTCTTCAACATCTTGACATCCACGTGGGGTACCTACACATATAATCCAATCGTAATGCGTATTAAAATCCAATCGGAAAACCAAAACGGCACATGCTACGCTCATACGTAAAAACCTATAGCCTCGCACAAAAAACACGACCAAAACCCTAGTCGCTGGCGTTCAAATGCCACACGATGGAAAACAATATCAAATACGAAAACCCAAATTAAAATGAAGTCGCAAAACAATGCACCAACATAAGAAAATGATCCCAGATTTTACCCTAGGTGAAATTAGCCAATTTTGCATATGTAAAGGGTCTAGTTTACTGGAGATAATGCCACAGAACAAAAACAAGTTGATTTCCCACTGCTCTGGCCGCAAATTGGGCCAGAAAGAATTTAATTACGGCCTGGGTAGAGGGTTAGGGGCTGGGGTCTTGGGTGATGCTTCTTAGGTGCCTGCTGATCTCTCTATGTTTGCTAATTAAATTTCAGGTCACCCGGGTGTTAGCAGATTTCATCTTCCCTACAGAATTCCACAAAATACGGATATCGGGGATTTCTAAGTTCGCTAATAGGGGTTCTAGTCTCTGGTTTAGGTCTCCAATCAATCACCACAGGGGTTTAAGGTTAATATTAAGCCTCAATTACACTATCTCAATTCAATTCAAACCCTAACCCTAACTTGGAATTTCAAAGTTTCACTAAACTTCGCCAAAACGATTTCAAACTTGAAGAGAGGCTTAAGCAAAAGAAATACTATACTATTTGTGAAAGGATTACCTCATTTGGAAACTCAAGAATTTTCTTGAGTTGCCATAGTGTCCAAAATGCAAGCTTTCTTGGCCCAAATTGTAGCTGGTGAGCTCATGCACAATTTTTATGAAGTGGGAATGGAGTTTTGATGAAGATTTGATGATGAAGTGGGGGTTGTAGTGGAGGAGGGAGAGGGGGTGCTGCCATTGAGAGAGAAGAAGAGAGAAAGATGAAGATGAGAATGAAACAAATGGTTAAGACCAAGGTTTGACCCCTCACCTCTCTCTTCTCTCTCATGCCCATACCCTCACTATTCCATTCTTTATTGTTTTCTTTTCTTTTCATTTTCCTTTCTCTTTTCTTAAAATCAATAACCATGCATGAATGAAGAAATAACTATGAAGGAAAAAGCAAAAAGTGTTAAAAATGACATGTGCATGTCATGTGCACAAAACACGCTTAAATCCCGATTAGTGATTTTTAATCGCGATTAGCACTAAATAGTGTCAAATAAATCGTAAAACTTCATAATTTTGATAAATCCAATAAATTGCCCTCATTTTAGTAATTTCCATAATTTTCAAAATTTTCCCCAATTTATCGGTATTTAATTATACCGAAATATTAAAATATTCATTATAATTATTATTTAATTATAAAAATTCCCAAAAATAATATTTTATTTTTCTGAAATGTTACAATCTTCCCCTCTTAAAGAAATTCGGTCCCCGAATTTAAATTTAAACCCCTCAATACTAAAATATTTCAATAAAAGCCTAAGCCGTCGGGGCTCGGAAATCATAAATGCACAAAACACATCGTAGCGCAATGCATGCGCATAAAAAATGAGCAGATAACTCAAAATCAAAACTCCGTCAAGCATCTCGCAATCATCGAAGTCATGGTGAAGCAACAAATGTCAAATCCGATACGAAAACCAACATGATATACATCAAAACTATACATGTAAATATCTGAAGGAAATGCATGCCCAACCATTTTAAATCATTATGCGATGCGCATATCACGGCACAGTGGCGGACGTCGATTATAAGAAAATAACTATATATACATATATATAATATATATACATATCCTTTGTTTAAATATGTACGTCCCGCCATTTTGAAAACAATTTAGAAGGGTTTCCTTTTCATAAAAGTTTCGTGTCATCTCAGACACGTAGGTAAATACTGAGACTATAGCTCTTTCTTTGGAAATCTCTTCGATATCTATCAATGCATGCAAAATATATTCTGGTATTGTTCTCTGACTAGTCCTCCTCAGCTACTATATCAAATAGTAAATATCATAAAAACATACTGCACCATAAGAAATCAATCCTAAAATGTGCATAAGAATGTCGCGTGCGTCTGGTGCGCACGGAAATAAAATCCATGAATGTTCCATACATGTGCACAGAAACAACATCTAAGTGCATCGGGTGTGCACGAAACTGTTAGTGTTTATGCCCTAGAAGGCCATTACTGTATCATACTAGTTTGTATATTACTTAATGGAAGCTTGGGATATTCACATGTATATAACAGTCTTGCTAAACATGGTAGTATGCTACTTGGTTTTTTCTATCTTAATATGTGAGTATACGTATTGATAGAGCTCTTAGGATCTTGCTTGACTACCAGCGTTGTGATGGCAGTCACACTAGTGGGGGCTGAGTAGTCTACAAGCGCATCCTTAATCAGGTCCCTAGTCGTTGGATTATCGAGACAGGGCATCGATACTCCGGAGTAGACTAGTGTGTACGCTTCTCATCCCAGTTGGGAAGATGGTCTGTCCCACAGCCGTCAGTACATCGTACTGGAGATAGTATGCAGGTGCTCGTTAGGTTACGGGTACACCGGACAGGACTCACAGGGAACTGTTGGTTGGTTTTATACCAGTCGTCAGTGAACAGTTCCCAGGTGACATGAGTACAGCATAGTCCGCAGACTTGACACTGCTCCTTCGCCTCGAGTGTGTCCCACTGTTCTTAGATTGCTACCCTACCACGGCTCAAAGGAGCCGTGCAAACAGGTAGCAGTTGGGTGCAGTCCCGAGCACTTGGAGGCAGTGGCGGTTAGACAGGATTCGTCTCTCCCGGTATTGGGGGTTGATATCGCGCTGTGTCAGAGAGCCATTACGCAAAGTCCCTGGCCAGGGCAAGCGAGATTTGCTGGTAGGTTCCAGTAGTTTCTCAGGGTGTAATGGGCTTCCCTCCGACACGACTTATACCGCTATTAGGGGACTGACGCTTGCCGCCCCCCTAGGCCCGATATGCGATAGTCTAAGACGAACGGACCGGACTGTATGGAGATTGTCACAGCAGGCTCAGTAGGAGTTCGGATGGGTTTCCTCATCGGCCTTCTTATCGACATCTACCTGGGGACCGTTACGTACAGCTAGTGCCGCTTGCGGTCTGTGGTTAAAACCACTGCCAGCGTAGTAGTCGAGTCTCTAGAGTCCCACACAGAGAGTTTCCCTACTCCAGGCGAAACGATATAGAGGTCGTATGGTTTTACGACAAGGGTTCGGACGCATACGTGTGTTTACGCACGTACGACTTTCGGACAGTTTTTACCAGTCGGCTTTGGTTTAAGCCAGTTACTGGTATCCGGTTATTGGATTTATACAGTCTAAAGTTTTTCCGTATTTTTGCGGAAAGGAGGGGCGTTCTCGTAATTGCGCGAGAAGCTTCTAGAAGATGGTGACTAAGAAGGTTTAGGTGGCATATACAATGAATGTGATTAGTGAGTCATATGGATGATTCATCCATGTCATTAATGCATCATAAATGCTTAATGACTCATGGATGTGAATCATCACTAGATATTATCAAGCATGGTTGTTAAATTCATTTCTTTTCTTTTCTTGATAAAAAGAAATGCTTGATATATATTATCATAACTCATTATTCTCACTTGATGATTATCTTCACCTTCTCTCTCCTCAAGCTCTCCCTCTTCAAACCCTAATCCTCCCCTCTCATGTGTTGAGTACAAGGATTAGTTAGACTAATTAAACCATAACCCTCACTCTATATCACCTAGCTTCTTTGATTAGCACTTAAAGAAGGTTAGTTGCCTCAAGTTTAGAGGCTAAGCTTGGAGTAAAGCTCTCGGGTGGATCGTCTACTACTTCGAGAAGGCCGAGGAGGAGGAGGAGTTCGCAAAGTCGAAAGACACGATTCGTTAGGTATAATCCCTAAACATAGTAGTATAGAACTTCTATGTTTCTTGTTAGTTATCGTTTAGCTTCGATTCGTGCGGTTAGTCGATGTTTAAGCAAAGAACAAGATCGTTTTTCATATTTCCGCCTCCCTGCAAGTCGTGGGGTGTTGTACATCGACTTAAAATGGTATCAGAGCCTCGCTAAACAATAAATAACTTACTTGCAAATTTGTATGAATTTCGAACGGAAAAAAGAAACCGGAAAACCCCGAAATCACAAGTTTCTGTCGAATTTTAAATGAAGTCCTAAAATTTTTCAGGGAGGTTCAGAAAGCTTAAAAAGACAGTAGAAGAACACTCAAGAAATTTGGGCCCCTGAATCGCCTAAAGAGCCGCGGAACCGCGGCGGATCGCACCGATCCGCCGCGCTTCCGCCGCCGAGTTGGCGATTCAGGAACCCAATTTTCCTGTGTTGCTTCTCTGTGATATTTGGTATTTTCTGGAAGTTTTTATTTTTACTCAGGTTTCAGATTTACAGAGAAGTGTTGGAGCAAAATTAAAAGTGTTTAATCGATCGAAATTATACAGTATTTGCTTGTTGGATTATATCTGTGTTTGTATAATGTGTTCGTAAACCTCCCCTAACTTCTAGTATGTCGGTTGGCAGGGGGTTGCACATTTCTGTAATGGTTTTTACTGTTTGTGTATATGAACTGTGTTGGACTGTTGTGATGTATAGCCGGGGTTATGTGATGGGTTATTTTTTAATTCATTTGATTTAAATGTAATTTGTTGTAATATTATTTTGCGGGGCACATCCAGGTTGCGGTTGTAGCCACCGTTGTATTATTTCATTTTACTGTTTTTTCTCCTAGGACAGACCCAAGGTGGGGTGCACAAACTGCCGGGCGGGTAGTTTGCCGTACCCGTTGGGGTCTTGGGTGGGGTAATGGCTATTCATCACAACTGTGTAATCCGTCTTTTGTTGCAGGCTCAAAACAAACACGGATTGCTTGCAAATCCAATAAAGTTCATCTGTAATCTGGAATGCCTATTATTGCGTCTGACGAATGTACAATATCTATATATGATAGCTATTTAGACGTCACTTATGTTTTACACCCGCGCTAGCCCAGCCCCCGCTCTGTCGTTAGTTAAGTAACCTAACGGGTGATGACGGGACCCCGTGGCGAATGCGGATGGCATAAGATAACGTTGTATTTTCGTTGTTTTCTGCAATGATAGGTTAATGATGGGACGCATTATTTATAATGCAAAGAAAATAAACCATAAGTTTAATCGTTGGAACAATTTAAAAGAAACCACTCGGTTAATTTTAAAAAACCAGATATTTTTAAATGCGGAGCTTTAACCACTCCTTTTAAAAGCTATCAGGTTCCTTCGGTTATATCAAGTTCACTACGTTCACGGTTTCGCCAAAACCATTCGTAGCCCTCCGTCATTTCATCTGGGTATTCAGTAGTATTCAAGCTATGTATTTTGACCTAACGCCAAGGTATAGTGTTTGGTAGCTACTGGGTATTCATTTGTTGCATAGATAGATGAGTTAGTTTGGGACAGTCGTATTATCATTTTGGCCGAACGTCAAGGATATATACGGATGGGTTCAAATTGACAAGATAATGATGGGTAGAACTTGACATGTGACTTATGACATTTTGACCTAACGCCAAGGTCATAAGAGCATGGGGCAATATATATCGGGAATTTCTAAAGAAACTGAAATTTGCAAAGAGTTGCATACCATTTGGAGTTTGATGAATGTTGGTAGGATTCCTTCAACATTATCATACAATGATATTTGGATCCCGATCCTACTGTGAGTATATGCTACTTATCAGGAGATTCGTCACTTAACGATCAATGCTATAAACCAAGTAGGTGTCCAGAAAGGTGTCAGCGTGGTTACGCCCCCAGAGAAAAGAGGTTATTTAATTAAGGAACTTCGCGAAAGCGTTGGAAAACCTCCCTCGAAGTATCGACACTAGCCTAGATGAACGGTTAAGCAAGTATTGTACAGTGAGAATAGTCCTGGCTAATTCTTCTTTTATGGTTTGAGGAAGGATTCGAGAAACAGTAGGAGCCATCCAGTTTAGATAAACTAAAAACCACTCTAAACTTGCTAGAGCATCATGCTAAAGAGTTTTCTTCTCTCTCTCCTAATTGCAGCGACCCTGAAAATGACTGGACTTAAGTTACTTTTAGAGAAAAATATACTGACAGGGCCAAACTATAAAGATTGGCTGCGGAATGTCAAAATGGTTTTGACCTATGACAAACTGGGGTACGTCCTCACCGCTACGGCACCTGCTGTCCCTGGTCCCAAATCCAGCAATGCGGATAAGGAAATCCGCAAAACCTGGGATTTAGATTGCGCGAAAGCCAAGTGCATCGTGCTTGCCTCAATGAACAATGAACATCAGAGGAGGCACGAGGATATGAACCTAGATGGCATATTTCTCCATACAAAGGAACTTTATGGAGAGCAATCTCGTATAGCAAGATACGAGACCTCTAAGAACTTGTTTCGAGCGAGGTTGGCTGTCGGGTCATCGGTAGGAGAACATGTCCTAAAGATGATCGGCTATATTGAAGAGCTCGCAGACCTTGGGACGACTTTGGATAATGAGCTCTATACAGACCTTATTCTCCAGTCCCTTCCTCACACCTACGCCCAGTTTATCCTGAACTTCAACCTTCAAAGAAAAGAAGTTGAACTTCCGGAACTCCTGAACATGTTAAGGAGTGCAGAGGGCACCTTGCAGAAAGCAAGGGAAACACCCGCTATGTTTGTTAGCGGTGCATCTTCTTCCGGGTCCAAGGCTAAGACCAAAGGAAGGAAGAAGAAGGCCGCCACCAAACCTAGAGGAGGTGTTAGTAAGGTGGGAGGGAAGGGAAAGAAAAAGTTTGAGGTACCGGTAGTTGGCCAGGATGAGTGCTTCCATTGTCACAGGAAAGGGCACTGGAAGAAGGATTGCAAGGCGTGGAACGCCAAGAACCAGGAACCGAAGCAAGCTGTGGCTTCGACTTCAGGTGTGTTTGTAATTGAGAATTGTCTGTCGATCAACTCTACTTCCTGGGTATTGGATACCGGATCAGGATCTCATATTTGCAATTCATTGCAGGCACTAAGAAACCGTAGAGTGCTGAAGGAAGGTGATATGACCCTAAAGGTTGCTAACGGAGCTAGCGTGGGAGCTGCGTCCGTCGGGGATTATCACCTAGGATTGACGAGTGGACACATTTTGGTTTTACATAACTGTTTTTTTGTACCAAGCTTAACGTGTAATATCATATCAGTTTCCTTGTTATCAAATAAAGGTTATGATTTCACGTTTATAAGAGATGTTGTTAACATCCACCTTAATCATGGTTTGATTGGGTCCGGTACACTAAATAACGGTATATATGTTTTAAACCAACTCCAAATTTTCAATGTCCAGAACACACTTAAAAGAAAGTCTCCAGATTTAAATAAAGCTTTCTTATGGCATTGTAGACTGGGTCACATCAATGAGAGAAGGTTGACTAAGTTGCATAGAGAAGGATATTTGGACTCGTTCGAATATCAAACTTATGACACTTGTCAATCTTGTCTCAAAGGAAAGATGACAAAGACTCCATTCACTGGACAAGGAGTAAGAGCGAGCGAGCTCTTAGGACTCATACACAGCGATGTATGTGGTCCATTGTCTACACATGCAAGAGGTGGTTTTTCCTATTTCATTACTTTCACGGATGATTACTCAAGATACGGATTCATTTATCTGATGAAACATAAATCCGAGGCTTTTGAGAAATTCCGAGAGTATAAGAATGAAGTAGAAAACCAAACCGGCAAAAGTATCAAGACACTTAGATCTGATCGAGGTGGTGAATACTTGAGTGCCGAGTTCCTAGGTTACCTAAAAGAGAAAGGAATTCTCTCTCAGCTTACTCCTCCATACACTCCACAGCATAACGGTGTATCGGAAAGACGGAATCGAACCCTATTGGATATGGTACGATCCATGATGAGTAATGCTGAGTTACCGCGATCTTTCTGGGGTTATGCGCCAGAATCAGCGGCATATCTTTTGAACATGGTTCCTACCAAGACTGTGCCTACCACTCCATATCAAATGTGGAGCGGGAAGAAACCCCATCTACAGTATATAAAGATTTGGGGATGTCCAGCTTTTGTTAAAAAGCAGCATGTGGACAAGCTCGAGGCACGATCAGTAAAGTGTAAGTTTGTGGGATATCCAAAGAACTCCAGGGGATATCTATTCTATTACGCAGAGGAACAAAAGGTATTTGTTTCTCGTAATGCCCATTTTCTAAAACATCAGTTTTTAGAAAAGGAATCAAGTGGGAGCGAAATAGAACTGGAAGAAATTCCAGAACCACAAACTAATACTGAAAGTTTGGTAGAACCGGTAGTTCAAGAAGAACAGGACATTCCCGCACCCCTCCGCAGGAGTAGTAGGCCGTCTCATCCGCCTGAGAGATACTACGGTTTTCTCATAGATAGGGATAGAGAGGATTGCATCATAAGTGATGATGAACCTACTGACTTCCAGCAGGCCATCCAGAGCGGCGACTCGGTACGATGGCTAGATGCAATGCGGACCGAAATGGAGTCCATGTACACCAACAAAGTATGGACTTTGGACTTTGCTCCAGATGGGGTAAAACCCATAGGATGCAAATGGATCTTCAAGAAAAAGATTGGTGTAGATGGACAGGTGGAAACCTATAAGGCTAGACTTGTTGCAAAGGGTTTTCGTCAAAGACCTGGTTTGGACTATGACGAAACTTTTTCTCCAGTGGCTATGGTCAAATCCATTCGGGTCCTTCTTGCTATTGCTGCCTTCCATGATTATGAAATCTGGCAGATGGACGTAAAGACGGCTTTTCTAAATGGAAATTTAGAAGAGTGCGTCTATATGGATCAGCCAGAGGGTTTCAATCAGAGTGGGAGCAGCGGGAAAGTATGCAAGCTGCTTAAGTCCATTTATGGACTAAAGCAGGCATCGCGGAGTTGGAACATCTGTTTTGATGAGACAGTCAAAGAATATGACTTTATCAAAAATCCAGATGAACCGTGCATATATAGTAAACTTGTAGCCAGAAGTGTCATATTCCTCGTCTTGTACGTGGATGACATTCTATTGATAGGAAATGACATTCCTATGCTACAATCTGTCAAAGGATTCTTGTCACACAGGTTCTCCATGAAAGACCTGGGTGATGCCTCTTACATTCTGGGGATCCGGATCTATCGTGATAGATCCAAGAGGATGTTGGGACTTTCGCAGTCCAGGTATATCGACACTGTACTGAAAAGATTCAGTATGGAAGATTCTAAGCGCGGTAATCTACCGGCTTGTCACGGAATCACCCTCTCCAAAGAGATGTCTCCCAAGACTGATTCGGAAAAGGAACGCATGTCTATTATACCCTACGCTTCTGCGGTAGGCTCTATAATGTATGCGATGTTGTGTACCAGACCAGATGTAGCTTACGCACTAAGCGTGGTAAGCCGGTATCAGTCAGACCCAGGGGAGAACCACTGGATAGCAGTAAAGAACATTCTCAAGTACCTGAGAAGGACTAAGGAGATGTTCTTGGTTTACGGCGGAAAAGACCTCAGGTTAAAGGCCTTTGCTGATTCCGGCTTCCAGAGTGATAAGGACGATTCCAAGTCCATGTCGGGTTATGTCTTTACCCTCAATGGAGGGGCGGTGTGCTGGAAGAGCTCCAAGCAGGACACCGTTGCTGACTCAACGATGGAAGCGGAGTATATAGCTGCTTGCGATGCCGCAAAAGAAGCAGTCTGGATGAAGAAGTTCCTAACAGAACTTCAGGTGGTTCCTACCATAGTTGATCCAATATCTCTGTATTGCGACAACAACGGAGCTATAGCTTTAGCAAAGGAACCAAGGTCCTATCAGAAGTCCAGACACATCTTAAAGTGGTATCACCTGATCAGGGAGATCATTGATCATCAGGAGATCGAGGTTCGGAGAGTTGCTTCTAAAGAGAACATTGCTGATCCATTCACAAAGGCCCTACCTCAGATTCAGTTCGAGAGGCTACTCGAGATCATCGGTCTTCGATACGCCAGTACATGGCCCTAGTGCAAGTGGGAGATTGTTAGTGTTTATGCCCTAGAAGGACATTACTGTATCATACTAGTTTGTATATTACTTAATGGAAGCTTGGGATATTCACATGTATATAACAGTCTTGCTAAACATGGTAGTATGCTACTTGGTTTTTTCTATCTTAATATGTGAGTATACGTATTGATAGAGCTTTTAGGATCTTGCTTGACTACCAGCGTTGTGATGGCAGTCACACTAGTGGGGGCTGGGTAGTCTACAAGCACATCCTTATTCAGGTCCCTAGTCGTTGGATTATCGAGACAAGGCATCGATACTCCGGAGTAGACTAGTGTGTACGCTTCTCATCCCAGTTGGGAAGATGGTCTGTCCCACAGCCGTCAGTACGTCGTACTGGAGATAGTATGCAGGTGCTCGTTAGGTTACGGGTACACCGGACAGGACTCACAGGGAACTGTTGGTTGGTTTTATACCAGTCGTCAGTGAACAGTTCCCAGGTGACATGAGTACAGCATAGTCCGCAGACTTGACACTGCTGCTTCGCCTCGAGTGTGTCCCACTGTTCTTAGATTGCTACCCTACCACGGCTCAAAGGAGCCGTGCAAACAGGTAGCAGTTGGGTGCAGTCCCGAGCACTTGGAGGCAATGGCGGTTAGATAGGATTCGTCTCTCCCGGTATTGGGGGTTGATATCACGCTGTGTCAGAGAGCCATTACGCAAAGTCCCTGGCCAGGGCAAGCGAGATTTGCTGGTAGGTTCCAGTAGTTTCTCAGGGTGTAATGGGCTTCCCTCCGATATGACTTATACCGCTATTAGGGGACTGACGCTTGCCGGCCCCCTAGGCCCGATATGCGATAGTCTAAGACGAACGGACCGGACTGTATGGAGATTGTCACAGCAGGCTCAGTAGGAGTTCGGATGGGTTTCCTCATCGGGCTTCTTATCGACATCTACCTGGGGACCGTTATATACAGCTAGTGCCGCTTGCGGTCTGTGGTTAAAACTACTGCCAGCGTAGTATTCGAGTCTCTAGAGTCCCACACAGAGAGTTTCCCTACTCCAGGCGAAACGATATAGAGGTCGTATGGTTTTAGGACAAGGGTTCGGACGCATACGTATGTTTACGCACATACGACTTTCGGACAGTTTTTACCAGTCGGCTTTGGTTTAAGCCAGTTACTGGTATCCGGTTATTGGATTTATACAGTCTAAAGTTTTTCCGTATTTTTGCGGAAAGGAGGGGCGTTCTCGTAATTGCGCGAGAAGCTTCTAGAAGATGGTGACTAAGGAGGTTTAGGTGGCATATACAATGAATGTGATTAGTGAGTCATATTGATGATTCATCCATGTCATTAATGCATCATAAATGCTTAATGACTCATGGATGTGAATCATCACTAGATATTATCAAGCATGGTTGTTAAATTCATTTCTTTTCTTTTCTTGATAAAAAGAAATGCTTGATATATATTATCATAACTCATTATTCTCACTTGATGATTATCTTCACCTTCTCTCTCCTCAAGCTCTCCCTCTTCAAACCCTAATCCTCCCCTCTCATGTGTTGAGTACAAGGATTAGTTAGACTAATTAAACCATAACCCTCACTCTATATCACCTAGCTTCTTTGATTAGCACTTAAAGAAGGTTAGTTGCCTCAAGTTTAGAGGCTAAACTTGGAGTAAAGCTCTCGGGTGGATCGTCTACTACTTCGAGAAGGCCGAGGAGGAGGAGGAGTTCGCAAAGACGAAGGACACGATTCGTTAGGTATAATCCCTAAACATAGTAGTATAGAACTTCTATGTTTCTTGTTAGTTATCGTTTAGCTTCGATTCGTGCGGTTAGTCGATGTTTAAGCAAAGAACAAGATCGTTTTTCATATTTCTGCCTCCCCGCAAGTCGTGTGGTGTTGTACATCGACTTACAGAAACATCTGTCAAGGGCAACAGGTGTGCCTGACAGCAATATCAGGTGCATCTGAATGCACAAAGAATCCCGATTTAGTGCATCTGGCGTGCACCAAAATCACATCCCATATTATGCGCCCAACATGCGCGAAAATCCAAATCAGGTGCATCCATCATGCACGAATAAAATCCAAATCATGTGCATCCAACATGCACGAAATCACGAAATCCAATATCAAGCGCCGAACATGCGCAAAATCCAATCCAAGCGCGTCAAATATGTGCAAGAGTCCAATCAGGTGCACAAAACAAATATCGTGTATCACAATCGAAATCGACGGTATACAACACATCTCAATCCAAATCAGGTATACCATGGTATCAAATCTCACAACCATGTGCATCAACGTGCACAAAATCTAATCAAAACACTAAAAGTGCATGAAAACTATGCCGTAAGCATAAGTCAAATCATATGCATGCCCTAGGCATGAAGTCAAAATAAATACCTTAAATAACATCGAATCGAAGTCCTGTGCAACTGTAGTGCACAAAATACGTATCACTGCACTGCAAGCATATGTGAACTATACCGAGTGCAAAAATCAAATCGGGTGCATACCATATGCACAAAATCAACCTAACTGTATGAAATCCATGAAATCATAAGCATGTGCAGCCAAGGAACAAAAACGATATCAAGTACAATAACTGTGCACAAATCATAAAACAACACAACGGTGTGTTGGGGTAAAAATTTACACCCCGGTTGACCAAGTCAAAATCAAAGTCAACCCCAAGCCAAGTGGGCCCAAGCCCAGATCCAGTAGGCCCATGCCCGGGTCGAGCCCGAACATGAAGCGGCCGGCCTCCTCCACGCCAAGATAAAATTTTTGTAATAAATAATCTTGCTGCATTTTCTTTTATTTTATTTTATGGATAAATGTAAGAAAATGGGCATAAAGCCAAATTTTTGTAAAGCCCATGGCTTATGTGCAAAAAGAAATGGCACATGAGCCATGAAATAGGCAAAATGCCATTTTGTGAAGCCCAAGGGGCTATGTGTAAAATGTATGGCCTATAAAGGCAAAGATAATGAAAATATCTCACAACTTTTTCTCTCTCCAAAAAAGTTTCAGAGCTGAGCTCTTTCCTCCTTCTTCAAGGTTCCAAAACCTTCTTCTTTCTCTTGAATTAAATCAAGAGTTTTACTCTTCTTTTTATAAAACTAAATAGTTTTCCACCACAAAACCCACAAAGGGGAACTTGGATCTGTCATCAGATCTTAAAAAGGAGAGATTTTGAGATTTCACATCTCTTGATCTTCAAGATCCAGCAAGCGACAGGAGGAAGAAGAAGAACCACTTCCATTAAACCCAAAACACATTCAGGAGCCCGACTCCTCTCTGATTTCTCCTTTGAGAAATCCTTTTTTTCAGGCTAAAAGCCTCTTGTGCCTCTCCGGCGCTTGCGCAAGTGCGCAAGGCGCCAGCGTGCCGACACGTGGCGCGCGCGCTTGCGCACCTGCGTGCTTGCGCAAGTGCTCAAGGCGCCCGCGTGCCGACACGTGGCGTGCGCGCTTGCGCACCTGCGCGCCTGCGCGCTTGCGCAAGTGCGCAAGGCGCCCGCGTGCCGACACGTGGCGCGCGCGCTTGCGCACCTGCGCACAGCACCTAAGCGCACAGCGCCCAAGGTGCTGCCCCACGCATCCCTTGGATGCCTTTTCCCCCTCTTTTTATGTATATACATATACATATACATATGTATACAAATTCACACATATACATACTCCGCCACATTCTCCCCCTCCAAAAAAAATTTCGGGCCGGGGCGCTGCCCCGAACCCCGCAAGGGGGCTGCTAGCCCCCTTGACCCCCAGCCCGCTATCCGGGTAGCGGGACCCCCGTAAAAACTCTGTGTGGCTCCCGATATATCCAAAACCCCCTTTCAAAACAAAACACACGCACACTGCACATTGAGTTCGCATGACCAATTTAACCCGTTAATCGGAGGTTCCCTCGCCCCAAAGGCGGGGGGGTAATTAACGGCAGCTTAGTCCGCGGCTGCCGGAGATTCGGATCCCCACAATCATTAAACCCCGGCCTACCCTAGGCAGGGGGAATCTGTAGTACGCCTGACAAGCGCTCGCGTATTCCCATCTCACTGGGGTGACGAAAAACACCCTACAGGCTCTGGCACACCCGGTGGGACCAATCTCTCCTCCCATATTTCGGGTTAAGCGTTCATGCGAACTCAATCAATATACATACCTATATTTATACTAAAATAATACTTTTTCATGCAGATTTTCAAGCAATCACCTTCCGACGATGTCTTCGATGATGAACTCAGCTCATGTCTCCTACACGATGAAGATAGACTCCAGGACGGTCCTTCCGGCCAGTCTCGGGCGACAATGGGAGGAGCCGCTGCTACCATTCGGCTCTATTGTGTTCATTCCAGTTGGTGCCATCCCAGCTCCTCAAGCCCCGGTGGCAGACAAACCGGTCTCAAAAGGCAGGAGACCAAATGTGGTGGTCGCGAGGGCACCTCAGCCCAAGCACAAGTCTGTATCTGAACGAATTTCCTTGGCCACAGCTGGGGGCAAGGCCATCAACACCAACAAAGTTACAACGCGTCCCGAGCAAGCTCCAGCGGCGCCCCTGACAAATGCTCGATCGGGTGTCTTCTCTAAGCTCTCTGTTGATCAACTCACAATGGCTTCCCGGATAGCGGATGCCGGCCAAGCCTTCAAAATCGAGAAGCTGAGGGAGAAAAGGCTCAGATATAGAGCCAACAAAAGGGCTAGGGCTACTGCCAGGCTAAACCTCATGAGGTTCGAAGAACAGGGTTACCCCGCCAAAGATGAGGGGATGGCTGAATGTGTTATCCACACTGTCTACGTGGTGGGCACGCGCAGCAAGAGCAAGGACGGGGTTACCACATCTCAAATCCAATCTGGCTTTAATGGGGTTGCCACTTCCCAAGAACAGCCGCCTCCGCTGGATGATGAAAACCCTCTCGATGAGGCTGATAGGCAGAGAGAGCCCTCAATTCATGAGGAGTCAGGCTCGGAAAGCGAAGATGAGCCAACTTTCCGTCCTAAGACCACAGAGCAGCAACTTCTCCAAGAGCTCCGAAAACAGCTCAGAAGCAAAGATAAGGAGATGGCCAAGCTCTACTCAAAGATCGACGACTTGACAAATGTCGTCTTACGGCTTACGGCACAACTTGCCTCTCAGCCGCCCAATCAAGCACAGGGCTCAGCTCATGAACCGGGAAACGGTGTCCCAAAGCAACCGACGCCTATTCCCTCAAATCCAAAAGTGGGCGGACCTCATGAAAGTCAATCGCATCCTATCTCAGGAAATGTCTTGGCTACCGATGACAGTAGCCCGCTAACTCAAGATCAAATCATGGATTTGGTTGCCACCAAAGTCAA
Source organism: Agapanthus africanus (assembly GCA_030015575.1). Lineage (NCBI taxonomy): Eukaryota > Viridiplantae > Streptophyta > Magnoliopsida > Asparagales > Amaryllidaceae > Agapanthus > Agapanthus africanus. The sequence continues at coordinate 122,530,901 of CM057347.1, read as the reverse complement.
AACATTGGTGGCCGAAGCCGAAGCGCAAAAAGATATCAGCAGTAGTGGGAGACCATATCCTGCTCAGTATGATCTGGTGGAATTTCCTAGCGGCTATGTCATCCCTAAATTCGGAAGATTCGATGGGACGGGAAATGCGAATCAACACATCGCCCACTTCAAAGCCTCTTGCGGGAATACTGGGGGCAATGATGCGCTTCTCCTCCGCCAGTTCGTTAATAGCCTGACCGATGTTGCTTTCGACTGGTACGCGAGCATACCAGATGGCTCCGTTACTACTTTCGTCCAAATGGAATCTTTGTTTCGACAAAGGTTCATGAGCGTCAGCGATAAGATCACCATTGCCGAGCTCGTAAGGACCAAGCCCAAGAACAACGAAAGCAACACGGATTTTATAACCCGATGGCGCAATCTCTCCGTCAAATGTGAACCACCGATAGAGCAGGACCAATCTGTCAGTCTCCTCGTCGGAAATCTCAACAATTGGATGGCCCCGTTTCTATGTACCGCGGGTCTCAAAACATTCCAAGAGCTGACCAGAAAAGTCCAGATGTTGGAACGCTCAAAGCAGGAGTCCTCCTCTGACTCCCAAAATAACAATAGGTCCTGGAGAAACCGAAAGGACGATAATCGCAAAGGCGGAAACTCCGATGATTCTGAATCTTTCAACACTTCGGCTAACCGAAATAAGCAAGGGATGAGCGGGCCTAGCGCCAACCAGTCTCGGAAGCCAGTGTTCGGAGAGGGAGGAGAATCTCCACTGAAAGAGAAGCTGGATAAGGTCTATTCCTTCAGAAGGGACAAAATCCGTAAAATATTCAAAGACGCCCTGAAGAACGGTCTACAACTGCCAGAGTCAAAAAGACCGCAGGAAGCGAATAGGACCGACGACCCCAAATACTGCCCCTATCACAGAGTGATAGGTCACGCCATTGAAGACTGCTTCGTCTTCAAAGATTGGGTCGAAAAGCAATACAAGGCAGGAGAGATAGAACTGTCCAAAGGCGTGTTAGTAAACAGTCAAGATGCGACCGCCAATTTCATACAAACGGAGACCGAAGTTCTTCGTGAAACCGATTCTCTCAGACATCTGCCTTTCTCTGAGAACAGTCGACCACCACGTCATTAAACTGGAAACAGTCGACCTCTAAGTCGTTAAACTGGGAATGTAAAAAAGATGTAAATAAAAAAATGTGTAAATAAAAGAAAAATAAAGAAAAGCCGAAATGATGGGGCAACTCGCAATAAAAATCAGCGAGTAAAAATAAAAATGAAAATAAAGCCGAAATGATGGGGCAACCGCGAATAAATAGCCGAAATGATAGGGCAATCGCGACCTTCGCGATAAGAAAAGCTGAAATGATAGAGCAATCGCGGTAAAATAAAAAAAAACAAAAAAAAAAACAAGGGCGAATGATGAGTTGCTCCTGGTACCATATTCCAGTGCAGCGATGCAGACGCCAACAAAAATTCAAATTTCCAAAATTCTCCCTGCCCTACGGCCAGTCCCCAAATTGACTGCCGTATACAATCCACGGGCTCAAATAATTCTCAGCATACCCATGCCCCACCGCAACCACCAGTTACGCGGCTGGTCTCCGCCTTTGGAATTATGCTTCATTGGAAAGACCCACTCATGTGTCCTCACGATGCATGAGGAGAACAAACCTTCGTGAGATCCTTACGACTCACCAAGGAAAAACACACTTAGGAGTCCTCACGACTCTTAAGGAGAAAATACACCTGCGGGATCCTTACGACTCGTAGGGAGAAAATGCTTTTATGGGACCCTCACGGCCCATAAAGTTGAAAAGTCTTAGGTGATAGGGATCCAAACCTGTCTCTTAAGCCATCGCTCCCCAATCCCCAAATGGCGAATGATGAGTCGCTCCTGGTACCATATTCCAGTGCAGCGATGCAGACGCCAACCAAATTCCAAATCCCATACCCCAACGGCGAATGATGAGTCGCTCCTGGTACCATATTCCAGTGCAGCGATGCAGACGCCGACAAAGTCCCAAAATTTTTCCGGCCCTACGGTCTGGATCATACATCCTGCAAAACCGTATACAATCCACGGGCGTAAAACAATCCCAATTTCTCCCAAATCCTCTCGGGGCAAATGATGAGTTGCTCCTGGCATTATTCCAGTGCAGCAATGCAGATGCCAAACAAAAACCAAAATCCCAAAATCCTCTCCATGACAGATGATGATTCGCTCCTGGTACCATATTCCAGTATAGCGATGCTGATGTCAACCCAAATCAAAATCAACAAGTCAACTTCCACTCCGACACCGCAGAAAGCGGAGCGAGTCAGAATCCAATCTCGACACCACAAGAAGCTGAGCAAGTCAAGTCTACCCCTGACACTGCAAGAAGCAGAGCAAGTCAAATCAAGAACCGACCGTCCATGTCGCAAAAAGGGCAGAATCGACCGTCCACGTCGCTAAAAGGGCAGCATCGACCGTCCACGTCGCTAAAAGGGCAGCATCGACCGTCCACGTCGCTAAAAGGGCAGCATCGACCGTCCACGTCGCTAAAAGGGCAGAACCGACCGTCCACGTCGCAAAAAGGGCAGAATCGACCGTCCACGTCGCTAAAAGGGCAGCATCGACCGTCCACGTCGCTAAAAGGGCAGAACCGACCGTCCACGTCGCAAAAAGGGCAAAATCGACCGTCCACGTCGCTAAAAGGGCAGCATCGACCGTCCACGTCGCTAAAAGGGCAGCATCGACCGTCCACGTCGCTAAAAGGGCAGCATCAACCGTCCACGTCCCTAAAAGGGCAGAACCGACCGTCCACGTCGCAAAAAGGAGAGAACCGACCGTCCAAGTCGCTAAAAGGGCAGCATCGACCGTCCACGTCGCAAAAAGGGCAGAACCGACCGTCCAAGTCGCAAAAAGGGCAGCACCGACCGTCCAAGTCGCAAAAAGGGCAGTGCAGGATTCCTACAAAGCGGGAACCAGATAACTCCGGGCCAGGGAAAACGTCTATCACGGACACTCCGTCTCGGAGACATGTCAAGCAACGACCGTCCATGTCGTAAAAAGGGCAGTGCCAGCTTCCCAAAAAGCGGGAACCAAACCAAGTCGCCTCCACGTGAAAGAAGATCCATCAATTTCATGCACACGACCCTCAGATGTGGTGTGCATTTATTGATGGGGGGCAATTTGTTGGGGTAAAAATTTACACCCCGGTTGACCAAGTCAAAATCAAAGTCAACCCCAAGCCAAGTGGGCCCAAGCCCAGATCCAGTAGGCCCATGCCCGGGTCGAGCCCGAACATGAAGCGGCCGGCCTCCTCCACGCCAAGATAAAATTTTTGTAATAAATAATCTTGCTGCATTTTCTTTTATTTTATTTTATGGATAAATGTAAGAAAATGGGCATAAAGCCAAATTTTTGTAAAGCCCATGGCTTATGTGCAAAAAGAAATGGCACATGAGCCATGAAATAGGCAAAATGCCATTTTGTGAAGCCCAAGGGGCTATGTGTAAAATGTATGGCCTATAAAGGCAAAGATAATGAAAATATCTCACAACTTTTTCTCTCTCCAAAAAAGTTTCAGAGCTGAGCTCTTTCCTCCTTCTTCAAGGTTCCAAAACCTTCTTCTTTCTCTTGAATTAAATCAAGAGTTTTACTCTTCTTTTTATAAAACTAAATAGTTTTCCACCACAAAACCCACAAAGGGGAACTTGGATCTGTCATCAGATCTTAAAAAGGAGAGATTTTGAGATTTCACATCTCTTGATCTTTAAGATCCAGCAAGCGACAGGAGGAAGAAGAAGAACCACTTCCATTAAACCCAAAACACATTCAGGAGCCCGACTCCTCTCTGATTTCTCCTTTGAGAAATCCTTTTTTTCAGGCTAAAAGCCTCTTGTGCCTCTCCGGCGCTTGCGCAAGTGCGCAAGGCGCCCGCGTGCCGACACGTGGCGCGCGCGCTTGCGCACCTGCGCGCTTGCGCAGGTGCGCAAGGCGCCCGCGTGCCGACACGTGGCTTGCGCACCTGCGCAGGTGCGTAAGGCGCCCGCGTGCCGACACGTGGCGCGCGCGCTTGCGCACCTGCGCGCTTGAGCAAGTGCGCAAGGCGCCCGCGTGCCGACACGTGGCGCGCGCGCTTGCGCACCTGTGCACAGCACCTAAGCGCACAGCGCCCAAGGTGCTGCCCCACGCATCCCTTGGATGCCTTTTCCCCCTCTTTTTATGTATATACATATACATATACATATGTATACAAATTCACACATATACATACTCCGCCACATTCTCCCCCTCCAAAAAAAATTTCGGGCCGGGGCGCTGCCCCGAACCCCGCAAGGGGGCTGCTAGCCCCCTTGACCCCCAGCCCGCTATCCGGGTAGCGGGACCCCCGTAAAAACTCTGTGTGGCTCCCGATATATCCAAAACCCCCTTTCAAAACAAAACACACGCACACTGCACATTGAGTTCGCATGACCAATTTAACCCGTTAATCGGAGGTTCCCTCGCCCCAAAGGCAGGGGGGTAATTAACGGCAGCTTAGTCCGCGGCTGCCGGAGATTCGGATCCCCACAATCATTAAACCCCGGCCTACCCTAGGCAGGGGGAATCTGTAGTACGCCTGACAAGCGCTCGCGTATTCCCATCTCACTGGGGTGACGAAAAACACCCTACACGGTGTATAAAGCATATCTCAAGTGCAATAACTACGCACAAAATATAAGTACCCAGTAGGTGCAGCCATGGTGCACGAAAACAAATATCATGAAACTCAGTCATCAAAACTCAATCATGCGAATAGATCGCCCAAAATACTGAAATCAAAGATGGCGGAAACAGTCCCGCTCAAGCACATCCTCTAAGAATCTCTGACCAACTGTCGTGGTCACTCGTAACATGTCTCGTCGACGGTGCTGAACTCTGGCCTACTGGGTGTGCACAATATGACCACTCCTGGGTCCAAGTCTTCTCGTAAATCATTCCAGAAAGGTCATGTCGAGGTCTTTCCCGAAAATCTCATTTCTGCCAAACTGCCCGGAAGTTATCACCCTTTACTATATCTGTTTCTTGTTTCGGAATGGCTGCATATTCATCACGACTCCTTCTGGAAGATATACCCATAAACAACGCCTCTGCATGCGTATCACATCTCTGATGCCAGCGGAGTGGAACGTCCTCTCATCAAGATCTCGTGTGAACCTCTTACTCCACTTTTCTCTAATGTCGACTGCTTCGGACTCGTCTCATCGTGGCTGCATGGACCGTGCTCCGACGGCTATACTCGTATCTGGAGTCTCCCAAGAAATGCATCCCATCGCATATCATCCGAATGAAGTCGAACCATTCGATCGATTCTTCAAAATCTCATAATCCCCCAAGAGATCAACATCTTGAGTATAGTTTAATAATATCGAGTACATACCACAGCACCTATGGACCAACCATAGAAGGGCAAACCTAAGCCTCATTAATGGCACCGTGGAACTTCCACAAACTCGAAGGTTCAAAGGCTTTCACATGGTCATTATGTCGAGTTAGGGTTTCATTCTTCTAGAGGGTCCGTAGAGTTACTTGCATGTTTTCTTCAAATACTTTAAACTTGGAAAATGGGTTTCTGACATTCGATCATCTCTATCGACTCCCAACGTATCTGTGTGAAGTCTTCTCAAGCTGGAATCAATCAATCTAATGACCTCGCATCGGGGTAAGCGAACGAACCACATGTCATAGTCATTCATCCTCGGATGACTAGCGACCATCTAACATATCTCTAAGTACAACTCGTACTGCAGTAGCTCCAACATCTGGGGCGAGATCTCATCATTAGCAGAAACAACTGGCTCATTCGTCTGCACGCAAAACAGTGCCTCAATCACCATGAATACGCAATACATCAATGGTCATCACATTCTGGCTGGCCTCTATCAGTGGCTCAATCCTCTGGTGCTGATCTGCACGTCCGAGTAATCTCATAAAAGCGATCCATCAAACGCTCACGGCGCGAAAACACAATAAAATGACACCTCTATGCAATCGTAAGTCCCTGGAATCATGCCCTGGTCAGTCCTCGTTCGTAACGAGCTCGTGCTGACCGCAACTCTAGCCGTAGCTCTCTCTGCCCGTATAATCGTGGCAGCAAAAACATAAACCGATATCGATGAGGATAGATCGTGAATGAATATAATGCTATGCAAGGAAATGTACATCCCAAGGTTTCTTAAGCGGAGTAGCGTATCGTAAGTATGCCGCGGAACATACATACGGTACGTCACTCTACTGAAGTCACCTACTCCATCAACCAAGGTCAACCTACGCGACGAAAGTTCGGGTCTAATACCCCCTCGACTAAGTCTACGTTCCGTAAGGTCAAGGCAAGATTCCGTATATATCTAAACGCCCTAGGCTCTGCATAGTCAAACATAGACTCGAACCAAGGTTAACCTAGCGCTCTGATACCAACTTTGTCACGACCAGAAATAGCACGTGACTGGCCCTTGAATCATATGAAGTCTATAGGACCCCATCTAATTCAAGTAAGCCAAAAGCTCAGAAATCTAAAACCATTTTAGAGAAATGTTTTAGTAAAATAAGTCGAATATGCTTTTTAAAATCACAAGTCTTTTCTGAAAATTTCGGCAAAGTTTCCTTTGTAAATACTGGCCCCGAACGGGGTACAACATGATAAATACATGCATCAATGATAAAAGGCATCCCCAAGCGGGAGCTAGCTCTTCATCAATCGACGGCCACAACCACGCAAGCAATATAATATACAACGCCAAAGGGTGAGGATCAAAACTGAAAAGGAAACTCAAATCAACATGAAATCCATAATAATACAACGCACGACTCTAAGGTCGAAATGATAATACAACTCTGGTCTCTAAGTCTGAAATAATATACATGTCTGGTTGATAGAGTTTCTAGATACAACTGAATAAAATAAGTACAATGGTGGTCACGATGCAAGTGAACCCACCTACCAAAGCAAATCACCCGGAATGGAAGCAGTGTGCCAGCAAAGCCGCACGAAACCTGTACGGCAAAAGCTGCAAGAAACTGTGGCACAACAGGGGTGAGTTGCCAACTCGTGAGTAGAAAACATCACCCAGCAAAAATCGTATGTATGACACAATCCTAGGTCAATACGATCAAATATATATAAACCTCAAATGATAAGTCTGAAGCATGAAAAGGTGGCAAGGGTAAACATCTATACATAAGTGTAATCCCATGTTCTCGTGTCAGTGCCTCAGGTAGAAATATATCATGTATATGAGGTATGAATGTAATGCAATGAAATGAGGGAGACAACTGTTTTCTTTTATTTAATAGGATTTCTGTATGTATATAAATCTACTATCATCAATGAAATCAACAGAGGAATCCGTGTCAAGCATCGACACAAACCATAAATCCTAATATCTCAATATCTCAGGCTCCGGCTACCCGGACTGGCCTGTATCATCAAATCTCAAATCTCAGTGCCTCTGTACCTCGGGCTCCGTCAGTCCGAATCGGCCCGTATCATAAATCACACGACCAAGAACGGTATCCTCCGGATATCCGACGCCCCAAACAATCACCGGTAGGCAGTCTGCCCCTGCTGGGCTCATCATCCTCCATGAAATCACTCTCGCCCCGGGGTACCATACCGGGTCCACCATGTACCCGAGACGGTTCATACGACTCCTCGAATCGGGTCTCGATATCCATCTCATAACCGAGAAAACATCATGGTAGACGACTTATACATCACGAGAAAACCGCACTTTTCATTTTAAAAAGAGAGAGAGAGAGAGGTTTATATATATTCTTGTGGTTTTCCCCCAAATCCAAGAAATCTCATGAAAATCCGAAATCCAATCATCAATAGCAGGTCAACAGTGAATATCGGCATAAAACTCCATAATACTGCATAACGGTGAATAATAATATGCATGAAATAGCAAGTAATAACTGCAATGTCTAAACTAGCATATAAAGACGAGTACGCTAATACCATGTCGAACTATCAGTTAACAAGCTATGTCAATGAGTAATATTCTCTAAAGTGTACGTGACATGGCAATTACCGATGATGATGTGTGTGAGCCGGCAAGTAAGTGTATGTGGAACATACGCATCATCGGTAATGGTGCTGGTGTCTTGACAGCATGATCTCAATACTGGCATATGAAAACACAATATAAGCATGCGATGCGATGCGAACAGTAATAATATGCGGGAGCTGAATATAACGCAACAATAAGAAATCTACAATACTATACATATGTCAAAACTGTTTGCCTTTTGAAATAATACGAATCGTGGTGTTTTGAAAATAAGGGCTACGGTGTTTTTAAGAAAAGATACGTCCTTTGAAATATCCGTAGAATCTCTTGGCCTGTCTTTAAAATACCCACGATTCGTTAGTTTTGAAATAGGTAGAAATCGAATCTAGTCTAACAACTACACTAAACTACAGGGCTGAGCTAACAGGCTAATCGAAGAGGGTAAGGAAAACGACGTAAGTCTGAGTCGATATATATATAAATATATAGTCGGTGATCCCGCCTCAATAGTATCACATACGATACAATATCTATAGTATGACATCCTCAAGTCAAGAGTGTGGATCTATCATCAATATATAGCTCGTACGGTAAATCCTTCGTACAGCATCCCAAATCTGGGTACGGGTCAAATATCTCCTTTATCACATTATTCATCTGGTATCTTCATCATCACCTATCGTGAATTGGTACTGATCTACGTCTAGTACAATACTGATAACATATATGTATGCATGCGTGTGTATGAAAACACCACGTCAAAAGGACCCGCTAAAACACCATGTCGTATCTCAAATACAAACCATGTCACATCACCGATCTCACGGCCTCAAGCCCAATCTCATCGACCCATCTCCAATCCCAAGTACTGTCCTCATAATCCGTGTATATGTATACGTATATATATATATATATATATAGTCCCATACCCATGTGTGTATATATGTATATACATATCCCCATATATGCACAAGTAAAATAAATGTATGAATGTGTGTGTGTGTGTGCGTGTGGGTGTAGTCTCAAATCTAGGGTTTCGCAACTAAGAAGCTAAACTAAGTTACTTCTAACTACCCTAAGCTAAACCATGAACACATAACCATATCTTGAATATCCATGTCTCACATAAAAGATATCATATATATAGTATATATATAGCATACTATACATCGAACTGCGGGGGTGCTATACGCCATCCACCCGACTTCCCCCGTAAATATATATCTACTCATATTGCTCTTGCTTGCCGATGTCGATATCGCCATCTTCTTCTTCAACGTCTCGACATCCACGTATGGTACCTACACATATAATCCAATCGTAATGCGTATTAAAATCCAATCGGAAAACCAAAACGGCACATGCTACGCTCATAGGTAAAAACCTATAGCCTCGCACGAAAAACACGACCAAAACCCTAGTCGCTGGCGTTCAAACACCATACGACGGAAAACAATATCAAATATGAAAACCCGAATTAAAATGAAGTCGCAAAACAATGCACCAACACAAAAAAATGATCCCAGATTTTACCCTAGGCGAAATTAGCCAATTTTGAATATGTAAAGGGTCTAGTTTACTGGAGATAAGGCCACAGAACAAAAACGAGTCGATTTCCCACTACTCTGGCCGCAAATTGCGGCCCGAAAAAATTTAATTGCGGCCTGGGTAGAGGGTTAGGGGCTGGGGTCTTGGGTGATGCTTCCTAGGTTCCTGTTGATCTCTCTGTGTTTGCTAATTAATTTTCACGTCACCCGGGTGTTAGCAGATTTCATATTCCCTACAGAATTCCACAAAATACGGATATCGGGGATTTCTAAGTTCGCTAATAGGGGTTCTAGTCTCTGTTTTAGGTCTCCAATCAATCACTACAGGGGTTTAAGGTCAATATTAAGCCTCAATTACACTATCTCAATTCAATTCAAACCCTAACCCTAACTTGGAATTTCAAAGTTTCACTAAACTTCGCCAAAACGATTTCAAACTTGAAGAGAGGCTTAAACAAAAGAAATACTATACTATTTGTGAAAGGATTACCTCATTTGGCAACTCAAGAATTTTCTTGAGTTGTCATAGTGTCCAAAATGCAAGCTTTCTTGGTCCAAAGTGTAGCTAGTGAGCTCATGCACAATTTTTATGAAGTGGGAATGGAGTTTTGATGAAGATTTGATGATGAAGTGGGGGTTGTAGTGGAGGAGGGAGAGGGGGTACTGCCATTGAGAGAGAAGAAGAGAGAAAGATGAAGATGAGAATGAAACAAATGGTTAAGACCAAGGTTTGACCCCTCACCTCTCTCTTCTCTCTCATGCCCATACCCTCACTATTCCATTCTTTATTGTTTTCTTTTCTTTTCATTTTCCTTTCTCTTTTCTTAAAATCAATAACCATGCATGAATCAAGAAATAACCATGAAGGAAAAACCAACAAGTGTTAAAAATGACATGTGCATGTCATGTGCACAAAACACGCTTAAAGCCCGATTAGCAATTTTTAATCGCGATTAGCACTAAATAGTGTCAAACAAATCGTAAAACTTCATAATTTGCATAAATCCAATAAATCACCCTCATTTTAGTAATTTCCATAATTTTCAAAATTTTCCCCAATTTATCGGTATTTAATTATACCGAAATATTAAAATATTCATTATAATTATTATTTAATTATAAAAATTTAAAAAAATAACATTTTATTTTTCTGAAATGTTACAATCTTCCCCCCTTAAAGAAATTCGGTCCCTGAATTTAAATTTAAATCCCTCAATACTAAAACATTTCAGTAAAAGCCTAAGCCGTCGGGGCTCCGAAATCATAAATGCACAAAACACATCGTAGCGCAATGCATGCGCATAAACAATGAGCAGATAACTCAAAATCAAAAATCCATCAAGCATCCTGCAATCATCGGAGTCATGGTGAAGACACCAATGTCAAATCCAATACGAAAACCAACATGATATACATCAAAACTATACATGTAAACATCAAATCTATACATGTAAATATCTGAAGGAAATGCATGCCCAACCGTTTTAAATCGCTGTGCGATGCGCATATCACGGCACAGTGGCGGACGTCTATTTTAAGAAAATAACTATATATATATAATATATATATATACATATCCTTTGTTTAAATATGTACGTCCCGCCATTTTGAAAACAATTTAGAAGGGTTTCCTTTTCGTAAAAGTTTCGTGTCATCTCAGACACGTAGGTGAATACTGAGACTATAGCTCTTTCTTTGGAATTCCCTTCGATATCTATTAATGCATGCAAAATATATCCAGGTACTGTCCTCTGACTAGTCCTGCTCAGCTACTATATCAAGTAGTAAATATCATAAAAACGTACTGCACCATAAGAAATCAATCACAAAATGTGAATAAGAATGCCGCGTGCGTCTGGTGCGTACGGAAATAAAATCCATGAATGTGCCATACATGTGCATAGAAACAATATCTAAGTGTATCGGGTGTGCACGAATGTCACGCCCCACTTCCCAAAAGAAGGTGAAGAGTGGCGCGGTCCGCAACCTAACTGTATTGAAGGTGGTCTATTCAATACAGTTACGTTAAGCGTAAGAATAATCATAGTATGCAGGGTGTGTACCAAAATAAAACAATAAAAGTGAAAGGCATTTATTTCCATTAACCAACTTTATTACATTCCAAGAGAAGGAGCAAAACAAACTAATTGGTTTAATTACATCAAAGAAACAAAGCCCTAAACAAGTGGGCGACAAAGAAAACTAATTAATCCTCCGGTGCCAACTCTGCATAATCTTCGTTAGTTAGTTCCACGCCTAGATCTTCATCATAAAACTCATTCCCATCTAACGGACATTCCAAAATGAGAAATAGAAAGTCCGTCAGCGTGTTATACTCGGGTAGGATTGCCTCATCAGGAAATAGGAGTATAAAAATGAACAGGTGTATATAAGAGTATGATGTATGCATGCAGACATAAAGTAAGGGGTGTAAATGTTTGAAATGTACAAACTTAAGATGTTTTGAAGAGAGGTATATATGAGCATGAGTATGTTGTAAGTTATATGTAGATAAGTAGTAAGAAGTATAGGTGAAGGTAAAAGTTTGTATTAGTTTGTTAAACAAGGGTCCGGATACTCGCGATTATTCTGTTGTGGCCACGGAACAACAAATGGGGAAGTGAAATGTGTCGTTTCACTTCCCGGGATCATGATCGAGTAGTAGGGGAATCCGAGTTCCGAATCTCCTTGCCTAATCAAACTACCCATCCCCTGGTTCAGTGTAAAGGTCTAGAGTTAGTGCGTATACCTTTAGGCATGGAATTTCCACATTGTATGTTATCCACATTTTGGATCATTCGCCCTCAAATAGGGTTAGTAGTCGTCCACATTTTGGACTGGTCACCCTGCCTGCAGGGATCTTCATATTTGTATAGTCGTCCATATTTTGGACTGGTCACCCTGCCTGCAGGGATCTTCATTTTTGTATAGTCGTCCGTACATCAGACTGGTCACCCGGAATATCGGGATCTTCTCAATAAGTATTCCATACCTAGGTCCGCGCATTCTAACCCTAGCCGTATCATATGTCAGGTATGTCATAAACTGGAAATTTTTAAAAAGTATTGATCTCGTTTAATATAGCCTTCCACAACCACTCATTTTATTTTCTAAAGTTCGTAAAGTACTTCGTGTCATCTTAGGGAATGCTTAGTAAAAAGAATAATAGGGTTTAATTGTTGATTGATCGCTTAAGTTGTGATGAAATGTAAAGTGTTCACAATCAAAGATATTTATACCGCAATCAATTAACGGTGTCGATGTAGCGCGTTAATGAATACGGATCGTCCACTGAGATGTATGTTTTGATCGATCTTGTTTTAGATGAGTCGAAATGAAAATGTAAAAGAAAATTGCAAGAAAGTTGATTCAAGATTTGAAAGATTTCAATTCAAGAAACATAAAGAATATAGATCTAGAATCAAGAATTAATAATGTTCAAGAAGATGTCCAAATTGAATGAATTATCAAGATTTGTAAAGAGGCTTGTAGGAATCGATCCAATCGATAGTGATGATGAAGAATTGTGATTACAAATTCTTATCTATTGATGATTTGTTGCTAGATCGATGACGATCAACGATAATTAGGGATCTATTGAAGAAACTAGGGTTTCTCCTGTTGGATATAGTGCCCTCAGAGTCAATTATTGGATCACAGGCACGTGATTGCAATGATTAAGGGAGGACCTATACCGGTAGGACAGTCTTACTCAAGATGATAGTATGCTATCTGGTTTATCTTTATCATCGTGTACTGCTTTAGGTGACCTTACAGGTCGCTATTACACGTTGATAGAGCCCTTAGGATTCTTGTTTGACTGCCAGCAGTATGATGGCGATCATATACGTGGGAGCTGGGGTCTATAAGCGCATCCTTAAAAGGTCCCTAGTCGAAGGAGTTTCGAGACTGGGCATCGATACTCCATTAGTAAACTAGTGTATACAGTCGAGACCCCGACGAGGGGCAGTGGCCAGTCTCACAAACCATTGGTGTCAGTTGGTTCACCTAAGATGTATACAGGTGCTCATTGGGTTATGAGTACACCGGACAGGACTCGCCGGGAACATGCTAGCTGGTATTATACCTGACGTCAGATAGCAGTTCCCTGGTGACATGTGTACAGCTTAGTTCATCGACCTGAGATCGTCATTTGTCTCGTGTGAGTTCCCACTGTGCTTTGATTACTACCCTACCACGGCTCAAAGGAGTCGTGCAAACAGGTTTTAGTTGGGTACAGTCCCGAGCCACATGGCGGCAGTGAGCGGATCGGCAGGGGTTTCGTCTCTCCCGGTATTGGGAGTGAGATCGCGCAGTGTCTAGGAGAGCCATTACACGAAGTCCTTGGCCAAGGCAGGAGATTTACTGGTAGGTATTCCATTAGTATCTTAGGGTGTTCTGGGCTACACTCCGACACGACTTGTACCGCTTTTGGGGGTCTGACTTTTACCAACCCCCTAGGCCCGACATGCGATGCTCATAGACGAACGGACCGGACTGTACGGATATTGTCACTGACAGGCTCAGTAGGGTGCCAAGATGAGTTCGCTCATCGACCTCCCTTTTGGTTAATACCCGGTAGCCCGTTATGTATGGCTAATACCTCTGACGTGCTAGTGGTTAAATCCACAGCCAAAGTATTGATGAGTCTTTAGAGTCCCCCACAGACAGTTTTCAAGTTTCGGGCAAAACGTTGTAGAGGTCGTATGATATATGGCAGGGTTCGATCATATACGTGCAGTAGTGCACGGATCATGATCGGACGGATCATACTAGTGGGCTTTGGTTTAAGCCGGATCTTAGTATTAGATTTGTTGGATTACTTTAGTCTCATCGCATTAGCATTCAGTCGGAATGCGGATGCAGGTATGTATATACAGGTGAGGGGTATCCTTGTGATCCGTCACGAGTTTACTTTAGATGTTGCCGTATCTTTTTGTTGTTGCAAACATTTGGATTAATATTTGCAAATGGAAATTATGAGCTAGAAATCATCATTTAGAGCATTAATGGTGACACATGCACAAGTAATGACCCATGGTCTCTTTCTTTGTGCATGTGTCACATTTTGTGATGGATTTGAGTCTTGATATGATAAGGAGAGAGAGAGGGGCAGCCATGATATGGTGTTAGCTCTTGTATTTTTGAGAAGACTCTCTCACTCTCATCATCATATAACTCAAGAAAGAAAAAGCTTCTTCTTCTTCTCCTTGCTCTAGCTCACAATTTCCATGGATGGCATCACCTTCAACCTTCATCCATACAATGGATGCAAGAGACAAAGTTGTCACAAACATTCTCTACTTCGCCTTGGACACGTTGGCTAGCGAACTTCGTGCCCGAGTTGCTTCGGATGAAGCTGGAGCCCGTAAAAAGACTCGAAGATGTGGTGCCCTTTCCGACGAGGAGACCGAGACCGGAGATGCATCGAGGAGCTTGGGATGGTGGCCAAAGACCGAAGGACACGGATCGATCGGTATGGCTTTCCAACCCCTTCTCTAGTTGCTAGTTGTAGGTTAATGGTTCGATACGGGTTTTAAGCATACGATAGCGCCGGTTTCTAGTTTGAAAAAGTTTTCGTTTCCGCATTTTGGCCTCGGACAGACGGCCGGGGCGCTACCGTAGTCTTACATCTCCTTCTATCCCTTGTCCTTTCGTTGATTAGCATTCAAACTCTAGCCTCTAGGAAATTCAATCATCGATCGTTGATCTCTAATTTGGAGCGAAAACATTCAAGAAAGCATTTCGCTCAAATTAGGTTGTCAATGATTCAATTTCCTAAAGTTTACAAAACTCATAAGACTTAAGAATCGTTCAAGAATTTAATCATCATCATATACATATTTTCTCGATTCCTCCACAAGCGGAGTTTTCACTCAAACATCATGAAAAAGAAAACAATCAAGAATTGACAACTCATCATAATGCTCAAATGTAAAGAAAAGCAAGATCAAGAATTTTCACTTTTTATAAATCAACGTTTCGTTACAATTCGCTCAAAGATTACAAGATTTTGAAGAGAGAACTCAATCTTCGAAACTATCTTCGCATCGTCTTCTTGAGTCACGGATCGTCGTGGATCTCTTGCTCGGATGAAGATCGGCGTCGCTTCAAAAGGCTCGTTGAAGGCTTGCTTTGGCTCGGTAGTCGGCGGATCTTGATTTGGATCAAATTGTGTCACTCAATTTGATTTTGAAATGATTTGGATCTATAATTTTCACTACTCAAAATGATTTCCCTCCAAATTCAACAACCTCCAAATTCTAGATCTAGATCCATTTTTATAACCACTCATTTGAATCTTCCCTCCAAAGCTAGGTTGTTAGAGAGAGTCTTCTAGAAAAAGTTTGTTGGAGGGAATATTCTAGAATAAGTTTGTTGGAGGGAATATTCTAGAATGAGTTTGTTAGAGGGAATATTCTAGAAGAAGGTTGTTACAAGGAGGCTTCTAGAAGAAGGTTGTTGGAGAGAGCCTTCTAGAATAAGGTGGTTGCAAGGAATATTCTAGAGTGAGTTTGTTATGCAGAGCCTTCTGGAAGAAGCCACGTGCTCTTTGGGAGTCTTCTGGAAGCTTGGACGTTACAAGAAGCCACGTGGAGGAATTTGAAATGCTGACGTGTCCAACTAGCCGCGGATCCGCGGCAGATCGGCCAACTCGGCCGCGGATCCGCGGCCGTTTGGTGTATTTGCTGCATGGAATTCTCAGGGTACTCTGGTGTTGGCTTTGTGGCACTTTTCTGGTGTCTGGAATATTTTTATACTTTCTTGTTTACTGCCAGATCACAAGTCTTGGACTTGACGTATTTTATCAGCACTTTTAACAGTTCCGGCTCTTTTTCCTGGAATTTCCTGCACACAATCTCGAGACAAGTGTTGCGATATACAAAGATCATGCGTGCAATAATAAACACACAATTTCCCTCAAAATGTTGGTTATAATATATAACACATGTTATTTGGTATTTTACAGACGAATTGCTAATATGTGTTATATTTATACCAAACACTTTTAGATGATTGCAAATAGTAGGGAAATTGATGTGTTAAAAATGCAATATTTTCGACTGATCAAATTCTCCAAAACTTAATTTTGGTCGTCTCAAGCAAACATCTTTTATTTAAGAGAAGCAGAAAATATAAGAAAAAGAAGAAAAAAAACTAACTAGCACACTTTCGTAGGCAACACGATTGCACTGAGCTCGTGCAACAAGCCTTTAAACCTCTAGGTGTCCCTAGTAGGAGAAGTGTTGTCTCCTGAGGGTTTTCAGCGGATTGCACCCACAAAATCCAATAATAAAAGGAAGACCGTGAAAGTTACATGTAAAGATAAGAATTATAAAAGAAAGACTTTGAATATTAGAGTTTCCAACTATACTAGTTTTTCGGTTGCCATGAGCCCTATCTTAATAGTCATGAAAAGATGTTAGAAATCACATCATCCCTCAATAAAACATCGTCTTTATTCTTCATTCCTATCTTTCTTCCAAACACCGATCATATACTCCTACGTGTGTGTAAGAGACATCCCTACACTCGGAGAATTCAATTCAAGCTATCATACTCTTGTCCATCGACCTCAGTACTTTTTAATGTGATGAATATTTAGATGAGATTGCTCACACATTTTTCATGCGACCGTTAATACTTCTTGAGGTACTAACCGACCGATTACTAATGTGCTTGCTTATTAGGTGTATTAGTATTTTCCTCGTCTTGCACCACCTAAGGCTTAGCAGTGACTCCCAAACCAGTTGGTCTAAGGCACTAGGTGATGAAGAACCCTCGCTATATTTTTTTATTGCTGCCTTGGTGATAACAAAACCAGTGTTCATTTTTTTCTTAACACCATTTATATATTTTATTTATTTATTTATTATTTCCTTCATACTTTGGCTTTTAGACAAGAGCATTTCAAGGTATCCTCTACTATCCCGAGTTTCAAGACGTGTGTAAGTGCGTATAGTAGGGTATCAACGTTCAAATGTTTAGCTTCCAGAATAAGAACTATTTTTCAGACTTATTTTTATCCTCAGATTAGTGACTTCCTTCATCTTACTAACCCTTGGGACAACGGCTCATAACTACTTATTACTAGTTCGTTTAAGAAAACTTCTAATTTTCTTGGTTTTCTTAAATTTTTCTAATCTTTTGGATGTAATTTTTCACTATCTAATCTTTTATTATAAAATTAAATATTAAATATTTTTATCTTTTGAATTTTTTTTAAATTTTTATATGTTTTTTTTAAATGTTTTGTGCTTATGCAAAGTATGATGCAACATGATGCGTAAATAAGCACAAACCTCCCCCAAACTTGTTTCAACAGTGTCCTTACTGTTGCCTTCTGCTAGATCTCAAAAAACTGTAAGCTTGGGAGGACAATTTATTAGCGGGGACAAGAAACATGGACGTGAAAACCTCCCCCAAACTTATTTTTGGCTCACCATTTTGAGTAAAAAAATTTATTTTCAAGAGCCAGATTATAACCCCCCCTAAACTTGAGTTAAACAATGTTAAGCTTTGAAGATCACAAGAGGGGGTCAAAATTATTGGTCAATGCCAAGCTTTGCAAAGACCAAAAGTCAACACCAACCATTCGAAGATTTTATCCGTGTAGTGCACCGGTTGGTGGAAAACAAGTTGAAAAGAGCCAAGAAGAAGTGGGGAAAAGATAAATGGTGTGAAAGAATGTTTTTGCATCTCGTTTTGGAGAGACGACTCAATGATTGTGATGGATTACTCGCATTCTCGTGACTGTCAAGGAGAAGGGGTGGAGGTTCAATTTTTTCGTTTTGGAGATGATTCATCTCAACACCCGTATTTGCTAAGAATGCAAGTTTATCAACGAAGCTTTCATCGATATCGTGAAGAATAATGTCATTGGCAAGAACGGGATGATACTCAGACTCCAGAATAGGTTCATCATCGAAGTTAGATGTTGATTCGGACAACTCGAAAGAAGGGTCCGTATGTGTATGATACATATCTGGATCAAACAACAACGTATAAAGGAAGTCTGGATCTGTATCATGAAGCTGATCAAATTCGCTGTTGTCGACATCCATTAATTCGACAGAACATACTCGAGCATGAGGATCGGAGGGTTGACTTCCCAAATTGTAAATGTTGAGCTCAATTGACCTATTCCCGAAAGATAGGTTCATAGAGCCGTTTCTACAGTAGATTATAGCATTGGAAGTAGCCAAAAAGGGGCGACCAAGAATCACCGGAATTTGATTCCGTGGGTTCACTATAGGCTGTGTATCAAGAACAATAAAGTCCACAGGGAATACAAATTCCCTGATTTTTATCAACACATCCTCAAGCTCACCCCTAGGTTTGGTGATTGATCGGTCGGCCATCTGGAGAGTTATGTTCGAGGGATTTAACACTCCGATACCTAGTTGCTCATAGACTGAATATGGAAGCAAGTTAACACTAGCGCCAAGGTTAAATAAAGCACGGTTAATGTGTTTATCCCCAATAGAAATAGAAATAGTAGGGCAACCAGGGTCCTTACGTTTCCTTGGTAATTGTTGGGGAAAAACCGTGTCTACAGTAGTCGACATGAAAACATTTTTAGGCACTTGAGTCTTCCTCTTCCTAGTGCACAAGTTCTTAAGAATTTTCACATAGGACGGAACTTGTTAGATGTTGGAGATAGTGCCCTCAGAGTCAATTATTGGGTCACAGGCACGTGATTGCAATGATTGAAGGAGGACCTATCCCAGTACGACAGTCTTACTCGAGATGATAGTATGCTATCTAGTTTACCTTTATCATCGTGTACTGCTTTAGGTGACCTGACAGGTCGCTATTGCACGTTGATAGAGCCCCTAGGATTCTTGCTTGACGACCAGCAGTATGAGGGCGATCATATACGTGAGAGCTGGGGTCTACAAGCATATCCTTAAAAGGTCCCTAGTCGTGGGAGTTTCGAGACAGGGCATCGATTCTCCAGAGTAGACTAGTGTATACAGTCGAGACCCCGACGAGGGGCGGTGGCCAGTCTCATAAGCCACTGGTGTCAGTTGGTTCACCTAAGATGTATACAGGTGCTCATTGGGTTATGAGTACACCGGACAGGACTCGCCGGGAACATGCTAGTTGGTCTTATACCTGACGTCAGATAGCAGTTCCCAGGTGACATGTGTACAGGTTAGTTCATCGACCTGAGATCGTCATTTGTCTCGTGTGAGTTCCCACTGTGCTTTGATTACTACCCTACCACGGCTCAAAGGAGTCGTGCAAACAGGTTTTAGTTGGGTACAGTCCCGAGCCACATGGAGGCAGTGAGCGGATCTTCAGGGGTTCGTCTCTCCCGGTATTGGGGGTGAGGTCGCGCTGTGTCTAGGAGAGCCATTACACGAAGTCCTTGGCCAAGGCAGGAGATTTACTGGTAGGTATTCCAGTAGTATCTCAGGGTGTTCTGGGCTACACTCCGACACGACTTGTACCGCTTTTGGGGGTCTGACTTTTACCAACCCCCTAGGCCCGCCATGCGATGCTCATAGACGAACGGACCGGACTGTACGGATATTGTCACTGACAGGCTCAGTAGGGTGTAGGATGAGTTCGCTCATCGACGTCCCTTTTGGTCAATAGCTGGTGGCCCGTTACGTATTGGCTTATACCTCTGACGTGCTAGTGGTTAAATCCACAGCCATAGTATTGACGAGTCTTTAGAGTCCACCACACTTTCAGTTACTCAAGCTTTCCGGCGAAACGCTGTAGAGGCCGTATGGAGATATGGCAGGGTCCGATCAGATACGTGTGGTATTGCACGGATCAGGATCGGACGGTTTGTACTAGTGGCCGTATGGATATATGGCAGGGTTCGATCAGATACGTGCGGTATTGCACGGATCAGGATCGAACGGATATTACTAGCCGGCTTTGTTTTAAGCCGGATCCTAGTTTAGTACAGTGTAGATTTTGTCTCTTTGCATTTGTATCCGGACGGAATACAGATGCGGGTGTGTATGCACAGTATCGGGGTTTTCCTATAATTTATTACGGGACCAGTTTTATGGAGTTGCCAGTTTGCATTCCGTTCCGGCCGGTTTTCCTTTGTTCTTTCCCGGCCGGACTTTTCCGATAGAGGGGGTTATTTGCAAGTTTGCAAATAACATTTTGTGGAGGGTTTATTTGTGAGATGGGTGATTATGATAGCATCTTTAGATTCCTTTTCCATCTTTTCTTTTGTTGCACCATTACTTGCATTAATTGAGATAAGAAAGGGTATGGTTTGGATGTAAGTTTGTTATGATGGTGTTTTGGTGTGGTCACCTCTTCTCATCTCCTACACTCACCTCCCTCTTATGGTTTTTTTTTGTTTTCCTCCACCATTCTCACACATATATGGTCGGCCACTTCATGGAATTGGAGTGGGGTTGATTTCATTTTGGTGTGGCAAAAATTAAGCATCCATCTCATTTTAGCTTGCCACCAAAATTCCCAAGTTCATATCTTGTTGATTCCTCCATCAAGGCAACTTCACAAACTCCATGAGACATAGACTCTACACTACACATTCTACAGCAAATCTTGGGCATGTCGACTTGCCAGCTTCATGCCCGAGTTGCCTCGGTATTGAGGTGGGAGCCTGTAAAAGATGCAGGCGACGTAGTGCCCTTCCGGCGAGGAGATGGAGACCGGACATTCCACAGGAGATCGGGACGGCAAAGAGAAGACCGGAGGACTCGGATCACTCGGTATATCTCTAACCCGTCTTGTAGTTAGCTAGAACTAGTTTAATGGCCCGATGCGGGGTTTAGTGCGCGGTGGTGCCGGTTTGCTAAGTTCGCAAAATTAAAGTTTATCACCGCTTCCGCATTTAGCCGTCGGTTTGACGGCCGGGGCGCCGCCGTGCACTTACAGTGGTATCAGAGACTCGCCATTAACTTCGTCTAGCTTTGTTTGATGTGTTTGCATTTCCGATCGACCAAAATTCCAAAAACCCGCGTTTTTCTTTACATCAGTTTTCTGTCGAAATTTTTTGAAGTCCAAAAACTTTTCAGGTTGTCTCAGAATGATGTGCAGGGAGTTCTAAGAACACTGGAAAAATTCGACAACACGATCCCTCCGTACGACCGCGGAACCGCGGCCATTACCACTCTGGAGGCCGCGGATCCGCCGCATGAATGATGGATCATGTCATCATTTTTTTGCAGTAAGCTTGTGGGCTAAAAATAGGGGTTTTGGAATATTAAAATTGGGCCCAGAATTTCTTGATCTCCTACAGTATTGCTTGGGGGCCCACTTGTTAATTTTTGATCGATCGGATATTTTAAACACATTATTTCACAGTATTTACATTATATCTGCGACCGTGAATGTCACTCGATCGGTAAATCCGGTCTAACTGCTATAGCCCGGTTAGACGGATTTGCGAACGTGACTTTCACGTTGATGTTCTGTGTTTTGCTGTGTTGTTGCGGATCGGTCGTGGGGGATAGCCTGGATGCAATGCTAGTACAGTTTTGTTGTATTATGTACATTTGATATTGCGGAGCGAGCGTCCGACATGTGGACTGCCGTCACTGCCTGTTTGTATTATTATTTTGGGGCACGACCAGGTTGCGGTCGATGTACCTTCTGTATGTATATTTTACTTTCTGTACTAGGATTGCCCCGCGGTGGGGTGCACGGATAGCCGGGTTCTGGAGGGCAACAAGCCCGCATCTCATGGCATTGGGACGGAGGGGGCTTCAGTCTGGAATTGGCGGGCTATTCGCCGCACTCGTAGGGGTACAGGTTGACCCAGGAGGGGTGCCCAAGTTACCGGATTCCGTGAAGTGCTGGGTGGTCCATTCACGGTGCTGAAGGGGGCTGCCTCGCTTCAGGTTTTGGCGGGTGACTTGCCGCGCCCGTAGGGGTCTAGGATTTCATTGCATAGGCTATCCACACGACCAGGGGAACGTCGGGTTTCAGTAGTGGCTCTGTGAAACCCGGGGATCCCAGATATCTGTATTGTTCTGTGATGCTGTACATTTCTGTGATGTTGCATTTTATTCACGCCTTGAGCGAATATAATATATTGGTATATATATTAGTAGATGTTGTATATATTTTTCATCCGCGCTAGTCCAGTCCCCGCTCTGCCGTTAGTTAGCTAACCTAACGGGTGATGACGGGACCCAGTGGCGAATGCGGATGGCATATACGTACATCAGTATATTTTTGTTCTTTGTGGTGTGATCAATTGATGGGACTGCATTGATTCGGATCAATGCAAGTTAAAACAAACCTATTCTGATGTTGTTGGAACACTTTTCAAAAAGCTGTTATTGCAAGGACGTTCACTTTTGTTTTGCATCGTGGTATTCATTTGGAATATCCTGCTCCTCGGTCGACGAGGCAAGGGCCGAGATCCCTTCACCGGGAGTGACCCCTTGGACAGAAGTTTGCGTCAGGGTATTAACTTCACTATAGCCGATTACTTTTGCTTTGCATCGTGGTATTCATTTGGAATATCCCGCACCCCATTCTACGGGGAAGGAGCCGAGATCCCTTCACCGGGAGTGACCTCTTTAGTAAAGGTTTTTGTCACTATATTTTCTAAAAAGCTATCCGTTCCTTCAACGATATCAAGTTCATTACGTTAAAGGTTTTCGCCAGAAACCATTCGTAGCCCTCCGTCGTTTCATATGGGTAGTCAATAGTATTCAAGCTGTGTTTGTTGGCCAAAGTCAAGGCACAGTGTTTGGTAGCTGTTGGTTATTCATATGCAGCATAGATAGATGCGTTGGTTTGAAACAGTCGTACTGCCTTGTTGGCCAAAGTCAAGGGTAGGTACGGGTGGATTCAAATTAACCTGGAGAATGACGGGTAGAACTTGACATGTGACTTATGATTTGTTGGCCAAAGTCAAGGTCATAAGAGCATGGGGTAAAAATCACATCGGGAGTTTCAAAAGAACTGAAACTTTCCAGATATGCGCATACCTTCTGGAGTGTTATAGCGTGAACGGATTCCGTCACGTTATCATGCGATGATAGTTGGATCCCGATTCCCACTGATGAGTTGGTTTACTCCTCGGGTGACCCCGACTAATTCTTCTTTCAGGTTTGGAGGAGAGTTTGAGGTACAGTAGGAGGTTTCCTGATTAGATAAATTGGTAACCGTTCTGATCTAGGTTAGAGTGCACGCTGAGTGTTTCTTTTCTCTCTCTCTTTGGCAGCGACCATTGACCCGACCCTAGACTATGACTCAGTGACCAAGTTGACCGAACCTTCTTAACACTGGCTTTTGGATTGTCAGAGTTGCAGACCTCATTGCCACTCCTACTTTTACCCTTTTCTCCAGGACACCCCGTATTACTACGAACGTCTACTTCCATTGGACAAAACCATCGTATGGTTAGATACGAACTCGAAGGAATTCGAGGATGGTTTCCGGTTCTGGAGAAAACGGATAGGATTATCCAGTTGTCTTTTCCCTTTTACCTTCTCTCAAGTTGTGAGTACTCCTTGGTTTAGCAGATAGTACACCTATTATGCAAATTGGATAGTCTTCTTCCAAACCTTAGGCTGGTGCCGACCGGTAGGGAATGAAGAAAACCAATTAGCCTAAACGGTGTGCAGAAGGTATTAAGATTAAGACAAAGACCGGGATTAGTAAGAGGGCAAAGTAAATTGCGACTGATATTCACGACCAAACCAAGTATTTCTTCGCCAATCCTAAATCACCTTTGTATTTCTCCAGGACACTCCGTATCACTACGAAGATCCACAGTTTATTGGATAATCCATCGTATGGTTATATACGAACTCGAAAGGAACTTGTTCCAGTTCGGGGATGGATTCTGGTCCAGGAGAAATAGGAATAAGGTTTATTCAGTTGTCTTTTATCTTCACCTTCTCTCGCATTGCGAGTGCTCCTAGGATTAGGACAGTACACCCATTATGCTTACTGGATAGTCTTCTTCCAAACCATAGGCTGGTGCCGAACGGTAGGGAAGGAAGAAAACCATTTGGCCTAAGGGGTGTGCAGAAGGTAATGACTAAAGACATATAAATGGATTTGGAGAGGTGGCAAAGAATTATACGGTTATAGTTGTGAATCTGGATAATGGTAGAGGCATTACTAGGAATACCAGGATACCCCATCAAAACATTTCAATGTTTCAGTTCACTGTGTAATGTTAAAAGAAAACTGATTTCCCGATTGGACACTTGCTCCAGGGTATGCATTTACCAGGTTTGATCCTCACATCTGTATGGTTTTACAGATGATGAGTGGGAGTAAGTTATTGGGAATAGGGTGATCATCCTCATTATATCGGGATTCGTTGTAATCGGTGATATTTGAGGAGATCATCTGGGCTGTTTGCCGGTCGGCAAATATTTGGTTTTGAATATCCGCTGTTGTGCACCAATTTCAAATTGATATATCTGTACGTCTATTTTCATAGAGTGAGATATACCTTTTGATATTATGTCGATGACATTTACCTATATCAGTGGATGGTTAGGTAAGGAGCATTAAACAGCGGTGTAATTCTTCTTAACCATAAGTACAGTTTTCAACCTACGACACACAGTGAAAGAGTTGTCAGACTCAGCGGACTTATACAGAGAAATTGTATGTTGTCCAGTGTCCATTAGGACAGAGGGGTTGGTCCTCATACTATATTCTGTTTACTTTTAACTTCTCTAGTTCTTAGACATGTGTTTCGTAGAAACACAGGGTGTAAGTTTTGAGGAGTTATAGGTATTTGAATAGAGTAGAGAACCAAGTGTAGCAAGTATCGGGATTCTTCAAGGTGATCGAAGATGTAGATACTTGTGTATGGTATTCAGTTGATAGTAATGATAAAGAGAAATTGCTTCTCTTTCAGGTTACTCATAATTGGAAGCATTCCTAAGTTGAGTAACGCTGATCGGCCTCTCTCCATTTAGTTGACATGCACTGGAGACAGCTGCATGATTTGAATCTGGTTCAATTAAATCAGTGCCTCTGGTTCTATATTAGATATAGTACAGTTCATATCTTAACATTGTTAAGGTACGGGGAGTTGTCCGGCTTATGATTAAAACCAGGCTCTGGATAACTCAAGGCACGTTTCTGTAATGGTTGTTTGTGGGTTGACCCAGGCTGTGACGAGGGTTGACTTTCTACTATAAGAAAGATCAATAGTGATATTGTTCTTGACTCGCCACAGTTTTAATAAAAATGGATTTTTTCAAAAACAGTAGTGGGAGTATGGTAGAACTGGAAGTGATTCCAGAACCGCAAACGATTACTGAAGATTTGATAAGGAACCTAAAGATTCAATCTGATTTGACATTCCATTGGCCACTCCGCAGATAAGGTGGGTAACTTCAGGCACCCGAGAGGTACTCCGGTAGCCTCAAGGACGGTGACAGGGAAGTTCTTGTTTACCCACACTTGCCATTGTTGTTGTTCCAGACTGCGAGACCCGGCAGGAGGATGATATAGCGTCGTTCTAAACTAGCTTTAGAAGTGCACATCTATATGACTCTGCCAGAGGGTTTTCGTAGTCAGTGGGAGCAGCGGAAGCATTGGTAGACATCAGGCTTATGTCTATTTATAGACTAAAGCAGATATAGCGGAGTTAGATCATCTGTTTCTGATGTGACAGTCATAGGTTTGACGTCATCAGAATAGGGGATGGATCTGTTGAGAAGGTAGTAGGAAGTGATATTCCTATACTACGATCGGTTATATTTTGGTCGTCACACAGTGGTTTCTCCACATGGGACTTGGACATTATATCAGACATACTGGTTACTAGATCTATGGTTTTAGATCTAGATTTGGGTGGTTTCCCAATCAGGGTACTTTGACAGCATTCTAAGAGTATTTAGAATGGACGACTCCTGGCATGGTAGTGTACCTGCAGGTAATGGAGTCACCCTCTCTAAAGGTGTCTTATAGACTAAAGTAGAGAGGGATGTGCATGATTGGCAGATCACTTGCTTAGGCAATTGAGTCAATCATGAGATGTCAAGTACCACACCAGATGTTGTTCTTGCACTAGATGCAATAAGTTGATATTGATCCAATCCTGGAGGAACAGTCGGAAGCAGTTTTAGAACATAAGTGAATGTTCTAGGGATATGATAACGGCTGCCTCCTTTAGGAGACGGTTATCACTCCAGGCTTCCAAGGTGACATGGACGACAAGGAGGTTGTCAGAGTTATAGTTTTCCCTCTGACGAGGGACAGTATTCTGGACAGGTGATCCAGGCAGATACTGAGGGAGGCATGGCGCAGGATACTGATTAAGTTCAGTTGACGATATAGTCTAAGAAGTTTGGATTTGGAGTTCATTTATGAACTAGGTCCCATCAGACATCCAGACATTCCAAGACAGGTATTGCTCATTTCGGGAGTTGGCTTTCTCCGCGAACTTGAGATATAGAGAGACATAGAAAGAAACATCTAGATGGATCCACTCACTGAGGTTAATCCTCGAACGCAAGAGTTTCGCAAACATGCTTTGTGAGACTGACTAGTAGAGGAGTTGGGTGTTTGGTATCACACGGGCTGTGAGTATGCAACATCGCAATAATTAGCCTTGAGTGCAAGTGGGAGATTGTTGGAGATAGTGCCCTCAGAGTCAATTATTGGGTCACAGGCACGTGATTGCAATGATTGAGGGAGGACCTATCCCGGTACGACAGTCTTACTCGAGATGATAGTATGCTATCTGGTTTACCTTTATCATCGTGTACTGCTTTAGGTGACCTGACAGGTCGCTATTGCACGTTGATAGAGCCCCTAGGATTCTTGCTTGACGACCAGCAGTATGAGGGCGATCATATACGTGAGAACTGGGGTCTACAAGCATATCCTTAAAAGGTCCCTAGTCGTGGGAGTTTCGAGACAGGGCATCGATTCTCCAGAGTAGACTAGTGTATACAGTCAAGACCCGGACGAGGGGCGGTGGCCGGTCTCACAAGCCACTGGTGTCAGTTGGTTCACCTAAGATGTATACAGGTGCTCATTGGGTTATGAGTACACCGGACAGGACTCGCCGGAAACATGCTAGTTGGTCTTATACCTGACGTCAGATAGCAGTTCTCAGGTGACATGTGTACAGGTTAGTTCATCGACCTGAGATCGTCATTTGTCTCGTGTGAGTTCCCACTGTGCTTTGATTACTACCCTACCACGGCTCAAAGGAGTCGTGCAAACAGGTTTTAGTTGGGTACAGTCCCGAGCCACATAGAGGCAGTGAGCGGATCTTCAGGGGTTCGTCTCTCCCGGTATTGGGGGTGAGGTCGCGCTGTGTCTAGGAGAGCCATTACATGAAGTCCTTGGCCAAGGCAGGAGATTTACTGGTAGGTATTCCAGTAGTATCTCAGGGTGTTCTGGGCTACACTCCGACACGACTTGTACCGCTTTTGGGGGTCTGACTTTTACCAACCCCCTAGGCCCGCTATGCGATGCTCATAGACGAACGGACCGGACTGTACGGATATTGTCACTGACAGGCTCAGTTGGGTGTCAGGATGAGTTCGCTCATCGACGTCCCTTTTGGTCAATAGCTGGTGGCCCGTTACGTATTGGCTTATACCTCTGACGTGCTAGTGGCTAAATCCACAGCCATAGTATTGATGAGTCTTTAGAGTCCACCAAACTTTCAGTTACTCAAGCTTTCGGGCGAAACGCTGTAGAGGCCGTATGGAAATATGGCAGGGTCCGATCAGATATGTGTGGTATTGCACGGATCAGGATCGGACGGTTTGTACTAGTGGCCGTATGGATATATGGCAGGGTTCGATCAGATACGTGCGGTATTGCACGGATCAGGATCGAACGGATATTACTAGCCGGCTTTGTTTTAAGCCGGATCCTAGTTTAGTACAGTGTAGATTTTGTCTCTTTGCATTTGTATCCGGACGGAATACAGATGCGGGTGTGTATGCACAGTATCGGGTTTTTCCTATAATTTATTACGGGACCAGTTTTATGGAGTTGCCAGTTTGCATTCCGTTCCGGCCGGTTTTCCATTGTTCTTTTCCGGCCGGACTTTTCCGATGGAGGGGGTTATTTGCAAGTTTGCAAATAACATTTTGTGGAGGGTTTATTTGTGAGATGGGTGATTATGATAGCATCTTTAGATTCCTTTTCCTTCTTTTCTTTTGTTGCACCATTACTTGCATTAATTGAGATAAGAAAGGGTATGGTTTGGATGTAAGTTTGTTATGATGGTGTTTTGGTGTGGTCACCTCTTCTCATCTCCTACACTCACCTCCCTCTTATGTTTTTTTTTTGTTTTCCTCCACCATTCTCACACATATATGGCCGGCCACTTCATGGAATTGGAGTGGGGTTGATTTCATTTTGGTGTGGCAAAAATTAAGCATCCATCTCATTTTAGCTTGCCACCAAAATTCCCAAGTTCATATCTTGTTGATTCCTCCATCAAGGCAACTTCACAAACTCCATGAGACATAGACTCTACACTACACATTCTACAGCAAATCTTGGGCATGTCGACTTGCCAGCTTCATGCCCGAGTTGCCTCGGTATTGAGGCGGGAGCCCGTAAAAGATGCAGGCGACGTGGTGCCCTTCCGGCGAGGAGATGGAGACCGGACATTCTGCAGGAGATCGGGACGGCAACGAGAAGACCGGAGGACTCGGATCACTCGGTATATCTCTAACCCGTCTTGTAGTTAGCTAGATCTAGTTTAATGGCCCGATCCGGGGTTTAGTGCGCGGTGGTGCCGGTTTGCTAAGTTCGCAAAATTAAAGTTTATCACCGCTTCCGCATTTAGCCGTCGGTTTGACGGCCGGGGCGCCGCCGTGCACTTACATTAGATAGCATCTAGGAGAGGGATGTTGATGTTCACTTGCTTAAACATTTCCACAAGCTTCTCCATTTGGGCATTGGGTTTGTTGGGCCTCAACCTTTCTGGAAATGGAGCTTTATCAATAAGCGTTGGGTCCAAAATTTGTGGAGAAGTTTGTGGGGGTGGGAAGGATGAAGTGGGTGGAGGGTTCGAGCCTTTGGGAAAACGGAGAATAAGCTCGGAAGAAGAAGAAGGTAAATTGGACGAAATAGGGTAAGAAGTAGAAGTGGGAGTGGAAGTGGAAGTGGAAGTCGGGGTCTTAATGTTCAATTCATCATTATCAATTTGTTCACCCACATGATTGTCTAGCACTCTTCCAGATCTCAACGTGGTAAATGCATCCACATTAGTGTAATGTGAAGGTCCAGGATCAGGTAGAGGTTGAGATGGAAGATTCCCTTTCTCTCTAGCACTTATTTCGGCTGTTAACTGTGCAATTTGTGCTTCTATCGATTTAATAATCTCACCTTGGGTGGAGGTGGTTTTCCTTATATCATCGATAGAAGACTTAATATCAGCCGACATTTGAATAGAATTTGTCAGAAGCAAACTCATGGTTTGTTCAAGTGCAGAGGTGTTATTGGTACCGGCAGAAAAAGGATCAAAATTGTTGACCGGGTTTTGAAAAGGTTGCGATTGAAAGGGGTGCTGACTCAGTTGTGGTGGTTGCTGTTATGGTGGAAGGACCCATTGAAAGTTATTCTGGTTTAGATCCTTGTATTGAGTTTGGTGTTGGATCCAAGAAAGATCAGGATGATTCCTCCAATCTTGATTATATGAGGAAGAAGAAGGATCGTTTCCAGGTCTTTGCTGAAATGCAGCATTAGTGTAACCTTGAAACGATACATTCAAAGGACATTCTTTCGTCAAATGTGATGGGTTTGAACAGGAGCCACACACAGTCTTGCGAAGTGTGTATTGGTTTAGGGAGGCTGAAGAGAACTTGTTTTCTAGAACGTCGAGTTTCCTTTGTATTGCGGCCATTTCGGCTCTCATTGTGACAGAAATATCGAGCTGATTGATATCTTCCCTAGGCGGTGGTGGTCTAACACTTTCCCATTGTAATGTGTTTTGGGCTAAATCTTTTAGGTATTTCCAAGCTTCACCATCATCTTTAGACAGGAATTGACAATGACACATGGTTTCAAGCATCTGTTTAGTCATGAGATCAATACCCTCATAGATAACTCAACACAAATCCCATCTGGGGATTCCGTGATGAGGGCATTGTAAAAGAAGGTCCTTGAACCGTTCAAAGCATTTCCAGAATGGTTCATTGGGAAGTTGGGTGAATTTGAAGATTTCGCTCCGAACACGGCTGGTCTTATGATTAGGATAAAATTTCTTAAGGAATGCTGCAACAAATTCATCCAATTTTGAAATAGAATGTGCGGTTGTATTATAAAGCCACTTCTCGGCTAAATCGCACAACGTGAATGGGAGAAGACGTAAACGCATAGATCCAAAGACAGTTGTGATGTTCCAATCATTGCGCATACATTTTCAAATTTGGATATAAAAACGTATGCGTCTTCAGACTCAAGACCGTGAAATTTGGGTAACAGTTTGATAAATTGGGGGTTGATTTCAAAATTTTTCCCGTTGGCAGGTGGTATAGAAAGATGGGTGGGAAGGGGAACACGTGTTGGATAGCATCTCTCTTGGAGAGAAATGCATGGAGGTTTCTGCGCACCTGCGGGCGGTGGCAGAGTGGTGTTAAAGTTTGATGGAAATCTGTCCATCGCGGTCGTAGTGGGTGGTGGGAAAAAGAAAATGTAGAAATACCGACTTTGGGGTCGATGGGGGAAACGCGGACAAGACGGGCACTGGAATCCCGTGTCCAGCCGAGCTTGCACTAATGGGTTTAGCACAAGTGGCAGCGTTGTGATAATTAGGGGAAAAGTTGGTTGGTGTTTGATTTGAAAAATACGGTTTTTGAAAAATCAAATCACAAAAAATGCACACACCACCCTAGATATAGTGGTCACCTAGGTCAAGGCTCTAGACCGCTCCTAGACTTCCAGAAGACAAGTCGCAAGATAAATCCTCTACTGCCTCTTTATCCCTTCTGCGGCCAGGTAAGTGCCAGATAAGTGGGAAGTTCTCCACTACGTAAGTAGTGGGCCTAAATAAGTAACCACTTGCCTTAGACACACTTGCCTTAGACACCACAAAAAAAACGCGGATAAGCAATAGATTACCCACGACCTCCTTCTGTCCTAAGTGAGCGCGACGGTCCTTAGAGTCTTGTCTAGATATTTTTTAATTAATGAAAGGTAATGCGGATGCAAGTTTGTGATTTTTGGGGCTTAGGAAGGATAATGAACTCTCCACCTAATCTGAATTTGGTCTTTGCCCCTTAATTTCCGTATTAAAATATGCAAACAACCAAGATCAAAGACGCAACAATTTTTCTTTTTGCGGCGCTGTGAATTTTTGCAAAGAAACCTGCAGAAATTGGTTAATGGAGCAGAGCAGGGAGGAGATAAGAAAGACAGAGATATACTTGAGAGTTTTCGTGCACTGAAACCCTAAGAACGTCGCGCTTCCGCCGTGTTAAGCCTCTTATACCGTGGATCCGCGGTCCATTCGTTTGATCAGTGCACAAAAATTTCAGGAACTGTTCCAATTGTCTCACTGAGCTATCTGAGATGCTCTGAAAATTTTTCCACTTGCTCCACAGATTCCAGATTTCCTCGCAACAAATAACAACAAATCGTTAAGCGTTTGTTATGAATTTTGATCTAAAAATTGATGGAATAATAAATTTTTCAACTCAAATTTCAAAAACGAACAAATTAGCACACTATCCCCGGCAACGGCGCCATTTGATTGATCTTCTAAGTTGTGATGAAATGTAAAGTGTTCACAATCAAAGATATTTAACCACAATCAATTAACGGTGTCTGTTCCCGCCAAAAATTTCTACGCAAAGGAGTCCAAGGTATCAAATGGCAGTGATACGCTTAAAGAAATGCGAACCAGTATCTTCCGGCCTATATTTTGATAAACTCCCAAAAGAGGAACTATAAAATTCTAATGGTATTGGAAGCATCTCGAAAAACCCTTCGATTTGATATATTATGGGCCTCATAATTCATCCGGGATCAAAAGTTATGAGGTATCACGTGTCCACACGTGATGGACCTTTAAGAACCCGCTGGAGGAGTTAAAAGATATAATAAAAACTCAGAAAAGACCCCAATGGGGCATCACGTGCTCACACGTGACCATGGGTCACGTGCAGACATGTGATGGGCTCTTAAGGCCTCTAAAATAATGAATAGAATTAAATTCTAAAATCTGTTCCCTGATTAAAAATCAGAAGTTACCTCAATGAGGTATCACGTGCTCACACGTGACCAATGGTCACGTGTTGACACGTGATGGTTAAAACAACAATATAAACAAGCGGCTGTTAAAAGAACCAATTTGGGGGTCACGTGCTCACACGTGACCAAGGGTCACGTGCCAGCACGTGACAGGCTTTGAAAGCCTTACAGTTTAATAGAATTAAAATTCTAAATTTCTCTAAAATCTTTCGAAATAGAATTAAAATTCTAAAAGCTTCTAAATCTTTCCAAATGGAAAAGGATTATGGGAACCGTTGGATTAAAGATCCAAGGGTGATTAAAAATCACCAATTTATGGAAAAATCTTGGACAAGGAAAGATTTCCCCTAAATCTCACCGAAAATAACAAACAGAATATCTTTGGATTTAAAATCCAACGGTGAATAAAATTCATTGCGTGATCTAAAGGATCATATTAATTATGAAATCAAATCAAATCTTTCAATGAGAGATTTGCTGAACAAATTGATTCTTTTCCTTCTCCTATAAATAGGAGCCAAGAAAAGAAGAGGGGGATCTACTTTTTTTTGGAGAGAAAACAGAGGGAGGAGAATTTAAATCTCAAGAGGGAAGAAAAGAAAGGAGAATTTAATTCTCAATAAAGAAAACCCTAGGTGAGAAAAGAAAGGGAATCAAACTTCAAACAGAGAATTTAATTCTCAAAATCCAAGAGTTTAACTCTTATACAAAAAAGAACTTAGTTCTTCCTCTAGTTGAAGATCTGCAGAAGCATATCTTCCCATAGGTTGAGAATTTAATTTTCATCGGGTCGAGATCCTGCCATGCAGATCCTAAACTTAGAAGGGGAATTGAGTTTTGAGAATTTAATTCTCCTAAAATGAAACTAGGGTTTAACCTTAATCAAGAATTTAATTCTTTTACATATCTGAGAATTTAATTCCTTTAAAAAGAAATTAGGGTTTTACCCTAAATAAGAATTTAATTCTTTTACAATAGGAATTTAATTCCTCCAAAATAAAATTAGGGTTTAACCCTACAGAGAATTCAATTCTTAAAAGATCTCTGTTCATGAAAAGAACTAGGGTCACGTGCCCCCACGTGACCCTTGAAAAGATCCCCAGAAACGTGAAGGAAAGAGCTTTGAGGCAACGCCTCACGTGCTCCCACGTGACTCCCAAAACGCAGAAAGAAAAAACAAAAGAAAAAAAGCTTTGGGCGCTCTCACGTGCCCCCACGTGACCCCTCAACAAGTGCTGTAATTATCAATGCATAAATCCCCATCACGTGCCAACACGTGATGCTCTAAAATAAAGATGAAAAGTGTTTAACACTTATTCGCAGATTTGAGGATAAAACAAAGGAGATCTGGCTCCACATTTAGGGCGCCTCACGTGTTCCCACGTGACCCCTAACAAATCTCTTTAATATCCAATGGATGGATGCCTATCACGTGGCCGCACATGATGGCCAGAGAGTCAAAAAGTGTTTAACACTTATTTGCAGAACAAAGTAAAAGGAAATCTGGCCCCATCTTCAGATGCCTCACGTGCTCACACGTGATGGCCTGAAAGCTAAGTGTTTAACACTTATTTGCAGCCTTAAGGGTAAAATAAAGGAGTTTCGGCCCAATCTCAGGCGCCTCACGTGACCCCACGTGACCACCCCATTTTTAGTGTTTAACACTATTTTTAAAGCGCATCACGTGGGAACACGTGATCGTCAAATACCTTCTAGTGTTAACACTATTTTAAAACCAACCTAGCCCAAAATGGCTAAGTTTTTCCAGAGGCAGGATTCCCCTTTGACTGAACTTCAAATATACCCTTGTTTTCCAAACTTGATCATTTCACATGACATTCAAAGTAAACTCCAGAGCCATGATGAATGGTCAGTGCCTAAAAAAAGCCAAAATATTGTCAGAGCCCCAAACCTCTGTTTAGCACTGTTGCATGATGAGGGGCTGAACCCAGACAAATGTCTAATGGCCCAAAGGGCCAATATTTCAAACATAATGGACTTAGCCCAAACTGGCCATAAATCCTCAAATCATCTTGAACTGAGCGCATCTGCTCTTTCAACCAACTCATTGGTTCAAGGGTACATCTCTGAGCTCCTCTGATATTTGTCGTTGTAATCCTTCAACGTCTTCAGAGAGGTGACGGGTCCCGATAACCACACATTAATACGGACTGTGGGGTCCTTAAACTCATGGACTTATGCATTCTTAAACCAACATTCGTCCCCAAAATGGGAATGTTGGACCACCATGTCCCTAAACTGGAGATGGACCACCATGTCCCTAAACTGGAACAATAGAGCCCAAATGCTCTTTTGTCGGATCTAAACGATCCCGTTTAAGTTGATCTTAGCCTCAAATATGGCTAACGTGTCCTTAAACCTTCAAACAGACTTTAGTCCCAAATTGGACTCTAGATCCCCCAATCAACTTTGGCTCAAGGGTACATCTCTGAACTTCTCTGACATCTGTCGTTGTAATCCTTCAACGTCGTCAGAGAGGTGATGGGTCCCGACGGCCATACATGTAATGGACCCCTATGTTCCTAAACTGGAACAATGGAGCCAATTGCTCTTTTGTCGGATCTAAACGATCCCGTTAAGTTGATCTTAGTCTCAAATTGGACTAACGAATCCTTAACAAACGTTTGAGTTGATCTTAGCCTCAAATATGGCTAACGTATCCTCAAACCAAAACCCCAAACCCAAATCTAAGAAAATACGGATTTGGACTAATCCACGTCCTACGGGCGACGACATAACTCAGTCTCCGTATACAATCCACGGGCAACCAAAAACAAAACAAACACCCACGACACGAAGTGACCATCTGGAGATGGAGAAAGTTGTTACCGCGATGCGGTAGCGTAATTAACTGCAGGGGCTTGCGCCTGCAGGGAAGAGCGTCCCCACAATCAAAAACCCCTCAAGCGAGGGGGAATCTGACGAAGTCTGCTACATCGGCCGCATCCGTTTAAACCTTCGATACATGGTGCCATAAATCAACTTGGCATCTTCGGAGAGGTAGACGGATAGCACCTATTAGCATCTGCCCTGAATCTCAGGCGAGACAGCCCATGTCTCGGCCGCCGTTCGGAGGGGAACAGATTCTGGCACGCCCGGTGGGACCTTTTCCTCTTTCCACTCCACACTTCGTGTGTCGTGTTCGCGAACAAATCGCGGTTTGCAGTGGTTGCCTGTGGATTCGAGGTACTAAGATTTGGTGTCTTGCTCCGTGCAGAAAACAGAAGATCAATGGCTTCAAACTGCACTACCTGCAACTGCAACTCTCGCTCCGTCCCTGCCGGAGGAGTGACCTACGGGCCCCAAGCGGCCTCTCTTTTCAAGATGCCAGTGGAGCAGGTAACTCAAGCCACCGCTGTACTATCCTTCGGGACCGTACTCCCACCCATGAGCTTCAACGCCTCTGTACCGTCACAAGAAGCTCCAGAGAAGTCGGTATTCGACCGCTTGCTACTACTGCGGCCCTTCTCAACGGGTCGCCCAACTCCATTGCCTCGGTTTTTAACAGACTAGGCCAGAGCTCCAACAGGCCCATGAAGAAGCCTGCAATACCAGAAGGCGTTATCCTGAAGCGGATAGCCATCCCTGCTCCCAAAATCGTCAAGGCGGTTTCTCCTGCCAAGGGGTCGGGCTTTACAAGACTGACCGTTCCAACTCCAACTCCCGCTCCGGCTACTCAAAGGATATCAGTCTTTAACAGGATGACACCGGAAACGACTCCTCACCTGAGCCGGGGGCAAAACGAAATCATCCCCATCACCGGACCAGCTCCAACGGCTCGACACGCTCAACGTCGCCACTGGCGCCGAGTAAGGAAGGCCGGGGGCAACTCCCCCTCAGGACTAACTC
Organism: Agapanthus africanus; assembly: GCA_030015575.1. Lineage (NCBI taxonomy): Eukaryota > Viridiplantae > Streptophyta > Magnoliopsida > Asparagales > Amaryllidaceae > Agapanthus > Agapanthus africanus. The sequence continues at coordinate 122,494,287 of CM057347.1, read as the reverse complement.
CACCAGCTCCAATGATGGAAGTTAATGCTGCTGTTCCAACTGGGAACAGCTTTGAACCGCTAAGGAGGGTACGCATGAACTCTCCGACTGCCACGTTGAAAAGATCTCCTCCACCTGCGGAGAGTGTTACAGAAGCGAAGCCGGAACAGCCTCCTCAACGGCTGTCCTCCAAAATTTACAAGGTCTGGCGACGGGTTCAGGACTCGGTAATCATTCAAGATCACTCTCACCGGAAAAAGAAGGTGAAAGTCCAGGAAGGAAAGAACTGTCCTGTCAAATCACAAAGGACAACAACCACTTGGATGCCTGCTGCAACGGCTCCCTCAACTTCGATGGCCCACGTGAGAAGAAGGCCGGAGAAAGTCTCCACGCCTGCGGAAAATGTCAAAGGCAATGAGCCTAAACGCCCTGAGTCCGGGGGCATGGTGTTACATACCGTCTACATGGCGTCCGGGAAAGAGGATAGCCACATATCCACAGGTCATCCACCGCTTACGCGATCAGTGACTAAGGCTCAAGAGTAGCAGCAGAAGCTCCAAGAAATGATGAATGCGATGGCCGCACTCACCGGGCCAAAAGGAAGCCCTGAAGCATCCTCGGATCAACGCCAGGAACAGGAAACTGACGCTGAATTCCTTCGCAGGATACTGGAAAAGAAGGATAAAAAGACTGCGGAACAAGCAGCCAATATAAAACTAATGGCCCTTCTGTTTCAGGATATGGTAGGTATGATGATCCAACAAGATCCTCCTGCTGAAGATCCTCCGATCGTCCTCGAAGATGACAAAGGAGAAACGTCGAATCCTCCACTGGCTCTGTCAACAGCCAAAGAGGATACAATCTCTAAAGCTGCCCTGGATGACTATATAGCTCAGCAGATACGAGTTCACCAGGCAAACGAAGTGGCTGAACAAGTTGTTAGAACTAGGAGACCGTATCCAGGGTGGTATGATCAGATAAAATATCCGCCGGGATATACGATCCCTAAGTTCCACGTATATAAAGGGACAGGGAATCAACATCAGCATGTCGCCCAGTTCAGGGCCTTATGCGGCAACACTGGAGGCGATGACAAACTGTTGCTTCGCCAATTCGTCAGCAGCTTAGCAGAAACGGCCTTTGAATGGTATTCGGACCTACCTAACGACTCTGTCAAAACATTTGCGGAGATGGAGCTACTGTTTACACAAAGATTCGCGAGTGCTAGTGAACGCACCCCGATAACAGCACTGATCAATGCCAGGATAAGGCCAGGCGAAACGTGGGTTCAATACGCAACACGATGGCGGAATCTGTGGTCAAAATTCGAACAGCGGATCGAAGAAGCACCTGCGGTAGGCGTGTTCGTGGGCACTCTTGATCCGCAAGCAACCATCTCGCAATTCATGATGTTCTTCAAACTGACCACGTTCCAGGCCTTAATTGATAAGCTAGCCCAGATGGATCAGATGGGACATAAACCGTCTCCTCCAAAGCCAAACTCTCGAACTGAGAAAGTGAAAGCGATCGCTGTTGCCAATACTCAACAACAGCCGAGCAACTTAAAGCCGGTTGTCCGTCGAAACAATATGCGTCCACGCCCATCCCTTGAGGAAAGACTAGGACGTCCTTACTCGTTTCCTCAGAATAAAACAAGGAGACTGTTCGAGCTGGCAGTGCGCAACAGACTCATAAATTTGCCGAATCCAAAACGTCCGCTGCAGCCAGGTGATGTCAACGATCCTAATTACTGCCCTTACCACCAAGCGGTAAGCCATCCAATCGAAGATTGCTTCGTCTTTAAGGGATGGATTGAGGATCAGTACCAACAGGACAAGTTCGCGTTATCCGAAAACTGGAAGGTGAACCCGCCACAACCTCATGCTCCTAAAAAGGTGGACACGTCGGGGGCATCGTGCTCTTTTGTTGAAGAGGCCCCATGGGAGGTGGCCCTTTCGGCCAAAACCAAAAAGATGCTGAATGATCTCCGGACATGTCCGGCGATCAGGTGGAAGAATCCGCTAGAACCCCAGATCGTCGAGGGAATCCTGAAACCGTGCCCAACTACAAAATCCGGTGGTAATGGGAAAAACACCCAGACGCAGCCATCAAAGTCTTCGAAGAAGAAGGAGAAGACCCAAAAGCTGTAAGTGCACGGCGGCGCCCCGGCCGTCAATCCGACGGCCAAATGCGGAAGCGGTGATAAACTTTAATTTTTCATGAACTGGCAAACCGCCGCGCACTAATACCCGGATCGAACCATTAATTAGTCCTAGCTAACTACAAGATGGGGAAGAGAGATAGACCGACAGATCCGAGTCCTCCGGTCTTCTCGTCGTCGTCCCGATCTCCCGCGGAAACTCCGGTCGTCGCCTCCTTGCCGGAAGGGCACCACATCGCCTACATCTTTTACGGGCTCCCACCTCAATGCCGAGGCAACTCGGACGCGAAGTTGGCTAGCCGACGCGCCCAAGATTTGCTGTAGAATAGTGTAGAATCGATGTCTCTTTAGGGTTTTGTATAGTTGCCATAAAGATGATGGAGGTGGAATGAACTTTTTCATTGAGGAAACATTTCTGGCTGATCAAATATGCATGAAGGCCTCAGCCAAATACCATTTTTGGAGCTCCCTGGAAAAATCAGCCCCAGCACTAAAAAACTTAGCTCAAATCAACCTCTAATAAATTAATCCCCATCTCCATAATGTTTCACTCCAGCACACTCAAAAATGGGCTCATTCCTCACTTAATAAATTAATCCCTTAACATGCATTTCCTGCACACTCAAGGGGGCCTTCGAAATTAAACATGAAGAATGAATGAACCAATTTCCCTTGTCTAAAAAGAACCCCCATAACCCCCAAAAGTGGCCGGCCAATGCATTTGAGAATGGAGAGAGGTAGGAAAAATGTGATGATAAAAACAATGATCACAAGAAAATCCACACTCCATCAACAACATCATCAACAACCATGATGACAAACTATCACCTCACAAAGTCAAGCAATCATGATAGAAGAGGAAGTCAAGGTCAAAGAATGGTGCAACCATCATGACACAAGAATATGCAAAGAACCCCTCCACAAATACTTATTTGCAACAATGCAAATAAGCCCTCCTCCACCAATGTTCGGCCAATGAACGATACAAAGGAAATTGGCCGAAACAGAAAGCAAACTGGCAACTCCAGAAAACTGGTCCCGTAATAAATTACAGGAAAACCCCGATACTGTGCATACACACCCGCATTTGTATTCCGACCGAAATACAAATGCAGTGAGACAAAACTACACTGTACTATACTAGGATCCGGCTTATACCAAAGCCGGCTAGTATTATCCGTCCGATCCTGATCCGTGCAATACCGCACGTATCTGATCGAACCCTGCCATATCTCCATACGGCCTCTACAGCTTTTTGCCCGAAAGCTGAGTAACTGAATGTGGGGGACTCTAAAGACTCGTCAACACCTTGGTTGTGGATTTAACCACTAGCACGTCAGAGGTATAAGCCAATACGTAACGGGCTACCAGGCATTGACTAAAAAGGACGTCTGTGAGCGAACTCAGCCTGACACCCTACTGAGCCTGTCAGTGACAATATCCGTACAGTCCGGTCCGTTCGTCTATGAGCATCGCATGGCGGGCCTAGGGGGTTGGTAAAAGTCAGACCCCCAAAAGCGGTACAAGTCGTGTCGGAGTGTAGCCCAGAACACCCTGAGATACTACTGGAATACCTACCAGTAAATCTCCTTGCCTCGGCCGAGGGCTTCGTGTAATGGCTCTCCTAGACACAGCACGACCTCACCCCCAATACCGGGAGAGACGAACCCCTGAAGATACGCTCACTGCCTCCATGTGGCTCGGGACTGTACCCAACTAAAACCTGTTTGCACGACTCCTTTGAGCCATGGTAGGGTAGTAATCAAAGTACAGTGGGAACTCACACAAGACAAATGACGATCCCCAGGTCGATGAACTAACCTGTACACATGTCACCAGGGAACTGCCATCTGACGTCTGGTATATGACCAACTGGCATGTTCCCGGCGAGTCCTGTCCGGTGTACTCATAACCCAATGAGCACCTGTATACATCTTAGGTGATCCAACTGACACCAGTGGCTTGTGAGACCGGCCACCGCCCCTCGTCGGGGTCTCGACTGTATACACCAGTCTACTCTGGAGTATCGATGCCCTGTCTCGAAACTCACACGACTAGGGACCATTTAAGGATATTCTTATAGACCCCCAGCTCCCACTTATATGATCGCCCTCATACTGTGGTGGTCAAGAAAGAATCCTAGGGGCTCTACCAACGTGTAATAGCGACTTGTCGGGTCACCTGAAGCAGTACACGATGATAAAGGTAAACCAGATAGCATACTATCATCTCGAGTAAGACTGTCCTACCGGGATAGGTTCTCCATCAATCATTGCAATCACGTACCTGTGACCTAATAATTGACTCTGAGGGCACAATCTCCAACAATCTCCCACTTGCACTCAAGGCTAATTATTGCGATGTCGCATACTCACAGCCCGTGTGATACCGAACACCCAACTCCTCTACTAGTCAGTCTCACAAAGCTCGTTTCCGAAACTATTGCGTTCGAGGAATAGCCTCAGTGAGTGGATCCGCCTTGATGTTTCTTTCTATGTCTCTCTATATCTCAAGTTCGCGGAGAAAGCCATCTCCCGAAATGAGCAATACCTGTCTTAGAATGTGTCTGGATGTCTGATGGGACATAGTTCATAAATGAACACCAAATCCAAACTTCTTAGACTGTATCGTCAACTGAACTTAATCAGTATCCTGCGCCATGCCTCCCTCAGTATTGCCTTGGACCACTTGTCCAAAATACTGCCCCTCATCAGAAGGAAAGACTATAACTCTGACAACCTCCTTGTTGTCCAGGTCACCTTGGAAGCCTGGAATGATAACTGCCTCCCGAATGAGGCTGTCGTTATCATATCCCTAGAACATCCACTTGTGTTCTAGAACTGCTTCCGACTGTTTCTCCAGGATTGGATTAATGTCAACTTATTGCATCTAGTGCAAGAACAACATCTGGTGTGGTACTTGACATCTCATGATTGACTCAATTGCCTGAGCAAGTGATCTGCCAATCATGCACATCCCTCTCCTCTTTAGTCTATAAGACACCTTTAGAGAGGGTGACTCCATCTTCTGCAGGTACACTACCGTGCATGGAGTCGTCCATTCTAAATACTCTTAGAATGCTGTCAAAGTACCCTGATTGGGAAACCACCCAAATCTAGATCTAAAACCATAGATCTAATAACCAGTATGTCTGATATAAAATCCATTTCCTTTGTGGAGAAACTACTGTGTGACGACCAAAGTATAACTGACTGTAGTATAGGAGTTTCTTTTCCTACTCTGTGTATGTCATCCAAATACCATGATATCACACCCTACTACCTTCTCTACAGATCCATCCCCTATTCTGATGGAGTCAAACCTATGACTGTCACGTCAGAAATAGATGATCTATCTCCGCTATATCTGCTTTAGTCTATAAATAGACATAAGCTACCTGTCCACCAATGCTTCCGCTGCTCCCACTGACCACGACAACCCTCTGGCAGAGTCATATAGACGTACACTTCTGAAGCGAGTTCAGAACGACGCTATACTCATCCTCCTGCCGGGTCTCACAGTCTGGAACAACAGCAATGGCAAGTGTGGGTAAACAAGAACTTCCCTGTCACCGTCCTTGAGGCTACCGTAGTACCTCTCGAGTGCCTGAAGTTACCCACCGTATCTGCGGAGTGGCCAATGGAATGCCAATCCAGATTGAATCTTTAGGTTCCTTATCAAATCTTCAGTAATTGTTTGTGGTTCTGGAATTACTTCCAGTTCTACCATACTCCCACTTCTGTTTTTCTGAAAAAATCCATTTTTATTAAAACTGTGGCGAGTCAAGAACAATATCACTATTGATCTTTCTTATGGTAGAAAGTCAACCCTCGTCATAGCCTGGGTCAACCCACAAACAGCCATTACAGAAACATGCCTTGAGTTATCCAGAGTCTGGTTTTAAGCATAATCCAGACAACTCCCCGTACCTTAACATCGTTTAGATACGAACTGTTCTATATCCAATATAGGACCAGAGGCACTGATTTAATTGAACCAGATCCAAATCATGCAACTGTCTCCAGTGCATGTCAACTAAATGGAAGAAGGCCTATCAGCGTTACTCAACTTAGGAATGCTTCCAATTATGAGGAACCTGAAAGAGAAGCAAGATCTCTTTATCATTACTATCAACTGAATACCACAAGTATCTACATCTTCGATCGCTTTGAAGAATCCCGATACTTGCTACACCTGGTTCTCTACTCTATTCAAATACCTATAACTTCTCAAAATTCGGACCCTGTGTTTCCACGAAACACCTGTCTAAAAACTAGAGAAGTCATAAGTAAACCAAATATAGTACGAGGACCAACCCCTCTGTCCTGATGGACCCTGGACAACATACAATACTCTGTATAAGTCCCTTGAGTCTGATAACTCATTCACTGTGTGTCGTAGGTTGAAAACTGTACTTATGGTTAAGAAGAATTACACCGCTGATTAATGCTCCTTACCTAACCATCCACTGATATAGGTAAATGTCATAGACATAATATCAAAAAGGTATATCTCACTCTATAAAAATAGACGTACAGATATATCAATTTGAAATTGGTGCATAACAGCGGATATTCAAAACCAAATATTTGCCGATCGGCAAACAGCCCAGGTGATTTCCTCAAATATCACCGATTACAACGAATCCCGATATAATGAGGATGATCACCCAATTCCCAATAACTTACTCCTACTCATCATCTGTAAAACCATACAGATGTGAGAATCAAACCTGGTAAATACATACCCTGGAGTAAGTATCTGATCGGGAAATCAGTTTAACATTACACAGTGAAACTGAAACATTGAAATGTTTCGATGGGGTATCCTGGTATTCCTAGTAATGCCTCTTCCATTATCAGATTCACAACTGTAACCGTATATTTCTTTGCCACCTCTCCAAATCCCTTTATATGTCTTTAGTCATTACCTTCTGTACACCCCTTTAGGCCAAATGGTTTTCTTCCTTCCCTACCGTTCGGCACCAGCCTATGGTTTGGAAGAAGACTATCCAATAAGCATAATGGGTGTACTGTCCTAATCCTAGGAACACTCGCAAAGCGAGAGAAGGTGAAGATAAAAGACAACCGAATAAAACTTATTCCTATTTCTCCTGAACCAGAATCCATCCCCGAACTGGAACAAGTTCCTTTCGAGTTTGTATATAACCATACGATGGAGTATCCAATAAACTGTGGATCTTCGTAGTGATACGGAGTGTCCTGGAGAAATACAAAGGTGATTTAGGATTGGCGAAGGAATACTTGGTTTGGTCGTGAATAGCAGTCGCAATTTACTTTGCCCTCTTACTAATCCCTTGCTTTGTCTTAACTTAATACCTTCTGTACACCATCGTTAGGCTAATTGGTTTTCTTCATTCCCTACCGGTCGGCTCCTGCCTATAGTTTGGAAGAAGACTATCCAATTTGCGTAATAGGTGTACTATCTCCTAAACCAAGGAGTACTCGCAACCTGAGAGAAGGTAAAAGGAAAAGACAACTGAATAGTCCTATTCGTTTCCTCCAGAACCGGAAACCATCCCCGAATAAATTCTTTCGAGTTCGTATCTAACCATACGATGGTTTTGTCCAATGGAAGTGGACGTTCGTAGTAATACGGGGTGTCCTGGAGAAAAGGGTAAAAGTAGGAGTGGCAATGAGGTTTGCAACTCTGACAATCCAAAAGCCAGTGTTAAGAAGGTTCGGTCAACTTGGTCACTGAGTCACAGTCTTAGGGTCGGGTCAATGGTCGCTGCCAAAGAGAGAGAGAAAAGAAACACTCAGCGTGCACTCTAACCTAGATCAGAATGGTTACCAATTTATCTAATCTGGAAACCTCCCACTGTACCGTCAAATTCTCCTCCAAACCTGAAAGAAGAATTAGTCGGGGTCACCCGAGGAGTAAACTAACTCATCAGTGGGAATCGGGATCCAACTATCATCGCATGACAACGTGACGGAATCCGCTCACGGTATCACACTCCAGAATGTATGCGCATATCTGGCAAGTTTCAGTTCTTTTGAAACTCTCGATGTGATTTCTGCCCCATGCTCTTATGACCTTGACGAAGGTCAACAAATCATAAGTCACATGTCAAGTTCCACCCGTCATTTTCCAGGTTAATTTGAATCCACCCGTACAAGCCCTTGACGAAGGCCAACAAGGCTATACGACTGTCCCAAACCAACGCATCTATCTATGCAGCAGAAAGGTAACAAGCAGCTACCATACACTATGCCTTGACGAAGGTCAACAAACATAGCATGAATACTACGTGCTACCCGTCTGAAACGACGGAGGGCTACGAATGGTTTCTGGCGAAAACCTTTAACGTAATGAACTTGATATCGTTGAAGGAACTGATAGCTTTTTAAAAATATAGTGATGAAAACCGTTGCTAAAGAGGTCACTCCCGGTGAAGGGATCTCGGCTCTTTCCCCGTAGAATGAGGTGCAGGATATTCCAACTGAATACCACGGTGCAAAGCAAAAGTAATCGGCTATAGTGAAGTTAATGCCCTGACGCAAAACTTCTGTCCAAGGGGTCACTCCCGGTGAAGGGATCTCGGCCCTTGCCTCGTCGACTGAGGAGCAGGATATTCCAAATGAATACCACGATGCAAAACAAAAGTGAACGTCCTTGCAATAACAGCTTTTTGAAAAGTGTTCCAACAACATCAGTTTAGGTTTGTTTTTAACTTGCATTGATCCGAATCAATGCAGTCCCATCAATTGATCACACCAATAAGAACGAAAATATACTGATTTACGTATATGCCATCCGCATTCGCCACTGGGTCCCGTCATTACCCGTTAGGTTAGCTAACTAACGACAGAGCGGGGACTGGACTAGCGCGGATGCAAAACATATACAACATCTACTAATATATATACCAATATATTATATTCGCTCAAGGCGTGATAAAAATGCAACATCACAGAAATGTACAGCATCACAGAACAATACAGATATCTGGGATCCCCGGGTTTCACAGAGCCGCTGAAACCCGACGTTCCCCTGGTCGTGTGGATAGCCTGTGCAATGAAATCCTAGACCCCTACGGGTGCGGCAAGTCACCCGCCAAAACCTGAAGCGAGGCAGCCCCCTTCAGCGCCGTGAATGGACCACCCAGCACTTCACGGAATCCGGTAACTTGGGCACCCCTCCTGGGTCAACCTATACCCCCTACGAGTGCGGCGAATAGCCCGCCAATTCTAGAGTGAAGCCCCCTCCGTCTCAATGCCTTGAGATGCGGGCTTGTTGCCCTCTAGTACCCGGCTATCCGTGCACCCCTCCGCGGGGTAATCCTAGTACAGAAAGTAAAATATACATACAACGGGTACATCGACCGCAACCTGGCCGTGCCCTAAAATAATAATACAAACAGGCAGTGACGGCAGTCCACATGTCGGACGCTCGCCCCGCAATATCAAATGTACATAATACAACCACAACTGTACTAGCATTGCATCCAGGCTATCCCCCACGACCGATCCGCAACATCACAGCAATACATAGAACATCAACGTGAAAGTCACGTTCGCAAATCCGTCTAACCGGGCTATAGCAGTTAGACCGGATTTACCGATCAAGTGACATTCACGGTCGCAGATATAATGTAAATACTGTGAAATAATGTGTTTAAAATATCCGATCAATCAAATTTTAACAAGTGGGCCCCCAAACATTACTGTGGCAGATCAGGAAATTCTGGGCCCAATATTAATATTCCAAAACCCCAATTTTAAGCCCACAAAGACACTGTAGAAATTTGGTGCAGGGATCTCCACAGTGCGCGGCGGAACAGCGGCCCAAAGGGGGTTTTCGCCGCGGTTCCGCGCCTCCACTGTCGAATCACCCTGTCGAATTTCTACAGTAGCCTAGTGGTCTCCAGTACATCAATTTTATACAACCTGAAAAATTTTTGGAGACCAAAAAATTTCAACAGAAAACTGTCGTGAAGGAAATACGGGTTTTGGAACATTTGATCGATCGGATCTGAAAAACACATTAAGGCAAGCTAGACTAAGTTAATGGCGAGGCTCTGATACCACTGTAAGTGCACGGCGGCGCCCCGGCCGTCAATCCGACAGCCAAATGCGGAAGCGGTGATAAACTTTAATTTTTCATGAACTGGCAAACCGCCGCGCACTAATACCCGGATCGAACCATTAATTAGTCCTAGCTAACTACAAGATGAGGAAGAGAGATATACCGACAGATCCGAGTCCTCCGGTCTTCTCGTCGTCGTCCCGATCTCCCGCGGAAACTCCGGTCGTCGCCTCCTTGCCGGAAGGGCACCACATCGCCTACATCTTTTACGGGCTCCCACCTCAATGCCGAGGCAACTCGGACGCGAAGTTGGCTAGCCGACGCGCCCAAGATTTGCTGTAGAATAGTGTAGAATCGATGTCTCTTTGGGGTTTTGTATAGTTGCCATAAAGATGATGGAGGTGGAATGAACTTTTTCATTGAGGAAACATTTCTGGCTGATCAAATATGCATGAAGGCCTCGGCCAAATACCATTTTTGGAGCTCCCTGGAAAAATCAGCCCCAGCACTAAAAAACTTAGCTCAAATCAACCTCTAATAAATTAATCCCCATCTCCATAATGTTTCACTCCAGCACACTCAAAAATGGGCTCATTCCTCACTTAATAAATTAATCCCTTAACATGCATTTCCTGCACACTCAAGGGGGCCCTCGAAATTAAACATGAAGAATGAATGAACCAATTTCCCTTGTCCAAAAAGAACCCCCATAACCCCCAAAAGTGGCCGGCCAATGCATTTGAGAATGGAGAGAGGTAGGAAAAATGTGATGATAAAAACAATGATCACAAGAAAATCCACACTCCATCAACAACATCATCAACAACCATGATGACAAACTATCACCTCACAAAGTCAAGCAATCATGATAGAAGAGGAAGTCAAGGTCAAAGAATGGTGCAACCATCATGACACAAGAATATGCAAAGAACCCCTCCACAAATACTTATTTGCAACAATGCAAATAAGCCCTCCTCCACCAATGTTCGGCCAATGAACGATACAAAGGAAATTGGCCGAAACAGAAAGCAAACTGGCAACTCCAGAAAACTGGTCCCGTAATAAATTACAGGAAAACCCCGATACTGTGCATACACACCCGCATTTGTATTCCGACCGAAATACAAATGCAGTGAGACAAAACTACACTGTACTATACTAGGATCCGGCTTATACCAAAGCCGGCTAGTATTATCCGTCCGATCCTGATCCGTGCAATACCGCACGTATCTGATCGAACCCTGCCATATCTCCATACGGCCTCTGCAGCTTTTTGCCCGAAAGCTGAGTAACTGAATGTGGGGGACTCTAAAGACTCGTCAACACCTTGGTTGTGGATTTAACCACTAGCACGTCAGAGGTATAAGCCAATACGTAACGGGCTACCAGGCATTGACTAAAAGGGACGTCTGTGAGCGAACTCAGCCTGACACCCTACTGAGCCTGTCAGTGACAATATCCGTACAGTCCGGTCCGTTCGTCTATGAGCATCGCATGGCGGGCCTAGGGGGTTGGTAAAAGTCAGACCCCCAAAAGCGGTACAAGTCGTGTCGGAGTGTAGCCCAGAACACCCTGAGATACTACTGGAATACCTACCAGTAAATCTCCTTGCCTCGGCCGAGGGCTTCGTGTAATGGCTCTCCTAGACACAGCACGACCTCACCCCCAATACCGGGAGAGACGAACCCCTGAAGATACGCTCACTGCCTCCATGTGGCTCGGGACTGTACCCAACTAAAACCTGTTTGCACGACTCCTTTGAGCCGTGGTAGGGTAGTAATCAAAGTACAGTGGGAACTCACACAAGACAAATGACGATCCCCAGGTCGATGAACTAACCTGTACACATGTCACCAGGGAACTGCCATCTGACGTCTGGTATATGACCAACTGGCATGTTCCCGGCGAGTCCTGTCCGGTGTACTCATAACCCAATGAGCACCTGTATACATCTTAGGTGATCCAACTGACACCAGTGGCTTGTGAGACCGGCCACCGCCCCTCGTCGGGGTCTCGACTGTATACACTAGTCTACTCTGGAGTATCGATGCCCTGTCTCGAAACTCACACGACTAGGGACCATTTAAGGATATGCTTATAGACCCCCAGCTCCCACTTATATGATCGCCCTCATACTGCTGGTGGTCAAGCAAGAATCCTAGGGGCTCTACCAACGTGTAATAGCGACTTGTCAGGTCACCTGAAGCAGTACACGATGATAAAGGTAAACCAGATAGCATACTATCATCTCGAGTAAGACTGTCCTACCGGGATAGGTCATCCATCAATCATTGCAATCACGTACCTGTGACCTAATAATTGACTCTGAGGGCACAATCTCCAACAAAAGCCCGCGAAGTTAGATGACAAGCGCACGGATCTGCAAAAACATGTTGACGCACTGGAAGAATATAATCAGAAGGCACGGACCCCAGTCACACTCCAAGAATTTCTCACCAACGTCCTTGCGGACAAAGATGATGACAATAGAGAAGACTCGTTGGATGAGTCTGAAGATTATGTGGCAAGCTGCCATGTGATCTCTCACTCATTAATAAATGACGAAGAAGCTCCTTACACAGAGAAGCTGGGGGCAGATCCTGAGCCAGAACTTCTAGGACCATCGGACGAAATGATTGACGCATTCCTGAACGAAGCCCGTCTTAAAAGCAAAGCTGATCGAGAGCGCGAGATGGCCATATTCGAGAAAGCCAAACACCGGCGACTGGACAAAAGGGTCGAAACACTCCCACCAGATCAAAGTACATCCGCCGCAAATGAAAACAGGATCAAGACAAGGAAACGATTCGCCAAAGCCATATCGATGGGGATGAGGCTGCCCTCTTTCAGTGAAAATTCTCCTAGTGGTATACATCTTGATGAAGCGGATGTACATCCTAACTTCTGCTTATATCATCGGAAGATCACACATCCTACTGAGGACTGCAACTCCTTTAAGTGTTGGTGGCAATGGTATGTCGCTCACAGGCAACACTTCAATAGGACAAAGCGTGAAGCTCGTAAACAGCGGAAAAATACGACAGATGAGCATAAAAGAATTGCTGGCAATTCCGACGAAAAAGTAGCCCTCGGCCCTCTTTTCAAGGAGTCCATCTCTAAAACGAAAGAATTGAGGAGTTGCGAGAGCATTCAGCCTTGCAATTGCACGATACCCGGAAAAAATCTTGGCCCCGCAAACAAAGGATCGAGCAAAAAGGATAAAGGAAAAGGAAAAACGGCCTTCGTCGCTAGCACTCCACAACAGTCGAGTGGCCTTAGAACGGTTGTTCGCCAAAACAACAAGCGGCAACCCCTCTATGAAAAGTTGAAACGTCCTTACTCGTTTCCCCGGGACGAAACAAGGAGGCTGTTCGAACTAGCAGTGCGCGACGGGCTTATCACTCTACAGGAGCCGAAATGCCAGCTACAACTGAATGAGGTCAACAATCCTAATTACTGCCCTTACCACCAAGTATTGGGCCATCCGATCGAAAATTGCTACGTCTTCAAAAACTGGGTTGAAGACTAGTACCAACAGGGCAAGTTCACGTTGTCCGAAAAAATAGAAGGTGAACCTACCACAACCACATGCCCCGAAAAAGATGGATATGCCGGGGGCATCATGCTCATTCATAGAGAAAGCACAACGGACCACTACGTCCTAAAACTGGATAATAGACCGAAACGTCGTTAAACTAACAACGGACCACTACGTCCTAAAACTGGATATGGACCGAAACGTCCTTAAACTAACGGCGGACCGTAATGTCCTAAAACTTGCAAATGACCGAAACGTCGTTAAACTACTCCCAACCCGCAGCATCTTCAGGCTGACGTGGTAAAAAAAAATAATAACGGTACGTCCACAAGCAAAATGGGCACGGATGAAAACCCGAGAGGGCTCCGTGAGTAAAAACAGCCGGGCTACCGGCGAGTGTTCGTAAAAACCCGAAAGGGCGCGACCTCGTTAAAAAAAAAGGAATAAAAATAAAATAAAAAAATAAAAAGAACGGTATGTCCATAAGCAAAGTGGGCACGGATGAAAACCCGAAAGGGCTCCGTGAGTAAAAACAGCAAGGCTACCGGCGAGTGTTTGTGAAAACCCGAAAGGGCGCAACCTCGTTAAAAGACACTTATAGGGTCCTCTCGACCTTGTAAGGAGAAACCACCCGTGTGAGATCCTTACGACTCACAAGGGAGCAACACACTTAGGGATCCTCACGATTCCTAAGGAGAAATTACACTTGCGAGATCCTCACGACTCGTAAGGAGAACTCTCTTATGGGACCCTCACGGCTCATAAGATTTGAAAGTCTTAAGTTACAGAGACCTGAACCTGTTCTTAAGCAACCCCCACAACCTTCGATATGGCCCTACAAGCGGCTCAATGCTGACCCTTGTATATAATCCACGGGCGCGAATAAACATTTCCCTAACCAAGTCCCACCTGTGACTGGGGATATGTCCATACGGTGAACAACCCTTGTAAGTCCTCTCGACTTATAAGGAGAAAACCCTTTTGTAAGATCCTTACGACTTACAGGGGAACATACGCTTAGGAATCCTCACGATCCCTAAGGAGAAAAAGCACCTACGAGATCCTCACGACTCGTAGGGAGAAACACCTTTATGAGACCCTTACGGCTCATGAAGTCAAAAGCCTTAGTCGATGGGATCCTAACCCTATTTGCTAAGCCACCTTTGTTCGACATCGACAGAGGCAAATGATGATTCGCTCCTGGCAATATCCCAGTTGTAGCGATGCTGATGCCTAAACAGGTATCAAATTCCAAGTCCTTTCATGGAAAATGATGATTCGCTCCTGGCAATATTCCAGCCATAGCGATGCTGATGCTAAGATTGGCATCAGATTCCAAGTTCCACACTCACGATAAAAAAAAATCAGCGAGCCAAAAATGCATATAAAATAGCCGAAATGATGGGGCAACTTGCAATAAAAAGCAGCAAGTAAAAATGTATGCATGAAAAATGGCCGAAATGATTGGGCAACTCGCAATAAAAAGCAGCGAGTAAAAATAAAATAAAATAAATAGCCGAAATGATTGGGCACCGCGAAAAATGGCCGAAATGATTGGGCAATCGCGATCTTCGCGATATAAAAAGCTGAAATGATAGAGCGTCGCGGAAAGAATAAAAAAAATGAATGATGAAGGAATGAAACTTTTTGCCCTGCAGGTGAGATCACATCGATCCCTGTATACAATCCAGGGGCACAAACAAAGAGGGAACCATACCTTCCCAACATGCTCCACTAGAAAGCGAAGCCAAGTCTCGACGGTTCATAGACAACATAGAGACAACCTCGATATTTGTCGCAATATTGCAGACACAATGTCAACAAATGAAGCAAAGGAAGATCCCTAGCTTCAGGGTCTCGACGTCAACATCGAAAACTTAGAGATCAGCAACGGCGTTTCTCCTCACTCCAACCAGATGCAGACGTAACGTCAACAATCGACCTTAGAGTCGCAACGAACCGGAACCATGGCAAACTCCCTAGTTCCAAATCTCAATGGCCACATCTGCGGCCTGGAGACCAACAACGGTGGGCCTCCTCATTCCAGCAGGACACAGATGTTACGCAATCAAACGGAGCCATGGCATAGTCCTTAGTTCTAAATCTCGACGGTTCACAGACAACCTAGAGACCATCTCAGCATTCGTCTCGTTACAGCAGACGAGATGTCAACGACGGTGTTCCTCCGCAGTCCAGCAGGATGCAGATACAACGTCAACAAAAGACCTCACGATCGAAACAAAGCGAAGCGACGGCAAAATCCCAGCTTCACCTCAGCATTCGTCTCGTTACAGCAGACGCAATAACAACAACGGCGTTCCTTCGCAGTCCAGCAGGATGTAGATGCAACGTCAACGAAAGACCCCATGGTCAGCTAAGCGGAGTGACGACAAAATCCTGGCTCCACCCCAGCGTTCATCTAGATACATCAGACGCAATGCCAAAAGCAAATGAAGCAAAAGGCCAAATTCCTAGCTTCAGGGTCTTGACGGCAAGTCATATAAAGCCTGAAAGACAATCGGAGATCATCTCGCACCAGCGCGGAGTGGTCACCACCTCGACAATTGTCTCGATACAGCAGACGAGATGTCACCCCAGCGTTCTTCCCCCAACAGGATTCGGACGCGCCAAAGAAAATGAAGCAAAAGGCCAAATTCCTAGCTTCAATGTCTTGACGGCAAGTCATATAAAGCTTGAAAGACAATCGGAGATCATCTCGCACCAGCATAGAGTGGTCACCACCTCAACGTTCTTCTTGATACAGCAGACGAGATGTCACTACGGCATCCTTCCTCCAACAGGATCCGGACACGCCAAAGCAAATAAAGCAAAAGGCCAAATTCCTAGCTCCAGGGTCTTAACGGCAAGTCATATAAAGCCTGAAAGACAATCGGAGATTATCTCGCACCAGTGCAGAGCGGTCACCACCTCGACGTTCGTCTCGACACAGCAGACGCAACATCACCAAAAGGAGTCACGGTAAAATCCCTGGTTCCAAACCTCGACGGTTCACCGGCAACCTAGAGACAACCGCGACATTCGTCTCGATACAGCAGACGCGATGCCAGCAAACGAAGCAAAGGCCAAATTCCTAGCTTCAGGGTCTTAACGGCAAGTCATATAAAGCCTGAAAGACTATCGGAGATCATCCCACACCAGCGCGGAGTGGTTATGACTCAACGGGGCTCTCCAAAATGAGCCTAACCTCAAGTAAAAAGCGGCATGGCAAATTCCTAACGCTTGCTCTTCCAACGGTCAAACTGCCAAGGAGGATTGCTTGAAGACGTCTTGTCCAGCCCCCGAAGGGATCAGAGACACGGCAGTCGGAGGGCTACTCGAACAGCATGATTGACTATCGAGGAATATATCAGCGACGGTACGACGGTACGACGGCCAAAACCCTAAGTACCACAGACCCTAACGGACTTCTGTCGTAAAGAGCAGAGGTTAACTGTGACGTTAGGATATTCTTGCGAGATCTACTCGATCCGTTTCGACTCGTGAGGAAATTGATGTCTTTACGAGAACTTCTCGATTCGTCTCCACTCGTGAGATAAAGCCTTAGGCAATGGGAATAAAAACCTGTTTCCTAAGCACTGGGGCCCTGCAAGTTGGCCCAAAACGGACTCTTGCATACTATTCACGGACCTCACTCTCCAAAGTCGAATCTCGTCAAGGAGGGAAACAACCGCTTACGGGTCCTCTCGACTCGTAAGAGGGAAAATTCTCTTGTGAGATCCTTACGACTCTCAAGAGAAAACACACTTAGGAATCCTCACGACTCCTAAGGAGAAAAGACACCTACGAGATCCTCACGACTCGTAGGGAGAAAAGTCTTTATGAGACCCTCACGGTTCGTAAAGTTGAAAAGTCTTAGGTGGCAGATCCTACCCCTGTCTCCTAAGCCATCACTGCCCTGCAAAGAGGTCAAGATGGACCATCTATGAGCCACACTTGCCAAAGCTACATGCCACTGAAATGGAGAACTTACTCATGAGCGTGTAGTTAGTAAGACATAAAGAAATGGAAGGGTGCGGCTCATGGGGATGAGGGTTTGGAACTATATCCCTTAAGAGTTGAGATTTGAGTCAATGATAAATGATGACGCTTGTGTCCGCTCGTTATCTTCTCAGATCAAGATTATGAAAGTTATATACCAACCCGAAACTGGTCATACGCCATGCATAACTCTGCACTACTTCACCCACGTACATACTTACGTGGGCAAAGTAGTGGGGGGCATTTGTTCCCGCCAAAAATTTCTACGCAAAGGAGTCCAAGGTATCAAATGGCAGTGATACGCTTAAAGAAATGCGAACCAGTATCTTCCGGCCTATATTTTGATAAACTCCCGAAGGAGGAACTATTAAATTCTGATGGTATTGGAAGCATCTCGAAAAACCCTTCGATTTGATATATTATGGGCCTCATAATTCTTCCGGGATCAAAAATTATGAGGTATCACGTGTCCACACGTGATGGACCTTTAAGAACCCGCTGGAGGAGTTAAAAGATATAATAAAAACTCAGAAAAGACCCCAATGGGGCATCACGTGCTCACACATGACCATGGGTCACGTGCAGACACGTGATGGGCTCTTAAGGCCTCTAAAATAATGAATAGAATTAAATTCTAAAATCTGTTCCCTGATTAAAAATCAGAAGTTACCTCAACGAGGTATCACGTGCTCACACGTGACCAATGGTCACGTGTTGACACATGATGGTTAAAACAACAACATAAACAAGCGGCTGTTAAAATAACCAATTTGGGGGTCACATGCTCACACGTGACCAAGGGTCACGTGCCAGCACGTGACAGGCTTTGAAAGCCTTACAGTTTAATAGAATTAAAATTCTAAATTTCTCTAAAATCTTTCGAAATAGAATTAAAATTCTAAACGCTTCTAAATCTTTCCAAATGGAAAAGGATTATGGGGACCGTTGGATTAAAGATCCAAGGGTGATTAAAAATCCCCAACTTATGGAAAAATCTTGGACAAGGAAAGATTTCTCCTAAATCTCACCGAAAATAACAAACAGAATATCTTTGGATTTAAAATCCAACGGTGAATAAAATTCATTGCGTGATCTAAAGGATCATATTAATTATGAAATCAAATCAAATCTTTCAATGAGAGATTTGTTGAACAAATTGATTCTTTTCCTTCTCTTATAAATAGGAGCCAAGAAAAGAAGAGGGGGATCTACTTTTTTTTTTAGAGAAAAACGGAGGGAGGAGAATTTAATTCTCAAGAGGGAAGAAAAGAAAGGAGAATTTAATTCTCAATAAAGAAAACTCTATGTGAGAAAAGAAAGGGAATCAAACTTCAAACAGAGAATTTAATTCTCAAAATCCAAGAGTTTAACTCTTATACAAAAAAGAACTTAGTTCTTCCTCTACTTGAAGATCTGCAGAAGCACATCTCCCCATAGGTTGAGAATTTAATTCTCATCGAGTCGAGATCCTGCCATGCAGATCCTAAACTTAGAAGGGGAATTGAGTTTTGAGAATTTAATTCTCCTAAAATGAAACTAGGGTTTAACCTTAATCAAGAATTTAATTCTTTTACATATCTGGGAATTTAATTCCTTTAAAAAGAAATTAGGGTTTTACCCTAAATAAGAATTTAATTCTTTTACAATAGGAATTTAATTCCTCCAAAATAAAATTAGGGTTTAACCCTACAGAGAATTCAATTCTTAAAAGATCTCTGTTCATGAAAAGAACTAGGGTCACGTGCCCCCACGTGACCCTTGAAAAGATCCCCAGAAACGAGAAGGAAAGAGCTTTGAGGCAACGCCTCACGTGCTCCCACGTGACTCCCAAAACGCGGAAAGAAAAAACAAAAGAAAAAAAGCTTTGGGCGCTCTCACGTGACCCCACGTGACCCCTCAGCAAGTGCTGTAATTATCAATGCATAAATCCCCATCACGTGCCAACACGTAATGCTCTAAAATAAAGATGAAAAGTGTTTAACACTTATTCGCAGATTTGAGGATAAAACAAAGGAGATCTGGCTCCACATTTAGGGCGCCCTCACGTGTCCCCACGCGACCCCTAACAAATCTCTTTAATATCCAATGGATGGATGCCTATCACGTGGCCCCACGTGATGGCCAGAGAGTCAAAAAGTGTTTAACACTTATTTGCAGAACAAAGTAAAAGGAAATCTGGCCCCATCTTCATATGCCTCAAGTGCTCACACGTGATGGCCTGAAAGCTAAGTGTTTAACACTTATTTGCAGCCTTAAGGGTAAAATAAAGCAGTTTCGGCCCAATCTCAGGCGCCTCACGTGACCCCACGTGACCACCCCATTTTTAGTGTTTAACACTATTTTTAAAGCGCATCACGTGGGAACACGTGATCGTCAAATACCTTCTAGTGTTAACACTATTTTAAAACCAACCTAGCCCAAAATGGCTAAGTTTTTCCAGAGGCAGGATTCCCCTTTGACTGAACTTCAAATATACCCTTGTTTTCCAAACTTGATCATTTCACATGACATTCAAAGTAAACTCTAGAGCCATAATGAATGGTCAGTGCCTAATAAAAGCCAAAATGTTGTCAGAGCCCCCAAACCTCTGTTTAGTACTGTTGCATGATGAGGGGCTGAACCCAGACAAATCTCTAATGGCCCAAAGGGCCAATATTTCAAACATAATGGACTTAGCCCAAACTGGCCATAAGTCCTCAAATCATCTTGAACTGAGCACATCTGCTCTTTCAACCAACTCATTGGTTCAAGGGTACATCTCTGAGCTCCTCTGATATTTGTCGTTGTAATCCTTCAACGTCTTCAGAGAGGTGACGGGTCCCGACAACTACACATTAATACGAACTGTGGGGTCCTTAAACTCATGGACTTATGCGTTCTTAAACCAACATTCGTCCCCAAAATGGGAATGTTGGACCACCATGTCCCTAAACTGGAGATGGACCACCATGTCCCTAAACTGGTATTGGACCACCATATCCCTAAACTGGAACAATAGAGCCCAAATGCTCTTTTGTCGGATCTAAACGATCCCGTTTAAGTTGATCTTAGCCTCAAATATGGCTAACGTGTCCTTAAACCTTCAAACAGACTTTAGTCCCAAATTGGACTCTAGATCCCCCAATCAACTTTGGCTCAAGGGTACATCTCTGAACTCCTCTGACATCTGTCGTTGTAATCCTTCAACGTCGTCAGAGAGGTGATGGGTCCCGACGGCCATACATGTAATGGACCCCTATGTCCCTAAACTGGAACAATGGAGCCAATTGCTCTTTTGTCGGATCTAAACGATGTCGTTAAGTTGATCTTAGTCTCAAATTGGACTAATGAATCCTTAACAAACGTTTGAGTTGATCTTAGCCTCAAATATGGCTAACGTATCCTCAAACCAAAACCCCAAACCCAAATCTAAGAAAATACGGATTTGGACTAATCCACGTCCTACGGACGACGACATAACTCAGTCTCCGTATACAATCCACGGGCAACCAAAAACAAAACAAACACCCACGACACGAAGTGACCATCTGGAGAAGGAGAAAGTTATTACCGCGATGCGGTAGCGTAATTAACTGCAGGGGCTTGCGCCTGCAGGGAAGAGCGTCCCTACAATCAAAAACCCCTCAAGCGAGGGGGAATCTGACGAAGTCTGCTACATCGGCCGCATCCGTTTAAACCTTCGATACATGGTGCCATAAATCAACTTGGCATCTTCGGAGAGGTAGAAGGATAGCACCTATTAGCATCTGCCCCGAATCTCAGGCGAGACAGCCCATGTCTCGACCGCCGTTCGGAGGGGAACAGTGTCAATGTAGCGCGTTAATGAATACGGATCGTCCACTGAGATGTATGTTTTGATCGATCTTGTTTTAGATGAGTTGAAATGAAAATGTAAAAGAAAATTGCAAGAAAGTTGATTCAAGATTTTAAAGATTTCAATTCAAGAAACATAAAGAATATAGATCTAGAATCAAGAATTAATAATGTTCAAGAAGATGTCCAAATTGAATGAATTATCAAGATTTGTAAAGAGGTTTATAGGAATCGATCCAATCGATAGTGATGATGAAGAATTATGATTACAAATTCTTATCTATTGATGATTTGTTGCTAGATCGATGACGATCAACGAGAATTAGGGATCTATTGAAAAAACTAGGGTTTCTCCTTCTATCCCTTGTCCTTTCGTTGATTAGCATTCAAACTCTAGCCTCTAGGAAGTTCAATCATCGATCGTTGATCTCTAATTTGGAGCGAAAACATTAAAGAAAGCATCTCGCTTAAATTAGGTTGTCGATGATTCAATTTCCTAAAGTTTACAAAACACATAAGACTTAAGAATCATTCAAGAATTTAATCATCATCATTTACCTATTTTCTCGATTCCTCCACAAGCGGAGTTTTCACTCAAACATCATGAAAAAGAAAACAATCAAGAATTGACAACTCATCATAATGCTCAAATGTAAAGAAAAGCAAGATCAAGAATTTTCACCTTTTATAAATCAACGTTTCATTACAATTCGCTCAATGATTACATGATTTTGAGGAGAGAACTCAATCGTCGAAACTAGCTTCGCATCGTCTTCTTGAGTCGCGGATCGTCGTAGATCTCTTGCTCGGATGAAGATAGGCGTCGCTTTAAAAGACTCGTTGAAGGCTTACTTTGGCTCGGTACTCGGTGGATCTTGATTTGGATCAAATTGTGTCACTCAATTTGATTTTGAAATGATTTAGATCAACAATTTTCACCACTCAAAATGATTTCCCTCCAAATTCAACAACCTCCAAATTCTTGATCTAGATCCATTTTTATAACCACTCATTTGAATCTTCCCTCCAAAGCTAGGTTGTTAGAGAAAGTCTTCTAGAAGAAGTTTGTTGGAGGGAATATTCTAGAATAAGGTTGTTGGAGAGAGCCTTCTAGAATGCGTTTGTTAGAGAGAATATTCTAGAAGAAGGCTGTTACAAGGAGGTTTCTAGAAGAAAGTTGTTATAAGGAGCTTTCTAGAAGAAGGTTGTTGGAGAGAGCCTTCTAGAATAAGGTTGTTGCAAGGAATATTCTATAGTGAGTTTGTTATGCAGAGCTTTCTGAAAGAAGCCACGTGCTCTTTGAGAGTCTTCTAGAAACTTGGCCGTTACAAGAAGCCACATGGAGGAATTTGAAATGCTGACGTGTCCAACTAGCCACAGATCCGCGGCGGATCGGCCAACTCGGCCGTGGATCCGTGGCCGTTTGGTGTATTTGCTGCATGGAATTCTCAGGGTACTCTGGTGTTGGCTTTGTGGCACTTTTCTGGTGTCTGGAATATTTTTATACTTTCTTCTTTACTGCCAGATCATAAGTCTTGGACTTGACGTATTTTATCAGCACTTTTAGCAGTTCCGGCTCTTTTTCCTGGAATTTCCTGCACAAAATCTCGAGACAAGTGTTGCGATATACAAAGATCATGCGTGCAATAATAAACACACAATTTCCCTCAAAATGCCGGTTATAATGTATAACACATGTTATTTGGTATTTTACAGACGAATTGCTAATATGTGTTATATTTATACCAAACACCTTTAGATGATTGCAAATAGTAGGGAAATTGATGTGTTAAAAATGCAATATTTTCGACTGATCAATTATCTTTTATTACTTCTAAGAAAAACCATGAGGTTTGGAATATTTATCATTTTGGAAAAACATAATGTTTTACGGAAAAATATCCTTTCGATAAAAGGTTGTGGTGTTTATTTGAAAATCTTTTGCAAAGGATTTTTATAAGAAGCATAGACACTTTCAAGCTATCACAATATGCACAATCAAGCCTAGAGCTAAGATCTCCTAAGTCAACTAGACTGCTCCTAACTGTTCCAAAGGGCAAGTTGTGAGATCCTCAAATCGCCTCTTCACCGCCAATTGTGGCCAGGTAAGCACAAGTGAAGAAAGGAGGGATCCGCTCACGAATCACCGTGAGACGGGCCTTTTAAAATTACCTTTCCCACTTGTCTAGCCTAGGCACCACAAAATCTGGTTTAGCTAAACGACCGATGCCTACAACCTTTCCTTTTGAAAATGTATCGTTATACGGATTATGGTCCTTGTTGAAAATGGCCCTTCAATAAAGGTCGAGGTATTTAAATGAAATTAATAATTTTATGAAATTATAGTGTTTTAGGTTCGGGGTAACATTTTAGAAAATACGTTCGTTTTGGAAAAATCATAAGCCGTTATTTAAATTTAGTATTTTCCTCTTTAAAAAGGTTGAAGAGATTTAACAACATTATAGTAGTTGATGAAAAAAAGGTGTACGTAAAAATATATGTATGTCGTATCTAAAACATTTGTTCCACATATCTTATCTCTTATGGATATTTTAAACAAATATAACATTTTAATTAAACGAGGGTATTTTGTGGAAGTAATCTATTTCGAGATCATTTTGATAGTATGGGTAAGTGTGGGTATATCAGAGGTGAATTGACAATTCATGGGTTATGACATTAAGCATATCAGATTCCAGGTAGTATGAGAGTGCAATATATTTTTGCGTACAGAGGAAATTAAACACCGTTTTAAATCATGGGTTAACATTATCATCATTAGGGTACAAGGAATAGGCATGCACGAATATTATAACATCATTTTAATACGGGGGTTGATGATTAGAAGTTGGAACTAAGGTTATTGAGAAAAGAAGAAAGCGACAGAATGAGGGGAGAGAGGCGGATCCTACCTTTGATTAGAGTTAGACGTAGACGGTTGAAGACGTAGGCTTGTGCAAAACACCTCAAAAGCTCCGCGCCTCGATTTTTCCTCGGCTATTGGGTGGAGCCGTAGCGTCGGCGTCGTCGATACGAAGGCACTGGTATTTTTTTCAGAATTTTTGGAGTTCTGAGGTGCGAGAATTTTAAGTTTGAAGTGCCTATTTATAGGGATTTTTCAATAAACAGAAAAATCCAAAAAATTTGTTAAATAACGCAAAAATCCGCGCCGCCCCATGATTGCGAATCATCAGTTGATGATTGCGCCCGCCGCCAGAGGATCCTGGCTGTTGGATCTTCATCCAACGGCCCAGGCCGCACCGTCACGCCGCCGCCAGATGCCACGTGCCCGCGTGGCTGGGGATCACGCGGTTTCGCGTTGTCCCCACCACATGGGCACCGTCGCACATTCTGGGTCGTTGGATCGAGCATCCAACGGTCCAGGTTAAAGAGGTTTTAAAAATAAATAAAATAAAATTAATTAAAATAAAAACTTGGCAGATTATTAAAATTATTGATTTGGTTTAAAGAATTTGTTAAAAATAGTTAAAATTACGGAAAAATTATGAGAAAATTTCAGAAAATAGGTTTTATTGTTATCTTAAGTATAAAAATAATTTTGGGCCAAAGATAAATAATATATCCCATATTTACGATTTTAGCTTAGATATAATAATTATATAATACCTAGTTTATCCTTGATATATTTTTGAACGTATATATATATATATATATATATATATATATTTGAATTAATTGTTTTAATTGATAATAAAAGTTTTTAGAGTATTTTAAGGTATTTATAAAATTTTACTAACGCATTTTTAGCCTAGGAAAATATAAATAATTTTTTTGAAAATTCCTTTAACTATATTTCTCGATGCCTTGAATATTACTAATACCATTTTTCCTCAAAAACATTCTTTTACTCACAAAATACGTAAGTAACCACTTGACTCTAGGAATTTAAAATAAGAGTTATTTTATTAGAAATCTCGATCGTTACAACGAAACATCTGTCAAGGGCAACAGGTGTGCCTGACAGCAATATCAGGTGCATCTGAATGCACAAAGAATCCCGATTTAGTGTATCTGGCGTGCACCAAAATCGCATCTCATATTAGGTGCCCAACATGCACGAAAATCCAAATCAGGTGCATCCATCATGCACGAATAAAATCCAAATCATGTGCATCAAACATGCACGAAATCACGAAATCCAATATCAAGCCCCGAACATGCGCAAAATCCAATCCAAGCACGTCAAATATGCGCAAGAATCCAATCAGGTGCATAAGATACACAAAACAAATATCGTGTATCACAATCGAAATCGACGGTATACAACACATCTCAATCCAAATCAGGTATACCGTGGTATCAAATCTCACAACCATGTGCATCAACGTGCACAAAATCTAATCAAAACACTAAAAGTGCATGAAAACTATGCCGTAAGCATAAGTCAAATCATATGCATGCCCTAGGCATGAAGTCAAAATCAATACCTCAAATAACATCGAATCGAAGTCCTGTGCAACTGTAGTGCACAAAATACGTATCACTGCACTGCAAGCATATGTGAACTATAACGAGTGCAAAAATCAAATCGGGTGCGTACCATATGCACAAAATCAACCCAACTGTATGAAATCCATGAAATCATAAGCATGTGCAGCCAAAGCACAAAAACGATATCAAGTACAATAACTGTGCACAAATCATAAATCAACATAACGGTGTACAAAGCATTTCTCAAGTGCAATAACTACGCACAAAATATAAGTACCCAGTAGGTGCAGCCATGGTGCACGAAAACAAATATCATGAAACTCGGTCATCAAAACTCAATCATACGAATAGATCACCCAAAATACTGAAATCAAAGATGGTGGAAACAGTCCCGCTCAAGCACATCCTCTAAGAATCTCTGACCAACTGTCGTGGTCACTCGTAACATGTTTCGTCAACGGTGCTGAACTCTGGCCTGCTGGGTGTGCACAATATGACCAATCCTGGGTCCAAGTCTTCTCGTAAATCATTCTAGAAAGGTCCTGTCGAGGTCTCTCCCGAAAATCTCATTTCTGCCGAACTGCCCGGAAGTTATCACCCTTTACTATATCCGTTTCTTGTTTTGGAACGGCTGCATATTCATCACGACTCCTTCTGGGAGATATACCCATAAACAACGCCTCTGCATGCGTATCACATCTCTGATGTCAGCGGAGTGGAACGTCCTCTCATCAAGATCTCGTACGAACCTCTTACTCCACTTTTCTCTAATGTCGACTGCTTCGGACTCGTCTCATCGTAGCTGCATGGACCGTGCTCCGACGGCTATACTCATATCTGGAGTCTCCCAAGAAATGCATCCCATCGCATAGCATCCAAATGAAGTCGAACCATTCAATCGATTCATCAAAACCTCATAATCCCCCAAGAGATCAACATCTTGAGTATAGTTTAATAATATCGAGTACATGCCACAGCACCTATGGACCAACAATAGAAGGGAAAACCCAAGCCTCATTAATGGCACCGCGGAACTGCCGCAAACTCGAAGGTTCAAAGGCTTTCACATGGTCATTATGTCGAGTTAGGGTTTCATTCTTCTAGAGGGTCCGTAGAGTTACTTGCATGTTTTCTTCAAATACTTTAAACTTGGAAAATGGGTTTCTGACATTCGATCGTCTCAATCAACTCCCAACGTATCTGTGTGAAGTCTTCTCAAGCTGGAATCAATCAATCTGATGAGCTCGCATCGGGGTAAGCGAACGAACCACATGTCCTAGTCATTCATCCTCGGATGACTAGCGACCATCTAACATAACTCTAAGTACAACTCGTACTGCAGTAGCTCCAACATCTGGGGCGATATCTCGTCATTAGCAGCAATAACTGGCTCATTCTTCTGCACGCTAAACAGTGCCTCAATCATCATGAATACGCGATATTTAAATGGTCATCACATTCTGGCCGGCCTCTATCAGTGGCTCAATCCTCTGGTGCTGATCTGCACATCCGAGTAATCTCGTAAAAGCGATCCATCAAACGCTCACGGCGCGAAAACACAATAAAATGACACCTCTATGC
This sequence comes from Agapanthus africanus, assembly GCA_030015575.1. NCBI lineage: Eukaryota > Viridiplantae > Streptophyta > Magnoliopsida > Asparagales > Amaryllidaceae > Agapanthus > Agapanthus africanus. Next base: position 122,466,712 of record CM057347.1, on the reverse strand, counting down.
AATCGTATGTCCCTGGAATCATGCCATGTTCAGTCCTTGTTCGAGACGAGCTCGTGCTGACCGCAACTCTAGTCGTAGCTCTCTCTGCCCGTATAATCGTGGCAGCAAAAACATAAACCGATATCGATGAGGATAGATCATGAATGAATATAATGCTATGCAAGGAAATGTACATCCTAAGGTTTCTTAAGCGGAGTAGCGTATCGTAAGTATGCCTCGGAACATACACACAGTACGTCACTCTACTGAAATCACCTACTCCATCAACCAAGGTCAACCTATGCAACGAAAGTTCGGGTCTAATACCCCCTCGACTAAGTCTACATTCCGTAAGATCAAGCCTAAATTCCGTATATATCTAAACGCCCTAGTCTCCGCATAGTCAAACATAGACTCGAACCAAGGTTAACCTAGCGCTCTGATACCAACTTTGTCACGACCAGAAATAGCATGTGACTGGCCCTTGAATCATATGAAGTCTATAGGACCCCATCTAATTCAAGTAAGCCAAAAGCCCAGAAATCTAAAACCATTTTAGAGAAATGTTTTAGTAAAATAAGCCGAATATGCTTTTTAAAATCACAAGTCTTTTCTGAAAATTTCGGCAAAGTTTCCTTTGTAAATACTGGCCCCGAACGGGGTACTACATGATAAATACATGCATCAATGATAAAAGGCGTCCCCAAGCAAGAGCTAGCTCTTCGTCAATCAACGGCCACAACCATGCAAGCAATATAATATACAACGCCAAAGGGCGAGGATCAAAACTAAAAAGGAAACTCAAATCAACATGAAATCCATAATAATACAACGCGCGACTCTAAGGTCGAAATGATAATACCACTCTGATCTCTAAGTCTGAAATAATATACAAGTCTGGTTGATGCAGTTTCTAGATACAACTGAATAAAATAAGTACAATGGTGGTCACGATACAAGTGAACCCACCTACCAAAGCAAATCACCCGGAATGGAAACAGTGTGCCAGCAAAGCCGCACGAAACCTGTACGGCAAAAGCTGCAAGAAACTGTGGTACAACGGGGGTGAGTTGCCAACTCGTGAGTAGAAAACATCACCGAGCAGAAATCATATGTATGACACAATCCTAGGTCAATATGATCAAATATATATAAACCTCAAATGATAAGTCTGAAGCATGAAAATGTGGCAAGGGTAAATATCTATACATAAGTGTAATCCCATGTGCTCGTGTCAGTGCCTCAGGTAGAAATATATCATGTATATGAGGTATGAATGTAATGTAATGAAATGAGGGAGACAACTTTTTCTTTTATTTAATGAGATTTCTGTATGTATATAAATCGAGTATCATCAATGAAATCAACAGAGGAATCCGTGTCAAGCGTCGACACAAAACATAAATCCCAATATCTCAATATCTCAGGCTCCGGCTACCCGGACTGACCTGTATCATCAAATCTCAAATCTCAGTGTCTCAATACCTCGGGCTCCGTCAGTCCGGATTGGTCCGTATCATAAATCACACGAACACGAACGGTATCCTCCGGATATCCGACGCGCCAAAAAATCACCGGTAGGCAGTCTGCCCCTGCCGGGCTCATCATCCTCCATGAAATCACTCTTGCCCCGGGGTACCATATCGGGTCCACCATGTACCCGAGACAGTTCATACGACTCCTCGAATCGGGTCTCGAAATCCATCTCATAACCGAGAAAACATCATGGTGGACGACTCATACATCACAAAAAAAACCGCACTTTTCATTTTAAAGAAAGAGAGAGAGAGAGAGAAGTTTATATATATTCTTGCGGTTTTCCCCCAAATCCAGGAAATCTCATGAAAATCCGAAATCTAATCATCAATAGCAGGTAAACAGTGAATATCCGCATAAAACTCCATAATACTGCATAACGGTGAATAATAATATCCATGAAGTAGCAAGTAATAATTGCAATGTCTAAACTAGCATATAAAGACGAGTACGCTAATACCATGTCGAGCTATCAGTTAACAAGCTATGTCAATGAGTAATATTCTCTAAAGTGTACGTGACATGGCAATTACCGATGATGATATGTGTGAGCCGGCAAGTAAGTGTACGTGGAACATACACATCATCGGTAATGGTGCTGGTGTCCTGACAGCATGATCTCAATAATGGCATATGAAAACACAATATAAGCATGCGATGCGATGCAAACAGTAATAATATGCGGGAGCTGAATATAACGCAATAATAAGGAATCTACAATACTATCCATATGTCAAAACTTTTTGCCTTTTGAAATAATACGAATCGTGGTGTTTTGAAAATAAGGGCTACGGTGTTTTTAAGAAAAGATTCGTCCTTTGAAATATCCGTAGAATCCCTTGGCCTGTCTTTAAAATACCCATGATTTGTTAGTTTTGAAATAGGTAGGAATCGAATCTATTCTAACAACTACACTAAACTACAGGGCTGAGCTAACAGGCTAATCGAAGAGGGTAAGGAAAACCACGTAAGTCTGAGTCGATATATATATAAATATATAGTCGGTGATCCCGCCTCAATAGTATCACATACGATACAATATCTTTAGTATGACATCCTCAAATCAAGAGTGCCGATCTATCATCAATATATAGCTCGTAAGGTAAATCCGTCGTACAACATCCCAAATCTGGGTACGGGTCAAATATCTCCTTTATCACATTATTCATCTGGTATCTTCATCATCACCTATCGTGAACTGGTACTAATATACGTCTGGTACAATACTGATACCATATATGTATGCATGCGTATGTATGAAAACACCACATCAAAAGGACCCGTGAAAACACCATGTCGTATCTCAAATACGAACCATGTCACATCACCGATTTCACGGCCTCAAGCCCAATCTCATCGACTCATCTCCAATCCCAAGTACTATCCTCATAATCCGTGTATATGTATACGTGTGTGTGTGTGTGTATACATAGTCCCAAACCCATGTGTATATATATGTATATACATATCCCTATATACGCACAAGTAAAATAAATGTATGCATGTGTGTGCGCGCGTGTGGGTGTAGTCTCAAATCTAGGATTTCGCAACTAAGAAGCTAAACTAAGTTACTTCTAACTACCCTAAGCTAAACCATGAACACATAACCATATCTTGAATATCCATGTCTCACATAAAAGATATCATATATATAGTATATATATAGCATACTATACATCGAACTGCGGGGGTGCTATACGCCATCCACCTGACTTCCCCCGTAAATATATATCTACTCACATTGCTCTTGCTTGCCGATGTCGATGTCGCCATCTTTTTCTTCAACGTCTCGACATCCACGTAGGGTACCTACATATATAATCCAATCGTAATGCGTATTAAAATCCAATCGGAAAACCAAAACGGCACATGCTACGCTCATAGGTAAAAACCTATAGCCTCGCACGAAAAACACGACCAAAACCCTAGTCGCTGGCGTTCAAACGCCACACGATGGAAAACAATATCAAATACGAAAACCCGAATTAAAATGAAGTCGCAAAACAATGCACCAACACAAGAAAATGATCTCAGATTTTACCCTAGGCGAAATTAGCCAATTTTGCATATGTAAAGGGTCTAGTTTACTGGAGATAAGGCCACAGAACAAAAACGAGTCGATTTCCCACTGCTCTGGCCGCAAATTGCGGCCAGAAAGAATTTAATTGCGGCCTGGGTAGAGGGTTAGGGGCTGGGGTCTTGGGTGATGCTTCCTAGGTGCCTGTTGATCTCTCTGTGTTTGCTAATTAATTTTCAGGTCACCCGGGTGTTAGCAGATTTCATATTCCCTATAGAATTCCACAAAATACGGATATCGGGGATTTCTAAGTTCGCTAATAGGGGTTCTAGTCTCTGGTTTAGGTCTCCAATCAATCGCCATAGGGGTTTAAGGTCAATATTATGCCTCAATTACACTATCTCAATTCAATTCAAACCCTAACCCTAACTTGGAATTTCAAAGTTTCACTAAACTTCGTGAAAACAATTTCAAACTTGAAGAGAGGCTTAATCAAAAAAAATACTATACTATTTGTGAAAGGATTATCTCATTTGGCAACTCAAGAATTTTCTTGAGTTGCCTTAGTGTCCAAAATGCAAGCTTTCTTGGTCCAAAGTGTAGCTAGTGAGCTCATGCATAATTTTTATGAAGTGGGAATGGAGTTTTGATGAAGATTTGATGATGAAGTGGGGGTTGTAGTGGAGGAGGGAGAGGGGGTGCTACCATTGAGAGAGAAGAAGAGAGAAGGATGAAGATGAGAATGAAACAAATGGCTAAGACCAAGGTTTGACCCCTCACCTCTCTCTTCTCTCTCATGCCCATACCCTCACTATTCCATTCTTTATTGTTTTCTTTTCTTTTCATTTTCCTTTCTCTTTTCTGAAAATCAATAACCATGCATGAATGAAGAAATAACCATGAAGGAAAAAGCAACAAGTGTTAAAAATGACATGTGCATGTCATATGCACAAAACACGCTAAAAACCCGATTAGCGATTTTTAATCGCGATTAGCACTAAATAGTGTCAAATAAATCGTAAAACTTCATAATTTGCATAAATCCAATAAAGCTCCCTCATTTTAGTAATTTCCATAATTTTCAAAATTTTCCCCAATTTATTGGTATTTAATTATACCGAAATATTAAAATATTCATTATAATTATTATTTAATTATAAAAATTCCCAAAAATAACATTTTATTTTTCTGAAATGTTACATGTTGCTTGTTTTTTCTAAGATTGCATGTGATATGGTCTTACTGTAAAAGCAATTCGGAATGTTTTGTAGTCATAATTCTAACATCATTTTGGGTTATTTAAACGTCGTTAAAAAGTTCGAACGGATATCAATAACCCATTTTCTCCCTCGCTGAAAATTTTCCAAGAGTTGGATTTTTTCATGTTTAAGATCTTCATAAAATCATGCAGGTGATTCTGTGAACCCTCTAAAGAACGAAACCCTAACTCGATTCTGTGACCATCAGAACCGCCACCAAACCCTAGGGTTTGTGGTAGTTCCGCGGCACCATAGGTAAGGCAAGGGTTGACCCTTTTACGGTTGGTCCATAGGTACCGTGGCTTGTTCTGGGTACTTTTTAAACTCCACTCAAGTATTGAGCTCTTTGGGAAATTTTGAGTGTTTGTATATTCGATCAAAAAGTTTAACATCGTCTAGTTATTTGTGTTGTGATCCAATACTTGGAATCCACAATATTAGTTTTGTGAAAACTAATTTGAATTTTATAAATCTAGCAATTTAGTCTCATTTGATCGGTTGCCACGGAATTTTGATGTGGATCAAAAGTCCGTCGCAATCACGTAGCGTACGCGGATACTCGCCGGATAACCTTACTAGATAGCCACGCCCCATATCCCCGACCAAGTGACTGTAGGAGAACCCCGTCCCCAAAAGCTTCCATTCGGGTGCTCGCGGCCGCGTTGTTCCACCTAAGTACACTTCGTCGACGGCATAAGGGGTGCGGCCGTCTACTAAAGTTTCCGAACGAGCATTCGATCAGGTTGTCGGGAATCTTGTTGAATTACCCGACTGGTTATTGAAAAGTGTTTTCAATATCGAGACTAAAATGCAGGGTTTATAATTGTTAGGCATGTGATGTCTAAGGAATTCATTTGATTAGGCATGAAATCCAAAGTATGTGATGCATTGGGTTTATGATGTCTAAGGTGGTTGCGGATTCCAATTGTTGTAGTTTTTCACTTTCTTTTCTGCGACCGTAAGTGTAATATGTGGTGTATCGCCGGTTTCGTTGCTATGTCAACGATAATTGGGATACGCATATTTACTTACGTTGATGACATGTGATGTTATGTGTTGCTGTGATATGTTATATTGGATCGTCGTGTTTTAAATAGCTGGGGTTTTTTATGTGAGATGAGGGTTTTTCATTTTCATTCATGTACAAACTTGTATGTAATATTCTTTTATTGGGGCACTTCCGGGTTGAGAATGATGTCACTATTGATGTATATTATTTACTTTTCCGCATTAGGATAGACCCAAGGAGGAGAGCACAAGTAACCGGGTTCTAGGGTCCAGTAGGAGGCCATCTCGAGGAGTCGAGACTGGGTCTCCTAACTCTAGAATTGGTAGGGTTTCCTGCCGCTCTCGTAGGGGTCTAAGGATGTGGGTTTGGCTATTCATCATGACCGTGGAATCCGCGTTTTTTATTGGCTTAATTAAAACACGGAATTCCGAGTATATCCAATATTTCATATGTGTTATTCTGCTGCTGATATTTTGTGATGTGATCACTTGATATTCTGAGACGAATGCTTATATTATATATATGATATATAATAACTATTGCTGCTTTCATTTCTTCTGTAATGCTTAGGAAGCATAATTGTTGGGACTTCATTAATGAGATTAATGAAATAAAAGAAACCTAAAGATATTTTGTAATCTTGTTTTAAAAATTGGTAGCTCTAGTTCTTGCTTTGCATAGCAGTATTCCTTGTAGAATATCCAGCACCTTATTCGATAAGGAAAGAGCCGAGATCCCTTCACCGGGAGTGACCTCTTTAGCGAAACTGGCAGATGCTACAACCCACTCGGTTTTGTCTTTTGATTGCTTTTTTAGTTGTTGCTTTGCATAGTGGTATTTGTGAAATATCCAGCACCTCATTCGATGAGGAAAGAGCCGAGATCCCTTCACTAGGAGTGACCTCTTTAGTAAAACGAGTAAAAGCCTCAAAAACACTCCTTTTCAAAAATCACTCGATTCTACAACGATATCAAGTTCATTACGCAAAAGGTTTTCTTAAAAACCTGTCGTAGCCCTCCGTCATTTCAGATAAGTACTACTTAGTATCCGTGCTACGTTTGTTGGCCTTCGTCAAGACGTAGTGTGTTGTAGCTAACTAGTACTTATCTGCAACATAAGATGAGATTGGATTATGGTAGTCGTGCGATTTTGTTGGCCTCCATCAAGGGTCGTGCGGGTGGGTATAATTCAATCATGAAATGTACGGGTTGAACTTGACTAGCAGTCTATGGTTTGTTGGCCTCCGTCAAGGTCATGGGAAGCTAGGGGTAAAATATTATCGGGAATTTCAAGTGTTGAAATTTGCAATGAGATTACATACCTTCTATGAGATAGTTGGATCCCGATACCCACTGCGAGTAAGAGTTACTCCTGGGAGAGTTTTACACATTACAATTAGCCGATAAAGTACGTGTCTAGAAATGTGTTAACGGGGTTACGCCCCTAGGAAAATGAGGTTTATTTTAATTAGGTCCGTGCGAAAGCACGGGGAACCTCCCTCAAAGTACCGACACTGGCCTGGCCGAAAGATTGTCGAACTTATAGGGTGTAATTAATCCCGGCCAGTCTTACCTTTTAGAGTTTGAAGGAAGATTTGATAAAAACAGTGGGAGCCATCCTGATTAGATAAAATAATAACCAATCTGATCTTGCAAGAGTATACGCGGAGTGTTTTCTTCTCTCTCTCTCTCCTGGTAGCGACCATGTCACGCCTTAATCAAGATAATAATATAGATGCATTGACCGAACCTGCTTATTATACTAAGCTGGGGAACGTTGGTTCCGCTCAATCTTAGAATTGTTATAAGTCCGAGAAGGAAATAGGGGAATATCAGGATTCCTATGTGACCCATTCGAGAAATAAGCATGTTGATGCATATTCTTCGGGTGTGTTCATTACCAAGAACAATTTCTCAGTATCATCTACGTCCTAGGTATGAGATACCGGATTAGGATCCCACATATGTAATCTGTTACATGGGCTACGAAAGGTAGAGAACTGGGATTGAGTGATATGTCTCTAAGTGTTAGAGAATGGTGCAATTGTTGCAGCCAAATCAGTTGGCAAATATCACCTTGTATTACCAAGTGGTAAATACATTGATTCTGAACAAATGTTATTACATGCCGAACCTTATATACAACATTACATCAGTTTCTTTATTTAGTTAAAGAATGATATAATTTTGTATTGGAGGATAATGTTGTGAACATTTTCCTTAATCAAGAGTTGATTGGGTCAGGCACGTTATGTAATAGCATATACGTTCTAAATCAAACCACATTTTAAAGTATGTAGAACACACACAAGAGGAATAGTTCAGAAATGAACGAATCCTTCTTGTGGCATTATAGACTAGGTCATATAAATGCGACACGACTAGCTAAAGTTACATTAAGGATGAATATTAGGGTATGTTCGAATTTTCATCTTATGATACTTGCCAGTCTTGTCTCAAAGATAAAATGACCAATACTCCGTTTACTGGAAACAGAGAAAGAGTTACTGAACTCTTGGGATGGATACATGATGATGTATACGGTCCTATGTCTACAAATGCCAGGGTTGGTTCTTGGTACTTCATTACATTCATCAACTATCTCTCAAGATTCGGACATGTGTTCCTGTTGAAACACGAGTCTGAAACTTTTGAGAAATTCAAGGAATATAAGCTTGAAGTTGAGAACCAGACGGGTAGAAGTATTAAAGTCCTTCGATGTGATCGAGGAGGATAATACTTGCGTATGGGGTTCTTGGAGTATCTAAAAGGAGAATGAGATTCGCTCTCAGCTTACTCCTTCGTATACACCACAACACAACGGTGTATCGGGGCGGAGATATCGCACCCTATGAGATATGGTGCGCTCTATGATGAGTACTGCTGAGTTACCTATTTCCTTTTGGAGTTATGCACTTGAAAAGCTGCATACCTATTGAATGGGGTTCCATCCAAATCAGTACCTACTACTCCATATGAGATATGGAATGAGAAGAGACCATGTCTTAAACGAGATAAGATATGGGGTTGTCCGGCCTATGTTGAAAAGAAAAATCCGGACAAGCTCGAGGCAAGGTCAGTTCTGTATAAGTTTATTGGATATCTTGAACATTTGCGAGGGAATATAGTCTACCATACTGAGGAGCAAAAGGTGTTTTATTTATCAGCATGCCACCTTTTTAGAAAAGGAATTTCTTATGAAGAAATTAGTGGTCGTGAGGTAGAACTGGAAGGAGTTCCAGCTGAACAAACTAACAGCTGATGATTTAATGAAACCAAAGGATTCAATAGTCTCCGACGAATCTCGGCCTCTCCGCGAATCTGGTAGGGTTCCTCATCCATCTAAGAGATACTACGGTTTCCTCGGTGACGGTAGGAGCGAGGATTGCATCATGGTAGATGATGACCCAACCAGGTTCAGACAGGCCATCACGAGTGGGGACTCTGTGAAATGGCTGGATGATATGCTATCAAAGATGGAATCCATGTACACCAACAAAGTATGACTTTGAATGTTGCACTTGAAGGGGTAAAACCCATCGGGAGCAAGTGGATCTTGAGAAGATTCTTGGTGTAAATGGAAAAGTTGAGACTTTCAAAGCTAGACTTGTAGTAAAAGGCTATCGTCAATAACCAGGTGTGGTTTATGATGAAACCTTTTCTCCAATGGCTATGCTCAAGTCCATCAGGATTAAAGCAGGCATCGCGGAGTTGGAACATCTGTTTTGATGTGGCAGTCAAAGAGTTTGACTTCATCAAAAAGGTAGATGAAGCTTGTATATACAAGAAGGTTGTAGAGAGTAAGGTTGTCTTCCACGTATTATACGTAGATGACATACTCTTGATAGGAAATGGTTTCTTATGCTACACTCGGTCAAGCTCCTCTTATCACAAGGATTCTCCATGGAAGATCTGGATGATACCTACTACATCTTTTGGACTATGATCTATGGTGATAGATCTAAGTGGATGTTGGGAGTGTCCTAAATCCAGGTACATTAACACCATACTAAAGGGGTTTAGTATGGAAGATTCTAAGCATAGTGGTTTGCCCACTTACTCAGGAATCACTCTCTCCAAAAAGATGTCATTTAAGACTGATTTGGAGAGAGCTCGCGTGCAAGGGATATCCTATGCTTCAGCAGTAGGCTTTATCATGTATGCGATGTTATGTACCAGACCAAATGTAGCTAACTCACTAGGTGTAGTGATCAGGAATCAATCGGATCTTGGGAGAATCACTGGACAGCTGCGAAGGACATTCTTAAGTACTTGAGAAGCACTAAAGAAATGTTCTTGGTGTTTGGTAACGGTAAACTCCAGTAGGAGTCCTTTACCAATTCGAGCTTCCAGAGTGATAAGGTCGACTGAAAGTCAGTCACAGGCTTTGTCTTTACCCTCAGTGGAGGGACGGTATGTTGGAAGAGTTCCAAGCTAGATACCGTAGGAATCTAGACGATAAAGGCTGAATACATCGCTACCAACGATACTACCAAAGTGGATGTCTGGATAATTCTTGTTCATGAGATGAACAAGGTTCCTACCATTAAGCGTCCAATAAATGTTATTGTGAAAACAATAAAGTTGTGGCTTTTTCCTAGGAACCCCGGTCCCATCAGCGATCCAGACATATTCTGAGGACAGTATCACCTGATCAGGGAGATGGTTGATCTCCAAGTGATTGTGGTAAGGAGAGTTGACGCGAAGGATAACACGGCGGATCCACTAACAGAGGCCTTTTCCTAGAGAGACTTTTATGGGGAGTTGGGTATGAGATACTACAACAAATGGCCTTAGTGCAAGTGGGAGATTGTTAGTTATATGTATGCCCTAGAGGCCATTATTATACATGTGATGTATATTATAGTGGATGCTTGGACATATATAGGGAGGACTTTCTTGCTCGACATGATAGTATGCTATCTGGTTGCTCTTTATCTTAACATGTACACTTATTGTCTCTCTATTACATGTTGATAAAGCCCTTAGGATGAGTACTTGACTACTAGGATTATGATGCAGATCATACTAGTGGGGCAGAAGTATTCGGTAAGTACATCCTTCAAATGTTCCTAGCCGTAGGAGTATCGAGACGGGGCATCGATATTCCAGAGTAGACTAGCGTATACGCTTCTCGACCCATATGATGGACGATGGATGATCCCATATCCATTGGTGTTTGACATCAGAGATGGTATACGGGTGTTCAGTGGAGACTGGGTACACTGGACGGACTCGCCGAGAACTCCTAGATGGTATTATACCTATCTTCAGATAGCAGTTCTCTGGTGACACTGGTACAGGTTAGTCTGTCGACCCGAGATCGTCATAGAGTCTTGTGTGATTCTCACTGTGCTTTGATTTCCACCTTACCACATTCAAGAGATCATGCAAAATGGTGGTTTTTGGGTACAGTCCCGAGTCACATGTAGGCAATGAGCGATAGGAGGGGATTTCGTCTCTCCCGGTATTGGGGGTTGATGTTGCGCAATGCTCAATTGGCCATAACAAGAAATCCTTGGCCATGGTTGCTGAGATCTACTGGTAAGTGTTATCAGTATTTTCTCGAACCATTATGGACCTTGCATCGGCATGACTTATCAGGCTATTGGGCTCTGACAATATACCACCCCCAGGCTGTGATATGCGACATATCATACGAAGAGACCGGACTGTACGGTAGTGTTACTTATTTGATTCGCAGGAGTATGAGCAGGCTTGCTTGTTGATCTTCTGATTGCTTAATACTCGGGTAGCCGTTACGTTTAGCAGACCGCTTGCGGCTTGTGGGTGACTGATATGATCACCACCTACTGCCGGCGTATTGACGGGTCTTTAGAGCCCTACACAGAGGCTTCCTGGCTCAAGCGAAACGAAGTAGGAGCACATATGTGATATGTGCGGGACCGAGATTAATACGCGTATTTGATACCGTATTCTATTCTCACGATATGTGATATCGGATGGTTATATGTGATATAGCCGGGTTATCGGATCAAGTATTGATTCGATAAGTTGATACGATTGATATTAGTTGGTTGTATGTGATATAGCCGGGTTATTAAATCAAGTGTTGATTTAATAATTTAATGTATAATTATATATTTGATATATTAAGTTACATTAACTAATACTAGCTCACTTAAGATTTCTTTTTCTCACTAGTGTACACTTAGTATATATGTGATATATATTAATGTACATCTTTTGTGTCAAGCTTGATGCCACATGCTACATGGGTGTATGAGACTCACACCATACTTAATATAATGTAAGGTTTTATTTATTTAAAGTAAATCAAATTAGATGGAAATTAGTCACATGGTTGAAGCTTGTAGAAGCTTGTGGAACCATTGACCAAGTCCACTAATTTTGTTTTACTTGAAGATATTTATTAACCTAACTATTAGATTAGCCATGGTTTAGTCTCTACATGAGTTAGTATATAATATTATCTCACCCATGGTTGCTATTCACACCACTTGATTCATTCAACACTAGATTTTTCCATGGTTGCTTCTTCTTCATCTCCTTCCTCAAGCTCACTAGCTTTTTGGGAGGTGAAGAAAATGAGTGAGAAAAATATTTCTAAAGTGAGAAAAATTCCTGCTTCATCATTCTCTACTATATTAGCCATTTAGGTTAGGGTGTTTGCTTCACTAATTCCATATCAGTGAAGAGGTAGCTTGAGTTGGTGTCTCCTCGACGTAGATCATCTTCGGCCTCGAAGACTTCAAGCAAGCTTGTTCTGTTCATCTTGTAGAGCCTTTCTAGAGTCCAGGAGTTCACTACTTGGAGCGAAGGGACTACTACACGGAGCTATTGAAGTGAAGGACCGGTCTACAAAGGTTGTATTTCTTATTCGCTTAGATGTAAAGTCGTTTACATTCTAGTTTCGTCTAATTCTCTAGTTAAGATTCTAGGTTAGGGTTCTTAAGCGCGCAAATTTTAAAAAATGGTACGGTCGATGCCTCCCGAAACCCAGTGGCAACCTAGGGAACCCAGGAATAAGAGACCAAAAAAAATACTACAAAGCCATGCTTCACCCATGCTCCTCATTTTCCACCTCATCATTTCCATTTCCAATAAATAGAAAATCAACCAAGCTTCATTATATATATTTATATATATATCAAATATATATATTAATATATATATAAAGAAAATTATTAGTGTGCAATAATATTAGTTAATATATAATTATATCAAATATAAATATATATCATATTATCAAATCAACACTTGATTTAATAATCCGGTTATATCATATATAACCGACTAATATCATTTATCTGTATATCACATTATCAAATCAACACTTGATTCAATAATCCGGTTATATCACATATAACCTAACTGATATCAAATAACCGCCAGATTAGAATACGGTATCTCATACTCGTATTTAATCAGGCCCCGGCACATATCAACATATTTGCCTTACTTCGTTTCGCTTGAACCAGGAAACTTCTATGTGGGACTCTAAAAACTCGTCAATACGCCAGCAGTAGGTGATGATCACATCAGTCACCCACAAGACGTCAGCGGTACTAGCTGGACGTAACGGCTACCCAGGTATTGAGCGAATAGAAGATCAACAAACAAGCTTGTACAAACTCTCATGAAGCCTATAGATAACACTTACCGTACAGTCCGGTCTCTTCGTCTGATATGTCGCTTATCAAGTCTGGGGGTGAAATCGTCAGACCTCAATAACTTGATAAGTCATGCCGATGTGTAGCCTATAACAGTACGAGAAAGTACTGATAATACTTACCAGTAAATCTCATCGACAGCCCTGGCCAGGGACTTCCTGTTATAAGAAATCGAGCATCGCGCAACATCAACTCCCTATATCGGGAGAGACGAAACCCCTCCTATCGCTCATTGCCTCCAAGTGACTCGGGACTGTACCCAAAATCCACCTGTTTGCACGACTCCTTTGAGCCGTGGTAGGGAGGAAATCAAAGAATAGTGGGAACCACACAAGACTCTATGACGATCTCGGGTCTACAGACTAACCTGTACCAGTGTCATTAGAGAACTGCTATCTGACGATAGGTATAGTACCATCTAGGAGTTCTCGGCAAGTCCTGTTCGATGTACCCATTCTCTAATGAGCACCTGTGTACAATCTTTGATGTCAAACACCAATGGATATGGGATCAACCATCGTCCCATACAGGGTCAAGAAACGTACACACTAGTCTACTCTGGAATATCGATGCCCTGTCTCGATATTCCCTCGACTGGGAACAATTGAAGGATGTGCTTGTGGACTACCCATGTCCCAGTAGTATAATCTGCATCATAGTCCTGGTAGTCAAGCCAACATCCTAAGGGCTTTATTAACATGTATATGAGAGACAGTATAATAATACCAGTGAACATGTTAAGATAAAGGAAACTAGATAGCATACTATCATGTCGAGTAAGAAAGTCCTCCATATATATGTCCAAGCATCCATTATTTCATACAATAATGGCCTCTAGGGCATACATATCACTAACAATAACTTGTTAGTGAGATATGCCCTAGAGGCCATTATTGTATCATACTGGATTGTATATTACATATTGGAAGCTTGGGATATTCACGGTTGTAATAACAGTCTTGCTCGAAATGGTGGTATGCGACTTGGTTTGATTCTATCTCAATATGTGAATGTGTTTCTTTTAGCATATCGCTTATACATATTGATAGAGCCCTTAAGATCTTTGCTTGACTACCAGCGTTGTGATGGCAGTCACACTAGTAGGGGCTGGGTAGTCTATAAGCACATCCTTATACGGGTCCCTAGTCGCAGGATTATCGAGACGGGGAATCGATACTCCAGAGTAGACTAGTGTATACACTTCTTATCTCAGCAGGGGAGATGGTCTGTCCCACAGCCATCAGTACGTCGTACTGGAGATAGTATACAGGTACTCATTGGGTTATGAGTTATACTGGATAGGACTCGTTGGGTACTGCTGGTTGGTATTATACCTATCGTCAGGTAGCAGTTCCCAGGTGACATGAGTACTGCTTAGTCCATTGACTTGACATCGCTATTTCGTCTCGAGTGTATTCCCACTGTTCTTAGATTACTACCCTACCACAGCTCAAAGGAGTCATGCAAATAGATAGTAGTTGGGTGCAGTCCCGAAGCACTTGGAGGCAGCAGCGGTTAGTTAGGATTCGTCTCTCCCGGTATTGGGGGTTGATATTGCGCTGTGTTCGGAAATCCATTACACAAAGTCCCTAGCCAGGTTAATTGAGATTTACTGGTAGGCACTCCAGTAGTTTCTCAAGGTGTATTAGGCTCTACTTCGGCACGATTTATTGCGCTATTAGGGGTCTGACGTTTACTATCCCCCTAGGCCCAATATGCGAGTATCTCAGACGAACAGACCGGACTGTATGGATGTAGCGTTTTAAAATTTAGAAATAAATAAAATTAATTAATTAAATAATAAAATGTTAAATTAAAAAGTTATTAAAAACAAATATGACATTTTCATAAATAGTATGTAAAACAAATAAAATTAAAATTTTAATATGTAACATAAATAAATTATTAGGGTTTTAATGAGAAATTTAGCTTCATTTTTAATTAAAATAGAGTTATATAATAACATAGTTAGTGGGGGGTCTTTATGTAAAGTTTAGGGAATTGTGCAAATGGGAATTGTTAAGGGTGTAAGTAGAAAAGAGGTTAAATAAGGCTTTAATTCAGAATTCTATCACAAGATAAATCAATTTGGAAAGATAATACCTTAACACATCCTTCTTGCATGCACAACGCACACAACACCTCCTCCTTGCATGAGGATGGCACACCTTGATCGTTGACACCTCCTCCTACACATCACTCTTACCTTTGTCATATATATCATTTGTTCAGATCACTTGGCTAATTTAAAAATCTAAAAATTCAAAAGAAAGAAAAAGAAAACTAGAACAAACAAAGAAGAACAAGAGAAAGGAGAAGAGAAGAGCCAACTTCTAGGATTTCCACCATCAAGCTAGGAACTAGGAACCCGTACATCTTGGAGGAAGTTCTTCCAGCAATCCTTTGTAGGTAAAGTCTTTAATCACTGTAGAATTTAGTTCTGTAATTGGTTTAATTTAGAAATCTTATATCTAATATATCGTATTTTAGGCAAAACTGAGCTCTGTAGTAATCTGCTATAGTTTAGATAAAAATAAACTTAACCAAACAGTGCCTTAATGTTGTATGTTGGACCTAGAACAAACCATAGGAGCACGAACCCAGGGGCTCGGATTTTGGCCGATGAGATTAAGGCCAGATCCGACGTCGCCGGATTTTTGGTGGACTATGGTGATTTGGGTTTTAGGGTAGGTCTCTGTATAGATGTTGGGATATTTTGGCACTGTTTAATTAAGTTAGTTTAACTGTATATGAAATCTGGAAACTAATATCAGGAAAAGATATCTAAAATCTAAAATACGACACGGTTAAAACGTAACGCGTTCTGTTTCTGTTGTGAAACAGCGTTTGAGTAAATTCCAGTTAAGATAAGTGTTAGATAGTTTGCTATAATCGTACGTAGTGCAATTAGTACGTACAACTTGCGTTTTCATATTTTCATCGTATCGGAATGTAGCAGTTTCTTATGTAAGTTAAATTCAATGTTATATTTGAGTGCGGGAACTTCGGAGGCCGCAAGGAAAGGAAAGGGATTGGCAATTTCTGAGTAGTTACGACGTATTCCGGTGAGTAGACTAAACATCTACCGGGGGATTGTGTAAAGATGGTGTGATACGCCCGTAGTTTTACTTAAATAAAAAGATTTGACTTTTATATGCTAAATTGATACTATGCATTCATATCTACATATACCTCGCTATAGTTGTTAGAGCACTGCACAATTATCGAACGAGTTATGCCGCACATGCACATATATACATGTTACACTACACCTCGTCGATATTACCATGTCACTTTTACACTTAGCATTTTTCTTGTTAAAAATGATTCATATCATACCTTAAACACCAATAACAGTAGTAAATTGCATCAATGACATCATGTTTAGTATTCGAGTATTCTAAGTTGATATAAGAGGTACTTGTATTATTGAGGATTTATGGTTTTGAGTTTTTCTATACTATTGCATAAATTCAGTGAATTTTTATGATTGATGTAACATGTCCACCATGAGATATTGTTTTTATGATTTGGTTTTATTCCGGGCCGAGTGGGGGAGCTATACGGTCGTGGATTTTTACGTTATCCAGACTGAGTGGGGGAGCTATACGGTTGGATACATGGTGGACCCAGTCGAGACCGAGGGGCAGGAAATCCGCATTTGAGGCGGGGAGCCTAGCGAGAATACTCAACACCGGAAATAGTAGTGAAACACGGCGGATATCTAGATGATACCGACCAGTGTTATTGATTACAGGATCATTCGAGGAACGATGCCTGAGGGAAATAGAAGATTTGTGTCGATGTTGGACACGGAAAGATGAACTTGATTTGGAAATAAGTGATGAGATTTTACTCTTGATTTATATGATTATTAGTATAAATTCATGCTTTCACACGCTATCATGCATCATACTCATCCTTATCTAAATTAGTTATAGTTGTCATATTTACATTATCCGCCGTTATATGTTAGTCTTATTCACTGAGTTGGCAACTCACCCCCGTTGTGCCACAGTTCCTTGCAGGGGTGGAGTGGACGGTTAGCAGCAGTGCAGATCCATTTATCAACTTTTATCGCATCTTTTGCTAGGTGGGTTATCTATGTAGCAACCTCCTCTTTTGGTATTGTATATTGAATCTAGAATATCTCCATCAGACCCTGTATTATGACTTAGAACGAAAAGTGGTTGTATGTATATTATTTGATAAATGAGATCGTTTGGTTATATGGAGTGATATTTCTTTTACTTATGTCTGAGATTCTTACTGATGTCGTATAAAGATATATATTTATTTCTGCTGTTGGCATTGTTGATCCCAACTAGGGATGCAACCAAATTAAACACTTTATAATTGTTTTATTGAATTCAATAGGGAGTTACTGTTAAGATCTTAATTACTTAAAACTGTGATTTTATTTTAAAAACTAAATTTTCCTTAAAATTCCACAAAAAGGGGTCTTTGATCTTGGTTTTTGGCTTACTCGGGTTGTGTGGATATGTTTAGATATTATACAATCTAAGTGTCGGTCACATCCAAACTTTGGGTCGTGACAAAGTTGGTATCAGAGCTTAGGATTAACCTTACGGAATCGAATAGTGGGTTAAGGTAAGTCGACTTGAGTTCGTTACGTAGGATGACCTTTGCATTGATAGAGTAGGTGAATTAGGATGAGTGTAGTACCGTACGTATGTTCCGCGGCATATTTACGCTATGATACTCAGCCTAAGTAACCTTAGGAGATGTTTGTTCATACTTCTTTCCTTGATTCCATGTATCTTGTGATTCGATTGTAATGTCCTTATCAATCCTGTCTCTTACTCCGGCCACTATGTCATTAACGACTACGGGGACTCGGAGTACTGCTGTTCGAGATGAGATTGGAGCGGGCTCGTCTGAAACGGGGACAGACCTGGGCAGTACGCCTACCTTTCATGAACCGATTGATTCACCCTATATTGATCGTATAGCTAGAATGGAGGCAAGTGTTCAAGAGATGCGCCAAATGATCGGATCCTTGTTAAAGATTAGTCGAGCACGGAGATCGACCACTACTCTACATACGGTGGTTCAAAGACCAAGGCAAATTTGTAATAATACATCAGCACCTAGACGTATTCGTAGAGGCCGTGGCAGATTCTATATGGATCGGTCCTATCACTTATACCCATATGTTCAGCAGCCCGTACAAAGATGTTCCAGGTGTAGGTGTCCGTATCACTTTATTAGGAATTGTCTCGTAATGCGACAGGGTGAGGCATCGGTTGCACATATAACTTCACCACCTTCACCACCTCCTCTGAGCACATTACCACCTACGCTTGTTGTTGTTCCATGCCAGATCAACGCCCATAAAGACCGGGGTCATGACTGTCGTAATTTGAGAGGACGAGGAGGTCGAGGCAGATTTATTCCAGGCCGCGGTTTTGTTCGAGA
This sequence comes from Agapanthus africanus, assembly GCA_030015575.1. Taxonomy (NCBI): domain Eukaryota; kingdom Viridiplantae; phylum Streptophyta; class Magnoliopsida; order Asparagales; family Amaryllidaceae; genus Agapanthus; species Agapanthus africanus. Next base: position 122,447,819 of record CM057347.1, on the reverse strand, counting down.
TAGGACTCAGGGCCAGATGTTCAGTTCATAACCAGTTGAGCAGAGGCCCCCAGCTATCTGTTTTAATTGTGGACGTGTAACACCTTAGGATAAGGGTTAGTGAATAATTATAATTAAATAATGATTTTTAATAAAAAGTTTACCAAATTGTGTTTTAAATATTTTTCCTAATTTAATAATTATTTTTCCAAAATTTTCCTAGGCTTGCACACACATGTGCATGTAAACTAGGGTTTTTAAATGAGGTAAATACCATAATATTTAACCATGGTGGGTTAATCTTTTGGATTAAGCCTTTTGGATTCTTAAGTGGGTTTTATTAGTTGTTTAGTAGTCACTTTAGTTTGAATTTGGTTAAGTGTTGACTTGTGAGAGAGAGAGAGAGAGAGAGTGCATCATGGCTTTAGGCCATGCTTGCATTAAATGAAGTGAGAGAGAGAGGGGGGTGACTTTTGTGTGATGATTGTAGCCTCTCATTTCCTTTTGGTTTTATCTCAAGCTCTCACACTCACACACACACACACACTCACCTTGCAACACCCCCAGCAGCAGCAGCAGCAAGCAAAGCAACAGCAACAACTGAGCAGCAGCAGCAGCAACATGAAGCAGCAGCAGCAGCAACATTCAGCAACAGCAAAGCCCCAGTGAGCAGCAGCAGCCCCAGTTCCTAGTGCAGCCTCTTCCCTTCACTTCTTCTTCTTCCTGCAGCTCCCTAGGGTCGAGAGTGAGGTATACTTCCTATCTTGCTTCCCTAGTTTGCCTTGTTAAGTGTAGTTTTGCATCGGTTAATGGATTTTAGTGCGTTTTAGTGAGTTATGGGGTGTTTAGTGAGAACTTTGTGCTAATGAGGTATAGATTGGTTTCAGTAGGATGCTTGAGGTTTGTTGAGACCATGTTAACCTAGTCCAACCCCTATTACACTAAAATACCACCAGTTTTCCTATTTGATGCAAAATGTCGTATTTGTGCAAAAGTGAACTTTTCTGGAACTGCTTTTGACTCGGTGAGTTCAGAATGAAATTGGGTTGACTGTAGTATAGTGGTATTGTGCTGATACATCAGGTGAAACCCGACCCCCTACCTGCTACAGTGGGCCGCCAATTTCCTCATTCTGGCCGCAATTTGCGGCCAGATGGGTAAGGATTTGGGTTTTGTTTGGTCCATTGGGTGTCTGCTAATGTGTGTAGTATTGTGGTATATATATTTTTGTAAGTCTAGTTCTGTAGCAAAATCTGGGACCAAATACCTATTTTGCCGTTTTTCTAACCTTCGCGACACGCGTGATACGTGAGTAGGTTTGGATTTCTGCGTATCGCGGCGCGTCGGGGTAGTTTCGTGGCGCGTGATTACACGTTTTAGCGTATCGCGCACACGCGCGATTGGTTTGCGATACGAGTTTCTAGTTGACTGTAATGTCGCGTTTTTTTTGGTGAAATTGAGCTTATATGTGTGATATGTATATGTGATTCTAGGTTCGCGGGCCAGTAAGACGGACGCTGCGAAGAAGGGCAAGCAAGTTGTCGGCTACACTTAGCGCGAGACACGGTGAGTAGATTTCACATCTACGGGGATATCGCCCGCATGGCGTTATGCGTCAGGGCTGATAGGACCTTATTGTTATATATTGCATACACCATACCATGGATTGTCATCACATATTGCATTCCCTGCTATATATATAAACATTGCTTAGAACTGATAGAATTGCCATGATCATACTGTTATGTATTGTTGTAGCTCATCTATATATGACATGACTTGAATTTCATACTTGATACCTATATCACATTGGATCGTTGCATTGTAGCTCATTTTTCTGTGACATGACTAGATATACATATTTGATGCACATATCACATCACAATTATTTGTATTATTGGTTGAGATTTCATGTGATTTCTGGATTTGGGAACCGCGGCCTTTTCAAATAAGTAATCATTTAAAAAACCGGTTCCCTTGATATGATATTTGGGAGCGCCGCCCCGTGTTTTCTCGGTGCTAGAGGCAGGTACTGAGAGAGGGCTGACCCGGACTGACGGATGCCCGATGGATTGATATAGGGCCGACCCGGAATGACGGATGCCTGATGTATTGTGAGAGGGATGACCCGGACTGACGGATTCCCGATATATACTTTGATATAGGGCCGACCCGGAATGACGGATGCCCGATGTATTGTGAGAGGGATGACCCGGACTGACGGATTCCCGATATATACTTTGAGAGAGGGCCGACCCGGAATGACGGATGCCCGATACAGGATGTTTTGCGTGTCGATGCTAGACACGAGTATTTATGATATTTGGGTGCCGATGTTGGGCACTCGGGATTCTCAGGGATATACAGGATATGAGGGCCGATGGAGTACCGGCGTTTGGGATGTTGGGATTTGTGGTGCATACATACATATGTAGTCCACCTTGATACTTCATGTAGATGCTATATTCCCATGCTCAGCATTTATTATCACACCTCATCCTGTAGTTGTATCACCTGATAGAGGACTTGCATTATTATTATGCATACTGCTTACCTCGCATTGATATCATCTACTGGCATTTGTTAGAGTAGCGCTGTACGTGCATGCTCGCGATTACCTTTATATGTTATCTCTATTCACGAGTTGGCAACTCACCCCCGTTGTGCCACAGTATTTGCAGGTTGCCCTTGGGAGTAGTCACGGCTGGCTGTTATCGCATCTTTTGGCACAGATACCCCTTTTGAGCAGAGATAGCCTTTTGCTGATAGGTGGGTTTTGTACGGTATCTGTTATCTTTCAGTTGTATATTGATATATCTAATACCCTCCATCTACTTTCTGTATTGACTTAGAGACAGTTGAGAGGACGATATGTATGATTTTATATTCTGGTGTCGAGCTCGCATGTGAGCCGACTTTACTTTATGCAGTCTCATCTTTTATGATATTGTCCTTGCTTTACTGTGTATTCTTCGCTACGGCGTCGTATATCTCATTGTGACGCTTCATTTATTTTACTCGTCATTTCTGTTACACCTTGTTTCTACCCGACTGGCAGGGCAAATGTTTCAAAAAGGAAATGTTACCAAAATTATAAAACTTATAACTTTTGAACTTAAAAAGGATTTCTACTAAATAAATGGAAATTTTTCAGACATGTACGATTGTTTTTACAAAATGTTTTAAAATCACTCTATATTTATTGGTTTTGATTTCTGGGTTCGGCTTACTTAGCCGCGTTACGCCTGTAGACGTTGCGTGGTTAAGTGCCGGTCACGAGTCGAATTTTCGGGTCTTGACAAAGTTGGTATCAGAGCGTAGGTTTTACCTTCGGAGTGTAGGATGACCCTGGTATGATGGAGTAGGTAGCTGCAGCAGGGTAGCGTAGCGTGTGTATGTTCCGCGGCATACTCACGACACGGTACTCCGCTTACGCGACCTTAGGACTTACTGATTTGATCCCTCCTTATATTCTTGCGATTCGATTTCCGTGTTCTTATCGAATCTAAATTTTCTTTCAGCCATTATGCCGCCTAAGACTACGAGGGCACAGAGAGCGGCCGGGAGGGCCGAGATTCGAGTTGACTCGTCCGAGACACGGACTGATCCGGGCAGTACGCCGGTTGTACCCGAGCAGGCTGTTCCTGCCGTGACAGAGCAGATCGCCACGTTAGGGGCTGGTATGCAGGAGATGCGCCAGACGGTGGGATCTAGCATGCAGGAGATGCGCCAGATGATAGGATCGCTAGTTGAGACGCTTCGAGCGCAGCGACCAGAGGTAGCTCCACCAGTTCCAGAGACCGCTATGGTACCTACCGCACAGCCAGTTGCCCCTGCAGCCACGGAGGTGATCACAGTATCGCTATCAGAATTCATGAGGCTGAAGCCTCCAGTATTCACAGGCACCGATACAGCCGAGGACCCACAGTCTTTCATAGACCGGATGGCCAGGATATGCCGTTCTCTCATATGCGCAGATGCGAGATGGGTCGAGTTCGCGAGCTTTCGCCTGGAAGGTCTTGCGCAGAAATGGTGTGATTCAGTGGAGAAGGGCAGAGCAGCAGGTCTTCCTCCTATGACCTGGACGGAGTTCGTGACCATATTTCTAGCCCGTTTCCTTCCCCGGAGTGTTAGAGATGCCCGAGCACGCAGATTTGAGTCCTTGCGCCAGACGCCAGGGATGACAGTGGCAGAGTATGACGTACTGTTTACCGAGCTAGCAGTCTACGCCCCACATTTAGTGGCCACCGAGGAGCTGCGAGTCCGGAGATTTGTTCGAGGCTTGCTTTCACCAGTGTTCCTCGCGATCAGCGCGCAGCACTACGAGACCTATGCAGCAGCTGTAGACGCAGCCCTAGTGGTCGAGGAGCACCTTGTTGAGACTTCGGCACTTCCAGAGCCGAAGAGAGCTCGTGCGGATACATCAGCACAGAGACAGCCTTTTCGGCGCCGTGATAGACGTATTGCAGGCAGCAGAGATTCAGGGCGGGGCCGGTTATTCAGTTCCTATTCCCAGGACGGTCAGCGGTCATCGTCGGGATGTTTTCGCTGTGGGAGTTCTTACCATCGTGTACGGGATTGTCCAGAGACACCCCGGAGGGAGGTGACAGCACCGCATGTCACATTACCACCTTCACCACCCCAGAGGGCGTTGCCTATCGTACCTACCGTTGCTCCGCGCCAGACTCATACACAGCGAGGTCGTGGGCATGGAGGAGTTGCTCAGAGAGGGCGAGGTGACCGAGGCAGAGGGCAGCCAGTCACAGGTGGTGGACAGGCGAGGGTTTTTGCTTTGACACATCAGAACGCGCAGGCGTCCAATGCAGTGGTTTCAGGTATCCTCCCTGTATGTTCAGTTGATGCACATGTATTGTTCGATCCCGGATCCACACACTCGTACGTATCCACGCACTTTGTGCCGAGTTTGGGTAGAGGGTCCGGCTTGCTTGATCAGCCGCTTGTGGTGACTACTCCTGTGGGAGAGTCGTTTGTTGCTAGGCACGTGTTCCGATCCTGTACCGTCTGTATTGGCGAGAGAGAGTTGCCTGTCGACTTGATCCTTCTGGAGATGTTGGACTTCGACGTTCTTTTGGGTATGGATTGGTTGGCCACGTGCTATACTTCTGTGTACTGCCGTGAGAAGACAGTTAGATTCTGCTTTCCCGATGAGTCGGTTTTTGTTGTGTTGGGGGACCTTAGTGCCGCCCCTCACAGTGTGATTTCTTCTTTTCGCGCTGGACAGCTTTTGAGGAAGGGATGTCAGGGATTTCTCGCCTATGTTTGCGATGCTCGCGCTATACAGGTTCCATTAGACCAGGTTCCGGTTGTTAGCGAGTTTCCTGATGTGTTCCCTGACGAGCTTCCTGGGTTGCCGCCCGAGCGCGACATTTCTTTCTGTATTGATTTGGTTCCCGGCTCGGGGCCTATTTCCATACCGCCTTATCGGATGGCCCCGGCGGAACTTCGAGAGTTGAAGGGCCAGTTGCAAGATTTGCTGGACAAGGGACTTATTCGACCCAGTGTTTCTCCTTGGGGTGCTCCAGTCCTGTTCGTCAGGAAGAAGGACGGCAGTTTGCGTCTGTGTATCGACTACCGCCAGCTGAACAGGGTGACAGTGCGGAACAGGTATCCTTTGCCGCGTATCGACGATTTGTTCGACCAGCTTCAGGGGGCAGGGTACTTTTCGAGGATCGATTTACGATCGGGCTATCATCAGCTGCGGGTTCGACAGGAGGACATTCCCCGGACAGCCTTCCGTACGCGCTACGGCCATTACGAGTTTTTAATGATGTCGTTCGAACTCACCAATGCGCCAGCGGCCTTCATGGATTTGATGAACCGTATTTTCCGGCCTTATTTGGATCTGTTCATCATAGTCTTCATTGACGATATCTTGGTGTATTCCCGGAGTAGTGAGGAGCACGAGCAGCACCTGCGGATTACATTGCAGACATTGAGGGAGCACCAGCTTTATGCGAAATTCTCCAAGTGTGCTTTTTGGCTGGACAGCGTAGATTTCTTGGGGCACGTGATTTCACGAGACGGTATATGTGTAGACCCGAGGAAGATCGAGGCCGTTCAGCGTTGGCCCAGACCTACATCGGTGACGGAGATTCGCAGCTTTTTGGGGTTGGCCGGTTACTACAGGCGTTTTGTGCAGGACTTCTCCCGTATTGCTACACCGTTGACCGGGTTGAGCCGGAAGGGAGTTCCCTTCGATTGGACGGAGGAGTGCGAGCACAGTTTTCAGCAGTTACGGACACGGCTGACGACGGCACCGGTGTTATCCTTACCTTCCGGACCGGGCGGATTTGTGGTCTTTTGTGATGCTTCTCGAGTGGGGCTAGGATGCGTTCTGATGCAGCATGATAGGGTGATCGCGTATGCATCGCGACAATTGAAGAGGCATGAACAAAACTACCCCACTCATGATTTGGAGATGGCAGCAGTGGTCTTCGCACTTAAGATCTGGCGACATTATCTCTACGGCGAGTCGTGCCAGATATTTACGGATCACAAGAGTCTGAAATACATATTTCAGCAGCGAGATCTGAACCTTCGACAGCGTCGATGGATGGAGTTAGTGAAGGATTATGACTGCGAGATCTTATATCACCCGGGCAAGGCCAATGTGGTGGCGGATGCTTTGAGCAGGAGGCCCGGGGGTAGTTTATCTTGTTTGAGTGCCGTACAGGAGCAGTCATCCGCAGATTGGCAGATATTATGCGACAGTCGAGTACAGTTCGAGTTCACGCCCATTGGAGGACAGATAGCGCATGTCCGTGCACGCCCACAGTTGATCGATCGTATACGTGAGGCACAGCTCAGTGATGACCGATGTTCGGAGATCATGGAACAGATTGGACAGGGCAGATTTCCCGAGTTCGTGGTCGATGATCAGGGAGTACTACGGTTTGGAGTCAGACTGTGCGTACCAGATGTTGAAGGGCTGAGACGCGAGATTCTTGAGGAGGCACATCGATCGGTATATAGCGTCCATCCCGGTTCCACCAAGATGTATCATGATATGAGAGATGTTTACTGGTGGGGCGGAATGAAGAGAGACATTGCAGATTTTGTATCGAGATGCCTGACTTGTCAGCAAGTCAAGGCTGAGCACCAGAGGCCCGCGGGAGAGCTACAGCCGTTACCCATTCCGGAGTGGAAATGGGAACAGATTTCGATGGATTTCGTGGTGGGTCTACCCAGGACTAGTAGGGGGTATGACTCCATCTGGGTGATCGTGGATCGTTTGACGAAAGCGGCTCACTTCCTACCGGTGAAGACGACTTTCGGATTTACTCAGTATGCCCAGATCTACATTGACGAGATAGTGCGACTACACGGAGTCCCGACGTGCATTGTGTCCGACAGAGGCACCCAGTTTACTAGTAGTCTATGGCAGAGGCTTCAGGAGGCTTTGGGCACTCGTTTGAGTTTCAGCACGGCATTTCATCCGCAGACCGACGGACAGTCAGAGCGGACCATTCAGACTCTCGAGGACATGCTCAGAGCTTGTGTATTAGATTTCGGAGGTAGCTGGGATCATCATTTGCCCTTAGTAGAGTTCTCCTACAATAACAGCTACCAAGAGACTATTCAGATGGCACCATTTGAGGCTCTTTATGGGAGGAGATGCAGGTCACCTACTTGTTGGACAGAGCTCAGTGAGAGCAGTATCTTAGGGCCACAGATCGTTGAGGAGACGACCGCGAAGATCCAGTTGATTCGCGATAGGATGAGAGCAGCGCAGAGTAGGCAGAGAGCTTATGCAGACCGTCGACGACGCAGACTTGAGTTTTCTGTTGGTGACCATGTTTTCTTGAGGGTCTCCCCAATGAAAGGTGTGATGAGGTTTGGGAAGAAAGGGAAGCTTAGCCCCAGGTATGTGGGCCCCTTCGAGATCCTCGAGCGTGTTGGTGCAGTAGCCTACCGTTTAGCCCTTCCGCCCAGCTTTCCAGATGTGCACCCCGTATTCCATGTCTCGATGCTCCGCAGATATCTTCATGATCCTTCGCATGCGATTCAGCATCCGACGATCCAGCATCCGACGATCCAGCTTGAGCGTGACCTTTCCTATGCAGAGCAGCCGGTGATGATCTTGGATCGACAAGTGAAGAGATTGAGATCGAAGGACATTCCATCAGTTAAGGTACTTTGGCATGGTCAGAACCGTGAGGAGGTCACTTGGGAGACCGAAAGCGAGATGATGAAGACGTATCCCCATCTTTTTCAAGGTGCGTGTAGTTAGAGTTTTGAAATTCGGGGACGAATTTCTTTAAGGGGGAGAGATTGTAACACCTTAGGATAAGGGTTAGTGAATAATTATAATTAAATAATGGTTTTTAATAAAAAGTTTACCAAATTGTGTTTTAAATATTTTTCCTAATTTAATAATTATTTTTCCAAAATTTTCCTAGGCTTGCACACACATGTGCATGTAAACTAGGGTTTTTAAATGAGGTAAATACCATAATATTTAACCATGGTGGGTTAATCTTTTGGATTAAGCCTTTTGGATTCTTAAGTGGGTTTTATTAGTTGTTTAGTAGTCACTTTAGTTTGAATTTGGTTAAGTGTTGACTTGTGAGAGAGAGAGAGAGAGTGCATCATGGCTTTAGGCCATGCTTGCATTAAATGAAGTGAGAGAGAGAGGGGGGTGACTTTTGTGTGATGATTGTAGCCTCTCATTTCCTTTTGGTTTTCTCTCAAGCTCTCACACTCACACACACACATACACTCACCTTGCAACACCCCCAGCAGCAGCAGCAGCAAGCAAAGCAACAGCAACAACTGAGCAGCAGCAGCAGCAACATGAAGCAGCAGCAGCAGCAACATTCAGCAACAGCAAAGCCCCAGTGAGCAGCAGCAGCCCCAGTTCCTAGTGCAGCCTCTTCCTTTCACTTCTTCTTCTTCCTGCAGCTCCCTAGGGTCGAGAGTGAGGTATACTTCCTATCTTGCTTCCCTAGTTTGCCTTGTTAAGTGTAGTTTTGCATCGGTTAATGGATTTTAGTGCGTTTTAGTGAGTTATGGGGTGTTTAGTGAGAACTTTGTGCTAATGAGGTGTAGATTGGTTTCAGTAGGATGCTTGAGGTTTGTTGAGACCATGTTAACCTAGTCCAACCCCTATTACACTAAAATACCACCAGTTTTCCTATTTGATGCAAAATGTCGTATTTGTGCAAAAGTGAACTTTTCTGGAACTGCTTTTGACTCGGTGAGTTCAGAATGAAATTGGGTTGACTGTAGTATAGTGGTATTGTGCTGATACATCAGGTGAAACCCGACCCCCTACCTGCTACAGTGGGCCGCCAATTTCTTCATTCTGGCCGCAATTTGCGGCCAGATGGGTAAGGATTTGGGTTTTGTTTGGTCCATTGGGTGTCTGCTAATGTGTGTAGTATTGTGGTATATATATTTTTGTAAGTCTAGTTCTGTAGCAAAATCTGGGACCAAATACCTATTTTGCCGTTTTTCTAACCTTCGCGACACGCGTGATACGTGAGTAGGTTTGGGTTTCTGCGTATCGCGGCGCGTCGGGGTAGTTTCGTGGCACGTGATTACACGTTTTAGCGTATCGCGCACACGCGGGATTGTTTTGCGATACGAGTTTCTAGTTGACTGTAATGTCGCGTTTTTTTTGGTGAAATTGAGCTTATATGTGTGATATGTATATGTGATTCTAGGTTCGCGGGCCAGTGAGACGGACGCTGCGAAGAAGGGCAAGCAAGTTGTCGGCTATACTTAGCGCGAGACACGGTGAGTAGATTTCACATCTACGGGGATATCGCCCGCATGGCGTTATGCGTCAGGGCTGATAGGACCTTATTGTTATATATTGCATACACCATACCTTGGATTGTCATCACATATTGCATTCCCTGCTATATATATAAACATTGCTTAGAACTGATAGAACTGCCATGATCATACTGTTATGTATTGTTGTAGCTCATCTATATATGACATGACTTGAATTTCATACTTGATACCTATATCACATTGGATCGTTGCATTGTAGCTCATTTTTCTGTGACATGACTAGATATACATAGTTGATGCACATATCACATCACAATTACTTGTATTATTGGTTGAGATTTCATGTGATTTCTGGATTTGGGAACCGCGGCCTTTTCAAATAAGTAATCATTTAAAAAACCGGTTCCCTTGATATGATATTTGGGGGCGCCGCCCCGTGTTTTCTCGGTGCTAGAGGCAGGTACTGAGAGAGGGCTGACCCGGACTGACGGATGCCCGATGGATTGATATAGGGCCGACCCGGAATGACGGATGCCCGATGTATTGTGAGAGGGATGACCCGGACTGACGGATTCCCGATATATACTTTGAGAGAGGGCCGACCCGGAATGACGGATGCCCGATACAGGATGTTTTGCGTGTCGATGCTAGACACGAGTATTTATGATATTTGGGTGCCGATGTTGGGCACTCGGGATTCTCAGGGATATACAGGATATGAGGGCCGATGGAGTACCGGCGTTTGGGATGTTGTGATTTGTGGTGCATACATACATATGTAGTCCACCTTGATACTTCATGTAGATGCTATATTCCCATGCTCAGCATTTATTATCACACCTCATCCTGTAGTTGTATCACCTGATAGAGGACTTGCATTATTATTATGCATACTGCTTACCTCGCATTGATATCATCTACTGGCATTTGTTAGAGTAGCGCTGTACGTGCATGCTCGCGATTACCTTTATATGTTATCTCTATTCACGAGTTGGCAACTCACCCCCGTTGTGCCACAGTATTTGCAGGTTGCCCTTGGGAGTAGTCACGGCTGGCTGTTATCGCATCTTTTGGCACAGATACCCCTTTTGAGCAGAGATAGCCTTTTGCTGATAGGTGGGTTTTGTACGGTATCTGTTATCTTTCAGTTGTATATTGATATATCTAGTACCCTCCATCTACTTTCTGTATTGACTTAGAGACAGTTGAGAGGACGATATGTATGATTTTATATTCTGGTGTCGAGCTCGCATGTGAGCCGACTTTACTTTATGCAGTCTCATCTTTTATGATATTGTCCTTGCTTTACTGTGTATTCTTCGCTACGGCGTCGTATATCTCATTGTGACGCTTCATTTATTTTACTCGTCATTTCTGTTACACCTTGTTTCTACCCGACTGGCAGGGCAAATGTTTCAAAAAGGAAATGTTACCAAAATTATAAAACTTATAACTTTTGAACTTAAAAAGGATTTCTACTAAATAAATGGAAATTTTTCAGACATGTACGATTGTTTTTACAAAATGTTTTAAAATCACTCTATATTTATTGGTTTTGATTTCTGGGTTCGGCTTACTTAGCCGCGTTACGCCTGTAGACGTTGCGTGGTTAAGTGCCGGTCACGAGTCGAATTTTCGGGTCGTGACAGGACGTCCAGCGCATTTCGCTAGAAATTGTAGACTCTAAGGAGGGACGTCAGGATGCTGGTAGGGGCCAGGCATCCAATGCAGTCGTTACAGGTATTCTTTCAGTATGTTCCTTAAACGCGCATATTTTAGTTTATTCGGTTCTATGCATTCATACGTATTTGCACACTTTGCACTTTCTTTGGGAAGAGAGTCGTCGTTGTTTGAGTAACCGCTAGTTGTGATTACTCCTTTAGGGGAGTCTTGTGTAGCTCGACATGTATTCAGGTCTTGTTCAGTACGTATTGGTGATAGGGATTCTTAAGTTGATCTGATTCTCCTGGATATGTTAGATTTTGATATACTTCTTAGTATCGATTGGTTGGCCGCTTGTCATGCTTATATAGATTGTCGGGGGAAAGCGGTCAGATTTTTTTCCAGGTGAACCGATCTTTGTTGTGCAGGGGGACTGTAATGTAACTCCTGCCAACATGATTTCTGCTCTTTGTCCAGAACGACTCTTGAAGAAGGGTTGTCATGGATTCTTAGCATTTGTTCAGGACTTAGAATCCACTGAGATTCCATTTGACCAGGTTCCGATCGCACGAGAGTTCCGAATGTGTTTCCTGCTGAATTACCAGGATTACCACCAGAGCGCGATATTGAATTTTGTATCGACTTGATTCCGGGTGCAGGGCCGATTTCTATATCACCCTATCGAATGGCCCCGACGGAGTTAAAGGAACTCAAAAGCCAGTTGCAAGAATTGTTAGATAGGGGACTTGGCCGTCCAAGTCTATCGCCGTGGGGAGCTCCTGTCTTATGTGTTAAGAAGAAGGACGGTAGTATGAGAATGTGCATAGATTATAGGCAGCTGAATCGAGTTACTGTGCGAAATAGGTATCCACTACCTCGTATCGATGACTTACTTGATCAACTGCAGGGAGCTGGCTACTTTTCGAAGATTGATTTACGGTTAGGGTATCACCAGTTGAGAGTTCAGAAGGATGACATTCCGAAAACTGCTTTTCGCACACGTTATGGGCATTACGAGTTTCTGGTGATGTCATTCAGACTCACTAATGCCCAGCGGCTTTTATGGATATGATAAACCGTATTTTCAGACCATTCCTTGATCAGTTTATTATAGTATTCATTGATGATATTCTTGTTTATTCCCGAAGCCGAGAGGAGCACGAGTAGAAGTTGCGCATCACGTTGCAAACTGATTGATCGTCTAAGTTGTGATGAAATATAAAGTGTTCACAATCAAAGAAATTTATACCGCAATCAATTAACGGTGTCGATGTAGTGCGTTAATGAATATGGATCGTCCACTGAGATGTGTGTTTTGATCGATTTTGTTTTAGATGAGTCGAAATGAAAACGTAAAAGAAAATTGCAAGAAAATTGATTCAAGATTTGAAAGATTTCAATTCAAGAAACATAAAGAATATAGATTTAGAATCAAGAATTAATAATGTCCAAGAAGATGTCCAAATTGAATGAATCATCAAGATTTGTAATGAGGCTTGTAGGAATCGATCCAATCGATAGTGATGATGAAGAATTATGATTACAAATTCTTATCTATTGATGATTTGTTGCTAGATCGATGACGATCAACGAGAATTAGGGATCTATTGAAGAAACTAGGGTTTCTCCTTCTATCCCTTGTCCTTTCGTTGATTAGCATTCAAATTCTAGCCTCTAGGAAATTCAATCATCAATCGTTGATCTCTAATTTGGAGCGAAAACATTCAAGAAAGCATCTCGCTCAAATTAGGCTGTCGATAATTCAATTTCCTAAAGTTTACAAAACTCATAAGACTTAAGAATCGTTCAAGAATTTAATCATCATCATCTACCTATTTTCTTGATTCCTCCACAAGCGGAGTTTTCACTCAAACATCATGAAAAAGAAAACAATCAAGAATTGACAACTCATCATAATGCTCAAATGTAAAGAAAAGCAAGATCACGAATTTTCACCTTTTATAAATCAACGTTTCGTTACAATTCGCTCAAAGATTACAAGATTTTGAGGAGAGAACTCAATCGTCGAAACTAGTTTCGCATCGTCTTCTTGAGTCACGGATCGTCGTGGATCTCTTGCTTAGATAAAGATCGGCATCGCTTCAAAAGACTCGTTGAAGGCTTGCTTTGGCTCGGTACTCGGTGGATCTTAATTTGGATCAAATTGTGTCACTCAATTTGATTTTGAAATGATTTGGATCTACAATTTTCACCACTCAAAATGTTTTCCCTCCAAATTCAACAACTTTTCCCTCCAAAATGAACAACCCCCAAACCCTAGATCTAGATCTCATTTTATAGCCACTTCATTTGAATCTTCCCTCCAAAGCTAGGTTGTTAGAGAGAGGCTTCTAGAAGAAGTTTGTTAGAGGGAATATTCTAGAATGAGGTTGTTACAAGGAATATTCTAGAGGAAGGTTGTTACAAGGAGTATTCTAGAAGAAGGTTGTTATAAGGAGGCTTCTAGAAGAAGGTTGTTGCAAGGATTATTCTAGAGTGAGTTTGTTATGCAAAGCCTTCTGGAAGAAGCCATATGGTCTTTGAGAGTCTTCTAGAAGCAAGGGTTGTTACAAGAAGCCATGTGGAGAATTTTGAACCAATGAAGAGCTACCATAGCCGCGGAACCGCGGCGGATAGGCTAACTTGCCCGTGAATCCGCGGCCATGTAGGAAGCTTGCTGCAGGAAAAGTTCAGGGGTATTTTGTGTTGATATTTGGGTCTTCATGGAATGTCTGGAATCTTTTATTCTTTTCTTGTTTCACTGCCAGATCACAAGTCTTGGACTTGATGTATTTTATCAGCACTTTTAGCAGCTTCGGCTCTTTTACCTGGAGAATTTCCTGCACACAATCTCGAGACAAGTGTTGCAATATACAAAGATCATGCGTGCAATAATAAACACTCAATTTCCCTAAAAATGCCGGTTATAATGTATAACACATGTTATTTGGTATTTTGGCAGACGATTTGCTAATATGTGCTATATTCATACCGAACACCTTTAGATGATTGCAAATAGTAAGGAAATTGATGTGTTAAAAATGCAATATTTTCGACTGATCAAATTCCCCCAAACTTATTTTTGGTCATCTCGAGCAAACTTGTTTTATTCAATAGAGAAGGAGAAAATATAAGAAAAAGAAAAACTAACTAGCACACTTTCGTAGGCAACACGATTGCACTGAGCACGTGCAACAAGCCTTTAAACCTCTAGGTGTCCCTAGTAGGAGGAGTGTTGTCTCCTGAGGGTTTTCAGCGGATTGCACCCACAAAATCCAATAATAAAAGGAAGACCGTGAAAGTTACATATAAAGATAAGAATTGTAAAAGAAAGACTTTAAAAATTAGAGTTTCCAACTAATACTAGCTTTTCGGTTGTTATGAGCCCTATCTTAATAGTCATGAAAAGATGTTAGAAATCACATCATCCCTCAATAAAACATCGTCTTTATTCTTCATTCCTACCTTTCTTCCAAACATGGATCATATACCCCTACGTGTGTGTAAAAGACATCCCTACACTCGGAGAATTCAATTCAAGCTATCATACTCTTGTCCATCACCTCAGTACTTTTTAATCAATGAATATTTAGATGGATTTGCTCACACATTTTTCATGCGACCGTTAATACTTCTTGAGGTACTAACTAACCGATTACTCATGTGCTTGCTTATTAGGTGTATTAGTATTTTCCTCGTCTTGCACCACCTAAGGCTTAGCAGTGACTCCCAGACTAGTTGGTCTAAGGCACTAGGTGATGAAGCACCCTCACTATATTTTTTTATTGCTGCCTTGGTGATAACAAAACCAGTGTTCATTTTTCTTCACCATTTTATATTTTATTCAATTTTTTATTTCCTTCATACTTTGGCTTTTAGACAAGAGCATTTCAAGGTATCCTCTACTATCCCGAGTTTCAAGACGTGTGTAAGTGCGTATAGTAGGGTATCAACGTTCAAATGTTTAGCTTCCAGAATAGGAACTATTTTTCAGACTTATTTTTATCTGCAGATTAGTGACTTCCTTCATCTTACTAACCCTTGGGACAACGGCTCATAACTACTTATTACTAGTTTCGTTTAAGAAAACTTCTAACTTTCTTGGTTTTCTTAAACTTTTCCAATCTTTTAAATGTAATTTTTCACTATCTAATCTTTTATTATCTTATTTATGTACAAAAAAAATTTATATGTTTTATGCTTATGCAAAGTATGATGCAAAGTGATACGTACATAAGCACAAACCTCCTCCAAACTTGTTTTCAATAGTGTCCTCACTGTTGCTATCTGCTAAACCTCAAAAAACCTGTAAGCTTGGGAGGACATTTATTAACGGGGGGAAAATATATTAAAGTGAAAATCCTCCTCCAAACTTATTTTTGGCTCACAATATTGAGGACAACAATTATTTTCAAGAGCCAAAAATACACCACCACCACCCCCTCAAACATGAGTTAGACAATATGAAGCATTTTAAGAGGGGGTGAGTCATTTGGTCAAAGTAAGACTTTACAAAGACCAAAAGTTAACACCAACCATTCAAAGATTTTATCAGTATAGCGTATAGGTCGGTGGAAGAACGTGTTGTATCGAGTCCGGAAAAAATGGGGAAGGGATAAGAGGTGGTCTGGAAAGGGTTTGAATTTTAAATTAGAGAAAAGAAAGAATGAGGATGAATGTGAATGATTAGGAAGAAGGAATGGTGGCGGTTCAACTTCTATAGGTGGAGGTTGATCAATCACAAAATCCGTATTGTTTAAAAATTCAAGTTCGTCGGCAAAAAGTTCTTCAAAACTTTTATCAATAGTCTGATCGAACATTTTGCTGTCAAAAAGTTTTGTGCCAGATTTTACCATACTTGATTTGTCAAAATATATGGAGGTGAAAAACTCATCTACCTCATTTTCAAAAATATCCAAATCAAGTTGGCTTTCTGGGATTGTTTTACTTGAACTGTCGGATTGTGATTCATCAACACTCACTATCATTTCAGGGACAGAAGAAGAACCAGAGAGAATGGAAGATGAACTGGGTAAACGTATCGATGTGTCGAGTGTCGCTAAACCAGATGTGGGAGATGAAGGCTGAATTTCAGTTTGATCTTCGGTCATACGATTATCATCAATTTCAAAACGTATTTGGGGTTCAGGAAGAATTAAAGGCTCAAGATGATGATCACAAGGAAGTGAAAGGATCTGATGAATTGGTAGGACAAAATCATCCAAAATTTCGGGTTCATCAATCAATATATCCCCAACGTCAATCACCTCATTCAAGTGAAGGTTAAAATTCTCAAACACCTCATTCAAAGAATGGTTTTCAATCAATTTTGGTTCAAGAGTAGAAGTGTAGAAATCACAAGGATTTGGCATGGTTTCACTTGAAATGGACCCTTCACAGTCGGGTAAATCAAACATTGCATTATTACACAACTTGTCATACATTCTATCGTCAATTGGTGAATCCTTTGGTGTACTCGATGAATCTGTGAAACTGGAGTTGTGGATTTCAGTTTGGAAAGAGAATGTTTGATTAGGAAAGGTGTACAGTTCTCTCTCACTACCCAAATTCTCATTTTGTCCTATGCCCGAATTATGTACTGAAAAATTTTGGGCCGGTTTGAAATTATTTGCTTGCATCCACTCTGTTGTTACCTTCCTAAATTGGTTCGTCAATTCTAGATATTTTTCTAATGTCTGCTCAAGACTAGACTTGGGTCGATAAGGAGTTTCAGGATAAGATTGAAATTCTTGTGGACAATTAAAACTCCCAAATGATTGATTAGAAGGACCGTTTAGAGAGGATGGAAAAGTTGGATTGGATTGATAGGAACAGAATGGTTGTGAAAATTGGGTTGGAGTCGGGTCAACATTATGATAAGAAGAATTTTGATATTGGTTTGTCGGTTGGCTATTGGACATCATACATGCTACAAACCAATTATGAAATTCTTCTTTGGAAAGTGGAGGTGATGGTTGATATTGGTCCGGGTTGAAACTTTGGCCTCTAGCCCTAGCTATATGCTCAGCAATGGAAATGCGTCTAGGGGCTTCCTCACTCGGAGTATCAACTGAAATAGATGTAGGATTAGGATACGGTTGATATTGGTTCGGATTGAAACTTTGGCTTCCAGCCCTAGCTATATGCTCAGCAATGTACATACGTCTAGGGGAATCCTCACTCGGAGTATCAACTGAAATGTATGTAGGATTAGGATATGGTTGATATTGGTTCGGATTGAAACTTTGGCTTCTAGCCCTAGCTATATGCTCAGCAATGGATATACGTCTAGGGGCATCCTCACTCGGAGTATCAACTGAAACAGATGTAGGATTAGGATACGGTTGATAGGACCTAGACTGAGGTGGCCAACTGTTTCTACCCGCTTGTTCTATCCGATCTCTTAAGGACATGGAAGAGCCGGACGGTATACAGAAAGGATTACGAAAACAAGCAATATCTGGTTGTGGACAACAAAGCTCGGCAAGAGTTTTTCTGTTCGGGTCACCCATTATAAGAAGAGAAGAGGGGGAAAAGGGCCAAAAGGGTCAAAAGGGTAAAAAGGGGGGAGGAATAATTGGTTTGTTTTGAAAAAGGACGGATTTTTGAAAATTCACACAAACATGCACAAGCAACCCTATATCTAATGGTCACCTAGGTCAAGTCTCTATACCGCTCCTAGACTTCCAGAAGACAAGTTGCAAGATAGATCCTCTACTGCCTCTTTGTCCCTCCTGTGGCCAGGTAAGTGGGAGGTTCTCCACTACGTAAGTAGTGGGCCTAATTAAGTAACCACTTGCCTTAAACACACTTGCCAAGACACCACAAAAGAAACGCGGATAAGCAATAGATTATCCACGACCTTCTTCTGTCCTAATTGAGCGCGACGGTCCTTAGAGTCTTGTCTAGATATTTTTTTAATTAATGAGGGTGATGCGGATGCAAGTTTGTGATTTTCGGGGCTTAGGAAGGGTAATGAACTCCCCACCTAATCTGAATTTAGTCTTTACCCCTTAATTTCCGTATTAAAATATGCAAACAACCAATTTCAAGAATCGCAACAAATTTATTTTTTAGCGGCGCTGAATTTTGCAAAGAATCCTGCAGAAAATTGATATTGGACAAGATCGGAGAGAAGAGGAGAAAACAGAGAATATACCTGAGAAGTTGGGAACAGAGAACACCCTAAACGGCGGTGGAACCGCCGCAAACACCTGCAAAAAGCCGCGGATCCGCAGTGGAACAGAGGAACTAGGGTTTCCAAATTTTCCTGTAGGTCCCTATGCTTCTCTGGATTCTTCAGATCTTCTCTGAATCTTGATCTTATGCTAAAATGATTCCAGATTCTCTCGCAAAAATTCAAACACTAATCGTTAAGCACTTGAAGCAAATCTTGGATGAAAATTTGATGGAATAATAATTTTTCAACTCAAATAACAAAAACGAACAAAATAGCACACATCCCCGGCAACGGCGCCATTTGATTGATAGTCTAAGTTGTGATGAAATATAAAGTGTTCACAATCAAAGAAATTTATACCGCAATCAATTAATGGTGTCGATGTAGCGCGTTAATGAATACGGATCGTCCACTGAGATGTGTGTTTTGATCGATTTTGTTTTAGATAGGTCGAAATGAAAATGTAAAAGAAAATTGCAAGAAAATTGATTCAAGATTTGAAAGATTTCAATTCAAGAAAGATAAAGAATATAGATCTAGAATCAAGAATTAATAATGTCCAAGAAGATGTCCAAATTGAATGAATTATCAAGATTTGTAATGAGGCTTGTAGGAATCGATCTAATCGATAGTGATGATGAAGAATTATGATTACAAATTCTTATCTATTGATGATTTGTTGCTAGATCGATGACGATCAACAAGAATTTGGGATCTATTGAAGAAACTGTGGTTTCTCCTTCTATCCCTTGTCCTTTCGTTGATTAGCATTCAAACTCTAGCCTCTAGGAAATTCAATCATCGATCGTTGATCTCTAATTTGGAGCGAAAACATTCAAGAAAGTATCTCGCTCAAATTAGGTTGTCGATGATTCAATTTCCTAAAGTTTACAAAACTCATAAGACTTAAGAATCGTTCAAGAATTTAATCATCATCATTTACCTATTTTCTCGATTCCTCTACAAGCGGATTTTTCACTCAAATATCATGAAAAAGAAAACAATCAAGAATTGACAACTCATCATAATGCTCAAATGTAAAGAAAAACAAGATCAAGAATTTTCACCTTTTATAAATCAACATTTTGTTACAATTCGCTCAAAGATTACAAGTTTTTTAGGAGAGAACTCAATCGTCGAAACTAGCTTCGCATCGTCTTCTTGAGTCGCGGATCGTCGTGGATCTCTTGCTCGGATGAAAATCGGCGTCGCTTCAAAAGGCTCGTTGAAGGCTTGATTTGGCTCGGTACTCGGTGGATCTTGATTTGGATTAAATTGTGCTCAATTTGATTTTGAAATGATTTGGATCTATAATTTTCACCACTCAAAATGTTTTCCCTCCAAATTCAACAACTTTTCCCTCCAAAATGAACAACCCCCAAACCCTAGATCTAGATCTTATTTTATAGCCATCTCATTTGAATCTTCCCTCCAAAGCTAGGTTGTTAGAGAGAGGCTTCTAGAAGAAGTTTGTTAGAGGGGATATTCTAGAATGAGGTTGTTACAAGGAATATTCTAGAGGAAGGTTGTTACAAGGAGGCTTCTAGAAGATGGTTGTTATAAGGAGGCTTCTAGAAGAAGGTTTTTGCAAGGATTATTCTAGAGTGAGTTTGTTATGCAGAGCCTTCTGGAAGAAGCCATATGGTCTTTGAGAGTCTTCTAGAAGCAAGGTTTGTTACAAGAAGCCATGTGGAGAATTTTGAACCAATGAAGAGCTACCATAGCCGCGGAACCGCGGCGGATAGGCTGACTTGCCCGCGGATCCGCGGCCATGTAGGAAGCTTGCTGCAGGAAAAGTTCAGGGGTATTTTGTGTTGATATTTGGGTCTTCATGGAATGTCTGGAATCTTTTATTCTTTTCTTGTTTCACTGCCAGATCACAAGTCTTGGACTTGATGTATTTTATCAGCACTTTTAACAGTTCCGGCTCTTTTACCTGGAGAATTTCCTGCACACAATCTCGAGACAAGTGTTGCGATATACAAAGATCATGCGTGTAATAATAAACACTCAATTTCCCTCAAAATGCCGGTTATAATGTATAACACATGTTATTTGGTATTTTGGCAGACGATTTGCTAATATGTGCTATATTCATATCGAACACCTTTAGATGATTGCAAATAGTAAGGAAATTGATGTGTTAAAAATGCAATATTTTCGACTGATCACAGACCTTGAAGGAGCATCAGCTGTTCGCTAAATTCTCCAAGTGTGCTTTCTGGCTGGATAGTGTAGATTTTTTGGGTCACGTAGTTACGAGAGATGGGATACGTATGGACCCAAAAAAGATAGAAGCGGTACAGCACTGGCCCAGACCTGTGTCAGTTACAAAGGTTCGAAGTTTCTTGGGTCTGGCCGGTTATTATAGACGTTTTGTGTAGGATTTTTCTCGGATCATTGCACCGTTGACCGGATTGACTAGGAAGGAAGTTCCATTTCTTTGGACAGATGCATGTGAGCAGAGTTTCCAGCAGTTGCAGACTCGCTTGACGACTGCACCTGTCTTATCTTTACCTTTCGAGTCAGGTGGTTTCGTGGTGTATTGTGATGTCTCTCGAGTGGGTTTAGGCTGTGTGTTGATGCAACACGGCAGGGTTGTAGCTTATGCTTCTCAACAGTTGAAGAAGCACGAGCAGAACTACCCCACTCATGATTTGGAGATTGCTGCAGTAGTTTTCGTACAGAAGATTTGGAGGCATTACTTGTATGGAGAGTCGTGCCAGATTTTTACAGATCATAAGAGCTTGAAGTATATTTTTCAGCAGAGGGATATGAATCTAAGGCAGCGTAGATGGATGGAACTCATGAAGGATTACGATTGTGAGATCTTGTATCATCAGGCAAAGCAAATGTTGTAGCAGATGCTCTGAGCCGGAGGCCTGGAGGTAGCTTATCTCATGTGCACACCTTGCAAAGGCAGTTTTCCATAGACTGGCGGATTTTATGTGATAGCCGTATACAATTTGAGTTCACATCGACAGGAGGACAGTTAGCACATGTCCGCACCTGTCCTCAGTTATTGGATCGTATTCTGGAGACACAGCCCGCAGATGCTCGTATGTCAGAGATTATGGATCAGGTTAGGCAGGGCAGAGAGTCGGAGTTCGTGATAGATGACCATGGGATATTACGTTTTGGGACTCATCTTTGTGTGCCAGATTCAGATGGGTTAAAACGTGAGATCTTAGAAGAGGCCCATCGATCGGTGTATAGTATTCATCCTGGTTCAACCAAGATGTATCATGACTTAAGGGATGTTTATTAGTGGGAAGGAATGAAGAGGGATGTTGCGGATTTTGTTTTAAGATGCTTGACTTGTCAGCAAGTCAAGGCAGAGCACCAGAGGCCGGCTGGAGAATTGCAGTCCTTGCCCATTCCGAAGTGGAAATGGGAACAAATTTCCATGGATTTCGTTGTGGGTCTACCCAGGACTAGTAAAGGGTATGATTCCATCTGGGTGATTGTAGATAGATTGACAAAGGCAGCTCACTTTCTACCAGTGAAGACGATGTAGGGGTTTGCGCAGTATGCTCAAATTTATATTGACGAGATTGTACGATTATATGGAGTTCCGACGTGCATAGTATCCGATAGGGGTATCCAGTTTACCAGTAGGCTATAGCAGAAACTTCAAGAAGCTCTTGGTACCCGATTGAGTTTTAGCACAGCTTTCCACCCACAGACAGATGGTCAGTCAGAGCGGACCATTCAGACGCTAGAGGATATGCTTCAAGCTTGCAGCCTTGATTTTGGTGGTAGTTGGGATCGTCACTTACCTTTGATAGAATTTTCGTACAACAACAGTTTTCAGGAGACGATCTAGATAGTACCCTTTGAAGCTTTGTATGGGAGGAAATGTCGATCACCCATTTGCTGGACGGAACTGAGCGAGAGTAGCATTTTGGGACCGCAGATAGTACAGGAGACTACGGAAAAGATTCAGTTGATACGGGACAGAATGAGAGCGGCCCAATGTAGACAGAAATCATATGCAGATCAACGCCGTCGTAGACTCGAGTTTCAGGTGGGAGATCATGTTTTCCTTCGTGTATCTCCGATGAAAAGTGTGATGCGTTTCGGGAAAAAGGGGAAGCTCAGCCCCAGATATGTCGAACCTTACGAGATTCTGGAGAGAGTAGGTGCTGTAGCTTATCGTTTAGCACTTCCACCGAGTTTTCCCGATGTGCATCCGGTGTTTCACGTGTCTATGCTTTCCAAGTATCTTCACGATCCTTCTCACACGATCCAGCATCAGACCTTACAGCTTGAGCCGGATTTATCCTACACAGTACAGACTGTAGCTATTCTAGACTGGCAGGCAAAGAAACTGAGATCAAAGGTACTTCCATATGTAAAGGTTCTTTGGCGAGGAACGAATAGCGAGGAGATTACTTGGGAGACCGAGGATGCGATGCGAAAGAAATTTCCACATCTTTTTGAAGGTACGTCTAGTTAAGTTTTAAATTCGGAGACCGAATTTTCTTAAGGGGGGAATATTGTAGCATTTTGAAAATTTAGAAATAAATAAAATTAATTAATTAAATAATAAAATGTTAAATTAAAAAGTTATTAAAACAAAATATGACATTTTCATAAATAGTATGTAAAACAAATTAAATTAAAATTTTAATATGTAACATAAATAAATTATAAGGGTTTTAATGAGAAATTTAGCTTCATTTTTAATTAAAATAGTATTATATAATAACATAGTTAGTGAGGGGTCTTTGTGTAAAGTTTAGGGAATTGTGCAAATGGGAATTGTTAAGGGTGTAAGTAGAAAAGAGGTTAAATGAGGCATTAGTTCAGAATTCTATCACAAGATAAATCAATTTGGAAAGATAATACCTTGACACATCCTTCTTGCATGCACAACACACACACAACATCTCCTCCTTGCATGAGAATGGCACACCTTGATCATTGACACATCCTCCTACACATCACTCTTACCTTTGTCATATATATCATTTGTTCAGATCACTTAGCTAATTTACAAATCTGAAAATTCAAAAGAAAGAAAAAGAAAACTAGAACAAATAAAGAAGAACAAGAGAAAGGAGAAGAGAAAAGCCAAGTTCTAGGATTTCCACCATCAAGCTAGGAACTAGGAACCCGTACATCTTGGAGGGAGTTCTTTCAGCAATCCTTTGTAGGTAAAGTCTTTAATCGCTGAAAGATTTAGTTCTGTAATTGGTTTAATTTAGAAATCTTATATCTAATATATCGTATTTTAGGCAAAACTGAGCTATGTAGTAATCTGCTATAATTTAGATAAAAATAAACTTAACCAAACAGTGCCTTAATGTTGTATGTTGGACCTAGAACAAACCATAGGAGCACGAACCCAGGGGCTCGGATTTTGGCCGGCGAGATTAAGGCCAGATCCGGCGTCGCCGGATTTTTGGTGGACTATGGTGATTTGGGTTTTAGGGTAGGTCTCTGTATAGAAGCTGGGATATTTTGGTACTGTTTAATTAAGTTAATTTAACTGTATATAAAATCTGGAAACTAATATCGGGAAAAGGTATCTAAAATCTAAAATACGACACGGTTAAAACGTAACACGTTCTGTTTTTGTTGCGAAACAGCGTTTGGGTAAATTCCAGTTAAGATAAGTGTTAGATAGTTTGCTATAATCGTACGTAGTGTAATTAGTACGTACAACTTGTGTTTTCATGTTTTCACCGTATCGGAATATAGCCGTTTCTTATGTAAGTTAAATTCAATGTTAGATTTGAGTGCGGGAACTTTGGAGGCCGCAAGGAAAGGAAAGGGATTGGCAATTTCTGAGTAGTTACGACGTATTCCGGTGAGTAGACTAAACATCTACTGGGGGTTTGTATAAAGATGGCGTGATACGCCCGTAGTTTTACTTAAATAAAAAGATTTGACTTTTGTATGCTAAATTGATACTATGCATTCATATCTACATATACCTCGCTATAGTTGTTAGAACACTGCACAATTATCGAACGAGTTATGCTGCACATGCACATATCTATATGTTACACTACACCTCGTCGATATTACCATGTCACTTTTACACTTAGCATTTTTCTTGTTAAAAATGATTCATATCATACCTTAAACACCAATAACAATAGTAAATTGTATCAATGACATCATGTTTAGTATTCGAGTATTCTAAGTTGATATAAGAGGTACTTGTATTATTGAGGATTTATGGTTTTGAGTTTTTCTATACTATTGCATAAATTCAGTGAATTTTTATGATTGATGTAACATGTCCACCATGAGATATTGTTTTTATGATTTGGTTTTATTCCGGGCCAAGTGGGGGAGTTATACGGTCGTGGATTTTTACATTATCCAGACTGAGTGGGGGAGCTATACGGTTGGATACATGGTGGACCCGATCGAGACCGAGGGGCAGGAAAGCCGCATTTGTGGCGGGAAGCTTAGCGAGGATACTCGATACCGGAGATAGTAGTGAAACATGGCAGATATCTAGATGATACCGACCGGTGTTATTGATTACAGGATCGTTCGAGGAACGATGCCGGAGGAAAACAGAAGATTTGTGTCGATGTTGGACACGGAAAGATGAACTTGATTTGGAAATAAGTGATGAGATTTTATTCTTGATTTATATGATTATTAGTATAAATTCATGCTTTCACACGCTATCATGCATCATACTCATCCTTATCTAAATTAGTTATAGTTGTCATATTTACATTATCCGTCGTTATATGTTAGTCTTATTCACTGAGTTGGCAACTCACCCCCGTTGTGCCACAGTTCCTTGCAGGGGTAGAGTGGACGGTTAGCAGCAGTGCAGATCCATTTATCATCTTTTATCGCATCTTTTGCTAGGTGGGTTATCTATGTAGTAACCTCCTCTTTTGGTATTGTATATTGAATCTAGAATATCTCCATCAGACACTGTATTATGACTTAGAACGAAAAGTGATTGTATGTATATTATTTGACAGATGAGATCGTTTGGTTATATGGAGTGATATTTCTTTTACTTATGTCTGAGATTCTTACTGATGTCGTATAAAGATATATATTTATTTCCGCTGTTGGCATTGTTGATCCCAACTAGGGATGGAACCAAATTAAACACTTTATAATTATTTTATTGAATTCAATAGGGAGTTACTGTTAAGATCTTAATTACTTAAAACTGTGGCTTTATTTAAAAAACTAAATTTTCCTAAAAATTCCGCAAAAAGTGGTCTTTGATCTTGGTTTTTGGCTTACTCGGGTTGTGTAGATATCTTTAGATATTATACAATCTAAGTGCCAGTCACATCCAAACTTTGGGTTGTGACAATGGAGATTGTCACAGATAGGCTCAGTAGGAGTTCGGATGAGTTTGCTCATCGGCCTTCTTATCAACAGATACCTAGGTAACCGTTATGTGCAACTAGTACCGCTGACGTTCTTGTGGTTAAACCCATTGCTAGCGTACTGTCGAGTCTTTAGAGTCCCACACAGAGGATTTCCCTTCTTCGGGCGAAACGATGTAGTGGCCGTATGGTTCTACGGCAGGCTTCCGATCACATATGTGTACTGGCTACGCGGATGATATTCAGACAGATAATACTAATGGGTTTTGGTTTAAGCCGGATCATAATATTGTATTATTGGATTGTTATCATCTCATTGTATTCGTATTTTTCGGAATATGAATATGGGTATATATATACGGTGAGGGCATTCTTGTAATTTTACATGGTATGCTTCTAGAAGGGGACACTTTATTATTAGATTATCTATTTTTGCAAAATAGATTAATGAGAGATATTTGTGGTATGGGTGTGAAGCATGACTCATTGAGTTTTTTATTAGTTTGTGATCACTAATGAAGCATGGTGGTTATTTTCTATGAGAAAAATAATCCATGCTTCAATGAGTGAAGTCTTGAGCCATTCTCTACACTCACACAGCCCTGGATCATTTGCATTTTCTCGCTCTCTCTCCAAAGTTTCCTCCTTCTTCCTCAAAGAGATCCTTACTGTTGGGTTACGACAGCGTCCCGGCCATCAAACTGTGGCCAAATGCGGAACAAAATTTTTCTAAACTGGCGCTACCATGACCCGATGCCCGGATCTACCCTAAACCTTATAGTAGCAAGCAATATAAAGAGTTAGGAATGGTTATACCGAGTTGATCCGTGTCCTTCGGTCTTCAACCTTCATCCCAAGCTCCTAGTGGCTTCCTTGATCATGCTTGGTCACCGATCTCCCTCCATCAAAGACGATCCCCCTGAGGGATGTAGTTATAGCTCTAGCTTCACATAATGGATGCAAGTGAAGCAACTAAGGTTTCTAGGATGCTAATCTAGAAAGCCTAGGATATAGTGTGTGAACTAAGTGTAGGTCTATCTCATCTCACCTCCTCTCATGTTTCTCAACTCATGAGAGGGTTAAGAGGAGGTGGAGAATGAAGGTGGAGGCAACCATGGAAAATCAAGAGAGGAGTAAAGAGAACAGAGCATGCTCAAGAGAAAACCAACCATCAAAAATAATGAAGCTCTCATGCGAGAGAAAATCAAGCATGCTAGGTTTTGTAAAACAATATCTTCCATTTTAAAAAACCATCCATACTTGAATAGTATGCACAAATGAATTAATAATTCATTTGTGCACGCTATGCAAGCATGGTCATCACCATACTCCCCATTTTCCAATTTCCACCTCATTTACCATTTTCTAAAAAATGGTCAAATCCAAAAAATGAGGTGGCCACCTTCTAGAATGTTTTTCGGATAAAATACGGATTACATTCTACTGTATATATATACCTGCATTCGTACCGAAATACGAATACCCTAAGAGATAGAATAACACAAAGAACATAATACTAGAATATACGTATTGAAATACATATATGTAAATTATTAAATCAATACCTAATTTAATAATCCGGCTCAAACCCGAGCCGGCTAGTATTATCAACTGTCCGATCGAAAATCTGAGTACAAAGTACATCAATCGATCGAAACCCTGCACGTGTCCAATATGGCTACTACATCATTTTGGCAGAACCAGGGAAACCCTCTGTGTGGGACTCTAAAGACTCGTAAATACGCTGGCAGTGGGTTTAACTACAAGCATGTCAGCGGTACTAGCTGTACGTAACGGCTACCCAGGTATTGAGCGAAAAGGAGACCGACGAGCAAACTCATCCTGAACCCCTACTGAGCCTGATAATGACAATATCCGTACAGTCTGGTCTGCTCATCTAAGAGTATCGCATATCAAGTCTAGGGGGTGGATAAAGTAAGACCCCTAATAACGCGATAATTAGTGTCGGTATGTAACCCATCACCACCTGAGAAACTATCGATCCTGGATCGGTAATTCTCGTCTATCCCGGCCGAGAATTTCTGGTGATGGCCACCCATGCACAATGCGACATCAACCCCCAATACCGGGAGAGACGAATCCCCGACGATCCTCTCACTGCCTCCATGTGGCTCGGGATTGTACCCAACTAAAATCTGTTTGCATGACTCCTTTAAGCTGTGGTAGGGTAGTAATCAAAGCACAGTGGGAACTCACACGAGACAAATGACGATCTCAGGTCGACAGACTAACCTGTACACATGTCACCAGGGAACTGCCATCCGACAATAGGTATAACCAACTACCAGGTTCCCGGCGAGTCCGTCCAGTGTACTCATAACCCAATAAGCACCTGTATACTATCTTAGGTGAACAAACTAACACCAATGGCTTGTGAGACCTGGCCACCGCCCCTCGTCGGGGTCTCGATCAGTATACACTAATCTAC